>CM062812.1:154429048-155850113 GCA_031772625.1 Pinus tabuliformis
TAGAGAGTCTGGAATACTTGGAAAAGAAGACTCCAAGGGGGCTCATTTTCCGTAAATAGTCATATTGGGCCCGGAAAAAGGAATAAACATGTACCCAATAGACATTCCTCTCATGGTTTACCGAGCACGAGGAGGAATAGAGTGAGCTCATTATGTTAGCAGGAAATCAGGAAGAAATAGTGGAAGGAATGAATCCTTCTCTCACCACCTCCAACTCTCTTTTCTTCACAATTTCTTCCACAAATTCCTCCTAAGATTGGGGTTTTTGATATAGCTTGATTCTGTTCCCATTCACCAAGAAGTTAACATTCCCATCATCAATGGTTTTAATCCAAACAGATCCATTATCAAAAACTTTCTCAATTTCATAGGGGCCTAGCCAATGTGTGTTAAATTTCCCTTTACAGTTCTTAAATTTTGGATCATACAACAATGCACATTCTCCCTCTCTGAATTGCTTCTTCTTAATGTATATGTCATGCCATTTAGCTCGTTGTTGTTGAATCAAGTCAGTATGTTGAAAGCATCTTGCCTAATCTCATCCAACTCATTGAGCTGCAAGGTTCTCCGTTTTTGAGCTTCATTAAGGTCTATACCCAAATCTGTTGCCATCTTGAAAGTTCTGATCTAAAATTCAATGGGAAATAAAACTTGCTTCCCATACACCAATTCATATGGAGAGAAGCCAACGGTATTTCTCCACAATGCTTCAGGAAGTCAGTCGGAACAATCCTTCTTATGTAATTGCACTGTCTTGGTAAGGATTGTCTCCAAAACCTTATTTGTTGATTCCACCTTCCCATTGGCCTGTAGATGATAAGGGGTGGACTTCCGATGAGTAATCTGATATTTTTGCACAATTCCCTGCATAATATTTGACAGCAACTGAGTACCTTGATCAATAACTATCTCCCTAGGTACCCCAAATCTTACAAAAATATCATAGAAAAGAAAATCTACCACTGCTTTCTCCATTGCTCTTGGTAGTTCTCTTGCCTCCACCCACTTCGTAACATAATCAGTACAAACTAAAATATACTTCTTACCTTTGGACATAGGGTTGATGGACCTACAAAATCAAGAGTCCACTTCTCAAAAGGTTCTATGAGAACCTGTGGCTGCAAAGGCATCTCGTCTGATTGTACAGGCCGCCCCATTCTCTGGCAGTTATCACACTTCCAGACATACTCTTTTGCATCTTTAAAAAGACTTGGCCAATAGTAACCTGAGCGAAGGATCTTATAAGCTATTTGCTTGTCTGAAAACTGTCGTCCACACAGGTTCATCATGACAGGCTCTCAAAATGTCATAGATCTCCTCTTCCCTAACACACCTGTGAATAATCAAATCAGGTCCAGTGAAAAAGAGATCTCCCCTAATCCAAGAGTAATCAACACTTTTCCTAATAATTCTCTTTTTCTGATTAGATGAAAAGTAAGGGGGCAACTTTCCTATAGCAAGGTAATTGGCCATGTTTGCAAACCAAGGTGTTTTGATAGAAATAGAAAATAAATTTTCATCAGGAAATCTATCATTAATAGGAACATCCTCACTTGCATGGTTGAGCCTAGATAAGAAATCAGCTACCTAATTTTCTTTTCCCAGTCTATCCAATACTGTGATGTCAAATTCCTGTAGCAACAAAAGCCACCTAGTAATTCTGCCATTAGTTACTGGTTTGTTCATGAGATATCAAATGGTAGAGTGATCGATGTGTACAAAAAATTCATAGCCTGTGATGTAATGTCTAAACTTATTAATAGTGTAAATTATAGAAAGGAATTCGTTTGCAGTCACCGTGTAATTCAGTTCTGTAGGAGTTAAATTTTTACTAACATAATAAATAGCATGGGTTACATGATCCTCCTTTTGACCCAATACTGCTCCTATGGTTGAATTAGAGGCATCAGTGGAGATATGAAAGGGAAATTTCCAATCTGGGCCTCTCAAGGCAGGTGCTGAAGAAAGCTTTTCCTTGAGTGTATCAAATGCAGCTTGACACTCATCATTCCAATGAAATTTAGATTCTTTAGTCAATAATTTAAACAATGGAGAGGCTACCTTTGTAAAATTTTCAACAAACCTTCTATAGTAGCCTACATGTCCAAGGAAACTTTGAACTCCCTTTTGATTGGTTGGTGGAGGCAACTTTGCAATAACTTCAATCTTTGTCGGATCAACCTTAATTCCTGCAGCAGAAACATGATGACCCAAAACAATACCTTCAGTCATAATCATAAAACATTTTTCATTACTTAATGAAATATTAGTTTCTCTACATCTTTGCAAAACTTTCTCAAGATTATGTAAAGCCTCTTCAAAAGTATCACCCATAACTATAAAATCATCCATATAAATCTCTATGCAATCATGCAAAAGGTTAGAGAAAATATCAAGGACCACCCGCTGGAATGTGGTTGGTGCATTGCATAGACCAAATGGAAATACCCTATATGCATAGGTACCCCAGGGACATGTGAATGTTGTCTTTTCCTAGTCCTCTGGAGCTATCCTAATCTGATTGTAACCACTAAACCCATCTAGGAAGGAAAAATACTTTTTCCCTGCTAAAGTGTCCAGCACTTGATCTATAAAAGGCAAGGGAAAGTGTTCTTTTAAGGTAGCCTTGTTTAGTTCCCTTTAATCCACACACACTCACCATTTACCATTCTTCTTGGGACAATAACTAGTGGATATAGCCATTGGCTATCTGAGATAGGATAGATGAACCCTACATTTAACAATTTATGTAATTCATCTTTCACAATTTCCCTTAAAGCGAGGTTCATCCTCCTTTGTGGTTGTCTCACGGGCCTAGAATTTTCTTCTATATAAATATGATGAATGCATGTGTCTGGGTGAACGTCTCTGATATATGTATATTCCCAAGCAAATGTGTCTAAAAAATTTTGCAATGTTTGAATTAACTGTTTTTCGTGTTTAGGGTTTATGGCAACATTAATATTTAAAGGTTTTTCAGGAAAATTTTCAACTACCTTACTCCCCCATTCAGTCATGGAATATGAAAGCAATGTAGATAATAGGGTTGAATGTAGTTCGACTGTTGTACTATGTTCATGAAAATCCTACAAATAGTAATTATATCTAAATTATGACTAGACTGCCCTTCTTCTTACTGCAAAAAATCAGGATTAGAAATACAACAATTTATCAATTTTTCTTATGAATTTTCTTTAAGGCTCATAGCTTGGGCTATTGTCAAAACTGGTTGGGTACATTCTGAATCATTCCCTTCTTCTTCAACCTAATGTGTATTTTTGGATCTTAAGAGGGGTTGAGCAGGGGGATACAAATTAATATGCTTTGTTTCAACTCCATGAGTGATGGTCATGTTTCTAGACCTACACCCTATATCGACATCTTCTGTGGCTAACCATGGTCTCCCCAAGATCAAAGGATGCCCTCCTAAGTTGGTTTTGGTTTGAAGAACATAAATTTTGTAGGGTACTCCTAAGAATCTAGTGAGATGACAATGTACTCTAATACCCCCTCTAGCTTTACCTTAGACCTATCTGCTAACTCTAACATGGTGGGAGTAGGTAGTAAGTTAAAGGATCCTATACGAGATAAAGTCTCCATAGTCATCACATTAATGGTTGCACCCAAATCACATTAATGGTTGCATCCAAATCAATTAAAGTGTTCTTTATAGAATGTACATTGATAAAGGTGGTAACCATAGGGATTCCGAGGTCAGCATATTTTTCAGTAACAAATCGGTAGACATTAAAATTGGAAGCTTTCCACCTACTTGAATTCTAGAGAGTTCTCTATTTTGTATTCCTAGCCTCTTGGTACATAGCTCCCTCATTGTTTTGGCATAAATTGGGATATCCTTAATTGCTTTCAGTAATGGGATCTTAGTGCACACATTTCTTAGTTCAGACACAATATCAAACTCAGGTTGTTTTAGTTTCATTTCCGACCTCTCTGGAAAAGGAGGCTGGACTATATGGGATGAGGAAGGTTTTTATGCCCTTGAAGTAGATTGTTTTGCTGGTTCAAGTGTGATTTCAACTTCAGTCATTTCTAGAGTATCTTCCTCCACAATCTCTTCAATTCTTCTGGGCTGAGTCACCACTTTTCCAGATCTAAGCTTGATTTCCTGTAGCGACACAGGAAATTCCTGTAACAAAGGAACACAGATTTCCTATAGTGACTATGGTGTAATACAGTAGGTAGGAAAAGTGGGATAATTGACCAATACAATGTTGTGATCGGATTGGAGGGTTTTATTTTTGGGGCTAGACACTGGCTAGGCAAGAAGTTGCGTAGGACGAGGTTGATTTGGTGGGGTAGGCAACTAAATTTGTTGCTATTGATGTTGAATCATTTGTTGTTGTGTGGATTGTGGTGGATGTGGTTGCCATGGTCTTTGAGGTGCCATTGCAAAAAGTGCATTGACAACCCCTTGATCTGCTAGATATGCTGCTTTAATTTCAAGAAGTGAAGTACATTGTTTAGTGGAATGTTCAGCCTCACATATTCAGCATACCTCTATACTATCTTCAGGACATTCCCTCAAGGCATGCTTCTTCCTCCACTTCGAATAGAACACGGCCAGGACTTTCTCCAGTTCCTCTTGTTTCTCCCATTTCTTCTTAGCCTGCAAAACATCTAAGTGTGATGATAAAGTGCTAAGAATATCGGTTTTAAATTTTTCAAATAGGTTACCCATTTTAGTTCTGGTTACTCCAGCTCCAGCAACTGAATTAGCAAACCTGGAAGAAGTATCTCTTGTTCCCCATCCAACTTCAAAGTTTCCTCTTGAATATCGCTGACATAGCTCACATACCTCATCATAGCTTAACTTGGATATGTCACCTCCTCCCATTAAGTTCAAAATATCCAGAGATTCTAGTCTAATTACTCAGAGCAAAATTGTTCTTTTAGTGTCCTTGCTTAGTTGATTCATCTTGGATCTTTGCAAATTGTACTGAAATATTTCCACCAAATCCTAAAGACTCCCCCCCTCCTTCTGAGTCATGCCAAAAATTTCTTCTCTAAGGTCCCTAGTCTTGCAATAATCTTGATATTTATTCAAGAATAATTTTTTCATTTCATCCCAGGTTATAATGGAGTTTGAAGCCAACCCCATAAACCACCTAAGAGTTGCATCCTTCAATGTTGCAGGAAACAACTCCAACTTTTTAACATTGGAAGAATAGTCATAGTTTCTGTATAGCTCGTCGAATTCGAACAAAAAGGCATCAAGATCTTCACTAGAGACTCCATGAAATTTAGGCAAGGCTGAGGGAGGAATTCTCTTCATCTGACGTGCTCCACCAGCCTCCCTGACAGGGAATTCAAATGTGACCAGTTCCTCTTCCTTCTCATCATATCCTCCATCTGTGTTTCCAGTTCCTTCTTCATGAGCCATTCTGGACCAAAAAGAAGTAGGACCTTTGTAAACTATAGATTCTGCGGAATCAATGGTTTGAAATTTTGGTTCTTGAATATGGAATTCCTTTTCAGGTTGACCATTGAGCAGAGATGTTGTCTTCCTTGTGAGGGGAGATTTGAAATGGGCAAGAATAGAAGATTTTCCTACAAAAGTTGCTACTGTGGAAGTAGGAATATGTTTTGGGCTCTTTTTAGGCCCACAAACCTCTTGTCTGGACTCTTCTTCCCTTGCTACCTTGTTTCTTGCAGACTTCTTTTTCCTTGCCAGTGTATTAGTAAGTGAAGTGGTGCTCACACCACCACAAAATACATTTGTAAATATTGGACCCTACCATCTATTATGTAAACAAATTCAAAGAAAACTACTTATCAAACAATCAGGACATGGCTTTGGAAAATTTCTGACCTCTGCAGGTCCATAAGCTTTGCCCTTCGTCTTACCACTTCGACTCCCCTAGTCCTGAAAATTTCAAATAATGTACATAATACTAAAACACTTTTGGTATTATCCCTTAGCACCTCCCCAACAGAGCCAAAATGTTGAGTCAAATTATAGACTTATAATTTGTCAACATAAATTATCAACCCAAGGAAGGTAAGCTTGTGAAATGTTGCGCAAAACATATGTAGGTTTAATACCTTAAGTGCTTATTAAGCTAACCAGTCAACCATACACAGAACTAATGCCTCTTTTCTGCATCAACATTTAGTAGCAAAGGCTATGGAGTGGATGGAAACATCCCTCTACAGCTCTTAGTATTGCTGATGTTGATTAGAAAAGATAAGAAATCAAACTTACAACAATTAAAGAAATCACTCAACAATGTAAATCAAATCTTGATTAAATGAAATCAACACATTAACATGAAACTTAATCATTCAATCATTTGCTGCTGATATATCAGAAAGAGTACATTAGCTGTGTAAACAAATTATTACTGCATAACAGAACTAAAATACACACATACTACACTAAGGGAGTTGTGAGCAAAGGGGGCCCTCCCTCACTCACAACCCCTTCAAAATTAGAAGAGCTTGCTCAGTAAGATAGACAGAACATATAATATTATATTAATCTGAAAATGTTACAGTTGAGTACAATATGATATATACTATCAGCGAAGCCAACCCAACAACCCCTTACAATATAAAATAGAGTCGAATTTATACAAGTGCAAAAGCCCATATGTGGCTCGAAATAAGGAAAACTACTAATCTGAGCCATTGGCTAACAGTACTGGTACAAAGTGTCAAAATTAGCTATATTGAGTCTAATCCATGACTGAAATCATGGATTAGATGAAATTCGTTACATAGCTGGAGTTTTCCTTCATATGGCCAACAAGAAGAAGTCTACAAATCTGGGTGTTTTCGTTGGCGGATTTGAAATAGGAAATAGGACAGCATCCATGGATGACAAATTCCCCACAAAACCCATGTTCTCATTTGATATGGAAATAAGTGGAACATAGCTAACCGCAGATTTTGCTGTAGGAAATCTGGGCAGTTGTAGGAAATTCACGTCTACACGAATTTCAGAGCGTCTGCAGGAAATAAGATCACACAAGTTGTCTGTAGGAAATGCAGGACTATTTCAAATCAAAACAAATCTGCACAAGAACTCTAGATTAGTTGGCATGATAATTCAATAAGGAGATAGCTAGCTTAAGGAATGCTTAAGATTAAGGTAAAAGACACTTTTTTATGTTAATTTGCATACCTCAAGCATATAGCACCCTTTTGGCCAAAACCTAGATGTTATAACCGAAATAAGCATAATAGGGGTCAAGGATAGTTTAAAATGGGAGAGATAAAGTCTAGAAAAGGTGTCAAAATTAGGCAAAACCAAGCCTCATAAAGGAATTGGAAGAGGATAACATAAGTACATTATTACTTGCTACATATGTGGAGCAGAGGGGAATAAAGCATCCAAATTCCTAGAAAATAATAATGTAGGAAGAAGAGTTCAATATTGAAAACAAGTCACACAAGAAAGTGACATGACCATTGTTGGTGAAAATGTAATAGTCCTTTAATAGGAATGGGGTAAGAATTTAATGTTCCACAGGTGTTTCTTAAAGATAAAAAGTAGACAATAGAATAACCTTGATCTGTAAATGATCTAAGACAAACAATAAGGTATTACAGACTCATGTGCATGGATGTGCCTATGTTATTTTATGCAACGGATTGATAAGATTGCGAAATACACAGGCAATGAAGTATTTAAGGAAAACATGATAAGCAACACATATAACACAAGAAGTTTAATAAGGAGCTCACCCAATACTCTTGTGCTATGTCTCTTGGTCCATCCTTCAGTGGTGGCCTCTCTATTATGTTTTCAAAGCAGAGTTTTTACAATGGTGAGCTCAATTTGAGTCTCACTCAACAAGTATAAATTGGTAAGACTGTACTTGGATCCCCCAAGTCTCTGGAGTACATAGACTCCCCTTATTGACTCTTGACTTCTATTGGTCACAGTAGTATGAGCCCAATCTGAGACTCATACATGACAGGCATTACAGAGGAGTGCGCTTGAACCTCTCAAGCCTTCTCTAAAGTACACAGACTCTTTGACTCTCTCTGTCTCTATCCTAATTCTGGCTCGATGCTGCCTTTTGCTTCTGTAGGTCAACTTGGCTTCTTCTCTCTGCTTTGGCTTACTGCCTAATGCTTCTCTGCTCTTTTGCTTGCCTCTACTTTCTGTTAGTTTGTGGCTTTAAAGCCAATCTTCTTCCTGACTGTTCATTTCCGCTTCCCGGCTTTCCGGTTCCCCTGCCTCTATCTATTTGAATCCCTCTATCCTGCGTAATCAGTCACTGTATAACGCCTCACAGGGAGGTGGCCACCTATTTCCTATCGGATGAGTGTCATTTCTCTTGGACATATTTGAAACGGTCATTTTTTCCATTAACTCCAAGAATGCCCGCGAAACACGACCTTCTGCCAACATATCGTCCATATCGGACTTCAAATCCTATGTGACCTTGCTTCATAATCTTGTCAAATCTGGTCATCCATCGGAATGCGTCTCCATCGTTGATCTGGGGGCCCCAGATCCTACAGTTGTCATTCATATCGGGCGGCTGAGTAGCATGATGTTTACCTGTCCGATGTGAGTGATTCTCTCTCTCTTCCCCAGGACGCGTGGCAATCGTTGTATGGCATTGGGCAAAACTCGGTTGAAACTGCTTACTGCTCGAAGACCATCCGATATCCTGTCAGTTTTGTGGAATCCTGCTCTGGCGGAACCGAAACAATATTTTCCGCATTTTATAATTATTTCGGGTCCAGGTGCTCAGGGCTTCTCTTCACAAAGAGGTTGCCCTGTCGCTAATTGCATATCAGAAACTACCTCCGTTGCTTAAGATGATCCCTGCATTTGCTGGTTGGTGTCAGTGCGCATTACCATGGTCCACTACTTTGCGCACTAGATCGACGACCCTCGTTGATCCGTGTTGATCGCAATTCACAACTGTCATGAGGATTCCTCCCGATAGCTTGATCTTTATAAGACTTTGAATCTTTGGCATGATTTCTAAAGAGTTCATGAAAACTTAGAGAGTGTTCTAGGATCAATTTTGGGTCACGCCTTCCCACTGAAAAAGCTTTTGGACCACCAAAAGTTGGTTTTTAAGCATCAATCAAGTGAGGATATAGATTCCTCGCTTTCCCAATTTCTATCCATTTTTCACTGCTTGGTTTTGAACCTTTGAGTCTAATCTTGAGGTACTCAACATCCCCTCTGCGCATAGTTCTCACCTTCTTGTCCAGAACTGTATCTTCTTGCAATTCATTGAGATATTCAGGCAACAGATCATCAATAGAAGGTAATTGACTCTGCTCTTCGGGATCTTCAATCAATGAAGGTTCAAACAGTCTCAAGCTTTCTGCATTAACTACTGAATAGATGTGCATGTAAGCTGGCAAATCAAGGCGAAAAGCATTCTCACCGATTTTCTCAAGTATTTTGAAAGGTCCATACCTTATTAGCTTCAGCTTATTGCCTTCACCTTGCATTCTGTCCTTGCTGATATATAGCCAGACTTGATCACCAACTTGTAAACTATGCTCAATCTGATGCTTATCATGCCTTGCCTTGTACTTGGCTTGGCTCTTTTCCAGCTGTTCCGGTACTGCCTAGTGAATTTCTTGGATTTGTTCAATGAACTTGGTTGCTTTGTCCACATCGTTGTGTCCATCAACTGCTATTTCTTTACCAAAGACAAAATCCAAGGGAGACCTTGGTGTGAAACCAAAACAGGTCTCAAAAGGAGATCTCCATGTAGAAGAATGTTTAGCACGGTTGTAAGCATGTTGCACATAACATAAATGTTCATCCCAAAGCTTGGGATGCTTGCTGCAATAGCCTCTGAGAAACTGGATCACTGTCCTGTTGACCACCTCTGTTTGGCCATCTGTTTATGTATGAAAGGTTGTGCTCTTCTTTAGTCTGGTGTCGATCAATTCCCACAGACTTGACCAAAACTTCTCAACAAATCAGGAATCCTGATTAGCCACAATGGAAGTGGGTAGTCCAAAATGAACCCATACATGCTGAAAGAACAACTTTGTTGTTTGTTCAGCTATAATCTGTTTGTTACATGGTATTAAAATACACATTTTGCTGAACCTATCCACAATAACATATAAATAGTCATGAACTTTTCTATATTTAGGTAGTCCCCCAACAAAGTCCATGGAAAAACTTTCACAAGGATGAGAAGGAACTGGTAGTGGAGTGTACAAGCCTAGTTTTCTATTGTTGGTCTTGCTTTTAGCACACATGGTACACCCTCTTACATATCTAGAAATGGTTTCATTCATTTTTGGCCAATAACAAAATCTTTGCAGCTGTGCAACTGTTTTAACTACACCAAAATGACCTGATATTAGAGAAGTGTGTGCTTCTCGAATTATCTTTACTCTTTCAGTTTGAGGAATGCATAACTTTCCAAATTGATACAAGAGTTGGTCCTTAACATGATAATCCAATTCTTCTACTTTTTTTCCATGACTTAAAGTTGCATATACATCTTTAAAATCTATATCTTAAGCATATTGTTCAATGTAGCTTTCATGCAATACTGAGTTATGCTTAAGTATAGTAGATTCATTTATGATTGGTATGGACAACATATCTACAAATTTATTGTGTATGCCCTTTTTATATCTGCTGACAAGATGAAACTATTGTAGAAAACCCATCCACCTATCGCGTCTTGATTGCTGCAACTTAGTTTGTGAGTGTAAATATTGAAGTGGTTGATGATCAGTATGTATGACTGTCTCTTTTCCCATTAGATAATGTTTACACTTTTTCACACTCTGTACTAATGCATACAATTCTTTATCATATGTGGGATAATTAACTACTGCAGAATTAAATGTCTCAAAATGATAACATACGGGTTTACCGTGTTGCATCAACACTGCTCCCATGGCATAGTCACTAGCATCTGTTTCAATCTCAAAGGGTCTTTGAAGATTAGGCAGTGCTAGTACTAGTGATGTACTATTATTTTCTTTTAAGGTGTCGAAGGCTTTTTACTGTTTGCCTCCCCACTGAAACACCTTGTTCAATCCTGTAAAAGCATGTAAGGGCACTGCAATCAAGGAAAAGTTAGCAATAAACTTTCTCCAATATTGTGCTGCTCCTAAGAAGCTTCTAACTTCTGTAGCAGATTTGGGTTTAGGCTAGTTTATGACTACAACCTTAGAGGGATCTATCTTCAATTTACCACCCCCTACAATATGAACTGAATAATTCAGAGATGTTTTTCCAAATTCACATTTTGATAGCTTAACATAAATATTTTCTCTTTTCAAAACATCTAGAGTCTACTTTACATGCTTCAAATGTTCTTCCCATGTTTTACTAAATATAAGAATGTCATCTAGATATACAATGACAAAATCATCAATAAAAGGCCTGAGTACATCATTCATTACTCTCATGAAAGTAGCAGGAGCATTAGTTAAGCCAAAAGGCATAACTAACCACTCATACAATCCCTACTTTGTTTTGAAAGCAGTCTTCCATGCATCTTGCTCTGCAACTCTGACATGATGGTATCCACTATGCAAGTCCAACTTTGAAAAGTAAACAACTTCTTTCAACTGATCTAATAGATCATCTATGCAAGGAAGGGGATAACGATTTTTTATCGTTATCTTATTCAGTGCTCGGTAATCAATGCACATTCTCCATGAGCCATCTTTCTTTCTCACCAAGACAATTGGAGACCCACATGGTGATGTGCTAGGTCTTATGAACCCTTTCTCGAGTAGCTCCTGTACCTGCTTCTTGATTTCTGCATTCTCTAAAGCGGACAACCTATACATTCCGATGTTAGGTAATGGAGCATCTTGCTGCAAATTTATATCATGTACTATTTCCTTTTTGGGTGGCAGACTTTTAGGTTCATGAAATAGAATATCATATTCTGAAACAAATTTTTCTAAATCAGCTTGTTGTTTAGCATTACAACCTTCAAATACATTGGTTTTACCAGGTTTCTTTTCCTTTACAACATTCAGTAAAAATTGTTTGCATGAATTTAAATTCTTTTCATCTGCCCTGAGTGTATGAGACTATAATTATTCTTGAGTTTATGAGCTCTTACAATATATTCGATTCCATCTTTAACGAGTTGATACTTGTTTCATCTCTATAGAAAATGGCTTTTCTATTATACAAGTAAGGACTTCCTAAAACAATTCCACATATATCCAAAGGAACTATATTTAACTCAACCTCATCTACAAATGCTGAGCCAAAAGAAAACCTAAGTTTACATTGTCTAGTCACTTGTAGCTTTGCTTTATCACATACCCAACTCAATGGATATGGCTTCTTGTGAGGTGTGGTTAGTAATCCCAGCTTCTTTACAATTGCTTCATAAATTAAGTTTACTTGTGAGCCATTATCAAACAAAGTATCAATCTTTTGATGCTTGGAAATAACTCTAATATGAAAAAGCTCATGTCTTTTCCTCTCATTTTCTTCATTATCAGTAGATTGTGCAGGATTACTAGTAGATGCTTCATAATTTTTACCTTTTATACCTGTGGCTATGATTGTTGTTTCATCCCCTGAGTCTGACCCCAAATCTTTCTGAATAGCTGCAACAGTCTTCTTCTTTTTGCCATCGAACTTCTTGGGCCTCAGCTCTCGATGCAGAATCTAGCAGTGTTCATCATCATGCCCATCCTTCTTGTAGTGAGTGCATGAAAGGTTTGGTCTTTGTACAGTATTTGTCTTCCTCTCTTTCCATTTCTGCTTTCTCTTTTCCTTGTTCTTGCTTGCAGTGGGTTTTGATGATCCCCAACTTCTGGGTTCACATTCTTGCCTCTAGCCTTTAGATGTGTAGGCTAAACAGATACCTCATCTATGCTAGTAGGATTAAACATGAGAATGGTGTGCTTTAAATCGTTGTGTAGACCACCTATATACTTCAGGAGAGTTTCAGGCGAGTCTAAAGAAATGCCTAGAATCAAAGCTCTTTTTCCAAATTCTTGGGTGTAGCCTTGTACACTTTGCCCTTTTAATTAGCGAAGAGTTTGCCAACTCATCATAGCTTGTTGCATATAAGCTAGTGGATAGAACTGTTTTTTTTAATGCAGAAAAAAATTCACTCCAAAAAGAAAGGATTTTACCATGCTTTTTCATGTCATCTTGTGTCCTACCTTCCCACCATACCAAGGCATTTCCTCCAAGGCGTAGGCTGGCCAGCTGAATCTTACTTCTATCTGAATCAATGCTCTACACCCTGCAATACACATCAATTTGTCTAATCCAATTATCCAGCTTCTCTACATTCAACTCTCCATCATATATCGGCAAATCAAATTTAGCATCTAATTTAATCAAAGATGTTTTCTTTTTATTTTCAGGGCTATTAGGAGGTGTGGGAAGCTTTTCTTCTTTACCTTTACCTTTAGAATGGTCATTGAGGAGAGATTCTTCTGCTCCTTTATCTTGTTTGGAGGTTGATGAATCTTCATCTCTACCTTTCTTAAATTCTCTATACATTTCTTCTACCATGGCTCTCATGGTCATGAAACTATCCATGAACTGGGAGTCTGATTCCAAGGGAATTTCTTCTGTCATTTTCCTCCTATGGTAGAATCTTCTAATTTCTAGGTTAGCTTCAACCAACTCTCCTTCTCCTAATTTGAGCTTTGTCCTAGTTAGCATTCAACAAAAAAATCCAGCACAAGCTTGTCTAACCTTAGCAACCTAAAGCTCTAATACCACTTGATCTGTAATTTATCTAAGACAAACAATAAGGTATTACAGACTCATGTGCACGGATGTTCCTATGTTAATTTATGCAACGGATCGATAAGATTGTGAAATACACAGGCAATGAAGCAGTTAAGGAGAACATAATAAGCAACACATATAACACAACAAGTTTAATAAGGAGTTCACCCAATACTCCTGGGCTACGTCTCATGGTCCAGCCTTCAATGGCGGCCTCTCTATTATGTTTTCAAAGCAGAGTTTTTACAATGTTGAGCTCAATTTGAGTCTCACTCAACAAGTATAAATTGATAAGACTGTACTTGGATCCCCCAAGTCTCTGGATTACACAGACTCCCCTTACTGACTCTTGACCTCTATTGGTCACAGTAGTAGTGCGCTTGAACCTCTCAAGCCTTCTCTGGAGTACACAGACTCTCTGACTCTCTCTGTCTCTGTCCTAATTCTGGCTTGATGCTGCCTTTTGCTTCTATAGGTCAGCTCGGCTTCTTCTCTCTACTTTCAGCTTGCTGCCTAATGCTTCTCTGCTCTTTTTCTTGCCTCTGCTTTCTGTTAGTTTGTGGCTTTAAAGCCAATCTGCTTCCTGACTGTTCATTTCCGCTTCCCGGCTTTCTGGTTCCCTTGCCTCTGTCCATTTCAATCCCTTTGTCTTGCATAATCAATCACTGTATAACACCTCACAGGGGGGTGGCCACCTATTTCCTAACGGATGAGTGTCAGTTCTCTTGGACATATTTGAAATGGCCATTTTTTCTGTTAACTCCAAGAATGCATGTGAAACATGACCTTTTGCCAACGTATCGTCCATATCAGACTTCAAATCCTATGTGACCTTGCTTCATAATCTTGTCAAATATGGTCATCCATTAGAGTGCGTCTCCACTGTTGATCTGGGGGCCCCAGATCCTATGGTTGTCATTCATATCAGGCGGTTGAGTAGCATGATGTTTACCTGTCCGATGTGAGCGGTTCTCTCTCTCTTCCCCAAGACGCGTGGAAATCCCTGTATGGAATCGGGCGGAACTCCGTTGAAACCGCTTATCACTCGAAGCCTGTCCGATATCCTGCCGGTTTTGTGGAATCCCGCTCTAGTGGAACCGAAACAATATTTTCCACATTTTATAATTTTTTCGGGTCTGTGTGCTCGGGGCTTCTCTTCACTAAGAGGTTTGCCCTGTCGCTAATCGCATATCAGAAACTACCTCTGATGCTTAAAATTATCCCTGCATTTGCTGGTTGGTGTCAACGTGCATTACCATGGTCCGCCGCTCTGCGCGCTAGATTGACAGCCCTCGTTGATCTGCGCTGATCACAATTCGCAACTGTCACGAGGATTCCTCCCAATAGCTTGATCTTTATAAGACTTTGAATCTTTGGCATGATTTTTAAAGAGTTCATGAAAACTTAGAGAGTGTTCTAGGATCCATTTTGGATCAAACCTAAATAGAGAAGGAATGATCCATATTAGATCATTATATTGTTTTTCATCCATCTCGATGCATTTGGAATGGGAGCAAGTGGAGGAATCAGCTCATGGGATCATTTTTACCAGCGGGACCCAGTTTGGAAAAACGAGGTCTGAAACCTTCTGGAAGTGTTTTGAGGCATCAAATGAAATTTTTTGGGGGAAAAACTTTTCTACTTTGGCGTTGCATGATTTCATGCTATTCTACATAGAGAGATATTTCCAACGGTGCAAGAAGCACATCAATTGGAGTTTGTATGTAAAAGTTATTCCACTCAAAAGTTGACCTTCCGGTTTTCACACCTATAGTCGGGAGGATGCCCCGTCAACCCCCATTATTCATGGAAAATGGGGCTCCACGTGATTATGATGTAAAAGACAGTAGAATAATCTATATTCTAACTCTATTTCAAAGTTGATGTAGTCAAAATTAACAACTAGTAGGCTATCAGGTTGTGTTATAACGGGGCCACTAGGAGGAAGAAGCATTCCATTCTTTCAAGAGAATTTTGTTCCATAACTGAGCAAAGATAGCCAGGAGAGATAGGAGGTAGAGCACACAAAGAGGATATGTGCACTGTAGCAACCCATGGGCCGCAAGCTTTACTTCTTTGTACTTGCAACCATATTTCCAGACAAAGAAAGAGAGTGAATTGGCCTCACCTTCCAGCTGTGTTTTCTTTCGAAACAGTTTCCCATAGAGCATATCTTGTGTCTTATGTGTGTGTGTGTGAGCTTATTTTTTCATTCTCTACTTTTCCGCATAATTTCCATTCGCATGCATGCACTAATTACAATTAAATCGATAAATATTAAAGCTTAATAAAACTGTAATAGTGTAGAATCTCATATTTTTAATATAATATTATCATATCTATTGTGATGAAATGTGCAATGGAATATCTACGGCAGTTTATGGATCAAGGAATTTTTCAAGACCAATTGTAATGGTCAATGCAAATGTTGTAATCTGGTCATAGGTGGTGGAAGTACAGAAAATATGGTATCTATGGAAGTCATAAAGAAGTTAAAATTAAAATGTTTTCCCCATATGAGTCCATATTGAGTTTCATAGTTGCAATTGAGACAAAAAGTGACCATGATAGATTAATTAATATTAAATTTTCAAATTAGAAGCTCTATAACATGTCTTATGTGATGTGGTAGAAATGGATGCATGACATGTACTACTTGGAAGACCATGCTTTTGTCATAGGAATGTTTCTTGCAATGGTGGTGAGAATATTTTTTAATGCATAAAGGTTGGATAGTGGTATAGGTTGAAACCAATACTGGAAGGTCCAATGGCAACATCATGAAGTGGTAGTAGTCAAGATGTGAGTAGTAGAAACCAAACAATGCTATATTCAACAAAGGATATTTTGAAAGAGTAGGAAGATGTTCATTTTTGATTGGCCGTAATGCTAAAACATTTCGAAGAAGGTGGGAAGAGAAACTCTATACCACTTTATATTCAAACTTTTTAAAAGAAATTTGAGGGGATTGTTTCCGATGATTTACCAATAGGATTACCTCCCATGAGAAGTACACTACATTACATTGACTTGATACTAGGGTTTAGCTTACCTAAGAAAGCTACTTATCTGATCAATCCAATAGAAAGTGAAAAACTGAATAGGTACGTACAAGAATTGATTAATAGAGGATTGATAGGTTTAAGTCCTTGTGTTATACCATTACTACTAACACCCAAGAAAGGAGGTGAATGGAAATTGTGTACAGATTCATAGGCTATTATTAATATCACTATCGAGTATATATTTCCCTTACCTAGGATAGATGAACTCATAATTTGTTTGAGTCAGGGCAAGTACTTTTCAAGGATTGATTTGAAGAGTGGATATGATTATATTTGGATAAGGGAAGGTGATGAATGGAAGAAAACATTGAAGACTAAGGATGGATTATTTGAATGGCCTGTCATACCGTTTAGGTTAACAAATTATCCTAACACATTTGTTATAATTAGAATGAAGTACCGAAACCATATTTTGGGAAGTTTGTTATTGTATACTTGGATGACATTTCTAACTTCAACAAGACCAATGAAGAAAACCTGTAGAATGGAATAAAGGTGTTACAATGGTTGAGAGAAGAAAAAATGTTGATAAATTTGAAAAAGCACATGTTTCTAAAGGAGGAGTATACTAGGATTTGTACTCTCGAAGGAAGGCTTCAAGATGGTTCTTGAAAATGTAAAGGCTATTTTGCCTTGACCAACACCTAAGCATACCTTTGATGTGAGAAGATTTCAATGTTTAGCAATATTCTACAAGAAATTTATCCAAAACTTCAATGAGATTTATGCACCACTTTTAGAATGTACAAAGAAAGGAATTTTTAGTGGACAACAACAACCTATAAATAATTTGGGAAATAGTAAGAGGAAGGAAAGCAAACAAATAGTTTTGACACTTCCAAATTTCAATAAGGTGTTTCAAGTGGACTGTGATGCGAGTGGTTGAACAATTGGAGCAATGTTGAGCAAAGAAGGAAGAAAAATTACATTCTTTAGTGAGAAGATAAATTGTGCTAAGAAGAAGTACACTATTTATGATATGGAGTTCATTCAATATTGTAAAAGCTTTGAAGAAATGGAAACATTAATTTATACTAAAGGAATTTGTCTTATTTACTGATCATAAGGAACTACAATATATGAATAGTTAAGATAAGCTTAATCAAGAGCATTCCAAATGGATAGAATTTTTTCAAAGTTACACGTTCGTTTCAAAACATATGTCTAGAAAATATTATAAGGTTGTGGATGCATTAATTCAAAGGATAATGATGTTTAATACCTTCTTAATAAAACTTTTCAGCTTGGAATTTCTCAAGTATTTGTATGTAGAGGAGGAATATTTTACAGAAGCTCGGAAGCATGCAAGGAATCTTGGAGTATTGAAAAATGTCCATATTTGGATTTCCATATACAAGAAATATTTTTTTTTAATAATAAAGGTTTGTGCATTCGTTGGAGCTCTTTGCACCTAAATCTTGTTAAATAATTGCATAGTGGAGTTTTGGGTGGATATTTTGGTGTTGACAAGGCCACAACATTAGTGAAGGTGAGATATTTTCGACCCAACATCAACAAGGGTTTTAAGAAATTTATTGAGAATTGTAGGATCTATTAGTGAGCAAAAGGAAAGATTCAAAACACATGGTTGTATACTTCATTGCTAGAACAAAAGAGGCCTTGGGAAGATGTAAGTATGGACTTATTTTGGTTCTATCTAGAACATAGAATTTTTGACACTTACTCTTTATGGATTAGGAAAATATTGTAATTATTGTAAATATGAGAATAAAGAAGACAGAGAGATACTGGAATATGAATTCCAATAGTCTCCCTCTCCTTGTATATATTAATGATTTTCCTAATAGAATGCATCATTTGTGGAGTTACCAATGCCTGGCCTAACATGGTATTAGAGCTACAGGTCATAATTTAGCCTTTACCTACTTCGTAACTCCTCTGCTCTCTACTATCCCTTGACAAAAAAATTGTTTTGATTCCCTAAAACCCTTGAATGCAGTGTTGACTGTAGCTCTTTCTTTATCCTCTACATTTGAACAGTGTGTTAATTATTTTTTGAATTCTCTGTGCGTTGAGCCTTGAAGTCCATGAGCAGTTTAATCGTTGAACGGAGTGCTCAGTCCGTGCATTGGAATGGTGTATGCTTTGAGTTGTCCTAGCTAGTGTGAATAACCATTAAAGTCCATGTGTTAGAATGCATTGAAGTTTTATATGAATGTCATGAAGGTCATATCTCTAGTTATAATCCTAGTATGCATTATAAAGTTGTTATTTCCTTCTGTGTTGAATGTCTTGGACACGTGTTGAGACTCTTGTGCATTGGTTTAAGAATGTTGGTTTATATGTGATTATGTATGCAATCTACATTGAAGTTTTTACTCTCCATCTACCTTGGTTTATACATGTGTGTTGAATTGAAGTTATATATGAAGCATTGCGTTGAGTATATTGTATGTTTCTATCCATATATCTTGATTTATATATGTGTGTTGAATTGAAGTTATATATGAAGTGTTGCATTGAATATATTGCATGTTTCTCTCCATATACCTTGGTTTATATATGTGCATTGAATTGAAGTTATATATGAATCATTGAAATTACATATGTTGTGGATTGTAGTGTTAGGTCCCTAAACTACTAGTGTAACCCCTTATTGTTATTAGTGAAACCCCCTTATTATATTGTTGTGCCCTTACATTATTATTGTTATGTCGGCTTTGATTACATTATGACCCCTTCGACTCCTATATATAGAAAGGAGGTCTTTTCATTTGTATCATTCAAGAATTGTTCATTTTTGTAATGTAAAGGAGGTTGCCCCCTCGAAGAGACTGATTTTTAAGTCATTGATCTATCTGTTTGTGAGCTGGTTTCATAACATTTGGTATCAGAGCTTTAGATTCTAGGGTTTCGTTGTTCCAAATAGGTCTTCGTGGGATTTTCAATATAAATTTTTTTCTACGATGTTTCAAAAAATAAAAACAAAACCCATTTGAGATGAAAGCGTTCTGAACCTCAGGACCCAATTTCAGATCTTGTATCGCTATATTGTTGGAGATATGATCTGAGGAAGTTAGGGTTTTTGCAAACTCCAAAATTCAATCTCAAACAAGTCATCATGGAATTTTCACTATAATTTGTTTTCTACGAAAGTTTAGACTCTGAAATTAAAACCCATTTGATTTCAAATGGTGGTGAAGCTCAAGCTTGAAGTTAAGATCTTGTTTCGCTATATATTCAGAGATACAGTTCACGACATTTAGGGTTTTTGTAGGCTCCTGAATTTCATCCCAAATAGGTGACCTCGGGAAAATCGTCAGAACTTTCTCTCTTAGCATCAGATTGAAATTTTGGAAGAGGCTACAGAAAGAGAATGACATGTACCTTTTTGTGTATTATTTTCAAGTCCAAAGGTTGAAACAGTAACACGTGGCACTTTGTACAAGTTCCCTCTACTCAAAAAGTAAATAAGCAGGTCATCTTGGGAGATTGGGCATAACTCTTTCTTGGAGAACCCAATTTTGATCAGACTGGTGGAATTGGAAAGAGGACACAAAGGGCTACTACAGGTCACAATTTTAGAGCTTAGAGATCTGAAATTACAGAGTTACAGTCATTTCAAGATAGAGCTCCTAAATTTAAAAAAAGGCGATATGAGGAAGTGTGATGGCAAGGATCTAGTAAATTGGATATTACAGATGGAACAATATTTTGATCTACATGATGTACAACCATTAAAAAAGGTACATATTGCATATTTATATTTAGAACGAAATCAATTTTTATGGTTTAAATGGATTTGTTCTTGTAAACCACCTGTCACTTGGTCAATTTTCACGGAGGAAATGATAGCACATTATGAGGATACAAAGAGCAACACCTTCTTTAGCCAATTGATAAATCTCAAACAAAAGGGTTCAATGGCAAAGCACATTGAGGACTTCCAAAAATTGAATATAAGGGTAAATTATATTCCAGAGAAACAAAGGATTGATGTCTTCATAGGGACTTTAAAAGATAACATTCAACATGAGGTTCGTCTTTGGGAACCTGATTCATTGAAGAAGGCATTCAGGTTGGCAAGAAAAATTGAAAGTGGAATTATGGAAACAAGGAATCCTACCACTCACAACTATAAATATGGAAGTGTTTTTTCTCCTAGAATTCCACAACCTACAAGTTTCACACCACAACAATTGGAAGGAAAAAGAGAAAAAGGGCTTTGTTACATTTGTGATACCAAATAAACTAAAGGTCATAAGTGTGCTGAGAAGAAATTATTTTACATAGATTGTGAAGAGGACGAAGAAAAGGTCAAGAAACATCAAAAGAAGAGGATATACACCAGGAACCAACCCTAGAGAAAGAAGAAATGAATCTGATCATATCTTGTAAAGCATTGGAAAGAATTACCACTCCTCAAACTCTCAAGATAGAAGGACATATCAAGAAGAAAAAAGTTCAAAAAGTGAAAGATCACATTGAGCATCAAGAAATGAATCCGACCATATATTGTAATGCATTGGTAGGAATTACCACTCCTCAAACTATCAAGTTAGAAGGACATATCAAGAAGAAAAAGGTAATAGTGTTGATTGATTCGGGAAGTACCCATAATTTTATTCATTGTAAGATAGTGAAGGAATTGAATTTCTTCCTATATTCAGCACCAGACTGTCAAGTGATGGTTGCAAATGGAAGAACCATAAATTGCTCTGGAAAGTGCCATAATATCAAGCTATCCATCGGAGAATGTGTTTTGAATAGTCCAATGCTTTCCATTCCAATGGGTGGTGTTGATGCTATACTAGAAGTCCAATAGCTACAATATTTGGGAAAACGAGGAAAGATAATAAGCTCTAATGGCATGACAAATCTTCTAAAGGAAGAAAAGCGTGGTGTAATTGCACAATTATTTTCACTAGAGGTTCCCACGTCGAAATCATCTATTTCTCCATATCTCCAAAAAGTCTTGGACAATCATTCCAAGGTATTTAAGACTCCCAAAGGTCTCCCACCTATTTGTGATCATAATCATGCTATTCATTTTCCAGGAAGTGTTCCTCCAAACATCAGGCTTTATGGATATCCCTTTGCACAAAAGAGTGAAATTGAACGTATGGTTGCAGAAATGCTAGAGGCTGGTATAATTCAACCTAGTCAAAGTTCTTTCTCTGCACCAGTAGTATTGGTGCACAAGAAGGATGGATCATGGCGCATATGTCTGGATTATAGAGAGCTCAAAAAGCTCACTATTAAAGATAAATTTCCCATTCCTGTCATTGATGAATTATTGGATGAATTGCATGGAGAAATTTACTTCAACAAGTTGGACATTCATACCAGATATCATCAAATCAGAATGAAGATTGAATACATTCCAAAAATAACATTTAGAACTCATGGGGGTCATTATGAATTGTTGGTCATGCCTTTTGGCCTTACCAATGCACCTTGTACATTCCAAGGTTTGATTAATTCCATTTCCAAACCCTTCCTTCGAAAAATTTTGTTAGTAATTTTTGATGATATACTAATCTACAACAAGTCTTGGAAGGATCATGTTCAACATGTTGATAGAGTGCTCAGACTATTGGACGAGAAACAATTATATGAAAAAACCTCCAAATGTTTCTTTGGAGTACAAGAGGTGTAATACTTGGGTCATATTGTATCTCATGAAGGTGTTAAGGTAGACCCTCAACAACAACAAGTTCTCTGACTCTTAAAGGATAACCTCACTTTGGCCCAGAATCGAATGAAACAACAGGCAGATCAACATCGCATCGAAAGAAGTTTTGATATAGGTGACTAGGTATTTTTACGAATACAACCATACAAAAAAATGTCTCTCAAGCAAGCTAAGAAGGATAATAAATTATCACCAAAGTACTATGGTCCTTACAAGGCGCTACAAAAGATTGGTACTATGGTATACAAATTGGAGCTCCCTGCATCTTCACGAGTGCCCCCAGTTTTCCATGTTTCATGCTTAAAGAAGTTTATAAGTGACAAGCTCCCAGTTCAAACAATATTGTCGAAACTTGATGAGGAAGGAAAAATCATATTGGAACCTGAAGTAGTCACAGAAACAAGAACTCGACAGCTATGAAATCGATCAATTTCAAAGTATCTCATCAAGTGGAAGAAGTTACCCACTGAAGAGTCCACATGGGAGGACGAGTATTTTATAAATAAACATCCATAACTACTCAAGCATTGAGGACAACACTTTTTGAAGGAGAGGGGCATGTTAGGTCCTGTTATGCTGTACAACAACCCCCCATTTCATAAAATTTTTCTTTGAAATCATAATAGGAAATGGGTCCCTTTTAAACATAGATATGTGAATAAAAATTGGTATTTACTTATTATTAGGAAAAAACCCTCATAAAAAGTCCAATTGAAATATGATTTCCCTGTTGAAAACAATGAGAAAAGGGCCTTTTTTTAAAACAAATTATAAAGCTTTTATTATTGCGATAAAGCGATCGCAAGATCACATATCGCAATAAAAAGGAACATAAGAAAAGGCACATTGAATAATTCCAATCCGAAAAGGGAAATCACTATCGGATATCAAGGAAAGACAAAGCACATCACCTATAAATCATTCCCCATTCCTCTGATGCGATAAAGGCATCGCTATCGGCAATCGACATTGGTAAGTGTTGCGTTAATTGAGCCACCCTCAAATCCCCCGACGCGATGAGGCGTATCGCTATCGGCGATCGGCGATTCACAATGGCACAAATAAAGGAACCCAAGCCCTGCCCCGATTGCGATACATTAAATCTGGGCGCGTATTTCTAAACATAATAAAGATTGGCATGCATTGTATCACCTTCGGTGATTGAACGATATTTTGGATTATTATGTAAATCCTCCTTTTCACGACGCCAATCATCAAATGCGATTAACCGCCAAAATATAAGCCATGCTTGAATCAATATACGTTATGATGGATTATTTAAAAGCTCCCTTATCATCACTGACAGATGAAGCGGCCAATTAGTGAAGTTATGCCGAGATTTTCCACTTAGATTCTATCTATGGCAATTTTTATCATGATTTTTATTCATACTCTTTCATATCGGCTCTTGCTATCAGTTTCTTTGTATCACGCTGGTCTTCCTTTCTTGTGCAGAATTCCGCCGAAGTTTCAAGTTTTAAGCAAATGGGGAAGAAATCTAAGATGTCCGCTGCGGCAGCAGCCCCTGCAGTTACTATCCAGCCTACCAGTGACCCAGGACCAAGCAAGAAGGGATTGATTTCAGACACTACATGTCTCGGCCTGGGAAATACCAGTTGGCAAAGCATTTATAATCTGATTGAGGCTGAAGAACCAGAGGAAACAGAAGAAGAAGAGACTGCAGACTCAACCAACAAATCAGAAGCTTCGCTAAAGGATTTGGCCGACTTGTTTCTACACAAGATAGCACCTCGAGAGAAAATTCTCCCTTACACTGATGTGGTCAGATGGGTGGTTGAACAAATTCATGTTTCTAATAGGACCTTTTGCACAGTTGGTGGAAGAGTTTTCGATTCATTCCAGCCTGACGAATTGAGGAAAATGTACCATTTTCCCGAGCTGGAGAAGAAATACAATAAAGCTTTTCTAAAGAAATTCGCAGATGAAAATGAGGCGGAATCAGCCCCAATTAGACAGTGGAGACAGAATCTAGCAAAGCACAAACACGAGTCATCGGGTAAGTACTCTGTGGATTCCTTAGCATCTCCTTACTGTTAAGCTGGGGCGATGATGTGTAGGATATGGGGGATGCATGATTCTGCAAGATTTGATATCGAAATGGTTCCTTTAATGGAAGCGGCAACTAGTAGTTATATCATGGATTGGGCCAATATATTGTCTGATAAATTAGCCTCTGCAATTCTTGATTTTAGATTCAATTCACGTAAAACTACCCGGACTATCCCTCCCTTCTATTACAGTGCTTATGTCATGGATATGCTTTGTTTTAATTCTGAATACCCGATACTCGGGTGGAGGTGGACGCCACAGGACCCCAAACCAATTCACATCTACCATCAGATGTTATGGAAGGCACATTACAAAGACCACTTATATCAAATCTGTAATGGTTTTATGTTGCCCATCTATTATGATATCTTTGATAGGCCTACCCCAAGAATTTCCGAGGAGGCCGAAATTGATTTAACTACAGTGGGGAATTGGTTCGGGGAAGAAAAATTCACGTATATACGGGTGTTTGGCAGTGCCACAAAACCCCATGTTCTCCCATTATATGTGCCTGATAAACTGTTGGCATGTGAATTAGCCTACCAAATCATAACCGCGGGAACGTCCAAAACTCTTAGGACTTCCAAAAAGTAGCTATGGCCCGTATTCCCTTTAAGATGTGGTGTTTACACCATACTTGATTGGAAACATGATGAGAAGGAGGCAGGAAAAATTAATATGCTCAACCTTGCGACCATCCCTAGTAGGCAATTCGATCCCCGGAAGGTTGCCTACAATGTGCTCGAACAGGCCAAACTCACCAAGTTTGACCATGAAAAAGATCAATTTGATGATTTATTTTCTTCAGCAGAATCTTTGTCTCAGGTTAAAACATTGGCTAGAATGAGATATAATGATGAAGCACTGGTGGAATTCAATAGGCTCAGAGAGCAGAGGTTGCAAACTCTGCCTCTAGACTTGTTGGCCACTACACCAACAACTAAGTTAAGCGAGGCTAGGCAGAAGAGTACTGACGAGCCTCCTGCTACAAAAGAAATTCCTGAAAAGGAAACAGAGTAGGAGAAAGGAAAGGAGCAAGAAAAAGGGAAGAAGCATGACAGTGAAGTTATTGATTTGGAGACTCAAATTGATCCAAAACTCCTCCAAGAGTGGCAGCAATTTGACTCCATTATTAATAATCCTGAGACTCCACTAGGATTCGGCATGCCTCAAGTGACAGTCAACCAAGAAACAACCACAACTACGGTTCCAATGGAAGGAACCAGCGGCCTACCTAGTAGTAAGGATGCAAAAATAATCCCCAGAGATCCATCTGATCAAATTGTTTTACAGGTAGAAGACATACCACCACTAGACGTCTTTTACAGCCCTAAACACAGGGTTGTGGTGAAAAGACAGAGGAAAAGGAAAAGACTTGATCAACCTTCCCTTTTGCCAGATCAAATAGAGATGGCTAACGTGGTGTGGAAGGAGGAACTCAACCCTTCCGATGACCTTAAAAAACTCTCCCAGTATGCCGAGCATATTCGGCAGCCACAGTGGATGAGGCTTCGGAAGTGAGCAGTCTCCTCAAGGAAAAAGATCAAATGATTGATTCATTGCAGTTGCAGGTGTCCGAAGCACAACGGAAAATAGATCAATTGGAACAACAACTAGCAGCACAGTGGCAGACCAACAACCAATTAACCAAGCAATTACACAAAGAGAAACAGAGGATAGATTCAAGTGCAGTGCAGAAACAAAAGGAATTGTCTGAAGAAGTGGCCAAATTAAAGGCAATGAATGAAAAAATGAGCAAGACTAAGGATGAGAAAATCGCTCAACTGTCACAAGAAGTGGAAAAGTTCAGGAGCCTTCCTCAAATAGCAGAATTCAGAACAGAAGCTCTACAAATCAATAAAGCATTGATTACACAACTGAGACTGCTATGTCATAAAATTTCTTTGGCTGAACCTCTTTGTGAAATTACTACAGCTATAGTTGATAAATCAGTTGAAGCCAGACAGGAATTGGAACAGGCCGATGAAACCTTAACCAATTTCCTCGCCTGGAAAGACTCCCTTGAAGGACAGGCTTCGGATCTGCCCAAAATTATTGAAGCACACAAAGACATCCTGTTCCTAGAGTGGCAGACTCAATTAATGAAGGCAGAAAGAGAAACCTTGAGATGTCGGTTGTCTACTAGTAATTTAATTGAAGTTGTCAATGACACTCTTTATCTGTCTAATATGATTTCTCAGTGTAATCCAGGAAAATTAACATAGGCCAAAGCTTTGGAACAAACATGCAACCAGGAACTGGAAAAGAAAGGAAGATTAATCGCTGCCATGCAAAGTCTAACTTGGGATACCTTTTGGTTTTTCCTAATCAAGCCATATAGTCAGAGGGTTGTGCTCAATTATTTAATTGATGCTGTCAGTTGCATGATCCCCGAGATACAAGATGCCACATACTCAGCTCAACTAAATTCTCGCCTAAGCTGCCTCGCAGAGTTGCAACCGATGTTAGAAATCTGCCAGCTCAAGCCGAAGGGAGATCATTCGGAGCAATGAATCATGCTGCCGACTGAAGACAAGCCGATTTTGAGGAGATCTTCATAGCATAGTTGTACCAATTTATTAGCAGTTTTATTTTGTAATTAGTTAGTTTAATTAGTATTTATAGGCCCTTTCAATGCATTGGAAAGGGTCCTCAGTTTTTGTATAAACTCAAATCAGGAAGTCACACTATTGTGCTTCTGATCTATTTTTTTATAAAGACTGGGCTAGTATTTTGATTTTTGACAAAGAAAGCTTTGATAATCTATGCATTATTGCCTCTTTTGGAAGTGTTTTCTAAGTTGGAAAAAGGAATGTGAATGCAATTGATATTGGGAGTGACTCGAATAAACATATGGTACTATTATCTATGCTCTTCTGTCATTTTTATATGAATTTGCATTCGTCTAAATTTTGCTATCATTGAATATATATGTGTGTGTGTGTGTGTGTGTGTGTGTGTGTGTGTGTGTGTGTGTGTGCTTTAACAGCAAGCCTTGTACTTTTAAGTTTTCACTATTGGATGTCCGAGGACTGTTATTCTTTCACTCATGTCTATGTCTATGATATAAATTAGAAATAGTGTAATAATGTTTTCTTGATTGCTTTGTTAAACTATTTGGGCTTAGTAATTATCATATGAATAAACATCTTTACTTACCAACAAAGGTCATCTATATGCATGTTTGTGAATGAAGACCATCCAGATTTACACTAAAAGCAGCAATTTCCCAGGATAGAATAGTTGTTTATATTTTACTCTTTAAATTAGATCATTCATCCATTATCGTCAGATATTAGAAAATCAATCATTCATTCATCCCATTTACCAATCATTGGGAAACTGGTCCCATTATATCTAGTCGGAGCCACCATACCAAATGGAAAAGGAGCTGCCTTTAAGGTCCGGACCGGGTGGTTATCCCCGATGTTGATGTAGCGATTTTCGAGGCATCAACAGGTCCCTATACTACTAGTGTAACCCCTTATTGTTATTAGTGCAACCCCCTTATTATATTGTTGTGTCCATGCAGTCCCCATATTGTTACTATTGTTCCCCATAGAAGCCCATTATTTTTATTGTTGTGCCCTTACATTATTATTGTTATGTCGGCTTTGATTACATTATGACCCCTTAGACTCCTATATATAGAAAGAAGGTCTTTTCATTTGTATCATCCAAGAATTGTTCATTTGTGTAATGTAAAGGAGGTATCCCACACAAAGAGGCTGATTTTTAAGTCGTTGACATATCTTTTCTATCTTTTTGTGAGCTAGTTTCATAACATGTAGTTAAAACTCTGATTTGTTCCTTATATGCGCTGGTATTTGATGTGAATAGTTGCACTTGCACATGTTGAACTGTGATGTTCATTTATATGCCAGTTCATATTTGATGGTATATATTATATGCGTTGGTTCACATGTGAGTCTTATTTATTTTGAAAACAATTACAGACTGTTGTATGATGGGTATTTATTATCTATAGAAACATATTAGATTTTTGATGCAAGTATTTAGTACCCAAGTTATAATTTCATTTAATAATGGATTCACTCATCTCAATAGTTGGAGTAGTTCTCCCTAGGAATGAGCATTACCATGAATTTTCCAAAAAGATAAAGCATACCCTCATTTTTGATGAATTTTGGAAAGTAGTATGTGAAGGAGAAGCCATGAATCCGCCTGAAAATCCCACATCTGACAAAGAGTGAGCCATATGGGAGAACAAGAAAAACAAGGGCTTTGGATTGATTAATGCATCATTCAATGAAGAGGTAAGTCATCAAATTGTGCCATTTACAAATTCTTTTGATGCTTTAATGAAGATGAAAGATTTATATGACTCACACTGAGAGCTTGAAGTAGTCCAACTAATGATGAAACTCTTAAATCTAGAATTCGAATATGATGATACCCTTAACCTAGCCTCTAAAATC
Organism: Pinus tabuliformis; assembly: GCA_031772625.1. NCBI lineage: Eukaryota > Viridiplantae > Streptophyta > Pinopsida > Pinales > Pinaceae > Pinus > Pinus tabuliformis. The sequence goes on from CM062812.1 coordinate 154,457,975, forward strand.
AAATATATTATGCATGATATAGAAGCTACCCGAGCTAAAATAAATTTTCCTCTGAGAACTTTCATTGAGGCACTATATCTCACTTATTCTATTTATCTTGAATCATTACAAGCTAGTGGAAAACTTAAGGATACTTCCTTTGACTCTCTTATGGAGAGGTTTGCAAAAGAGAGAAATATTTTGGGAAGAAGAAGACAATTGTTCATTGCATAAAAAGAGAAGAATCGGGCACAGGATTCTTCTAGATAAAGAGGTGGAAAAGAGGATGTGGAGAGAAGAATAACAGAGGCGGGGGGATAAACATTACCAAGGAGGAATACTTGATCTTCATTGTATATGATGCAATAGAAATGGAAATGATGCTTCCAAATGCAAGCTCTCTTGTGATAGAATCAGAAAAGAAAGAAATGAAGAGAAAGGAAAATCACCAGATCCAGGGAAAGGTAAAGCACCCAAATTTGCTCATTATATTGTGGCACATTGAAATAATAGAGTAACTGAAGACTTGTTTAATGCTTCACTTGCTTCGTTGAAAGACACATGGTTTCTTTATTCAAGAGAAACCTGCCACATGACCTTTTGGAAGGACTTCTTTGAAGAATTAAAATACAATGTAGATGGAGCAGTCTACTTTGCAGACAAGTTAAAGCTCAAGCTATTCCAACTTGGCACCATTAGCCTCAAATTTCTTGGTCTCCCTAACTTTCTTCTACAAGATTTTCTCTACCTTCAGAGTTTTAGAGAATATTGTTGTCCTTGGCTCACATTAACTAGGAGGGATACTCCATTCACATGTTTGATGGAAATGTTGACCTGAGAAAAGAATTAGACAATTCACTTGTCATGATTTGGATAGAAGAAGAAATACTCTTGACGCTGCAAGGAACCTCTAGTCATGCACAAAAATTTGCATACATTTCTCATTATGATAAAGGTACATTTTTTTTTTTGTTTTTTGTGTAAGTAAGCTTTGATATTAACAAAAGTAACATAATGTACAAAAATTCTGCCTAGGCAGATGACTGGTCGCGTTTAGGCAGGCCTTACCAGCTAAAAACATCTTGAAACAGAGGTCTGAGAGAGTAGAAAACATAAGAGATAGAGATCCGCTGAACAGTACACCACGTAGGGCGACGTAGGCCAAAAAGGATTGACTAACACATAAACTGAGAAGCTGAAAATAAAGCATAACATGACAAAGTCCGACAGAGGGACAGGGAAGACTAATCAGAATTTCTTCAGGGGAGCAGGCACCTCTTTGCTGTTGGTTGCATTGTCCTGTTTGACCTTCGACGGACCTCCTTGTTGCAATTCTGGAGGTTTGTTGTCCGGCTCGATGACTTTCTTGAGCAGCTTGATCAGGACAGTGAGCTTAGTACTGATGGTATCCATGTCCTGTTGAATAGCACTGAGCTTAAATTCGCTACTTTCAACTACAGCCATGTGGTCTTTGGTCATTGTGGCGGAAAATTTTTGAAAAGTTCGTAGTTGCTCTGCCTGCTCAGTTTGGACGTCCATGGCCTTAGCCAAGATAGTCTTAATACGCCACGCTTCTACTTGGGTGCGAACGAACTGGGTTGCCGGAGTGCTGGGTGTTCCCGGATCTTCCAGCCAGTCTACTTCCTAGCTTAGCTGATGGTCAGAGAGCTTGCTCTCTTCCTCTTGAGCCGACGCCTCCAGATCGATGATTTTCCTCTTGTTCCGCTGGGAAGTTCTCCGCTCATACATCTCTTTAGCCCACTGTAGGTCTCTGTTAGCAGAGTGGTTTCGGCTGCCATCCCCCGCCATGAGAGCCCTCTCCTGCTTGTGACTTGCCTAAGGAAAATTGCAGAGCGAGAGAAACTGGTTATTGAACATTGAAGCAATGAGGCTCCAGAGGAGTGTAAGGGCGGATATATAGTAAATGGCGAGGAGATTTTGGGCGGTAGAGCGGATCGCGACATGCAAATTGCATGTCCGATCAACATAAATGCTGTAATTCAGAGTAGAGGAGGGTAATTGCGATGATTGGGAATGTTTGCGATCTCCTTCTCCTGCACGGTTCTGGGTGTGCCAAGTGTCCTGCTGGCTAGCGGTTCTGCGGCGGCTTATGTCACTCCGGATCGTGTTGCGGTACAAAATTTTTTGGCCTGCAGTGCACATTATTTCCCTCAACCAGTTTGTCCTTCGTTCTTTGCTGTGAGTTGATGGCTCTCGTCCCGTCTGCTTTGCCATACAATTATGGTGGAGAAAGGGCGGCCTGACATTCTTCCTTGTCAGCTGCCACCAAATCAATTCGTGCGAGGTGAGAGCACCGATCTCTCAATTGAAGACTCTCGACCTGGTGCCAACAGCTGTCCACCATTCCGTTTGGGTTTTCGATCCCATGGTTTGCCAGGTGGTCGGCCACCGAATTTGCCTGTCTTCTTACCGCCTGGAAGATGAGGCCTTTCATATTTCCGAGCAGTTTTCCTATGTTCTCTGTGACCATAGCCAGACGCCAGTGCTTGGTGACCTTGCTGGCCGGCGTTCCCCTATAGATTTTCCTTGCCACCAGAATGGCGATCTCAGAGTCGCCCTCAATTACTGCATTTTCGACCTGATTTCTTCGTAGAATTGTTAAACCTTTTTCCATTGCTGCAAATTCCATTTCATTGTTAGTGCCCTCGCCCAATGCTTGACTGTAGATATGGATTATTTCACCTCTTTGGTTTCGAATGAGGCCGCCTATACCCACTGGTCCCAGGTTACCTCTCGAGGCCCCGTCGAAATTGAGTTTCAGGAAGCCATCCGGGGGCCGAGTCCATCCCTTCGGCGTGCTGAGGAAGTTCGGCTGATTAGCTTGGGGTTTCTGGTTTTGATCGTAGCTGATGTTGAACGCCTTCAAGATTCTCTGCTCTTCCGCTGTGGCTTGATTGGATGAGTCGGCTTTGCTTTTTACCAGAATCAATTGGCGGATGTTATCCATTAAGGTAATTTTCAGGTGCTCTATATTCTTGTGCTCGTTTTGGAAAATTCTTCGGTTCCTTTCTTTCCATATTGTCCATGTAATGAAACCTGGCAGAAGTTTCCATATGCTATTGATTTGAGGATTTTTAGAGTAATTGCTTGGCCAATTGGATATGGTAGATTGGATTGAGTCCATATCACGACTGTTTTGCTGCATGGTAGTTTCTATCTCTTGCCAAATGAAATTAGCCCAGTCACATGTATTAAAGAGGTGGTTCATGGTCTCTTCTGCTTTCTGGCACATAGGGCAAATGGAGGGGCCTGCGAAGCCTTTTCTTCTCAGGTTCTCCCAAGTAAGCGTCTTTCGCCTCATAAGAAGCCAAAGAAAGGTTTGAATTTTAGGCCAGAGTAAGGGATCCCAAACCTTGGAGGACCATGGCGCAATCTCCCCCTGCTCTGTGAGTTCCAACTGCTCTCTAGCTTCCTTTAAGGTGAAGTTGTCGTTGCCCTTCATGCCCCACCTCAGCCTGTCTGCTTCCAGGGTTGTTCGGATTTTTCGTTTGTGGAGCACTTGGAGCAGGTCTTGAATGTTATTATTTTCCCCATGAGGATTTCCAATTTCCGGGAGGGTCCACTCTCTCCAATCCCGGTTTATACCATTAGGGTTCCAATACTGATGGACGGTATGTTTGCCCCTGTTGTGGCAGTTTGCTTTATAGTCTTCAAGGTCTGGGTTTTCCAGCTTTGGATGCTGTTGCCAAGCGTCTTCCTAGAAGAGAGCTGATTCCCCGTTGCGAATCTCCCAGAAGCTGTGGTCCTGAATAAGGCTGCAGTTTCTTTTAGCTAGGTTCCAGATTGGAGAACCATCCGGCAAATCTTGAAGTCGTATGAGGTCTTGATCTCTGCAATTGGGGACATATTTTTCTTTCCAATGTCGGGCCCAGGGAAGGTGAGTCTCTTTCAGCCATCGCCACCACAGTTTAGCTCCTCCTGTTTTGTTGCTTATATCAGGGTCTATTAGATTTAATCCTCCAGCCAGTTTAGATTTGCAAACCTTCTCCCAGGCTATGAGAGCCCATTTCCTCTTCTCTGCATTTCCACTCCATAGAAAGGAAAGTTGAATGGATCGGATTTTCTGAAGAATGGCCTTGGGGGCCGGGAGAATAGAGAGCATGTATTGGGGGATAGCCTGTAGAATGGCTTTAGTTAAAACAAGACGTCCCGCAAAGTTAAGTGCCCTGTGGGTCCAATGAGAGCATCTTTTTTCCATGGTTGCTATGAGCCTTTCCCAGTGGATCTTTTGCCAAGGCCTGGTGGTGAGCGGGGCTCCTAGATACTTCGAAGGGATGGTTTTGAATTGCAACATGAGTGTTAAAGAAAAAGATAGTCGATTTGGAATGGTTTATGTCCATACCTGAAGCCATGCTGAAGAGAGATAAGATAGATTTGAAGGCCTTAGCTTCTTTGATTGTTGGAGTGCCATGCAGCATGGTATCATCAGCAAACTGCTGGTGAGTAGTTGCAGGGGTGGAGGGGAGAGGACGCAATCCGTTGATTTTCACTTCTCCTTTGGCTCTGAGAATGTATCTGCTAAGCCCTTCCATGAGAATCACAAAAAGGAAAGGGGATAGCAGGTCTCCTTGCCTGATGCCCCGGGAAGGAGAGAAGGTGGCCAAGGGAGATCCATTAACCAAAATAGAGAAATTTGTTGACTTGATAAGGGCGAGAATCCATTTGGTCCACCGAATGTCAAAACCAAAGGCTGTCAGTGTGGCCTCCAGGTAGGTCCAATTCACTTTGTCGAAGGCTTTTGAGAGGTCGAGCTGAATCATCATACCAGGGATTTTTCTGGACTGCAAGGTATGTAGCATCTCTTGGGCCAAGAGGATGTTGTCCAGAATTTGTCTGCCTTCCACGAAGCCTGACTGCTCCTCCGAGATGATGTCAGGGAGGATAGGTTTAAGTCTATTGGCGATGACCTTGGAGATGATTTTATAGATCACGTTGCACAGAGCTATGGGGCGGAATTTTTCCGGAGTTCTGGCTTCCTCTTCTTTGGGGATTAGTGCTAGGAAGGTAGAGTTCAGGGCTTTAAGAATTGAGCCTGATCTTCTTGAGTCTTCAACTACTTCCCAGACATCGGTTTTGACTGTTTGCCAGCAGGCTTTGTATAAGTTTATAGTAAAGCCATCAGGGCCCGGGGCTTTATCATTTGGCATGTCTTTTACAGCCTCCTCCACCTCCTCCATGGAGATCTTTCTTAACAAAGAGGCATTTTGGGCTGGAGTAATGATTTGAGGTATGGCCTGAATTATTTCCTCTCTGGCTTCCGATCGGTCTTCCTGAGATTCCTGAGAGATTTGTTTGAAGTGATTAGTAAGCAGAGTGGAGATCTCATTGTGGTTTTGAATGGTTTCTCCAGAAGCATTGGAAAGCTTGAGTATTTTGTTAGCCCCCCTGTAGTCCATCGTCGATCTGTGAAAGAACTTAGTGTTTTGCTCTCCCTCTTTCAACCATTGGATGCGAGATTTCTGCTTCCAAAGGATCTCTTCCTGTTGGCAGCGGAGCTGCCATTTCTGCATTAGAATCTTTTCCTGTTCATAAGAGTCCTCTCTGTTAATCCCCGCAGCCCAGTCCTTATGTATTTGACCTAGTTGGTCTTCAATACTGTGCTTTTCCTGGAAGATATTGCCAAACTCTGCAGTGTTCCATTCCTTGATTTTGAGTTTGATGTGTTTTAGTTTGGATTGGAGTTTAAACATTTTGGTCCCCCTTATGTTCCTGGGTTCTTCCCACCATTCTTTTAAGAGAACAGGGAAATTTGGGTGTGTTAGCCAGAATTTCTCAAATCTGAAGGGCCGATTTTTGGGGGTCTCAAGAAAGGTAGCTTCCAGGGCGATGGGCCAATGGTCTGATCCCCCACTGGGGAGGATATCAGAGTCAACTGTTGTTCCTTCCATTAAAATGTTTTCAGAGATTAGAAAGCGGTCGAGACGAGAGGCTATCCTGCTTTCCCCTCCTCTTCGATTATTCCAGGTGAAGAGCCCATTTTTGGGGGGGGTGTCGACCAGATGAGCAGATTCCATGAAGGCAACAAAGTGTTCTGAGTCTCGATTAAGTCGCCTAAGGCCTCCTTTTTTTTCCAGGAGGGTAGTAATCATATTGAAATCCCCTCCCATTATGATCTTTGAATGTTGGTATCTTAGCTTTAACTTCATTAACGAGTTCAGGAAAGAAATTTTATCTTCTAAACGCTGAGGCCCGTAGACATTAACACAAAGGTAAGTTTCAGAGTTACCTGTGAGCTGAAATTCAGTGGTAATGTATGATCTGGTAGCTTCCATAGAAATGATTTCAATGGCTCTGGAGTCCCAGAAGGTTGCAATGCCTCCTTCCCATCCTTGACTGGCTGTGTCTATGTATTTGATGGATTTTCCTAGCTTTTTGGTGATGTTCTCCAGCTGATCAGAAGCACATTTCGTTTCCTGAATGAGCATGATGTCTGGCTTTTCCTGTTGTAACTTCCTCTTAAGTAATCTTTGTTTGAGATGGCTATTGAGCCCTCTTATGTTCCAAGAGATGATTTTCATTATAAACGATGGGGTTATTGGAGGGACAAGAAGGCGTGAAGGTCCTTCATTTTACCTGAATTGATCATGAGGATACCTAAATCATGGAGAACCTCTCCATTCGTCCTTCGGCCTCTTCTCTTGTTTTGCTTCCGCCCTAATGAATGAAGGAAGAGGTTTTTGGATTGATTACCTGTGCCTTTCATGATACCTAATCTTTTCTTTTGCTTATCAAACGCCGCTTGTTGTCTTGCTATGAAGAGGTCGCTGATCTTTTTTAACTCTTCCTCCGGGATATTTTCCAGCCCTTGTGTTCTCCAGTGCTTTTCCATATCTCGTAAGTTTACCCCTTATTTTTCTAGAACTTCATTGAGTTCCAGGTCTTCGCTTCCCCCATCGCTTGTTAGCATATCTGTATCTTCATCTCGCTCATGTGCTGCTTCATGCAGTGGTATTTCTGTGTTCTCAGTGGTTTCCCCTGCATCCGTTAATCTGAGATCTGTTTTATTTTTTTGAGGATATTCTGTTTGCTTTGTCTCCTTGATATTTCCCTCCGAGTCTGCTTCTGAGTCCAGAATGCTGAAGGGGTTAAGGGTTATGCTGGGATCTATCACTGCTTTGTTTATTCTTTTCCTGTATGCCCTTTGTCGAGATTTTGGCTTTTTGAAGATCTCCTGATTCTTGACTGTCTGCTCCAGCTTGGCATCTTCCGCTGGTTTGTTTAATGGGCATTCCCGGACAAGGTGGCCATGTTCGTGACATTTCCTGCACCTGAAGGGGATCTGTTCATAGTCAATGGGTTGAAAGTAATCTTCGTCCCTGAACTCTAGCCACAACCCTTCATGTAAGGCTCCTGAGACATCCATTTCAACGCAGATCCTGGCACATGAAGTATATTTCCTTTGGATATTTGCCTCCGAGGCTTTAATAAACGTGCCAAGACGGTCTCCTATGTGCTTTAGGGTTGCTAGGCCCCAGTAGTCAATGGGTAAAGAAAAGAGTCGGATCCACACAGGAACTTGGGTGAAAGTTTCCTTTTCCGGCACGAAGTTCACCTTCCACGGCCTCATGTAGAGACCAGCTGAAGACAGAAAATATGGCCCTCCATCGAATATCCTATCTTTGTCTTCTAGGTTAGAAAAGACAACAGTAAAGAAGCCTTTAGCTCCAAGATGCAGTTTGACATCACCTTTTGGTCGCCAGTGTTGCTTGATCCATTGGCAAAGGATTCTTTCTGTTGGCCATAGGCCCATGAACTTACATATAATGGCATGTTCCAACATGTGGTCGCGATAAGCCTGAATATCTGGATCTGAGAAAACCACACGAAGAGCTTCCTTCTTTTCGGGTTTGCAGGTTCCCTGCTGGGCGTTCTTAGGGCTGAGGTTAGCAGCTTCTGTTCTGTTCTCATTTGCTATAGGGCGTTTTCCTGCTCTGCGTTCATTCTCTTCATCTGACAAGGTGATTATCGGCTCTGAACTATTTCGTCCTGCTTCCGGTTTATTCCCGTGCTCTTCTTGTCTGTCTCTGACTTTTCCTGGCGTCTATGATCCATGGGATGGATCTTTCTGCCCCTGGTTGATTTTCCCACTGCTTATCCCAGAGTTATCTTTTCGGGCTTCAGATCCCGAGATGTTGAAACCCTTGTGAGCTTTATGATGTTGCATGACTATTTGCCTGTATGTTGGGGTCCCAGTGGACCCCCCGTCTGCCATTTGTCGGGCCAGAACACGGCCTCTGAGAAGAAGGTCTCCTAATCGATCTTTGTGCGCTGCCAGAACTATTACAGAACCAGATTCGCACAGTGTTAAACCCTAGGTGCAGGGTTTTTTCCTCTCCCGTATCGAGTTCCCTATGATAAAGGTACATTACTATATAGTCTCTTATGATATGCCTGATTTGGATATTTGAACTATGAAAATCTTCATTTATTGAAGAGAAATGGTGTTACTAGTTTGCCCACATTCCAACGAAACATAAGCAATGTGATGCTTGTATCTTAGGAAACAAAACAAATAGTCATTTCATGATTCTCATTCCATAGCACATAGAAAGCTTGAACTAATTCATTCTAACGTATGTGGCCCTATGCATAGTCCTTCTACAAATGGAAATACATACATGATGGCTTTTATTGATGACTACACCTAAATTTCTTGGGTATATTTGTTAAAGAACAAATATGAAGATTTTGAAACTTTCAAAAAACTTTCATGTAATCCATAAGGGTGAAATGTTAACACCTAATCTTTAGGGATTAGGAAAATATTGTAAATATGAGAATAAAGAAGATGAAGAGACACCAGAATATGAATTCCCATAGTCTCCCTTTCCTTGTATATATTAATGACTTTCCCAATAGAATGCATCATTCGTGGAGTTACCAATGTCTAACCTGACAAGAACAATCACGATTTAATTATGGTTGTAGTAGAAAATTTTTCAAGAATGGCACATTTCATACTATGCAAGAAAACTAATGATATTATCAAAGTGGTTGTCTTGTTCTTATGAGAAATTGTGAGATTACATGGACTACTAAGGAATATCACTTCTTACATAGATACTATATTCCTTAGCAATTTTGACAAGGTACTTTGGAATAAATTGGTCTCTAATTTGATTATTCATAAAAATCCATGGATAATCCTCTAAACAGTTTGTCACAATAAATCTAATGAAAAAAAAGACTAAAATTTGAAATCTATACCTTGAGGGCTAATTTTTCCTTAGATTTATAGATTTGTTAAATTATATTTTTCTCTACTTATGCATGCAATAGATAAAATATAGAAAATGGAGAACAACTAAGAAAGAAAACACACACCAATCACATTAAACACTAGATATGACCTATGAAAACCTTTCAGGAGAAAACCTAGGTAGATGGTGAGGTTGCTCTACTATCTCTTTCTGTAAATGGAAATGGTGCAAATAAAAAGGAATGAGACATGTGGCTTGTGGGATGATACATAACAAAAACCCTATGTGCTCTTCCCTCTCTCTATCCACTCATAGCTACCCTTCTCTACTATGGAACAAAATGAATTTAGATAGAATGAAACCCCTTTTCCTCCTAGTGGCTTGATTATAACCCATCCCAATAGCCAGCTAGGATTTAAATTTGATCCATTCAACTCTCAACATTAGTTACAACTCTTCTAGATTATTCTTCATGATCCCCACATGGATAGCCCTTTTCAAAAAGTAATGGCGGCCAATGTGGCATCCTCTCGAATTATGGCAGTCAAACATTATTATTTAACTTCCTAGAGGCATAAATTTTGCGTCTAAAACATGATTGATGTTATTCTTTCCATTTTGGAAAGGTAATTGAGTGTACAATAGAACCAGGGGGTGATGCGCTTAAAATACAAAGTTTTACCCTAAAAAACATCATTTAAGGCCTCAAAATAGCCCTAGAAGTTTTATGTCCCCAATTCTCCAAACTAGATCCTACTGCTAAAACTACTCCTCTAAGCCAATTTCTATGACTTTTCTACCCTGAAAGCATCGAGATGCATGAAAAAAAACATAATTATTGAAGCCATATCATTTAATTTATATTTCAACATACCATCCACAACTGGATGAGAAGATTGAGGTGGTTAATAGGAGTCCTGGGAATTCATTAAGGAGTTTGAGTGGAGAAAAACTAGGACAATGGAATTTGGTTTTGGCATAGACTAAACTCATTTACAACAATTTTGTCAACAAGTTTATTGGAAAGAGTCCATTTCATATTTTTTATGGTAGATCACCAAAGGGAGTTGTGGATTTGATTAAGTTTCTAATTCTAGAAGATAAAATAAGTGCTTATTCAAATGAATTTGCAGAGACATGTAGGAAATGCATGAGCAGGTCAAAAAAATGTTGTAGCATAGTAATGCAGAATATAAGCAATAAACGTATATGTGAAGAAGACAAAAGGATTTTGAAGTGGGAGAGTCAGTGATGACACATTTAAGAAAATAAATATTTCCCAAAGGTACATATAATGAACTAAATTACAAAAAAATTGGACCATGTTGAGTCCTAAAGAAGATTTATGGTAATTATTATAAGTTAGATTTACTGAAGGAATTTGAAATTTCCCTAATATTAGTTTTATTGTCTTGTTTAATTTTCACGAAGGAGAAAGGGATGATGAAGGAGGTACCATAGATGAGTGGAATAAACAATTTCCCATCAAGCTAGTTAAAGAATTAGACTAGGTCCTCACCAAAAGGGTCAATAGGATCACCCAAAACAATAAGTCTTATGAGTATTTAGTTAAGTGGAGGAACAAATATTTTGAGGGCACATCGTGAGTTTTTTGAAGAAGAGTTAGCACATCTACAAGGACCTTCCTCTTATGGAACAGTTACAGCGACATCCGCATGAGGTGGAAGCTCATGTTTTCTTACCATGGGTATCTAAAGCAGGAGAATTATTAGCCAAAATCAATCCACATCAACTAATTTCAATTGTTACTGTAGGAGTGGAATAAGCATGTTGCAACACCGTTCTATAATTGCATTGCTACAACATTGTTCTACTGTTACATTGTTGCAACACCATTAATATGACATTGTTGCTTCAACACCACCTTACTATTACATTTTTGCAACACTACCCTATTGTTATGTTGCTATGGCACCATTGTTGCAACACCACCCTATTATTACCTTGCTACAACACCAATGTTGTGACAATGTTGTTGTTGAGAAATGACAACAAGAAATTCCAGTTTAATTTTCCCTTGAATTAAACTATGAATTAAATTCGAATTCTATTCTCATAGCAACTTAAAATAGTTAAATTAAGTTTATTAAACTTACTTAACTTAGGAAATTCGAGTTGAAAGTCTTTTGGAAGTCATGTATATGTTCTCCCTACTTTGTAGAAGTCCAGTGTGAGTTAATTGTGAGTTGTAAAATAGAAGACTCAATTAAGTTAAATTAGTTCTCAAATTGATTGAGAGAACTAATAGTTTGTTAAAAGTTAGTGGTGACACTAATGAACTCCACCAGTGCTACTCTAGTTAACTAAATATTTACTCATCAGAAACTCATGCATATTGATTCTGAGAAAGATCCAGTTGAGAGTAGAGTGCAGGGACAATGTACTATTTGTTTTATATTTTTCTTAGTAGAACTGATAGTACATGCATTCAAGAACTGATCCTTAAGGGATTTCACAATTTTTAGAGGATTTATTTCCTTGTAAATACAAGCTATCCTTCATAGGAATGACACATTGGAATAGAGACTTGGAGAGATTGTGAATTGGATAAGATTTGGCCTTGAGCTTGCTTATGAGTTGGAGACTGAATTCGTTGAGTGTTGGGATTGTTCTAGAGAGAACAAGCATTGTAATTTCATCTTTATTTTCCGGATTAATACAAAACAGATAGTGGGGTTTTGAGCTGTGGCTTTCCCCAGATATTTAATTGTGTTATGTGCCTTCGATTCTCTTCCTCTATTGATTATTGTTTGCTCAATGTTTATGGATTTCTGTTGTAAAGAGTAGAAGTATATTCTTGTCTCTTGCTTTAGAAAATTGCATTAGCTTGTGAATCTACAGGATTTTCTACATGGTATCAGAGTTCAAAACAATATACTAGAGGAGATTTTGAAGTTTTGAGTTTTGGGCCGCAAGTTTGCAAAGCAGATACGAAAAATTTTGTGTAAAAAGTTCAAAAATAAATAGTACATCTAGATTCCTTGCAGAAAAATACCCAAATTCAAAAATAAATTAGGCCGAATAGGAGTTCGGATGAGGGAGATATTGCTGATTTAAAATCAACTCTTTTTCTAGAAAATTTCGTGACAGCGGGATAGAGGAAGATATGGTGAGCCTTGCCGCTTCTTGGACTCCCAAAAAGTTGGCATAGTTATCAGGACTCTGTCAATGGTCGGGAGAATATTCCAAATTGGGAACAACTATGGTCAGATTTGATGCAGGATGAGATAAGGAGGAACATGAGGGATGGTTGGACTGATGATGAAGAGAAATGTGCCTTAGCGATTAAGGCGAGGAAGGGGAGAGGTAAAATTTCCCATTCCAAATTAGATTCTTATCACGGAGGTAAGAAGAAGGACATGACGAAAGTTAAATTCTTTCATTGTCACAAGATGGGACACTTTGCTACAAATTGTCCATTGAAGAAGTCCAAGGAGAAGTCCTCAGGAGGAGCGGTGGGTGAGGCTTTGGCCTCCCAATTCAAATTGGACTTTTCCCTCATTGCATGCATGGTGTCCTGAATGATGGGAAGTGTCTAGTACTTAGAAAATGGAGCTTCTTTCCACATGACCGGCGACAAAGAGTTATTCAGTGAATTAGAGGAGAAATATCTCAAGATGCATATCAAGATGGGTTATGACAGTAAGTATAGTGTTATTGGTGTGGGAACTATTACTTTCCAGAGGGAGCATGTGGCTCCAATCACCTTGAAGAATGTTATGCATGTACCTGGACTGACGAAGAACTTGGTATCCATTTCCATGCTTGAGGATAGAGGCTATGATGTGATATTTTTGAAAGGAAAGGTGTTCCTTCGACACATAGCCATTGGTCAAGTAAAGAAGATAGGGATTCGAGTTCAGAATCTCTATAAGATAAAGGTAGAGGATTGTGCTTCTTTGATTTCAAAAGTAGAAAATATGTTGAGCCGAGATGTTAGTAAGTTGTGGCACAGGTGATTGGGCCACTTTCATCTGGGGCTTTGAAGATATTGCAACAAATCTCTACCGTCTTCCCAAAGGTACGCTTGAGCAAGTTGATACATGCAAGGGTTGTACTTTGGGATAATACACCAATTATTCCTTTGGAGACAAAGATATTCGAGCAGAGTCTATTCTAGAGAGAGTCCATTCAGATGTGTGTGGACTATTCTTGACAGCATCCATGGCCAAACACAGGTATTATGTTATATTTTTTGATGACTATTCTTGTAAATGTTGGGTATTTTTTATGCAGAAAAAGGATCAAACTTTCACAAATTTTTATGAGTTCAAATCATTGGTAGAGAAAGATTTTGGCAAGAAGATTAAATCTCTACAGAGTGATAACGGTGATGAGTATGTCTCCAATGAGTTTAAGAAATTTTGTGCAGTGGAAGGGCTTAAATGAGAGTTGACGGCACCCCATAACCCTCAACAGAATGGGGTTGCCGAGAGGAAGAACAGGAGCACGGTAGGGGTAGCAAGGGCAATGTTGCATGATCAAGGCCTACCACTACACTTGTGGGCTGTGGCATGCAACACAACGGTTTATGTTCAGAATCGTAGCCCAAATTGGATACTTGAGATGAAGACACCAGACGAAGTTTATTCCAATAAGAGGCCAGATGTTGGTCACTTTAGGATTGTTTGGTCATCGGTTTATTTCCATGTGACCAAAGATGCATGGAAGAAGCTTGAGCCAATAGCAGAGTTGCGGATCTTTGTGGGGTATACTGATACACCCCATAACTATCGGGTGTACATGCTGACTAGTTGGATGACAGTGGTTCACAGGGATATCAGGTTCGATGAGGAGAAGGACGTTCGATTATCCCTTGAGAGGGAGCTTGAGCTACATGCAGATGAGGAGATTTTAGCTCCTAAGGTTGAGGGACCTCAGATTGATGTGGAGCAACCACATGCCAAGGTTCAGAGAGTGGAGACATTCACTCAGGTAGAATCTTCCAAAGAGGGAAGAAAGCGCAATAGAGAGGCTGACAAATTGTTCGATGATGCATGGGAGAATGTGGGAGCACCCTCTTCTCAGCACAGACAAAGGAGGTCACCAGAGAGGTACACTGGATACATGGCACTTATGGGTGCATGTGTTGTGATAGAGACATCTTCCTTTCAGGAAGCAGTGCAACAGCCAGTTTGGGTTGATACGATGGTGAATGAGTATGAATCCATAGTTCGAAACACTGTTTGGGATGTGGTCCTGAGACTGGAGGACAAGTCAGTTGTGAGCTCTTGTTGGCTTTACAAGGTAAAGAAAGCTGCGGATGGTAGTGTGGAGAAGCATAAGGCCAAATTTGTGGCCACGTGGCTTTTCACAGGTAGAGGGGATTGATTATGATGAGACCTTTGCTTCTGTTGCAAGGTACTCGTCAATCGGATCTATTTTGGCACTATTAACACAAATTGGTTGGAAGATCCATCATATGGATGTGAAGACTTACTTCCTCAATGGCATGATTGAGGAAGAGGTGTACATAGAGCAGCCCGAAGGTTTTTAAAACTTGGACCGTGAGTCGCATGTGTGTCGATTCAAGAGAGCGTTGTATGGGCTGAAGGAAGCACCCCATGCTTGGTACACCAGGATAGATAGCTACTTCACTGGGTTGGGCTTCACGAAGAGTGAAGCAGATGCAAACCTATATCACATAGTGGTGGAAGGTAATTTTTTGATCATTGTACTTTATGTAGATGATCTCATACTAACAGGTGATGAGAAGCTCATCAAATCTTGCAAGGGGGACCTTGCAAGAGAGTTTGAGATGAAGGACATGGGGCTCATGCATTACTTTCTTGGCATGGAGGTATGACAGGGTTATGGGGAGTTGTTTGTATCTCAAGGAAAGTATGCCAATGAGATACTCAGGAGATTCTGCATGGAGAGCAGTAAACCCATGGAGACTCCTCTAGCTGGTAATTGGATGAAGGAGGATGCTACTTCAAGGGAAGTAGTGGAAGCTGTTGCTTACAGGAATCTTGTGGGTTCACTCATGTACTTGGTGAAAACATGACCGGTTATGTGCTATTCAATTAACCAACTTAGTCAAGCGATGGTTAGGCCTACCAAGCTATATTGGAAGGCAACAAATCATTTATTGAGATACCTCATAGGCATTACTCAGTTTGGGTTATGGTACATACGAACAGAGGGAGTGAAGCTTGAAGGATTCACCGACGCAGATTGGGAAAGGAGTCCATCCAAAAGGAAGAGAACATCAGAAGGGATCTTTAGTATTGGTTCAATGACAGTTTCTTAGTACATCAGGAAACATGGATCAGTTGCACTCAGTTCAACAAAGGCAGAGTACATGGCTGCAAGTCAGGCATCATGTGAGCCTATCTGGTGAGGAAGATCCTGGTTGGTTTTTTTTGTTAGCAGATAGATTCGACAGTGATTTATTGTGATAATCAGAGTTGTATCAAACTCTCTAAAAATCCAGTCTTTCATGATTGGTCCAAGAATATTGGTATCTTGTATCATCATCTCAAAGGTTGTGTATTGAGGTGGATCATGTTGTTAGATTACATTCCCACGAAGGAGCAAGATGATGACATCTTGACAAAGGCATTGTCAAGATGTAAATTCAAGTTTCACAGAGACAGGATTGAGGTAGTTGATAATCCCTTTGTTGTTGAGAGGGAGTGGTGAGAAATGGTAACAAAAAATTCCAGTTTAATTTGTCCTTGAATTAAATTGTGAATTAAATTTGAATTCTATTCTCATAGCAACTTGAAATAGTTAAATTAAGTTTATTAAACTTACTTAACTTAGGAAATTCGAGTTGAAAGTCTTTTGGAAGTCATGTATGTGTTCTCCCTACTTTGTAGGAGTCCAGTGTGAGTTAATTGTGAGTTGTAAAATAGTCGACTCAATTTCATGAGTCAGTTTAGTTAAATTAGTTCTCAAACTAATTGAGAGAATTAATAGTGAGTTAACAGTTAGTGGTGACACTAATGAACTCCACCATTGTTACTCTATTTAACTGAATATTTACTCATCAAAAACTCATGCACGTCGATTCTGAGAAAGACCCAGTTGAGACTAGAGTGCAGGGACAGTGTACTATTTTTTTTTAGATTTTTCTGAGTTGCACTGTTAGTGCATGCATTTAGGAACTGATATTTAAGGGATTTCACAGTTTTTAGAGGCTTTATTTCCCTTTAAATACAAGCTATCCTTCATAGGAATTACACATTGGAATAGAGACTTAGAGAGCTTGTGAATTGGCTAAGCTTTGGCATTGAGCTTGCCTATGAGTTGGAGATTGAATTTGTTGAGTGCTAGGATTGTTCTAGAGATAACAAGCATTGTAGTTGCATCTTGATTTTTTGGATTAATACCAAACATATAGTAGGGTTTTGAGATATGGCTTTCCTTGGATATTTAATTGTGTTATGTGCCTTTGATTATCTTCTTCTATTGATTATTGTTTGCTCAATGTTTATGGGATTCCGCTATAAAGAGTAGAAGTACATTCTTGTCTCTTGCTTTAGGAAATTTCATTAGCTTGTGAATCTACAGGATTTTCTATAGTTGTTGCAACACCACCCTGTGGTTATGTTGTTGCAAACCCATTGTTGCTTATGTGTTGCAACTTTGTTGAATATTGTGGATGATGACTTGCAACGATTCCATGTGTCTCAAATGGTTTATGGTGAATAGGTGGACTACCTATATGAAGTGGTAATGATCAACTAGGGAATAATAAAAATAAGCAATGATTAGCTAGGGAATTGAACAAGGAAATGGTGATTTTCTATGGATTCAAACTTCTATGACTTTTCAACATCCAAAGGAATTATGGAAATACTTGGAAATGAATGTGGAAACCAAACCAATATGATTGTTCAAAATTCCAAACATCGTTTAGTGACATGCAGAGGACATGAAAAAAGAATATTTGAGGTAGTTGGAAAAATATGAAGAATTCAAGAGACATAAATAGGAAGGAGCTCATGAAGCTAGAAGAGGAGACTAGAACAAAAGAGAACAGTACAATTATTAACACTAGCGTGAAATAGATATTGTGTATGCTAAGGCATAACACAAAATAGAATTGTACATGATTATAAGAGCAAATTGTTGTGTATGTGAATAAAAAATGAAAATTTGATGTTGTCTCTTTTCTTGTCTCTTGTGAATTTTTCTCAGTTTCTTCACCATATTGATGAGGCTCATCAATAGGTAAATTATATGGGCCTTAATGCCACTCTCTAGATTATTAAAATAATCTTTTCTCACATTTCTTTACATATTTTATTATATTTTTCTTAGTGAGAAGGGTAAAGGTGATATGTTATGTTATGTCATGTGGCCCAATGTGCATTAATTGCAGGATTTGGAGCAGTTTTGGGCTAATTTAAATGCAGGAACTCGAAGTAGACAAGAAAGAGGGATTTTAGGAGATTTGGTCTCCCTCCTTAACTCCTCAATCACTCAAATATTCCTCAACTAGATCTCATCAACTCAGAGTTACAAGAAGCCAAACCAACTGAGTTCACAAGCAGCCAAACCAACCAAGTTCATTGGCAGCCAAGCCAGTGATAGTTGAAGACAAGTCAATCTCAAGTTTGGGAGCCAAGCCTCCCTAATTTTTAGGAAGTTTTTGGTAGCGTCAGTTGTATAAATAAGGAGGCCTAGGGCATCCTTAGGATTCGAAATTTTATTGTAGCCAAGAGGCAATTTCGAGCTAAGATATTGTGACTGTTATTCTCATGTTATTTTTGACATTTTGATGATAATGAAAAGGGTTTCTTTGATCTAAAACTGAGTTGACTCAGAGGGCTAAAGCTCTTGGGTTAGGGCCCAACCCCAATAGCAGAGGTTCCTTTTTTGTACATGTATTCTTAGATTAGAATCATAAATTAGATGTTGAAGCTATCCCTGCTTTGTTTACTTTACAAGTCTTTGAATGATTGGTTAGTTTTTCTTCCATTTGTTGGAGAAGTAGATTAGTGTTACAGTAGTGAAAGAAAATAATTTAGAAAATCTTGTGATAGTGGCCTCTTCCTCATCTCCCTCATGGGATAATTTTTTGAGGTCCCCACTCTCACAGCCCCAACAACAGATTTATCTTTTGGTCATTGCATAGCTTAGGATTTCTTGTTGAGTAGATCATTGTTTATGATTTCTTAGAAGCACCTGAAATTGTCATTTTGGTTTCTTGAGTTTGTTGTAGACTAGAAAGCATTCAATTCCATAGATTTAAGCCATTAGCCATCAATAAATCAGTTTCTCGAATTCAACTCATCTTTTCCACATTTACATAAAGTTGTGCATGAATGAAGAACAGAATATGTGTTGTTGTATGACTTTATGATCTGCAGGGAGGAACTCATTCCACCAGCCTCATTTAAGTCTTCACCACCTCTTGCCAAATCCTACCAACCACTAATTCAGATTTCTATTTTGTAGCCACCATGGACAGACAGCTTAAGAAAATACAACCATCCTAAAGAGTTGGGTTGATCCTTGGGTAGTGTGCACCTTCCCCATACATTATTCCACCATCATACATCTTTCCAGCACTTCCTTTCACCTTCCCTATCTTCCTATAGCTTTCAGCTAATTTTCCTGTAGTAAACCAGGACATCCTGTAGTAACTATAGGAAATCTTGTAGCAACTACAGGAAACCCTGTAGTAGCCTGTTTTAAATTTTTTTGGCCATAAATGATGATTAGAGCCTAGGGTAGGCCTTCAACTTGACTTCCATACCCCTTAATGCCATTTTGGACCAGCTTTTCCATACCTTCCTCCCCTTTAAAAGATCATATTATTATCTTATAATTTACATTTCTAAATTGAAAACTAAATGTCTATTTTCTGCAATATTTAGCTAGTGCATGCATATATCAGTCATAGCAGTTTTAGGATAATTTCCATGCCTACTTAGTCCAGATAGCTAGATGATAGAATGTAAGGTTAAATTAGGTCTCTTCTGCAAGTAATGTGTGTTAATTATTAGCTAGGTAATTTCATGTCATTTCATAACACTTTCTATTTAGCACTTTCATTTCCTTAAAATAGGCAAGCATTTACTTTTTGCATTAAAGATAGCTTTACATTCATTGTCAGTAGTCAACCTCCTTCTAGTCAATAAAATACTGGTTTGAAAAACCCTAGTGGTCTATCGCCCTAGTTGAGAAGTGATAAGGTTAGGCTATTGCATTTTATGTGCATATAGCACTGTCACCTCCAAGTTTGTATGAACCCTGGGTTGATAAAGTAAATTTGGTAGCCCTAGGAGTTGTAGAATCCTTGCTGCAATACTGGGGCTCATCACTTTTTGGCGCAGCTGCCAAGGAGGTGCCTTGGTAGATGTAATCTCTACTTTCCTTTTGTTTTGGATTCGATAGATAGTTGCAATTTCTTATTTATTTCCATTCCACAAGTAGTTCCACTCAGCAAATAGTTGCAATTTATGCTTTCTCTCCATTCTTCAAATAGTTCCATTAAGCAAATAGTTATAATTTCTTCTTTCTTTCTATTCTTCAAGTCGTTCTAAAAAACCCTTAAAGAGGAAAAAACAACTTTCTTTCATGCCTCGTAGGAGTAGAGACAACTTACGAAAAATTTTTCCATATACCCCCACATCATCAAACAGCCAACCTTCCCTCTTCTTCAGTGGTTGTCAGCTAGAGGACCCATTAGGAAAACAACCAGAGATCTTTGAAGAGCCTATTGGGGAAGAAGAAGAAGAAGAAGAAACCATTCCACAAACCTACACCATGGCTGAAAATAGAAATGGGATTGAAAATAGAAATGGAGTTGAAAACATAATTGAGGGTGCTTTTCCCATTAGAGAAACTAATGGAGATGCTAGGATGAAAAACATAAGCCCCTCTGCCCTTCCTCACTTCCATGGCTTAACCTTAGAGGACCATGATACCTTTTTGTTTGAGTTTGTTGTCATCTGCAAAACTTATGATTATACCTCTGACGACCAGAAGTTGAAATTGTTCCCATCCACCCTCAAGGATGCAGCCTTGCACTACTTCATGGGTTTACCTAGGGACAACATCACTACCTGGGCTCAAATGCAACAAGCCTTCTATAAGAAGTACAAGGATTATTGTAGTTCCAAATACGCCAAAGAGGCAATCTTTAGAATGACCTTGGGACATGATGAATCCTTGGAATATTATGAGGAAAGGTTCCAATTCATCTACAAAAGGGCCAGATGCACCCTCGATCCTGAATCAGTCAAGTTATTCCTTCTTAGAGGGATCAGGGAATATATCCTAAAAACCCTAAACATGTTGTCCGAAGGGGACATCTACCAGCTATCTTATGCTAATATCAAGAAATTTTTCAAAAATCATTCTTGGACAGCCAGAAAGAATGGTAGGGCTAGTTAAGCTTTGGCCAGTTCATCCTCCTACAACACATCCATCAAAAGTGAAATTGGGAACATGTTGGAGGAATTTAAGAGTGAGATATTGCATACCCTTTCTCTGTAAATGGACACCATGTAGATCAAGAGGAAGAAGGAGGAAGAAAAAAGAGCCTTAGTTGTCTTTTGCCCTAGAAGCACTAGGAGGCACCCTAGAAATGAATGTTCATTGAATATTATATAGATCTAGTAGGTCTATAAGGAAAAACACTACATAGACAAGTTCCCTTCTCTACCTAGATTGAAAATTGTGTATTGAGGAACTGAATGTGTGATTGAACAACTCTACTATATCAACCAAAGGAGGTGTTAAGGACCTCGACTATACTAGCAGGGCATGCAAGGGGCATCCTATCCATATTAAAACCCCAACTAGAATGCATTTATTCCCCCTTGGCATCCTCCTGCTCATTGTTCATGGTCCACACCCTCTCCATGGTCTTATGCACCTCAATACCATTCCCAACATGCCAATCAATCATTTCAGCCATATGCTCCCCCAAAACCTCAGTGGAATACACCATCACAAGGGTGGAGGCCCCCATATAACCAATCTTCAGCCTTACTACCTCCACCTCCATATCAAACACAACTCCTTCACCCTTCTCCACCTAAGCAAGTAGGCACGACATTTCCATAGTGGAGAGACATCTTACCCCCCTATGCTATGGAAATTCAAGAAATCAACCTCAGGTCTTGAAGAGTGCTTCCAGATAACCAACCTCCATCTCCACCTGAGAAGATTGAAGAGGAAAAGGAAGAGAGTGTTCCCCAAGCCAATCCACCTCATTTTCCTGAGAGACTGATCAATCCTAGCTAGCACACCCTAGAAGAGACTGAATTTCTGGGTTAATTGAAAAACTTGTGTGTTAAAATCCCACTCCTCCAAGCTATCAAGGATATCCCCATGTACAACAAATTAATGTTAGAAAATTGTATATTGCAGAGACATGAAACACATAAAATATTGCATAAATATAAACATAGAAAATTCATAAAACTAGAGAAACACAGATATACTTGGTTCACCTAATTTGGGCTATGTCCATGAAGAAATAGTCAGTCCTTCCTTTTATATTATCCAGCAAAATGAAGAGATACAACCTACAACAAATCCGATGTAATTCCATCTTCAGGCTCCACACCCAACAGTTAATTAAGAAGAAATGCTTAAAACATCCTAGGAGGAGAAAGAAAGACACCCCTACCATTAATGTCATTGGACAATTGTTTGACTTAATGTTGGGGAGAGTGATCTGCCCGAAGTATCTAGACCCTGGAAGTCCTATGGTAGATGTGCACATTGATGCCATCATTTTCCCTCGTACCTTGATTGATCTTGGGGCTGCCATCAATGTGATGACTAAGGAGACCATGCTTAAACTTAATCTCCAATAATCATTAAGGAAGACCACAACAGTCTTGCATCTTGCAGATAGATCCACAATAGCTCCTAAGTTATTTGTTGAGGATGTGATGGTCTCTATTGATTCCTGGGAATACCCTCTTGAATTCTTAGTTCTCCAACCTAAGACCAAATTCAATGGTTATCCTCTCATCCTTGGAAGGCCATGGCTAGCCACTGTTGATTCTTACGTAACTTGCAAGGCTGGGAATATGACCATTAAAAATGGGCATTTGTCCAAACAATTGGTCTTGTACCCTCCTGCTCAACCATCTCTAGATCATGACTTACCCTTATGGTTGGAAGAGGAGGAGGAAGATGAAGCATACCATGCCACATTTTACCCATTCTGTATCTCAGATGCTATTATAGGAGGGGGCAACCTGATGAAGACAACCTGATTTATCAAATCCTCTAGAATCAACCCCCAAACACCATGTCTCTTGACGAGTTAATAAAGAAATTTGAATATAACCCTTGGACTGATTTGTGCCTAGATGACTCAAGTCCTACTCATGTCAAGATAATAGAATTTGGTCCAGCTAAAACCTTGAAAATCATCCCTTCTCTCTCTGCACATCAAGAAAAGGAGTTATGTGACATGCTAAAAGAGCATCTAGATGCCTTTGCCTAGAGTTATAAGGAAATGAAGCGAGTGCACCCTTTGGTGTGTACTCACCACATTTACATCAAGGAAGGTTGCAAGCTAGTGCGCCAATCATAGGAGAATGAACCCAGCCCTCAGAGACATAGTTGAAGAAGAACTGCAAAAGTTGTTGGATGCAAGGTTCATTTACCCCATCTCAGATAGTGAGTAGGTGTCTCCTCTAGTTTTGGTCCCAAAGAATAATGGAAAATGGAGGATCTGTGATGCAGCAAAATGCAATCTAAAATCAATATGCATGGACCTATGGGTTATGGGCCCAAAAACCCTATCAGAAGCATTATTGGCTTTAAACCCTGGCAACACATAAAATCGGAACCACACGGGAAACACAGGAAAAACACGGTTCAACACATAAGGCTGGACTTCAAATGCATTATGCCCGCATCTATAAATTTCTCGGGTCCACTCTTTTCACTCGAACTCTATCAATCAATCTCCACCATCCATTGCATTCACCGATCCAACGGTTGACGTTACACCTGATCAACGAAACTAATTGTTGATCCTCCACCGTCGATTAACTCGCGACAAATCCAATGGTTCACAAGGATATCGGGGGCACAACTTGCACGGAGAGTACCTACCCGAAAAGCAGTTTCCTCTCACCTCCTCGTTGCTACGGGTCCTCCACTGAATGGAATCGGGGGACTACTCCTTTTTACCACTTATGGTTTTGAGGCGGCCCAAAATACCACTTACACTATTTAAACCCCCCTCTTGGATATAACCATGTGCGTTAAATTAAGAAAAGAACTTAATGACTGATTTTAGTACTTAATCATGAAATTAACCCTTAAAGCTAATTCTCCCCGATTTATTTTCAATACACAAAAAACCCACAACCAGTAACTTTTGTGTTAAATGTGAAACTACAGAAAACACCCGGTTAACTGTCTGGACGTGGACACGCTAAAAGAAACAAGAGTTTTCACTAGGATTAAAATACAAATACACGTCAGATCATTTTCATTAATATAATATCTATTACAGAGTCTTGGCCTTGGCCTGATTACACAAATAAAAGACCTCTATTTCAAAATACAATCCACACACTATTCTTTCTCTCACTCCACTCAATCCTTTCTTTCATTACATTTTTCCCTTCTTTTTAAAAATCGAATATCACTCTATTCTATGCCTAACAACTCAATCTTTATTTTTAATCAATGTAACAACAAATCTCTAATTCCTAGCTCTACCACACACCTATGCTAACAACTTATCTTTGAACCTAAAATAAGACAATTTCTAACTATTACAATAATGAAATACAACTTATTTCTTGAGAGATCCAACCCTCTCAGTAAAACTGACTTTTGACCTATGAGGTCAATGGAATTCAACTTGTTTAGCCACATGTGAACAAACTTTCACATTGTTGACTAAGTCCGGATGCTCCTGCATCAGACTCCTGAGGAAGAAAAGAATCGTCCTTAAAACTTTCAGGACTTACTCCATACTTTTGCAATTCTTCTGTTGTCAACCAGCTAGCATCCTCCACTGAATGTCCTTTCCATTTGACTAGATATTGGAAATAATTTTGTCCTCTGGTTCTTTTGGATACTCTTTTCTCCAAAATAACTTCCACTTCTTTCCTAGTTGTCTTTGGTATTTGTTCTTCCCAGTTCACAGTTTCAACTTCATCTCCTATAGTTTTCTCCTGCAGCTCTTTCTCTGCCTCTTTGTATGGATACAAATCTGCAACATTGAAGATAGGCGATATTCCAATCCCTTCTGGCAACTCAATTTCATATGCATTAGCTGAAAACTTTCTTACAATTCTACATGGTCCTATCTTTTTCATTTTCAGTTTATTATAAGTTTTAGCAAGAAATATTTCTCTTCTCAAATAGACCATAACTAAATCTCCCACTTGGAATTCTTTCTCTCTTCTTTTCATATCTACCCTCTATTTGTATTTTCCATTTCTTTCCTGCAATATACCTTTGACATCTTCTTGTAGTCTCTGCATCTTCTTTGCAAACTCTTCAGCTTTTGCACTTCTTGTCTCCTGTTTACCCAAATTTCTGAGCTCATACACACCTCTTGGATTCATTCCAAAAACAATCTAAAATGGACACATCCCAGTACTTCGGTTTGGAGTGTCATTATAAGCAAACTCAGCCTGAGCTAGTGCTAAATCCCACTGCTTAGGATTTTGATACACTAAACTTCTCAATATGTTTTCCAAGCTCCTGTTTACTACCTCGATTTGTCCATCTATTTGAGGATGGTATGCTGAAATAAAACTAAGGTTAGCTCCCAATTTCTTCCAAAGAGTTCTCCAAAAATGCCCTACAAACTTTTTATCTCTATCAGACACAATACTTACAGGCAATCCATGTAATCTTAAAATTTCTAAAAAAGAAATAGATTAGCTATATGTGTTGCATCACTAGTCTTCTTACAAGCAATGAAATGTGCCATCTTGGAAAATATATCTACTACAACATAAATGGAATCATTCCCCCTTTGAGTTTTAGGTAAACCCAAAACAAAATCCATGCTAACTGCATCCCATGGTCGGTTTGGTATTGGAAATGGCTGATATAATCCTGTATTCTAGCTTTTTCCTTTAGCATGCTGACATATCCTGTACTTCTCAACAAATCTCTTAATATCAGTCTACATCTTTGGCCAATAGTAAAAAGAATTTACCTGTGCAAAGGTTTTGTCTTGTCCAAAGTGACCAAATAATCCCCCACCATGTTTCTCCTTTATTATGTTTTCCCTCATAGAACATTTGGGAATGAACAACTTGTTAGCTTTAAACAATAACCCTCCTTGAATAAGATAATCTAACCACTGACTTCTGTTATGAACTATTGAATTTTGAATTGCTATATAGATATCTTTGAAATTTGCATCATCTTTATACATTTCAACCATTTCTTCAAATCCTACAACACCCACTTTGAATTATTTCACAATAAAACTTACCCTTCTCAATGCATCAACGACTTTATTTGACTTACCACTCTTGTGTTTTATCACAAAAGTAAAGCTTTGCAAAAATTCTACCCACTTGGCATGTTTCTAGTTCAACTTCGGCTGGTTATTGATGAACTGTAAGGCATGATTGTCCGAATACAATATGAATTCTTTTGGCAGCAAATAATGTCTCCATTTTTTCAAGGCTTGTACAATAGCATAAAATTCTTTATCATAAGAAGAATACTTCTTCTTAGCTTCATTTAGTTTCTCACTAAAGTATGCTATTGGTCTCTGTTCCTGACTCAAAACTGCTCCAATTGCAACTCCACTAGCATCTGTTTCAACTTGAAATACCTTTTCAAAATCAGGTAAAGCCAAAACTGGTTTCTCTGTGATTTTCTCCTTTAGCAATTTAAAATTCCTGTCTACTGCTTCTGTCCACTTGAATGGTTGATTAGTCTCCTTGATTGTTTCAAGAATTGGTGCACAAATCTGACTAAAACCTCTGATAAATTTCCTATAAAAACTTGCAAGACCATGAAAGCTTCTTACCTCGAATATATTCCTTGGAATAGGCCAGTTCCAAATTACTTGGACTTTCTCTGGATCCATTTTATATCCTTCTTTAGAAACTACAAATCCCAAGTAAATTAATTCTTCCTTCTTGAAACTACATTTCTTTAGATTTATCAGCAGTTTCTCTTTTTGCAGAGTTCTTAGAACCAACTTAAGATGTTCTAAATGTTCTTCTTTACTTCTACTAAAGACTAGAATATCATCAAGATAAATAATAACAAACTTGCCTGCATATTCCTTCAAAACTTCATTCATCAATCTCATGAATGTGTTAGGTGCATTAGTGAGTCCAAAAGGCATCACTAACCACTCATACAACCCACTATTTGTTTTAAATGCAGTCTTCCATTCATCTCCTTCTCTAATTCTTATTTGATGATATCCACTCTTCATATCTATTTTATTAAAATATTTGGATCCACTCAAACAATCCATAAAATCATCCATGCATGGTAAAGGAAATCTATACCTGATAGTGATCTTGTTTATAGCTCTTGAATCTGTACACATTCGCCATTCACCTCCTTTCTTTGGATTGAGTACTGTTGGTACAGCACATGGACTAAGACTCTCTCTGATTAGCCCCTTATCCATCAGCTCCTGCACTTGTCTTCCAACTTCTACGTTCCCTTGAGGAGTTAATCTGTATGCTGCTTTGTTTGGCTAACTTTCTCCTCGTATTAGATCAACATGATGATTAATACTCCTCATCAATGGCAATGCATTTGGAAACTCATCCACAACAATATCAACAAAATCATTCAACAAAGTTTTGATTTCTTCAGGTAAATCATCTAAGTTTGTGGAAGTCAAAATTACCTTAGGTCTCCCTATGACAGAAAAATGCATTTCTTCACCTTTTTCAACCTCTTGTAACAACTCCTTCCCACTCATCAGCATAACACTACTTCCAGGTGTTCCCTAGTCAGCGTCGTCCTTAAATGGCAACAATGTATGTTTAGTTCCATCCTTCTCCAGAGTATAAGTGTTTCTCCTCCCATCATGAATAGCTTTTCGATCAAATTGCCATGGTCTTCCTAGTAATACATGGCATACATCCATGGGAATTACGTCACATAATATCACATCTTTATACGTACCAATTTGTATCTCAACCTTGCATTGTTCTGTCACAATAATCTGATGTCCTTTCTGTAACCATGACACTTTGTAAGGAGTAGGGTGTATTGTATTTGCTAGTCCGAGCTTGTTCACCATATCTGTAGAAACAAGGTTGTCAGTGCTTCCACTGTCAATTATTACTTTACAACACTTACCTTTTGATTTATAGGTAGTTCTAAATAAATTCTTCCTCTGCGCTAGTTCTTCAATCTCCTTCTCCGTCTTAAGCAAGGTATTTCTCAATAACAGGGATTCTCCTACTTCAGGGGGTTCTTCATTTTCCATAAGTCGAGGTGGTTCTGGCTTTGTGTCAGCCACATTTGCATTCCTCTAACTTGCTGGTTTATTATGACGATAGTCCCATGACACATGTCCCCATTCTCCACATGTGTAACACCGAACACCTCTTCCTCGGCCTCTTCCTCTAGGTGCAAATATTCCTCTGTTAAATTCTCCCCTCTGTGGTGATCTGCTACTTGAGTTGCTTGCTTCATGCTAATGCTGTTGTCCCCTTGGTCTGGTAGTTCCTCTACATCTTACTAAGCTTCTTCCTCTATTCCTCTGATTCTGTTTTCTCAACATCTTCTCTTCTGCCTTCAAACCTGCTTGATAGGCATCTTCAATAGCCTTTAGACTCAACAAGATGATCTCATCTTGGATGTCATACCTTAAGCCATTGATATATCTAGCTACCTTCTCCATGTCATCTTCTGCATGTCCTACTCTAATACTCAATCTATAAAACTCTTCTATGTATTCCTTAACTGACATTTCCTTTTGCCTTAAATTTTGCAATTGTTTGAAAAGATTTAACTGATAATCTTTAGGCATAAATTTGGCTTTCATTTTACTTACCATTTTCTCCCATTGCTTGATCTTGGACTTTCCTTTCCTCGTTCTGGATGTTTGTAATTCATCCCTCCAAATAGCTACATGACCCTTCAATCTGGTAACTACAAATTTCACCTTATTTTTGTCGTTAGCTTCCTCTTCATAGTCAAAATATTTGTCCAATGAATTGATCCAATCCATTAGCTCTTCTGCATTGAGACTCCCTTCATACGTAGGAATTTCCATCTTTGGTTTTCCTCCTACTTTTGCCAACATCTTGATAACTCTAGTAGTGTCATTTTCCTCCTCTTCTTCTTCCTCGGAAGATTCTTCTTTTGTACTGTCAGCTCTTTCATCAAGTGTTCTTCTCTGAGGAGTCTCAATTGTTTCCATTCTTGTACACAGACTTCGGATCTCTTCCAATAGTACTGCATTTGCTTCAGGTCTTCCTTGACCAATGCCATCTCCTCTCCTCGGAATTTTTTTTTCTCTGCAATCAACCTTAATCTCTATGATCTGATACCACAAATGATGTAGCAAAATGCAATCTGAAATCAATACGCATGGACCTGTGGGTTATGGGCCCACAAAACCTATCGGAAGCGTTATTGGCTTTAAACCCTGGCAACACATAAAATCGGAACCACATGGGAAACACAGGAAAAACGTGCTTCAACACATAAGGCCGGACTTCAAATGCATTAAGCCCACATCTATAAATTTATCGGGTCCTCTCTTTTCACCTGAACTCTATCAATCAATCTCCACCATCCATTGCATTCACCAATCCAATGGTTAACGTTACACCTGATCAATGAAACTAATTGTTGATCCTCCATAGTCAATTAACTCGCGACAAATCCAACGGTTCACAAGGATATCGGGGGCACAACTTGCACGGAGAGTACCTGCCCGAAAAGCGGTTTCCTCTCACCTCCTCGCTGCTACGTGTCCTCCACTGAATGGAATTGGGGGACTACTTCTTTTTACCACTTATGGTTTTGAGGCCGCCCGAAATACCACTTACACTGTTTAAACCCCTCTCTTGGATATAACCACATGAGTTAAATTAAGCAGAGCCCTTAATGACTGATTTTAATACTTAATTAAGAAATTAACCCTTAATGCTAATTGACCCCGATTTATTTTCAATACACAGAAAACCCACAACCACTGACTTTTGCGTTAAATGTGAAATTACAGAAAATACTAGGTTAACTGTCTGGACGCGAACATGTCGAAAGAAACAAGAGTTTGCACCAAGATTACAATACAAATACATGCCGAATCATTTTCATTAATATAATATCTGTTACAGAGTCTCAACCTTGGCCCAATTACACAAATAAAAGACCTTTGTTTCAAAATACAACCTACACACTATTCTTGCTCTTGCTCCACTGAATCCTTTCTTTCATTACATTTTTTCCCTTCTTTTTATCAATCGAATATCACTCTATTCTGTGCCTAACAACTCAATCCCTATTTTTAATCAATCTAACAGCAAATCTCTAATTCCTAGCTCTACCACACACCTATGCTAACAACTTATCTTTGAACCTAAAATAAGACAATTTCTAACTATTACAATAATGAAATACAACTCATTTCTTGAGAGATCCAACCCTCTCAGTAAAAATGACTTTTGACCAATGAGGTCAATGGAATTCAAATTGTTTAGCCACAACATGTGAACAAACTTTCACATTGTTGGCTAAGTCCGGATGCTCCTGCATCAATATGTGTGGACTACAGAGACTTAAACAAAGCCACTAAAAAAGGTTCTTTCCCTCTACATTTCATTGATCAAGTCTTGGATGGTCTTGTAGGGAAGAAGTTCTTCTCTTTCCTAGATCGATTCAATGGTTACAATCAGATCCAAATCAACCTAAAGGACCAAGATAAATCGACCTTCACTTGACCTTAGGGTACCTTTTCTTATAGGGTCCTTCCTTTTGGATTATGCAATGCCTCTGCCACTTTTCAGAGGGCAGTTCTGAGCATCTTTGCAAAGCTAGTCCATGACTCTGTAGAAATCTATATGGATGATTTCACTCCCTATGGGTGTGATTTCCTAGAGGCTCTCTCTAACTTGGGGAAGTATTAAATAAGTGCATTGAAATGAACCTATATCTTAGCCTTAAGAAGTGTGAGTTCTTGATGAATGCAAGGACTGGTCCCGGTCCCTCAATATCCCAAGAAGGACTGTGAGTGGACCTAAATAAAATTTTTGTCATCAAGAGAGTCCCTACTCCTCAGAGTCAGAGGTGTGTCAGAAGTTTCTTGGGCTTAGTTGGATACTATAGGAGATTCATAAAGGACTTCAACAAAGTAGCCTCACTATTGTTTGGACTGCTGGCCAACGACTCTAAATTTTGCTAGTCAAAAAGCTGCCAAGAGGCCCTAGAAACCTTAAAGGACAAGTTGACTACTGCACCCATACTCTGAGGCCCAAATTGGGCTCTTCCTTTCCACATCCATGTTGATGCCTCTAACAAAGCTATAGGAGCAACTCTAGGCTAGATAGATGAAAAGTTTCCTTATGCAATTTACTTCATTAGCAAAAAATTGTCCAAGGCTGAATTGAAATATACTATAATTGAAAAAGAGCTCCTACTTGTTGTCCATTCGTTGAATAAATTTAGACACTACATCACTGGTTACCAGACCTTTGTACATACTAACCATGCTGTTATTAAATATTTGATGAACAAGGCTGATGTGAATGCCAAAATTATTAGATGGTTTCTTTTATTACAATAGTTTGATCTAACTATCATTGATAAGATTGGTAGAGAAAATGTAGTTGCGGATTTTTTTGTCTAGACTTGCTTTTCCTGCAGGTGAGGAAGGAATGGTTTATGATCAGCTGCTAGATGAGTATTTATTTGTTATTTCAGTTCTCTCTCCATGGTTTGTTGACATATCCAACTACTTAGTGGCTACACAGTTCCCTCCAAATCTATCCTCCAAGGAAAAAGGCAAAATTATAAGAAAGAGCACCCCATTCACTTGGATTGGAAGTCTCTTCAAGCTAGGCCTAGATAAATTTTGAGGAGATGTTTCAGGGAGGAGGAAGTCTTTGACATCCTTCTGGCCTTCCATGATGGGCCTTGTGGAGGTCACTTTGCAGGCAAGAGGACATCCTTCAAGGTACTGCAAGCTGGCTACGACTGGCGCACTCTCCACCAAGATTCAATAAGATACACCAGTCGATGTGACCAGTGCCAAAGAATGGGGAAACCTACTCCCAGGGATGAAATGCCTTTGCAACCTCAAGTGAATCTTGAGCCATTTTACAAGTGGGGCATGGATTTCATTAGGCCCATTGATCCACCATCAGGGAAGAAAAAGTACATAATTGTATGCACTGACTATTTGACAAATTGGGTTGAAACCAAGGCTGTCAAGGTAGAAACATAAGATAAAGTGGTTGAGTTCTCAAGGGAGAATGTATTTTGAAAGTTTGGGTACCCTAGAGAGCTATTCACTGATCAGGGAGCTCAATTCACATCACACCTGATTGAGAATTTGTTGAGGCAACATAAGATGAAATACAGGAAGTCAACTGCTTATCATCCTTAGGCCAATGGACAAGTAGAGGTTACTAACAGAGCATTGGAAGGCATTCTCACCAAGGTTGTGAGAAGCAACAGAAAATATTGGGCTGATAGACTAGTGGAGGCCACTTGGGCCTATAATACAATCTGGAAGATGACCATTGGATTCACCCCTTATGACTTGGTCTATGGGAAGAATGCTCTGCTCTTCATTGAGTTTGAGTGCAACACTTTGAGAATGGCAGCACAGTTGGATTTGGATGTTACAAAGGCACGACAAGAGAGGTTTTTCTAGCTCAATGGTTTAGATGATTTAGGATGCAAGCCCTCCTACACACAGAAGTTATTCAAGTACAAAGAAAAGTTTGGCATGACAAAAACATCAAAGACAGGTTTTCAAGAAGGAGATTGGGCTCTGCTCTATGACTCCAGGTTCAAGGACTTCAAAGGCAAATTGATGACCAGGTGGTTGGGCCCATATCTTATAGAAAAGTTCCATGACAATGGGGTTGTGCAAATAAGGACCATTGATGAAGAAGGTATCCCCTTGCTTGTTAATGGATACAGATTGAAAGCCTATAAAGACCTTTGTCAAGGGAAGAGTTCATCGGTACCATCAGTAAGGAAGTGAATGTGCTTGGAATTGTCTTAGCCTCCATCTCACCAAATTCTTGAAGACTATTTTTATTTTATATGGAAAAAATAAAAAAGAAAAAACAATAAGGGAACTAGGTGAAAACCTCTATAAGACACCTGAGACCAACTTTTGGGTTGAAAACCTCCTTGAGGTAGCCCAAGAGTGAAAAAAGGAAAATAAAAAGATCCCTAGGTGAAAACCTCCCTTGAGGCGCATAGGGCAGGAAAATAGGTTGAAAACCTCCTTTGAGGTGACCTTTGTGTCTTTCAAAAAAACAACAACAAAATGCCATGGCAGGGACCTCAAACCTGCCCACTAATAAAATTCTATGATTTTTGCAGGTTTTTAAAAGGAAATAAAGGACTCATAGTTCAAGGGACAGAAAGCTAGGAATAACACCCATTATTCCTCCATTCATTTCACATATTCCATGCCTACCATGTCCCCATCATCCATCCGCACTTTCAGGCATCCAAAACCAATTTTTATGCAATTTTCTAGCTTCTATATAATTTCCTATAGTACTACAGGATGTCCTAAAATACTATAGGAATGAAGTCCCGATTGGAAACTGATGATGCAAACTTGTTCTAGGTTGTAAAAGGGGACCATACACCTCACCACCTCTCACCCAACACCAGCTCATGACCATACCAACCTCTGTGTCCATAAAAAACCACTCAGAAAAATGAAAAAATAAAAAAATAAAAAAGAAGGAAAAGAGAGTCCAAGGGACATGCCATCGTTGGCCTCACTCAAATATCAATACATCTACTTCATTTCCATCCTTCCACTCCCACATCACCACCCATCCCTCCTTCGAGTGAAAAAACCAAAAAAAATGATGAAAAAAGCAGCTACAGGATTTCTTGTAGTAACTACAGGAAACCCTGTAGCAGCCTGTGTTATCACAGTAGCAGTTTCTCCTTGCATTCTCCTTTACCATCTGATGAGCCCCAAATTTGGTAACATTTTGGGCTCATTTGGCCTAATTATCCCTGTTCAATCCTTCATTTTTCATAACTTATGCATTATTTTTTAGTATGTTTATGTCATTTGTACGAATAAGGGTAGTCACTATTCCTAGGTGGCTAACACGTGCTCATTTCAGGATTTTTTGACACATGTTGGAGCAAAACCGAGCAGACATGGGCTAGGAGACAGCCAAGCTTGGGTTGAGGATTCGTAGGGGGGTTGCCTATGGCATTAAATAGCCTCCCTCGAGATCTTCACCCCCAACTCCGAGCTCCAAAGGCCACCAAAACCAGATCTAGAAGGCAACCAAACAGATTTTTTGGAAGGAGTTGTTCACTCACAGTTTGGGCAGCCAAGTCCCATGGATTTAGGAGGCCAGCTAGGGCCTTGTGGTGTATAAATGTTAAGGCCTCAGCCTTCGTGAGGGAATTTTGAAAAACTCTTGTGTACTTTGCACTACAACGCTGCTAGCTCTATTTTGTTCCCTTGTAGCCATCGTTGGCATAACTCTTAACTTATGATTATTTTTTGATAATGAGAAGCAGTCAGATTTGATATCAGCTCTGAGTTTTTTATAGGAGCCATAGCTCTCGGGGTTGGGCCCAACCTAAGAGCCTAGGGCCTCCTTCTTTGTATTGTTATCTTTCCTTTAAGCACTGTGATTTTCCTTTTATGCATTTGAAACGTGGTTTTGTTGAGCAAGATTTAGTTGTGTTGGTTAAATAGGTCACTGTTGAGGAATAGAATTGCTTCAGATGTGTAGAATATATTGATAGGATAATAATTGATAAAGCTCCAGAAAAAGGGGTTGTCTGCACTCTCAGTTTCACCTCTCCCTTATTGGATCAGGGGCTGGAATTGCAGAAACAATGTTTCCCAACAAAAACACTAGTTTGCTTAACCATGCAATCTTTGGTGTAATGTCTTCATTTGTAGAAGTTAGTCATGCATTCAGACCTTTTGAGATGTTTCTTTGATTAAGTGGTGTACATGGTTCTCTTTAAGAAATAAAGCTGCTATTCATTTGCTTCGTTGACAGTTAGGATAGATTAGCTAAGATTTTGATTATGTGCAGGACTTGGTTGAATTGGTTAAGTGTACACCGTGCAGGGCATCTCCATCACTCCCTCATCCAGGCTAGCTGCTCCGTCTCCTAGTTAGGTTCCTCATCTCACAACTACTCTTCTGCCCACGTAACCCTACCTTCTTGCTCTTCCATTACCTTAGCCTTCTTTAAGTCAAGTTAGCTTTCCACACCCTCTCATCACTTCATCCATCAGTCACTGGGTCATTTCAGACCCCTACCCTACCTCCCTATCCATTCATGCATCCTCTTTCACTCACCCATCCTCCAAAATCCAATTTTAGAACATCCTGTAGAAATTTCTGAACATCCTGTAGAAATCCCTGAAACATCCTGTAGAACCCCTGCAGACTTCCTGTAGAAGCTCACAAGTGAGGTTGCTGGATAGCCAAACTTTGTGAAACTCTCTGGAAGGGTGTTAGGGACTCCTTAGACCCTCTCTGAACCTTCCCAACCTTTTCCAAGCATTCCTCTTCCTTGATCCACCCCTGCACAGTAAAAAGCCAGTTAAAACACATGCATGATAATTCTGATAACTTATTTGAAAATACAAAAAGATGTTTCCTTCAGATAGAGGTAGCCTAGGCATGTGCATTTTACCTTCATAGAAGTAATGGCATCTCTTTTAATAGTTTGCATTCTCTCCTCTGCATTAGTAGGACTAGCTGGTAGAATTAGGGTTTGCTAGGGTTTATGTTACTTTTTGGCTTTCAGTTTCTTTCTGCAAATAGATCAGCTTCCTCTAAGTTAGCTTCCATCCATCAATTAGAAAGTTTCTTCTAAGAGCTCATAGAAGTTGGCTTGAGCCCCTAGCGAACTTGTGCCAGCTGACCAAGTGACAGCTGTAGCAAGAGCTAGTACTTGTGCATACAACACCGTCGCTTCCAAGTTTGTTACGAACTACCAGGTTGATAAAAGTAAAGAAGGGAGTCCCAGGAGTTGCAGCATTATTGCTGCAATACTAGAGCCCACCATCTTTTTGGCGCAGTTGCTAGGGAAGCGTCAGAGTATTGGTGATTGTAGCTTTTCTTCTATTTTTCTACACTCGCCTTCTGCTAAATAGTTTATTTCATTTCCATTCTGCAATTTCATTTCCGCAAAAGTAAAATAGATATTTCCTGCTTTCATAGATTAGCATTTCAATCCTGCAATTTCAATTCTGCAAGCGTAGATTAACAATTTCAATTCTGCAAGCGTAGATTAG
Source organism: Pinus tabuliformis (assembly GCA_031772625.1). Taxonomy (NCBI): domain Eukaryota; kingdom Viridiplantae; phylum Streptophyta; class Pinopsida; order Pinales; family Pinaceae; genus Pinus; species Pinus tabuliformis. Next base: position 154,493,581 of record CM062812.1, read on the forward strand.
CAATTTCATTTCTGCAAGCGTAGATTAGCATTTCAATTTTGCAAGCGTAGACTAACATTTCATTCCTGCAATTTCATTTGAGCAAAATATATTAGTCATTTCCTGCTTTCATTTCAATTCCGCATTTTCATTTAAGCAAGATAGTTAGTTGCAGTTCAATCTATTTTCAGTTTTGCTGGTGCTAGAAACAAAGCAAAAAGCAATCAAAATCCTTTCCATTTCATGCCTCGTAGGAACAGAGATAAAACCGGCAAATTCTTACCCAACACCCCCACCAATTCACTGAGTCACCCTTCTCTCTTCTTTGGTGACAGTGATCCAGAAGAACCTATAAGCGAGCCTCCTGAGATATACGAAGATCCTATAACAGAAGAAGAGTTAGAGAACACTCCACCTAAAGCCATGGCTGAGAATAGAAGAGAAGATGAGAGAATAGAAGGTGCCTTTCCCATCCGAGAGACCAATGGAGACATGAAAATGAAAAACATAAGCCCCTTCGCTTTACCTCACTTCCATGGATTGACTACTGAAGACCCTGATACCTTCCTGTTTGAGTTTGCTTTCCTTTGTCGAACCTATGACTATACAGAAGATGAGCAAAAATTGAAACTCTTTCCCTCTACCCTCAAGGATGCAGCATTACACTAGTTCATGGGCTTACCTAGAAACAGTATCACCACTTGGGCTCAGATGCAGCAAGCTTTCAATACCAAATACTAGGACTACTATAGGTCCAAGGAAGCCAAGGGAGAAATATTTCGGATGACCATGGGAAATGATGAGTCTTTAGAAGATTATGAGGAAAGGTTCCAACTTAGCTATAAACGGGCCAGGTGCACAATTGACCCTGAATCTCTCAAGTTGGTCCTGCTCCGAGGAGTCCCTGAAGACCTTCTAGATACCCTTCACATGCTAGCTGCAGGAGATATTTACCAACTACCTTATGAGGATATAAAGACTGTGTTTAGAAACCACTCTAGGTCAGCCCGGAAAAGAGGTAGGGGAAACCCCCTTTCAGCTAGTACTACTTTCTCCAAGCATGAGTTTGTTAATCAGCTAGAGGACCTCTGTTGAGCTAATTTATGTTCCAAAATTAGCACAAGTATTTAATATCAATCCGGGTTGTTTTATTCTTGGAGGCAAACCACTATTTGTGAAGATCTAATATAATCAATGCTTGAAAGATAAATGATTACAAACTAAGAAGAACTATATCTTAAAAACTCTTGATTCAATCAGCTTAAAAGAGGTAACATTGGAAGAGTTCTTGACTCAAGAAATCTACTTCCACCTCAAGTATTACTTCAATGAATTAGAGATTACAATCAAAGACTCAAGATGCATAAATCATACATGAAAAAGGCTCTTAACTTAAGAGACACTCAAAGCTTTCCATAGTAACTCATTCATCTCAAGATATAAATCTAAATGAAAACAAACCACTTGCATGTAAATGAAAGAGACTAATTCTAATTCACCATTTCATAGAGAGAATGCCCAACTTGAACACTTGTTTCCCAACTCAATTAGATGATGAATAAACCATTAACAAATGAAATCAACCACTATTCATAACCATGATGCAATCTGAAATAAGACTTTGAAAAACTAAAGCTATCATCAACCAGATTTGCAATGAAATAAAACTAGTCTAACTTGGAAGTGTACTTAGCTTGGAGTGGGGGCCCTCCACCCTTGCCTTGCACACTTATGATGAAGATATCAGAAGCTTTAGATCAGCAAAACATCCATATATTGATCAGCAAAATGAAAGTAACATAAGTCTCCAACTCAAGTCTTCACACCAAAAATATTACAGCATAATAGTATCATATGTCAAGTGTGTTGAGCCATCAAAGTGTGGCTCTTAAATAATGAGTTCATGAAACCAACTGATCTAAAATCACTCTAACAATCATATCTACTTTAGTCCACCTATTCAAGTCGAATCCAACTCCATCATTCCAAGAAATATGACTAATATCATGGAATCCCAAAACAGCCCTATTTAGATGGGATTTCTGGATGACTAGTCATGATTGACTAGCTCCAAAAAGGCATAAGAAAACTCGTTCTGTTGGAACCAAGCATAGGTGGCTTGGTCCTAGTTCCCAAGCTTCCTATTCATGCATCCCATTCGTGCTGAAGTGGCCTGCATCCATATCCAACGTGAAGTGATTACGGGAATTTCTGAAATTGCCAAAATTGCACTTAAAATCAAACTTTAATAAAAACTTTAGAAATTGATAAATTAAAGCTAAATACCTGATTAGACATCAAATATTCATTAAAATGAGATGGATGAAGTGAAAATGAGGGATAAATGGATAACTAGATAAGTTTATCAAAGCAAAATGAGATCAAAACTAAGGCCCAACAACCTCAAAAGTGAGGTGAGACAGACCATTGCCATGCAACTTGATACATTCTGAATCCAACAAAAGAAAGAGGAAGCTGAGAGGGCTTTGGCCATCTTTTGTCCTAGGTGTACCAGGAAGCACCCTAAGAACGAGTGTCCATTACACTTGATAGAGGTATGTTTCGTATGTGAGGAGGACCACCCCACAAGCCAATTCCCAACCTTACCTGGGTTTAAGGTCATGTACCAAGGAACTGAGGCACCCACTGAACCTCTCTACTTCCTCAACCAAAGGAGGTCGCACGGACCTAGACCTTACCATCAGGGGATGCAAGGGACATCCCAAGCTTATTATAGCCCCAACCAATCTGCTCCTATGCCTTCTTCGGGTCCCCCCGCTCATCCTTCCTGGTTTGTGCCTCCTCCATGGTCTTACCCACCTCAATACCATACTCAGCCCACTACTCATTTGTTTCACTCCCATGTCCAGCCACAGCCTCAGTGGAATGCACCTCAACCGGGGTGGAGGCCCCAGTACAACACTCATCCCGCCATTTTGCCTCCACCACCAGCTCAACCACAACCATTACCTCCTGCTCCTCCAAGATAACCCCAAATGCCTGCTCAACCGAACCCGAATCCTAACAACCGACAGGCCCAGCAGGTATATACTGGGGAAACAACATGCCCTACCTATGCTGTGGAGATCCAGGAGATCAACCTGCAATCCGGGAAGACTCTTCCGGATCGCCAACCTCCTCCCCCAGAGGACGAGGAAGATAAAAATGAAAGTGAACCCAAGGGCACTCCACCCTTTCCTGAGAGACTAACAGTCACCACACAACCCGACCCAGAGGAGAATGAGCTTCTGGGAGAACTCAAACAGTTGTGTGTGAGAATACCACTTCTCCAAGCCATCAAAGATGTACCGATATACAACAAATTGGTTAAGGAAAAGTGTTTCAGGCACCCAGGGAGGCGAAAAACAGATGCCTCAAGCATCAATGTCATAGGACAACTGTCTGATCTTATGTTGGGGCAAGTAATCTGTCTAAAGTATTTGGATCTTGGGAGTCCTGTAGTTGATGTCCACATCAATGGCACCATCATACCCCACACTTTGATTGATTTAGGGGCTGCCATTAATGTGATGACCAGGGATACCATGCTCAAACTCAACCTTCAGGGTTCCTTAAGGAAGACCTCGACGGTCCTGCAGTTGGCAGATCGCTCCACCGTGACTCCCGAAGGGATTGTGGAGGATGTCTTGGTCTCTGTTGACTCTTGGGAGTATCATACGGACTTCTTGGTTCTCCAACCAAAGGCAAAGCTTACTGGATACCCCCTTATTTTGGGAAGACCTTGGTTAGCCACTACGGATGCTTACATAAGCTGCCGAGCAGGAAACATGACCATCAAAAATGGTCCTATGTCCAAGCAGCTAGTCCTATACCCTCCTGCCCAACCTCTATTAGAGCATGACTTACCACTTTGGTTGGAAGAAGGAGAAGAGGATGAGGTGTACTCTGCACCCTTGTGCACCTTAGAAACCACCAGGGGAGGTCCTCAAACCGAGGATGATTTGATTGAGACCTTGATTCAGAATCCGCCTCCCAGTGCATTGTCCTTAGAGAAATTGGTGGAGGATACTCAAGCCAGCACCTTAGTGGACCTTTGTATGATCGATCCAATCTCTCCCGGAGTCAAAAATGTGGAGCTTGGCCCCTAGAGAATGTTAAAGATCAGTTCCTCCCTATCTCCTTCCCAGGAAAAGGAGCTGTATAGTCTGTTGGCCAGTCATCTAGATGCTTTCGCTTGGAACTATAAGGAGATGAAAGGAGTCCATCCTTCAGTCTGTACCCATCATATCTACATCAAAGAAGACTGTAAACCGGTCAGGCAACCTCAGAGGAGAATGAATCTAGCCCTTAAGGACATTTTCAAAGAAGAATTGCAATAACGGTTGGATGCAGGATTCATCTACCCCATCTCGGATAGCGAGTGGGTGTCCCCTCTGGTGTTGGTACCCAAGAAAAATGGAAAGTGGAGAATCTGTGTGGACTGCCGAGAATTGAACAAAGCCACCAAGAAAAACCACTTTCCTCTACCTTTCATAGATCAAGTGTTGGATGGACTGGCGGGGAAGAAGTTTTTCTCTTTCCTAGATGGGTTCAGTGGGTATAACCAGATCCAAATCAGCCTGGAAGACCAAGATAAGACCACCTTCACTTGTCCTTGGGGTACCTTTGCTTACCGAGTCCTTCCCTTTGGGCTATGCAATGCTCCTGCCACTTTCCAAAGAGCAGTATTGAGCATCTTCTCTGAGCTGGTCCATGATTCGGTGGAAATCTATATGGATGACTTCACTCCTTATGGGTCCAACTTCCAGGAAGCATTATCCAATTTGGGAAAAGTTCTAACCAAGTGCATTGAGATGACCCTGTCCCTTAGTCCTGAAAAATGTGAATTCCTGATGACTGAAGGAACCGTGCTAGGACATACCATTTCTCGCTAAGGATTGCAGGTAGATCCTAATAAAATTGCTCTCATCAAAAAGGTTCCACCTCCTCAGAAGGTAAGAGATGTTCAGAGTTTCTTAGGCTTAGCAGGATATTATAGAAGATTTATTAAAGACTTCAGTAAGTTAGCCTCGCCACTGTTTGGCCTCTTAGCAAAAGATGTTGAGTTCAAATGGATGGACGACTGTCAAAGGGCTCTAAATGAATTAAAGGATAAGTTGGTGTCCGCCCCGATATTGAGAGGTCCAAACTGGGCCCTACCTTTCCACATCCACACTGATGCCTCGAACAAAGCCATAGGGGCAGCCTTAGGACAGGTTGAACAAAAACTCCCATATGCCATATACTTTGTCAGCAAAAACTTATCCAAGGTAGAAATGAATTATACTATAACTGAGAAAGAGTTCTTGGCCATGGTCCATGCCCTGAACAAGTTCCGACACTACATCACTGGCTATCAAACATTTGTACATACTGATCATGCTGCAATTAGATATTTAATGAATAAACCAGATGTGAATGCTCGTATTATTAGATGGTTACTTCTGTTGCAGCAGTTTGATTTGACTATCGTTGATAAACCAGGTAAAGAAAATGTTGTTGCTGACTTCTTGTCTAGACTGGATTTACCTGTAGGTGAAGATGGAACAGTGGACGACCAGATGCCAGATGAACATCTGTTTGCTATCTCAGTACTCTCTCCATGGTTTGCTAATATAGCAAACTATCTGGTCTCAGCACAGTTCCCTCCGCATCTATCTTCAAAAGAGAAAAGCAGAATCGTAAGGAAGAGTGCCTCATTCACTTGGATCGGGGGCAACCTGTTCAAACTTGGCCCCGATCAGATCTTAAGGCATTGTTTAAGGGAGGAGGAAGTCTTTGACATCCTCCTAACCTGTCATGATGGGCCTTGTGGAGGACATTTTGCAGCCAAGAGGACTGCCTTCAAAATTATACAGGTAGGCTACTATTGTCCCACGCTTCATCAAGATGTCAAGAGATATATCAGCCAATGTGACCGATGCCAAAGGATGGGGAAGCCAACCCCAAGGGACGAAATGCCTCTCCAACCTCAAGTGACTCTTGAACCATTTGAGAAGTGGGGTATGAATTTTGTGGGTCCTATCAATCCTCCTTCAAGGCAAAGGTCTTACATCATTGTGTGCACAGACTATCTGACAAAGTGGGCGGAAACCAAGGCAATCAAAGCAGCGACAAAAGAAAAGGTGGCTGAGTTTTTAAGAGAAAACATCTTCTACAAATTTGGCTACCCAAGAGAGTTAGTCACGGATCAAGGGAGCCAGTTCACCTCCAACTTAATTGAAGACTTGCTTGCTCATCACAAGATCAAGCATAGGACTTCCACCCCCTATCATCCTCAAGAAAATGGGCAGGTGGAAGTCACCAATAGAGCATTAGAAGGGAGTTTTACTAAGGTGGTGAGCAGCAGCAGAAAGGATTGGGCAGATCACCTGGTTGAGGCCACTTGGGATTACAACACCACTTGGAAGACCACAACCGGTTTCACACCTTATGAACTGGTCTATGGGAAGAGAGCTTTGCTGCCAATTGAGTTCGAGTACAACACATTGAGGATGGCAGCTCATCTGGACCTAGATCTCATCCATGCCCAATAAGAAAGGTCATTGCAGCTGAATGGGCTAGATGAACACCGAATGTAGGCCCTTCTCCACTCAGAAGTGGTTCAACTTCAGAGGAAGATATGGCGTGACCGTCACCTCAATGACAAGCAATTCCAACCGGGAGATTGGGCACTGCTGTACGATTACAGACATAAGGATTTCAAGGGGAAGCTGAGGACAAGATGACTGGGACCATATGCAGTGGAGAAATGTAATGACAATGGGTCTGTTCTTATTCGGACCATTGATGAGGAAGCGATCCCCAAGCTCATCAATGGGCATCGACTAAAGATCTACAGGAAACCTCTTTCGAGGCAAGAGTTCATCAAAACTGTGGAAAAATCAGTGTTGGTCATAGAGAAGGGTTCTGCCTCTGTCTTGGGCATACCCTGAGCATCATAAAAAAAAAAAAAAAATAATAATAATAATAATAATAAAAATATCCTTGGGTGAAAACCTTTCTGAGGCTCCCAAGACAAATGGTAGGGGTGAAAACCTCATTGAGGCGCCCCTGCTGTCTCTCTGAAAAAGAATTGGAATAAAAAAGACCCTTGGGTGAAAACCTCTCTGAGGCGCCCAAGGCAGATAGTGGGGGTGAAAACTTCATTGAAGTGCCCCTGTTGTCTCCTGAAAAAAAGAAAGAAAAAAGAAAGAAGAAGAAAAAAAACAAAAAAAAAAAGAAAAAAGAAAAAGGAGGTAGAAACAGAAAAACAGGCTCAATCTTTGGAAATTAATGCAGGTTGCAGGTATTCCATGCAAAAAACGAGGCCTCTCAACTCAAGGACGAGGGTCCCTACCATGCTACCGGGAAACCTCACCAGCATTCCCTCCATAAACACTCATCTCTTCCAAGGTTTGGGCACAACCTCGTCACAGTTTAGCCTCCTACAGGAAGCTACAGGACTTTCTACAGGAAGTTCTGTATTTCTACAGGAAACATCCTGTAGAATCTTTGGACGGGCCAGGACCGACTATGTAGAAGAATTTGAAGCTCGAAGTCCAATAAGGAGGCATGTAACCAATGTTTTTCTCCATCACCCACTGCTGTCACCTCCTTTCACCACCATTGCTGCCATATGATTGAAATACCTGCACAGTCATACCAGAATGTTGGACTCTCAGAAGAAATAATTTTAAGTGGAAAATAAAGCATGCAGAGGCCCAATGCGCTATCTTTCAAGGCGTTCTGAGGACCCTGCACCTATGAACGTGACTCCACTATTTCAGCATGCACCCTAGGACGAGAAACAGCTACAGGATGTCCTACAGGAATCCTGTAGCAGTTGATCCGGCTAGAGCACACACCATGAAGATACCCACAACTCATGAAGCCGGCGCATGCACCCTCCATAGCCAGGAAACCAGTCTCGCAACCAGCAGCAGTCAATAAAAAGGAGCTCCCGTGCCTGTGCACGAAGCAGCAGCAAGCGGATCCATCACCCCTCATCCTGAAGCATGAGAAAAATCACATCCATGACCGCACAGGTAAGTGCCTCACTCTGTTTCGTCAAATTACATAAACGATGCTCTAAAATGTGTGTAAATATGAAAATGAATGGATTGAACAAGTCGGGTAGCCATTCAACTGGCCACCACAACCAGCCTGACGGCCTCGTCCGATTCGAAAAGCTTTGGTTGTGTCGACGAGACAGGAAATGGACACGTGGGAAGTGTCCAGTCGGAGAGAAGCGGCGATCTAACAGGAGTGGCAGCGGTAGATATACAGGGAATGATTCAGCGGTCAGGCATACATGCAGCGGAATGATAGCAGGTGACATCGGCCAACGGGCTAACGGGACAGCTCACCCTCGCGCCACGAATTCCACAGAATTCAAATCCGCCGGCTAGATCACATATGGCACACTGCACTCATTTATTCTCAACCCTTTTGCAGCCGAGTACGCATCCTAAATTTTCTGAAGGCTGTTACTTTGAGTTCTCGGCCTGTTCCAACGTCCTGTTGCTGCATAGAAGGCCCAGAACCACTAAAGTGCTCCCCAGAACCCGTGCACGACTTCTACAGGAAGCTGCGCTACAGGAAGTTTAACGTTACGGAGGAATTTGAGCTGTTCACGTCGAAGGTGGCAATTCTGGAATGAGGTAAGCCTGAACATAGTTCTCCCATGCAATTGGTTCGAAAGGTGGTGAAGTCGACGTGTTAAAGGGGTAGGAAACCGTGAATTACAGTCTATGCATTAATTTACAAGCGTCTTCTTATTGCTGCATGAGAATTGTCGTCGTAGTGTGTATGCGGGATTTTCTCCAAGGTTTGATTCATAATTGAGCCACTGTTAAGGCTCACTCGTAGACAGTCGTGAATTTTATAAATTGTGTGCATAACAGAGACATAGCTCTGCGCTCTGTCTAAGGAAATCCCAAAGATCCACTTCTGTATATGAGCAAGCAAGCTCAGGCCAACACAGCAAGTGTTTACCATGCCGAGAGGGTTCATTAGAAAAGAGCATACAGACTCAACGAAGTTACGGGAAACCCCTGAGGTGGTGGACCTGTTTTCTCGTGCACGATGGATGTCATTCTGTGACAAGCTTCAAGGTCATGATGACGAGGTTGCAGAAGAATTCCTGCGATTCTTGCAGCCAAAGTCAAAGACATTGGCCGTTGTCAAATTCAGAGGATTGACCCTCAGACTCACCCCACAGTTCATTAGCAGAGTCACTGATCTACCGATGGGGATACCTTGGGATAAGGAGGAGAGAAAACTGGGTCAGAAAGCTAAGAAGGAGTTCTTTTTGCCAGAGGAACAATTCTCAGAAGACAAGAATGGAGTTCGAAGAACCAACCTATATCCATTCTGGAGTGAGGTCAGCCTCCAAATTATGAAGTATATCACGTGCGAGGGGCGATTTAGCATCGTGTATGGATATCATTTTCGGTTGCTCACAGAACTTAGGCACCAAATGGACCTACCCTCAGAGAAAAAGTTGAGCCTTCCTTACTTCCTCCTGCAGTCCATGACTGAGTGTGCCACCAAATTGAGAGAGGGAACGCCAGACCAGATAGCCCATCATGGGCTCATTAAGCTCCTCGTGGAAGATGCACTCCACACGTACACCGTCCCTCTCTCCTGGGAAACCTTTCGAAATTTGACTAAGGATGATGACATCCAAATGTTGGCTGAGGAGCTCACCTCCTCCAGCAGCGAGGAGAAGGAACACACTCAAGCAGAGAAGAAAGGTAAAGGCCAAGAAACTCTGGCCAAAACACCAAAGAAAGAATAGAAGGGAAAACAAGAGAAAAATCAAGCTGCCAAAACAGAGGGTGACAAAACCACACTAACACCCAGGGAGAAAAGACTACAGAGTAGGGTGGAAAGGACTGAAAAAGTCCACATCAGTGAGAGCACCTCTAAGGCAGCCTCAGCAAAGTTAAAAGAAAAAGCACCCTCAGCCAAGCAGGTTAAAACGGTGCCGTCTGTTTCTACAGGAAAGTTAAAAACGGCTTCTCCAGGAAGCCATAAATCAGCCACTACAGGGCTTTCTACAGGAAGTCATGAGAAAGGAAAACAGAAGGAGAAAACGGCCGAAATTCTTGCTAGGGAGGCAGCAGCTGTGCTGGCCACCCTAAGTACCTCTCCCAAGCCAAAGGAGAAATGAAAGAGGGAGACTCCTCTGTATTTCAAAGCGAGGAGAAGTGTAAGAATTAAAATCGACAGGCCCCAACCTCCATCCAAAGACCCAATTACCATTGAAGACACCCCTACCTCGCCAAAGGAGAAGTCCCCCTCCAAAGTATCAGTCACTTATGAGCGGGGGAGCCCGAAGACAACTACCTGGAGGGAGAGAATGGAAAGGTCAGCTTCAAAAACCCCTCTATAGGATGCTGAAGCCGTTCTACAGGAAACATTAGCCAGGCTCAAGGAGACCGAAAGAATGGAGGGGGAGGTAGCCACATCACCGCAAAGGGAAGAAGAGGTAGAGCACATTATGGAGCCTAGCCCCCAGCCCAGCTTGAGCTCTTATTATAACTTTTTCGAGGTTGGGAAAATTATTCCACAGAAATTCACAGTGCCTCTTTTCTTTGCACTGGAGGAAGAAAGAGTGAGGACCCACACATGGATGAGGATAGCCAAATCTAAAGGAGTAGCAGATATAGGCCCCTTGGAGGAACAACTCAAGGAGGCAAGAAGAGAATTGGCTATGGAAAAACACATGGGAAACTTCCAGCGAGTATTTCTACAGGAAGAGAATGAGAAGCTCAAACTGCAGCTACAGGAACAGAGGAAATAAAGGGGCACAACATCAGAGGACACTACAACAGAACCTCAAGGCAAAGAAGGAATGCAAGCTGGTCTTGAGGAGCTAAACCAGCAACTACAGGAAAGGGAATTGCAAGCAAACATAGAGATACAAGCTCTCAAACAGCAGGTGCAAGAAAAAGAGGCACAATTGGCCTGCATGGCCAGTTGGGCTATGGATGCTCTGCAATGTAGGCATCCGGCCAAATATTAGGGCTTATACCTACGGGACCAGTGGCTGCAATTCCAAATTAATGCATTAGCACAGAGGGGTATCTCCCAAATCCAAAACCCCCAGCAGTTCACATATTTATGCAACAGCAGCTCAACAGAGGACAAGGCCAAGCTATCAGAGTTCTACCTCCATAATTTGGCCCTTCCAAACATAACTTCATGGGACCCCAACAAAGTCGTGGGAGATATGCAGCTGATGGCATTTACCTCATGATTAAGCCATGAAGAAAAGAGAGCGACAGAGGTCAAAGATGTTATGAACCGAGAGTTACATGAACCACTACTGATTAGAGCAGAGCCAGAGGACCCCACTGCATTGATATCAGCCCACCAACACCTAGCAACCAACTCTCAGGCTTTATTAAAATACATGGATCAGCAAGCTCAGGCTATAGCACACTTCGAGGATATGGAGCGATTATTAGGGGACAATTGTGTGCATGCTTGCACCCGAAGGTGGAACACATTGTCCCACAGCCTCAAAATCAGGGAGTATCACACTCCAACTAGAATGAGGGAGGGCCTAGTACGGGTACCTCTCTACAAGAAGTCCATGCAGAACCTCCAGGCCAGCTGGATCGACCTCAAGCTAAGCCCACCTGGGATGTGAGAGTGGCGATTAAAGTAATGAAAGACGAGGAGCTAGACTAGTTGCTCAGGGATGAGCAATCATTTTAGCAGGGGGGTGATGATGAGCCCCAAATTTGGTAACATTTTTGGCTCATTTGGCCTAATTATCCCTGTTCAATCCTTCATTTTTAATAACTTATGCATTATTTTTTAGTATGTTTATGTCATTTGTACGAATAAGGGTAGTCACTATTCCTAGGTGGCTAAAACGTGCTCATTTCGGGATTTTTTGACACATGTTGGAACAAAACCGAGCAGACATGGGTTAGGAGATAGCCAATCTTGGGTTGAGGATTCGTAGGGGGATTTTCTATGGCATTAAATAGCCTCCCTCGGGATCTTCACCCCCAACTCCGAGCTCCAAAGGCCACCAAAATTGGATCTAGAAGGCAGCCAAACAGATTTTTTGGAAGGAGTTGTTCACTCACAGTTTGGGCAGCCAAGTCCCATGGATTTAGGAGGCCAGCTAGGGCCTCGTGGTGTATAAATATTAAGGCCTCAGCCTTCGTGAGGGACTTTTGAAAAACTCTTGTGTACTTTGCACTACAGTGCTGCTAGCTCTATTTTGTTCCCTTGTAGCCATTGTTGGCATAACTCTTGACTTATGATTATTTTTTGATAATGAGAAGCAGTCAGATTTGATATCAGCTCTGAGTTTTTTATAGGAGCCATAGCTCTCGGGGTTGGGCCCAACCTGAGAGCCTAGGGCCTCCTTCTTTGTATTGTTATCTTTCCTTTAAGCACTATGATTTTCCTTTTATGCATTTGAAACGTGGTTTTGTTGAGCAAGATTTAGTTGTGTTGGTTAAATAGGTCACTGTTGAGGAATAGAATTGCTTCAGATGTGTAGAATAGATTGATAGGATAATAATTGATAAAGCTCCAGAAAAAGGGGTTGTCTGCACTCTCAGTTTCACCTCTCCCTTATTGGATCAGGGGCTGGAATTGCAGAAACAGTGCTGCCCAACAAAAACACTAGTTTGCTTGACCATGCAATCTTTGGTGTAATGTCTTCATTTGTAGAAGTTAGTCATGTGTTCAGACCTTTTGAGATGTTTCTTTGATTAAGTGTTGTACATGGTTCTCTTTAAGAAATAAAACTGTTGTTCATTTGCTTCATTGACAGTTAGGATAGATTAGCTAAGATTTTGATTGTGTGCAGGACTTGGTTGAATTGGTTAAGTGTACACCGTGCAGGGCATCTCCATCACTCTCTCATCCACCTAAGCTTTGTCCAGGCCAGCTGCTCCATCTCCTAGTTAGGTTCCTCGTCTCACAACTACTCTTCTGCCCACGTAACCCTACCTTCTTGCTCTTCCATTACCTTAGCCTTCTTTAATAAAATTTAGCTTTCCACACCCTCTCATCACTTCATCCATCAGTCACTGGGTCATTTCAGACCCCTACCCTACCTCCCTATCCATTCATGCATCCTCTTTCACTCACCCATCCTCCAAAATCCAATTTTAGAACATCCTGTAGAAATTTCTAAACATCCTGTAGAAATCCCCGAAACATCCAGTAGAACCCCTGCAGACTTCCTGTAGAATCTCACAAGTGAGGTTGCTGGATAGCCAAACTTTGTGAAACTCTCCGGAAGGGTGTTAGGGACTCCTTAGACCCTCTCTGAACCTTCCCAACCTTTTCCAAGCATTCCTTTTCCTTGATCCACCCCTGCACAGTAAAAAGCCAGTTAAAACACATGCATGATAATTCTGATAACTTATTTGAAAATACAAAAAGATGTTTCCTTCAAATAGAGGTAGCCTAAGCATGTGAATTTTACCTTCATAGAAGTAATGGCATCTCTTTTAATAGTTTGCATTCTCTCCTCTACATTAGTAGGACTAGCTGGTAGAATTAGGGTTTGCTAGGGTTTATGTTACTTTTTGGCTTTCAGTTTCTTTCTGCAAGTAGATCAGCTTCCTCTTAGTTAGCTTCCATCCATCAGTTAGAAAGCTTCTTCTAAGAGCTCATAGAAGTTGGCTTGAGCCCCTAGCGGACTTGTGCCAGCTGACCAAGTGACAACTGCGGCAAGAGCTAGTACTTGTGCATACAGCACCGTCGCTTCCAAGTTTTTTACGAACTACCGGGTTGATAAAAGTAAAGAAGGGAGTCCCAGGAGTTGCAGCATTATTGTTGCAATACTGGAGCCCACCACCATCCATGCAAGTAAAGAGCTCCATAATCCCCGCAGAAATTATGACTCCTATCCAGAGCTCAACAACAATAGCAGAGACCGAGCACCTACACACAACAACAAATAAGACAACTCCATCAACTAGAAGAAATCAATAGAAAAGGGACCAAGCAAAAGCACTTACTTGAACAAAAAGAAGCACAACAACACCCTCCAGCATGCATCCACCAAGTGAAGGAAGTCATGGGTATGGAACCTCATCCAAATTATTCCCTAAGTACGATATGATAAAAGTGTAGGAGTATGCAAAAGTTCAATTTTATAAGTTGAAGATGGTCAGTTAACTTGGCCACCCTCAGCTCGAAAACAAAAAGTGAAATCCTGTTCAGCATGCCACATTGCAATGTCACATCAAGGAGAATGAATCAAAAATGTGGTCGAGTTAAGTTGTGTGAGAGTGGGTGATGATTACGAGGGGAGGTTGCATGATAACCAACAGTGGGCCAACAGTCCCGAAAAGGAAATCTCGTACATTGCCAACCAATGTAGCGCTCCAAGGAATAGACCATAAATAGCAAACATTCCCAAACTCTCATGCACCATCTATTCATTTCGAGATCAGAGAAGACTGGGACCACCTTGGAGAGCCATCGAGGAAGAAAAATTGTTTTAGCCACCCTACAAGAAACACAAGGAGCTACATGAAGCATTGGAAATTCATAGAGAACTCTGCAAGGGGGTTCCTAGGGTCCAGTTTTTCAACAATATCTCCTATGTTTTGAATTGATAGCTAGGAAAAGGAAACAAATTTGAGTTTTCTAAGTGATTACAGCGGGCCTAGGGTTTTAGACAAAATTGTGTGAAGTTAAAAATTGTGTGGAGATAGAAAGAAAATTGCAGCCATCCACTAATGTTCTAAACTCTCAGGCACCCTAGAAACACTAAGGCTAGCCTACCAACCTCCCTACAGTTAGCCAACCACAAAGAGACGTGACAAGAGGATTTAACAAAAGGGAACCCACAGAGACATCCAGGATACACCTCCATCCCTGTGTGCTAGAAACATTTAGAAGGCATAACTTGTTGGGATTCATTGAGCTACTCAAAGGGTATGATGATGATGTATCTCAAGAATTTTCCATGGCACTCAACCCTCAGGCTAGAAGCAATGCTATTAATGTCGTAAGAGGACTGTAAATTACAATTACGCCTGAGGTAATTAGCAAAATCACTACACTTCCTCAAGGGATGTAATGGAGAAAGGAGGATAAGGTTGCAAGAGCTTTTGCAAAGAAAAACTTCTTCTTGAGGGATGAAGAGCCAATTAAGGACAAAAATGGGATAAGAAGGGAAATCCTTCCCTATTCTTGGAATGAGGTGAGCTATCACATTATCAAATATATTTCTTGTGAAGGGAGGCTCAGTATAATCTATGGATACCAATTTAGACTCCTCCATGAGTTGAGATTTGGAGAGGAGATACTCATTGACACAAGACTCAGTGTACCCTACTTATTTTTGCAATCAATAATAGACCTGACCATAAAGGTCCAAGAGGGAAAACATCAGTAATTGGAACACCTTGGAATTATTCATCTAATATTAGAGGATGCCTTGAGCCAGCTAAGAATCCCTATTCAATGTTCCACATTTAGAGACATGGAAAAAGAGGTTGTGATTGAAATACAAGCCCTTGAATATGATAGGGACAATACCTCTAGTGGTGAAGAGGAGGTAGAGGAAGATGAAGAAGAACCCAAAGAGGAAGAAGAGGATGCAGAAACATATAAAAAAAATTAAGAAGAAACAAAAGAAGAAGAAGGAGAAGAGAAAAATGAGGAGGAAGAACAGAAGGAAGAAGCAAGCCCTGAGGAACGTACCAAGGAAGGGGAGGAATCTTCAAGGGTGTCTCCTAAACCCACTAAGAAGAAGGCAGTTGTTGCCTTGACTGCCCTAAAGGCTAAGCACTTCGTCAAAATGGAAAAGACAGAAGCAGACTCCCCTCTATTTCAAAACAAGGAGGAGCACCAGGATCAAACAAGGGAAACTGCAAATACCCACCAAGACTCCAATCATAATTGAGGAGTCACCAAAAGAGCAAGAAAAGCTAGTTTCCCTAGAAATGAAAGTTGAAGAGGGCACATCAAAACAAGCTTCCCCGAAGTCTCCCATCACCTATGTTAAGAAGTCTATCACTAGGTCAGCATCAGGAAAGAAGGACAAGGCACCTTTGACCCCATTTCAGAAATGAAAAAGCCTTCTACAGGATCCTCATACCGTCCTACAGGAAACTATGTCAACACTATAGGAAACATAGAAAAAGTTACAGGAAGGATAGTAGGGATAGAGGGAAGGCAAGGAAGCAGAAACACAAGTGCAAGAGGGGGCAACTTCTCCAAAGACATCTGAGGGAGAGTTCCAAGAGTTGCGGGCCTAGCCCACAACCCAATCTAAGCTCTTATTGTAGATTCATTGAGGGAGGCAGAGTAATAATACGGAAATTTCCATCCCTCTCTTCTTTGAGCTTTGAGAAAGAGGGAGGAAGGACACATCGTTGGATGCAAATTACCAAATCAAAGAAGGTAGAGCATGTGGGCCATATGGAAGAACAACTCCTAGAGATGGACAGGGAGTTGAGTAAGATAAGAGACAGGGAAAAAATTATGAGATCTTAGCTAGAGGCAAAAAACAGATGGCTAAGGAGGCAATTACAAGAAAAAGAGAGCTAATTGGCCACCATGGCAAGCCTCTCCATGGAGGCACTCTAGTGTAGGATGCCACTAAAATCATATGCCTTATACCTCAAAGATCAATGGTTTCAATTTCAAATCAAGGCACTAGCACAATAGGGGACTATGCCTTTCCAAGACTATAGTGTAGGATGCCACCAAAATCATATGCCTTATATGTCAAAGATCAATGGTTGCAATTTCAAATCAAGGCACTAGCACAATAGGGGACTATGCCTTTCCAAGGCTATAGGAAGTTCATTGAACTATGTGACAAGAGCACCCTAGAGGATAAAGCCAAAGTGTCTGAATTCTACTTGCACAACTTGGCCTTAACAAACTTGAATGTGTGGGACCCCAATGCAAAGTTGGGGGACTTACAACTAATGGAACTTGCATCATGGATGAGTCATGAGGAGGATAGCGCTAAGGAATTGAATAGGGTGTTGCAAATAGAAGAAGGGGAGCCCCTTTATATGAGAGTAGAACAGATAAATTCCACAGTTGTCATTAGCAACCACAACATCGCCAATGATCCCCATCTTGCACCAAGATACCTAGCTACACAAGAACAAGCAATCACACATTTTGAGAACACCTTGAGATTGCTAGGGAATGAAAGCTAGCAAGCATGCCTGAGGAGATGAAGCACCCTACCATACAACCTAAGGATCAAAGAGTATCATTCCCCTAGGAGGATGAGAGATTCACTAAAAAGGACCCCATTGTATAAGAATGCAATGCAGAGACTCAAAATCAATTGGATTGGTTTGAAACTCAGTCCACCCTTGCTATTGGGTATACTAGAAGGTAGAAAGGAGGAAGAGGAAAGAAAGAAGTGGGAGGAAATAGAGAAATATGCATGATTTTATCCACAAGAGGAAAGTCCATCAACAGAGGCCTGGGATGTCAGAGAGCCCAAAAAAGCTATGAAAGATATGGACATAGACTAAGTTGCTCAGAGGATGAGCAACACTTTCAGTAGGGGGTGATGATGAGGCTCATCAATAGGTAAATTATATGGGCTTTAATGCCACTCTCCAGCTTATTAAAATCAAATTTTCTCACATTTCTTTACATAATTTATTATATTTTTCTTAGTGAGAAGGGTAAGGGTGAGATGTTATGTCATGTGGCCTAATGTGCATTAATTGCAGGATTTGGAGCATTTTTGGGCTAATTTAAGTGTAGGAACTCGAAGTAGACAAGAAAGAGGGATTTTAGGAGATTTGATCTCCCTCCTTAACTCCTCAATCACTCGAATATTCCTCCACCAGATCTCATCAGCTCGGAGTTACAAGCAGCCAAGCCAATCGAGTTCACAAGCAGCCAAGCCAATGATAGTTGAAGACAAGTCAATCTCGATTTTGGGAGCCAAGCCTCCCTAATTTTTAGGAAGTTTTTGGTAGCCACAATTGTATAAATAAGAAGGCCTAGGGCCTCATTAGGATTCAACTTTTTATTGTAGCCAAGAGGCAATTTCGGGCTAAGATATTGTGACTGTTATTCTCGTGTTATTTTTGACATTTTGATGATAATGAAAACAGTTTCTTTGATCCAGCACTAAGTTGACTCAGTGTTGAAGCTCTTGGGTTAGGGCCCAACCCTAGCAGTAGAGGTTCATCTTTTTGTACATGTATTCTTAGATCAGAATCATCGATTAGTTGCTGAAATTATATTTGCTTTGTTTAATTTACAAGTCTTTGAATGATTGGTTAGTTTTGCTTCCATTAGTTGGAGAAGTAGATCAATGTTACAGTAGTGAAAGAAAATACTTCAGAAAATCTTGTGACAATGGCCTCTTCCTCATCTCCCTCATGGGATCATGGTTTGAGGGCCCCACTCTCACAACCCCAAAAACATATTTATCTTTTGGTCATTGCATAGCTTAGGATTTCTTATTGAGTAGATCATTGTTTATGATTTCTTAGAAGCACCTGCAATTGTCATTTTGGTTTCTTGAGTTTGTTGTATATTAGAAAGCATTCCATTCCATAGATTTAAGCCATTAGCCATCAATAAATCAGTTTCTCAAATTCAACTCATATTTTCCACATTTACATAAAGTTGTGCATGAATGAAGAAAAGAATATGTGTTGTTGCAGGAGTTGTTGATCTGCAGGGAGGAACTCATTCCACCAGCCTCATCTAAGTCTTCTCCACCTCTCGCCCAATCCTACCAACCACTAATTCAGATTTCTATTTTGTAGCCACCGTGGATAGCCACCTTGAGAAAATCCAACCATCCTGAAGAGTTGGGTTGATCCTTGGGTAGTGTGCACCTTCCCCATACCTTATTCCACCATCATACATCTTCCCAGCACTTCCTTTCACCTTCCCTACCTTCCTACAACTTTCAGCTAAGTTTCCTATAGTAAACGAGGACATCCTATAGTAACTACAGGAAATCCTATAGCAATTACAGAGAACCCTGTAGCAACCTGTTTTAGATTGTTTTGGGCGTAAATGATGATCAGAGCCTAGGGTAGGCCTTCAAATTGACTTCCACACCCCTCAATGCCATTTTGGACCAGCTTTTCCATATCTTCCTCTCCCTACAAAAGATTGGATTATTAGCTTAGCATTTACATTTCTAAATTGAAAACAAAAAGACTCTTTTCTATAATATTAGCTAGTGCATGCATATATTAGTCATAGCAGTGTTAGGATAATTTCCATGCCTACTTAGTCTAGATAGCTAGATGATAGAATGCAAGGTTAAATTAGGTCTCTTCTGCAAGTAATGTGTGTTAATTCTTAGCTAGGTAATTTCATGTCGTTTCATAACACTCTCTATTTACCACTTTCATTTCCTTTAAATAGGCAGGCATTTACTTTCTGCATTAAAGATAGCTTTACATTCACTCTCAGTATCAACCTCCTTCTAATCAATAGAATATTGGTTTGAAAAACCCTAGTGGTTTATCGCTCCAGTTGAGAAGTGACAAGAGTATATTGTTGCATCTGTTGTGCATATAACACTGTCACCTCCAAGTTTGTACGAACCCTGGGTTGATAAATTAAAGTTGGTCGCCCTAGGAGTTGCAGCATCCTTGCTGCAATATTGAGGCTCATCACATACGTGTTAGTTTTTTTTTTGTGCTAGAATACCTGTGGTTGTACACTTTATGGGCAAAGACTAGATTCCTTTAATGGTTGTGTACATGTTGTAGGGTTCTCCTACATAAAAAATGGAATTTATTGAGTACATATCCATTGTTCTTAAGCGAATCATGAATCCACAAGTGTAGTAGAAGATTTAGCCTACAACACATATTGGAGCAATTGAAAGGATATCCAATATCTAATTGAAAGTAAAAATTTATAGCTTCATGTCAAGTCTAAATTTTCTTTAAAACTAAAGTTTAGAGTTTAAAATCAAACCTTTATTCTCAACCAAATCAAACTTATAAATATATATATATATATGTAAACTTCCATTTTAAAATATAATTTCTAAATACATAAATTCCATTTAATGAAATTCTCTTAATTTTAAGCAACCTAGATCAACATACTTATACATTTCCTTGTAAAAATATTCTAATATAGGTCAAATTTAAGTGTAACTATCAATAGGGTTGGGGCTTTGCATACCATTCTTATCCTAGTACACTTACCCTTAGTGTCCTCGTGAAGTCATTAAAGGAGTAGTTTTGTGGCAAAGGAAGACCACTTGGAGGGCAAAAGAAACAGCGTGTGTTGTCACATCGAATTTGAATTGGTCATGTAGGCTAATAACCAACTTATTTTGAAGTAAAGTGCACTATCGAGTGTTAAAAAGATTCTTGTCCCACTCAACATCAATTTTTTATTAGATTATTATTATATACTATAATAATAAATATATTACTTTTATATTAATATTTATTGTTATTTTTAGAAGACTTTTAATAACACGTGGCAGATGTGAAATTATGAACCACTTATCTCCCAAGGATATACATCTAAACATCGTATTCAGCGTGACTAAAACTCGTTGATCTCGGTGGCTGATATGATTCCATTTTGTCTTGTTTATTAACTTGCACGTAATGTTTATCCATTATGAGGTACTATATATATTCTTCTCAAAAATTCCTAACACTTGGCATATTCGACAATATGGACCAGCTAATTCCCCACGCCATACTTTTAAACATCATATTCAATGTAGCCAAAGTTTTTTCAACCTTCAAAGATGGCATTATAGTTTTTGAATGGTATGACATAATAGTTTGATTGGTATGATAGTTGTAAATGAGGAGAGGTAAATTTTATTATAGAACAAGGGATATGTTACGAAGTGGTTAGTTCGCTTAACAAATTAGTGGTTAGTTCCTACTTCGCTTAACAAATTAGTATGATACCTTTTGATAAAAATAAAAAAAATTAATTGTGGTTCACAGTTTTAAAGATTGGCGATTACTATGTTGACTCAATATTTGTATGAAACAGAATCATTCAAAGTAATCACTTACTTCCAATTTAACAATAAAGCTTGATTTCGAGAGTGTAGAGAGAGTTGAATAATAGCATCCAAAGTAATCACTTTCTTCCAACTCAACAACAAAACCTGACTTCGAGAGTGTACAGAGAGTTGAACCCATGACCTCTCAATAGCATCCAAAGTAATCACTTCCTTGCAACTCAACAACAAAGCCTGACTTCGAGAGTGTAGAGAGAGTTGAACTCATAACCTCTCAATAACATAGGTGCATTATAGGTGCTTTAATGATGGGGACTTGACCAATTGAGCTAACCCTTGGGAGCTTATTTCTATGTGATTCACAGGCCCCAAAGATCGGTGACCACTATGTCCACAAAATATTTGTTCCAAGTAGATCCACCCGAACGGATCACTTCTTGTCGACGCAGCGATAAAGCGTGACCCTAATAGTGTTGAGAGAATTGAACTTGTGACCTCTCAATAGCAAAGATGCTTTTAACGATGGGGCCTCGACCAATTGAGCTAACCCTCGGGGCTACTCTTTGATAATTTTTTATATGCAAGTTTGAGGAAGATTTATTTTGTAGAAAATTTTGATTGTTAAAATTTACAATGTATATATTTTATCCTTTTTAGATTTGAATTTATGATTTTTTGGAAAAACACATATGTTCTTAACTATTAGGTTTATTTGTTAATTGGATTTATTTTGAGCTATTTGGAGGAATGATAGTTATTCTTGCCACCCAAGTTCAATTTCGCTAGTAACATGAGTAGTCCCTTGAAAACTAAAACATGCATATTCCTCCTATAAAATATAAGTATATTTCTCATAGAAAAAAAAACTAATAAACTCACTCAAATACAATATATTAAATTGAAATAAATACTTTATAATAAATTATTATATATTGATATCTTAACGAAAAACTTATGAAATAACCTAAGCAATAAAAAATACCATGAATTATTAAAAAAATACAATCTAATTAATCTAATTATTTAAAAAAATTAATGTTTTGTGTGCTAATTTCAACCAAAGGTAATAAGTCAATAGAATACATGTAAGGACTTAATTAAAGCCGATCAATCATTTAAAGAGAATTTTCTGAGGGATTATAGGTTTAAATTTTTTGGGAAGTGGTTAATGGTGAAAGCTAATTATGAAGTTACATTGTCTTATAGAGTTACTAGACTTTGTCGAGTCTTATTTTACAATAGAGCACATTGTTTTTCCATCCAACTCTTTTTTCTATCATCAAATTCATTCAGACAAAATAGTTTTCTTTCACATTCAAAAGCCTTTTTGGTCTAATACCACCACTATCTATTGTTTCAATGAATTCAACAAAGTGCTCAACTTGTTGAATTTCAGTGTCTTTACAACTATTTGTGATAACCTCTAGAACAACTAAAGTATTCCTCATGAATAATAGGATGCATCATTTTTCTTATGTGGTTAGCTATTGTTTGAGGCTACCATTCACCATAAACCTCGACAAAGGAAAAACATGTAACTGGTTTCCTTGGGTTGGTAATCATATATGTAACTCATTTCAAGTTCTTATTTTTACGTTTTACCACACTATCACTAGGTAGTAATGCAAAAGAAAAGAAATGAGGCGCAGAGCAACATAAATAATTTGCAGCATTTTTGTAGTTAACAAAGACCAAACAAATTTGTAAAACAATGTATGTAAAGGTCATTTTCTATAAAGAACAATGTTCATAGGTTGCTTCTTAAGACAAACTGGTGGGTTGGGATAACATCTTTTGTTTTTACACAAAAGATGTAGATAAGGGTCAACATTAAGTTCTCCATGCTAGTCCAGGGACATCTTCGAAGTAGTGGAAAAGGCTTGTCAACAATCAAATTCTCCATGCTAGTCAAGGGACATCTTCGAAGCAGTAGAAAAGGCTTGTCAACATTCAAGGATCATGAGTGTTTTTGCAAGTAAAGGGTCCTCATATTTGCTTGCATTGATATTTGATATTTATCTTACATCGTCCAAATCAAATCAGTTACACTAGGGAGCAAGAGTGTTGTATAGACATGTAGCACTCAAAATTTGAAATTTTGTGTAAATTTGGAATTTGGTTTTGGAGTGAAAAGCTTGAGTCAAGCAAGTTGGTAGTTGTGAGGTGATGGATGAAGATTGATTAGGTACAATGGTGAGCGGCCTTACATGATGATGTTTAAGCACATGTGGTAGAATCATAAATTCCACCACAGAGTTCATAAAGAATGTTAGATTTGGGGTATTCCATATTCAATGGTCTATATACTTTGCAGTGGCATTTAATATTATGTTTTTGAGTGCTTAGACACCACCATCTTAACAATTCATGGCCAAGTATAATTCATGGAAATATTAAGTAATAAAGTGTAGTAACATAAATGTAATGATTGCATGAAAAGTAATAATTACATAGAAGATTGTAGAGATTGGAGTCTATTTAGGATGTAGGGTTTAAGTTTGATGAGTACTTAATATAAAAAAGATTGAAGTCTAATTAAAAATTAGGGGTTAAATTTGGTAGATACCCATACCCATTAGAAAAAAATTATGACAAGTTTCTTATTAAAATTGTCAAATTTCTTCTTAAAACTACCCGTCACATGACATTGGAGATTTATTTTTACCTGTCAAGTAACTATTATGTATTATATGTGTTTTTGTTAATTTTTATTATGAATATCAAACAATATATGTATTGAAATTATTAGTTTGTTAAAAAAACCTTTAATTTTAGTACACATTATTATAATGTTAGAAGAATACAAACTATTATGAAATAACTTAAAATGTAGGATTTGCATTAGCAGGAAAGAGAGTGGTTGCATGAGGAACATATTATCAAACAATAACTAGAGAAACAAATTGCACTTATCTATACCCAATAACCTTAAGAGATGCCTAATTTGTTAGGCATGGTAAAATTTTACAAGTATCATCAAACTACAAAAGTTTATACAAAATATTCAATGTATTCAACATTATATAAAGTGAAAACATCATTCCAAACATAAACAATATTTTAATATTTAAAATTATTCATTTCTTAGCACCTTTCCAAATTGTATATACCTTTTTCCATTCCATAGTTTATGAATCAAGCCTTGCTAGAGACACTACATCAAAGCATCTAATGTACCCAAGGATGAGGCTCAGATTCTAGGTCATGGTGGGTCACAAGGAGGAATTATGAAAAGAATATAAATGAGATAACGCATGGACACCAATACGGAAAAAATAATGTGTTAATATAGTGTATCCATGATCAGGTAGGCTCTACAACCAAGCTAAGATGCACATAAAAGAGAGAGGATAATGTCACAACTTGAGGGAGTCGGACCTAAGGTGCAATGATGGCATTGATGATCAACAATGCAACAAAGACGATGATATGTGACCTAACCCTATATTCCAAGTTCAAGAAAAATGCACCTAAGGTCCAATGAATGTCGTAATAAAAAAATGCAACCCTATCCTGCAAAATCCATCTAGAAAACCTAGACCCATGGTTAAATGACATAGTAAAAGAGATCAAACATGGATTAGGTAAAATCAAGACCATGTATTTTTTACCTTTTGGGTTTTATAATGTTTTGGAATTTTTTGGTATATATGATGTCCTAGAAAAGCACTCACATCACAAACCAAACCAAAAAGAAATAAAAACATCACACACATTCCTATGTACAATTTGTACAAGTATATCTTAGCCTAATAGGTCATGTCAAGGTGTGCCCACTGCCATGCATAGGCCAAGGATTTCCATACATGAACTCATATAGGTGGAGGTACCATATGGCACACCATGATTGGGCCATGCCAATGAAAGTTGAACTACCCAATTCCTAAAGTTTGATGATGCTAGGAAAAAACCTATAACTAAGAATTATCAGGAATGACCTGAAGACATACAAGGTGAGTGGTCTCATGAGCTAGTGCAGCTCCTTGACAAGGAACATCAAGGCATAAAGGGGGTACAAGACACTTGTCAACAAGTATAGATGAGATGGAAAATTCATTAGAAAGTTCAAAATTAGAAACCCAACACTTGACTGTGTCCATGGGTGGCACTTCCAAGGAGGGCCAAGAAGATGCCCCTTGGGTTGATTCAAGATTTTGGTTGCCAATCTCTACCTTTTCCAATTCAGGAAGACTATATGCATGAATAGGTATAATCTCCATAAAATGAGTAATAGGTGAATCCATGACCTCCAAGATGACTCATTGTCAAGGGAGTCATGTGGAAGAGGGGGAGTGACAACCTATGTGGGCAAAGGATGCTAGTCATATTCCATATTGGGATGGAGTTTCTGGCCAATGCCTGGAGGTATTGATGGAACTTCCAAGGAGACAGTATCTTCCATAAAGGCGATGTATGCTCACCATGTCGATCTACATCATTAGAAGAAGACACCTTCCAAGGGTTAGGAGACACATGGGGTCCACAAGTGACAAAATATATCATGTGCATAGGAGTAGTGGTATAAGAAGACGGAATGTCGAGCAGGAGTAAAGGAAAAACTTCAATAAGAGACAAAATTTTAAATAAGCTCGCACCAACACTCTCATAGATGATAGGTTTATCTCACATGAATGGCACAATACTGCCCATAGTGGTAGGCTTCGTTGATGATATACAATAGCCAAGTTGATCTATTGTGACAATATTTCCTTCACGGGGAAAGAGAAGCACATGAAACATCAGAGACACAAAATCACACATCGCATAAAACCAGCGACGACCAAAGAAAACAATATAATCTAAGGGAACATCTACAACTTCAACATCGACATAGGTAGTCTTGCCCCCTAGCTCGATGGAAAACTTTGGAAGAACCCCCTGAGGCACAAAATGGTGTCTATCAATGGCTTATAGAATGGTACTAGACTTTGTCAGTGTTGGAGACCTAAGAGATTTTCAGCACGATGCTGACATGACACAAGTGGAAGACCTTTCATCCACCAAAGTGCAGTATATGTTACAATTAAAGACACACACAGAGATCTGAAAGGAAACTTGATGGGAGAATCTTTAGCAAGAAGCATCAACATCAAAAGTGATCAGAATAGACTCTAAGTCTTTAAGGGATCCACTCCTTTGATATCAATCAACAAGGCTTTATGTTGTTGAGGATAACTTTGCAAAACCTACAAGGTAGATATGGCACATGGTGCTTGGGTAAGGTTCTCAACAACACTGTAGTGTTGGGAAACCCACGCATTGGGGTTTTGTGTTGACTTTCAAACTACACCCTTAGGTTGGTGATATACTGGCTCTACAGGCTTATCTAATGTAAGAGGTCTAGGAGAAGTAGTAGGGGTGGTTGAGTCTTTATGAGAAGAACTCGACTAAGGAGGGTCATGGGATTTTTCTCATGTAATCATCTTAGCTTCTTCTTGAAACATAAGGATATGTGCATTAGTTCCAATACGATAAAATTGTGCCCCCCCATTACCTCCTTGGGGAGGCTAACGAGTCTGTGTAACCATCTTTTGTTGTGGTTTGGCCAGGAATGGATGAGTCAATACTATTGGTCATTGAGTAGCTACCAGTGGTGCAAGAAGACAATGGAAATCATCCACACAGGGGAACTTGTGAGTTAGATTCTTACCTTGACAAATATTCCAAGGGAACTTGATATTATGATGTCGTTCACTAGTGCCCCCACCTTGAGTAGGTTGGTTTTTTTATTCTCCTGAGCAAGTATGCTTTTTTTCTTATTATTTTTCTTCTTTTTCTTTCCAAGTTGCTAAGTGTTCTTAGGCAATGCATACTTCACTGTAAGGACCTCGACGGACTGCTCAAAAGAAGTGGGTGCTTATTGAGAGCTTGGGGCACTTTCTAGATCTTTAGAAGTGACCATCATTTTCCCTATTTGAGCAACTAACTGGCTCATGGTATCAGAGGAAAGAGAACCAATCACTCCATCAGAGTGTGGTCCTATTTTGGGTCATTTTGGGCTTGTTGAAGGGCGAAGAGAATTGGGAAGAATATTATATAATTTTCTTTCCTAAAAATAAATAAGATCAAGGTATTGAGCACATAAAATAGCCTTCTCCTCTATGGATGCCCCAATCATATCAACATCTTTGGAAAAATAGGGGCGAAGAGATCACATGAACTAGTCTCTAAGAACATTGTCAGGGAGTCTAGTTCATACTAACCTCTTACATCTTCACCAACCATAGATATGGTCAGAGATATGGGTGGCATCATCCTATTTAAAGTTTGGAAAAAGTTCAGTCTTGAGATCCTGCCTTGTAGGTAACTTAAAATGGTTAAGTAAATTGCAAGACAAGGAAGAAAATTTGATATAGGATGCTCTATCAAGTTCAATGTACCATTTGGAAACATCCCCTATCAGTATACATTGGAAAAGTCACAAATTCCAAAGATGGAAGGTGGTGATGTGTGTCGAAGGATTTTCCTAAGGTTTCCCTTCAAACTTTGGAATATCTGAAGGCAATTTGGCTGGCATAGGTGGCCACCTAGGATCGTGACATACGGGGCCATTGGTCCACTTATCCAAATCAAGCAATTCACTAGGTGTAAGAAAAGGAATTTGTAATTTACCATATGGATCATCAGGTTTATAACCCCCTAGAAGACCATACGATCCCCCCATACCATGGTTAAATGTGGAAGAGTTAACACCAAGGTTTTAGTTCATCCCATAATATTAATATCCTAGGCCAAAGGATGAGGTGCAAGGATTATGACCACTGGGATAACTTCCCCCAGAGAACAAAGGACCCATAGTCTTAACTTCCCATAGGATTGTACCAACATTGGAGAAAAGATCTCCATGTGCATAAGCACCATCGTAAGTGTGAGAGATCATAGGCATAGTAGTACTAATGGGGATACTTCCCCCAAGTATATTATCCTCCCCAAAGGAAAAGGAACCTCCAAATAAGGGAATTCCTGAAAAAATTGAACTCAACCAAGGTTGTGAAGTACTACCATAAGAAAAGTTTCCCCTAGGCTGACTAGAGGTAACAGACAATTCCCCCGTCATGTTTCCCAAAGTAAAAATGCCCATATCCAAGTTAGGAATCATGGGTTAAGATAGGTAGGAGTAAATATCCCTGCTCCCATGGATTGACTATGGCTTGGTCCTTCTCCAAACACAAAGCTAAAGGAAGGAATAGGCACCAACAAAGGTGGAAAACTTGATGGGGTCACAGACATAACTGATGGAATGCCCCAAGAAAATGTGAGAGGAGTAAGAGCTATAGATCCTGCCACACTACGCGGTGGTAGATATTTCATGACAGCCGATATTTCCAATGTAGAAGGTAAAGTGGGACCTATCTCCTCCATAGGAGAAGTCATAACTTCTCTAGGAATGTAAGGAACATGCATGTAAAAAGGTTCACTACCACAGGGATTCAACTGCACAAGAAATAGGTCGAGAGGGTAAGTCAAAGGTGGGTTAAAGTGTGGCAAATGACCTTTTTCAATTACCTCAACAATGATATAATCTTCCTCCCTGGGACTGAGGTTATCTCCCCCAACCTAAGTATGGTCTAAGTTTTTTGATGTTGGAATTAACCTACGTGTACACAGTCATGGACCCTCCTTTTCTGGATAAATGCCTAACAATCTAACAGAATGACATTTACTACATTCAACCACAATGAAGATATGTTTATTATCTATTTAAGACAATTAAGACACTCCTATTTCGAAACTATGACTCATACCAAACAAAAATATGTAAAAGAAACCCTAAAGGTAAGCACACACAAACCAAAGAGATATAGAAGGGATATTCCCGCTACTAGATCCTACTTGATTAGGGCTTAGGTCAATAGTAAAGATATCATTGGGATAGTTATAACAAGTACCTGCTTAATGACCCTTTTAAACATAGTCCAAGTACCCTTATTAGTTGTGGGGTACCCTCCAAGAGTATCAAGTGAGTCTGCTTGAAATTTTCACTGGGTACAGAGAGGATGAACCCAACCCCATCACCATGTGTAAAATATCCTAGAGAAAGGCCACTAAGGCTACCACCAACAACAACACATCCTAGGGGGATAGTTTTCAGCCATATTCACACACAAGGGAAGGAAAAGAAAGTCTAAAACTTGAGAGATCCCTCAAATTGAGGTGTACTCATCCCAAGTGGTCCCAAAGTGCTACAACAAGAATGCTAATAACATCGTTCGTATTATGTGCAAATCCCGCAATCACGCCACCAAGACTAATGAAGTGGGTCTTGTAATTACACTAGCCTCAAGTGTGACCTCTTGATTGACCCTTGTGTTAGAATGGCTTCCCAGAATGTATCAGTGAAAGTGGATTTACCTTCCCTACTACAAGATGCTAAGTTTATTTTGTGGTCTTGGAGCAGTTAACCTCACACTCTTATTCCAAGACCCTATCCTAGACTAATGTTGGTGTGCTACTAGTGAAAAGAAAATACAAGTCAAATAAATTTTATTATAGAGTTAATTTTAAGAAATTGTTATTTATTCAATAGGGTAACGGAATGAAGCTTAGATGGTGTGAATAAACTCTTGTTAGAAACACCCTAATGCAACAATATGACAATATATGATATACTTTTCAATTCGTTGAAAACTAATTACATGCGGTAAAGAATATTTTGTTGGCATTATTGGCTAGTTTGTTTCCCTTGATGTCAACCCAGATGTCTTATCTCTCTTGTCATGGTGTTCTTCTTCTACTATTTCATTGTCATTGATATGCTAGGATGATCATTATTCATGATTTCAAGTTGTACTAGGTCTAGAAAAGTTGCATGAAGATGAACAAGGCCTAAATTTGATGAAGGTTGCTAATTTATGAGGTGATTGATTGAACAAGGTTTACTAAGATTGTTGAGGTGTTATTGAAGCCTTATCAAGGCTTGACAAGGCCCAAAGGTGACGAAGAAGGCATGTTAGAAGTTGGAGAAAGTTTTAGTGACTGAGATTTGATGGCTTTCAGGCCTTGGAGATAGAGTAATGCAATTTTTCTTTACTGGAGGAGCATTACTACCCAGGGTAATGAAGGCCTTATGTTCAAGACATGCGTAATAATGCACATCCCAAATGGTAGAGGTGTGTTACTTCCTGTAAGAATAGAAAATAAAAAAACTTAGGGATAAACCATGGTTTTTTCCCAAGATAATCTTACAGAGGGTTCAACAACATCTATTTGAGTCCACCAAATTTTCCCATCAACAATGCCAAGGGATTTTCCTATGATATTGGAAAGGAGCAAAGGTTATAAAGGAGAAGAATTAGTTAAATCTCCTCTGCGCATAGAGGTGATCCCTCTAGCCCAAGAGTGGGTCTATCCGCAAACAGAACAACCTAATGTAAACTTCCTTAGACTAGAATCGAATAAGAGGGCCTACCTCTTAGAACACTAATCCGCTTGATGGTGATCTCGCTCCTTTGCTCCAACTTCCTTTCGTTCTTTCCATTCAAATACCTGAAAAAAACACACAAGAGACAAAAAAAAACGTGATAGCATACAATCGCATTCAATCTACTTAAAAAGTCAAGGAATCTTAAGCCATCAAATGTATTATGACACTCAATGTAGGAAATAAACCATTAGTTGTATTGATATAAAACTCAGAAGGAAATACAACCAAAGGCTTGACGTTTCATGTCTCCTCTGACGTATCCGAGTTCCAACACCACTGCTAGCATCTCATGGTTAGCCTCAACAATGGAATTTTAAGGCTTCTTCCCTTTAGTTCCAAACCAAACCAAACACATTATTCTCCCTTCACAACATAAACTATAAGGCTAAAGCTATAGATATATTGCTAGTTATTCAAGCTCCAAAAAAGACTAGTTCATCTTGGAAAAGGAGAAGTTTATATATCTTTGATGGAGGGGAGATGGTTCCTCTTATGATGGGAGAGAGCTTATCTCTTTGGTTTGTTCCATATTAATAGGAGAAAGGATCCCAAACAGACTCTCTCGGCTCTATTCAGCCCAACCATTTACCAGACTTCTGTTCACGAAGCTTCTAGACCTAGAAGCTTCGACTCCATTTTTAAAAACTTGCCAAAAGAGGGTTGGCGCGAGTGATGAAGTGCTCACTTGCGGCATTCAGCATTAGGTCTGGTTTCAAACTCTGTAAATTGACGTGGGGAAGGAACTGAGCACTAGCATCAGTCTTGAAAAATGGGATTGAAGAAAGATTCTTGGGAAATGATGCAAGAGGGGAATGTTCTGCACATGAAGAGGGATGTAGAGGCATGCTCTTCATGATGGGAAAACATATAGAGTTCACTGTAGATGTCCTCAAGGATCAAGGAATGAGCAGTACAGGGAAAATGGAAAAAAGTTGTGTAATAGATGCCCCCTAAATCATGAAGGTTGAACTAGAGTGAGGGGTGAAATTCTTTACAAGTAGATGCGTATAACTGGAGACAGTCGTCAGAAAACCTACAAGAAAGAATAAATACATATACATCACTGAAAACTCTGATAAATGATACATGAATTGTGGTATGGACGTAACGATCTAGAGAAAGATCATGTAAATGGATCCAAGGTATGGGCACAACCATCCAGTAAGGAGGATCATATCGAACCCAAGGTATGGTCGTAGCCATCCAATATTGAGAAGGATCACATATAACAACTCATGGTATGGTCGCAAACATCCATTTGAAAAGACATGTAAATAAGAATGATCATGTCACATTGCCTTGCAACCTGGACTTTAGTAATCTGACCCCAGGGTCTTGCGCTTCCAACACGACCCGATCAAAGTACAAATTCTAACATGTGAATAGATGTGTTGAAGTCGAACACACTAGAAATTTGCTTGATTACCGGTCGATGATGTGAACCATTAACAAGCATGAGAGAAACCACCAATAATGACAATGGCTTTCAAGGTACCAGCAGCACAATCCATGGAATGTGAATAAGGAACTTAAGTCGAACACCCATGAAATCACCTGCTCGAAAGCCAACGATGTGAACTTGTCGTCGAGTGCAAAGAACTTGCCATTAGGGCATGCAATCTCTAAGGTATTGGAAAGGAGTCTCTCAGCCAACTTCCCAGATAATGTGCTGAAGTCAACAAGAAGTGACCTTGTCGAAGGAGAGCCATGATATATCCCACATCATTGACGCCAGACAAAGGGATGTAATGATTATGTATGATATAGAGAATCAGGAATGAGTGTAACTGCAGAAGGATAAATCTTGAACATATCAACGACACGAATCCATAGTTTGGTAGCTTTTGGATCCAGAGGATCAGAGGTCATGATGACGTGGCAGAGATCAAATGGAAAGGAAAAAATGAATGGCTCAAACCAGGAAATTCAATGATGAAGTGTGGATATCCAAACCCAAAACGAAGCAGAAAGTGTCATGTTCAAGAGTGAGTTGCCGACACAACTAATAGAATTTCCCATTTCCCCCCACCATTTTTGGCAGTACCCCAATTATTTTTTATCGCAAGCTTGAAGGGGATAGCAGGTGCTTGCGCTGTAAGTCCATCCTTCGGATGAATCCAACCTAGTAATATTAATGAGCTCTAGGAAGGAGAAGCTCATGTCCATCATGGTGACGAATCTGATGTTGTTTAATTTTTTAACGATTTCGACAAAGATGTAACTCAGTATCTTTTTCATATTTAGAGAGATTGAAAAGGACATGGAAAAGAAAACTCCAAAAGATCCCTTTCATACATTTGTGTCTCTCGAGCCCGAAAATGTAGAAAACAATACTTGAGAGAATCGCTTGACCATTTCAGTCAAGGAGTACCTTTTTCGTAAATAGTTTATCCCAGCCCAAAAAAGGGGTAGATGTATACTAGGTAAATGACGTTTCACAGCCTTTAACGAGTTCAAACGACAAGACATTGGCAATATTTTCATGTTTTAAGGGTCAAAAAAGAGCTGAAAGAAGACCCCCCATTTTTATTCTCTTTAACGAGTCAAAAAGGGAAAAATACTCAGCGATCTTTTCATTTGAGTTTTTACGAGTTGAGAAAAGAGCTTAAACACAACTCTAGCACCATCATCAGCAATCCATCACCTGTCGCTGCACAAGAAGCAAACACATTATCCGATTTCTAAGGTAAAAATAGGCGAAAAATTCTTTTAAAACCCTAAAATATCATGAAAAGTGAATAAAAAGGGGAAAAGTAAATCATTTTTTACCATTTACCTTTTTTACCTTGCTTGGAGCAATTTTTACCCACTTGTGCCCTAAATTTTTAGGAGCGGATTATGGCAAATCCAGGAGGTCGATCGACGAACCGTCAGTTGCAGATAAGAGGTGAGACCCTAAGCTTAATTTTCATACATGTTTTTCCTATTTTTAACCATTTTTTCAGATTTTGTGAGGGGATTTTGGCAAACAAATTCTCCCTCGGTCGGTGCGAGATCCAGGCTCGGGATCGCACCGATCAAGGGTTAATAGCACAAGCACCTGCATCGTCAGTGCTACTATTTTTAAAATAGTCATGCTAGCACAGAGAGAAGAAAAAATTTCATTTTCACCCAATTTCTTTGCTACAAATCCGAAATTTCTTGATCCAAGACTAATGTTGACTTGAATACATGGTGTTTGCAGGCAAAATACAGTGAAAAAATGGTTGATTGGAAAGAACGTGAGCATGAGGCAATTGATGCACAGGCATTGGTAGATCCAAACTGTCTAGATGCTCTAAGGAACTGCGGGCTCCTCAAATTCTTCCTTACATCGGGCCTTCGGGCTCAACCTGAGCTGTTACAATATTTGATTAGTCTTTGGGACATTGGACAAGAAGTCTTTATGATCTGGGAACAAGAGCTGGAGCTAGAGACTTTAGATATCTACTTCATCACCAGATTGTCACGAAAAGTGGAACCAGTCATTCTGTATGGGTCTAGGCCCATTGGGGCAAGTGTGAACATGTTGCTTACAGAACATTGTCCAAAAGCACTAAAATAAAAAAGCAGCAAGGTTGATATCATGAGTATTAACAACCTTGTATTGAAAGCGCTACTCTTCACCATAAACAGAGTTGCTAGGGCTCAGGCATTACATCAGTCCAACAAGTCCAAATTCCAGTATTCCATAGACTGCGCGGTGCCCACTGTCTTCAATTGGGCAGAAGCCATGAAGGTGAACATGAAGTGCTAGTTATCCAAAGCCAAGGAAGGGAACATGAAATCGTTTGGATATGGTTCCATTCTGGTGGCTTTCTTTTTAGAGAGGATCCCACTATTTCACTATCATTTGGGGGAGGTAAACCCCCCATTGCCACGAGACCCACGCATGGTCCGATGGAGTGAACTGATGCCCAGAACCGGTGGGGGCCAACACATGTCATACAAGCCCACCTTCTTTGCGTGGTTGAGGCATCAACTAATCGTGGTAGAGGATTGACCATATAGTGGTACTGACTTCCGTGGCGATCCTGGCATGCTGCTCCCAGAGGGAGAAGATTTTGATGATGGAGGTAAGAAAAATAATTTTGATTTTTTGATTCTTTATTATTTTTGAAATATATGTATTTGTGACATTTCAATTTTGTAATTACAGATGTAGGACCAGAGCGACCAGTCAGGATGTCCTCGATCACTAGACGTGTTTCTCAACAGTTTGAGATTGCTCCTTATCAGGAAGGAGTCGATAATGGGGAGGATATTTCACGAAACCTTTGACAACTTGACCAGAGGCATCCCAAAGTATGAGTGGGTGACATCCCACGCCAGTATCAACTGCACATAGTGGGGGTGTCATATTGGATCTGTTGTTTATTGACTCGAGTAGTACGAGCAGTGACGTGCTATCATGAGCACCATGTCGAGTAGTCCATAGTTTTAGCATTTACAATTTTGAGGCCTACGAGCCACGAATGTACTGAACACATATATTATTTTTTGGGTTATGATGTATCACACTCAAACATTATTGACATATATATATGTGTGTGTGTGTGTGTGTGTTGTATTTCCTGTTTACTACGATACAATGTTTTTTTTTTTCACATGTTGTGTAAATGTCTGTTTAACACATAATTAGCTAATGCATCTGTTAATGTATTCGTATGCCTAGGAATATGATGATATGTGATGTAATAAAAAGATATTTCCAATAGAAAAATATGCAAATACATTCTCAATATGTGAGGGTTTCTAATGGAATATTTCCCATTGAGCTGAAGAACAACAAGCTGTGAATCAAGGTTAACAACCATTTCCCGAATGTCAAGAGCGATGGCTTCTGACAAGAGCTCAATAACCGTGCTATATTCAACAATGTTATTAGTTGTTTTACCCAAACAAATACCTTGAAGATCGATCAACTTACCATTAGGAGCGTAGATAGCCCATGCTCCGGAAGATAGATTCCAGGCACTACGGAAAGCACCATCAGCGAAACTGACATAAGGAGTCACAGACATCTGCAAAGCAGGTAAAGACATAATAAGCAGGAAAGCTGCATGAAAAAAAACACACCAAACCAAACTTGCACAAAAATGAATAACATACTTATGTACAAATGTAATCATGCGAGATGACTCAGGTATAGTACTTTTTGAGATACAGCCCATTATGGGGCTTGTCCAAGGGGTTTCCCTCATAATCAATCAGCTCATAGACCCCTTTTTGTAACACGTGATTGAAAATATAGGGCCCATGCCACATGGGTTCGAATTTACTTGCCCCCAGCTTATCATT
Organism: Pinus tabuliformis; assembly: GCA_031772625.1. Lineage (NCBI taxonomy): Eukaryota > Viridiplantae > Streptophyta > Pinopsida > Pinales > Pinaceae > Pinus > Pinus tabuliformis. The sequence continues at coordinate 154,529,202 of CM062812.1, forward strand.
AGCTTGGTAATATTAGCAGGACCAAATCACCCTCAGAAAAAGCACTAGGAGAAACCGACTGATAAAAATGGGTTTTAACCCACTTTTTCTATGCTTCAATGAATAAAGTAGCAAGACAGCGGGTTCCATCCAGTCATTCCAAATACAAGAGATGCTCTTATTGAGGCGAGGTTTTAGGGAGTAATTTGACAACCAATTTGAGTGAGGGAATTTCACACTCAGTCGGTAAAGTTGCTTCTAGACCATAGACGAGCTGGAAAGGTATGAATCTAGTTGCGTCTTTGGTCAAGGTTTGGTATGCCCACGGAGCTGAAAAAAGCATGAGATGCCAATTGGATTTGTGCATCCCAATGGTGCACTGAAGCATCGTAACTAAAACTTTGTTTACAGCTTCAACTTGGCCATGGCTTGAGGGTAATACAAGGTTGAGCCATCTTGACGCAAGCCCAACACAGAAGTCAGCTGAGCCATCACGTAATCACAAAAATGGGAGCCATGGTTGGTGACAATGGTTTGAGGCACTCCAATTCTGGAAATAACGTGATTGAATATAAATTGCGCCGCCATTTTACCATCAACTGAATATCTATACATCGCTTCGGCCCATTTGTTGAAGTAATCCATGGCAACGATAATATAACCATGCCCCCCGGCCGAACGAGGGTTACATGTCATATAGTCAATGCCTCACTTGACAAAGGGACCAATGGTAATAACGGGGTGAAGGAGAGCGGGGGGGGGCGCGCATTTTTTGCTGATAAATATGGCACTCGTGGCATTTGTGAATAGCAAGGATGTAATCCTTGAAGATGGAGGGCCAAAAGTAGCTAGCACAGAGGATCTTTTGAATAGTGGCATGGCTAGATAGATGACTGCCACATTTTCTAGAATTACAGTCATTCAAGACTCTTTCAGCCTCCTCGAGAGTTAAACATCATCAAAGAATTGAATCAACGCCAACATGTATAAAGTATCCCTAATGATGCGGTAAGGTTGGGATTGATGTCGAATGCGTCGATGATCATCCTTGGTCAATGCAGACTAGAAGGTGGATGTTTGGAGATACATGATTATATCATAGTACCAAGGATCGAGAGTTCTAATTAGAAAAAGAGTCTCATCTGGGAGCTTCTCATCAGCACTAGAAGGAAGAGAAGCAAAGAGAAGAGAGCAAATCAACTCAGTAAATACAAGTGACTTTTTGGATTTCGCAGTAGTGAACACTAAACTAAATTCCTCTAGGATGACAATCCACTTAGAATACTTTCCCCCAAGTAACTTATGAGTTAGAATGTAATTCATGGGGTTACACTCAGAAATCACAGTTGTAGTGCGGAGGAGAATATAATGCCGAAAGCGCTGAACAACCTGAACGACAACCAAAGCCAATTTCTCGACATGAGCATAACACGTCTCAGGATCGAGGAGATTATGTCTGAGGTAATAAATAACATTTTCATGACCTTCATCATCGTCTTGTACTGGCACCATAGCAATGGTCCTAGAGGCTAAAGCTAGATAGAGGAAATAATTGCGATGATAGTTCAAAGGGTGCAACAAAGGAGCATTGATGAGGACCGCTTTCAAATCACCAAAAGATTTTTGGGCAGCCTCATCCCAAATGAATGGAGTCCCTTACTTAAGAAAGCAGATGAACTTGGAAGCTAGCTCAACATAGTTAGGCACAAAACAATGAAGGAAATTTGCTTTCCCTTGCAAACTCTGTAATTGATGCAACGAAGAGGGAGGGGGTAGATTAACAATAGCCTCGACTTTGAGAGGACCAAGAAAAATCCCATCTTTTGAAACAATAAAACCAAGGAGTCATTCAAATTCAACGCAGAAGACACATTTATGCGGATTCAACTAAATGTTGTAGTGTCTACAACGAAGAAATATTTGTTGAAGATGATTGGGATGGTCATGGCCCTTATGTGAATGAGTAGGAAGATCATCCAAATAAGGCTGAACAATGTTTTTAATGTCATGGAAAGCATATTACATCTCTCTTTGAAAAGTTTCCCCAACATTATTAAGGCCAAAAAGGAACTTTTCTAGGAAAAAGTTCCCTACGGACAGATAAAGGTGGTCTTATCTTAATCGGTTGGTGCAATGTTTATCTAGTTATAACCAGAAAAACCATCCATAAAGGAGAAAATCTCACTCCCAGCACATTCATTGATGATCTGGTCTATAAAATGAGTGGGGAAATTATCCTTTGGAAATGCATGATTAAGGTCACGGTAATCAACACAGACCCGAATGGTGCCCTGCTTCTTTATTACCAGTACGATATTTGACACCCAATATGTCAGAGGTATTGGATAAATAAATCCAAATTAAAGAAGTTTTTCAACTTCTCCTTTAATGGTGGCTGCTTTTCTAGGGTGGATTGGACAAAGTCATTGTCGAATGGGCTTCACATTAGGATAAGCCAAAATCTCATGCAGGACTATACTTGGGTCAATGCTAAGCATTTCTTCATATGACCATGAAAAAATGTCTTGAAATTCTTGAAAAAGAAGAGTATAGAGCTTGATCTCATCAGGAGAACAAGTCACCCCAATATGAACGTTTTCAACAACACCTGGTTTAATAGAAATGTCAATGGGCATTATTTGGGTAATATTACCCATTTTTCCTTCCGACCAAACTTCATGAGTCATAATAGGTGCTTGAAGTGGTTGGGTCGGGAAATGAGAAGATAACTTCTCAAGGCAGGTAGACATGATCGCCGGCCCAGGCAAGAATGAGGAACGATGATGAGTATCATTCCATGGTGCTTCCTCCAGAGACATAATTTCCATGATACTTTCGTTAGAAGGAAAAGTCTCAGTTAAGGGATCGGGAGAATCCAAAGAACCAAGCCACGAGGTTTGAGAATACATGTCAAGAGACGTACTCAAAGCAATATGATCATTAGGTACTGAAGATGAAGCCGAAACAATATCCACATAATTGATCTTGGTAGGGTTTAACGGCATGACATCACCCCACGTATCAACAAGATCAGGAGAGGGAATGACCCAAGGATCAGACTTAACCGAGATCATGTTGACTGAGGCAATGTGCGGAGGTGGGAGAGGAAAAATACCCATCAAGGTGGGATCTTTAAATTGTCCAGCCCCCACACTCTCATAAGGAGCACTGTTATGCTTCACGTAAGGAACATTACCATCCAAGGAAGAAGAAGAAAAGAAAGACAATTGGCCGACCGGGACAGTTTTCCCTTGATGGGGAAAATAGAGCACGCAGAATAGAGAAGAGGCCACAACATGCATAACATGGGTCCAACTCCGTCCGAGTAGAAGATTATAATTAAGATTTGCATCCACAATTTCTACTTCGACATGTACTGTCTTGCCTTCCAAGGTAATGGCAAGATTAGGAAGGACACAGAATGGTCAAGAATCATGTCCATCAAAGGCTTCCAAAGTGTTAGGTGATTGGTTCAAGGTAGGAGAACCAATTTCCTTTCAATAAGAGATAGACATAATGCAGGTGGAAGCACCTACATCACTGACAGTCCTGTGAATTGTCTTCTCATTGATGATGACCTGAATGAGGAAGGGAATCTGATGAGGTAAGCGCGGAACATGGTTTTCTAGATCAAAATAAATGAGATTGGAATCATGTGGATCAATATCTTCAATAGTCGACAGCAACGCTTTCCGCTGAGAAGGAAAACTTTGAAGGACCTGAAGAGCATACATAGCTGATGGCGCTTGAGCCAAATCCTCAACAATGTTATAGTGTTGAGCAGCTCGAGTGTTTGGATTATACAAGGACTTTCGTAGCACACCCTGATACGGTGGTCGAATATCAGAATCAAGATTAGGTCTTTCTATATGGAGAGGACTAGAGGTAGACAAGATAAATGAGCAAGGGGCACCTTATTTCTCTTTCCCTATTGTCGGAGTAGGTGTTTGATAATATTTCGTTCTAGTAGCCACATTTATAGGTGTACTCATCATAAACACTTGGGATCTTAAGGAAGTGGAAGACTGAGGTTGGTCTACCATTTGGGTCTGCTGGGATGGAAAGGGCTCTTTTAGGACAACTGGGGTCCCTTTGAGCAAGCGACTAACTTCAAACCATCGAGGACAATCTTTAGTATAGTGATCCTCCTCATAGATGAGGCATGGATACTTAGGCTTCCTTTGAGAAGCATCACCAATAGATGAATTAGGAGGGCCCTATTTTGGGGCATCGGATTTGGCCTTGCCTTTGCTCTTATTTTTAAATTTAGAGGATTTTTCCACTGCGGTAGAATAAACGGCATGAACCTCATAGGTTTTACCAGGACCAGGTGAATTTCGATAGGGATCATTGGAACCAATGTTTTAGACTGCCTTCTGCTTAGAATAATATTTCATGGTGATATGAGACTCAAAACCAATCACCCCATCAACAGGAGGGGTAGCCGGAGACTTCGATGATGTTAGATTAGATAATGGTCTTGGAGCATCAGGTAACATATCATATAATGTGCCAGATTGCGAGTAGACGAGGTCTAAATACCAGGTACGAGAGATGGCTTGCTTGTCAGTGACACAGCCACCCATAGTTATGTCCTGTTGTGACCACCAACAACCCCCCTCCTTCTTTAGTATTAGCAATAACGCTAAAGAAGTGGGGACCCTTAGTAAAAAGAATCCAAAAAGATTTAAAAAAAAAAAAAAATTGTATTATACTCCTCAAAGATGCATCACACGGAGAAGAGTCAAGCATTCCTTTATGAGCACATTAAAACAACTGCGAAGAAGTGGCGCGAAATTCATCACATCGCATACATTGAGAAGCGCCCATAAATGACTAATCTTAAGAAAATCTTCGATGGCCGATATGCGATATCGCATATCGCAACGTCGCATAAGCAGCACACGAATAACTTGACAAATTGCAGTGATCTGCGATGCCGCGATATTGCGACAAAAGTGATCTGTGATCTGCGATGCCGCGATACTGTGATAAAAGCGATCTGCGATAACTGCGATCTGCGATTTGCGATCTGTGAGTCGCAGAAATCACCCATCACAAATTTTCCTCGGCTCAACACCCAAGAAAAGCTATCCCTAAACCAAAAATTGAGCGCACAGCTTAAAGAAAATTAATGAATGTACGCCAAGGTATTCATGAAGGACAGTTTTGTGTTTTTCAAAGAGTCAGTTCACTGTGGGTGTCATGATTTTACACATTCGTAGAACTTGAAGCTTTCATGTCAAAATTTATTATCATTACTTTTTCCTTTGCGTGAACTGCAGGAAACATCTAAGGAAAAAGGGGAAAGCGCCAATGCTCGGAGAACAGAGAAGAGATGCTCTCATAAACAGATACCGCATGCAACAGAAACGCAGATTTCAGAGTGTTACTGAACAGATGCTGATATCAATAGGCGATTCGACACTCAAGGTCAAGAAACTCACAAAAGCAGCATGTTTACAAAATTCTGAAGCTCATGCCCGGTAAAGGAAAAAGCGCTAAAGGCGGAAAACGCACCAGAAAGGCCCGGATCAAAGAACAGAGGCAGTTTTTGATGCGCGATTAGTGCCTAGCGCTAATCGCGCATCGCTAAGAAAATTGTTCAGAAAGCAAAGTCCCTAACTTGCTTAGTCATCCACGAGTCCGGAAGCCTAAATAGCAAAAGAGGCAGCTAAGGGGAATCTGGGTTGTTACCAAGCATACACGCAGTAAATTCGCTCAACCAGAAGATAATTCTCAAAAATATCTTCCAGTTTACTAAAAAGAGGTGCCAGCGCTTGTCATTTCTATTTTCGTAGCTCAAACAAAAGTAGAAGACGACCAGCCGACTCTTCCCAGGCAAATGTTGCATACTCACAGCACTAAGGAGCAAATGCATAAATAGTTAGAAATTAGATTCAATTTTTAGAAATAAGTTTACTTAGATAAAGGGCGGTCATTTTGAACCGTATCCAAAATGTATGTAATTAATTTGTTTAGTTAGCAGTATTTAAACCCTTCTCATGCATTTAGAGAAGGGTCCGGAAATTTGTCAAAAACTTGTCCTCAGAACATGCACTTCTGCACCCTCAAAGGAGGTTTTGATGAATGAATGGATCAAGGTTTATTAATTTTTGCATTTGATGTCTGCTACTGATGTTGCACTTCTGTACTCTTAGTAGATATCAGAACAAGGAGAGATAAATCATTATTACTTGAAGCTTATGAGTAGGACCAGTCATAAATGGTACTTTTATCTCTTGGCCATTTCTGCTTATATTCTTGAAGTGATATACAGTTTTTAGTTGTTTATATGTTATTGCATGAATGTGTGAATTACCATTTGGCACTTTTGTACGGTGGAGTCATTTATTTATGTTTGATATATGAATAACTTATTATGCGATATGCTGTTCACAACTATTTTGCCTAACTTTTTATGCAAAGTGGTTCATCTTAATTGATCTCCATTCTTATGATAGCTGAATGATCTTTATTACCAGTTATTGTTTGAAATCCCTTTAGATCACATAATAGAAGAAATACACCCCGGGATAGCATAGAATTAGATTAAAGTAGCTTAGATCAGAACTCTTAGATCAGCATAATCCAACTCTGCACACACACACCCTTAGATTGGGAAACTGGTCCCATTATCCCCAGTCGGACCCGCTATACCAAACAGATAAGGAGCTACCAACCAAGGTCCGGACCGGGTGGGTATCCCCCTTGTTGTCGACCCGATTTTCGGGGCTTCAACATGTCCTCAGCAATTTTTCTGATGAATGAATTGGTAAACCATTCTGTCAATAACTGATCAGCACTTTCAAACTTGATAAGGCGATTCCGATGCCTCCATTCATGGATATGATCGGAGATATGGGTTGTAGTGTCTTGCTTAAGGGACATAAGCAGATGGGTGCCAATTTCATAGCAAACCGGTAGCTAAAAATGTGTGAGGAAAGCCATAGCAAGAGTGTTGAAGTCATTGTAGGTACCTCGAGGCAATTTGGTGTACCACTTGGCTGCAGCACCTATGAGGGTTCATTGAAAAAGTCAGAGACAAATGGAATCATCAACGTACGAATTGTAGGAGCACCAGAGGTGATATGTCATCATGTGGGCTTTTGGATCCTCCTTCGCTTTTCCCTCAAACTTTAGACAATTTCTTGGAATCTTGGATAGAACCGGAGGCTAGTATGGCGAATGAAGAATTTGATCATTCGTGAGTCTAGAAACATCTAGCAGCTCCAATGTGGCCAAGAATGACAATTGAATATTAAAAGGAATTTGGGGCCTCTGAGCAGGCCCGGACTGCAGAACCCATCCTTGTTGGTAGAGATTTTGTCCCCATAGTGGAGGATTTTGTCCATATGGCGTTTGATTTTGCCCCCATTGTAGGTTACCTTGCCCGTAGGGAGGATTTTGACCTGGGTAGCCTTGATACTATCCAACCATAGGCTGTGGATAAGCAACATATAGGTTGAAAGGTTGTTGACCCTATTGACCTTGGACATACGGATGTTGCACCTGCTGCCCCTGGACATAAGGATTTTGAACCTGTTAATATGAGTACAAGGGTTGTTGTTGCCTAGGCTAACCTTGGTGCTGCAAGGCTTGGCCTTGCTGCTGTAAAGGTTTTCCCTGCAGCTATAGAGGTTGAACTTGCGAGGATATAGGTTGAGAATATTGATGAACAAAATGTGTCTGCAGCTGTAAAGCTTGCTCCAAATGTTGCAAGGATTTCCCTTGCGGTTGTTGCAGTTGTCCTTGCTGCTGCACTATCTTCCCTTGTTGCTACAAGGATGGCCCTTATTGCTGCGAAGGTTTCCCTTGTTGTGGCAAGGGTACTTGGACAATTCCTGGAGTGATACCTTGATGGTACTGAAAGTTCTCGAATTGGATTTGGCCATATCCACCAGGCACGAAGGATGGACCTGGCTCAACATAAGGTCCAGCTTAAGGGACGTAAGGTAGATCTACCATCCCTTGTGAACCATATGGAACATAAGGAGATTAGAATGGAACCTAAGCCACATATGGCTACTGGTACTAAACGTTACTTGTCTTAGACGGACTAGCAGGGTTTGGCTGCTGGTATTTGACATTACTTGATCCAGAAGGAACAAAAGGGTTGGGAATAGCAACGTAAGAGGGTTGATTCATTCCAACCTTGTGAGTTTGTGATCCACTCACATTGGTTGCGTCAGACATCATGGAGATATTCAGATCTTGCCCACTAGGTGGTGGTAGAGCCTCTCCACTTACTAGAAGGGTTGAAGAACTTATAGAGACTTGACTCGAGATTGTCGGTTGAACCGAAAGAGTCAGTTGAAATGAAAAAATGAGTGGATTCAGAAGGGTGGATTACACTGGAACTGAAGTGACTGCAGTATGCACAATCAGTTGAGAGGTCGGGTTCTAAACGAATGGACCTGAGGTAGGCATAGCACTAGATGACCAGATAGGGTTGTGATATAACAACAAGGCACTAGGAGTGCCCAACACCAACTGAGCTAGAGAGGTATAATCATGCAGTAATGAAGGCCTGCTATACTCAGGGTAAACGCTGGTCAGAATGCTTCCCTTGTAAGAGAAACCTTCAGGAGGGAAATTATATCCCTGTTCATCAACTACATGAGGAGTGTGTGTAGCAGAAACCTCTAAGTGACCTGAAGAGGAGACTGGAATCTTGCCTTCTAATTCCATGGGTGGAAGCAAACGAAAACGAACGACCGAATATGTTCAAGGGGATAATTCCAAAGGAATACTCGGTTTATCGTATGGACTATACGGATGTTGCGGTGATATCACAACAGGATTGAACAAAGGATTCAGAGGGTAAACAAAGAGTCCTAATTGTCCTTAAGGAGTCGGTGGACTCTCAGGAGTCTGGATAGGATTATCTGAAGATTCTAGGCCAGATTCATAAGGTGACCCAATATCTAATGGAGGAGGATGATATGAAAAAGGTTGAATACTTAGAACAATTCTGAGTTCAATGCCTTGATCCTCGAGTGATTGGAGGAGTTCGAGAAGAGGCTCCTTAGATGATCTTTCAAATGGAGGAGTGGAAGAGGAACTAGGTGAACCTGATGGTTCTGCCACGATGACTTTGTCTCAAACAACAAGAGAAAAGAGATTAATTTTAGGGGTTCTTCAAAATATAGTAAAGGTATACTCACAATGTGGTCCAAAATAAGACTATCAAGAATGTGATGTGACCATGGGCAAAAAACAATTAAGACGTTGAAACAGACTAATGCCTTTTCATGTTTTAAGAATCGAGAAAAAGGCAAAGATGACTCTATCACTTTCAGTTTTAACAAAATCTAAAGGACAAGTGCTCGATGATATTTTAAATTTAAAGAGTCAAAAAGACCGAAACGTCTGCTCGGGATAATCTAAGCAAAAGGATTACCAGGTAACTGTGAACTGCAAAATACCTCCTGGCGAACCAAGAAGTACAGGAAGGAAATCTCCCTGAATGATGTGTTCAATGTATCACGTTTACAAGGAGGCATAATTTGCTTCCTGTGGATAAAGGATTGCAAACCTAGTGGGGTCTCCCTTTATATACGTGACGGTACAGGGAGCACAAGTCCGTACTAGTGTTGTCTAGTGCCGAAGTGAACGAAAACTGCTAGGTTTAAAGACACTGGAACACGTCTCTAGCCTGGACCTCTAGAATGTGAGCATTAAGTTTCAAATGCACCTTAGGTTAATTGAATACATTTTAAAGTTTATCTTGAAATTATGTCTCAGTTTTCAGGCTATATCAATGTGACTGAAAAAAATCCTATATGTAGCTAAATGACACAAAACTCTTTCAATTCGATGAATGTTTACACTAATGAGAGTAGAGAAAACAATCAATGCAACAAATCAACAACTGAAAGCAAGATGACCCTTCACTACTTCGCTTTTTAAAAACAAAATAATGAAAATTCTTTCCACTTCGTATCTTCCTATCAAATTCACTTCAACTAGACCTTTCAATGGTAAAAGAAGTTCATTTCATTTCGAATGCAAATGATGATGCAATTCTAGCTTTTAATGATGCTAGTTAAAGCAACATATTGATTCAACAAACTAGAATGATGTATTTTTTAATGGAATTATAAAATGAATCTTTCACATAAACAATTCAATGAAAATTTTCAAACAATCAACATCAATCATATGCAAAGCACAAAAAATATAACTCTTTCCAAACCAATCATGCAAAGACTCAATAAAAACAAGATGAGCAATTGTAATCTATGCTCGAAAAGAGACGTTCAACCAAGAGAAGAGCAAACAAAAATTTTCAAACTTGTTCAATTGAAACCAAAGCAATAAAATGACTAAAACACAAAATGCATGGAGAATTTAACCAACCACTTGACTTGCTAAGCACACAAGTAGCTAAATGGACAATGACCTAGATGCCCTAGGGCCACAAACCATCTAAAGACTCAAAAAATCAAGTAAGGAAATCTCAAACCAAACAAGCACACAAAACAAGCTAATGAAGCTTTCTAGCCAGGGAGAACAAAGGCAAACAGGCTAAGAGGTAGAAATTATGAGGGCAAGACACACTGGTTATGATTCAGGAGAAACCTTGATCTTCACCTACAGGAATAAATGCGATTGCGTAATTGACAACAAGCACCACAAGGGGGTACGACGTGACTGTTTAAGAGACATTCACGCTGGTCGGCGCGACTGTCAAAAAATAAAACGCGTTGATCAAGGATTTAAAAGAAAAAAATAAAAAATATCAAATATCAAAACCAGACCTGTCACTCTAAATTTTAGAACCAAAGCAGTAAACCAGGCAAAGCATAGAAAACCAAAGGGAAAGGGTGATACAACAAAAGTTCACACAAACCACGAAATGAAAAAAAATCAAAAGAGAGGGCAGGTTCCCCAACGGAGTCACCAATTTTTGGAGTAGGTAAATCTCCTTTGCGAACATAGGTGATCCCTATAGCCCAAGAGTGGGTCTAGTCGCAAACAGAATAACCTATTGTAAACTTCCCTAGACTAGAATCGAATAAGAGGGCCTGCCTCTTAGAACACTAATCTTATTGATGGTGATCTTGCTCCTTTGCTCCAGCTTCCTTTTGTTATTTCCGTTCATATACCTGAAACAAACACACAGGGGACAACAAAAAACATGATAGCATACAATCACATTCAATCTACTTAAAAAGTCAATGAATATTAAGTCGTCAAATGTAATATGACACTCAATGTAGGAAATAAACCATTAGTTGTATTGATATAAAACTCAGAAGGAAATACAACCAAAGCCTTGACATTGTAGGTCTCCTCTGACATATCTAGGTTCCAACACCACTGCTAGCATCTCATGGTTAGCCTCAACAATGGAATTTTAAGGCTTCTTCCCTTTAGCTCCAAACCAAACCAAACACATTATTCTCCCTTCACAAACATAAACTAGAAAGCTAAATCTATAGATATTTTGATGGTTATTCAAGCTCCAAAAAAGACTAGTTCAGCTTGGAAAAAGAGGAGTTTATATAGATTTTATGGAGGGGAGATGGTTCCTCTTATGATGGGAGAGGGCTTATCTCTTTGGTTTGTTCCATCTTAATAGGGGAAAGGAGCCCAAACAGACTCTCTTGGGTCTATCCAGCCCAACCATTAACCATACTTTCATTCACGAAGCTTCTAGACCTGGAAGCTTCGACTCCATTTTTTAAAACTAGCCAAAAGAGGGTTGGCACGAGTGAGGAAGGGTTCACTTGCACCGTTCAGAGCTAGGTCTGGTTTCAAACTCTACAAATTAGTGCAGGGAAGGAACTGAGAACTAGCATCGGTCTTGAAAACTGAGATTGAAGGAAGATTCTTGGGAAATTATGCAAGAGGGGAATGTTTTGCACATGAAGAGGGATGTAATGCATGCTCTTCATGATGGGAAAGCATATAGAGTTCACTGTAGAGGTCCTCTAAGATCGAGGAATGGAGAATACAGAGACAGTGACAAAATGTTGTGTAACAACATAATAATGCACTTCCCAAAGGGTAGAGGTGTGTTACTTCCTGTAAGCACAGAAAAGAAAAAAAAAAAAACTTAGGGCTAAAACATGGTTTTTTCCCAAGATAATCTTGCAGAAGGTTCAACAATGTCTATTTGATTCCACCAAATTTTTCCATCAACAATGCAAAGGGATTTTCCTATGATATTGGCAAGGGACAAAGGTTATAAAGGAGAAGAAGATTGAATATCTAGTGTGTGCATTTATTGAGTTGCTTGTGATTTGTTTCAAGCAAATGTACACGAGGGCACAAGGAGGAGCCTCAGATCTATCCCTCAATGAGATATCTGAAGGAGATTTGTTAGATATATTTAAATGCTTGCCCATCCGCTTGAATATATAATGGTTTGATAAATCTCTAAAGGGTTTATCATAATGTTTTTGTGTAGATCTAATTATAAGAGTGTAGATATCAGAGGAGTAATTATGCGATATAGATCAAGGAGTTTTTCCAGACACTAACATTTGATTTATTCATTGTATGTTTGATAGAGATTATGTTTTCCTATTAGTGTTTTATTTGAAAGTGTTTGAAAGAGATTATGTAGTGTATGTTGTAACTAACTGATTACATGGTTTTAAGACCATTCTACAGTGACTATTGAAAGGGTTTTTCAAATATCATTATTTTCTAGGTTTGTACCCACCCCTTCTGGCATCAACAAATTGGGGTAAAATGAATTCCCACACACTTAGTTCCCATAAGTATGTTAATATTATTATATATATTATTTTTTTTATTTTTGGTTATATATATGTGCAAATTATCTTCAGGGCCTCCACGATGCCCCACCTCCTAGTGCATGGCTTCCCCCTGGAATCAACCCTCCTAATTGACATGTCATGTCTATAAGACCTCATGGATCTTTGAGTTACGGATTTGGGCCTCCTCCTTGGAACCCGACCTGTTGGCTGATGGGTTTCCACCTAGACAACAACTTCCTCGTACTTCCCAGAACTTTTCGTCCTTATGAGGTTCCGACCTCTGGAGTTTGAACTTGCCCATATGAATTCAACCATGCTCTAAGACCACCCCAAAATAATTCTGCATGTGACCTGTAAGTGGCCCAATGGACACCCGAGATGCCCTACTGTTGACCATGTGTCCCTAAAACATCGTGTCAATATGGTCTCCACGCGAAAGGAAGGGAAACCCATTAGCAATTGATTTGTACTTGGTACCCATGAGTGATCGGACTCATAAGCCCAGGATATAATGAAGGATTGTTTACGCATCCCACCGGGGTCCTGACCTTCTGAAATTCTGGGGTAGTTCCCTCCCAGTAGTCTTCCCCTCCCCAATGGTTCGGGTAATGGAAGAAATTTCATCATCATCTCTAACAGAAACTCAACGCTATTTCGTCATTAATTCCCCAGCTCGACATTCAAATTACCTTCTAGCTTCGCACTCTACGACCTTCCGCTCTGTCATTCTAACCAATCCCCTGAAGGGAATCTCCTTCCACCAATTATGAGTCTCCCTTGACTAGGGCTTTAATCATTTTCAACATAATATTGGCCCAACCTTTTCATATAAGTACAGGGACTCCTTCCCTTAAGTTTCAACAAGGCCTTCCTACTCATTCTCACCATGACTCAGTCTATGGCTTTTGATCCTACCTTGAGAAAGGCCTTAGATGGAGGACTTGGCAATCTTTCGAGCTACAAGCTCTACGGCTGCTTAGTGTTAATGTTTTTCAACTGCGGTAAAATTCCACCTTGGATAGCTCAATGGCCGACATAATGATTTCATTAGATTCCTCTTTTTGAGAGCACTAAAATCAACCTAAATATCACCCAATTTGGTTAAGCGGAAGTTAAGTTATGAATTATTTTATTCACACATGTATTATGGAATGGGTTGGCCCTAACCACATGAGTAACTACTTGGGTCAGTCTTAACCCCAAGTGACCCCTCAGGAAATCCTATAAATAGAAGATACCTCAAGATCATTTGGACACATCTTCTCTTCTCTTTTGTCTTGGTTCGCACAGGTTTGAGAGAAGGAGTTTGCTCAAGGGTCTCAAATCATAGGCGATAGATTCGCTCTGGGTTAGGGTCTTTTGAATCTTTGTCGCTAGCGCAGAATAGGGAATTCTGGTCCTTCGTCACTGGGACACAAGCCTATGAGAGTGACTATAGAACATTGGATGTTGGCACAAAGGCTTATAGGAGAAACTTTAGGTCAGAGGTAGATCAGAAGGTTCTGGTCCCCAGTCTCTCAGACCAGGTAGCCCTGGGAGTGACCCTGTCATATTTGTCACTCGTGTTAGTTCCAGTCTTCGCAGCCTGTCACCAGGGATCAACATGAGCTCTTACTATGTTTGGTTTTGTTAGATGTTTTGCACATGATGTTCAGCACAAAACATGTCACAAGTGTCTCCATCAGAAGAATCTCAAAAAAATCTTTCCAATGGTATATCACACTCCCGTAACCGGCTCCCAGATTAGAAGATATGATCGAAATGAATGAGTGATTCTTGGTTATGCATGTTTTGAGGTCAGTTGCTGCACACAATGACAAGTTTAGTACAAAATCAGTTTCTGAAATAATGGTAAGGAATTTTTCAAAAGTGAAATAGGTTTTTGTTCATCACATACCAAATAACAAAAGCCTCCTTCGGTTTATGCACAGGTGTTACTATGTGGGAGATATACAGTGATATTTGGAGCCTACATTAAAACAAATCAAATTTTTCATATTTTTTACTGTTTTAGTCATTTTAGTGCGGTGCTATTTCACAACATATGGAAAGTAATTTTGAAAAACCCAAGGATTTTTTTGTTACTAATGAGTCATATAACAAAACCCTCTTTCATTTTATTCACAGATGTCATGAATTGGGATATGTGACTAGAGCTTTACAACTCATTTTCACAGATTAAATTTTTAATAATTTTCTGTTTTAGAGATGATTTTGTGGCACATATTACGAGCAACTAGAAACGAATTTCCAAAATTTGAGAGAGGTTTTTCTCCAAAATGACCTCATCTACAAAAACCTCTTTCAGTTTTTTAACAGGTGCTGTGGTTTAGGAGATACGAGTTCATATTCAACACCTATTTTCAAAAATTCGGTCCAAGTTTAAAGTAACTGATTCTATTTTGAAGAAAATGGTTGAGCTCAATTCCCTTAGTACAAGGATGAGAAAATGTATATATTTTATGAATTTCATAGTGTATGGGTTGGACTTTGGTAGAAGGTTGGACTCTTATGAATGCTTTTAGCATTATTGTACATTCATCTCTGCAGTTTGGCAAAGGAATAGACCAGGGTTTGCAGCACTTTGTGGGCTTCTTGCGGCAATTTGATTTGGTATTGTTTTTCCTTCTGTAATGAAAGTTTACATGTGTTTATGCATGCCATCATCTATTTCTATTCAGCTTAACTAAATGAATCAAGGATAAAGGTAGAATTCATTGATGTTGCAGTGCTCTACCTAGGGTTTGTTTAGTTATTCATATTTTCTGCTATTTGAAGAGGACTTATGAAATTTGCATGCCCTCTCCAACTCCTCACCAATATTCAGACTCACCATCACATTCATTTCAAAGTGATAAAACACTTTCCTACCTCGCCCCATAGAAACCTCTGCAAATATGAGTTGATTTCCCGGACCCAAAGCTGCCTTCCCCATCTGATCCAGCAACCAACCATTAAAATCAAACAAAATCCTCTGAGAAAACATACCTAGCCTAAAATTAGAATTCATATCAATCATCTCAAGCCTTACTTGCCATATTTTCTTTGAGATTGACAGGGAGAGAGCCCTCTCCCGACCTGGTAGGGTTAGCTACCAGGTTAAGTGTGGTTTGATGTTACCCTAGACCTGCCTTTCTCAACCTGAGGTAGATTTAGGCCATAATAGCTCACACAACTTAGAAAGAGTGTGACTTTGGTTTGCCAGTGGTTTGCATAGCTCGGCTAGGGAGCGACTCTGTAGTCACATTCACTTGCATACTGTATTCGTGAGAGTGACCCCAAAGTTTCAATCACTCACAAACAGTGTTGATGAGGGCGACCCAGTCTAGGGTTTGGCATCTTGGCTTCATTTGAATTCAGTGATCAGGTAGATTTGGGCTTCTCTCTACTATTATATAGATATGTATATCTGATTTGTCAGTTTCCTCTACAAATATATGTATTGGGCTCATTGATAGTGACAACAGTACCCAACATTGTTTGACACAGTGAAAGCAGTATACAGCAGTTGACATTAGATTGTGAGAGCACATTACATTCATCAGTATGAGGGTTCTAATTCCTAGCATGATTAGATCTATTTCATAGATATCATTATTGTTGTGCTGCATAGATAAATTGATGGATCATTGTACTCTCTTTTGCTACATCATTTGATGACAATCTACGAAGAAGAATATTTGCAAGGGTTTTCCCCATAGTGGGTTTTTCCCTAGTCTCAGACCAATATTAGTGTCTCTATGTGTGTGCAAGCTTTCTTCTACTGTCCCTTTTATATTCCATTACATTGTGTTGGCTTGTGTTATATCCTTTCCACGACTAGCCCTAGTAGTTAGACCGGGAGGTTAGAGGGGGGTCATAGGGGGTTTGAGGGGGGAGGAAACCCCCCTCTATGGGGTCCGTGGCAGTGCCTCGGGATTTTTTTTTGGATCTTATATTAGGTGGGCAGACCTACCTATGGTTTTGTGCATGGTTTTGGGTGTGATGGATTTCGGTCTATGGTATTTTGTAGATCCAATTAAGGGAACTACGATTATGTTCTAATCTAGGGTTAATGGATTGGGGTTTATGGGTGCTTCGTCATGTATAAATATGTATTGTAACATTAAAAGGAATATAATGAAAAATCAATCTGGTAGTCCCGGTTTTTGGATCCAGGGGAAGATCTCTATGTATAATTCTTTTATGTGTTATGCTCTCGCTATTGTTTATTTTTAGTTTTTTAGAATTCGTATGTAGGTAATTTCTGAACGGGGTTAAAACCTACACATTGATGATGATGGTGATGTTGTTTCTTCTTATATAATTGCATATGTTGATATATAATGGCATAGATATGAATAATGTAATGATGAAATGGGATGAAATTAATGTATTAATGATGAAATGCAACTATCATAGCAAAGAACAATGTCGCCTTAAGAAAATTTAACACTCAGACTTCTTCAAACTAGCCTTTCTGACCATAGTTTCTCCTCAGGAGTCTGGTAGGCCTCAAGAGTCTAGTAGGCCTCCAGATACATTTGGTAGGTTCACTATGATACTCCTAGTTTCCTAAGTAATTGTTGGGTGCGGGATCCCCCAAGGCAGGTTTTGGGGCTTATTGCCCAAGTTTTGACTAAGTCCGATGTAAAGACTCCGCGATTTGTGGGCTCGGAGCGCGAAGTTGTAATTGAGCCATAGGGTTGTCTGACATTACTTTTGTAATGTAAATTTCGGCTTGAGAAATCTACCCATGGTCCATGGACCATGGGATTGTATAAATAGAGCAATGCTCTAAGTGTAAAGGGACATCGAAGAAGTCTGTAAGATCTAATGATGATGGATTGAGTCTTAGTTGAAGCGTCGAGTTGTGTCTTTGGGTAGTAGAGTAGGAGAAAGCTCTGCAGCTGAGTGTGCAGAGGCCTAGTATTCCATAGCTGAGTGTGCGGACCCCTGCAGCTGATTGTGCAGGGTAGGTTGAGTCTGTAACTGATTGAAGCATTAATAAATAGAAGTTTTACATTATTTCTGTGTATCTTTTCCTGTTTTATGCATTGAAGTATATTGGGTATGAATTACAAGTTTACTATTTATTTGTTGCGCGAACTTATATGAATGTGTTGAATAAGTGAATATAAGATAAAGTATCTATTTACGCGAAGATAACTAACTGTTATAAGAAGATAAGTAAGATTCGCGGTAAATAGCACAGATTACTGCTTTAGCAGCATGAAAGCTCCTCAGCCCCTGGTTAGGGTTGCGCGAAGGTGTATAATAGACCACGAAGGCCTCGCATGTCAGGAAAGTGCGTGAAGTGACCTACGCGAAGGTATTCACAGTTGGACTAAATCGACCCCTCAGACATCTCAAAGGTGTGGAAACTTGGTTCCAACATCCCCCCATACTGCTTCGAGTGAGAACTCAGTCCACGCTCTACAGGCTATTGCCAAAAGGGCCAATACTACAGGGATTTGTTTGGCTAAATAACTCCAAACCTGGGTCAAGCCCCCTCCAAGCCAACAAATGGTTCCGTTGCTGGGACCGGAATCTGCATAGAGATGTCTGATGTCATATCATTAGAATACAACTAAGAAAGAAATTGAAGGTTGGTTGGACAGGAGAATTCACGAGTTCACGGCGCAGGAGAACATGAATCTGCAGCTGACAAAAGAAGAGTGGTTAGACTGCTACCTATACACAAAGATCCATGAAATTTTCTTCACATCTTTCCCTACTGAGTTGTATGAGTGGATTGCGAAGCTAGCAGATAGCCAAGGAAGGTGGAAGCTCGACAATCCTATTGTGTGGACCCCAAAGTTGGTGCACAGATTAGAAGCATTGGAGGATAATATTGTGAGTGTTGTTGATCACTGGCTTGATCGGATTATAGGAGGATTCATTACTGAGTTCGCAGTAGATACTTCAGTTAGCTATAGCGAGGCAAAGCGACGCTTTCTCAAAGGACAGCGAGGTAAGTACGTAAAGTCTCGGAATACTTGGATTAAAATGTTATCGTGTGAAAAGAGGGTTATGCAATTACCTTGATGTTTGGAGCTACGCGAAGTGGAAAACCCTACAGAAACGAAGGAAATAAGGGACCATAGAATAGCCCTTTGATTTCACCTCCACGAGGGGATGAGGAAGAGCTCATGAAGGTCTCGCCGTGAAGTGCAATCATTTTGATAAGGAAGAGGATTCCGCACATACCACCCCCACCCATACCACCAACAGCTTCACCGCCTTCACTTCCATCTTCGCCCATACCACCTCCACCACCACCGCGAGTCAATATGGCAAGCGCGATAAAGTCGCATGTGTTCAAGCGAGTAGGAAATGAAGATCCGGACTAGTTTTGGTTCGTGATAAGAGCCATATGGGAAGCGCAGGGAGTTACAGATGATAATATAAAGAAAGCGATGCTAGTGAGTGGTCTGTAGGATCACGCGCTATCTTGGTATATTAAGCATTCTAATGACAATCCAAATGCGGGGATCGGGGATATCCAAATTGCGCTGAACAAAGAATTTAGCAGGCCGAAGTCAGAGGTGTAGTCGATCATTAGATTCAAAGAGATCACAATGCTACCAGGCGAGACTCCTTGGGAGTTGGAACAGAGATTGAAGTGCACAATTCGCGAAGCTAATATGACTTTAACGGATGGACAACACTGCGAATGGTTTGTAGCATCGCTAACGCTGCATTTGAGGAACACGCTGACACAATAGAGGTTAATGAATCAGGAAGAGGCCTTGGAGATCGCGATGAGGATGCATGAGACATCGATACAAGATCCTAACCTGGGATTTCAGTAGATCCACGCGCAGTTGAAAAACTTATGCCTTGAGATGTAGAGTCTGAAACAGGACAAGGCAACCCGACCAGAAGTGCGCGAAGAGGTATGGTGCATTAAATGTAAGGGTCAGGGTCATGACAAGGACCATTGCCCAGTGTTCACAAACTACATTACGGGAGGAGGATTGATGTCGTTAATACTGGAGACATAAGAAGGAAATAGCACGGCGCCTACTTTGTGGTGCGCAATTTGTCAAATAGGAGGAAAGCATGCTACAGACGACTGCCATTTGTTATAGAAGCACACACAAAATTCGCAACAGTTGTTCTGTAATTTTTGTAGATCAGTTGGACACGATGAGCACACTTGTAGAATTTATGAGCTAATGATGGATAGAACTCCCACCTACAGGGTTCAGGCCGAAACGCAACCCTTTGACCAAAACGCAGGAGTGGCATGAACCGGATTTCAGGGGTGCGGACAAGGCCGAGGTGGAGTAGGACCTGAAAGAGGGCGCAAACAACTGATATGCTACAATTGCAAAGGGCCAAGACATTATGCCCATGATTGTATGAATCCAACATGTCCATCATGTTTGTATTGTACCTTGTTTGATCATGAGACGGAGGATTGTCCTACACTGATAGCTAGGATGTGCGACAAGGGAGCGCTACAACCTCCCCCAATTCAGAACCTGTAGATGATGAGGTCTGAGCCACGTGAGGAAGACCCAAATGTGAACATTGTGCTTCGAAGTGGAATTAAGATGGGAGATGATAAAGGAAAACAACCCGAAGATAGTACTTGGGTTCGCAAGGCTCCGACAAAAGAAGTAGAGTTTGATTTGGAGTGCACTAAGGAAACCCTCATGGAAGCTAAGAAGAGCTTTGTTGATGTAGAAATTCTCACTGTAGATTAACCTGATTATGCAATAGGCTAAAGAAAAATACTTAATCTACTTCTGCAATCAATCTTGTGGAAGCTTAATTGATTTTGAGCAAGATCAAACAGAACACATATAACAGAGAAGAAGAATCAATACACATGAAACACAGAAGAATACTCTGGGGAAATCCTCAGCTAAAAACCCCGCTATCTGTATTATCATACAAGTGGAAATATCTCAGAATTACACAAAGCTTTAGCTCTCACAACTATCTAGCTCTCAGTACAATCCCTCACTCACTGCTCATAGACAGACTAGACAACTCATATGCCTTTCCCTCTGCCCTCCAAGCCTCTGATTACCTTGCGCTATTTTCCTTGGGTGTTCCAATTGTAACCTTGTGTGACACTTATCTCACACACTTCTCCAACACACTATAAAACTGCACAAATCTCACGGAATGAATTCCTTCTGCATGAAAGATATTTTCTTATAGGAAAATTCTTCCAACTGATAGTACACTGTCCCTGCCTTTAATCTCAACTGGGTCTTTGTTTGAACTGACATGCATGAGTTATTTATGAGATAATATTCAGTTATCTGGAGTACACTAGTTTCATGCATGCATGCATTAACTGACTGAACTCACAATTAGTTCCTCAAACTACTTGGAACTAATCTAACTGGACTTAACTCAGTTAACTAAGCTAACTAATTACAACTCATCCTTATCTCCTTAATTAAGGGATAACTTCCTCAATCAAAGGGATAACTGTTGCATGACTTCACAATTGTTTCAGGGAAAACTAGTGTTGATTTGAACTGCTAGTCCCACTAAGACTGGTAGCTATCTTAGAAACAAACAATGTAAACTTTTCAAGAATTCCTTGAAGTGTGATAGATGGAAGAGAAGAAAAGAGGACCAACCTGGATCTCCCACTTTGATCCTAGCTTGATTTATCCTTTCCTTGATAGAATTTTCCACTCCTCTCCTACTTGTCCGGCTTCAAAGAGTACCTATAGAGTAAAAGTAACAACAAACTATCAAAGCATCTCTATCTAAAACATCATAAACAATGCGGAATCAGAAACACATTGACCATACAATTGCATTTATAAACAATAAGATTAACAAATATGAGAATCATATGGAGGAAAACTCAAAGAAATTTATTAATAGTAATGTAAGAGAGGATTACAACCCAGCTGTCTGATCCAGCATCATCCTCCCAGTTGTAGAATCCCTCTTCACCTCATGAACAAGAAAATCACCCAACAATGCAATGTATCTTCTCACCAACAAACCAATAGCACTTCCTTACAAAATACAAAATTCCAGCCTCTAGATCTCTCATATGAGGGATCCATTTATAGATGTCTTGCAAGGGTGTGAGTCAGCTCTGCGTTTTTGATTAGTGTCATTCCACTGATAGTTCTTGGTTCCACTTGGAGATTTCATGATCTCTTACTCATCCCTGGGCGAATTCAAAGAGGCAAGTGTCACAAGAGAAGTTTCTGGAAGATTCCATGATCATCCACCTTGCAAATTGTCTCTGCCATTTGTCTATTCTCACTCATCGCACCCCACAGAAGGCCATTTGAGTATGCATCGCACCTGGACAGTTAGGCAGTCAGTATGCATCGCACCTTGCTGATGGAGCAGTGTGTATGGTCCAGTTTTAGCCAGTTCTGAGTAGTTTTTCAGGTGGAACTTCTGGGAAATGATGTAATCAGTTGACCATGATCCTTTAGGGTGTGAAACAACACTTTTAGGGACTTAAGGAGCCCTTATTTTATGGACATATGAGTTTGGGGTTGCAATGCCCAAATATTTCTATAACAGCTACCCCCGAAAGCATGAGGTTGTAAATCTTCTGATGTCAGGTGAAATGCTTTATTCATGAGGATCTGAGGTATTCAAACTAGAAGGTGACCTGTATAAGATACAACACAATACATCATCATCATATTATTTTCATGATCTAGCTGAGGTGGGCATTCCCATGCTAAGCTTTATAAATTCATTTTCATGTACATAGGACAGACAATCATCTGTTGTTGCAGATTAGTTATTCTTCGCATGAAGAGTCATCTTCCCTAGTTTAGATGACTATCTGTGCAGCTTCTGCGTACAATTGATGTCTTTATTTTCCTGAATATATCGCAACCCAGATGGATGAAACTAGATCCAAGGTCTTCAAAACTCATCCAATCTTCGCTCGATGTACAAGTCGATCCATGTGAAAAGATGTTCTGAAGTCGAACATGGAAAGACATCGTCTGATTACCAGCCAATAATGTGAGCTATTAACTGACGCGAGAGGAATCACTGATAATGATGATGACCCTCAAGGTACTACAGTATAATTCACGTGGTGTGAATATATGAGCCGATGTCAAACACCATGTAAAGTCTTTCGGTCGAAGGTCATTGATGTAAACCTGTTGCTGGAAGTGAGAAACTTGCCATTAAGGCACGAAAGCTTCAAAGTACTGAAAGGGTTGTTTCTAAGTCAACTTCTTGGATAATGAGATAATGTCGAAAAGAAGTGACCTGTCGTAGGAGGGCCTTGATGTATCCCACATCTATGACGTGAAACGGAGCAAACGATTTTTGTGGAGGTGAAAACGATCTGATGATATAAGGTTCAGGAATGGCAGTCATGAAAAATGAAGCGTGGATGTAATGCAGTGGATGAGGTGTTTGCTGGATGGTGAATTCTCTAAATGACTTCTCTTGAACATATTGGTGACACTGATATGGATTGGTAGTGTTAACCCCATGGATGGCACAGCGGACCAATGGTGACGGTGAACGGGAAAACCCAACCCAACTCAATCACGGTGATGGAGTGAAAGTGTCATGTTCAAGAGCGACTTGCTACCAATAGAGTTCTTCAAGTTTTCTTCCCATTTTTCCCCAGTCATTGTTGACCAGTACCTCTTTATTTTTGACAAGCTTGAGGAGGATAACATATGCTTGGTCTATAATTTTCCCTTTGGGCAAACCTATCGCTTTGTGTTTAGCGAGCCTAGCATTAGTGAGACTCGTTCTTGTCTGGGTGGACAAGTTTGTCGCTATTGTTATAACGAGTTTAACGAAAAAGATAACTCAGTCCTTTTCATGTTTAGAGAGTTTGAAAATGGATGAAAAGGAGACTTCAATAGTCCTTTTTTGTGGCATAATCCCTTAAGTCCGAAAAAGTGTAAAATAATACGAAAGGGATGAATTTTCGATAGTTTTAACAAACCAACAAACATGAGTGCTTGATCTTTTTGTTTAATAATCCCTCAAGTCCAAAAATATTAAAATATATGAGAGGGATAGCATTCCCCTTACTTTAACAAGCTAGGAAGACCAATAGCTTGACAATCTTTTTATATTTAACGAGTCTAAAAAGAGTTTAAAAGAGGCTCGTTTTTTAGGAACGAGTGATATTTCTGGGTAGCAGCTGGTTCCAGGTAAGTTTGGAACTTCTCAAAACATGGCAGTGTGAAGAGGGTGGCAATCAAAATCACTCGTCGCAGATGTTCCTCAAAAGGGTAAACAATCAAGTGGAAGCGTATGGTGGACTGAATGAAATGGAGGTGACGGAAGGAACACAACCAAATTTCACAAAGGGCAGATAGTAGAGTGATCACAAAGGTTATTTACCAAAGGTGGGTTTATTTTTTAAAGAGCTTGAACCTTGTGCCAACATGTGCTCAGTGCAGGTTGATTTTTTAATGAGCTTGAACCTTGCGGGAACATTGCTCTTACCAGTCTTTTGATAATGTCTCTTGGTAGATTTATTTTTTAATGAGCTTGATCACTACTATAACATGTGCTCATGACCTTTTTATGTAAGCTAGAAACGACCGAGCTACGAGGTTAAAGGGTTAAGAACCTACAAACTAAGAAAATCAAAGGTTGCTTTTCACTTGCATGCAAAGGTTTGCATGCCCCTAGGTCTTTCAGTAAAAGGAGAGTTTCTAGGTTACCAAATGGAAGTTCCTGCGGTTAGGCAAGATTGTTTCTGTCGACTGACAAAAACTCTTCCTTTGCTTTGCCCATCGAAATGGATGAAGGTGATTGTTGTGAGCCCCAATCACATAACGTACGAAGATGAATGCTGTAAGCTTCACAATCGTACAAAGGAAATAATCGTGTCAGACTGATCACATAACCTATACGGGAATGTTATTTGGTCCAAGTATTATGACCTTTCAAGAAAATCTCTCTTTTCCTCTGGGTTCGCCTACCGAAGCAGACTAGGGTGCATTCCCCCTAATCTTCATCACACTCACCGAACTACTTGCGGTAATTAGGTGGATGGGATGAAGATGGAAGAGACATTGTTGATGCGAAGAGACAATTTAGGGATGACGGTTATAGCAAGAAGGTACAGATCATGAACAACAAAACTACTGAATAAAGCTGAAAACAAAGAGAAAAACCAAATTTCAGAGAAGAAAAATAGTTCACTCAATCATCGTGCCTACAACACAGGGAAATAGGGATGCATCTCACCTACAACACACGGGAGGTGTGATGCATCCAAGTTGCATAGTTACAGATAGTGCGATGGGCTAGGGAGCGAAAGTGAGCTTGGTTTTTGCTCAAAACTTGCAGCTAAGTTCAGTGATTTAGGCTGAGTAATGATGGACAGTAAACATAAAGCATAAGGGTAGGATCTGATGAGGTGATGAGCTACCACAAGGGCACTTAGGATGCTTGTAAGTCAGATGTTTAGTTCATAATCCAACTCGGAGATTGACTGAAGCAGCGTTTATCTACTTCACAGTTTCATAGAAAAGGCATTTCGAAGGCTAGATGGCTAACTTTAGGCTCCGTCTGTAGCTTATAAAGCAAACAATAAACAAAAAAAACAAATTATTCGTTCCCCGGCAGAGTCGCCATTTTGTTTCAGGGAAAACTAGTGTCGATTCGAACTGCTAGTCCAACTAAGACGGGTAGCTATCTTGGAAAAAAACAATGAAAGCTTTTCAAGAGTTCCTTTAAGTGTGATAGATGGAAGAGAAGAAAAGAGGACCAACCTGGATCTTCTGCTTTGATCCTAGCTTGATTTCTCCTTTCCTTGATAGAATTTTCCACTCCTCTCCTACTTGTCCTACTTCAAAGAGCATCTGTAGAGTCAAAGTAACAACAAACTATAAAAGCATCTCTATCTAAAACATCATAAACAATGCGGAATCAGAAACACATTGACCATACAATTGCATTTATAAACGATAAGATTCACAAATACGAGATCATATGGAGGAAAAATCAAAGAACTTTATTAATAGTAATGTAAGAGAGGATTACAACCCAGCTGTATGATCCAGCATCATCCTCCCAGTTGTAGAAGCCCTCTTCACCTCATTAACAAGCAAATCACCCAATAATGCAATGTCTCTTCTCACCAACAAACCAACAACACTTCCTTACAAAATACAAAATCCTAACCTCTAGATCTCTTAGATGAGGGATCCATTTATAGATGTCTTGCAAGGGTGTGAGTTAGCTCTGCATTTTTCATTAGTTTCATTCCACTGATAGTTATTGGTTTCACTTGGAGATCTCATGATCTCTTACTCATCCCTAGGCGAATTCAAAGAGGCAAGTTTCACAGGAGAAGTTTCTGGAAGATTCCATGATCATCCACCTTGCAAACTGTCTCTGCCATTTGTCTATTCTTGCTCATCGCACCCCACAAAAGTCCATTTGAGTATGCATCGCACTTGGCCAGTTAGGCAGTCAGTATGCATCGCACCTTGCCGATGGAACAGTCTGTATGGTCTAGTTTTGGCCAGTTCTGAGTAGTTTTTTAGGTGGAACTTCTGGGAAATGATGTAATCAGTTGACCATGATCCTTTAGGGTGTGAAACAACACTTTTAGGGACTTAAGGAGCCCTTAGTTTATGGACATATGATTTTGGGGTTGTAATGCCCAAATATGTCTATAACAACAATGACTTCATGTTTGAATTTCTCCAACTAATTAACTCAAGATGAACTAATTAATTTTTCAAATAGCTGGTGAGACTAAATTTGAATTTTAATTCTCAATTTTAATTCAAGGACAAATTAAAATTGGAATATTCTTGTTGCTACATTTCAACATGTTGGCATTATGATTCTAGTATGGCTCTATGTTACAGGTGTTGTACTTGATGGGTGTTGTATTTGATGGCAACTCTCTTAAGTGGCAATGCTCTGTTCAGGCTCTCAAAATGTTGGAAAATAAGAGGTACGCAAGTACACCGTACAAAAGCTGTGGACCCGCAAGAATATCATAGATAAAGTGCGTACATACCCGCAGGTTACCCGTTCATGAGGTGCGGACCCCCAGTTCACTCACTTCAAGGCAGAGAAGGACGCTCACGTGGGGTTTCTTATGTTTGGCCCGTGGTATTTAGCCTGCCGTTCTCAATTCTATGGTTTTGGCCCGTGGTATAGGATCTAATTTAGCCCCGGTTTGGATCCCTTGTATTGGTTATTGATGGTTTTGTCCCATGGTGTGAATAAGGGCTTGACTATAAATAGGGAAGGAGATCACTTGGCTAAAGTATCTTTTGCAAATTGAATATCTTATGATCTAAATATTGGGTTATCAGTTTAAAAGCTTGATCTATATAAAAGTGAAGTTGAAATGAATCTATGAAGTGTGATCTCTCGGGCGCATGATCAGATCTGGGCATCTGACTATCTGTGGCACACTGGTGGACTGCCAATTTGGCCCTAATCAGAGGTTCGCAGGTAATTAACTGTGCAAGTGCGGGGGTACGCAAAGCAGAAGAAGACGCAGTGCGTGGGTACGCACAGCAGAAGAAGGCGCGGTGCGTGGGTACGCAGCACAATATAGGTTCAGGTGCGGAGGCACAGTGTAAGTACGCGGCGCTACAAAAGCCGCAGGTGCGTAGGTACGCAGTGCGATAGAGGTTCAAGTGCGGAGGCACTGTTACACTAAAAAATGTCACCATGGCTATTTACAGTTAGTATGGCCCTATCAACAGTCATGCTACCCTCTTAGGCAAGTCTTATGCCTCTGCTCTCCATGTCAAACTCCAAAAAGAGAGAAAGTCTTTACAAATGTATTTATCTCTGGGTACGCAGGTTCTCTCAACCTTACCTGTGGGTACGCACCCAATGTTCACAAAATCTGCGTCTTTGGACGCTCTGTATGTAAAGGGGCAGGTGCGTCCCCCTGTAAAGGTCAAAATGCGCAAGTTTCATCTTTAAAAAGTTACTTGTGGTCATTTCTAGAGCATTCTAGAAGGTTGTTCGACGTGTATTGAGCGCCTCCAGATGGTTCATGCACCCCTACCAAAGAGGAACTTATCCCATCAATAAGGGAGCTATCCCATCCAAAGAGGGGATTATCCCATTGATGGTGGACCTGATTAACTTCCTCTTGAGCACTATAAATACAGGCATTGGGCCAGAAGGAGGGGAGGTTGGAAGCTATACATTTCTAAGGGTAAATGCTGCAGGAATTAGGACTCCCATTTAGAAGCTTGTGAGGAGAGATTGCCATCTTTACTTGTTCTATTTGGAAGTGGGTGAGCTTTGTCAAAGTAAAGGAGAACTCTTGATGGACCCTGGGAGGGACTTGCACAACACCAAGGCTCAGGTTGTATTTGTTCCTTTTATTACCTATTAATGCAAATGAGTTCATTCTTCTCAATAACTTGTTATTTATGAGTTGTTTCATGTACTCCTTGGTCTATGTGTTAAATATGTTTTATTCTATGAGATTATCAAGTGCTATTTAATCGTTTGATTGTTAGTGTATGCAGGTTTCAAAGTGAAGGAGGAGCTCATCCGGATCAGCGGAGCTGGACTGCTACAACAGCGTTGGATTACAGGTAGGATCTAAACACTTGATTTCTTATATAGTAAATGCATGTTTAGAGAAGGATTGCTCTCGTTTGTCTTGTTTGTCACTAGAGAGTCTTAGGCTCCTAGGGAGGTTGGTTGTGTCCACACAATCGACTCTTTCCGCCTGACAAATTGGCGACTCCGCTGGGGAATCCATTGATGTGAAAGTCTTTTCCTTTGTATGAACTTTGCTCTGAGAAAATTGGTTTATTTTTCTGGTTTTTGGCTCTGTGACTT
This sequence comes from Pinus tabuliformis, assembly GCA_031772625.1. Classification (NCBI taxonomy): domain Eukaryota; kingdom Viridiplantae; phylum Streptophyta; class Pinopsida; order Pinales; family Pinaceae; genus Pinus; species Pinus tabuliformis. The sequence goes on from CM062812.1 coordinate 154,557,677, forward strand.
TGTTTTTGGGCGGGTTAGCTTAGGGTTAGATTCATTTTAGTTTTTCTTGAGTTTTCCAGTAGGACGCACCCTCTGAGTATTTCACAGTGCGTCCCTGGACGCACTGTCGCTGTGTGCACAGAGCGGGCCCGCACTTGTCTTAACGGGTTGCCTGCGTCCCCTGCTAAAATTTGAGAAAATTCCTTTTTTTGCATTTTTTCTCTTAGATTTTGCTTTTTCTCAGTTTTTTACTGCCCAGATTCATTAGTCTCTTGTCAAAGATCTTCACCTGAACTTGTTTCGATAGCATTGAGTGTAGACTGTTCCCCCAGGTGCATTTGTTGCGGTTGGTAACCTTAGTGACCATTATCTTTAGGATTCTACCGAGGTGACGGTGGAGGGAAGATCCCACTGTACCTGGAGCAGACGTCGGCTAAACTCATTTGGATTTTCTGGGGGGTTCACTTCACTCGAGACGGTTAAAGTGGAGGAACTTGTGCCGGTCTATTCATTAAGCAGGTTGTCGGGGTAACTGTTCCACCCGCCACTTCTGTACTGAATCCGACGATGTTGGGCTTCATCACCAACTAGCGCTTTCGGTCTGGAAGGCTACTGTTTGTGCTTGGTTTGACGCCCTAGATTCTTTAGGCGTGTGATTCAAAATTTGTTTGGTTCTTTAGAGACTTTAGGTAGTTTGATTTGAAATTTTACTTTGTTTTCGTGTGTAGTAGTTAAAAGTTTTTAACTGTGGCGGAATTACCGAGACAGTCCCGTAGACTTCGGGGCCAGTCTCCTGAAGTTGTTTCTGTGGCCGAATTGTTGAGAAGATCCCGTAGACTTAGGGGATCACCTCCTCGAGACGACCCCGGTAATCTAGAAGGTTTAAAGGTCCTTGTAACTCCTCCTAGTGGCAGTAGAGTAGGTTCACCTGAAGAAGGAGAATCTTCCTTGGTAGTCCATTCAGATTGCCAAGGCTTAGAGACAGGTTATAATCCCGAAGCTGTTACAGTTTCTAAACTTGTTGGTAGTTTTTCGTCTGCTAGTGATACAGGCAAAGAACCTGAAATATCTGAACCTGTTACTCCGACTTCTAGTGTTCCAGATTCACCGAGAATAGAACGCGTTATCACCGAAAATCTTCCTATTGGTTTGATTGCTATTGAAGAACTTGCTCCAGAGGAAGAAGTAGGCGTCTCTAACCTTGAAGATCAACTTACTATTGATCTAAGGGAGCGTGAATCCATCTTTTACAGTCCTCCTAGAAGTACTACTTGGTACCTTTCGTTAACAAATTTGTTAGACAACTCAGGGGTAGGTTTTTCTACACCTCGTACTCCTTTTCCACCTGGAGGTATTTATACTCCCGTAAATATGTATGGTCAGTCGTCTGTGTTTACTCAAGCTCCTGAATCTTTTTTACATGGCGGTCCTTCTGTTCCCACCGGGTATCAATCACTTTCTGGTACCTTTGCGGGGGCATCTCCTCAACCCGTTGATCATGGGTTATTAGCTGGAAACAGTGGTAATATACCATTGGGTGTAGGTGACATTTACATGATGTCAGGTTCAGTTCCCGTTTCCCAATCTCAAGGTGGCCAATTACCGCCTGGGGGGCAGCCTCAGTTAACGCCTGGGGGGCAACCTTAAGGTACACAAATCGTGTCTGGGGGGCAACCTCAAGGTCAGTATGTACCTATGGTGCAATACATGCCTCAAGGTCAACCCCAGCCTCAATATGTACCCCAGGGTCAACCTCAGTATCAATATCAACCTCAAGGATGGCAACCTCAAGGATGGCAACCCCAAGGGTATCAACCCCAAGGGTATCAACCTCAAGGGTACCAACCTCAAGGTCAAGATCAACCCCAGTATCCGTATTTACCTCAAGGTTATCAACCTCAAGGTCAATACCTGAGTCAAAGTTATCAACCGCCCCAAGGTCAGTCATATGTTCCAAGTATGGGAACTGCACCTTACAATTATCAATCCTATCCTCAATCCGGTTATGGATCTCAGTATCCTCAACCTGTTACGGGTCAATACCTCGGGATGTTAGTGTGGGATCCATCACAGGGTCAACAGGTGTTGCAGCCAAGTATGCAGTTGGTACCTCAAGCTGGACAACCCGTAGTTTCTGGTCCACCCCAGCAACCGCAACCTGTCCAGTCAAATGTTCAAACTTCTGCAACTTCGGTAGTTACTCAGCCGCCAATTGCACCTAGTACTCCATCTCAAACGGCTGCTGCAACTACCGCCACATCTACCATACTTACTTCTGGAGTATCGACAGCTCCGGTTTCTACTGTCTCTGTAACCACTCCTCAGACATCTTTACCGTTGTCTGGATCTACGATTCAAACCACGGTCCAGATGCCTACAGGTCAGCCCGGTATAAGTACGGTTGTCACTACTCAACCTCAATTTGTTCACCAACCGTACCAGGGACAGTACCAACCTGGGCAAGTTGTCCAACAACCGGTTTACCAGTATCAACCGTATCCTGGGTACACTTATCAACAACCTCAACAACCCCAGTACGGTCCGGTTAATCCTGGTTTTCCAGGAGGATATAATATCCCAAATGTGACTCCTGTTCCTAGTTATCCTGGATATCCTCCTCCTGGGACTGGTCTTGTGACCCAAAGTTTTAGAGATCCTAACCGGCAGTTACCGTTTATCGCAACTTTGGATTTACCAGACTTGACGCGCCTAACGAATGATCCAATTCAATATCTTCAGTTCTGGCCGCCAATGCCAAATAAGTTGCCCAGTGATATACCCAAGTTCGAAGGTAAGTCTGGAGAGGATCCATCCAATCATGTGATGACTTACCACCTCTGGTGTGCTTCAAATTCTATCTCGGATGATTCGATCCGCTTACGTCTTTTCCAGCGTACACTCATTGGTCTCGCGGCCAAGTGGTACATTGAGTTACCACGGGCCTCTTTTTACAATTTTAGCCAGTTAGCTACCTCGTTCCTAACTCACTTTCAGTTGCCGGTCAGATATGATAACGGCACAGAGTTATTAACTTCACTAAAACAATCGATGTCCACATATATTTCTGATCACATTCATGAGTGGAGACGTCGAAGACGGCTAGTGAAAGTTTTTATCCCAGACCAAATCTTAGCTGAATGGTTTGTTAAATCATTATTACCGAAGATTACTGAAGATGTAGCTAAGGCTGGAGTAGTTACTGAGGAGCAAGTCATTGCTCAGGCGCAATACCTTGACTTAGTTTACACTCAGTCGGGTACGTTACACGAGAAGATTTCGGATCTTCCAAAATCGAATCAAATCGTTCCTGCTCCTTCGGGATCTCATGCCGCTGATGGTATGATTGGTATCGTGAATACAAAGAGTAAGAAGAAGTCTTCCAAGGCCTCGACTACTCCCATAATCACTTTGCCTGATTCCCCGACAGGAGAGTCTTCTCCTGAACTTACCGCCGATATTCACGTTGTAGAGTCATCTACGGCCAAATCAAAAAACGGTGGAAAGAAGAAAGGAAAGAAGAAGGCTAAAGCAGACAAGGCTCCGAAGGAGAAAACGGAAAAGTCGGAAACCAATGACGAAAAGCGCAAACCTCGATATCCTTGTCTTATTTGTGAAGAGGATCATTTTACGAGAGATTTCCCTCATCGGGCCGAGGTTGTGAAAATAGTCAAAGGTTCTCCCACTCCTGCTGTGTTAAAAAATCCATTTCCAGAGCAGGAGAATAAGATGATAGGTTCTTCCTCGAATGCCAGTGAAGAACCCATTTTGATGATGTCTCATGTGAGGATTGCGACTCAATCGCAAGATTATGGTAGTAAGGCTCCTGTTGATGGTAAGGAAGCAGAATCTTCTCACTTTAACCCATCAACCTCAGCTCCTGGTTCTGATCCACTACAGATCGAGAAACCTAACCCGGATCTAGTAATCAAACCGCCCGCCAAGGGTGTACTTCGAAGGTCTGCTTTTAATCCACATGCGAGAGCGGCCCAGAATTACAACATTGTTGAGGACTTAGCTTTTTCACCCTCAGCAATGTCGACGTTAGAAGTGCTGCAATCATGCCCAGCACAACGAAAATTACTTTTGTCGGCTATCGGAGCTGTTGATGTTCAGGACCCGAACCTGATAATCTTCGATCTAGAAAATAGTACACCGCGTCTCCCCCATCAAATGGCTTTCCAAATTCCAGTGATAGTCAAAAACAGGCCTATTCATCGGACTGTGATTGATGAGGGAGCTTCTACGTGTATTATGTCGATTCAATTTTGGAGATCACTTGGTTCTCCTTCGTTGAACCAATCCCCCACCATCCTTAAGGCCTTTGATGGCCGTGGGTTCCGTCCGTTTGGTATTCTACAGGAATTACCTATAGGGGTAGAAGGCAAAACCGTTAGTCTGGATGTGGAGGTGGTTGATGCCCCTCTAGACTACAACCTTCTTTTGGGTCGAAGTTGGTCATATGCTATGACAGCGGTCGTTTCATCGGTCTTCAGAGTAATTAAGTTTCCATATAACGGTAAGATCGTGACTATTGATCAGCTGACATACTTTTCATCCGACCCAGCCTCTTCAGAGAGTATCCAGCATGTCGGTAAGACGACAATCCCTTATAGGGACGTTGGCGTAGGTTTAGTTAAAGATTCTGGTTTACTGGGAACTTTTCCTTTCCCTCCAATCAACGCAGACCCTTCATTTGCATCAATTCATATGATTATATCAGAAAACATTATTTATGATGATCCTTGGATCGTCCCATCTGAATCTGAGATAGACTCATTCGGTGATGCTATGCCTTTGAGTCCATATGAAATTGCTTATGAAGCTGTCATGTCTTTTACCGACTCGCGTTCAACCGAAATCGACCAAATGAATGTGGTCAGTGAAGAATCACTTTTCACCTCAACCTTAGAACGGATAGCGTTTCCCGAAGTCGTGTCATCTGACGAACAACTTCGCGAAATCCTAAGTGTAGACGATCTACCATGGGAAGATCTCCATCACAGATCTTCGTTTTTACCTAAGGATGATGCTCTTGAAAATGATTTTTCATCTATATTTACCGCTAAATACGTCAAAGACGCTCAGAATCCAACGAAACATTCTGATTCAGAGTTGAATTTAGGGAATATTTCTCGTACTATTCCCATTGATATTTCAGTGAAGCCCGGAATTGAGGAGAACATTCATATAGGTGCCGCATGTACAAAAGATGAAATACAAACTTACAAGGCCCTATTCCAAGAATTCCGCGATGTGTTTGCCTGGTCTTACGAGGAAATGCCGGGAATCGACCCTGCCATTGTTGTTCATGAAATCAAGATCTACCCGGACGCTAAACCCGTCCGGCAACGGTTGCGTCAGATTCACCCTCGGAAAGCGGCTGTGATTAAAGCAGAAGTCGAGAAGCTGTTGAAAGCAGGTTTCATTTATCCGATCCCGTTAACGGATTGGGTATCGAATATTGTTCCGGTCAACAAGAAACAAGGAACAATAAGAATCTGTATCGACTATAGGGATATAAATCGAGCTTGTCCAAAAGACAACTATCCTACGCCTTATATCGATCAAATTATTGATGATTGTTCCGGAAGTGAAATGTTTTCCTTTATGGATGGTTTTTCGGGCTATAATCAAATCAATATTCTACCTGCCGACCAACCAAAAACGGCATTCATTTGTCCATGGGGGACATTTGCTTATTGTAAATTACCTTTTGGACTTAAGAATGCCGGGGCCACTTTTCAACGGGCGATGTCTTATGCATTTCATGACATCAAGCACATTGTGCAACCGTACCTCGATGATTTGCCTGCTCATTCTTTACATCGAGCTGATCACCTTGTCCACTTACGAGCAATCTTTATGAGGTGTAGGCATTATCGAATTCGGTTGAATCCCCACAAGTGTGTTTTCTGTATAGAAACGGGTCGATTGCTGGGATTTGTTGTTTCAAAAGCCGGCATTCGCGTCGATCCCTCGAAGGTCGAAGCTATCATCAAATTGCCTCCTCCTTCGAGTTTGCGCCAACTCCAAAGTTTGCAAGGGAAAGCGAACTTTTTACGCCGATTCATTCCAAACTACGCCGAGGTCACTAAAGGTTTTACACGGTTGTTGAAACAGAACGCTCAATTCTTTAGGGACGAGATTGCCCAACAATCTTTTGATGCACTTAAACACGCGTTGACCCATGCACCGTTGTTGCATCCTCCCAACTACAACCAAGACTACTTCTTATACCTCGCAGCGTCGCATTCCACCATTGGAATGGTGTTAGTTCAAGAAGATGAATTCGGAGCGGAACATGTGATATATTATCTTAGTAGGACCTTAAATCCCACCGAGCTCAAATATTCGCATGTGGAGAAATTGGCCCTGGCAGCCGTTCAAGTTGTCCAGCGTTTTCGTCACTACATTCTTCTCCGTAAAACTACAGTCATTTCGGATTGCAACCCTATGATTTATATTTTGACAAAACAACTGCTAGGGGGCAAGTACTCTAAATGGATCGTTATCCTGCAAGAGTTTGACTTGGAGTTTGGGAAGTCCAAGTCTAAGAAATCCTTAGTTTTTGCGGAATTGATGTGTGATTTCCCGCGTGCTGACACAGAAACTGTGGCCGAGGAGTCCATTGCGGACGAATCTTTGTTTCTTATCAGTACTGTAGATCCGTGGTACGGGGATATAATCATCTATCTCCAAACCCAAACCTTTCGGCCTGAAGCTTCAAAGGCAGAACGTCGAAAATTTCGGTTTCAATCCCAGCAATACAAAATTATTGGAGATACACTTTATCGCCGGGGGGCAGACTTAGTTTTTCGACGTTGTTTAACTCACGAAGAGGCTGAGAGGGTTTTGAATGATTGTCACTCTGGAGCATGTGGCGGTCATATGTCTGGGTATGCCACAACTCAGAAGGTGTTGCGCGCTGGCTACTTCTGGCCATCTATGTTTAAAGATTGTATCATTGCAGTCTGGAAGTGCCACAACTGTCAAGTGTTTGATCGCAAGATGCGCGCACCACCTGCTCCTCTCCACCCTATAATTGCCGTTGGTCCATTCGCCAAATGGGGTATTGATTTTATTACTTGTAACCCTCACTCGGCCGGGGGGCATGCGTATATCATCCTTGCGGTTGATTATTTTACTAAATGGGCCGAGGCGATGCCTACATTCGACGCAAGCGGCAAAACAGCTGCAGTTTTCGTATTCAATCATATTATAACTAGGTTTGGTGTCCCACAAGCAATCATTACTGACCATGGGAGCCATTTTCGAAACATCATGATGACTGAGCTTACAAGCCAGCTTGGTTTGCGCCACGATAGCTCTACTCCTTATTATCCGCAAGCCAACGGTTTGGTTGAGTCTATCAACAAAGTTCTGGTTATCATGATCCGATGAACCATTGGTATTCATCGGTCGAATTGGCACAACATGTTATTTTCAGCGCTATGGGCATACCGAACCTCAGTGAAAACTTCAACAGGGTTCACTCCTTTCCAGCTAGTTTATGGCTTGGAAGCTGTGTTACCCATTGAATGCGAAATCCCATCACTTCAAATGGCTGTCGAATTACTTCCAGCTACTTCCGAAGGGGAGAAACGTTTATTATACTTAGCTAAATTAGATGAGACTCGACGTGATGCTACATTAGCAATCGAGACTCACGCGAAGCGAATGAAAGCTCAGTATGATAGAAATGTGACCCCTCGAAGTTTTTCAGAGGGAGACCTAGTGCTTTTATATGATCAAGCTAACGATAAGCTAGGTGCTGGAAAATTCGTTCCTATGTGGCATGGACCCTACATTGTAAAGCGAAAGCTAGCAAAAGGGGCTTATGAGCTGGTAGATTTTGATGGGGACTCTTTGGGTAAACCCAGAAATGGACTTTACCTAAAGAGGTATTATGCTTAAATGGTGGGCATGGAGAATTTTTAGTTAGGTTAGGTTTTCTTTCTAGCTAGTGTGTTTGTTAGCTTAGTTAGTGTGCTTAGCTTAGAGAGTGTGTTTTTCGTCATTATTCTGGCTTATCTTGGTTTTACTCTTGATATTGCAGATGTCGACGCCTCTCCAAACATACATTGGATTTGCTGATGGTGCTTGTCGTAGTACACGGAATATCTCTTCCGCAGCTTGGGTTATCTATTCGCCCTCTGACGAGTTAGTTTCTATGCATGGGGTAAGCCTCGGTCAAACAACGAACAACATTGCAGAATACAGTGCAGTGGTTGAATTATTATCCGAATCTATTTCATTTGGAATTCGACGTTTGATAGTGAGGTTAGATTCTGAACTTGTTGTATTACAGATTAATAGAGTATATGCCATTAGAAATCCTGTGTTATTAAGGTTGTTTTTGAGAGTGCGTCTCTTGGAACGTGAATTTGATTACATTGAATATCAGCATATTCCGAGGTCTTTAAATACATTAGCAGATGCAATTGCTTCTCGAATGTTGGACAGACATTTACGATAATCATGCAAGTAAATTTAAAAACATTTCATCACATATGTTAAACAAGATAGGCCGGTAATAGTGATATATATATAGATAGGAGTGTGTCAAAAAAATATACATCGTCTTCGATCATAGGTTGAAAAACACCTTATGATCGGCAAAAATGATAAGTACAAAAAGTCAAAAATGTCACATGTGTCTACAAAAGTGACTAGCCAATCACTGGTGGTGCTCTCTATAAGACACCACTGCACGGGCTACCTTACACAAAAATCTCCTAAACGGCCCAGGGACTGCGACTACATAGCGCTGAAGTCTGATAGGAATATCATCTATGGTAGTCTCAGGTATATCCACCGTCAGACGCTCTAGATCCTGCTCCAACTCAGCTAGTGACTCTGCAGCCGCGTCCTGTGGGGCCGGTACCGGTGCAACTGGATGTCTCCTCTCAAAAGGCCGGAGGTTGGCTGGGCGCTGTGGACCAACATCTGCATTTTGAAAATTTTTACTGTCAGTTTTGAGACGATATATATAAAACAAAAAAATACATAATTTGAAAACATGTGAAAAATAAAGTACCTCTGTCATCCCATTGTTCTCCCTGTGGAAGAACCATGTCCGGATCACCTCGAAAATCTACTCCGGCATACGGAAAGTCCTGGATCGAAAAAACCTGGTCCTCTAACCAGTGAAAATAACTATCAGAGAATCGAACAACCGCCGTGCCCTCGTCAGGATGCCGGGCCATCACTGTAACCCATCGTATCAGCTTTGGCTCCCGAGGACCCAAGTTTTCAACAGTGAGTTGCTGAGGGATCAGCATCGGAACTCTCTCTAAGGCAAAGCTCACAACTAGAGGCCCATATCCAAAGGTCTTTAGTTGTCCGTTCTTTTCCCGAGTCAGTTGGCTCTTCATATTAGCCGACACAGCTTCACACCAGTTGAAAATGGTGCCTTGGAAACAGTCAATCGCCATCCGCATTTGGGACCCAGTGGCAATATGTAAAGCGGCTGCACCGCAAATTCTGGTAACCGTGAAAGCGATAACTTTGAGTTCACGCAGAGAGATGTGTTTGATTTCTACGCCTTTCGCATGGTGAGCATTGGGTGTGCACCAATCTGCCCGGAGACTAGCAAGGGATTGGCCACCCGGCCTAGTCCCGGCTAGATTGAGTTGCTCGCCTCTATTTGGCAAGCCAGTGAGAAAGTATATGTCAGAGGGCTCTATCTCGAGCTGGTGCCCTCCGATGTAAAAGCATTGCTCATGAATGTTCCATCTCTCAACCAGCCACTCCAAGAATCTCACCTGAGCCCTCATGCCAGGTATGGCCCAGTATTTATATAGTCCGCATGCTTTTAGGGCATCAATGGAAGGTTGATGATTAATTGCGGCTAAATCAACGTCCTCGTGCTCTCTTTCTCTCCAATCCAACATGGTGAGTGCCCTACACACCAAGAAACAATGATTAGAATTGATTTGGGAAAATTTAAATGGTTATTGGTGGAGTTTGGGGTTTCAAATTCCGCCTTTCGCGGGGGACGCACCCTGCGTTTAGGACACAGAGCGTCGGGACGCAGCTGGCCTGAAGGTGGGCTGCGTCACCCGACCTTTTTCCTGTACAGGAAAAAGTCGGGGGACGCAGGTCACCCTAAGGGCACCTGCGTACCCCGCAGAGCGAACTTTGAAACCCAAAACCCCCCAAAAATCAAAACTAAAACCTAAAACACAAATTTAATCGGATGAAATTGAAGAGGAGGATGTTGTGAAATACCTGGAAGAGACGACGTTCGATTCTGACGGTCGGATTCTCCGCAGCGACCACGGGAAGTTTCTTGCCAAAAGCCCTTTTTTCAACCTCAACAGTAAAATGGTAAAAATGACATGGTAAAAAGTCTTTTTATAGGTTTTTTGGATGAATGAATGCTAGGTTTGTTCATTTTTCACCATGGAAGGATATTTTTCAATGTATTTTTGCCTATCTTAAACAGGTATGAGTAATGTGTCGTTTTTTTGCAGGACAAAGGGATTTAGAGGGAAAATTGTCATTTTTCACAAACCAAAACATCAGAGTCATCTTTTAAGCCCTTTTCTGACTCCTAAAATATGAAAAGATTGCCGAGCGTTTCTTTTACACTCGTTAAAACGGAATTAAAAGACGGTCCCCTTATAGCTCTTTTCTGACCGTAAAATCAGGAAAAGATTGCCGGGTTTTTGTCGTTTCAAACTCGATACGGAAATAAAACGACGTGTCTTTGATCGCTTTTTACTTTTCGGGTCAGTGACACTAATTATGAAAGTACTCCTTGGTCGCAAGATCAAGCGGTTCCCCCAGGTATTATTTTATACTTTTTCGGGCTTGAGGGACACAAATCTACGAAAAAGTTCAACTTGGAGTCTTCTTAAGTTTTTCAGACTCTCTAAAATTGAAAAACGCCGAGTTTCTCCTATACTGGGCTCGTTAAACATTTCACAGTAAAGGACCTGTTCAATTACAAACAGGAACGAACCACTCCTTCCTAGGGTTCGAATCAAAACTAGGTTGGACTCGTCCGAAGGATGAGCTTATAATCAAGCATATGTTATCCTCCTCAAGCTTGTTAAAAATAAAGAGGTACTTGCCAGAAATGGTGGGGGAAAAGAGAGAAGAATGAGCCTATTTGTTATCTTTTGTCTCAGAAGAAACTTTATTACCACTCTTGGACACGACACTTTTCATTCACCTGGGTTGGGAAATCCTTTACCTCACAGTTGATCAAACCACTTTGAAAGTCTTCAGCCGGGTTCCGGGGATTAACTTTTAGTTGTTCATCACCAAGCCATCTGTCGTGTCGTTATGTGTTCAAGAGGTCTGCAAGCAAAACTTTCATCTGCAAAATACTTGTCATCCATTTGACCATCCCTGAGTCAGTCCTTACAGCAACATTTCTTCAACTTGAACAATGATTTCGTGTTGTGGGCTTGCCTACAACGGGTCGCTTTCTATCGACATCAGCACATTATCTAGAGAGATGACTTAGAAATCGTCAGTACCTTGAAGTCTGCATGCATCAACGGCAGGTTTCTCGCCTTTGACGTCAGTTTACATCATTGACTTTCGATCGAAGGATTCCGTGAAATGTTCGACATCAACTCATTCATTCACATCTCATGGATTGTACTGGGTACTTTGAGAACCATTGACATCACTGGTGGTCTCTCTCACACTTGTTAACAGTTTACATCATCGACTGGTAATCAAGTGGTTTCTACCATGTTCGACATCAACTCATTTATTCGCATGGCTAGAATCGTACCAATTCGGGAAGTAGAAATGAAGACCCTGGATCTAGTTTCCACCATCCAGGCTGCGAGGAGTTTTGTATTCATTATCTAAGTAGACTAATTATAAACAGATGGCTGCGCCCATACTGTGTCTACAAAAGTCTATGATTATAATGTACTGCAAGATCATTCCTGTATCAGAGTAGTTAGTCTGTTAGTTAAAGTTTTAATCTGAGTATGGGAATGCCTACCTCAGTGGTGATATAATCTTATACATGTATTTTGTGTTGAAAATTGCAGGTTCTGACCAGGTTCTCCACGAGATAATCCTTGAAATGATAAAGCGCTTCACCCTTCCTAGATGATACAAAACCCTAATCTATTACAGGCTTCACACTTTAGGGGGCAATCTGTTACACTAAAAAATGTCACCATGGCTATTTACAGTTAGTATGGCCCTATCAACAGTCATGCTACCCTCTTAGGCAAGTCTTATGCCTCTGCTCTCCATGTCAAACTCCAAAAAGAGAGAAAGTCTTTACAAATGTATTTATCTCTGGGTACGCAGGTTCTTTCAACCTTACCTGCGGGTACGCACCCAATGTTCACAAAAGCTGCGTCTTTGGACGCTCTGTATGTAAAGGGGCAGGTGCGTCCCCCTGTAAAGGTCAAAATGCGCAAGTTTCATCTTTAAAAAGTTACTTGTGGTCATTTCTAGAGCATTCTAGAAGGTTGTTCGACGTGTATTGAGCGCCTCCAGATGGTTCATGCACCCCTACCAAAGAGGAACTTATCCCATCAATAAGGGAGCTATCCCATCCAAAGAGGGGATTATCCCATTGATGGTGGACCTGATTAACTTCCTCTTGAGCACTATAAATACAGGCATTGGGCCAGAAGGAGGGGAGGTTGGAAGCTATACATTTCTAAGGGTAAATGCTGCAGGAATTAGGACTCCCATTTAGAAGCTTGTGAGGAGAGATTGTCATCTTTACTTGTTCTATTTGGAAGTGGGTGAGCTTTGTCAAAGTAAAGGAGAACTCTTGATGGACCCTGGGAGGGACTTGCACAACACCAAGGCTCAGGTTGTATTTGTTCCTTTTGTTACCTATTAATGCAAATGAGTTCATTCTTCTCAATAACTTGTTATTTATGAGTTGTTTCATGTACTCCTTGGTCTATGTGTTAAATATGTTTTATTCTATGAGATTATCAAGTGCTATTTAATCGTTTGATTGTTAGTGTATGCAGGTTTCAAAGTGAAGGAGGAGCTCATCCGGATCAGCGGATCTGGACTGCTACAACAGCGTTGGATTACAGGTAGGATCTAAACACTTGATTTCTTATATAGTAAATGCATGTTTAGAGAAGGATTGCTCTCATTTGTCTTGTTTGTCACTAGAGAGTCTTAGGCTCCTAGGGAGGTTGGTTGTGTCCGCACAATCGACTCTTTCCGCCTGACAGGCACAGTGAAAGTACGCGGCGCTACAGAAGCCGCAGGTGCGTAGATACGCGGCGCGAGAGCATCTGAGGGTGCGTGGCCACAGCAGTAGTACGCGGCGTGATTGAAGAAACAGTGCGTGGGTATGTGGTGCAGTAGAAGGCTCTCTGCGGGGATACGCAGAGACGCAGAAGGTGAAGTGCAGAGCCACGCAGCCCAGATAAAGAAAAATTGCGTATCTATCCTAAAACATTTGTAGATCATCTTCTATTCATTGCTGCAGAGTTCTGGGTTTATATTTCTGGTACTATCTTTTTGTTCACAGCATTCTGAGAAGTTGGGTAATTCTTGGTTGATTGTATAAGGAATTTGGGTATTTTGCATGTACTTGATGTTTATTTGATATTCTTGGATCCAGTTTGAAAATTCATGAAAAGTGGTCCTTGAAAGAAAAGAAGTAGGGGGTTGTAGCTCTCTACAGGTTGCAGCCTGCGTACTGGTAAAGGACTGCACCAATACAAAATCATTGTAGAAGGAGTTTCTAATTGAAAGAAGATAGAGACATATTGCAGTAGGTGGTTTTCACCCACATTGGGTTTCCACCTTATATCTGGTGTTCTTTGGTGTGACTATCTTTTTTTTCTTGTTCATGCTCATTGTTTTATGGTACTGACATACAAGAATAATTCAAAGTATAAATAAGGAAGATTTATTAAAAAGAACTTAATAATACTGAATCACCCCCCCCTCTCAGTATTATTTCCAACAATTGGTATCGGAGCAGGTCCTTCAGAGAAGCTTGATCGCTTGAAGGAAGATCATTCATCATGAGCAACTACGAGAGGGAAGCATCAATCAGGCCACCAATTTTTGATGGGACAAACTTCAATTATTGGAAGGTAAGAGTTACTGCCTATCTTCAATCTCTTGGTACAGAAGTTTGGGATATCATAGATACAGGCTACACTTTTCCTTCAGCTACTCCTACAGATCCGACCGAGAAGAAGAAATATGAAACAAATGCTAAAGCAGTCAATACTCTGCTAGGATGCTTATCTCAAACAGAATTCGTGAAGGTTATGCAATATAAATCCGCAAAGGAAATATGGGACAAGATTGTCTTGAGCTACGAAGGAGATGAACAGGTAAAGCGTGCTAAACTTCAAACCCTCAGGATTCAGTATGAGAATCTCAGAATGTATAATGATGAAAGTGTGGCTAACTATTTCCTTCGGGTAGACGAGATTGTTAATTGCATGAAAAACTTGGGTGAAGAAATAAAAGAGGCTATTTTGGTTGAAAAAGTTTTAAGATAACTGTCCCCCAAGTTTGAATCTAAAGTGTCTGCAATAGAAGAAAAGGAAAATCTACGAACTCTTACTATGTCTCAGCTACACGGAATTCTAACTGCTTATGAAATGAGAAAAGGAGGTCCATCAGACAGGAGAGAAGCTGCCTTCAAGGCTTCAGGCAAAGGAGACTACTATGAAGCAAGTCACGCACCAGAAGAAGAAGAAGAATCAAATTTTGTCAGAAATCTTCAACAGGGTACTGGAAGGTTCAGAGGTAAGTTACCTTTTAAATGTTTTTCTTGTGGAAGAGTAGGTCATTATGCTGCGAAATGTCCTCATAAGGATAAGATTGACAAAGGAAAGGAACCTGCTAGATGGAGCAAGAAACAGAATGCAAATAAGAAAAGCTACTACACTCATGAAGATAGTGATGGTCTATCAAATAGTGTTGAAGATGAACGAGGTAATGACTATAAACTTTTAATGGCATTTGAAGATGATGATTACATGGATGCTATAGATGTGGATAGCTTTCATGAAGAAATTTCTAGACTCAAGACATGTATAGAAGAAAAGAATATGATCATTGATACTATACAATTTCAAATTGATGAAAAAGAAAAATATCTTGAAAAGTTAGAAGGTGAAATTGTTGGTCTTAGAAAAGAGATTGAGAAAACAAAGGCTATTAATCTTAAGTTTGTCAAAGGATCTGAAACTCTGGATGAGATCATCAATGTACAGCGTTCTCCACTAAACAAGACAGGTCTGGGGTATAATGGAGAAACTTCTCAAGCATCCACCTCAAAGAGCTATCTTGATGCAGCAAGAAGGAATGAGCAAAAGCACAATGGAGATCACCAGGTAAAGCAGGGATGAATTACATCAAGAACAAACAAACACTATCAGGTATACCGGGGGCAATCCATCCTAAGGATGAACAAAAGATACAACCAGCCACAGGTAAAATCCTCTCAATTTGCTTCAAGAATGGATGACAATAGAAATTACAATCATTTGGCCGGAAGATTTGATAACCGTAGAAGTTTCTTCAATGGACAATGCTTCTCTTGCCATAACTTTGGTCACAAAGCAGCTCAATGTGTTGCATATAAAACAATCATGACTAGAGAAGCTCAAAAACAAAGAAGTATGACCAGGATTACAAAAGGGACCTATAACAACTTTTCGGCTCTTGAAAATGAAGTTGAATGTTCTATTTGCAATAACTTTGGTCATGAAGATTCTGAATGCAGGAGCAGGTTTCAACAGACAAAGGAACAAGCCTCAAGCACCAAAACATGGAGAATAAAGGAACCACAAACAGAAAGATGTGGGATAGCATTTTATGCAGAGGGACAGGAAAATCTATGGTACATTGACAGTGGATGTTCGAAGCATATGACAGGTGATAAAGAAAAATTTGAATCATATTCTGCTTTAGAAAAGGGAAAGAAAGTTTCTTTTGGAAATGATACTCCTGCAGCTATAAAAGGAAAAGGCACTGCTCAGTTAAAAGAAAAGGTCAAAGCTGGAAATGTTTTGTATGTTGATGGATTGAAGCATAATCTTCTGAGTGTCAGCCAGATGTGTGATCAAGGAACCGAGGTGATATTTAGATCAAATGGATGTCTAATTCGTGATCTTGATACAGGTAAAACAGTGATCAAAGGTGAAATAACTCCAAATAATCTATACATATTTGAAGAAGGACAACAACAATGCTATCTAAGCAAGGATGATGAACACTGGTTATGGCACCGGAGGTTGGGGCATCTAAGCTTTTCACAAATAAGGAAAGCATGCAAATATCAGGCAGTTCGCGGTCTTCCAGATATCAAAATTCCAGACAACACCATATGCAAATCATGTCAGTTTGGAAAGCAAACCAGAACTAACTTTCTGGAGAAGGAAGGATCAGCTAGCATGCCTCTTGAGCTAGTACATACAAATGTATGCGGTCCATTCAGGAAAAGGACACCTCGAGGAGAAGAATACTTGATATTATTCATTGACGATTTCTCCAGGTTTGTCTGGTTAGGACTTATGAAGCACAAAGATGAAGCATTCGAAAAATTCAAATCCTTTAAAGCCTTGGTTGAAAATGAATCAGGATACAAAATTAAGTGCCTCAGATCCGACAGAGGTGGGGAGTTTACCTCAAATGAATTTTTCGATTTCTGTGAAGAACATGGGATAAGAAGAGAATTCTCTACAGCTAGAACTCCTCAGCAAAATGGAGTGGTAGAAAGAATGAACAAAACAGCCCAACAAATGGCTCGTGCTATGTTTGATGAGTCTGGAACTCCCGCAACTTTCTGGGGTGAAGCTGCATATGCTGCGGTTGTTATTCTCAACAAAACAAATGTCCGGGTGAACAGCACTCAAACCCCTCATGAGCTCTGGTATGGTGAGACTCCTTCGGTAAAGCACTTCAAAATCTTTGGGAGCAAATGCTATATTAAGAATACTGATGAGCAACTTGGCAAACTTGAACCTAGAGCAGATGAAGGCATTCTTCTTGGTTATTCTCCACACAGCAAAGCATACAAGTGCTACAATAAAAGACTTGGAAGAATTGTTGACAGCATTGATGTAGTGGTTGATGAGAAGGGATACATTCCTAGGCAAGTAAATCATGAAGATATCGAAGAAGATGAAGACTACCCTCAGAGATAGAATGAAGAAGAAGAAGAACTAGAGGAGTAGATAAGGATAGAAGAGAAGACTCCATCCAGATATGTTCAGAAGAATCATCCAGAATCTCAGATTTTGGGGCAGAAAGAAGCAGGTGTACAGACAAGAAGAACAATTGCAGAAGCTTCAAGCTATTTGCCACTGAACCACAAAATGTGAAAGAGGCATGCAAAGATGAATGTTCGGTCAAAGCAATGGATGAAGAACTTGAGCAGATCGAAAAGAACAACACTTGGGAGTTGGTTCCTAGACCAAAGGATAAGAATGTTATAGGGACAAAATGGTTCTTCTAAAATAAATTGAATGAAAATGGAGAAGTAATTAGAAACAAGGCCAGACTTGTTTGTAAAGGGTATGCGCAGCAAGAAGGAATAGATTTTGAAGAAACTTTTGCTCCTGTTGCAAGACTTGAGGCCATCCGAATGTTCCTTGCTCTCTCAAGCTTTCAAAACTTCAAAGTATTTCAAATGGACGTGAAATCAGCCTTCCTGAATGGAGACTTGGAAGAAGAAGTATACATTGAGCAGCCAGATGGTTTCATTCTTGGAAATGATCCAAATCTTGTATGCAGATTGAAAAAGGCTCTCTATGGTCTCAAACAAGCTCCAAGGGCTTGGTACTATCGTTTGGACAAATATCTTCATCAACAAGGTTTTTCAAAAGGATCAGCAGATAGCAATCTTTATATAAAAGTTGAAAACGACAAATTGCTAATACTTGTTGTGTATGTAGATGACATTATCTTTGGCAGCAATGAAGAAGCTATGAGTCAAAGCTTTGCCTCGGTAATGCAGAAAGAATTCGAAATGTCCTTGCTGGGAGAACTGACATATTTTCTTGGTTTGCAAATCCAACAAAAAGAAGGAGGGATCTTTTTGTCTCAAACCAAGTATCTCAAGCAGATTTTGAAGAAATATGGCATGGAAGATGCAAAACCAGTATGTACACCCATGGTCACAGGATGTAGCCTCAGTGCAAATGATGAATCAGCAGCAGTGCATCAACCAACCTACAGATCTATGATTGGAAGTCTACTTTATTTGATAGGTACCCGACCAGACATAATGCATGCAGTAGGAATAGTTGGAAGATTTCAAGCAAATCCAAAGGAAACTCATCTTCAGGCAGTAAAGAGAATCTTCAAATATCTTCAACGAACTCAAAACTATGGCTTATGGTATCCTAGAGATACAGATCTCACACTTCATGCTTATACAGATGCAGATTGGGCCGGAAGCGTGGATGACAGGAAGAGCACAAGTGGTGGTGCATTCTTTATGGGCTCCAGATTAGTATCTTGGTTCAGCAAGAAACAGAGTTCGATTGCCTTGTCTACAGCTGAAGCGAAATATGTTGTTGCTGCATCTTGCTGCACTCAACTCCTTTGGATGATGCAGACCTTGCAGGATTTTCAAATCACTTGTATACCACCCATCTCCATCTTATGTGATAATACAAGTGCAATCAGCATTTCAAAGAACCCAGTCATGCATTCAAAGACCAAGCACATACCGATCAAGTATCATTTTCTCCGGGAACAAGTACTTGAACAAAAGGTCAAGTTGGAGTATGTTCCTTCTAAGGAACAAGTTGCTGATATACTCACCAAACAATTGCCCAGAGAGACCTTTGAATACCTCAGGAAAAAGCTGGGGGTTTTTGATGCATCATCTTGTTGTTGAATCTCTTCTGATGGTTGGTTGTACGCAAGGCTCATCTGGGGTATATGCGTACATGTGCTGGGTTGCGGATTGATCTAAGATCGAATGGCACAGGTTCAGGGGGAGCATATAATGCATTGTTGGCATTATGTAGGAAGTACAGAAGGAGATCATGGATGCTGGTCTATGTCTCTATCTCTTTCATGGTCATTTATGGTGTTTGGTGGATTATGGTTCTTCTTTGCAGATCTGGTTTATAGTCAGGGGGAGCATGTTCTTAGGGGGAGCATAACCCTTTGCCCTTGATGTCAAAGGGGGAGAATGACGTTGAAGATCTTGAGGTTGCCATCAAGTCCAAAGGGGGATATTGTTGGCATTATGATTCTGGTATGGCTCTATGTTACAGGTGTTGTACTTGATGGGTGTTGTACTTGATGGCAACTCTCTTAAGTGGCAATGCTCTGTTCAGGCTCTCAAAATGTCGGAAAATAAGAGGTACGCAAGTACATCGTACAAAAGCTGTGGACCCGCAGGAATATCATAGATAAAGTGCGTACATACCCGCAGTTTACCCGTTCATGAGGTGCGGACCCCTAGTTCACTCACTTCAAGGCAGAGAAGCGTGCTCACGTGGGGTTTCTTATGTTTGGCCCGTGGTATTTAGCCCGTCGTTCTCAATTCTATGGTTTTGGCCCGTGGTATAGGATCTAATTTAGCCCCGGTTTGGATCCCTTGTATTGGTTATTGATGGTTTTGTCCCATGGTGTGAATAAGGGCTTGACTATAAATAGGGAAGGAGATCACTTGGCTAAAGTATCTTTTGCAAATTGAATATCTTAAGATCTAAATATTGGGTTATCGGTTTAAAAGCTTGATCTATATAAAATTGAATTTGAAAGTGAATATATGAAGTGTGATCTCTCGGGCGCATGATCAGATCTGGGCATCTGACTATCTGTGGCACACTGGTGGACTGCCAATTTGGCCCTAATCAGAGGTTCGCAGGTAATTAACTGTGCAAGTGCAGGGGTACGCACAGCAGAAGAAGACGCAGTGCGTGGGTACGCACAGCAGAAGAAGGCGCAGTGCGTGGGTACGCAGCGCGATAGAGGTTCAGGTGCGGAGGCACAGTGAAAGTACGCGGCGCTACAGAAGCCGCAGGTGCGTAGGTACGCAGCGCGATAGAGGTTCAGGTGCGGAGGCACAGTGAAAGTACGCGGCGCTACAGAAGCCGCAGGTGCGTAGATACGCGGCGCGATAGCATCTGAGGGTGCGTGGCCACAACAGTAGTACGCGGCGTGATTGAAGAAACAATGCGTGGGTACGCGGTGCAGAAGAAGGCTCTCTGCGGGGATACGCAGAGACACAGAAGGTGAAGTGCGGAGCCACGCAGCCCAGATAAAGAAAAATTGTGTATCTGTCCTAAAACATTTGTAGATCATCTTCTATTCATTACTGCAGAGTTCTGGGTTTATATTTCTGGTACTATCTTTCTGTTCACAGCATTCTGAGAAGTTGGGTAATTCTTGGTTGATTGTATAAGGAGTTTGGGTATTTTGCATGTACTTGATGTTTATTTGATATTCTTGGATCCAGCTTGAAAATTCATGAAAGGTGGTCCTTGAAAGAAAAGAAGTAGGGGGTTGTAGCTCTCTGTAGGTTGCAGCCTGCGTACTGGTAAAGGACTACACGAGTACAAAATCATTGTAAAAGGAGTTTCTAATTGAAAGAAGATAGAGACATATTGAAGCAGGTGGTTTTCACCCACATTGGGTTTCCACCTTATATCTGGTGTTCTTTGGTGTGACTATCTGTTTTTCTTGTTCATGCTCATTGTTTTATGGTACTGACATACAAGAACAATTCAAAGTATAAATAAGGAAGATTTATTAAAAAGAACTTGATAATACTGATTCACCCCCCCCTCTCAGTATTATTTCCAACACAACACTCCCTCTCAACAAGAAACGGATTATCTACCACCCTAATCCTATCTCTATGGAACTCGAATTTACACTTTGACAATGTCGAAATCTATTGCATTATCTTCATGTTGTTGCGACATTGTCAAAGTCTATCTCTCAGGACTAGAATGCAAGAGTGGCGCGGACAAGGCCGAGGTGGAGAAGGACCTAGAAGAGGTCACAGACAGTTGATATGCTACAATTGCGGAGGACTGGGACATTATGCACGTGATTGTATGAATCCAACGTGTCCATCATGTTTGTATTGTACCTTGTTTGATCATGAGACGAAGGATTGTCCTACACTGATAGCTAGGATGCACGACAAGGGAGCGCTACAGCCTCTCCCGAATCAGAACCTGGAGATGATGAGGTATGAGTTGCGCAAGGAAGACCCAAATGTGAACATTGTTCTTCGAAGTGGAATTACGATAGGAGATGATAAAGGAAAACAATCCAAAGATAGTACTTGGGTTTGCAAGGCTCCAACGAAAGAAGTGAGTTTGATTTGGAGCGCTCTAAGGAAACCTTCATGGAAGATAAGAAGAGTTTCGTTGATGCCTCCACTTCAGGAAGAAAAGATAGATCGGAGCAGGAAATGGACCCATCTATGCTTACGACGTTCCTAGAAACATGAATGAAGCTACTGCGTGATAGTAAGGCTATAAAAGGATTGCATGAACTCATTAACAGATTCATTGGGACCAAGCTAGGAGAGCCACACGTAGTCCGGAAGATTGGAAAGCATGCGACGAGGACAGGAAGAGAAATGAGTTTGACCACACAGATTGGAGAATATGAGATGGACCAAGTAATTTTGGATTTAGGATCGGATGCAAACGTTATGCCGAAGCAGACATGGGAGAACATGGGAAGGCCTACGCTACAATGGTCTCCTATCCAGCTGTGAATGGCAAAATAGCAAAAGATAATACCTATGGGGAGATTACAGGGAATCACCATGGACATTGAAGGAGTGAGCTTGCTGGAAAATTTTGAAGAGATAGAGATTGTTGATGACAACAAGCCCTACCCCGTGCTCTTAGGAATTGATTGGGCCACTGACATGAACGGGGTGATTAATTTGAAGAAGCATAAGGTGAGTTTTTAGAAGAAGACTCTGTGCGTATTTATACTTTGGACCCTGCGGAAGGATCGCACTACACAGAGCTAATGCGCGACTATGAACGTGACGACGATTTGGACTGCATCTACAAGGTAACCACGCGAGAGCAAGACTGGGTAAATCTCACTGCGGATGGATGAACCTCATGGGAGCATGAAAGCTCCATACGTCAGATTCGGATGAAGAGATAGAGAGATAGCAGAACCAGTTACACGAGGTAACCACGCTGAACTGCAACATGATGACAAGATCACTGCGTTGCGTATCGACAGAAGTGAGAGATTTGCCTACTTATTATGGATTAGGTGAGATAGATGCTTTCTTGGATAGATTTGAAAGGGAGGTGCCAGAAAAGCAACATTTCCAGGCTTTGAAGTGGGTACTGCGCGCTATGCCCGCAAGGTGGTGGGTACGCACAAAGGAAGCTTTGAGGACTGGCGCAAATGTAGGAGAATAATGCGCATGCATTTTGGGAAGCCTAAGATGCGACTAACAAATAAATACAATGTATGGGATGGTCCACGCACGCATCTATCCAGGTGGTTACATGCATATGGTAAACAACCTGCGCAAATGCACATGGACTTCACATTGGGGAACATGGTCGATAGGCATGTGTTGGGGGGGAAATTGCGTGAACGATCCCTCAAGTTGGAACAACAGAGTATGGAAAGGATGAATGTGCAGAAGGTTACCCATGCAAAAGCATTTAACGAAGTGTGTGAAGCACTGAACAAGGCATATCAAGCATAATGAAGTGATTGGGACTTGCACATACCAACAGTTTTGTGGGCTTATAGGACAACATGCAAGAAATTGATGGGACAGACACCTTCTAAGTTGGCCTATGGAGCAAACACTGTAATACCGATGGAGTATATTATGCCTAGTCTGCGCATAGCAGTGCCCGTGGATATGATGGTTCACGGAGCCTTGGAAGAAGGGATCGCGCAGCTGAACGAAAAAGAATGCTTGGGACCTGATGAAGAGATCCAAGAGGGTAATCTCAGGCTCCAAGAACTCATGAATGAAAGAGCTAGGTCAAGGGAGAAAATTCCTTTGGTGGAAGCGGAAGTCAAGAAGCTTGAGGAAGGAATAAAGAAGGATTTTCTCAATAAGAAAATTGTGGTGATAAAACAGGATGCGCATGATTACGTTGACAAATTTGGCGACTACCTCCGAGAGTTGATCAGTTTGATGCCTTGGATTGGACCATATATCACTAAAGGGATCACCAATGGTGCCACGATGCAGATGGTGAAGTGTGTGATGCAGACATTAAAGTTAAAAATCAGACTTTTCCTAGGAAAAGTGATTGATGATCGGTTGAAGCTGTATACAGGTGGCCCAGCCACTTGACTAGCAGTGGGAAGCATAGTCTTAGCACTCTAATCAGTTGAAAGGAGGTGTGAGACTATAAACTACTCTACCCGAGAGTTGCACAATGACGAGAATGCGCGCAGGAGCAAAGTGTCACGAGGACCACGACAGTGCAAGGGTGGTCGTGCTGCCGCGTGGGTTGGCTAGAAAGTGACTGTTATAGTCACTATTCACGATGTGATTCCTGGTTTGAGACCAAATGGAGCAGGCGGAAAGCATTTAAGGTGAGATTTATGGGAAAGATTTGGGAAATCTACCGCCAAGGGAGCATTAATGGATCGGATTAGGGGGTAATGGTCAAATTTGAATTCAAAAGGCATTATAAATTGCAAAGGGCTGCCCAACAAACAAAACTTGGTCTTTTTAGAATTGAATTGTCTTGCACCCAAAGTATTCTGAACCGAGACCTATTTAACCTATTGAGAGCATTGTTTGAGCACCCGGTTTAGCGGTTGAGAGATTTCTGGACAAACAAAATGGCAGCGTCTGAAGAAGCCAGGGAAATTGGAGAAATTACCATCGAAGAGGTCACGCAGGCCATGACAGTAGAAGATGCACCTGAGAGTGTCGAGATAGTTGTGAAAATACCTAAATCGCCGCACACACCAAGGACCAAGAAAGATAAGCAGCCCATGATTCTGGTGAAAGTGTCCCCACAAAACCCACTGCGAACTAAATTGACCATGGAAGAAAAGGGGAAGGCGGTTAATTTTGGAAACCGATGAGGAGGAGGAAGACCTTGAGGACATCCTGATAGAAGAGGATGAGGACGAAGAAATGGAGGAAGAAACCGAGGGTGCGGACCCTCTGACTAGACTGCCCGCATATGTTCCTTCACAAAACAGCAAGGCAAAGGTGCCCAAGGATATCGATGACAGTAAAAGCTCTCTAAAGACTCCACTGCTACCCGACGATATCATTTTCAAAGGAGCGCACCTAGGATGCATGCTGAGTTTGAAGTTCGAATATTGGGACCTCGCTGACCAAGGGAAATTCCCTCACTTGGAGACCGCACAACTCATGAAGCTGAATAAAAATACCGTGGTGGGAGTCATAAAATTGGAGCCACGCAAGTTGTTACGCGGAGTCGAAAAGGCAGGGTTGTTGAACCTGCTCTGGGTGTCGCATTACCATCGCACCCCAGTGACTATCTTCATCATCAAGCAGCTGCTCTACCTAGTGCATGATTGGTGTTTGTGGTTGGAGGAGCCCATCCCCATCACGGACCACCTGATCCATAGAATTACCTGACTCCCTTGTAAAGGGGAAGACCCAACAGACATTTCGGAGGGTAAAAGCAGTGATTTGGCCATCGCGGAGGCCATGAAAATGAAATATAAGCTGGAGAAGAAAAAGAGGGGCTACGTGATTTCCAGTATCAACAACAAGGTAGTCAAAGTTGTGACTCAGATATTGGCGGGTAAGATGGAAGCGCCACGTGGATAATGTGCCCACACCAGTGGTTGTACTTTCCGAGCAGTGCACAGAGGGGGTCCAGTTTAACTGGTCTGAATTCTTGTGCAAGGAGTTCCTGGAGAATTACCGTGAGGCACAGGAACATGGGAAAACTTTCCACTATGCATGGCTTCTGTTGTCCCTAGTGCTAGTGGCTGGGGAATTGCCCGAGGACAACGCTTCGGTGTGGGCCACTAAAGATGCGCACCGAATCCAAGATAGTAAAATATTATGGGTGTTCATGGAGGTGAACATCATAATGGGGATTAACCGCAAGCCGAGGTTATCGCCCACTGTCTACAATAGCCTACAAAGCTTCATGGAGTTCAAGGCAGACTTCCACCACGTCTACATCAGGGTGCACAAGGACCCCATCAAGAAGTGGAATGAACTACCATACCTGGCCACGGATGATGTTATCTACGATGTACTTGGGGTGTTGCCACTAGAGTGGCGTGCTCCAGCCATCTTTACGATGGAAACAGAAAAGTCTACCGCATAGCAGAAGGAGGAGATAAAACTGTAGATGGCATAGTTGGCAGAGAAGAGAAGGAAAAAGGTAGCAACAACATAAGCACAGAAGGAGCGTGAGGGTTGGTAGTCGCCTTCACCTGAGCAGGAACAAGAAATGGAGACAGAGACAGAGGAGGGTGGTGCGGACTTACAAACAATGACATAGTTAAAGCACCAAGTCCCGAGAGAGCAAGTGGGGCTATGAAAGAAGTCGAAAGCTTCTAAGACTTATTTCGACCTGATCACCCTCACTGAGGGATATCTGCACGATATAAGGGAGACGGTGTGCGAAGTCACTGCGGAGGCCCTCCAACAATTGGCGAAGGAGAATCAGATTGTGTTGGGGAGTTTTAGGTGCACATTCCCCAAGCTGGTACTCTCTCGACTAGCCTCACAATAGGAACAACCGCAATTGAGGAAATGTTGTGCGCTTGCACGACCAACACAATAGTGCTGCCACACGGGGCACTGATTACAGAAAATGAGGCCAACAGGCCTACAGTCAGTACGTTGAAAGGAGTAGGAATCAACATGGTTGTGCTCCCTCGGGAGACACTCTATGTCCTGCAAGACAAAGTGACTGCAGAACTGCGGGCTAGAGAAGGCTGCGCGCTACAAGTGTTGAGTGAACAAAGAATCAACATAAAGCAACTGAGCATGCAGCGTGACGAGTTAGTCACGTAGAACCAATAGATGGTGCAGGTGGTTGAGGAATCCTACCAGATGGTCCCTGAGTTGGCCATCCCAGTAGAGGCACCAGTAGATGCGCACATCCACAGGTTAGTAGCAAGGGTATGCGAGGCGTGAGAACAGATGGCCAAGGTTCAACTGGATTTGAACCTTCAGATAGTAGAGCTGCGGTTGAAGGCGCAACCTTCAACTCCTCTAGAGGTAAGGGAACAACACACCAGCGCCATTACATTGGGGATGGAGGAGATCAACAGTGCAGTGAAGGACTGCACCAAAATGTTGGAAGAGTCGTTTGAGGTCCTCACCACTCTGCAGGAGGACCCGAACATACAACGCCTAGAAACAGAGGCGCGTGAACTACAGCAACAGTATGACGATGTCAAAGGGACTGTGTAGACGGTGGCCCTCACACAGAGTCTCACGTGAATGAATTAGGCAAAACTGCTTAAGGAGCAAGTAGACCTAGCGCGACACAAAGAAGCGGTTCTGAAGGCGTGCGTCCAACCATGGATTGAAGAGGCCTTCGTAATCACAGCAAAAATTGAAGGCAAGCTCGCACAGATGCAGGCGACATAGGAGAAGATATAGGGAAGTAGTTTAGATATCGCGGTCTCTAAACAGCGCGTCCAGGAGATACAACAAGCAGCCGCTTAGTACGCTACCGACGTTGCAACAGTTCGAGCAGAATTGGGAGGTCTCTGCGCGAAGATCTCCATACCAACAGAGTGACTCGAGGGCGAGTCGTGATGTTTGTGTTGGGGGCCTGTTGGGCGTGGAATCCCCTAAGGAAAGTTTTGGGGCATAAAGCCCAAGTTTTGACTAAGTCTGATGTAAAGACTCTGCGATTTGTGGGCGCGGAGTGCAAAATTGTAATTGAGTCATAGGGTTGTCCGCCCTTAATTTTTTAATGTAAATGTCAGCTTGAGAGTTCTACCCATGGTCCGCAGACCATGGGATTGTATAAATAGAGTGATGCTCTAAGTGTAAAGGGACATCGAAGAAGTCTGTAAGATCTAATGATGATGAATTGAGTCTTAGTTGAAGCGTCGAGTCATGTCTTTGGGTAGTAGAGTAGTAGAAGTCTTTGTAGTTGAGTGCGCAGAGGCCTAGTAGTCCGCAGCTGAGTTCACGGACCCAAGCAGCTAAGTGTGCAGGGTAGGTTGAGTCTGTAACCGATTGAAGCATTAATAAAGAGAATTTTTACATTATTTTTGTGTATCTTTTCATGTTTTATGCATTGAAGTATATTGGGTATGAATTACAAGTTTACTATTTATTTACTGCCTAAACTTATATGAATGTGTTGAATAAGTGAATATAAGATAAAGTATATGTTTACGTGAAAATAACTAACTGTTATAAGAAGATAAGTAAGATCCGTGGTAAATAGCACAGATCGCTACTTTAGCAGTGTGAAAGCTCCTCAATCCCTGGTTAGGGCTACGCGAAGGCAAGTATAACAAAGTGTGAAGGCCTCGCAGGTCAGGAAAGTGCATGAAGTGAACTGCGTGAAGGTATTCACAGTTGGACTAAATTGACCCCTCAGACATCTCAAGGGTGCGGAAACTTGGTTCCAGCATCCCCCCATACTGGTTCGGGTGAAACCTCAATCCGCGCTCTGCGGGCTACTACCGAAAGGGCCAGTAGTACAGGGATTTGTTTGGCTAAATAACTCCGAACCTGGGTCAAGCCCCCTCAAGCCAATAGTAATTTATAATGTTATCCCTCTCAAGCTTAAGTCACTAGTTCTCCAGGGAGTTCATGTCCTATGAGTCTACCCAGTCCATGAGGAGGAAATACCACCATGGGATGCATAGGTGCTTCTACATGGATTACTTACAATGGACTTGGCGTAGACTCCAAGGAGAATCCAACCTTGCCTGCCACACACCGATGGTTCCAGACCTTATTTCGGGCCTGCAAACAGCTCCATGCTATTGCTCCAAGCCTTCAGTCCCTCCAACATCACCTTACGACACCAACAATAGGTATACAACCCACTGAAGATGCAAGGTTGAGGGCCATTTAGGTAAAGTTGTTGGCTCAACTGATACCAAGGAAAACCTCGTTTGGAAGTTAAGTTCGTGCTCATTGAGCAGCACAAAAACTTATAACGTGACCATGAATGACCCACGAGTGAATACATACCCTACTATGTAGAAAGTCTCTCTCTTTGTAATCTTATATTAATAAAAAGGGTAATAGAGTCCACCGTTCTTTAAGAATTTATCTAAGCTTTCTTGGTTCGAGACTATATTAGAACTTGGTCTTAATTAACATATGGATGATATACTTTTATGTGCCAAATGTCTCATGCCTGTCGTTTAGTAGTTAATAACATATTTTTTCCTTTCTACTTTCTTACACATTTGAACATATATTACACGCAGATACATACATAGATAAAACCATTTAATACATCACACAACACAAAAGGGATATAATGCATAAGCGATTCTTCATTAGTACAATGTAGTCCCTGCATTCAAACAATTATCCATAAACACAATAACATCATTCTTCATACATTAAATAGAATACGCAGTTACTTATCTTGGAGTAGGAAGGGTAACTGAGTCTAGTACAAGGACTCTCCACCCAATCGCAGGCAGTTGTAGCCACACTTACTTGCAGTCATCACACTCGAGTCAGATTTTAGATTCTGGGGGAAAGGCTTGCTTCAGGGACTAACACACCAATCTATCTGTTGTCACTCACTACTTCACAGGTCATTGGTTGCTTCAAAATCCAAATAGAAGTGGTGTTTGATGTGAAATTTTGAGCCACAAAGGTTGTTAGAGCTAGATGGGACCCTTTTAGATGTGTATTGTTCAGAAAGAGCTTTCTGATGGTATATAGAAGTCTTAAAAAGGGTTCATGGATCATAAGTTTGAACCTGCTGAAGAATCCCTTTAGAAAGCTTAGAAAACCCAAAAATGGCTAACTGTTGAAGAAAATCATAGTCGGGACTTGGGATAGTTCATCTTAATCGCATATTAGTATTGGTGGGCTCTAGGAGGTAAAGAGCACCGACGAAAGGAGGAATAGTGATCCATCGATTGCTGATATCACATATCAGCAATCAACGGATCTAGGCGCGTCATATATCGCATATCGATAGTCAATGGGTCTAGGCGCATCATATATCGCATATCATCCATCAACAGGATCCTTGGGGCACAAAACTACGGTTGCCAGCGGTTCTCGGCACCGAAGGCCGATATTGCAGTCTGGTAGTCCTGCGATATCGGAGATCAGCAGATTGAGGGGGTTCCAAAACTTAAAAGACCTGCAGACCATCGATCTTGCGATACAGTGGTGCATCGTCGGGGAGGCCAAAAATAATTTGCAAAGAAAATTTCAGTGAAAACAGCGCTTTGCAAGCCTCTTTCTCTCTCCTCTAGGGTGCCACGTGGCGATCCCTGATTGGTCCTAAGAGCAGACATGGCATCTGACATCATCACTGACATGGCAATATAGAGGGTGGCGTGGCCATATGGGGGACACATGTCACCCAGTTTCAACATTTTCAGGGGTGATATGGGGTCATTTCCAGGTGCCATGTGTCACCGCTCATAGGGTGACACGTGGCAATGATAACGTCACCCTACAGATCGACGATCACAACAGTTAACGAGAAAAGCTAAAAATGATGGAGCCATTGATTGCAATATGTGGAACTCCTCCCCGACTACGATTGTGATAAGGAAGAAGCCCCCGGATGTGATAAATTATTATAGCAAGGTCTATAAAGATCTCGCGTTTGGACTGTCGGCCTGCTCCAAAATAAAAGGTAAAGAGTCCCCCCCACTCCATGATTGCGATTGCGATATATTTTGGTGGGCCCAACCAAGTGGATCAGTGATCGCGAGGATAGAGGGAAGTGCCACTAGCGAAACACAGTGAAGCACCGGTATGTAGGATTCGCGATAACAAAGGAAAAGGCTCTTGGACACGGGTCTGATGGCCTTAGCACCTGAGGACTAAGCCCCTAGTTCTAGTCCCCTAGTCGTATATGGAAATTTACAAAAGGGGCTATAATAAGGGGGCTAAGGGGGGAAATAAAAAATTTCGCATGTTTTGTTTGTTTTAAATTATTAAAAGACCTATGGTCATGGTGTGCTGAGAATGTTGTTGCAGCGACTTAAATGGGCGGATGGACCGACAGGTGTAATAGTTAATGGATCATGGCACAACTATAGAACAATATTGGGGGGGCACATGAGGAATTAATGGAACGACATGGTGCTCCACTCCCTCTACACAGAAAAGGACTTCTTGGGCACACGCCTTTCCCACTCTGTCCCCTATTCCACCGAACATGTCACTCAGTTAGTTAACGCAAAATTGATAGAAATCGGCTAAGCAGCAGTAACCCACCTCAAGAAACCAAAAATAAGCCTGATGATAGTAGGGATGTGGATCTATCCAATGCCTTCACTGAAGAAGCAAGGGGACACCTCCTCTTTCCTCTCAAAATTTTATTTCTCTTTGCATTTATTTCGACATTTTTTCCAAGAAAGGGATTCAATCCCTGTTGTAATTTCTAGGTAGGTGGTAGCAAAGCCTTACAGAGCTGAGATAACTAGTCTGGCATGATAGTTGGGGATCGAGCTTAGATATTTTTATTGTAACTAAAGGCTCTCCCCCTCTTCTTATAAATAAGGGGATGAAATATTATACAAGGGTTCCGTATTCTCAGACCCGTGAGGGCTGAACTCTATGTTGCCATTTTGGTTCAATATGTTTTTATGGGACTTCACTGATATCATGGCTGAGTGTATGGACTAGTTATTGGGCCCTTGGGATAAATGGTGTTTCCTTGTTGATTCTAAGCATGATTAATGTGCAACAAGTTCCTCTTGGTAATCTCATTTCACCTGTGCTTTTCTTTCTTTGAAATAATGTAATGAACGCAATTGGTTCCTCTTCAATCTATAAATTTATATTAGCTTCTTTGGTAGAGAATGATACCCATGTTATGTGTGATCTGAAACCTTCATTTTCTCCTCTATTTCTATCATCTCATTCAAAAACCACGGTTTAGGATTCTGTCTTGCTTACAACCCTATCCATTGAATTCTCATTTCTGCTGGAACATTGCTGCCTAGGATTCTATTTTTTACAGCGCTATGCATCTATTTCTGTCCCTTCTTTCCTCCTCTCCACCATCAATACAACTTCAGTTTTAAGCTATTTCACTTCCGTGTGTTGGCCACCAAAATAAGAAACCATTTCTCTTTGAGATTTCCCCATATACCCCCAACACTTGGATCCAAGAGTTGGCTTGAATCTACCACTTTGAAAGCTAATCAAACCAAGCCCCTCTTATTACCTTTTACGTGACAATTAGAGTTATGAAACCCCCTCACAAATAATCTCTTAAGCACTCTTATATTTAAGATGTCCTAAGAACTGGTGTATAATCAACTCGGAGGCTGTCTCTAGGGATCTTTCTTTTTCTTCTGTTGCACTTGTGCTGTGGGTGCAAGATTTAGACACAACACTATCAATGGATTCTAGGACTCTAGAGGACCTCCTTCCTCAATCCCTCCAACTAATAGCTTCTTGCTCGGTTGACACTAGGAGTCCATAGGTGCCCAACCTCACCCCTAGGTGTTCTCATAGTGATTCACCCACTTCAAGGGAGTCCAAAATCTATTGTTCCATCAAGGCATTAATCATTAGTCTTCATTTTTGTCTTCCTTAGCTTCTACTTCAGGATGGTCTCTACCTAAGTTGTTATAGGGCTCCAGAGCTTGCTATCTCAATGCACAACCTCTAAGGGACCCAAGTTGTTACAGGGCTCGAGAGACCTCTCTCTCAAACCACAAACTCCAAGGACCCAAGATGTTATAGGGCTCCAAGGATTATATCTCAACCAATAGCCTCCAGGGACCCCCAGATGTTATAGGGATCCAAAGACAAGCAACTCAAACCACAACCTCTAGGGATCAAGAGCCAATCCCCTTCTCTTCTCTTCTCTTCTCTTTAGCACTACATGTGGAGAGCTCGTGTCGAACTTCCATCTGCTACACACTAATTTTCATTATCTTCCCATTTATCCTATATTCCCATGTCTCCCTTCTTTCTCGTTCAAATTTTTCTCGGTTTCTTCCTCAGTCGTCATTATTGATGAGTCCTCCCTAGCCTAAAACATGTCATCCCATTTTATAACTTCTTGTCCTTTTATTTCTTGTGGTTGCTTCCCAAACATCATGGGCCTACATATCTCTTGTTCTACTTATTTAATTTCAAGATCTATTTTCTTCAATTATGGCACCTGCTAGTATTTAATGATTATCCTACATTTTTAGGTTTTCTTCCTTACATAAGAAATCAAAACATCCCAAGCAAGCGACTTCCCTCCCAGCTCTAGAATCTGTGTCCCTGACTAAGTCCCCATTCTTTGTTTCAATTTGTCATACAATATTTACAATGCATCCACGATGTAATTTACATGGGAACTTTGGGTGGGGCTATCACAGTCCCCTCCCTCTTGACGGAACGCCATCCTTGGTATTCAATTTCCCATGTACAATCATAAAATAAAAATTCAATACATATTGTTTTGTGGAGCTTTCTACACACATCTCTATACAGTATTTACAAATTTACATACTTGTTTTAACCATCAAATAATAAAGGATAATTGACTTCTATGGAATCATCCATTTCCCATGTGGCCTCCTTTGGCCCATAGTGCCTCCATTGCACTTTGACTTTATTTATAGTTTGGCTCTGAAGCATGAGACTCCTCTGGTCTAGAAGAGACATTGGTTCTGGTTAGAACTCTCCATTTGGTTCCACCTGTAGCACAAACCAATCAATGACATGATTAAAATCTCATACATACTTTTAAGTAAAGGAACATGAAAAACATCATGAAATGTAACTGATGGAGGTAAGGCCAACCTATACATTATTGGTTCTATCCTGTCAAGTATTTTAAATGGCCCACAGTATCATGGTGCTAGCTTGGAACATGTCCCTGCCCTTAGGAAACTCCTTTTGGACATAACCCTTAGATAAACATGTTCTCCAACTTGGAACTCCTTGTGAATCTTGTGCTTATCTTCATAGATTTTATGTATGTCCTGTGCCACCTTTAGATTTTACCTTATGATCTAAACTTGTTGTTCCATATCTTTAAGCATATTAGGTCCTACATGAAATTTGTTAACTAGTTCACTCTAGCTGATAAGAGTATTTCATTTCTTTCCATATAATTCTTGAAAGGGGCTTTTCCTTATGGATTTTTGGTGTCCATTGTTATATAAAAATTCCAGGAGTGGAAGATACTCTACCCATTTTCTAGGTTGATGCATCACATACATCCTTAACATGTCCTCAAGGATCTGGTAGATCCTCTCTATTTTCCCATCCATCTATGGATGATAGGCAATGTTGAATTCTAATTATGTCCCCAAATATATGAATAGATCCTTCCAAAACCTGGAAGTAAATTTAGCATCTCTAACGGACACGGTCATTTTGGGGGTGCCACGCAACTTCACAATCTCTCTTATGAAAATTTGTGCTATTTGACTAGCAAAATGGGTAGATTTTACCACCACAGAATGGGCTACCATGCTAAGCTTGTCCACCACTACCATGATTGCATCATGTTGCTTCGCTGTTTTAGGTAGTCCCATGATGAAATCCATGGATATTACCTCCCACTTCCATTACGAGATGGGGATAGGATGTAGTAATCTTGTAGGATTTCTGCATTCAAACTTCACTTGCTAGCATTCCAAGCATTTTTCCACGAAGTCTGCTACTTATTTCTTCAAATTTGGCTAGTAGTAGCTTCTTTTAACAGTTGTGAGGGTATTTTAATACCCTAGATGTCCTGAGTAGGGATTTTTGTGGAATTATCTCATTATAAATCCTTTTATTTCACCACTGTTAGGCACATAAATTATGCCTTTAAATCAAGCTAAACCATCCTCGGTGAGGTGGTATTCTCTATCTTCACCCCTTCGTCATATTTCCTCTTTTACTCATTGGTATGCTTCATCCAACTATCCAACACTTTTGATATTTTCATCTAGTTTTTTAATAGATGAGGTTATAGTTGCCAAACGATTCACTTGGATCCTCCGAATCAAGTTATCAAAAACCGTGTTTTCCTTGACTTTTATATATTTAATCTCAAAGTCAAATTCAGTGAGCATGGCCAACCATTTGGCTTGCCTATCATTCAACTTTGGTTCTTCAAACAAGTATTTGAGCCCACTATGATCTGTCATGAGCATGAACTTCCAACCAAGGAGGTAATGCCTCCACATTTTCATAACATTAATGATAACATCTAGTTCTAGGTCGTAGGTCACACAATTCTCCTCACATTTACTCAATTTTATGAACTCATAGCACATAACTTGTCCCTCTTGCATTAAGACTCCACCAAATCCCTCCTTGCAAGAATTAATACATACTACGAAATCCTTGTTTGGATCCACAATTCTCAACATTGGTGTACTAGTGAGCAATCATTTTAACGATTCAAAGCTATCTACAAATTTTACATTCCATTTGAGTCTCTTACCTTTTCTTTGTAGGGATGTAATAGGATGTTCTATTTTGCAGAAGTTCTAGATAAATCTCTTGTAATGTCCCGCTAATCCCATGAATGATGTAATCTCATCTACATTCCTTGGTGTTGCCCACTTCTTGATGGATCTGACCTTATTTGGATCAATGACATGCCTTCCTTAGATATGATGAGCCCTAAGTATCGTATTTTTGTTCGGAAGAAGTCACACTTGTTAGGATTTCATATAGTTCGTGTTCTCTCAACAACTATAACACAACTGCTAGATGTTACTCATGTTCTCCTTCCATTTTTTAATAAACTAATATGTCTTCCATGATTACGATGGAAAACCTATCCAAGTACAGTTGTAATACCCTGTTCATTATGCACATGAATGTGGTAGGAGAATTAGTGAGTCTGAAAGGTAGCACCACAAACTAGTATTGCCCATATCTTGTTTTGAAAGCAGTCTTATGAATGTCTTCCTCCTTGATTCTCACTTGAAGGTATCTTGACCTCAAGTCAATTTTAGAGAATATTGTTGCTCTACTTAACTAGTCAAAGAGATCATCGATCCTTGGATATGGGTACTTGTTCTTGATGGTTACCTTGTTCAGTTGTCTATAATCAATGCACAACCTGAAAGTTCCATCCTTCTTTTTCACAAACAATAGCAGTGCTCCCTAAGGAGGCACACTTGGCCTTATGTACCCATTGTCCAACATTTCTTTTAGCTGCAATTTTAGCTCAACCAGCTCTAGAGTGCCCATTCTATATGGGGCCTTAAATGTTAGTGTCAATCTAGGTATTATCTTGATAGAGAATTCTATCTCACTGTGAGGGGGTAATCTAGGAACCTCTATTGGAAAGAAACCCGCATACTATCGCAAAATTGGGTACCTTCGAAGCATCTCAGTTTCCCCATTCTTCGTTGCTCTGTTGACTTTCTCATTTTTGGAAAATTGTACTGCAAATAAGTACAACCCTTCCTGCAACTTTTCTTGGCTTGCATGTTAGACCCCTATACTACTAGTGTAACCCCTTATTGTTATTAGTATAGCCCCCTTATTATATTGTTGTACCCATGTAGTCCCCATATTGTTACTATTGTGCCCCATAGAAGCCCACTATTGTTATTATTGTGCCCTTACATTATTATTGTTATGTTGGCTCTGATTATATTATGACTCCTTAGACTCCTATATATAGAAAGGAGGTCTTGTCATTTGTATCATAAAAGAATCATTCATTTGTGTAATGTAAAGGAGGTTTCCCCCTCGAAGAGGCTGAATTCTAAGGCGTTGATCTATCTTTTCTATCTTTTTGTGAGCTGGTTTCATAACATTTGGTATCAAAGCTTTGGATTCTAGGGTTTCGCTGCTCCAAATAGGTCATTGTGGCATTTTCGCTATAACTTTTTTTCTGCGACGTTTCAGGAGCGAAAAAAAAAAAAAAAAAAAACTTATTTGAGAAGAAATAGCGTTGAACCCCAGGTCCGAATTTCAGAGCTTTTCGCGCAATATTTGCGGAGACATGATCTGAGGAAGTCGTTCTTTTTGCAAACTCCTGAATTACATTCCAAATAGGTGACCTGGGGAAAATAGTCATAACTTTTGTTTTGAGCATCAAATTGAAATTTCATAAGAAGTTGCAAAAAGAGGATGGACTTTAGTTTGTTTTTTATACTTTTTAGATACTAAGGTCAAAATAGTGACACGTGGCACTTCCTACAAGTTCGCTCTACTGAACTAGTCTATAATCAGGTCACCGTGGGAGATTTGGCATAACTCTTCCTTGGAGAATCCAATTTGGATCAGAGTGGTGGCATTGGAAAGAGGACATAGAAGGCTACTATAGGTCGCAATTTCAAAACAGGAAGAACCGAAATTACAGAGTTATAGTCGTTTCAAGATCGAGCTCCTAAAATCAAGAAAAGGTGATATGAGGAAGTTTGATGGAAAGGATCCGGTAAATTGGATACTTTAGATGGAGCAATATTTTTATCTACATGGTGTACCACTGTTACAAAAGGTATGTATTGCATCTTCATATTTAGAACTGCTTCAATTTTTATGGTATAAAGGGCTTTGTTCTCGTAAACAACTTGTTACGTGGTCAATTTTCACAGAGGAAATGATAGCACATTATGAGGATACAAAGAGCAACACCTTCTTTAGAGCAACACCACAACAATTGGAAAGAGTAAAAGAGCTTTGTTACATAGTGGAAAGTAAAATTATGGCAACAAGGAAGTCTACCCCTCACAACTATAATAATGGAAGTGTTGTTTCTCCTAGCCTTCCACAACCTACAAGGATTACACCACAACAATTGGAAGAGAAAAGAAAAAAAGGGCTTTGTTACAATTGTGATAGAAAATGCACTAAAGGTCATAAGTGTGCTGAGAAGAAATTATTTTACGTAGATTATGAAGAGGAGGAAGAAAAGGACCAAGAAACATCAAAAGAAGAGTATATACACCCGGAACTAACCCCAGAGAAAGAAGAAATGAATCCGACCATATCTTGTAAATCATTGGCAAGAATTACCACTCCTCAAACTCTCAAGATAGAAGGACATATCAAGAAGAAAAAGGTTCAAGAAGCAAAATATCACATCGAGAAAGAAGAAATGAATCCAACCATATCTTGTAATGCATTGGCTGGAATTACCACTCCTCAAATTATTAATATAGAAGGACATATCAAGAAGAAAAATGTTCAAGAAGTGAAAGATCACATCGAGCATCAAGAAATGAATCCGACCATATCTTGTAAAGCATTGGAAGAAATTACCACTCCTCAAACTCTCAAGGTAGAAGGACATATCAAGAAGAAAAAGGTTCAAGCAGTTAAAGATCACATCGAGCATCAACAACAAGTTCTCCAACTTTTAAAGGATAACGCCACTTTGGTGCAAAATCGAATGAAACAAGTAGATCAACATTGTAGTGAAAAATGTTTTGATGTAGGTGATTGGGTATTTTTACTGCTACATCTCAAGCAAGCTATTTATGATAAGGAAATGTTGGAAATACTACATGCACTTAAGAAATGGCAAGCTTACTGAATGGGAAGACACTTCAAGGTAAAAATGGATCATGATAGTCTTAAATACTTTTTAGAACAAATATTATCTATAGAAGACCAGAAAAAATGGGTCACAAATATATTGGGTTATGAGTTTGACATCATCTATAGAAAAGGGAAGCAAAATTTTGTTGCAAATGCACTCTTAAGAAAGGATGAGGATGTGGAAGCATTTTTTTGTGCTATTTCTATTATCCAACCAGATTGGATAAACGAAGCAAGGGATGAATGGAAGAAGGACGAAGAAGTGTGGCCACTCATTCAAAAGTTGCAGAAGATTCCAATTCAAACAATATTTCCAGAACTTGAAGAGGAAGGAAAAATCATATTGGAACCTGGAGCAGTCACAGAAACAAGAACCCGATAGCTACGAAATCGATAAATTTCAGAGTATCTCATCAAGTGGAAGAACTTACCCGTTGAAGATTCCACATGGAAGGACAAGAATATTCTACAGAAGCATCAAGAACTACTCAAGCGTTGAGGACAACACTTTTTGAAGGAGAGGGGCATGTGAGGCCCCTATACTACTAGTGTAACCCCTTATTAGTACAACCCCCTTATTATATTGTTGTACCCATGTAGTCCCCATATTGTTACTATTGTGCCCCATAGAATCCCACTATTGTTATTATTGTGCCCTAACATTATTATTGTTATGTCAGCTCTGATTATATTATGACTCCTTAGACTCCTATATATAGAAAGGAGGTCTTGTCATTTGTATCATAAAAAATCATTCATTTGTGTAATGTAAAGGAGGTTGCCCCCTCGAAGAGGCTGAATTCTAAGGCGTTGATCTATATTTTCTATCTTTTTGTGAGCCGGTTTCATAACATTGCATGGTCGTGATCATCCTCATTTATATGGGATTTATCTTGCCTTACAATGTTCTCTTTATTCCTTGCTCATCCAGGCATTCTATTTCTTTTTCATAGCAATCCACCTTGGTTCGATATACATACAACTAGTCCATTCCCAGCAACATGTCATACCCACCCAATGGTAGCACATTTATGTGAGTTGTTGTGAACATGCCATTGAGTTCCAATACACATGAATTCACCCATTGGTTGATCCTTCTCTTTTTCCCTATTGTCAACTGAACAAACCACAGTTCTTGGTGCAGTTCCTTGTCCAATTTTCACCTTTCGACAAGCTTTGGGCTAACAAAGCTATAGTGAGAACCTGGATCAATCAAAATAGAAACAACTTACTCTTGTAGCTTACCTTCCATCTTAATGATGGATGCCTAATGATCTGCTTGGTGATTTTCCAATGTTACATAAACCGTGGCATACTACGGGCAACTTCACCCACCGTGCTTACCTCCTGAGCATTTTAGATTTTGGTCCCAACCTCCTGTTGATGTGGGCAGTCCCTTCTCCTGTGGTTCCCACCATAGGTCCAACAATTAAGTGGTTCCCTACCTTATATCTTGCATTTTTCTGATGTTGGTTGTTGTGCATTCCCCTTAACGGCATTGTTAGTTCTCTGCTGGGACTATCTTGTCTGAGGTGGGTGTTCCCTCTCATTTCCTTCTGGGTTCCCTATGGACCAACTCACATTTCTCCTGACGGTGATTTTGGCTACCCAGTTACTCTTTGTTTTAGGCCTACGCCTGGCTTGCTCATAGAAATGCTCTAGCTTCTTAATCACATCCTTTAGCATCTAGGGTTCCAACAATTCAATATTATCTCTGAATACCATAAGAAACCCACTGATGAACCTCTGAATTTTTACCTTCTCGTCCTTGAGATATGGGACATATCTCAATAGCCCCAAAAAATTGCTGACATATTCATCACTAATCATCAATCCCATTCTAAGTTCATAAAATTCCTTTGCTTTGTTGTTGTAGTAACATTTTGATAGATAGTGTTCCATGAAAAGATTCTCAAATTCATCCCATGTCATCTCCTCTTCGATGATGGCTCTAGTATTCTTCAGGTCCTCCCACCAGATACCAGATTTTCATTTTAAATTGTAAGAGGCAACTCTGGATTTCATATTCTTAGAGTAATCGTGCATTCTAAAGAACTTCTTCATCCCTAGAAGCCATGCTTATGCATCCTCTCCCTTCTTCACCTCCCTGTTGAATGTGGGTGCCTTTCTCTTTTTAAATTCTTCGAGCATATGATCCCCTTCCTTGATCCTTGAGAAACAGTGGTGGCAAGAGTGATGATGTCTCTGGGTGGCAAAATTAGATGGTCTCCTCAAGTAAGGTACCTATGTTCTAGCCCTTCCTCTTGGAGTACTCAAAATTTCTCCCCCTGGCACAATGTCCTCACTGCCTTTCCTGGGACTCATTCGGAATCCGCTCCCATATGCTCCATTGGTATTCTCTTCTGACTCTCAAGGGATATTCCTATCTCTATGTCTGGTCCTCATCTCATATTGTCTTTGCCAATCCAAGATACTTTGGAGGATGACCACATTAATCTCTATCTACCTCTCCTAGGCTTTTACCAACCTCTCATTATCACCCTTGAATCTCCTCACCTCATCCCGAAGACTCCTTAGAGTATCCATCCAATCTAAGGATTGATTTCCTCCTCTTTTCCTAACTAACCTCTCTTCACCATTGGTTCTGAATCCATCACTTCCATGCTAGGACTGATTAGAAATATACGCAACCATTCTAGTTCTCAACATTGTATCTTTTCTTTGTTATGTTGGTTGTGACGTGTTGTCAATCACACACATTGTTAGACATTTAAAACAACATTTTGAACATAAATCAAGATCATGAGTTTGTATTCTCAGAGTATCGTGGAGTTCCTGTGATATAAAACAACCTTGTTAAGATTCAAATCATTTATAAATCATATGTAATGGTCATTTAATCATGTCGTTAAGACATAACTAATGATAAAATTTATCCACAATCACAGTTCCTTCTCCCATACGAATTTTAACAATCAGCTAACTTATCCTAGCATTCATTTAATAAACAATAAGTGAACACAATCAAACTGACTTAGTATTACACAACAAAACTTCCTCGCGTGTTCGTGACGAAGCCCATCCAATCTAAGTATTGAACCCAGATTCTTTGGTACCACTCTGAAACATACCAAATCCTTTTTAGCATCGAAGGAGTTGGGT
Organism: Pinus tabuliformis; assembly: GCA_031772625.1. Lineage (NCBI taxonomy): Eukaryota > Viridiplantae > Streptophyta > Pinopsida > Pinales > Pinaceae > Pinus > Pinus tabuliformis. The sequence goes on from CM062812.1 coordinate 154,598,334, forward strand.
AAAATGATTTCCTGCACACTTTCTTCCCATAAGTCTATTAATATTATTATATATATTGTTTTTTTCTTTTTGGTTATATATATGTTCACATTAGCTCCAGGGCCTCCTCAATGCTCCACCTTCCACTGCAAGTATTCCCCAAGGAATTGACCCTTTTGGTTGATGTGTCACGTCTCTGAGACCCCATGGAGCTCCGAGTTACCAAGATGGGCCTCCTCCCTGGAACCCAACATGTCGGCTGATGGGTCACCACCTCGACGACAACTTCCATGTACTTCCCGGAACTTTCCATCCTTATAGGGTTTCAACCTTCGGGGTTTCAACTTTCCCATATCACATCAACCATGTTCTGATCCCACCCCAAAATAATTCCACGTGTCACCTATAAGTGGCCCATTGAACACTCAGGATGCCCTACTATTGACCACGTGCCCCCAAGACATCGTGCCAATATGGTCTCCACACGAAAGGAAGGGAAACCCATTGGCGATTGATTCGTACTAGGTCCCCACAAGTGGTTAGAATGATAATCCCATGACATCGTGAAGGATTATTTAAGTAGCCCACCAAGGTCTTGACCTTTCGGACTTCCAGGGTAGTGCCCTTATGGAATTCTTCCACTCACCAACAGTCTGGATAATAGAATAACTTTTGTCACTATCTATTAATAGAACCTTGACACTCTTTCACCATTAATTCCTCAGCTCAACATTCAAATTACCTTCCAGCTTCTTGCTCTATGACCTTCTGCTCTATCATTCTAACCAATTCCATGAAGGGAATCTCCTTCCGCTAATTAGGAGTCTCCCTTGACTAGGGTTTTGACTATTCTGAGGATAATATTGGCCCAACCTTTTCCTATAAGTACATGGCCTCCTTCGCTTGAGTCGCAACAAGGCCTTACTACTCATTCTCACCATGACTCAGTAAATGGCTTTCAATCTTTCCTTGAGAACAACCTTAGATAGAGGACTTGGCAGTCTTCCAAGCAACAAGGTTGCTCAGACTTCTCCAAACTAGCATTTTCTACCAGTGTTTCTCCTTAGGATTCTGCTAGACCTCTAGATACATTTTGCAAGTTCACGTGATACTCTTGGTTTCCTAAGTAATTTATGATGTTATCCCTCTCGAGCTTAAGTGGTTGGTTCTGCAGTGAGTTCCTGGCATGCAAGTCTACCCACTCCATGAGGAGGATATTCCACCATGGGAGGCACAGTTGCTCCTATGTGGATTACCTACCACTGAATTGGTGTAGACTCCAAGGAGAAGCCAACCTCGCTTACCACATGTTGATGGTGCTAAACCTTGTGTCGGGCCTGCAAAAAACTCCATGTCGTTTTTTCAAGCCTTCGGTTCCATCGATTGTCCCCTTATGACACCAACAACAAGTATACAACCTACTAAAGATGCAAGGCTAAGGGACATTTAGGTAAATTTGGTGGCTTAACTAATGCTAGAGAAAAAATCCTTTTGACGTTAAGACTGTCCTTTTTTAGTAACACAACAACTTGTAACGTGACCACGAATGACTCACGAGTGACTACATACCCTGTTATGTAGAAGGTCTCTCTCTTTGTAATCTTATATTATAAAAAAGGGTCACAGAGACCACCATTATTTAAGAAGTTATCCAAGCTTTCTTGGTTCGATGCTATAAGAACTTGGTCTTAATTAACATATGGATGATATAATTTTATGTACCAAATGTCTCATGCCTGTCGTTTAACAATTAATAGCATATTTTTGTCTTTCATCTTTCTTACACATCAAGAATATATTCCACACATATACATACATATATGAAACCATTTAATACGTCACACAAGACACAAGGGATATAATGCATAAGTGAGTCTTCATCAATACAATGTAGTCCATACATTCAAACACTTATCCATAAACACAATAACATCATTCTTCATATGTTAAAAAGAATACACAGTTACTTATCTTGGATTAAGCAGGGTAACTAAGTTCGGGCTAAGGAATCTCCACCCAACCATAGATAGCTGCAACCACACTTACTTCAAGTCGTAACCCCCGAGCCGAATTCCAGAGTTTGAGGGAATTGCTCACTTCATTGACTAGCACAACAATCTGTCGCTGGATTTTGGGACTCCAAAGGACCTCCTTCCTCAATCCCTCCAGCTGGAAGCTTCTTGCTTAATCAACACTAGGAGTTTAGAGGTTCCAAACCTCACCCCCAAGTGTTCTCAAAGTGATTCACCCCCTTCTAGGGAGTCGAGAATCCATTGTGTCATCTAGGAATTAACGAGTAGTCTTCATTCTGGTCTTCCTCAACTTCTACTTTAGGATGGCCTCTACCCAAGTTTTTATAGAGCTCTAGAGCTTTCTATCTCAATCTAGAGCCTCCAGAGGGCCCAAGCTGTTACAGGGCTCGAAATTTTCTATCCCAACCCACAGCCTCCAGGGACACAAGCTATTACATGGCTCCAGAGACCTATGTCTCAACCCACAACCTTCAAAGACCCAAGCTTTTACAAGGCTCTAGAGACTAGCAACTCAACTCACAACCTCTAGGGATCAAGAGCCAATACCATTCTCTTCTCTTCTCTTTGGCATTGCCTGCAGAGATCCCGTGTCAAAATTCCCTCTTCTCCACACCATTTTTCATTCTCTTCTCATTTCTCTTGTATTCCTTGTCTCCCTTCTTTATCATTTAGCCTTTTCTCAGTTTCTTTCTTGACCGTCAATACTGCTACATCCTCCCTGGCTTGAAGTGTGCCATCCCTTTTCATAAATTCATGTCCTTTTATTTCTTGTGGTTGCTTCCAAATCAGCATGGGACTGCATACCTCTTGTTCCACTCATTTAATTTCAAGAGCTTTTTTCTTCAATTTCAACACCTGCCAGCCTTTAATGATTGTCCTACATTTTCAGGTTTTCTTCCTTGCACAAGAAAGAAATATATCCCAAGCAAGTGAATTCATTCCTAGCCTTGGGATTTGTCTCCCTCACTTAGTCCCCATTCTTTGTTTCAAATCATTGTACAATATTTACAATGCATCCACGATGCCATTTACATGGGAACTTTGGGTGGGGTTGTCACAGTAGGGATATATGCACTAGTTATTCAAGGAATAGAGATTAGATGATCTGTATGGTAGAGGCTCATTTTGTTTGACTCTTCAAGGCCTGTATGTTGGATTGGTGACAAATTTATTTATGATCTCATATTGAAGTGACTTAGCTTGCTGCTATTTGTTGATAAATAGTTTCTTTGAATGCTTGACCTATTGAAGAAATGAAGTAACAAAGAGGTATCTGTTAACAAATCTATACTTGGATATTTGTTTGTTGTTGATTGTGCACACTATTCATACAAATTGTATGCATGGATATATACATAGATCATAGGTCTAATTTTTTCAAAGGTTGTATGCAGTGCATAGATCATTGGTCTTTACAACAGATCAAAGGTGTTAAACTAATCATGATGGTTGTAGGGACAAATATTAATTTTTTGGAGGTTGGAGGTATAAGATAAGCCATGCATTGCTTCAAATATTTATTCATGACATGTTGTTGTTGTCTTTCATATAAGTTTGGATATTGATTTCTTTTGAAGCTTGTTGATGTATCTTTTTAGATTCAAAACTTTGGTTTGAATGCATCATATTGATGAGTAGCAATGATTTATGAGTTACAGTGATGATATATGTTAAGGAGTTTGTTGGTACATGTTTAGTTGATTCATTTTGAGAATAACATGTTATTCTTATAGCAGAGAAGTATTTGTCCTTGATGCAAGTTGGTTTAATGAGTATTTGTGTTTGATCAGAATTTGAGTGTAGAGAATTCTTTGATGTAGTGCGGGTCTATGTTGAAACATTTTGAAAAGCGGCCTACTAGATCAGTTGTTGTTAAAGATGGTCCCATTAAGAGGTTCGAGGAAGTTGTTTCTTCCTTCCAGTAGCAGTTGGAAAATTTAGTGAAGGTAGGAGCCTTCAACAAGTACGAGTCTGCACACTAGAAAAAGCTTTCACTAGTGCAAGATGTAGAGAATTTTCTTTGATAATAAGAAGACAAAGTGGACAATAACAATGATGGTTTTCTCCCATTTTGGGTTTCCAACTAAAAATTTAGTGTCCCTATGTGTTGATGTGTTGATGGTGTGTTGTACTTCTTATGGTTTATCTTCTCTTATGTTGAATGTTTCTCATGGTTACTAATATACACAAATCTACAACATAATGTGTTGGTTCAAGAATACTTTGAAAATAAAAGCATATGTTAAGTAAAATTTTATTGCGCTTGAAATATTGATCCACCCCCCCACTATACTGTATCACTGAAAGTGGATTTACCCTCCCTACCACAAGATGATAAGTTTTTTTTTTTTTTTTTTTTGGAGCAATTAACCTCACACTCATATTCCAAGACCCTAGCTTAGACTAACGTTGGTGTGCTACTAGTGAAAAGAAAATATGAGTCAAATAAAATTTATTATAATGTTAATTTTAAGGGGTTGTTGTTTACTCAATTGGTTAATGGCATGAAACTCAGATGATGTGAATAGAATCTTGTTAGAAACACCCTAATGCAACGATATGACAATGTATGATATACTTTTCAATTTGATCAAAACTAACTACAGTAAGATAAAGAATCTTTTTCCTTTTATAGTGAAAACAAATACTTCAAAAAATATCAATGAATTTTTATGAAATACACTAATTTTATGGAAAAAAAGGACCTAATAAAACAACCCAAAGAAAATCACTTAAAAGAGAGCGAAAAGAACACTACCAAGCAAGAACACAAGATACTCAAAAGCTCAAGACTTGGGGTTTTGCAAACAAAATAACTTCAAAAGAAGTCAAAAGAAAGCTAACAAAAATAAAATAGATGATGCAAATCAAGTAGGGATGTACCTCAATGTATAATAAAAATTATCTACAAAGGTCAAAAAAAACAAACCCTAACTCAAGGAGAAACTAAAAAGGAGTAAGACGAAACAAAGAATTCCAAATCTGATTAAAAGAACAAATTAAAAACACTCAAACAAACCATTCTAGTGGTTATTTGCACAGCCACAACAAAATGAAGACAAAAGCACCACCAAATTAAGAAAAAGCAAGCACAAGAATTGGATGAAAACTCAACAAAGAGGAAACAACCAAATCAAACCAAAATGCACCAATATAAAACTAGATTTGAACTATAGACAAGGAAGCCAAATAGACCTAAAAAGAGAGATCTAAGTCTTGACGACAAGAGCCCCAAAACTAAGAATAAAGAGGCTTGAAAGAAACTAAAAAGCATGGTTAATAAATGAATCAAGCTCACAATGAAGGAAAAAAATCATATATGATATGGATATCAATTATTGATGACAGTAATAGGCATATATAGAAAGCTCAAAATTTAAGAAATCATAGTTCAAATTTAAGAAAAATAAGCTTAACGAGGAACCTTAAGGCTCAAATTAAATAAAATCCAATACAAGAACTCATATATGAAACAAAACAACAATATTGACTGAGAAAAAAAAAGAATGAACAAATCTGTAGATCAAATCAAATCCTGTAGGAGAAACCCTCAAAAACCTAAATTTAAAGTATCATAACTCTGATAGGGTTAGCATCACTGCAAGAATCTTCGCTAGGAGTAACCAACACCCAATAAGGATAGTTATATTTTCCCTATTAGTTGTTTGAATCTAGTGATGATGTGAAAAATTAAATTTTAAGGAGATATTTGAGCGCGGTACATTATCATTGCGACTGAGTATTTGACTCGATGGGCGGAGGCACAACCTGTGAAGGACTGCACAGGCACGATCATTGCGAAGTTTCTCTTTGAGTATGTACTGATGCGATTTGGGTGTCCAAAGGTCTTGATGAGTGATCGCGGTACACACTTTCTGAACAAGACGATCAGCACGTGACAGGAATTTCGAGTGTATCACCAGAAAAGCACGACTTATCACCCATAGGCTAATGGGATGGTGGAAGCTTTCAATAAGGTGTTGGATAACGCACTGACCAAGGTTTGCAATGCTTAGCGAAGTGATTGGGACCTGCGCATACCCACCGTCATATGGGCCTATCGGATGACATGAAAAAAGTTGACTGGACAGACACCATTTAGGCTTGTATATGGTGTTGAAGCAGTTATTCCCATGGAAACATTGTGCCTAGTCTGTGCATAGTGGCACTCATGGGTATGAGAGATCACAGAGCCCTGGAAGAGAGGCTCGCGTAGCTTGCTAAGCTTGAGAAAGAAAGATTTCTAGCTGGATTTCAGCTACAGGTCAAAAAGCAGCACGAAAAAGCATGGCATGATCGACACATTAAGCTGCGCACCTTTAAGGTAAATTATCTGGTTTTGTTATATGACAACAAGTTTGATAAATTTCTAGGGAAATTCAGAATGCACTGGCTAGGGCCCAATGTCATTAAAGAGATTACCGATGGTGGAGAAGTTCAATTGGTTAAATTAAATGGAGATCCCTTCACAGGAAAGGTGAATGGCAGCCGATTGAAGCCATACACTGGTGATCCAACCAGGTGACTATATGAAGGTAGCATAACCTTAGCGCTCCAGGAAGCTGAAAGGAGGCGTGGGACTATAAACTACACTGCGCGATTGGAGGATTGTGCAAAATGAGGAGATGTCACAGGGTTCGTGACAAAGTAGAGTGAGCTGTGCTACCCAAGGATAAATCACGCAGGTCAGCTGGAAAGTGACTGTTAAAGTCATTGTTCATAATTTGACAATGAGAATGCAGCCAAATGGAGTGAGCGGCCGACATTTAAGACAAAATTTATGGGTAAGATCTTTGGAAATTTGCTACCATTCTGGCATTAATGTATCGAATGTGGGGGGAACGGTCAGATTTGAATTCAAAATGGCCTATAAATTACAGGTGGAGGCCCAATGAAAAACACTTGGCATTTTGAACATTGAGTTGGTGAGCTCTCAGACATGAATGACCCACACATTCTTTGAAGAATTGCTTGACTGCCCAGTGTTTTATCGATTTCCAGAGTACAACCACAATCTCATCCGTGATTTTATCTCAAGATCCGAAGCTATGGACGTCGAAGCAATGACAGCCGAAGGGGCTATGCCGGAGGTTGTTATGGGGGCAGAGGGAGCTACACCAGAGGTTGCAAAGGTACTAGCTGAAGTCCCCAAGTTACCACGGACACCTAGACCGAAGCCTAACCCGACCAAGGAGAGTGTGAAGGATAAGAAGGGCAAGCAGGCTGCAATACCAGTGCATGCGTCGCCTACAAGAAACCCACAGAAGGACAAGCCCACCGCATAGTAAAAGGGAAAACTATTAACTTGGAGCCAGAGGAGGAATAGATTGAGGACATCCCAATGGATGATGAGGATTTGGAGGTGGAAGTGGAGGACGTTGAAATCGAGGGTTCTGACCCTATCACTAAGTTGCCCAAATATGTCCCTCCACGAAAAGGCAAGACCAAAGTATCGAAGGACATCGATGAAAGCAAAGTCTCCCTGCACATACCTCTGCTGCCAGACGAGATTGTCTTTGAAGGAATGCACTCGAGGTGGGTTCCTCTATTGAAACTGGAAGATTGGGACTTAGCTGACCATGAGAAGTTCCCGCACTTGGTGACGGAACAACTAATGCACCACATTGTTCATAAAACCACCGGGATGACTGCATTGGAATCGTGGAAGTGGCTCAGGGGAGTAGACAAGGCAGTTCTGCTCAACCTGCTATGGGTGTCACACTATAATCGCACACCCATTATAGTATTGGTCATCAAGCAGTTGCTATGCTTGGTGCATGATGGGTGTCTGTGGCTAGAGGAGCCAATACCCATCACCGACAGGTTGATCCATAGGATCACACGGTTGCCCTATACAGGGGAGAATCTAGCCATGATGTTTGGTGGAAAAGGTGGCGAGTAGGCCCTCGCGGAGGCCATGAAGGAGAAATTCAAGCTCGTGAAGAATCCGTGAGGCTATGCCATCTCGAGTATCTACGATCCTGCGGTCAAGGTGGCCATGCAGATTTTGGCAGGAAAAGTTATGAGGAAGTGTCGCGCAGATGAAGTGCTGACACCAGTTGTCGCTCTAGCGGCCCAATGCACCGAAGGAGTCTAGTTTAATTGGGCACGCTATCTCTGCAATGAGTTCCTTGCGAACTTCCATGAGGCACAAGAGCTCAGCAAGACCTTCCACTATGTGTGGCTCTTGTTGTCCATTATGTTGTTATCCTGGGAACTGCCGGAAGACAATCAATTCCCCTCGGTCGCGTTAGACCTGCCAGAAGCAGCGAAGTATGCTTCACTGTGGGTGACCAAGGATGTTTAGCGCATCAACAATAGCAATATCTTCTAGATATTGATGGAAATGAACATATTCATGGCTATCAATCACAAACTGTGATTATTGCCTACTGTGTTTGCTAAAGTGCAAGAGTACATGGAGTTCAAGGCAGACTTTCAGCGCGTCATGAGCAAGGCATGGAAGGACCCTGAGCAGAAGTGGCATGACTTGCCTTACTTGGCAACGGACAATGCGATTGATGTAGTTCTTGATTGCTAGCCGGCAGAGTGGCGCACTACCTTAGACTCGGTGGTAGGGTCAAGCAATTCCATCATGCAGTGCAAAAAGGAGGAGGCCAAGCTTAAGATGGCGTAGTTGGTCGAGAAAAGGAAGAAGGAGGTTGCTGCCAAGGCCCAGGCAGAATGCGATGCTGCCCAATAAGCAGAAAAGAAGACAAGATAAATAGAGCTTGGCTCTGACAAAGGTGCGAGGTTGCCTTCACCCAAAAAGAGGAAGAAACAAACGAGCAAATAGACCAGCATGGAGTGGACCCACAGACGATGTCGTACCACATCAAACGTCTAAGAGAACAAGAAAAAGTGGGGCTGCAGAAGAAATCCAAGGCCAGTAAGACGTTGCTAGACTAATCACCCTAACAGAGGGAGATTTGAATGACATTGGAGACATAGTGCAGGATGTCACCACGAATGTACTGCAGCAATTCGAGCAGTAGCAACAACAAATATTGAGGGCCATCCAGACGGGTCTGTATGAGCTGTAGATCTACGCATCACAGGCTGACACGATGTCCACCAACATCGCTATCGGTACTTCAGAAGCTGCCAAGATGTTGCGTGCGAAGAACTCATGAGTGATAGTGCTGTCGAATGGAGCACTAACCACAGAAAACGAAGATGGCAGACCTGTTGTTAGCGTCCTCAAGGGAGTGGGATTGAACTTGGCAGTGCTTCCTGGCGAGGCACTCCACCTATTGCAGGATGGGTTGATCACAGAGCTGAGGGCCCGTGAACAACGTGCTTTGTAGGTAATCAGTGAGAAGAAGATTAATAATGTATAGATGGCCCTGCAGCAAGACATCACCCTCACTTCCATGGTGTAACTTACCAACACAAATATGCACATGATTAAGGCCATGAGGGAAGCCTGCTAAATGGTCCCTGAATTGGCCATTCCTGAGGATACGGAGGCAGATGAGCAGGTCTACAAGCTTGTTATAGGTGTGTGCAATGCTCACATAGAGTTGGCTAAGTTTTAGCTAGAGTTGAACCTACAAATTGAAAATTTGCAGTTGAAGGCCCAGCCTTCAACTTCGCCGGAAGTAAAGAAGCAGCGCACAACCGCTATCAAAGAGGCGATAATGGCGGTAGACAGTGCAGTGGCAGACTGCACACTTCTTTTTGAATAGTCGTTCGAGGTCCTAACGAGTCTGTAGGAGGATCCTAATGTACAGTAGCTAGAGACATAGGTGCGAGAACTGCAGCAGCGCTATAATGAAGTAAAAGGTACAGCGCGTACTATCACTCTCACACAGAGACTGGTGAAGCTGCAGGAGGCCAAAACATTGAAGGAATAGGTAGATGCAACGCAAAACAAAGAGACAGTGTTGAAGGCATGCTTGAAGCCCTAGTTGGATGAAGCTTATTCTGTCATGACCTCCATTGAAGGCAAGCTTGCTAATCTACAAGCGATTCAACAAAAGCTTCAGGCTGACAGTTCAGGACCAGCAATAGAGCAGTTAGTTAAGGATGTGAAACAAGCAGCCGCGCAGTGCACCACCGAAGTGGCAGTCATATAGGTTGAGCTGGGAGATCTTCACGCTAAGATCTTTGCGCCCATAGAGTGACTCGAGGGAAAGTCACCATGTTTGTGTTGGGGGCCTGTTTGGAACGAGTTCCCCCAAGAGCAATTTTGGGGCTAAAAGCCCATGTTTTGGGATAATTTTGTAATAAAGTTGTAAAGTCTCCACATTTTGTGGTCACGGAGTGTGAAGGTGTCAAGAGTCATAAAGGGTTGTCTGCCCTTATTTTGTAAAGTGTCAAGTCGGCTGTAAAGATCTACCCATGGTCCGCGAACCATGGAATTGTATAAAAATGAGCTAAGTAAGTAAGCTCTAAGAAGTGAAGAATTAAGTAAGGAAAGTAGCGAAGTAGAGTGGAGAAGTCTAAGTATTCTCAGGTCTTAGCGTAGGTAGAGGCTCTGCAGCTGAATGCGCAGAGGCCTAGGGTGGAAGTCCGCAGCTAAGTGCGCGGACCCCTGCAGCTGAGTGCGCAGACCCCTGTAGCTGTGTGCACAGGGCAAATAGAATCTGTATTAAACTGGAAGATATCAATAAATAGATGTATTTTGCAATTACTGTGTATTTAGCTCCTGTTAATGCATCTGATTATATTGTGTTTTGGGTTTAATTTACAATGTTTATGTGATGCATGAATATATGTGATTGTATCGGTTAATTAAACGCAAGTAAGGATATCAGTTTACGTGGCGCTAAATGTGATTGACTAGTAAGATAAGTAAAACACTTGAGATAACTTGGGAACTTATATGATACATTGTCATAACTGCGAGAAAGTACCTAGACCATGGGTTAGGGCTGCGCGAAGGTCAATCATACACCTTCATGGAGGTACTAAAGGGCAGAATAAAGGGTAGACTAACAAAGCCCTAAGGATTAGCGACTTGCGCAAAAGTAGGGGCAAAGGGTATAAACCGACATCACGACCATCTCAGGGTGCGGAGACTTGGTTTCAACATCCCCCCATATTGCTTCGGGTGAGACTTCGGTCTGTGATCCGCGGGATGATGCCAAAAGGGCCAGTAGTGTAGGGATTTGTTTGGATAACTAATGTTGAACCTAGGTCAGGTCCCACAAAGCCAAAAAATGGTTCCGTTGTCGGGACCGGAATCTGCATGAGAGATGTGTGATGTCGTATCACTGGAATCCAACTAAGAAAGAGGTTGAAGACTAGTTGGATAGGAAGATCCACGAGTTCGCGGCGTAGGAGAACAGAAATCCACAGCCGACAAAGCAACAATGGCTAAACAGGTACCTGTATACAGAAATCCATGAGATCTTTTACTGCTCCTCTCCAATTTAGTTATACGAGTGGATCGTGAAGCTAGCGGATAGCCAAGGAAGGTGGAGGCTTGACGGTCCTATTGTTTGGACCCTAGAGCTAGTACAGAGACTAGAAGCTTTTGAGGATAAGATCGCTCACGTTGTCGATCATTGGCTCGATCGTATCATAGGAGGATTTGTGACTGAATTCACGGCCGATACCTCAGTTAGTTACAACGAGGTGGAGCAACACTTTTTCAAAGGTCCGCGGGGTAAGTACTTGAAGTCTTTAAATACTTGGATTAAGATGTTATTTTGCGAAAAATGAGTTATGCAGCTACCTTGATGTCCAGAGCTAATTGAAGTGGAAAGAATTATGGGAACGAAGGAAGAAAGGGACCTGAATATAGCCCACTGATTTCACCTTCATTGAGTGACGAAGAGGGAGTAGCGCAGACTTCTCCGTGAAGTGTAGTTCAGTTGATAAAACAAGGGTTCCCGCGACTACCACCTCCACCTTCACCACCATCACATGCACTTCACCCACACCACCTCCACCTTCACCACCATCACCTGCGACTTCTCCCACACCACCGCCACCTCCACCACAGTTCAACATGGTGAATTCAGTGAAGCAACCTCTGTTTAAGGGCTTGGGAAATGAGGACCCGGACCAGTTCTGGTTCGTTGTAAAAGCAATATGGGAAGCTCAAGGCATCACAGACGATCGCATGAAGAAGGAAACGTTTGTTAGTACTTTGCAGGATCGCATGCTAACTTGGTACATCAAGTACTGTAATGATAACCCAAACATTGGGTTGGCAGAGATCCAGACCACACTAAATAAAGAGTTCAGTAGGCCTAAATCTGAGGTGCAGCCTATTGTGGGGTTCAAGGAAATCACGATGAAACCAGGTGAGATGCCTTGGGAATTGGATCAGAGATTGAAGCGTAAAATCCGTGAAGCTAATATGAACTTAACAGATGGACAGCACCGCGAATGGTTCGTGGCTTCATTCCTGCCTCACCTAAGCATTGCACTATCACAACAGAAGACTACGATTTAGGCAGAGGCCTTGGAGATTGAAATAAGACTACATGAAACACTGATGCAAGATCTATATCTGGGGGTTCAGCAGATCCATGTGCAGTTGCAAAATCTTTGCCTCGAAATGCAAAGTTTGAAGCAAGACAGAACAATACGACCGGAGGCGCCAGAAGAGATATGGTGCCTGAAATGTAAAGGTAAGGGGAATGACAAAGACCATTGCCCGGTCTTTGCAAACTATATTGCAGGAGGAGGACCGATGCCTTTGAGGCCAGAAGCCCAAGCATGACTGAGCATGAGGCTTGCATTGTGGTGCGCTATATGTTAGGTAGCAGGGAAACATACGACTTATAACTGTCATTTGTTGCAAAAGTTTGTACAAACACCGCAACAACTATTCTACAACTTCTGCAGGTCGATAGGGCATGATGAGCGCAACTGCCAAAGTTATGAATTAATGATGGACAGAACACCCACCTATAGAGTTTAGGCAGAAATGCGGCCTCCTGACCAGAGCACTGGGATGGCGCGAACAGGCTTTCAGGGGCGCGGACGAGGCCGAGGTGGAGGAGGACCTGGCAGAGGTCAGGGACAATTGATCTATTACAATTGTGGAGGACCAGGACACTATGCCCATGAATTCACTAACCCAACACGTCTGTCGTGCAAATATTGTACTCAGTTTGATCATGAGATGAAGGATTGTCCTACATTGATAGCGAGGATACATGACAAAGGGGTGCTACCACCACAACTGACTCAGAACCTGCAGATGATGAGGACTGAGCCTCACGAAGAGGATCCAAATGTGAATATAGTGCTCCAAAGTGGAATTGCAATGGGCGACGATAAGGGGAGACAACTCGAAGACAGTGCATGGGTTCGCAAAGCTCCGGCAAAGGAAGTTAAATTTGATTTGGAGCGCGCATGTGAAATGTTCATGGAAGCAAAGAAGAGCTTTGTTGAGGCCTCTACCTCAGGGAGCCGGGATAAGCCTATTCAGGAAATGGACCCTTATATGCTTATGACCTTTCTAGAGACCTACATGAAGTTTTTGCGTGATAGCAAGGCTATGAAGGGGTTACAGGAACTTATAAATAGATGTGTCGGAAACAGTTCGGGTGAACCACGCGTGGTATGGAAGATTGGTAAGCATAAATCAAGGACAGGACGTGAGATGAGACTGACCGCGCAGATAGGATAATACGAAATGGATCAATTTATTCTAGATTTAGGGTCAGACGTGAATGATTTGCCGAAGCAGACTTGGGAGCGGATGGGGAGACTTGCACTGCAGTGGTCTCTGATTCAGTTAAGGATGGAAAATCAACATAAGGTCATCCCCATGGGACGACTACAAGGAGTAACTGTAGATATTGAAGGCGCGAGCGCATTGGCTGATTTTGAAGTAATAAAAATTGTGGATGACAGCAACCCCTACCCTGCGCTCCTTGGAATTGATTGGGCTACTGACATGAATGGGGTAATCAACCTAAAGAAGCGAAAGATGATATTTGACAAGAAATCGCCTCGCGTAATAGTACGCCTAGATCTTGCTGAAGGAGTGCGCTATACTGAACCAGTTCGCAATTACGAAAGCGATGACGATTTGGACTACATATATAAGATAATAGTGTGAGACCAAGATTGGGTGAATCCTATAGTGGATGGATGAATTACATGGGATCGCGAGAGTTCCTGCAACTCAGACTTGGACAAAGAATTAGAGCGCTAGCAAAATCGGCTACATGAAGTAACCACACTGAGTCGTAACATGATGACCCGGTCGCTGCACTATGTGTCATCAGAGGTAAGAAATATACCCACTTATGATGGCTTCAATGATGTGGATCTGATTTTAGATTCATTTGAGAGGGATGTACCAGAGAAGCAACGCTTCCAGGCTTTGGACTGGGCATTGTGCGCTACGCCCGTGAGATGGTGGGGTACACACAAGGGTAGTTTTGATGATTGGCGCGAGTGTAGGAGGATGACAAGAACATGCTTTGGGAAGCCGAAGGTACGAGTGATAGATAAGTATGACAGGAAGGATGATCTATGCGCACACTTGGCCGAATGGGCTAAGGCCTATGGAGCGAAGCCCTAACCTGAATGGGTGCACTTGTTCTGTCACACCCTGGATGTCATCCCGATGAATTGGTACTTAGAGACAGAGCTCTGCCATGGCATAGGTGAATGGGATATTCTATGAGAAGGATTCATAATGACGTTCAGCTTCAAAGACGGGTTTGACTGTATTGACGAAGCGCTACAAGAAGTTAAAGTAGCAATCTTTAGGATACAGCAGGATCCTTTGGATCTGATTCAACTCAATTAGACTACTCAGCTGAGCCACACGTTGGAATGTTATAACGTGACTGTTGAAGAAGAATATGAGGACCCATGAAAGATTAATATCCCTGAAACTGAGGGTCACCACGAGGTCAAGGGACCACAGATCGAGAATCCTAATATAATCGTCCCACTGAAAATGAAACAAGTAAATATTGGTACGGAGGCAGACCCCAAATTCGTGAAGATTGGAGATTACTGGGATGGCACGACAGTAGATAAGGTCACAGAGTTGCTTCGAAAATACTAGGATTTTTTCCCTACAAGGTTTACAAAGTTAAAGGGGATAATAGGAGACCTGGGCATTATGAAGATCACGTTAAAACCTGATGCAAAGTTGGTTAAGCAAAGACCTTACCATCTCAATCCGAAGTATAAGGAGAAGGTCTGCTTGGAGTTAGATAAGATGCTCGCGGTAGGCATCATTGAGCCCATAGAAGAATCTGATTGGGTGATCCCAAGGGTGGTACAGGAAAAGAAGTAGAAGGATGAAATAAGTATATGCGTAGATCTCAGAAAGTTGAATCATGCTTGCGTGCATGATCCTTTCCCGACTCTGTTCACTGATGAGGTATTGGATAATGTAGGTGGCCAAGAAGCGTACTCCTTCACTGATGGGTTCTCTGGGTACCATCAGATCAAAATCATGCCTGAAGATAGAAGCAAAGGCACCTTTGTGACTAAATGGGGATGTTTTCGGTACACTGTAATGCCTTTCAAATTAAAGAATGCGCCTGCGATTTTTTCGCGCATAGTCATTGCTGCATTGAAAGACTTCATTCATAAGTTTCTGGAGGTGTACTTTGATGATTGGACTATGTTTGGTTTGGTAAAATGCCATGTGGCAAGTTTTCTCTTAATGCTAGATACCTATCGAAGGTACCAGATTGCGCTCAATTTGAAGAAATGTCTGTTTTGTGTCCCTCTTGGGACTTTGTTGGCTCATGTGGTATGCAGACAGGGATTGATGGTAGATCCCGCGAAGATTGCAGTGATACTTAACTTGGAGGCACCGAGGAGTGTGAAACAACTGCGTGCAACCTTGGGACATACTGGGTACTATAGGAAGTTTATCAAGGGCTATGCCCAAATCTCCACACCTATGGAGAAGATGTTGAAAAAGGATGTCATGTTTCATTGGAACGGTCACCGCGTCAATTTTAGTCTTCCCGAATTGGAAGAAGTAGTTTCATGTACATGTAGACGTGTCATGTATAGCACTAGGAGCAATACTAACACCAGCCGACAAAGGAGAATTGGACCATCCTATAGCGTTCATAAGTAGGAGGTTATCCAAGGCTGAGAAGAACTATTCCACCACCAAGCACAAAGGATTAGCCATGGTATACGCGCTCCAAAAGTTTAGACACTATTTGTTGGGGGGACACTTTAAAATGTATACGGATCATTCTACATTGAAATACCTGGTTAATAAATATGTGTTGGGGGGATAATCTGTAGGTGGTTGTTATTGTTCCAAGAGAATGATTTTGAAGTTATTGTGAAGCCTGAACGACTAAACGCGGGTCCAAACCATCTGTCACGCATCGAAACAGGGGAAGGGCCCACTAATTTAGAGGAGGGATTCCCTGATGTGCAATTCTTTGTAGTGCGCATCGCGGATTGTCACTTTGAAGACATCATACACTTCCTAACGATAGGAACTTCCACAGAAGGCTACACCATCCAGCATAAAAAGGAGTAAGTGGTGCGTGCAGCAGACTTTTCTATCATTGCCGGACATCTGTACAAAATGGGGTCTGATGAAGTATTGCGATGATATGTGCCAGAGTTTAAAAAAATCAGTATCCTTGTGGACGCTCATGGGGGTGCCGCGGGAGGCCATTATGTAGGAAGAGTGACTGCACAAAAGATTCTACATGTAGTGTTTTGGTGGCCAACCCTCCATCAAGATTCCAAAGCCTACTGCAGGGCGTGCGACATGTGTCAAAGGACAGGCAGGACATCATAGAGAGATGAGTTGCCCTTGAACCCACAAATGACTCATAACCTTTTGAGAAATGGCCCATAGATTTTGTGGGACCCATTCAGCCCCAAGGAAAGAAAACGAGAGCGCAGTACATTATCCCCACGACTGAGTATTTGACTCGATGGGTGAAGGCACAACCTGTGAAGGATTGCACAAGCGTGACCACCGTGAATTTTCTCTTTGAGTATGTACTGACGCGATTTGGGTGTCGAAAGTGTTGTGGGGAAAAGTATCCAACACGGAATGACCCTATCCCACTCTAAGGGTGATAGTTCCTTAGCAACAGCCGAAGCAAAGCTATCTAAGATTACTTCTTTATGACATGCAAAAGAGGAAAGGAAAAGATCCACTTACCGATGTCTTGCGCAAATGGTCGATCCAATCTTCTCTCTTTGCCGCTTGCGCCCAGCTCCTTGTCTTCTCACGGGCCCAGCTACACAAGATCCTGCAAGCAAGACGAGAAAGGGAAACTACAAGAAGCATGCATTCATAATTGATTCAAGGATTAGCATAAATCAAATACGCAAGTAAGACAATACATCATTGAAACACATGCGAATAGAAGAACCTCAAATGCTTTATTAATGGAAGAAAGTAAGGTTCAGGCGGTGATACAACCATAAGAGGTCCAATCCAGCATCACCTTCCCGACGGAAAGAAATCTCCTCTTCACCTCCCTCAAGCAATCACCCAATACTCTCAACTGTAAACCAACAGCAATTCTTTGCACAAAATTCCGGCCTCCAGATCCCATGGGATGAGATCCTTATATAGAGTTTTGGAGTGAAGATAAGTCAGCTTGATGTGTGACTGTTGTCCTCTTCAACCCCAGTTGTTCTTTAGTTCTTGAGTCCACTCGGAGATTCTACCTTCCACTTGGAGTTTTAGAACCTCTTTACTCATCATTAGGCGAATCTTCTGATCCAAGTGTCAATTTGGAAGCTTCCTGAGCACTGGCACATTGAGGAAAGATTCCTCCACATGTCCAAACTCGCTCAGCGCAGGTAGCCTTTGATGAAGTTGACATTCAGCGCAGGTACACCATGGAGCAGTTGACATTCAGCGCAGATGCTCAGTGGAGCAGCTGCTTTGATCCAAAATTGACCTGTTTTTGAGTGTTTTTCAGTGGAGAACTGATCTGAAGTGCTGTGGTTTGCTGACCTTGTTCCTCTAGGGGTAGGAACAACATGTTTTAGGGACTTTGGATCCCTTAGATTATTGACATTTCATGCTCTATGCTGTAAGGCACAAAAATGTCTATAACAGTTGCCCCCTAAAGTATGAGGTCGTTTATCGGGTGAAATGCTTTATTAGGAGGATCCGAAGTTCATTCAATCGTCGGGAGGTGACCTGTAACAAAATACAATACAATACATTATTTTTCATACTGCTTTCATGATCTAGCTGATGCGGGCATTTCCCATGCTCAGCTTTATAAATACATTTTCTGTACATAAACAGACGATCGTCTGATAGTAGACTGATAATTCTCTGCTTAAATTATCATCCTTTTAGTAGGATGATCATCTGCTGCACATGTCTATGTCTTTATCTCCTGAATATATATCGCAGCCCGGATGGATGAAACTAGATCCGGGGTCTTCAAACTTGTCCGATCTTCACTCTAAGTACAGGTCGATCCATGTGAGAATTTCTTGGAGTCGAACATGGAAAGACATCGCTTGATTACCAGTCAATAATGTAAACTGTTAACAAGCGCGAGAGGAATCACCGATAATGATGATGACCCTCAAGGTACTACAGCACAATTCACGTGGCATGAATATAGGATTTGGCGTCGAACACCACGCAAAGTCTCCCAGTCGAAGGTCATTAATGTATACCTGTCGCCAGAAGTGAGAAACTTGCCATTGAGGCATGCAAGCTTCAAAGTACTGAGGGGGTGTCCCTAGATCAACTTCTTGGATAATGAGCTGATGTCGACAAGAAGCGATCTGTCAAAGGAGGGCCTTAATGAATCCCACATCAGTGACACGGAACGGAGCTAGTAATTGTGATGATGGTGAAAACGATCTGTGAAATATGATTCAGGGTGGCGGTCATGAAAGGATGAAAGATGATGTATGGCAGTGGATGGGACCCGGTTGACACTCTCTGAATGACATCTCTTGAACATATAACGACACTGATGTGATGGATCGGTAGCATTACCCCAAATGTGGATGGTATGGCGAGACCATGGTGAAGGGACCGGTGAATGAAAGCAACCCAACCCGATGTTTTTACGGAGGCAAAAGTGTCATGTTCAAGAGCGACTTGCTACCATTAAGCTTTGAGGTTCTCCCAATTTTTCCCCAGTCATTTCTGACCAGTACCTCTTTATTTTTGTCAAGCTTGAGGAGGATAACATATGCTTGTTCTATAACCTGCCCTTCGGGCAAGCCCATCGCTATGTTTTAACGAGCCTAGCGATAGGGAAACTCGTTCTCGTCTAAAGACAAGTTTGTCGCTATTCAATATTTTTAACGAGCCCAGCGACAAAGACAACTCGGTCCTTTTCATTTTTAGAGAGTCTAAAAAGGGTACATAAAGTCAACTCCAAAGGTCCTTTTTCGTCATCTAATCCCTTAATGTCCGAAAAAGTATAAAACAATACAGAAGGGATGAATGTTCGATAGCTTTATCGAGCTGAACTAGACAAGCGCTTGATCTTTTTGTGCAATAATCCCTCAGGTCCAAAAAGATTAAAATCTAGAGGAGGGATAGCTCTTCCGGTCCTTTTAACGAGCTGGAAGGCCAAAACTCGGCAAACTTTTCATATTTTACGAGTCAGTGAAAAGAGCTCAAAGAAGACTCGTATTTTGAGGAACGAGTGATAAACAGGGATAGCAGCAGATTCCAGGTACAGGTTGGAATTTTCCAATCACGGCAGTGTCACAAGGATGGCTAGGTGAAATCACTCTTCGCAGCTGTTCCTCAAAATAGGTAAACAATCAAGTGGATGTGAATGATCGGCCAAATGACGAGTGGAGGTGACGGTGCAAACACGACCAAGGTTTTTATGGCTGATGAATTTACGGTCTCAAATGGTTATTTACCGGTTCATTTTTCTTGATGAGCTTGAACTCTGGGGGAAGCTTGCTCACATGTGCATTTATTTTTTAACGAGCATGAACTCTTGCTAAAACTGCTCGATTTTGCGTTTATTTTTTAACGAGCATGAACTTTGCCAAAACTGCTCATTTTTGCGTTTATTTTTTAACGAGCATGAACTTTGCCAAAACTGCTCGTTTTTATAAGATCGAACTCATATTTTACCATGACTAGTCTTTTCTTTTTAGAGATGGTACTGTATCATCAATTGCTGCAACAAACTTAGTTAGAAATAGATATCATTAGGTAAAAATGCTAATATTTTACTTTGAACTACGTAAAAAGTAATTAAAAGATGTTTTTACCTCTCATTTTACCATTTCATTTGCATTTGGCTTGTTGGAGCTTTAGAGGTGCCTCTTCCTCTTGATTTTTCACCAGCTGATTTCAGGAGATTCTGTGGACGATTCTCAGCGCCGTCTGGACCAGGTAGGAGCTAAACCTTAGCTCTCTCTTTTCATGGTTTCATTTTCCAGTTTTGTGCCTGTTTTCTTGCCCCCATGAGCCCTTGGGGTTTCATTAGGGCGCTCTGCCATCAGCGCAGGTGCCTCATTCGAAACCTGCGTTGGGGTTCATGCTATTTAAGGGCATTTTGTCCCTCAATGCAGGTGGGACCCTTCTCTACCTGCGTTGGGCGCAGAAAAGCTTCTTTGTTGCACAATTTTTCATGGAAATTTTGCCATTTTCTCACCAAGTCAGGGATCTTACTCCTCCTCTTGTCTGTTTTGCAGAGTTTATTGGAGCAGAATGACTCTTACATGGCGAGAACGAGAGCATGAAGAGGAGGACATGATTGCCCTCCATGATCCTGTCACAGTGAACGCGCTGCGGAACTGTGGCTTGCTAAAATTCTTCCGCATTTCTAGCATGAGGGCACAGATACTTTTACTGCAGTACCTGCTTGATGCTTGGGATCCTGTTAACCAAGTGTTCCAGATTAGGGGCAAGTCCATCCCCTTGACCATAGTGGACATTTACTTCTTGACTGGGTTGTCAAGGCGGGGTGCCCCCATTTCTTTGTCCGGTTCGGCCCGAGGGAGTGATTCCGTGAGAGACTATGTCCGTCAGTATTGTAGGGAAGGATCCCAGCCGAGCAGAGACGGCAAGGTTACTATCCGTGAGGTCACTGACAGGTCTCTTAGGTCTATTCTGTACACGATTTGTAGGATGGCCGGTAGTGCATCCCCTCATGTTGCCAACAGGTCTTATGTGCAGCATGCCCTGGAGTGTCTTCAGCCGAAAGTTTTTAACTGGTGTGATGCAGTACTGGTTCAGATGAAAGGCCAGTTGACCAAAGTAAAGGACGGGAGCTGAAGAATTTTGGTTTTGGTTCAGTTCTGACTGCCTTCGCTTTGGAGAAGATACCACTGATGCAACCTCAGTACATTGCACTCGACTTGCCTTCTCCCACTGAGCCACGCATGCAGAGGTGGGTTGACCACATGTCCAGACATGCAGGTCAATCTCAGATTACCTTTACTGACACCTTCTTTAGGTGGTTCGAGCGACAGGATATGGCCTTTTCCGAGTATCCATATATTGGTATGGATTTCCGAGGTGATCCGGATTTGGTGCTACCGGATGGCGAGCAGTGGGGTGATCTTGGTAAAATCTCGACCTTATCACTATTTACTGTTTCTTTATTTATAATGTCCTTGTGCTTTACTCTATCAAGACTCTAATCAAACTCATGTGTGCATGCAGATGTTGGTCCTGTCCGTCCAGCAGTTCGTCCGAGAGCTCCGGCCGCTGCCCCAGTAGGGGAGGCTCCTGGGAGAGCTATTCTCCGTGACCTTGACTTGGCCGAGACTCTTGCAGCTGTGCAGGAACAGGTCGAGGGTCTTACCCTTGGGATTCCGGATGTACGGATCGACGAGTTGCCTCTTCGATTGCAGCGGCATACTGCTGGTGTTCCTAGACGATGGACTCGTCTTCTGCGCATGATTGCACAGGCCGTGGCATGTTATCATGAGCATCACTAGGCTAGGGTGCCCCCCGCCAATTTTTGAGTTTTGGGGTCATATGACCGATTTTGTCTTGGTTACAGAACATTATATGTAAACCTTAAACAATTGTATATATTTTTGATTTTCGGTGTTTATTCCAGTTTTTTATGTGATCCATGTATGAAACATCGACGATGCTTCTCTTTTTTATCAATTTTGCAAATGTCTATCTAACACATAGTTTGCTAATGAGTCGGTTAATGTGTTTAAGTTTCTGGAAATGTGTTGATATTGGATAAAATCAAACTGTCTTTCCAAGATTTTAACTCTTAGGAACTTGCGATAAATAGCTAGATTTCGGACAGAGTAGGTACCATTGAGCTGTAGTACCACGAGCTGTGAGTCTAACCTGACGACTAGCCGGCGTATGCCATGGGTGATGGCATCAGAGAGGAGCTCTATCAACGCGCTATACTCAGCGATGTTATTCGTTGATTGACCAATACATACCCCCCCTGAAACTCACTAACTCGCCGCTTGGGTCAAAAATGGCCCATGCTGCAGAGGATAGGTTCCTCGAACTACGACTCGCTCCGTCGGCATATCCAACCCACGGTTCCAATGGATTTGACATCTGCAATAAGTGTAAAAAAGGCGGATTACTTAAACCGAAACAAACGCTCTAGCGAAAACAAAAATGTAACAAAAGCATACAGGTTACTATTAGGCATAGTAACGCTTAAGGTACAACCCGTTGCGGGGTTGCGCCAGTGGAATCCCGTCATAATCTACCAACTCGTAGGCTCCTTTTGCTAATACACTCTTAACAATATAAGGGCCCATCCATAAGGACTTAAATTTTCCAGCTCCCAATTTATCGGATTCTTGGTCATAAAGCAAGACCAAATCACCTTCTGAGAAGACACGAGGTTTGACATTCTTGTCGAACTGCGCCTTGACTTGTTTCTTATGGGCTTCGTTAGCCAAAGCGGCATCACGACGGGTTTCATCCAACTGGATTAACTCCAAGAAACGAGCCTCTTCTTCCGAAGTTCCGGGGAGGAGATCAATTGCGAGTTTAAGGGACGAAATTTCGCACTGGATTGGTAGGATCGCCTCCAGGCCATACACCAGTTGAAACGGTGTGAACCCAGTGGCATTCCTTACCGATGTTCGGTAGGCCCACAAAGCCGAGTACAGGATTAAATGCCATCTTCTTTTGTGAACCCCCACCATCCTTTGCAGCATGCGCTTCAGGACTTTGTTGATTGCTTCAACTTGTCCGTTAGCTTGCGGATAGTACGGAGTAGAGCTGTCGTGAGACAATCCTAGTTTGGCAGTTAATTCAACCATCATGTGATTGCGAAAATGCGATCCATGATCTGTTACTATGGCCTGTGGTACACCGAATCTGGCGACTACATGATTAAAAAAGAATAGGGCTGCTGTTTCACCAGTGTTATCCAATGTAGGCATCGCCTCGGCCCATTTGGTAAAATAGTCAACTGCGACTATAATATACCCATGCCCCCCGGTCGAGGTGGGGTTACATTGCATGAAATCGATGCCCCATTTGGCGAAAGGCCCCACAGCTATTATTGGCTGTAAAGGAGCGGGGGGTCTTCTGGTTTTGCTATCAAAAATCTGACATGCATGGCAACTTCTGACTGCGGTTATGCAATCTTTGAACATGGTTGGCCAGAAGTATCCTGCTCGTAAGATTCTTTGTGCTGTAGCATATCCAGATTGATGCCCCCCACAGGTGCCTGAATGACATTCATTCAGGGCTTTTTCGGCCTCCTCATGGGTGAGGCACCTTCTCAGAACCGTATCGACACCACGACGGTAAAGCGTATCACCGACGATCATGTAGTCTTTTGCTTGGTATCGAATGCGTTTTTGTTCTGAGTGAGAGGTGTCTGGCCGAAACTTTTGGGTTTGGAGATAAACTATTATATCTCCATACCACTCATCACTTGCTGATATCAGAAACAAACTTTCGTCCACGATCGATTCTTTGGACGTTTCATCGTTGGATGATGATGGGAGATCGCATAATAATTCTACGAAAACTAAAGCTTTCTTTGATTTGGATTTCACAAATTCCAGATCAAACTCTTGAAGGATAGCTATCCACTTGGAATATTTTCCCCCAAGCAACTGTCGCGACAGTATATAAGTCATGGGGTTGCAATCTGACAATACGGTGGTCTTCCTGAAGAGGGCATAATGCCGAAATCTTTGTATCGCTTGAACAGCAGCAAGTGCTAGCTTTTCAACATGAGAATATTTACTTTCTGTATCATTTAAGTTTTTACTTAAATAATATATAGGGTGTTCAATTCCGTCGACTTCTTGAACTAAAACCATTGCAATGGTCGTATCTGCTGCAGCCAGATACAGGTTGAAGTCTCTTTGATAGTCCGGGGCGTACATTAATGATGCTTTTACTAGCGCTTCTTTCAGAGTATCAAAGGAAGCTTGCGCAACCTGGTCCCAGACGAAAGGTACATCCTTTTTCAAGAGACGGGTATAACCTTTAGCAAGTTCTGCGTAATTTGGAATGAACCTCCTCAGAAAGTTTGCTTTCCCTTGGAGTTTCTGAATCTGAAGCAAGTTCGAAGGTGGAGGCAAATTAATGATTGCCTGCACCTTGCAAGGGTCGAGACGAATCCCATCCTTGGAGACTATAAAGCCAAGTAAACAGCCAGAACCGACGCAAAACACACATTTGTGCGGATTGAGTCTTATCTTGTAGTGTCGGCAACGTAGAAATACTGCTCTTAAATGGTGCGGATGATCAGTCCGCTTTTGCGAATGAGCCGGAAGATCGTCGAGATAAGGTTGAACGATGTTCTTGATGTCATGGAAAGCATAATTCATTGCTCTCTGAAACGTCGCTCCTGCGTTCTTTAAACCAAAGGGTAATTTTCGATAAGCGAACGTGCCCCACGGACAAATAAATGCAGTCTTTGACTGGTCCTGTGGGCGGATATTAATTTGATTATACCCGGAAAATCCGTCCATAAAAGAAAAGATTTCACATCCGGCGCATTCATCAATTATCTGGTCGATGAAGGGTGTAGGGTAGTTTTCCTTTGGACAAGCTTGATTTACATCCCTATAATCGACGCACACTCGTATTGTTCCTTGTTTTTTCATAACCGGGACAATATTCGATACCCAATCGGTTAGAGGAACTGGGTAGACGAAACCAGCATGGAGAAGTTTCTCAACTTCTGCCTTAATGGCAGCGGCTTTCTTGGGGTGCACCTGCCGAAGCCGTTGTCTTACTGGTTTGACATCAGGATACATCTTAATTTCATGTTCAACGATACTCGAGTCAATGCCTGGCATTTCATCATACGACCAAGCAAAGACATCTCTAAATTCGCGGAAAAGAGCTTTATATATTTCCTGTTCTGAAGGGGAAAAACCTTTGCCGACATAAATATTCTCTACAATGTCTGTTTTGGTCGAGATATTTATGGCTATAGTCTCTTCTATATTGGATAGGTTTCTCTCGGAATCCACCGTATTTACAGTATTTTTTAGGAATTCAAATACTGAAGGGTGATATAGGTCGCCTTGAGTGTCTTCCTGAGGAAGGGAACGATGGTGGTTATCATCCCATGGTGCCCCCTCAATCAACATTGACTGCAGGATTCCTTCGTCACTTGCATGCACTCGTGACCAAGGATCCAAAGGGGTACCACATTCTCCTGACCTGTCTACCCAAACGCTTGACGAGCGTTGATTTGGGCTCGCCTCCCATGCCTGAAACATTGATTGCTACAATATTTCGATTGGGCTCGGGCGCAAAACCATTGCACGATCCATGATGACTTTGTCTTTTGCGACTTTCGTGGAAGATATCATGTTGCAGGTTGCTACCAACGGTACATTTCCTATGTACATAGGGTTCGGTAGCGAGAAAGTCCCCATCATCGTGGGGTCTTTCAATAGGCCTACTCCGATATCTTGGATTGAATTGTCGTTCTCATGGATCATGGGAATGCTTCCCGTAACTTGTGAACCATTAAGGAGGAAGTTCTGT
Source organism: Pinus tabuliformis (assembly GCA_031772625.1). NCBI lineage: Eukaryota > Viridiplantae > Streptophyta > Pinopsida > Pinales > Pinaceae > Pinus > Pinus tabuliformis. Next base: position 154,624,194 of record CM062812.1, read on the forward strand.
TGGTCGACGACCGTAATCCCTCCTTCAAACGGGAATGCGATTTTCCTAAAATAAGTCGACACGACAGCTGCCATGGCATAAATCCATGGTCTTCCCAGTAGGATGTTATAATCTAGATTTCCATCTATGACTTCAACATCAATCTCTACTATTTTTCCACCTAGTTCAACCTTCAAGTTACTTAGAATACCGTAAGGGGTATATGTCCTACCGTCGAATGCTTTTAATGTTGTCGAAGATCTTGACAAGGTTGGTGACCCTAATGTTTTCCAGCAACTCATCGACATAATACACGTAGATGCCCCCTCATCAATAATTGTTCGATGAACAGTTTTGTTGAGGGCTTTCACTTGAATAAGGAAAGCTAGTTGAGCTGGTAACTGAGGGTCATATCCTTTGTGATCAAAGGACACAAGATTGGAATCCTTAGGATCAACCCCCCCTATTGCTGATAACAACGCTTGCCTTTGGGATGGACAATTTTGTAGTACCTCTAGAGTCGACATAGCGGATGGCGATTGGGCCAAATCTTCTACTATGTTATAATGCTGCGCCGCTCTGGCGCGAGGATTAAAGGTCGACTTGTGTACTACACCCTTAGGCGGTTTTATTGTTAATTCTGGCATTATGGGTGGGACAACTTCTGTCGAAGTTGTTGTCGAACTACTAGGTTGATCTTTACCTTTTTCGTTTGACAGTTGCGGATTCCCGTAATCTTTGTTCCTTGTCGAAATCAAAGCATCATTCTGCTGCTTGGAGATCGATAACATTAGCACTTGTGACGGGGAAGCATTTCCACTATCAACCATATTTTGACCTGGACTGGGAAATGGATCTGTCAACACAGCTGGGTTCTTTGGACTTTTAAAGAATCTCTTGAGCTCAGCTTTGTATGGACAATCTGTTGTCTTGTGATCTTCGTCACATATCATACAGGGCCATTTCTTTTTCCCTTTCTCAGGAGGGTTTGAAGAAGTTTTTTCAGGTGACTGATCGTCCTGTTGCTTCTTCTTCCCTTTGTTTTGCTTCTTCTTGCTTCCTGGTTGATGGGTTTCTTTGCCTTTATCTGCTGATATGGCATTTACTTCCGAAGCAAGAATCTCTTCATGGGCATTTTGATCTGAAGTCTTACGGGCTTTCTGGGATGAAGCCTTTTTCGATTTCGCTCTTGCAGTGCCAATCACGCCATCTCCGGCATGAGAGTCAATATTCGATTTAGGAGGTGGAGGAATTGAAAATTCAGGTCTAGGGGCGTCAGGTATTTTGTCGTAGAGCGTGCCAGACTGAGTATATACTAAGTCTAAATATTGAGCACGAGCGATGACTTGCTCCTCTGTTACGACTCCCCCCTTGGCCACATCTTCCGTTATAGCCGGAAGTAATGACTTTATAAACCATTCAGCTAATAGCTGATCAGGAACGTATGTTTTCACCATCCTACGACGGCGACGCCACTCATGTATATGATCTGATATGTGAGTAGCTGTCGTCTGTTTGAAGTTGGTCAGTATCTCGGTTCCTGTTTCATACCTGATTGGTAATTGAAAATGGGTTAAGAAAGTCGTGGCTAAGGAGCTGAAATTGTCGAAAGAGGCTCTTGGCAATTCTATATACCATTTGGCCGCCGGACCTGTCAATGTCCTCTGGAAGAGGCGAAGTCTTATCGAATCATCGTTTAGAGTGTTCGACGAACACCACAGATGAAAAGTCATGACGTGATTCGACGGGTCTTCACCTGGATTTCCATTGAATTTAGGAATGTCGGAGGGAAGTTTGTGAGGAATCGCTGGCCACCAAGGGGCATAAGCAATCGGATCGTTCGTCAACCGATGTAAATCGGGTAACTCTAGAGTTGCCACGAATGGCAGCTGTTGACTCAGATTAGGCGAAGCGTACCCAGGATACGATGGGATCGCCTGAGCAGTTGGTCTTTGCATACCGGCATAATGTAATTGATGCTGGTATGATTGATACGGTTGGTGGACTACCCCACTGTAAAGTGGTTGGTTTAGACCGTTTTGGATATACGGTTGTCCACTGTTCGCAAAAATCTGCTGCTCGGTACCTTGGTACACTTGCTGGAATTGCGGTTGTTGATACTGCACCAACCATGGTTGTGACACCATGGGTTGTTGTGCTATACTAACCACTGGACCAAGATGAGGGGTAATGGTACCCGTTTGTGCTTGTGCCGCCCCGTCGGCTGGCGATTGTGGTTGAGTCCAAGGTCAAAGGGCTGTTGCATTACAACCTGAGGAAACTGAGGTTGACATACAACAGGCATCGTTTGAACTTGCGACACGGTTACAATCGCTGGCGTCGTCGGGATGTTCGTCACAGGCATTTGTTGTTGCATAGAATACACAACTCTTGGTTGCTGGGGTAGCATAGGTATCCAACCACTTGTAGTTATTCCAGTATAACCTGAATACGGTTGTGAACTCCCGTATGGGTAACCTCCCGGAGGGGGTAACGAAAAAGCATATTGCCCCCCATACGGTGGCGGTCCGGAACTGAAAGGATTTATCAAACCTTGAGGACCGGATTGCCCAAACTGATTTCCGAAAGGATCAATTTGTTGAGTTCCAACATAGGAGTTACCGGGTATTATCCCGGGAGAACAAACAGGAACAGACCATACTGTCGTCATGGCCCCCGAAGGGGTTCTCTCTAGCTGTTGAGAGCTGGGAACAGATGGTATGCCGGCGAACATTGTCGGAGTGACTGCAGGGGGTTCTGCCGTCGCTGTGTCATTTGGCACAGTCCTAGATGTTGACGGTTGTTCAGACATTTTGAGTCTATCCAGTAGATTGCCTAGTGATCCTCCAGGAACCTCCCTGGGTGATAGGCTAGCTTCTGATGCAGAAGGGAATAGAGTGATCCCTGCTCCAAAACGGGTTGGAGTAGTTGCTTGCGGATCTTCTACAATTTCCTCTATTGCGATCAGACCAGGTGGAAGGGGAAGACCGTCAGGTCCGTAAAATATTTCTGGTGCCGAAGAAGGGGTTGTTTCGACAGCGACAGTTGTTTGAGGAGCAAAACCCTCTGAACCGATCACCGATGGAACCGATTCAGTAACGCAAGTATTTGCTCTCAGACTAGGATCAGTGTTACCGTCCTTCTGGGGCTGTTGAACTTCTTCAATAGGGGCAGGGTTTCCAGAAATGTTTGGAGTAACCGGAACCTCAGATGTCGTTGGAACACTTGTTCTAACTGTGACAGGAGATTTGGAACCAGTTGAACGAGTCCGCTTTGCCCGGGTTGTTTTCGATTCCGGAGACAAAGACGGTCGACTCGTAAGCCTCCGCGAATGACGGGTCATCGATTGACTTTCTTCCACGATTGTGGATTACTTGATCAACCAACAATACACAGGGTAAAATGTATTTTCGAATTGAATTAATTTTAGACGCTTTTAAGACACAACTTGCTTTTTCACTTTTTAAGAGTCGAGAAAAAGCTAAAGATGACTCTAGTCTCCTTCGATGTATTAACGAGCCCGAAGTGACAAATGCTCGGATGGACTTTTTCAGTTATAGAGTTTGAAAAAGGTCAAAAGAAACTACTCTGGAGTTCTAGGCAAGGGTGTGCCAAACCTTTCGCGAAACCACAGAATACGTTTTACGGTACGAGTGGTCGATCTTCGTGAATGCTGTGTTCACTGCATCGCGATCAGTAGGGCGGCCGACACGGATTCCTATGGATAAAGGCTTTGTTCCTATAGGGGTCTCCCAATATACGCGACGGTACGCGGGAGCACAAATCCGTATTAGTGCTATCGTCCCTCAGGAGGAATCACCCACCTTCGTAGAGATCGACAGTCACTATGTTTAACGACGCCGGAACACGTCTCTACCTAGACCTCTACTGTGTTTCGTTATGTTTCAAAGCGTTGTTATGTAAATTCAGTTAGTTTTAGGTTGATCTTGCTTAGCAGTTTGCCTTTATGGATCACCACGTGATGTATGATACAACTCCTAAATGCAGTCTAAGAATGATAAGCAAGCTTTTTCAATTCTTTCAACTTATGAAAATCTTAACTACTGAGGGAAAAGAAAGACATCATCTTTTCAAACAGATCATAGAGCACACACTGATGCACTTTTCCTAAATCGACATGCAAACTGTCAAAATGCACATGCACAATGCAAGTATTTCTTTTGTCCTTCCTTAATGTTGATGTATTACAAAAAGAAAGCTGTTGTATGATTTCGAATTCAATTTCAAGTGAAAGCAAACAAGTTTTGTCCAATAATCAAAAGAACACCTTAAGATTCACTCGTTTCAACACAAGAAATACTGAAATTCGAACCATATAACGAAAGCAAATGCTCAAGCAGCTATGAACAGCAATAAACTAGCTCTTAGAATCACAACGACACTTTATCACAGGTCTAGATTCAAGAGGCCACAGCAAGACTAGTTCACTTTCGTTATGGGAAACTGTAAATGAATATAAGAAATACAACAAGAACAATCACAGTTTCTTCATACAACTGAGGCGGAATAATGGCAAAGAAAGATAGTTTCAGATGGGTATACAGGTTGACAACAGGCTGCAAAAACAATACTGAAAACTGGGCAACAGAAAGCAGGGAACCCCAGTTGCACAATGCAAAACTGGATCAGCGCAGGTAGAACACTGTCAGTTTGACATTCAGCGCAGGTAGCCCCTTCGGGACCTGCGTTGCAGCGCAGGTAGCCTTCACTGCAGCTGCACTGAAGAGAAAACTCTCGTCTCTCTTTGGTTCCGGGTCACATATTGCTCAAAAATCAATGGTTTTTGGCCAAATCAGAGGCTATCAGTCAAGTATACACTAGAGGATGATTAAAGGAAGATGAACACTATCACAAAGAGCTAATAAGAGTCCTTGTGGATCAGCTCTTCAAATCATAAACATGCCCAGAACTGAGCTAGAGTAGCTGCCCTCTACTTTGCCTCCGAATGATTCGAATGCAGTTCGATTCGGTACTCCCTTTGTTTAAGAAATGAATAGCAAGAAACACAAGCTACCAACAAGACACGATCCCCAGCGGAGTCGCCAGTCTGTTGTGGGGAAAAGTATCCAACACGGAATGACCCTATCCCACTCTAAGGGTGATAGTTCCTTAGCAACAGCCGAAGCAAAGCTATCTAAGATTACTTCTTTATGACATGCAAAAGAGGAAAGGAAAAGATCCACTTACCGATGTCTTGCGCAAATGGTCGATCCAATCTTCTCTCTTTGCCGCTTGCGCCCAGCTCCTTGTCTTCTCACGGGCCCAGCTACACAAGATCCTGCAAGCAAGACGAGAAAGGGAAACTACAAGAAGCATGCATTCATAATTGATTCAAGGATTAGCATAAATCAAATACGCAAGTAAGACAATACATCATTGAAACACATGCGAATAGAAGAACCTCAAATGCTTTATTAATGGAAGAAAGTAAGGTTCAGGCGGTGATACAACCATAAGAGGTCCAATCCAGCATCACCTTCCCGACGGAAAGAAATCTCCTCTTCACCTCCCTCAAGCAATCACCCAATACTCTCAACTGTAAACCAACAGCAATTCTTTGCACAAAAATCCGGCCTCCAGATCCCATGGGATGAGATCCTTATATAGAGTTTTGGAGTGAAGATAAGTCAGCTTGATGTGTGACTGTTGTCCTCTTCAACCCCAGTTGTTCTTTAGTTCTTGAGTCCACTCGGAGATTCTACCTTCCACTTGGAGTTTTAGAACCTCTTTACTCATCATTAGGCAAATCTTCTGATCCAAGTGTCAATTTGGAAGCTTCCTGAGCACTGGCACATTGAGGAAAGATTCCTCCACATGTCCAAACTCGCTCAGCGCAGGTAGCCTTTGATGAAGTTGACATTCAGCGCAGGTACACCATGGAGCAGTTGACATTCAGCGCAGATGCTTAGTGGAGCAGCTGCTTTGATCCAAAATTGACCTGTTTTTGAGTGTTTTTCAGTGGAGAACTGATCTGAAGTGCTGTGGTTTGCTGACCTTGTTCCTCTAGGGGTAGGAACAACATGTTTTAGGGACTTTGGATCCCTTAGATTATTGACATTTCATGCTCTATGCTGTAAGGCACAAAAATGTCTATAACAGAAAGGTCTTGATGAGTGATTGTGATATGCACTTTCTGAACGAGACGATTAGCGCGCTGATGGAGGAATTTTGGGTGTATCACTAGAAAAACATGCCTTATCACCCACAGGCTAATGGGATAGTGGAAGCTTTCAATAAGGTGTTGGAGAATGCACTGAACAAGGTTTGAAATGCTCAGCAAAGTGATTGGGACCTGCACATACCTTCCGTATTATGGGCCTATCGGACGACATGCAAAAAGTTGACTGGACAAACACCCTTTAGGCTTATCTATGGTGTTGAAGCAGTGATGCCCATGGAATACATTGTGCCTAGTCTATGCATAGTGGCACTCATGGGTATGAAGGATCGTAGAGCATTGAAAGAGAGGCTCGCGCAGCTTGCTGAGCTTGAGGAAGAAAGATTTCTAGCTGGATTTCACTAACAGGTCCAAAAGCAGTGCAAAAAAGCATGGCATGATTGGCACATTAAGTTGCGCACCTTTAAGGTAAATGATCTGGTTTTGTTATATGACAACAAGTTTGATAAATTTCTAGGGAAATTCAGAATGCACTGGCTAGGGCCCTATGTCGTTAAGGAGATTACCGACAGTGGAGCATTTCAGTTCGTTAAATTGAATGGAGATCCCTTACCACGAAAGGTGAAACAGCAACCGATTGAAGCCATACACCTGTGATCCGTCCAGATGACTATATGAAGGTAGCATAGTCTTAGCACTCCAGGCAGATGAAAGGAGCTACAGGATTATAAACTACACTGCCCTTTGTTGGGAACTGTGCGATTAGAGGATTTTGCAGACTGAGGAGATGTCACAGGGTTCGTGAGAATGCGGAGTCAGCTGTGCTACCTGAGGAGAAATGACGCAGGTCAGCCAAAAAGTGACTGTTAAAGTCACTGTTCATGATTTGACGATGAGAATGCAGCCAAATGGAGCGGGCGATCGACATTTAATACAAAATTTATGGGTAAGATCCTTGGAAATTTCCGAAAATCCGGCATTAATGAACCGAATGTGGGGGGAACGGTTGGATTTGAATTCAAAATGGCCTATAAATTATAGGTGGAGGCCCAACGAAAAACACTTGGCATTTTGAACATTGAGTTGGTGAGCTCTCAGACGTGCATGACCCACACATTCTTCGAAGAGTTTCTTGACTACCCAGTGTTTAATCGATTTCTAGAGTCCAACCATAATCTCATCCATGATTTTATCCGAGGATCCGAAGTAGTGACAGCCGAAGGGGTTGTGCCGGAGGCTGTTATGGAGGCAGAGGGAGTTGCTCCAATGATTGCAGAGGTACTATCTAAAGTCCCCAAGTCACCATAGACGCCTAGACCGAAGCCTACCTCGACCAAGGAGATTGTGAAGGATAAGAAGGGCAACCAGGCTATGATCCGGTGCACGCGTCGTCTAGAAGAAACCCATAGAAGGACAAGCCCACCGCACAGGAAAAGGGAAAAACTATTAACTTGGAGCCGAAGGAGGAAGAGATTGAGGACATCTTGATGGATGATGAGGATTTAGGGGTGGAAGTGGAGGAAATTTAAGTCGAGGGTTCTGACCCTATCACTAAGTTGCCCAAATACGTCCCTTCACGCAAAGGCAAGACCAAAGTACCGAAGAACATCGATGAAAGCAAGGTAGCCCTGTGCATACCTTTGCTACCAGATGAGATTGTCTTTTAAGGACCACGCTTGGGGCAGGTTCCTCTGTTGAAACTGGAAGATTGGGACTTAGTTGACCATGAGAAGTCCCCGCACTTGGCGATGGAACAACTAATGTATTGCATTGTTCACACAACCACCGGGATGACTGCATTGGAACTGCGGAAGTGGCTCAGGGGAGTAGACAAGGCAGGTCTGCTCAACCTGATATGGGTGTCGCACTATAATCACACACCCATTACATTATTGGTCATCAAGCAGTTGCTATGCTTGGTGCACGATGGGTGTATATGACTGGAGGAGATGATACCAATCACCGACAGGTTGATCCATAGGATCACATGACTACCCTATACATGGGAGAATCCGGCCATGATGTTAGGCGGAAAAGGTGGCGAGCAAGCCCTTGCGAAGGCCATGAAGGAGAAATTCAAGCTCGTGAAGAAGCCGAGAGGCTATGCCATCTATGATCCTGTGGTCAAGGTGGCCATGTAGATTTTGGCAGGAAAAGTTATGAGGAAGTGTCGTGCAGATGAAGTGCCAGCACCAGTCATCACTTTAGTGGCCAAATGTGCCAAAGGAGTCTACTTTAATTGGGCGTGCTATCTCTGCGGTGAGTTCCTTGCGAATTTCCACGAGGCACAAGAGCTCAGCAAAACCTTCCACTATGCGTGGCTCTTGCTGTCCATTGTGCTGGTAGCATAGGAACTTCCGGAAGACAGTTAATTCCCCTCAGTGCACTGGACCTGCCAGAAGCAGTGAAGTATGCTTTGCTGTGGGCGACTAAGGACACTCAATGCATCAAGGATAGTAATATCTTCTGGATCTTAATGGAAATGAACATACACATGGCTATCAATCACAAACCACGATTGTCGCCTACTGTGTTTACCAAACTGCAGGAGTACGTGGAGTTCAAGGCATACTTTTAGCACGTCGCGATCAAGGCACAGAAGGACCCTAAGCAGAAGTTGCATGACTTGCCTTACTTGGCAATGGATGACGCAATTGATGTAGTTCTTGATCGTTGGCCGACAAAGTGGCGCACTACCTCAGACTTGGCGGTGGGTTCGAGCAAGTCCGTCGTGCAGCACAAAAAGGAGGAGGCCAAGCTCAAGATGTCATAGCTGGCTGAGAAAAGGAAGAAGGAGGTCACTGACAAGGCCCAAGCAAAGCGCGATGCTGCCCAGCAGGCGGAAAAGCAGACAAGCGAAATAGAGCGTGGCTCTGACAAAGGTGCAAGGTCGTCTTCACCCGAAACAGAGGAAGAAATGGACGAACAAATAGAGCAGCATGGAGCAGACCCATAGATGGCGTTATACCGCATCAAACATCCAAGAGAACAAGAAAAAGTGGGGTCGTGGAAGAAATCCAAGGCCTGTAAGATGTCACTGGACCCAATCACCCTGACAGAGGGATATTTGAATGACATTGGAGACACGGTGCAGAATCTCATTTCGGAGGTACTGCAACAATTCGAGCAGCAGCAACAGTAACTATTTGGGGCCATCTAGATGGGTTTGCATGAGCTGTAGATCCACGCATCATAGGCTGGCATGGTGTCCAGCCTCGCTATTGGTACTTCAAAAGTTGTCAAGATGTTGCGTGCGAAAGACTCCCGAGTGATAGTGCTACCGGATGGAGCACTGACCATAGAAAACAAAGTTGATAGGCCTACTGTCAGCACCCTCAAGGGAGTGGGATTGAAGTTGGCAGTGCTTCCTGGCGAGGCACTCCACCTACTACAAGATGGGTTGATCGCGAAGTTGAGGGCCCACGAACAATGCGCTCTGCAAGTAATTAGTGAGTAGAAGATTAATAATGTACAGATGGCCCTGCAGCAAGACACCACCCTCACTTCCATGGTGGAACTTAACAACACAAATATGCACATGATTAATGCCATGAGGGAATCCTGTTGAATGGTCCCAAAATTGGCCATTCCTAAGGATGCAGAGGCAAATGAGCAGGTCTACAAGCTTGCTACAGGGGTGTGCGATGCTCGCACAGAGTTGGCTAAGTTTTAGCTGGAGCTGAACCAACAGATTACAGATTTGCAGTTGAATTCCTAGCCTTCAACTTCGCTGGAAGTAAAGGAGCAACGCGCAACCGCTATCACAGAGGCGATAGTGGCGATAGACAGTGCAGTAGCAGATTGCACACGGCTTTTTGAACAGTCGTTCAAGGTAGTGACGAGTCTGCAGGAGGATCCTAATGTACAGTGGTTAGAGACAGAGGCATGAGAACTACAGCAACACTATGACGAAGTAAAAGGTACAACGCGCACCGTCGCTCTCACATAGAGACTAGCAAAGCTGGACGAGGCCAAAACATTGAAGGAACAGGTAGATGCAGTGCAGCACAAAGAGGCAATGCTGAAGGCACGCTTGAAGCCCTAGTTGGATGAAGCTTATTCAGTCACGACCTCCATTGAAGGCAAGCTTGCTAACCTGCAAACGATTCAGCAGAAGCTTCAGGCTGACAGTTCAGGACCAGCGACATAGCAGTTGGTTGAGGACGTGAAGCAGGCGGTTGTGCAGTGCACCGCTGAAGTGGTAGTCATATAGGTCGAGATGGGAGGTCTTTGCGACAATATCTCTACACCTGCAGAGTGACTCGAGGGCGAGTCACCATGTTTGTGTTGGGGGCCTGTTGGGAACGGGTTCCCCCAAGAGCAGTTTTAGGGCTAAAAGCCCATGTTTTGGGATAATTTTGTAATAACTTTTTAAAGTCTCCGCATTTTTTGGTCGCAGAGCGCGAAGGTGTCAAGAGTCATAATGGGTTGTCCAGCCTTATTTTGTAAAGTGTCAAGTCGACGATAAAGGAGCTAAGTAAGTAAGCTCTAAGAAGTGAAGAGTTAAGTAAGGAAAGTAGCGAAGTAGAGTGGAGAAGTCTAAGTATTCTCGAGTCTTAGCGTAGGTAGAGGCTCTCCAACTGAGTGTGCAGAGTCCTAGGGTGGAAGTCCGCAGCTAAGTGTGCGGACCCCTGCACTTGTGTGCACAGGGCAGATAAAGTCTGTATAAAACTAGAAGACATCAATAAATAGAAGTATTCTGCAATTACTGTGTATTTAGTTCCTGTTAATGCATCTGATTTTATTGCATTTTGGGTTTAATTTATAATGTTTATGTGATGCGCGAATATATGTGATTGTATCAGTTAATTGAACACAAGTAAGGGTATTAGTTTACGCAACGCTAAATGTGATTGACTAGTAAGATAAGTAAAACACTTGAGATAACTTGGGAACCTATACAATACATTGTCATAGCTGTGTGAAAGTACCTAGACCATGGGTTAGGGTTGTGCGAAGGTCAGTCGTATACCTTCATGGAGGTACTAAAGGGCGTAATAAAGGGTAGACTGACAGAGCCCTAAGGCTTAGCGTCCTGCATGAAAGTAGGGGCAAAGGGTACAAACTGACATCACGACCATCTCATGGTGCGAAAACTTGGTTCCAGCATCCCCCCATACTGCTTCGGGTGAGACTTCGATCCACGCTCCGCAGGCTGATGCCGAAAGGGCTAGTAGTGGAGGGATTTGTTTGGCTAACGAACGTTGAACCTGGGTCAGGGCCCACAAAGCCAACAATGCCATATTAGGATAATACATGTCTAAGTTATAGTCTCAGAAGTGCTAAAATTTTATAGATACATTAGGGGAAGTTCAACCAACAAGATAGTCTCCAAACCAAGCATTTTTTTTTTCTTTTTACAGCTATAGTAAGTATTTATATTAAAATATGTGTTTTGGGGCACAACGATTCAACATTGGTAAAAAAAAATGGAATGTTTTAGGCTATATTTATTATCCTTTTTCTATTTCTTGAATTTATAAGGGTATGAAGACTAAACCTCTAAAATTCTAAAACATCAAGAGGTATAAATTCTTTAAAAAGAACTTAATAATGGACAACGTCTACTTGCATTAGTCAATATTTATTTAGTTACAGAGCCACCATTATTAAAACTTTCTCTATCCATATTTTACTCATTTTCTTGGTGGGGAAGCTAAGGATTTAGATTAGGGATTTATAAATGTTGGTGTTGGTAAAGTTACCTTTGTAGGGAGAATTTTGTTGAAGTCGATCTAGGATATGTTTTAGATACTCCATTTGATGGTGAATACCAACAATATCATCATCTTCCCTTTGGAATTAGGTTCTATGTTCAACTAAGTTCTCCATTTCAAAGGTAAGTGTAGAAATAATTTGATTATGATGGAGTTGAAGATGCAAAATCTCCACTTAAATATGTTTAATATCCATCTCCTAGTGTCTTCGTATAACATTTCCTCCTAGCTTTATTTGCACCATTCAAATATATAGGGCACATACTCTGGGCCAAATTATATTCGCCCCTAGTTGTAATTTTCTACTAACCTCAATCATTAAGCCAATTTCAAATTCAATCTTCCATGGGTCCAGAGCTACCCACATTGCCACCTTTGTTTTGTCTAGCAGAACTCTTAGAAGTTGAGAACTATCACAACACCCATTTGGGACTCCCCATATACTTCAGAGGGATACAAAAGTACAAGTCACAACCTTATCTTCAATAGACCCATAACATGGTTGTTGCTTACGAACCAACCAGAGCCTCACTCAAAACCTCTAACAGTTGCAAGGTAGTAAACCAAAAATGGCTTAAAATTAACCTCTTTAATTTTAGTCTCATTACATCTTAGCTATGGTCCTATTATGCCTCCATGAAATCCTTACCCTATCATTGTTATATTTACCATATGCTAGAGATTACCATAATTGAATTGATATCTCAGCCCAAGCTACCATCCTACCATTTGGATCAACCTCTCCCATGTTTTCATGAGCCAACTCATGATGTTAGCCCTTAATGTTATACAATACCCTCCATCACACAATTTTCATTAGGGTTACATTACTCTAGACTCATGAATGTTTGAATTAAATACCACACATGTGACAAAGGTTATGATACCATAACTTTCACCTCCATTACTTATCATTATGCATACATTCATCATACTTACCTAAACTCGATCGAGAATCTAGTCCTCGATTAGAAGGATACCTCCTAGGATTTGCAAATAGGTTGATACTTGGTTTTTGCATGTCATGTTGTAATACAAAGGGATTCCTAGTGTCCATTCACATTAAATATTGTAGCCCCCGTCATAATGTTATGGAATGGGAAAGAAATCTTCTTGTTCATTTGCAGTCAAGGATCTAGCTTCCCTCTTGGTTCCTTTGTTTTCCACTAAATCTTCCTATTGATTATTGTGTCTTAATACATGAAAGACATAGTACTCCCTTATATTCTTGAGGTGAAGTTTGATTCTATGAAGAACAAAATTTAACCTCCCCTAAGCTAGACTTTTTGATGAGGTGGGTGATGAAAAATTTCCAAATAAAGTTTTTACAAGGATTTTTAAATTATAATAATTACAACCTTTGATTGACATGTTTGATTGACGTGATTTAAAATCTATTCGAAAGAGAAAACATATGGAAACCTCCTTGAAATGCCTCAATACATTCATACATCCAAATTCAATAATGACATGATATATATATATATATATATATATATATATATATATATATATAGATATATATATATATATATATATATATATATATACGTACAAGTTTTATGTGTAACATCTTTGTTAGGTTTACCACTATTACATATATATTTACACCATTACATATACACTTAAGCCCATATATGCATCTTTTGGGATCATATCATATGTGTTTAATCCCTTATGTTCCCCCTTGGGGTCATAACTCTTCTATTGCACGAGTCTTGTGAAATAGAGAAAAATAGGCACATGAACCATCAAGAGTTAAAAAAATGAGTTTTTTTTTTTTAAATCTAGCCTTTACTAGTGGGTCTTGAGTGAAACCATAGACATACAAATGAAACTACAAGTCATCAGAAGTCTAATAATAGAAAGCAACCTAAGATTTTATGACATGGTGATTTAAACCCATCAAATTGTATTTTTCAATTTGTAGCTGGAGTTTTGTTGCATTAGTAAACAAGACCTTTTGATTTATCTAGGTTGTAAGCTAAACAACATACAAGTGTTAGTTGTGGGACAAGGAAATTAGTTTTATAACATCAAGCAAACAACAAGGCATCATATATCAATTAGATTACAAATTTAACCACAAAGATGCCATTCAAAATACAAAAATTGGAGGGAAACAACAATAGTTGTATATCAACCTGAGGGAAAAACATGATACATGTGATATCACTTGATAAGAGTGAATGGGAATCATGATACATGAGATATCACTTGATAATAGTGAATGGACGTAATGGGTCTCAACAATATCGATTGGATGAGTTCTTTCCCTTCTTGAAAGTTCTCTCTAACTATGATAAAGGAACAAATCTTAGTTCCTTGGAAAAATAATTCAAGCAAGCATGAGGGAAATGAATAGTAGAATGTGAGAGAGATATAATAGATCTTCAAGTTCATTCGTTTAACACAATCTTGTAATTATTCTCCTTTCAAATGCTACCTCGTGGCTTTCGTTTATAAGGAGTATTGGAACTCCAATGATGAACTAGTCTCGGTTAAATGGTCATCATCCTAATAGGATCCCTCATGTTTGATAATGACCCTTGGGAGGTAGAAAAACTTAACATTTATGAAGTAAAGATTCGAGACTTGAATTCACCTTATATAATGCACAGTGCCACCAAAGTCAAACCTATTTATCATTAATATGTTACATATATAACTAAATTATATCTTAATAAAATTAAGATAAATATAAAAAAAAAAAAAAAAAAAAATCACATAAATTATGCATTTAAATAAGATTAATCTCGTGATGTAACACCTAATAAACTTAATAATGTAATTAATAAATTAAAAAAACCTAAAACCTAACCTAATAAACTTCTTATACATTATTTTGTATTACATTATTTTCAACCCAAGATGCTCTTCAAAATAATCCCCTACACAAAATTGGATTGAAATGGTAATACGATAACACAAATCAATATGACCTATGAGATTGAAACTACCTATGAGAAGAATTTAGATATTGAAAAAAGTAAGGTGGCAATAAGAGATGTGATGTAGTATGCATGGAAGATCATTTACGCAAGTCCCTAGTCCCACGTGCTTTAACATAAAGTCTATAATTTCGTAAAGAAACGGACAAGCTCGGCACTAAAGTGATAAATGTCACTGTCTAGCCTCATTATTTTGTTAAATTTCAAATGAGATAAAATTTCGGGTTCGGAATTTCAAAACAGAATGAGATGGGCCGTAAAATTTGATGGTTTAGATAATTGTTATTAGTTTTTAAGATTTCAAAAAGAAAGTTGAATATTTGATGGAAAAATAATCTCGAAACAAGCGATTTGCCAATCAAATTTTATTATTATTCTCATAAGAAATAAAATATTCATCATTTAAAAAAAATTATGAAGGACAAAATATCATAAGATATATTTTAAGAATTTTATTAAAATATTTTTAATTTAAATATTTATTAAAAGTGTTTTTATTTTAATTTAAGGTGGATAAAGATTTGTTGATTTTTTTTTAAATTGATGATCTAGATTGATTCCCAAGGAAATATGCTAACCATATGTTTAGTCTTAATGTTTATCAAGAGTTGTAGTGTGTTACAAGTTTGTCAGATTATATTGACTTTTAATAAATTTTAAAAATTAGATTCCTGCTGCATGGCTCTCTCCCCACCAATTTTTCAGGATTTGAGATTATTCCAATTCTAATGAGTTCATATTCTAATTAGATGGGGAAATTAATATATAAACAAATTTTATTTAGTAAAATGATCCATTTTACAATAAGATGTGTAATTTTTTTTTCCTCAAATTAAATTAAATTCATGCCACATGGCTCCCTGCCCACCAATTTCCTAAGGATTTGAGATTATTCCAATTCTAATAAGTTCATATTCTAATTAGATGGAGAAATTAATATATAAGCAAATTTTATTTAGTAAAATGATCCATTTTACAATAAGATGTGTAATTTCTTTTTTTTTTCTCAAATTAAATTAGATTCGTGCCACATGGTTCCTTGCCCACCAATTTCCTAAGGATTTGATATTATTCCAATTCTAATAAGTTCATATTCTAATTAGATGGGGAAATTAATATATAAGCAAATTTTATTTAGCAAAATGGTCCATTTTACAATAAGATGTGTAATTCCCTTTTTTTCTCATATTAAATCACATTAGTGCCACATGGTTCCCCGCCCATCAATTTCCTAAAGATTTGAGATTATTCCAAGTCTAATAAGTTCATATTCTAATTAGATGGAGAAATTAATATATAAGCAAATTTTATTTAGCAAAATGGTCGAAGATATGTAATTCCTTTTTTTTCTCTAGTTAAAGTTGACCCGTAACCTTTTAATACATGGTTAATAAGGTAAATGTGTACATCAATAAGACATTCTTCATGTTGCAATAGTTTTTTTGTTTGCAATAGTTTTGTGGAGAGCACCGACGACCAACCAACCAAGTATGATTTTGTCTACATCTGACCAATAATGCAGATCTGAGCCCCCACATGAACCTATAGTTTTCACAAGGGTGGACGGAGGCATGTAGGATACGTGCTCGATATCTAATGAACAGGTTGACGCTTGGCTTTTTGTATACCCAGACGTGCCACCTCCACAGACGTCTTTACATCCATTTTTCTCTGTCCCTGCGAGTGTTTCCAGTTTTGGCTCACTTCAGCTCCCGCCAACATTTTAGGCAGGAAGACTGGTAGCAGCTGGTGTTGGAGGTTTCAACTGATAGCCCGAATATTGTCTTTCTGTTTTTCATTTTCGCAATTTAGGCTCCATTTCTCGTCTAGCCTAGCTATTCCACCAATTGTTGGAGCTTTTTCCTTTTCGGTCAGCTTTCTGTGCGGGGACGTTGGTGATACATGACTGATATCCAGTGAACAGGTTGACGCTTGGCTCTTTGTATACCCAGACGTATCACCACAGAAGTCTTTACATCCATCTTTGTCTATCCCTGCGAGTGTTTCCGGTTTTGGCTCACTTCTGCTCCTGCAAGCCTTCTTCCGCTCCATTTCCTGTCTAGCCTAGCTATTTCACCAGTTGTTGGAGCTCTTTCCTTTTCGGTCTACCTTCTGTGCGGGGATGCTGGTTAGCATTTGTCTCCATCTTCCTTTACTTCCCTCTGCGATGAAATCTTACGTTTTGCTTCGTGGGGATTTTCACTGCTCGGTTTTGCGGTGCTCTTCGCTTGGAGTACGCTCATTTTAACAGGTCAGTTAACTTTTGAATACCATAACAACTCAACAAAGGATAGTGTTTTTTCTGTTATGGAATCTGGATAAAAATTTAAAGATTAAAGTTTTGATATGGAGTATGTTTTTATCCATTTATAAGAGAGAATATTGGCACTTTATTTAAAGTCTGAACACTGGCTTTTTGTTTAAGTCTGAAGTCTAAATACTGGCATTTTGTTTAAAGTCTGAACACTCCCCAGAGGTCTGTTTTGGTATTCCCCTCAATTTCACATGTCAGGGTCTGTTAATCCTGTTTGGTCGTGGGTATCCATTTACAAACTGAAGAATTACTTTGTTATATCCAAACCATGTTCAGACATCCGTTTCAAGATAGGACCTTGGTGGTGTGTTTATGAAATATGTTGCTACTATATTGCATGTCCTGATGTTGCATCCTGAAACTCATTCCAAGAGCCAAGATCGACTCTGTTTTTTCCGATGCTGGATGCATGAGTTGAATATTTTCTAATTGTTTGGGATGGTCATTGTAGGAATTTACAGGGTAAGTTCCACAGAAGAATACCAAAAGGACACCGCTCACAACCAGATCTCAAATCAATACACCAGTATTTTTGACGTGGTTAAAACCCTCAGAGTGCAAGGAGGGAAACAGTCCACGGCCTGTCCCAACGTGGGTACAGACAATTTATTAATCAAAGAATGAAAATTTACATAAGCTTCTCTCATGCACGGATTACCCGAACAATGACCCTCCATGCGCTTTAAATAGAACTCATGGACCAATCGGGTGTCAAGCCACGGATCAAGTGTCGGTAATACCGAGGTGAGAGTGAACCGTCGGATCACTACATATCGTGACTGTCGGATTGTAAGTTACAAAATGTACAACGGTAAAGAAACACACTTTACCTAACTCTAACCTAACTCTATACTAGACCAAGTTGAACTTAACTATATCCTATGTGTCGGAATATCCTAACATCCCCCCTTAAGAACAACTTGGGATAGGATTGAAGGATTTACAAATATGACACAATAGGAGAAGGAAGGAGGCACTAGAGCCTATCCCCCCTTAGTGACAACTTCCTGAACTCCAAGCATATATCGAAGTTTAGTGAACTTCGCCTCTGTGAGAGCCTTTGTGAAGATGTCTGCAACCTGATCATCCGTTGGACAATATTGCACTTCAAGAACATGGTCAAGAATGAGCTTTCTGATGAAGTGCATGTGTAGTTCAATGTGTTTGCTGCGCTGATGCTGGACTGGATCTTTGCATAGCTGAATGGCACTTTGATTATCACACCAAAGTGTGGTTGGATGCTGCTGCTCAAAGCCAAACTCTGATAGGATCTGACGAAGCCACAAGGCTTCCTTACTAGCTTCCACGGCACCACGATACTCTGCTTCTGCTGACGAAAGAGAAATGGCAGCCTGTTTCTTACAAGCCCATGTAATAGGTCCTGAACCAAGAGTGAAGACATAACCGGCAGTAGACTTCCGATCATCAAGGTCACCAGCCCAATCAGAATCAGTGAAACCAACTAACAGAGGAGCTGCTTTGGCACTGTAATGAATCCCAAACTGTATTGTACCTCGAACATAACGAAGTATTCTTTTAGCTGCTTTCCAATGACTTTCACGGGGGTTTTGCATAAAACGAGCAACAAGGCCAACAACAAAGGAAAGATCAGGACGAGTATGGGTTAAATACAAGAGTTTTCCGACAAGTTGACGGTATAAGGTAGCATCAACTTCAGGAGAAGTACAAGAGACTGAAAGTTTGACTCCAGACTGAAAGGGAGAAGGGGCTGGCTTACAGTCTTCCATGTGAAAATGACGAAGAATATCACAAGCATACTTGGACTGGGAAAGGAAAATACCCTCTTGGGATTGCAAGACTTGAAGACCGAGAAAATAGTGTAAGTGTCCTAAGTCTGTCATTTCAAATTTCTTTTTAAGGGTGGACTTCACATGGTTTATAAGGTTGGGATCACTACCAGTAAGAATAAGATCATCAACATAAAGAACAAGGATGATGAGAGAGTTGCCCACTTTCTTGGTGTAGACAGTATTGTCAGAATGACACCTAGAAAAGCCAGATTCTAAAAGAAAGCTATCCATTTTGGCATACCAAGCTCGAGGAGCTTGCTTGAGGCCATAAAGGGATTTCTTAAGGCGACAAACTAGGCTGGAGTCTGTTTGTATGAAGCCAATGGGTTGTTCCATATAGATTTCTTCCTGCAAGTCCCCATGCAAGAAGGCAGATTTAACATCCATTTGATGTACTTCCCATTTTAAAGAGGCAGCAAGGGAAAGAACAAGGCGGATAGAGTTCATTTTGGCAACTGGAGAGAAGGTTTCAGTGTAGTCAATGCCTTCAACCTGTGAAAAGCCCTTAGCAACTAGACGAGCTTTATGTTTATCAACTTTCCCATCTGGTCCATACTTGGTTCTGTAAACCCATTTGCATCTAACAAGTTTGCGTCCCTTTGGTAGAGGAACAAGATCCCATGTATCATTTGTCATCAATGAATGATATTCTTCATTCATAGCTGTTTCCCAATGTGGATGGCCTGAAGCTTCTGCAAAAGTGTCAGGATCATGATTCACTGGAGCTTGAGCCAGTAAAGAAGAGGCTCTTTCAAACTGAGAACGTGTACGTCGCTGATCTGTAGGATCACCGGCAAGATCACCTGCTGCATCCCGAGTAGCACGGACCCATCTTGGAAGTTGAGGATCCTGAGAAGGTGGGGAAGGATTATCATCCTCGCTTTCATCATCAGAAGAAGAAATGTTCTCAAAGATAGAAGAGATGGGAAGAGGTGGCACATCCGCCGGACTAGGCTCGCAGGCCGATTTATTTTCATCAAATTTTACATCTCTTCTAATGATAACATTTTTGGACTTAAATGGAATAAGTCTATAGCCTTTTACATCTTCAGAATATCCAACAAAAGTACATTTCTCACTCTTAGGTTCTAAGGCTTTATGCTTTTCATCTGGAATATGGGCCCATGCTTCACTTCCAAACACACGAAAGTGACTTACATCTGGTTTAATGGAACTCCAAGCTTCTTCTGGAGTGATATTCTCTAGAACCTTAGTAGGAGTGCGATTGATTATATAATTTGCACAATTAATTGCTTCGGCCCAAAAACTAAGACTGAGTCCTTTAGATTGCAGCATACAATTAGCCATTTCCTTTAAAGTGCGATTTTTCCTTTCAGCTACACCATTTTGTTGTGGAGTGTATGGAACAGTATGTTGCATTTGAATTCCATTTTCGGTGCAAAAGGTGATGAATGCATTTTTAACATATTCTCCACCATTATCAGTTCTTAGCTTAAGAATTTGATGTCCAGATTGTTTTTCAACGAATGCTTTGAAGGCCAAAAAGGTGGTAAATACTTCGCTCTTGAGTTTTAAGAAGTATACCCAAGTGCGTCTAGAGAAATCATCAATGAAAGTTAAGAAGTACTTGCAGCCAGAGAATGAAGCAACAGGAAGAGGACCACATAAATCACTGTGCACAAGCTGTAAAGGGGCTGAGGCGTGCCAAGAGGCACGTTTGTCAAAACTGTCCCGATGATGTTTTCCGAGTACACATCCGGAACAAACACCATCTTTGCAAGATACCATAGGAAGACCTGTCACCATGTTTTCTTTACATAGATGCTGAAGGGAGCGATAGTTTAAGTGACCATACCGCTCATGCCAAAGTTTGCTCACTTCATCATTATGAGCAACAAATACTGAGGGAAGATGGGATGACCCAAAGTTGTGAAACTTATACAACCTTTTGGAATCATCAGCAAGACCAGTAGCTAGAATCTGTTTAGGATCTTTTAGATCCTTGATTACAACATCATGAGGTGAAAATTCAACGATTTTACCTTCACCTGAATGAGTTATCTGATAGACAGATAGAAGGTTGCAGGATAAGTTTGGAACACATAATACATCATTGAACTGACCATTGTCTAGATGAACAGTTCCAGTCCCTACAACATTAAGAGATCTATCATCACCAACATATATATTTTTGGTGTTACAATCATTTAAAGAAGAAAACATGGCTTGGTTTTTGGCCATGTGACAAGAGGCTCCAGAATCAATGAGCCACTCATGAGAATGAGAAGAAGAAGAAGATACATTTAATGCATAACCAGACTGAGATGATTGACGATGACATGCAGAAAATGCCGTTCCGGAAGTTGAAGTTGAAGTAGGCTCCAGATGGATGTTATGTTTCTTCATTGCGGCTTCCAAGGCTTCCATCTTCTTAAAGCATTTAGATTCTAAGTGGCCATCTCGATTACAAAAGTTACAATGTCTATCAGTCTTCTTCCATTTGTTTTTATTGGGCTTATCATATTGCTGAAATGATCTTTCATCTTGAGGCTGAGTTGGTTTAGGACCATTCCTTTGAGGATAAGACTTCTTAGGATTCTTTGAATTTGGATACTGCTGGGCGGCTAACGCTTTTGTGGAAGAGTTTCCAAGATTAAGAAGACCAAGGTGTAAGAGTTTTTCTTGTTCTCTTATTAAGGAATCACAAAAGGAGTCAAAGGAAGGGGGCTTGTAGTCTTTGCCTTGACAAATGAAAGCTTCCCTGGTAGAATGGAAAGTGGAAACAAATACAGAGTAGGCTGGTCCTAACTTAGTGAGGATGGAATAAATAAGGTTACCATCATCTTTCTTAACTTTAACACCTTCCAAGAGATATCTAAGGTTCTTGAATTTTGACAAGAAATCTTCAATGCAAGAAAAATTATTAGGATCCAAAGTAAGCAGCTCATTTTCAAGTTGATGGGATCTAATTTCATTTTTAATCCCAAAAACTTTAGCAAGTTTTTCTAATGCTTCATGAGGAGTTTCAATTTCTGCAATGTGGAATCTAAGATCAGGAGAAACAGACATTCCTATCAAGCCACGTGCTTGATCTTGTCGATTTTCCCATTTTTCGGCCTTGTCTTCATCTTTGGGTTTCTTCTCTTGGTCTGTGGCTATTCTGAAGAGACCTTTACTTCTAAGTAAATCTCCCATGTAGGCTACCCATTGGAAGTAGTTAGTGCTGTCAAGAATGACTTGGCATGGACTTTCCATTTTTGAAAAACAACTGAAGCTGAAGATGCTGAAAGTAAGTGGTCCAATGGATAGATCTCGAAAAAATAGGCGGTTTTAAAAAAAACGGCTCTGAAAAAGGCTTCCGGATGAAGAAGTTATGGCTTTTTGAAAAAAATTTGTTGACGTTGCCGGCAAAGTGCGCGAATGTGCGGGAATGAAAAAATCCGCCCCCACAAAATGGAGACTTGAACCCAAGACCTCTACTCTCTTAAAAGGTCTTTGAACCAATTGATCTATACAAAATATTTGAGAGAGAGAGAGAGAGAGAGAGAGAGAGAGGGGGGGGGGGGGGGCCTCGATTTGCGTGCTTGCCTTGGGAAGACTCTTTTCCCCTACAAAACACAAAACACAAAACCCAACACGAATATCCAAAGAAAAACGAACCTTACGGCTCGAAGTTAGCTTTAGCCAAAAAACTAGAAATTTAAAAAAAAATCTCAAAGTTAGCTTTTAGCCGAAAAACTAAATATTTTCCTCAATGTTTCTGATTTTCCGAGATCACACTAAGGTGCAGGGAAAAGAGCATACGCATGAGAAAAATCCTTTCTTTCTGTTTCTGATTTGCCCAGATCGCACAGAGTCGCAGGGCAAAGAGCATACGCAGAAATGAAAGGTATAGATCCGGGAAAAAAAAAAGGCTAAATAAACCGAAACCGAAATAAGCAGAGAGAAAATGACAGTAAACTGCAAAAAAACACTGTATACCTCCCGATCTGAAAAATGACGCAGCTAGGGCTACCGGAAACCTTTTCGCGTGAAACGAAAGGGGTTCCTCACTGAAACAGATGCTCCGAATGCAACAGAGCAGTCCTCTCGGCCCGAAAGCAGTCAGAAACAGCAGATCTAGGAAACGACAGCCGCATGCAGTTCTACCGGCTTCAGATTTGGATCACCAACGGACGCGGCCCTCAAATAGCTCTGATACCATGTAGGAATTTACAGGGTAAGTTCCACAGAAGAATACCAAAAGGACACCGCTCACAACCAGATCTCAAATCAATACACCAGTATTTTTGACGTGGTTAAAACCCTCAGAGTGCAAGGAGGGAAACAGTCCACGGCCTGTCCCAACGTGGGTACAGACAATTTATTAATCAAAGAATGAAAATTTACATAAGCTTCTCTCATGCACGGATTACCCGAACAATGACCCTCCATGCGCTTTAAATAGAACTCATGGACCAATCGGGTGTCAAGCCACGGATCAAGTGTCGGTAATACCGAGGTGAGAGTGAACCGTCGGATCACTACATATCGTGACCGTCGGATTGTAAGTTACAAAATGTACAACGGTAAAGAAACACACTTTACCTAACTCTAACCTAACTCTATACTAGACCAAGTTGAACTTAACTATATCCTATGTGTCGGAATATCCTAACAGTCATGTCACTCTTGGCGCGGCTTCCCTCCCTTTCCCCTATAATCACTCCATGTAGGATGGCCATATATTGGAGGACTGGTAGCTTTCCTGGCTGAGGACTATGTGTTCTTTTGACATCTCCTGCCTCCTGGTTTTTCCGGGCCGGCAACCCACTTCCTAGGGCCAGAAAATTTTCCCGGTACACATTTATACTTTACGGGTCTGATTCTGCAGAGGATTGAGATTCAAATGTTATGGGTTTTAGGGATAATGGTACTTTAGGGGATGAAGTCAGACCTAGTGGGACAATAGAAGCCGCCATTTTTTGAACCGCCTTTTATTATGTCCAATGCTTCCCCATGTAAACATCACTCACCCTTAATTCCTAAAGACAGTTGGCTTCTTTGGAACACGTTTTCCTCTTGGAAAGTGAGCTTCATATGCTCGAGGTTTCCTTTTATCAGTCCTTACATCAGGTAAGGCCTCCTTTCCCTCTTCGGGTCATTATTTCTCTGGGTAATATGTTCAGAGGGGACAGGTCACATTTAATGCCTGATTTATAGCCTGATCTGAAAAATCCACTTTAGGACTTCTCAATACATCTATTAAGACAGGGGGTGGGACCTTTGAGGTATGGACTTTGCATCAGACGCATCGGCCACGGAGGCCATGATTCGCACAGCTATTCAGGCCGAAACTTGCTAGGGTGCCGCCATGTTATCAAATGACTGGCAGTCCACACTGGCTGATGTGGTTGTCCGACCTTCGTTGCCAACTGATGACAAGGATGGTGATGGCCTAAAGGCGCGAACAACTCGGGAAGGCAGACAAAATGATTACCAATAGAAGGAATATGTAGATTATGAGCCTTCGAACCGCTATAAAAAGAATTTGAAACCCGTCAAAACCATCCCTCTGCTGGC
Source organism: Pinus tabuliformis (assembly GCA_031772625.1). Taxonomy (NCBI): domain Eukaryota; kingdom Viridiplantae; phylum Streptophyta; class Pinopsida; order Pinales; family Pinaceae; genus Pinus; species Pinus tabuliformis. The sequence goes on from CM062812.1 coordinate 154,648,628, forward strand.
AACGATTAAGCTAAACAGTATTTACTTGACCGACCATATTGCAAGTTTACAGGAATACGCTCTGGTTGGCCAATGGCACTTTCCTGAGATGGATGACGCCAAGATGCGAAAGTGGCTTGAGCTTCAATGGAAACCTCTGATTGGCTATATTCCCATTGTAGCTAAATTGATGAAAGAATGGTATTGTTTTCATTTTCTGAGTGCTAGCGATCTAGACGCCATTCAGAATCATCCATGGGTCCACGGAAGGAGTTTTCTTACGCTATATAAGTGGTACATTGGTTACAATCCATTAAGAATACTCCTACAAATAATTTGATATGGGTCGAGCTCCCTGGACTTCCCCTGGAGTTGTGGTCGAAGGAAACTTTAACCGAGATAGGAAACACTATAGGAAGATGTGTATATGTTGATCCAAGATGCCTGGGGGGAAAAAGACAAACGTGTAGCCTGGATTCTCATAGAAAAATATTATAGGGGAGGGTTTCCTGACCACATCGAGATATATTGGAGAGATTTAAAAAATAATCAAAGATTGGATTTCTGGGGAGTCCCTTTCGGGTGTTCAGCATGCCATAGGACATGACACTTAATCAAAAACTGCCCTCGATGCCCTGTTCTTAAGAGCCGAATGCATCATGGAAAATTCCAGTCAGTAAAAAATAAACATAGGATGAAGTCTCAATCCCTTGGAATGGTGAAGTTATCACCTACAATTAGTTTATCTCCATCAGAATCTGGTGACCCGCAAAGGGTTACTAATCTTGAAGATAATTTTCATCAAACCCCACCTTCCTTTCAGAAGTTAAATTCTCAGGATATATCTTCTCCATCAATATACCCCCAGAGTCAGTGTATCCTGCCTGAAAGCTCGAGAAGGTCAATCACCCCATTTGATAAAAAGACTTACAATCACTTTTGTATGCCTCTCCCAGAACCTACTACTTATAAAGAAATCCCTCTTCCTCCCCGGGTCCCCCAACCATAAAAATATTTTAATGCGGACTCCCATATTACTTTTATTCCATCATCCTATCCATCACCAAAAAAGGAAATGACTCCATCCAAGAAAGGAAAAGAACCTATGGTTTCAGCTACTCCTCTTAATTCCCCCGTTTCTTCCCCAACAAATTTGATTGGTAGCGGCCTTGACTATCTCCTAAGCAATAAATTGCTTGAACTCAGACCCCTAACTATTCATAAACCGGAGAAGCCATCCCCTCCTCAAATAAGCCCAAACTCTGCAAAAAATATTACGATGAGAAGGAAAAATAACAGGGGTAGTAGACACTTCAGGGGAAGGGTTGATGGTGCAGGTAGAGGAGTACGAAATCTTTCCCTTATAGATGTTCCTATCATTGATATGTCAGAAGAAGGGTTTCTTAGAGCAAGTATGGCCAAAAAGACCCCTCAATGACTTTCATCATATCTATGAACATAAGGGGTCTGGGGGCAGATAAAAAAAAATTGGCTCTAAAGAATCTTTTCTATTCGGCACAGCCCAAAATCATCTTAATCCAAGAAACCATGCATATCACTCCTGTCTCTATTTCCTACTTCAGGAAATGTTCCCCACATGGCATATGGCTGCTTCGGAGGCCAATGGCCTTTCTGGGGTCTGGCAGTCTTATGGGACCTTGATTGGATCATAGCAAAAGCATATAAATGCTTTGCGGCATTCTCATCTCGGCTTCCATTAGGGGAAAAGGCTGTCCTATTAACATTTTGAACATTTATGCCCCTTACAAGAACAAGTTCCCATTCTGGGAGAAATTATTTGCATCAGAAATTTTTGATATCGAGTCTTTTATGATTGCAAGAGATCTAAATGTCACTTTAAACTCTGATGAAACATGGGGGAACGGCAGGAAAAAATATCCTCTTGCAGATCGCATCAGATATGAGCTGTTACACAGGAACCTTGTTGACATAAACCCTCCTAGAATGCTTCTAACATGGGACAATGGAAGGATTGAAGGGGCATATATAGCTAAAAGACTTGATCGATTTATTTTACATGTTAGCATAATTGATAGACTGGGCATGCCGTTCTCAACCATTGGTAATGTGTTTATATCAGACCATAGACCGATATTTCTAAGTTGGAGAGAAAAGGGTTTTAGAAAAGGGTATCCATTCAAATTTAACAGGTCATGGTTAGAAGAATGTTATAGATCTAACCCAGAAATATTATAGATCTGATATGAAAATATAAGATAATGCAAATAAACCCAGAAATAATATGAAATGATTCTTTATTGATCAAACCCTTAAGGTAGGGCAACACCATACATTCACTCCTTAAGGAAGGAGAACACTCCACAAGCCATATGCCTGTTCATACAATATTCCCTCCTAGGTATATAACATTCCACCCCCCTTAGCATGTTTCGTCCCCGAAACATGGGAAGAACACAAATAATAAGATCTACTCAAAAGAGTAGTCCATTGGTACCATGCACGTGCATCTAGCCATCCAAGAGAAAGGTGAACCCTCGATCTCGCTGGTGCCTCGCTCGCTTGAGATGGAAGTTGACCGTGGCAGCTCTTCTGTGCTGATGTGTAGTAGGTGGATCTTCGCTCCTCGTTATCCGTCATACGGGAGTTGTTGTCCTTGTGGCTAATTGGTTGCTATCTTGTTGGTTGTTTTCTTGCGGGGTGATGTGGGTGATGATATGTTGAAGTTTTAACCCACTGTGTCTTTTTCTTTAATTCACCCTGCTATGGTGCATGTTGTGGTGTCTTCTTTTCCAATATGACTTCAACCACTGAGCCCTCATCTGATGTACCTGTAACCTTTTTTGCTTCAACCTCTATTTTTGTTTGATTGTCGAACAACAAAGACTCATCATCTGATATGTCAGTCCCTGGGACATCTTCTGCTTCAACATTCGTGGACTCTACCTGTTTATTGATGGAAATATCCTGTAATGTAATTTTCTTCTTTTTATACTAGAGCTTCAGGAATTTCTTCTGCACATTAATATTGATAGTACCCACTAATTCCATCCAAGGGTATCCCAAAACAACATCCATGTTATCTATATCTGAAGCATAAAAATCACCATGCAACACATACTTATCCATAGAAATCTTCAAATCCTTTTACAATTGAACATCCTCATCATCCACCTGTGTGTTTTCAATGTGTTTTTTCTGGAACTTGCAATTTTTTTACCAAATTAACATTGATAAAATTATGCTTGCAACTAGGATTTATAGAAACGATGATCTTCTCTTTCTGAATCATTCCATGAACCTGCAATAAGGAGATACCAACAGAAAATAACCCTTTAAGTTCCTTGGTTTCCTTCTTTTCTGTAAAAATAAAATCTTTGCTAGGCTGTGTGTCTGTCTGTGTGAGCTTATCCACAAGATTAGTTTTACGGTCAAAGTGGTCCATAAGATCTTTTGTGAATGTGTCCCAAGTCAAGGGCCTTCGATAGCAACGTCGATGCCATTGCCACCATTGCCGTCTTTCATTGTCCAAGTACAGTAATCCCACACTCAATTGAGTCTCATCATCCATGATGTAATTCAATCTAAAATATTTCTCCATTTATGCTAGCCATTTGGCTGGATGAGAGCTATCAAATTCATACAAGTCCCTGAAATTCAGACCTAGGGCCGCCATCACAAAAAAAATTGGCGAAAAATTGAAATGGTCACAATTCCATCAATATTGCTCAGAATTTGTATTATGACCTGTTTTCGGAAATGGAACAATCATTCTGCATCTGCCCATGTGATAGAAATCTTGATACGGGCACTATAATTTTAGATCTGTGCTGCAACTCTCCCGCCGTCACCAAAATTTCTGCAAAAAAGAGCTGATTTTAAATCAGCGATATCTCCCTCATCCGGAATCCGATTCGACTGATTTTTTTTTTTGAAATTGAGTGTTTTTTCATATAGAATCCAGATCTACAATTATATTTTGCAGATCTTGCGCCAAGACGTCCAGATCTGTGCCGCAAATTCGCTGCCCTGAAAAATTGTCTACAACCCCACTGATTTTTAAATCAGCGATATCTCCTTCATCCGGAGTCCGATTCAGCTGTTTTTTTCTTGAAATCGGGTATTTTTTCACAATGAATACAGATCTGCAATTAGATTTTGCATATTTTGCACCAAAACATACAGATCTGATCTGAAAAATTGCCGCCCCCAAAATCCTGCAAAAAATTAAAAAAATTTCTCCACTTTTGTGCCCAAGAAAGTGCTCTGATACCACTTGTTGTAGCTCTGATACGACTTGTTATAGATCTAACCCAGAAATATCATAGATATGATATGAAAATATAAGATAATGCAAATAAACCCAGAAATAATATGAAATGATTCTTTATTGATCAAACCCTTAAGGTAGGGCAACACCATACATTCACTCCTTAAGGAAGGAGAACACTTCACAAGCCATATGCCTGTTCATACAATATTCCCTCCTAGGTATATAGCAAAGAATCAGAATTCAATGAAGTCATAATAAGAACTTGGAAGGATTTATCATCAAGAGATAATATGCCCCCTTTTTTGACCTTTAGGGATAAGCTTTATTCCATTAGAAAGGTTGTTAAAGATGGTAGTATAAGAAAAGACAACTGAACAGAACGGCTCTTCGGGAAATACAAATGGAACTAGACAACATTTCTGGAGTTTTGGTTGCTCACCTACTCCCCTTCAATATGAGATGTCGTATAAAGGAGCTTGAAAGGAAAAAACAAAAAATTCTGGAGCAGGAAGAAGCATCATGGAGGTTGAAGAGCAGGGCTATTTGGCTTAAGGAAGGTGATAGGAGCACAAAATTTTTCCACAGTTTTGCAAGCTCCAGACGTGAAAAAAACTCTATATGGAAGATAAATGACGGTAGAGGGGGTTTTCTATACTCTCAACAAGACATCTCAAATGAAGCTGTGAGATACTTTGAAAATCAATACAAGAGATCTGGTGATTGCAGGATACAGGACATTTTATGGGGCATTGACTTATTCCCACAAATGTTTGATGATGAACAAAATGAATGCCTTTTCCAGCCAATAACAAAGGAAGAACTGTTAGAAGTCATGAAATCCTTCAAGAAGGATAAGTGTCCTGGCCCAGATGGCTAGACGATCGAATTCTTCATCCATTTTTTTGATCTTATTAAACATGATTTGCTAAGAATGGTCGAAGGCTCTAGAATATCAGGTAGCATACACCAGATAACTTCTTCCACTCAAACAACACTCATGCCAAAGAAAATGGAAGTAGAATCTTTTCAAGATTTCAAGCCGATATCCCTCTATAACATTTCCTTCAAAATCATTTCGAAAATTATTGCTGAAAGAATCAAAGTAACTTTATTTAGATTTTTAACAAAAGATTAGCATGGCTTTTTAAAAGGAAGGAATATTTTGGACACTGTTGCCAACACACAAGAAAGCTTGTTCTCCATGCATACTAAAAAAAGTGAAGCAGTCATATTCAAAATTGACCTTCGAAAGGCATACGATTGCCTTGATTGGGGTTTCATCAGATGCTTACTTGCAAAGATTGGCTTGAAATCTAATATGATAAACTAGATCATGGCATGTGTTGAGAAAGTGAACTATGCCATCATTATAAATGGGATTCCATCCTCTTATTTTCTAGCTGCCAGAGGACTGCGTCAAGGCTGTCCCCTATCCCCCCTATTGTTTATCTTGGCAATGAATTCTTTAAGTCTCCACATTAACAAGGCAATTAGCGAAAACAGGGGTCGCCCATCGAAGATTTGCAGAAACAATTATATCTCGCACAATTTATTCGTAGATGATATACTTATATTTGGAATGTTATGCAGACTCACTTGGATATGCTTACATGACATTCTAAAAAGATTCCAAAAGGCCACATGACTACAAATAAATGAATCCATATCCATTTTCTTCCATAATGATGTCAATTTGGAAATAGTAGAATGGATATCCTCGCTATTCGGGATAGAGGTGTGGTCCATCAAGATTGGAATGAAATATTTAGGATTCCAGTTAAAAGCGAAGGGATACTCTAAAATGGACTGGAAATGGATAATAGATAGGTACTATAAAAAGATATCAGCGTGGGAATACAAATGCCTATCAATGGCAGGAAGAGTTATTTTAGCTCAATCAGTTCTAACACAACTTGTTGTATTCTGGGCTCACTTATTTTTTCTTCTTGCAAGTATCATTCAGAAGATGAACAAGCTAACTGCAAACTTTATATGGGGTGGCCAATCAGAACAAAGAAAATATCACCTATCTAAATTATCTGATATCTCATTGCCGAAGAACTTTGGTGGATGGGGCCTTCTGGACCTGCGAAACTTTAGAAAGGCACTTTTATGCAAATCACTATGGAGAGAGATTTATGGAGAGGGTCCCTGGAGCAACACAATAAAAAAGAAATATATGGGCAGTAAGGATATTTCATACTGGTACAGGTTGGGAAGGATTGGATCCACTTATGGGTCAGCAATATGGCTGAGTTTTCGCAAGATAGAAGATTATTTCTTAAGGAATTTGGCATGGAGCTTCTAGTCTGGTAGCAAGATTCTCATTGGAATAGATCCATTCTTGAGCGGACAGGAGGAAATCACTTTTCCTGAGACACTCCTAAATTTTTTCCATAGGAGAGGTTTTTTCACTTGGGACAAGCTTATTGCAATATGGTAGGGCCCTTTCCCTCTTTGGAAAGAAGTTGACAATATGGGGATGTCTGATATTTTGGCATGGAAATGGAAGAAAATTAAGGACTGTTTGAGAAATTGTGGCATATATCTCTCTTTGGAAGACGATGTTCTTATCTGGAAAGATACAAAAGGAATTATCCTGGTTCGTGTAAAGGACATTTACTCAAATCTGATAGGTTTAAAGACTGCTCTTACCAGCCCAATATTTCCAACAATTTTTTGGAAATCTGGATGTCCTTCCAAAACAATATATTTCTCGTGGCTGGTCTTCCACAACAAAAACTTATCATGGGATAATTTGAAAAAGAGGAGTTGGCACGGGCCGGGTTTCTGTTTAATATGCAAATCCGCTGAGGAAAGCAACTGTCACATGTTCTTTCACTGCCAGAAAACTCAGCAATTATGGCAAGCACTGGCAGATCTATATGGTTTCCCTCATATTTCTCATGCATCTACAAAAGAAGCATTCCTTTGGTGGAGCGGGCAGAAGGAATCCTGGAGGCCTATAATTATTATCACCCTCTGGTGCACATGGAGATGGAGGAACAATATAATCTTCAAGGACAGAAAAGAGCCTTTCATGGGAATTCTACAAAGTATTGTATCTCTCTATGACACCTTACCGGAAAAGTCACACAAGCGAAAAAAGTCTAATCATAATGAGCAAGCACATGATCACACAATGCTTCCAAGAGCGTATTTTGATGGAGCTGCACAAAATAGCTCTTGTGGTTGTAGGGTTCACATCATCATGGATGAAAATTTACAATATCTCATCTCCTGGAATGGGGGAAAGGGTTCCAATTGCAAAGTTGAGGCGATGGCTCTCGTGGGTCTTCTAAATTTTTGCCTTTTCTTTAACATACAGTCCGTTTCAATTTTCGGAGATTCCAAAGTCATGATTGATTATGTATTGGGAAAGAACCATATCAGTAATCCTCACCTTGCAGGCTGGATGGACAGAATCATGTTCCTTTGGAGGAGGATAGAAGGATGCTCAGCACATTTACAGATCATAGAACCAGCAAGCAGACATCTTATCAAAGGAAGGTCTTCTATCAGAAACAGGTATCTGGAACATGAAGGTAATATCTGATGAGGAAATCTTCTCTATCCAGGAATTTTCCATCCCTGGTACTTAATTTCAGTTTTGCTAATCCCAGGTATGCACTGTTATTTTGTCCTTTTTGCTTCTCTCCTCCCTATTGAATATTTTCGGTTTATGTATGGTCAAAGTATGAATTGAAAATTTTGAACAGTGCTGTTACACCTCAGAGGATCCTATTTTCCTTATTTCTCCTTCATGAGCTTTGCAAAATCTTTTATTTGCAAACTTTTTGACAGCTCAAAAGGCTGTCTATCTTCATGGACATCTTATCTCTTTTTGCTGGGATTATGCTTCCCATCTCATATAGATATTTCTGGCACAAATTGCTCCAGCTTCCTATAGCCCTTATGACGTACTATCTGTTCATGTACTATCTGTTCATTATATACCTTATATAATATAATTATGCTTTTTTCGCTCTGAAAAAAATTTATAAAGCCTATCTGTTCATGTACTATCTCTTCATTATATACCTTATATAATATAATTATGCTTTTTTCGCTCTGAAATTTTTTTATAAAGCCTTCGTTATATCCACCACATTAATATTTTTAATTTGGTTATACTAGTAAATATTAGTATAGGCTAACTAATAGATAAAATGTTTTTTTTTTTTTAATTTAAGAACGAAAATACAATTTCACTTAAAATTGTGGTTTTTTGTTGTTTACAATATGTTTTTCAATGCACAAATGAATTTAGCACCCTGAAAAACTTTTGAAGCATTAGAATTTTGTAAATCAAACAGCGTGAACTGAAAGTTTCTAAAAAAAAAAAAATTGTACCTATTTTTGGTTAAAATTGACCAAAAAGCCATTTCATCTATTAATTAAATGCAATTTCAAGAAAAAATGTGATTTTTTGTTATTTAAAATGCATTTTTGAATGCATAAATGGATTGAACAACCTGTAAAACCCTCCAGCATACGAATTCTACATATTAAACAAAAAATCAAGTTTTTAAGAATCTCTAGAATTTTGATTAAAATTAACTAGAGAAAATAGTGTGAAAAATACCATTTCATTTATAAATTAAACTACACCTTAATTAAATTAAATTTTAAATATTTATTATTTTATATTTAATTAAATAATTTTATATTTCCGATAAATTAGTAATAATTTAAATTTATTATGAATTAAACTTTAAATATTTTTTATTTTATATTTAATTAAATAATTTTATATTTCTAATAAATCAGTAATTATTTCAATTTATTAAAAATCTAAAAACATTTGATTTTAATAAAATTATTAATTATCATTAATTAAAAAAATAATTTCAACATTATTTATATAAAACTATTTTTTGATTTACACACAGTTCTGATAATAAGTTGTAAAGTTTGACTTTTTTTTTTTAACAATGTGTCGATATTACATGAGTTTGACATTTGAAAATATACCTTTCATATTTTTGGCCATGTTGTTCACATGGGCGTAAGACATATCCTCTTACACCGTCTTTCTATAATATGAATAAATATCAACAACTATGCAGTTAAGAAGAGTTGTGAGAAAGCTCGTAAATTTATTAAAATATCAAGGTTTGTATAAGAGAGGATGGCTGGTGGTTTTTCGAATAATATTTAAATTTAAAAAGATTATAATTTTTTTATTTATTAAAATAATGATTTTCAACAATTTTACTAAAACTCAGTAATATTATTCTTCACCATGAGAATGTAAAATTGTTTAAATTGAAATTTTGAGATTGTGAAATTGTTGCAATTGAAATTTTGAATGTGAAAGGGTAGTAGATGCTTTGGAAAAGTTTTGGAATATTTAGATTTTATTGAACAACAATTTAAAATTACAATTTCTAACCTGATTTATTTAAAAATAAGTTTAAATATATATATATATATATATATATATATATATATATATAGTTTTTAATTAAAAAAAAATTGTCTTTTTTAAAATAAATCATTAAATTTAAATTTACTATTAAAAAACAAAAATTAATGGTTTCCTATTCAATGGGCTTAAAAGAAAACCCTTGCTCCCTGGAATTTTCCATTGAAACTTACCATTTCAATAATTTCAATTATGGATAAAATTGATTTTAAAAAAATAAAAAGATCATGCTCGGAAAAAGAGACAAGCATCTCACATGCCAATTATTCCAAATAATTAATGTTAGTAATCTTCCGTAATTTAAAATTATATGAACAATAAACTATAGTTTTAGTTTTTTCCACACTCTTGAATTTTTTTAAGAAAAATATTAACATACAACTATATTAAAATATTAAAATTCGTTCCAAAAAAGATACCAAACGTTTCCTATGTTGAATTTTTTAAAAGTCGTCTAAATTGACCCACTGTCATGATGACACCAACCGATGACAGCGAGAGGCCATTCAAAGCGCGGGCCCCACAATCGACCTCACAACCGCCTGAGTTGCCGCCCCCATGTCCTGACCACGCACCGTAAAGCGCGAAGACGTTTAAACGCAACCTACATGGTAGCCTAGATAGCGGCTAACCCCACCGAATTCAAGATACCCCTTCTGGAAACTCGGGACACGTGGCAAACATGACAAGATAAGAGCCTCAGTATCATGGAATTAAAGAAAAGTGTGCCACGTCAGATTGTCCAAAATTATTATTATGGGGATTGAATGCATTTAGCGGTGGGTAGTTGTGCAAAATGGGACGATTCCGATATTTGTCACCATCGTCAAATTTTCCGGCCGCCAAGATTGACCAGTGGACGGACGAACAACGAAAACATTAAAAAGGAATCATGCCATATTTGACCATTCGGCTCTCCAAACCGCACGCCCGAATATATCGCAACGCGATACAATAAGTAGAAGAGAACAACCGGGAATTATTAGAAGAAGGGAAGCTCTGTGGGTCTGGATCACTGGTGTATTGCACGATGGAAAATGGATACTGGTATGACGATGATGACGTGGCGCCTGGTTCGGCTCAGAGCTGGAACAGGATCACTATGCTGGCAAAGAGATTTACCCAGAGGAAAGGTTACACGCGTCTGCCAAGTAGATCAAGACGCATGCGGATGGCCAAGATGGGGCGGCGCCAGGGTAAGGGCGCATCGCTGGTTTGGCGGCTGAGGGCGGTGCCCAGGCTGAGGTTTAGAGTTATTGAGTCCGCCGCAAAATCATGGATGTCAAGAATCAGAGACACTTATGTCGATATGATGACTGGTTTGGGCCGATCCTTAACGATGAGCAGTCGGCCGCGTCCAAAAAAGAAGGCTGTTGAAGAATTTAATACCAAGGTGGTTATGGAGATCTACAAGTCTCTGGGCATACAGGTCTGTCCGGAGTCTCAGCTACAACTTTCTTCCATCCGTTGATCAGAAACCATGGTTATTTCTTTCTGTATTGTTCTTTTTCTTGAAGTTAGTTGGACTGATAAAATTTTGAATACAGAATTGCTTTTAACAGTATTCTGTATCACTTTGTTATTAGTCTTTACTTTCTGGTTTTGTCTCTGGTAATCTCTGTACTGCAAGCCCAGATTTATGACCTCTGACGGCGGCGATTAAAGAAGGCAATCCATTTGTTGCGAAAAAAGGTTTAGGTGTGAAGATGGATAAAGCTTCAGGCCAGCCGTGTGATGAATTTCTGGGTCTTGCTATGTAAAGTTTGGGTATTATTTGGAGTGTATATATGTACTCTTAATGGCCTAAATCATCCACTGGTTCAAACTTTGGAGGATCACAATAATGAAATTTATTTATTTTTAAGTGGTTATATAAAAAAGTTGTTTTTAGTGTGATTTTTTGAAGTTTTTGGTGTCGGAATTTGGTTGAGGTGAAATTTTGATTTGTGTTATTTAAATTAATTTTTAACTGTATATATAGATTCAACACCCTAAAAAACCCTTAGGGCATTTTGATGGTAAAGGTTACCCATCAAACTTGTGACTTCAATGAATTCTTGCTAAATTTTTGGAAAATTAGACCATAAAAATCACAACTATATAAAATGGGTATTTTTTTTGTTAATTTATTTAAGTTAAATAGGTACTTTTACTTATTATTGAATTAACGCTTTTTCGTAGTTGCCTTCTCGGTGACAGCGCAGACATTTGGTCACGAGTTCGACTAGAGTTTTGGCGCTATATAGGGAAAATGGTAGTCTTAGTAATGGTTAGTTTCAATGGAAATGGTAAACGAATTAAGCTAACCGAATTTTTTTATATATTTATTTTTAAAATATTTTTAAATATTTTTAAAATAATATATGTATATACATTAATAATAATGTTATTATTATTAATAAAAACACTAATAATTTAAGATTTGTATTTGCATCAGGTTTCAATATAGAAACAATGGAAAAATAGAAATATTCATCTTGGAATCTTAGTTAATTACATCCAACAAAAAAACCAATAAAATACACACTTTAAAGAATAACAAATGGTATAAAAATCAATTATTGAGATGGTGGTAAAAAATACCCAACGGACCTGCAATCCCGACCACTGAAAATTCCACTCCCATATCAACAACACATTATACACCTTTCAATACTCATGGGATAAGGATAGAATATCAATATATTATTCATTTTTTTAATCCTCGTGGGATAAGGATAGAATATGATGATATTACTAAAGAGATCAGAAGGATTAATATGGAAAAATTTTCATTTATTTAGTAATGTTTTATTAATATTTTAGATCTTTATTTTATTAGTCTTTGATGGGTCAAGGACTATAGCATTTGTTTGTGCTCAAAATGTGTAGACTTTATATTATTTGGTTTTGTTTTGTAATCTTAACTAGAGTTTTAGGAAAATGATTGATATTTATATTTTTCATTAAATTTAAAAAGAATTATTTAATTTTTAACAAATCTTATTTCTAATTTTTTATTGGCTTAGGCAGTTTTGGTGAGACATAATTTCTCTAGTGGAGGGCGTTTTATTTTTGGTATTTTTCAATGCCTAACAATTCATTTTAAAATAATAAAAAAACTAATTTCGTGAGTGGCCATTCCGGTAGTGAGTGCTCTGGCACTTACACTCTTATGTTATTGCTTTGTCTAATAATGCCAAAATTGATGTGATTACAAGTCGTTTGCATAGGCGAGGAAGGGGAGGCGGGCAGGGGTGTTGAACAAATATCAAATTAGTATTATTATGTTTCCTTGTGCGGAAGACGGAGTATGTGCGGGAGAACGAGGGTCCTTTGCATAGGTGGAGGGGTGTGGGGCTGAACAAAATCTTGAATCAATATTATTATGTTTCCTGGTGCAGAATCTTTACTATGCGGAGGACGGAGTATGTGCGGGAGAAAAATGGTCCTTTGCATAGGCAGGGGTGCTCTGACACTGACATTGTTATGTTACTACTATGGACAATATTCAAACTAAAATCTAACTTTGTTACCGAAAAATAAGTGCATTAGTGATTTCACATTTGTCAATTGAACTCGTATTATGCAATATTAAATAAATTGTGTTTTCAATCCATGTGAGGAAGAAGTGTTGTGCGTTAAAACGAATATGTGAACCATACTACGAATGAGTCAATTAAGTAGCAATTTGTGTCATGAAAAGTTTGGTCTATGTGTGCAAAACTAAAAAATGTATGAAACATCCCTATGTTTCCTTGTGTGAAGCTTTCACTGTGCGGAGGACGAGGTATGTGCGGGAGAACGGGGGTGAAGATATGACTTTACTCTGCAAAGACGAAATTAATTATAAACTCTTTTCCATTTAAAACTTTTACAAATCTAACTATGTGGAACAACAATTGTATAGAGCTGTGAATATGTGTTGAATGAAGGATGTGCGAAGAACAAGGCATGTGCAGGAGAACGGGGGTCAGAATATGAAGTTAAGGAAGAAGATTTCGATGTGAAAAATGAAGGGCATGCAAAGCATAGGTTGTGTGCGCAAGAACGGGGGTGCAGAGGGGACTATATTCCTTTCCATTTAAAACTTTCATAGATTTGGCTATGTGGGAGAACAATTGCATAGAGCTGTGAAACTGTGTTGAATGAAGGATGTATGAAGGGAAGGGTATGTGCGAGAGAACAAGGGTGCAATTTTTTTTTCCATTTAATTTTTTTACATATCTAGCTATGTAGAAGAATAATTGCATAGAGTTGTGAATATGTGCGGAATGAAAGATGTGCGAAAACGTTGATACATTGTGTGGTTTTCTCATTCCATCTATGTGTTAGTATATTGAATGGTGACATGCGTAGGTGTGTTGTTGGTGAATTGAACACTGAAAGGACTAATATTTACCCACAACATTGTTTTCTATTAAATAGAGGATAAACATTGGGACGATTAAAGATCCAGATGGCAGTTTTATTTTTGTAACGTGTTTTAGACGCAAAATAGTAGCAGGTGGTGATTTCTAGTGAAATGAGTCTGCAAGCATTTGAAATAACTAGTATAGCGAGGAAAAAGTGTTATTTGTAGTTATACAAATAACTCATTTCCTCTCGATTACGTTTGTCGAATAGCTAAATGTGTAACATTTGCTCTTTGCATAATATTTCATTCACAATGTTACGGTCTTGCACATAAATTTTTAGTCAACAAATTTCTTTTGCACACATGTTCTTGCTTCATATTACATTTGTGAATTAAATACTAATTAGAGGATAGACATTAGGACGTGATTTTTATCTCCGATATTGAGATTTCGTGACATATGTCGTGCGCACAAAAGTAACAGGTGGTGATTTATAGGGAAATGAGTCAACAAACATTTGAAATCGTTAGTGGAGAAAGGAAATAAACTGTTTGCTCATATCAATAGGAGCATTTTCTAATTGACTACGTATTTCAAATAGTGGATTGTGTAATGTTTTCTCTTTGCAAATTACTTTTAAAATCTTGGACTATTGTTTGGGCTTCTGTTGCCTTACATAAATTATTATCTCCTAAGCTGAGGTCACATAAAATCGCATTCTCGGTTTCAATAGTGTCTCAATGGTGTCTCTATTAATTCATGGTTGGTAGCAGTAGTGCAGAAATACAAAAGTTCTACAATACTCCTAGCTTTTAAGCTGATTCACCTTTGACGGTTTTCTATTCACATTTATTATTGATAGTTTCTAAGTTGATTTTCATAATCATAGGTAGTTCGTATTTATTTTATATGGTGAGTCTATGTTTCTTATGACATGTATAATAATGATATTAAAGCAGTGATAAAGTGTGGAGTAAATGGATGCAATGATGATTAGCTTTGGTATGTTCAATTGCTAATTGTTGAGCATGTTGTGTGTAATAATTTTGACATGGGTAATAGTAATAGTTGCACGATAATAGGTGTGTAGAGCAAGGAGCATAAACATGTTTGGTGCAATGTTTAGTATGTGCATGTGCATTCAATACTATTGAATTTCATATCAAGAGGATGTTATTAGAGGTTAAGATTTGAAGAATGGAAACATCATTTTTTTTAACAAATATGTAAACCTAATACTAATAGGAACTTTTCCTTGTGCAAAACTTATAATGAAAGTACTTATTTGGGGTTTGGATACATTGTAAATGATGGCTGATTAATTAGCAAATGTGTGCGGAGGTGCAAAGTGTTAGTTTTTGTTCCTTGACTTGTGCAACTTGCTCAAAGTTGGTGGTTTTTTTTATTTCGAATGAATTCTAATGTTAAATGGCATTTTCCCTCACTATAGTAGGCTTTTCAAATGTTTACTCACTTGTTTCCCTAAAAATCACTACCTACTACTACTTTGTTTTTGAAACATGTTACGAAATATTTGTATTGAAGATAAAGTTGTCAGTCATATTTTTTTATCATTATGATGATTGTCCTCTAATTAATAGAAAACAACATTGCAGGTAAATATCACTCCTTTTAGCATTCAATTTACCGAGTACGCACGTGTGCACGTATTTATTCAATGTACTGATGCACACAATGTATCAATGTTTCCCATCCTTGTTTCGCACATTCATTCTCCCATAGAACACTACTTGTTCGCATGCATTAAAAAGACACTTAATCTAATATTGCATAATAATAATAAGTATTTAATCCACAAAATATTCATTATTTCTAGTTTACAAATCACTCTTTCTAGTTGTTTCTATTACATTACGAATTAAATTTTTTGTTTCTAGTTATTAAATTAATTTCGCATCTATGGAATAAAGTACCTTATGCACCCCATCCTTCACACATATTTCATTCCACACAGAGCCACAACTCTATGCAACTACTCTTTCGCACATCTAAATCTGTACAACCTTAACATAGGAATTTGATTCATAGTTTTATGCAACTTCTCTTCGCACAACTAAATATGAAAAAGTTTTAAATGGAAGAGTTTAAAATTAATTCGATGTCTATGGAATAAGGTCCCTTCTGCATCGAAACCACGTGTCAAGTTGTGTGGGAGATAGGTATGCAAAAGGAATGTGTGGGGGAATATATGCGACTCTGTCTAGTTGTGGATCAAACACTCTAGCTATGGATCAAACACATCTTGACAGTTAGCTTTGCACCGTAATGCTCAAAACTATGTGTGTCAAGTCATTTGTAAATCAAATTTGGTTCGGTTTTAAATAGTAATGGGGATCAATTGTCAAGTTGATTCATCATAGAAGGTAACTGAACACGTCTTTGCATAATATTTATTTGCAAATTTCCTTGCATATTTTATTATTTATAACTATTATTGATAGTTCTAAGCTAATTTCCATGATGACATCCATAATCTAATGATACTTCAAATTTGTTTGGAAAAACATGGATATTCTGGCATGTTCATAATAAAATCCGATATAAATTTTTGTAACTCTAGGTTACAGCTGTGAAGCATCAAGATTTCGGGTGTCATTGGGGTTTTGATGATGTTAAATCCATTTACACTATCAAGAACATGATTCAAACACTCTTATTTCCATATTTTTGTGAAAAAAAAATGGCGGATTCCAATGATTTTTGGCCATGTAGGCAAATTTGGCATTTCAGTAGACACCACCTATTATTTTATATCATAAATTTATGATTCTTATGACATGTATATCAATGATCTTGAAGCAGGAGCAAAGTGTGGAGTAAATGGACAAGATGCTTTTGGAATTTCAGAATTTTTTTCCATTACTTTACATAAACGTTAGCTTTGGTATCTTTAATTGCTATTTATTTAGAGTGTCGTGTATAACCATTTTCACATGAGTAATAGATGTAGAAATTTAATGTGTAGATTCAAAATTGTTCATGAAATTTACTAGATCTTACTCATCTGCAAAAAGAAAATCACGATCAAGAACACAAATTATTAACATGCATCAAGATTCAACACACATACACATAGATTTATCTAGGGGAAAGAAACTGCTCAAAACCCCTTACTATCTATATTGCATTAATCAAATAATAGAGAAGAAATACAATGCTTGCTCAAGCCTGAGCAACCCCTGCACTAGTATAATCTATCTCACTACCTCATAGACTGACTCAAGCCAATACTTAGCCAATTTCTCAGCCTACCAAGCTCCTATTTCCTTACGTTGTTTGATGAGGAATTATCCCCCTATTAATTAGGGAAATTACTCATTGAGAATTGTATAATTCCTTTAGGCCCTTCTTTGATTGCATGCACCACTTGTACAACTTGGAAAATTCTACAACTGATAATACACTACCCTTGAACTCCAATCTCAACTGGGTAACTCGAATTCTCTGCATGCATGAGTTAATTTAGGCTGATTTATTAGTTTAGCTGGATGATCACTCACTGTGAAAAGAGTTACACACTCTTGATTGAACCTCCACTAGTTCTACTAACAATGAGAACCAATTACATTGACAATAACCCAAATTAATTGAAATAGATTGCTACAAATTAGCAATCATTCATGTAGAACTAAACTCAAGTGTCTCTAACTTGAATAGACTAAGTTAACTGAGTGACAAGAGCTATGTCACCTCAGTTAACTACCTCCAAGTATTCTGCTGAAATTGAAATTGAAATTTCTCCTTATTTAATCAAGGAAAAATTAAATTAGGATTTTCTTGTTGCATTTTCAACACTCCCTCTCAGCAAGAAAGGGATTATCAGATACCCCAATCCTTCTTCTATGGAACTCAAATTTGCCTCTTGACAAAGCATTTTTCAAAATATCTACATCACGTTCCTCTATAGGAATGTACTGCAACAACATAATCCACCTCTGCACACAATCTCATAGATGGTGATACCATATGTCGATATGCTTAGATCGATCGCAAAACATTGAATTCCCAAAGAGTGTGATGCAACTATGATTGTCACGGTAAATCATTATAAGATCCATCTTTTGACCAAATTACCCAACAAGAATCTTTCTCATCCAGATAGCCTCACATGTTGCTTGAATTGCAACCATGTATTTTGCTTCCATTGAGCTGGGTGCCACAAATATTTGCTTCTTATTGTACCAAGAAATTGTTGCTGACCTAACACTAAAAATTCTTCCTAAATTTATCTTCCTATCTAATGGACTCCCCACGCAATCTGCATCTGTGAAGCATTGCAGCTTCACTCCCTCTGTTTGTTGGTACCAAAGACCAAACTGAGTAGTTACTCTAAGGTATCTCAACACATGCTTTGTCGCCTTCCAATACAGTTTGGTTGGATTAACCATGGTTTGACTAAGCTGGTTAACTGCATAACACATGTCTGGTCATGTGTTCACCAAATACATGAGTGAACCCACAAGCTGCTTGTAAATGGTAGCCTCCAATTTCTCACCTAAAGTGGCATCCTCTTTCCTCGAGTTACCTTCTAGGGGAGTGTCCATGGGTTTGCTACTCTCCATGCATAACTTATCCAATATCTTGTTGGAATTCTTGCTCTAAGAGCCAAACAGTTCCCCATCTCCTTGCCATGCTTCCAAACTAAGGAAATAATGCATGAGTCACATGTCCTTCATCTCGAACTCCCTTGCAAGGTCCTTCTTACAAGATCTGATCAACTGCTCATCACCATTAAGGATTAAGTCATCGACATATAGCATAATAATTAATAATTTATCTTCTACCACAATGTGATAAAGGTTTGCATCTGCTTTACTTTTGGTGAAGCCCAAATCAGTGAGATAGCTATCGATCCTAGTATACCAAGCATGAGGTACTTCCTTGAGTCCATACAACGCTTGCTTGATTCTGCACACATGTGAATCTCTATCAAAGGTCTCAAACCCCTCTGACTGCTCAATATACACCTCCTCCTCAATTACTCCATTAAGGAATGTTGTCTTCACATCCATCTCGTAGTTCGGCTCAAAGCTGGAACAAGATTACCATGCTGGCAAAGAGATTTATCTAGAGGAGAGGGTACACGCATATGATAGGTAGATCGTTGGAACAAGATTACCATGCTGGCAAAGAGATTTATCCAGAGGAGAGGGTACACGCGTATGACAGGTAGATCAAGACACATGAAGATGTCCAAGTTGGGGCGACGCTAAGGTAAGGGCGCATCGTTGGTTTGGCGGTTGAGGGCGGTGCCCAGGTTGAGGCTTAGAGTTATCCAGTCTGTTGCAAAATCATGGATGTCAAGAATCAGAGACACTTATGTCGATATGATGATTGGTTTGGGATTATCCAAGAATTTAATACCAATATTGTTGTTGAGATCTACAAGTATCTGGGCATACAGGTCTGTCTGAAGTCGCAGCTACATCTTTCCTCCTTCCGTTGATCAGAAACCATGGTTATTACTTTTTTTTTTTTTTTTAAGTTAGTTGGACTGATAAATTTTTGAATACACAATGAGTACTTTTAGCACTATTATGTATCAGTTTATTATTAGTCTTTACTTTCTAGTTTTTTCTCTATTAATCTATGTACTGCAAGCCCAGATTTATGGCCTCTGACGACAACGACTAATTAGGCAGTCCATTTATTGCAAAAAAAAATTGCGTGCGAAGATGGATAAGCCTCATGCTAGCCACATGATGAATTTCTGGTTCTTGTTTATGTAAAGTTTGCGTATTATTTGGAGTGTATATATGTACTCTTAAATGACCTAAATCATCCACTGGTTCAAACTCTGGAGGATCACAATAATGAAATTTATTTGACTTTAACATCTTGTGTGGTTATAAAAAATGGGTTTTCCTTTTTGTTAATTTATTTAATTTAAATAGGTACTTTTTAAATATATATTTTTATAGAGTAGTCACCACAATTTTGTAGGGAAAATAATAGAAATTTTGTTGAGATTTTGAAAAAAATTGGGTGAAATTTTTGGAAATCTAGGTTATAGCCGTTAGGATTCGGAATATGGGAACTTCAAGGGTTCTTGATAGTGCTGAATCCATTTTCACTATCAAAAAAGTAATTCAAATACTCCAACCTTGGATTTTTTGAAATTTTTCTTGCCAGATTCAAGCAAGAAATTTCCATCTGGATGAAATTGTGGTCTTTGGTAGACAATGCCTTATTTTATCAAATAATAAAAACAATATGTTTTTTTAAATGATGTCAAGCATGTGTAGGATTGCCAAAAAGAAATTATTATATTTAGTTAATCAATCTACATTTAAACCCATAACATTTGGCTAAATAAAGAAAATGGAATATCGTACACAATAAAACTTAACATTATTAAAGTTACATATTTATAAACTATAAAAATGGTTTTTCTAACCTATCAAAATTAATAAATTGACCGTGAAGTTGAGTAAAATAAAAAAAGTTCCTCAGGGAAAAATCACAATTTTCTATTAATTGAGAAAATCACATGTTGTAGATGCCTGGCAGGCATATGCAATAAGTTAGGCCGTGGCCATCAAAATAATATGTATGTACAAAATTACCCGCAAGGGGTATACTGTGATTGTTTAGAAAAATGATATATATAAACAAATGTACTGATATAAACTGCAAAATAAACTGCAGATTAAGGCCTATCAGCTCGCTGATATAACTGATCAATATAAGGCCGATGGTAGTATTGAAAATGTTTTGCATCCTGCTGCTCTTGGATTAGCCATAACCCCCTGGGCTGGACCGTGGCCGCCTTGGATAAATGGTCGGCAGCCTGATTGTGTTCCTTGTAAATGTGTTGACAAGAAATATAATCAAAATGAGATTTTAAAAGCATGGCTTCATCCAATATATTCCTGAGAGAGTGCACATGACATGCATATGTATTATTGAACCAGTTTATGATGATTTTAGAATCCCCAAATATCTGAAGTTGTCTGCAATTGTGTGCTAGTGCAAAATGGAGCAAATGTCTAAGGGTGATAAGTTCAACAAAGTTATTTGTTCCAACCCCAAGCCCATCTGGATTCAGTAAAAATGTCTGTTAGATTTGTGTAATAAAATACCCACCCCCCCACACACCCTTTCTCTTGTGCAACACCATCGAAATATGCCCAAGGATGATTTCGGTTTATGACTTCAGGTATCACAACGCGAGCAAGAGGAGTGGGATCATCTTCTGGAATTTCATGGTAGGCATTGATAATCTGAGCAATTGACAATGGCCAGCAGGCTGCTTTGTCTCTAAAGATGATTCCATTTCTATTCAACCAGATGGTCCAGCATATAAGCAGAGGGAGGCAATGATTTTTCTGGTTCGTGGACCCCACCCTCCAATGTTTCCAAGCCTCCAGTGTGTTTTGTCCGTGCCATCTCATAGTAATGGTCAATGAGGAAAGTACTTGTTCCCATATATTGATTACAATAGGGAAATGGAGAAAGAGATGATCATTGGTTTCTTTAGCTTGGTGACATAGAACACACCAAGAGGGGCCATAAAAGGATATTTTCATCATATTACCCCTGGTAGGTGTCTTGTTCATCAATACATTCCACATAAATAGTTTGGTGCATGGGGGGCTTTGAGCTTCCAAAGAGCACGTCACCAATCCATCAACACAGGTGGCATGTGAGTAGCATGAATAATAGGATATCCCTCTTTAGGTGAATATGATCCATGCCCTGCAGGAGCCCAAATGAGTTCGTCATCACCCTCCATAATGCGAACATGTGATTCAGTCAGTGCGGATATATATCCTGCCCAAGCCTGGTGCCATTGGACTGGGATACCCAAATGTTCAACAGATTTCCATGCTTGTGCAAATATTGAGGTGTTCTCTGAATCAGCAATATTGGCAATCATATGAATGCAGTTGAGTAAAATAATTTGTTTTTATTGAACAATTATATATATATATATATATATATATATATATATATATATATATATATATATATATATATATATATATATAGATATATATATATATATAAGCATAGTCTATAGAGCCCATAAAATAATGGAAATTTTGACAAGATCATGATAAAATCTCGCAATTTTTTTTTAAATATTTGTTTCTGATTTAAAGAAAAAAATGTTGGATTTGGGCAAGAAATCTGCCATCCAGACCAATTTGTAGCATGAGTAGACAATGCCTATATATAATGATGTGACCATCAGATAAATATATAATTAATAATATTAGAGGTGATAATGATCAGAGTTTTATTCCTTTCCATTTTAGTAATAGGAACAAGGTTAGTAAGTGTCGCCGCTTATAAATTTAAAATAAGGGGCTAAATTTTTATTCGTTAAGTCTATCATTTTAATGCAAAGTGACGAGAAATGTTTGCAAAGGAGAGGAGAAGAGTAGGAATACAATACATTATTGAATTAATGCACTTTCCGCCTTCCATTGATCATTGACTAATAACACATTTGGAAATGAGTTTGAGTAGGGTTTTGGGGTAATATAGGGAAATTGGTTATTTTAATAATAGTTAGTTGAAAGGAGAGGAGTAGAGTAGGATTAGAATACATATTGAATTAATGTGTTTTCGTCCTTCCTTCTCAGTGACAGAGAAGACATTTGGTCATGAGTTCGACTAGGGGAGAGCCACCAATACACGAGCACCTCCACGTCAAACTGCACCAACGCCACAATATCGTGCCTCGCTATCGTACGACACATGGTGGCTCATGTGTCCACTTGTTCCCTGTACATACTCACTAGTTCATCGGGTTAACGTTGTGTTTGGTATAGGTTAGGGAATAATATTTGAAGGTTGTGTTTGACAGTTTGCATTTATGTTCGGGTCTGGTTTTTGTCTGTTTGTGTTGTCGAGTACTTGCGTGTTGCTGCTCCAATGGCGGTCACTGCCATAACTATCGTTGGCGCTGCGGATAGTGGGTTATGGAGTAATTTGATGGTTGTGTTGGAGGTTGTTCGATTGTTATCATCCGTTTTGTCTTGTTTATTGGGCTGATTTTTCTTCTTGTCTGGTGTATTGGGCTCGATATTCGTCTACGTTCCTCCCTGTGGCAAATTCAGCTTGGCTTGTTGTTGGATATGGCCGTTTTGTTCTCTGAAGGGTTTTTTAGGTTTTGAAGTAAATTTATGAGCTTTTTGGTTGAATTTTGCATGTTTTTTGTAGGTTTGGGGATATCTAACAATGTTTGATGTTGTCTTGCAAGTCGTTGTAGTCTGAGCTATGGTTTTTGGAGCATTTGGGGTTCTCGTGGCTTAATAGCATGGAGAAGGCCGATAAAACGATGACTAGAAGGTATGACACTGTCCTACCAACCTATATACCTGTGTTTTTAAACACATTTAACCGAATTGGATTATTGTGCCTTTGTTCTGCATGTGTATGTGATTTTAAAAACATTCAACGGTGTGGGTTTTGGGTTTTAGGTTGTGGGTTTTGGGTACAACGTTATCATTATTTGTTGAGTAATTCCTATTTTTCTCCACTATCCATCACCTTTAGGTTTCATGGTTTCATAGTATGTGATTCTAGCTATAAACATATTATCTCTAAAAACCTATTCATCAGTTTGGTATTTAGGGTTAGTATCTAGCATTGTCACATCTGCCACTATTTCAATGGTATTATGAACATGACCTGCCTTCAAATTTCTCATTTTCGAAGTGAACAAATGTTCCTCACTGGCCTCATGACAGTGCCCACCACTTGCTAGGATTTCATTCAGTTTGCATTTTTTTTTTCTTTGAGATATTATTTGATTGATAATCCTGGGCAGATCCTTCCTTTGAAAATGAAAATGGTCCATAATGTTGAGGGTCCCCATGGTGGAAAGAGCTACAATGAAGCTATAGTGAAGCTTCTACCTATTATTCAATAGTGAATATGTTTGTAATGATCCTAATTACAATGTGATAATTTTTTATCTTTATATGTGCAATATATATCCTCTCTTGAAATAGGAACTGTCAATATATAACCTCTCTTGAAATAGGAATATATCTCTTACACTGGATAGATATTACAGATAGATATTATGATTTTACTGGAGCTCGCACTTTCAGTTCCCTCCCCTCCCCCCCATTTTCTTTCTCGAGCTTCGAATACAACTTCTTGATGTCCTTCAAATCAAAAATTACTTCTTGATGTGCTTCAAATTAGGTAAGGAAGTTGTATTCGCACCTTTCTGAGAAAGGAATATCATTCCCAAATTGGGTTCTTGGAGAATCTAAGATTTCTTCTTTTTAGTTCATGTAATTTAGTCTTCAGGTCAAATTTTTAATTTTAGAAATGAACAAATGTTATGGAAATATATCTTTTGACTTCATTACCTAATCAATTCTTATACATTTGTCAGATTTTTAGTTAGATATGTAAGTCTATTTATAAAGATCGTATCTACCGAGTCCAAACTTTATTTAGTTCTATTTCCTTTGCAATGTTGTTTCAAATTGGATTCAATTGATCATTTCTTTCTATTATTTTCTCTTGAATTTCCTTTAGTGAGAACAAAGGGATTCTTTTGTTTGCTCCCTTTGTGAGCAGACAAAGGGCTATTTTCCATTGCACTTCTCAACCACATGCTCCTGGGCAGATCCTTCCTTTGAAAATGAAAATGTTCCATGACGTTGAGTGTCCCCATGGTGGAAAGAGCTACAATGAAGCTTCTACCTATTATTCAATAGTGAATATGTTTGTAATGATCATAATTACAGTGTGATAATTTTTTATCTTTATATGTGCAATATATAACCTCTCTTGAAATAGGAACTGTCAATATATAACCTCTCTTGAAATAGGAACAAATCTCTTCCACTAGATAGATATTACAGATAGATATTAAGCTTTTCACTGGAGCTCACATTTCCAGTTCCCCTTCCCCCCCCCCCCCCCCCCCAACATTTTCTTTCTCGAGCTTCGAATACAACTTCTTGATGTCCTTCAAATCAACAATTACTTCTTGATGTGCTTCGAATCAAGTTAGGAATTCATATCCACACCTTTCTGAGAAAGGAATATTATTCCCAAACTTGTTTCTTGGAGAATCTAAGTTTTTTTTTTTTAGTTCATGTAATTTAGTCTTCAGGTCAAATTTCTCATTTTAGAAGTGAACAAATGTTATGAAAATATATCTTCTGACTTCATTACTTGATCAGTTCTTATACATTTTTCATATTTATAGTTAGATACGTGAGTCCATTTATAAATATTACATCTACCTAGTCCAAACTTCATTTAGTTCTATTTCCTTTGCAATGTTGTTTCAAATTGGATTCGATTGATCTTTGCTTTCACTTATTTTCTCTTGAATTTCCTTTAGTCAGAACAAAGGGATTCTTTTTTTTACTCCCTCTGCAACCAGACAGAGGGTTGGTTTCCATTTCACTTCTCAACCACATGGTCTTGGGCGGATCCTTCCTTTGAAAATGAAAATGGTCCATAATACTGAGGGTCCCCATGGTGGAAAGAGCTATAGTGAAGCTTCTACCTATTATTCAATAGTGAATATATTTGTAATGATCCTAACTACAGTGTGATAATTTTTTATCTTTATATGTACAATATATAACCTCTCTTGAAATAGGAACAAATCTCTTCCACTGGATAGATATTACAGATAGATATTAGAGATCTCTTTGTCTCTTCCTGAATCCCCTCATGCTCAGTTTCTCGTTGGTTATTAGTATCTTCTTCTTCTTGCTTATTGGCGTCACTTTTTTCTTCTTCCTTCCCACTTGTACTCTTGGTCTCCTTATTGTCTTCTAGATTGGGGGTTATCCCATGTTCATATCTCCTTTGTGCATTATAATTGAGATTAGCCTCCTCTTCTACATGCTTCCCGATGAAGCCAAGATCATCCTTATCTTCATCAAAATCCCATTATTCAATTGGACAATCAACAAATCTCCTTAAACCATCAACAAAAACAAGTTCTGAAGTATTACCAACAGTGGTCTGACTTGGGGATACTCGATGGCTTCCTATAGTAAGCCTTGTTGAGAAATCAATGCATGTAGGTATTAGGGTTTGATTACTCTTTTATTGATAATTACTTATGATTTATGTTAACTTATTTTCCTTCTTTATTATGTTTCCTTTCATCTAGTAAGTACCAAATTAAATGATTATCTTGGTCATACTTGTTGTAGTTGGATCTTCACATCAAAATAAAAATAATTTTCAGATCATAATTCAAATTCAAATTCAATAGAGTTCAAAATATTGAATTCAGTTGATCTAACTTTGATTAAATTATTCAAACATAGTTCAATTATCTACAGATCATATTATCTATAGATCATAAAAAACATTCTCAAATCAAGTAGAACTGGATGTAACTGTGTAGAAGAGAATGGTATTTTTATCATTTGCAATCCTCAATCTTATGAACTAGATAATCCTTAATTGTGTAGAAGTTTAGCTTCTACTATGAAACCAATCAACATATTACATCCTTACAAAATTTGCATTGCGATGTCGTTAAAAAAATTAACTCATGTCACCCCTATGCTTAATGGCCTCCATTTCTTGCATTGCCCAAAATTTTTGAGTCTCTTGCCTGACCCAAGTATGGAGGACTACCCAAGATTGGCTGATTAGGATGTGCTTGAATGTTACCATATGCTTGACTCCAATTTTCTCCTTGTAGCCATGGAGGGACTAAGTAGCTCAAGTCTCCACTTTTGTTACTAGCCCCAAAACTGAGTGCAGGTGTCATATAAACGAAATTAGGATTTAAACCTACACTGGGAAGGGTATATGAGGTGGGCACAACCCCTGGATGATAGTGGGGGACTTGGATGTTAATCATCTCTCGGTATGATGGTGTGTGCTCTACAATGTGGTCCAACGTGTTGGACATCATTCTATTTTCCTCAAACTGGTTTGGACCATAGTCTTCCCTACTTTTCAGCCCTCCTCCTCTTTCCAACACTTGGTGAACCTTTCTTGCCTCCCTATTTTTCCATGCCTATTGTTTTTTATGTTCCTTATCTTCACTTGATTTTTGTATTTCCAACATTTCCTTTGATCGAGCTTCTGTTGATGCAATCCTTACAAGTTTCTTTTCCTTGGCCAACTCCTTCTTTCTCTTTTTAGATTCATGAATTTCATTTTTTTTCACGTTCATACTCAAACAATAATTTCATATAATTTTCAGATGTGAGAAACTGTGAACTCCTCCCCAAATGAAGACAATTTGATGTTGAGTGCCTTGATGAGGCCTTCACTCTCTCTACTGGTAGCCTTAGGAATGCACCAATTATTCTATGATTTATTGTCCCATGCTCCCAGGGACCTGAGACTTTGCTTTCAACCTCCGGTACAACTGATTGGCCCCCATTGTTGGCTTCTTCAGGTACTTCATGCTGAATAGGATCCTCTTCTAGTAAGTCATTGTCCACAAAATAATGAACAAGTTCGGTGTTCAACTGTAATGGTTGTGAATGCATGTCCATACTTTCCTCATTGGTGGTAGATACATTATGTGTGTTGATCTTCATCATGGCCTCTGCAAACCATGATGGTGGGCTTACCTGCATTGGCATGCTCAATTGCTCATTGTTTAATCCTGTTGCATTATCATTTGAAATCAAGTTCCATTTTCATTCGCTTTGTCAACTGCCTCATATGGAATATCACATGAAGAATTGGCAGGTGGTTCAGTGGGTGTGACAACCTCCATGATATTGACTAAACTGTGTATCACTCACATGTTCATCATCATCACCATATAAGTACCCTTCATAAAGGGACATTATACCTTCAGAAACAACAACATCTTCTTGGGCATCAACATGGTCTTGTAAATTTTCCAGCTTCTTTACCTTCCACATAAAATGCTTGGGTACAACCAGTATCATGCATAAGAGCATCAACATTAAGTGGCCATATGCCAATCCTCCTAAATCCAACCTTGATATTAGAAGGTGTGAGAGCCCTTTAAAATGCTTTACTTGCAAGCTCATCTATCTCAAATCTCTTTACTTCCACCCCTATATTCTTTGTCATCCACGAAGCTCGCTCGGCACTAAAATAGTTCTTGAAAGGCCCAAACACGATGACATCAAGGGGTTGCAATCTGTGAGTGGTATGAATCGACAATGTTAACAAGTCAACCTCAATAAATTGACCGTGAAGTTGATTAAAACAGTTCTCAATCTTCCTTTGACTTCCATTTCCAAATAAAATTGCATTATGATTCATGTTTCTTTAACGAAAATCATTTCTATCTTTTTTATTTTTATTGAACTACAGCTCAAGTCAATAAGTTGACCCTGCAGTTGAGTAAAATACTTTATTTTTATTGAACAATTATATATATATATATATATATATATATATAACGTGGTGACTATCGGATAAATATTAGAGGTGATAATGATCGAGTTTTATTGCTTTCCATTTCAGTAATAGAAACAGGTTCAGTAATTGCCACTGCTTATAAATATAAAACAAGGCCGCATAGCTACTGTTTCCTGCCACTGAGTTTAAATATAGCTAAATTATAAATAGTGAGGCTACATAAATGTCAAAGAATAACACCCAAATATGGTGGGGAATTGAAGTAATGACTTAACATGCAGAATGCGTTAACAAGGCATCCATTCCTCGTAATAATTAAAATATGGAATTGTTTTTCATTTTATTTATTTTAATTGGGATTAATTAATTTCACTTATATATTTATAATATAAAATGGTCTATTATTTTACTTTAATATAATATATTAATTGATTAAATGGTTTATTATTCGTTAATTGTGATTGTTATTTAATTATTTTTATTCATATGTAAATTTAAAATGTAAAAGAACTAAACTTTTGATTAGAGTAAAATAAATTATTTTTAAATAACATTATTTTTTATTTGAATGAGAAAGTATTTGGATAATATTGAGATATTTCAATTTCTAATTTTCTCTCAATTATAAATTCTCTGTATATGTATAGTAAAGTGTTGTCCAAAACAAAAAGAGAATTGAAATAAGATACCATGTAATGCAATGTTGAGTTAGTGGGTTGTTTTGAGTGGGTTGCAAGCATTGAGTCATTTGACTTAGGGAAGAATAGATGCCACATTCCCCCTCTAACAACATGCTACTTGTTGTATATGTGTTGAAGAATCATGGTAGATGATATTTGTTAGTAAGTCATGTTTTACTTTACTACCTTTTGAACATGTCACAAGTGGAAAATGCATATATTTTGATCAATGAACGAAATTAAGAATAAGTGAGACCACATGGCCACTTGTCACCCTCACTCTCCATGGTGTAATATATGTCATTATTGACTATAAAAATTCCTCTTCATCACTTCTTTTCTAGGAGCAAAGGCAACAATCTCTTAAGTGTCATGTTAATATTTATTTAAGTAGATGTTGATAGCAAAGAAAGAGGATGAATTTTACTCTAGCAAATTCAAGTCCCAGCTCATTAAAGGCAACTAAGGATGAGATCTTCAATGGTAACTACTCAATTGCTCCAATAACCACAAATGAATAATAATAACACAAAAAATATACACATCATCTCAATCTAAATTTATATGCATGGTAACAAAATTGTCTTAATAATATTTATCTATAAAAATTCATTGCAGAAGTTTTGAAAATCCATATTTATCCATATATTCACTCCACTCCACTCCTCATTTTATTTTGGAAGTCACTTTTCACCATTCATTTTGTTGCAAAATGTTAGTTATTAATCAAGTACAAATTCATAACCTTTACATGCCTAGCAAGAATGAGGCCTTCAATTTCAAAATTAATGATTCTAGCAAATAATGAAATTGTTATTTGTTTTAAGTAATTTTCTTTATAATTGATATCAAAAATTACCAACAATGGAAAGATCTAGCACATCAACATTTTTTTTCCCGTGGAAAAAGTCACACTTTCTTTATTAATAAAGAAACTGCATTTTGCAAATGCATAGCATATAGAATATTCGAGCATAGCCTGTGCTTCTTGCCCAGTCAAAACTGTGTTCGCCAATTAAGGCTTTTGGAAAAAACATAGAGATAGTCTATAAATATGTATATTGCTGTATGCAGAGAGCCCTGTAGCTGTATGTACCGACAAAATGTAAGCAGTGAGTATATACATATGACTTTCAACATACTGTTCAAAATAAACAAAATTGCAAAATTACAAAAAATTCATTTTTGTAGAGCTGTCATGTTTCCAGCTCTATGAACGGCCTATGGTAGTACTGATAACAGCTGTCGTCCCTTTCCTCAATGATTAACCAGCTAGTGTCGTCCCTGAGCACCGCCTCCTTGGATAAGCTGTCAGCGGTTGTGTTGCATTCCCTGTAAATGTGACGGCAAGAGAAAATATCAAAATGAGTTATGAGTCGGTGTGCTTCATCCAAGATATGTTGTAAAGAGTATGGATTTCAGTGTGCTGATTTATTCAACCAGTTACAAATTATTTGTGAATCTCCAAATAATTGTAATTTTTGGCAGTTTTTGGATAGTGCAAAAAGTATGATGTTTTTTGCCGATACCAGTTCTGCAAAATTATTTGTTCCCCTTCCGAGACCCATTTGTATTTTGAAAACATGGGAATCAGATAAGTGTAGTATAGCTCCACCCCTGCAGCCCCTCTCCTGAGCTGAACCATCAAAATAAGCCCAAGGGTAGGAATGATCGATTGGTTCAGGGATAATGATCCTTTGGTTCAAGGGCTCTTCCTCGTCATGGATGGAGTTATAATCAACTAATATCCTTGAAGAGATAGAAGGCCAGTGGGGAGGTATATGTAGAAAAATGGCTTGATTTCTAGCAATCCAGATAGCCCAGCGAATAAGAAGTGGAACATTTTTGAGTTTAGTAGATTTGCAAGTGCACCACTCATTCCAAGAATCCAATAGATGAAGACCCTACCATTTCAAGTTTTAGCACATCAACTTATTGGAATATCTTTCTTATAACTTTTAGATGTCATGAGATAATGGGAAGTTGGCTATAAATAACAAGAGTGTAAGGTGGCAATAGGAAGTTGGCTCTAAATAAGAGTAGTAAACATGTACCACATTCAATTCAAATGATGTTTTTTTAGCTTTATTGTTATGTCAATGCAACAATATTAATTCTATTGTAACTAAATTGTTAAGAGTAAATTTTAAAATTAAATACAGTGGTAAATGCAGTTGTACGAAATACCCTTGAATTTAAAAATACAGTTGTACGATGAGAAAATTATCATTACAGAATAAGAGAGAAGTCCTTTACACCAATAAAAATACAGATAAACAAAATTTTAAATTTTAATAAAATAAATTATTTTTCATTTGTAATTTGAACTTTATATATCGAAACTTTAATTTTTAGTACACCTAAATTAATTCAATGTTCAAAGTAAATCGATTACGTTATTACCTGCCGGTGGCAGGAATAAAGAAGCGGAGCAAAGCAGAAATAGAACATATTATTGAATTAATGCGTTTTCGTCGTTGCCTTCTCGGTGTCAGAGAAGCCATCTGGTCACGAGTTCGAGTAGAGTTTTGGAGAAATGGTAATCTTAGTAATGGTTAGTTGCAATGGAAGTGGTAAAGGAATTAAGCTAACTGAACTTTTTTATATATTTATTTTTAAAATGTAATTAAATATTTTTAAAATTATATATAATAATAATAATAATATTTAAAAAAACTAATGATTTAAGATTTGTATTTGCATCAAAACAATGGAAAAATAGAAAGATTTATCTTGAAATCTTAGTTAATTACATCAAACAAAAAACCAATAAAATACACACTTTCAAAAATAACAAATGGTACAAAAATCAAGTATGATTCCCCACGCAACCCTTCAAACACAAGATTTGTTAGAATATTGATAGGTTGGTAAAATAACTAACGGATCTGCAATCCCGAGCACTGAAAAATCCACTTCCATATAAAGAACATATTATACACCTTTCAACACTCATGGGATAAGGATAAGATATCAATATATTATACATTTTTTAAAACTCATGGGATAAGGATAGGATATGATGCTAATACTAAAGACATCCGAAGGATCAATGTAGGAAAAAAATCATTTATTTAATAGATGTTTTTATTAATATTTTAGATTTTAATTTTATTAGTTTTTCTTTCGCTAAAAATTAGAGCATTTGTCTCGTGGTTAAGTGTATATTTGTTTTGTGGTCAAAGTGTATCAGTTATATGTTTTTTTGACTTTGTTTTTTAAATTTTAAACCAGTTTCAAAAAACTGGTTAATATTTCTATTTTTGCACAAGTTCAAAGATAATTATCTACTTTTTAGCAGATCTTATTTTTAATTTTTTGTTGGCTTAGGAAGTTCTGATGGGACATAATTTCTTTGGTGGAGGGCATTTTATTTTATGTATTTTTCAATGCCTAACAA
Organism: Pinus tabuliformis; assembly: GCA_031772625.1. NCBI lineage: Eukaryota > Viridiplantae > Streptophyta > Pinopsida > Pinales > Pinaceae > Pinus > Pinus tabuliformis. Next base: position 154,681,032 of record CM062812.1, read on the forward strand.
TTCATTTAAAAAAAAAAACTAATTTTGTGAGTGACCATTCTGTTAGTGAGTGCTCTCACACTTACACTGTTATGTTACTACTTTGTCTAATAATGTCATAATTGATGTGGTTGCAAGTCCTTTGCATAGGCGAGGAAGGGGAGAGGGGTCCGGGTGTTGAACAAATCTCAAATTAGTATTATTATGTTTCCTTGTGTGAAGCTTTTACTATGCGAAAGACGGAGTGTGTGCGGGAGAACGAGGGTCCTTTGCATAGGCAGGGGTGCTTTGACATTGACACTGTTATATTACTGCATTTCTCAATGATGCTAGAATTGATGCAGTTACAGGTCCTTTGCATAGATGGAGGGGTGTGGGACTGAATAAATCTCTAAGTAATATTATTATGTTTCCTTATGTAGAGTTTTTACTGTGCGGAGGACGGAGTATGTGTAGGAAAACGAGGGTCCTTTGCATAGGCAGGGGTACTCTGACACTGACACTGTTATGTTACTGCTATGGACAATATTCAAACTAAAATCTAACTTTGTTACCAAATACTAAGTGCATTAGTGATTTCACATTTGTCAATTGAACTCGTATTATGCAAATTAAATAAATTGTGTTTTCAATTCGTGTGCGGAAGAAGTGTTGTGCGTTAAAACGAATATGTGAACCATACTGAGAATGAGTCAATTAAGTAGCAATTTATGTCATGAAAAGTTTGGTCTAGTATGCAAAACTAAATAATTTATGAATCTCCCATATGTTTCCTTGTGTGAAGCTTTCACTGTGCGGAGGACAGGGTATGTGCGTGAGAACGAGGGTGAAGATATGACTTTATTCTGCAGAGACAATATCAATTATAAACTCTTTTCCATTTAAAATTTTTACAGATCTAACTGTGTGGAACAACAATTGTATAGAGCTGTGAATATGTGTGGAATGAATGATGTGTGAAGAACAAAGTATGTGCAGGAGAACGGGGGTTGAAATACGGAGCTAAGGAAGAAGATTTTGTTGTGAAAAATGAAGTCATGCAGACGACAAGGTGTGTGTGCGAGAACGGGGGTGTAGAGGGGATTGCATTCTTTTCCGTTTAAAACTTTTATAGATTCGACGATGTGGGAGAACAATTGCATAGAGTTGTGAATTTGTATGGAATGAAGGATGTGTGCTGAGCGGGGCATGTGAGGGAGAACGAGGGTGTAGAGATGAGTTTATTCCACACAAATGAAAATAATTTTAATTTTTTTACAGATCTAGCTATGTAGAAGAATAATTGCGTGGAGTTGTCAATATGTGCGGGATAAAGGATGTGCGAAAACATTGATACATTATGTGGTTTTCTTATTCCATCTACGTGTTAGTATATTGAATGGAGACATGCGCAGGTGTGTAGCTAGTGAATTGAATGCTAAAAGGACTAATATTTACCAGCAACAATGTTTTCTATTAATTAGAGGATAAACATCGGGACGATAAAAGATCTAGATGACAATTTTATCTTTGTAATATGTTTTAAACACAAAATAGTAGCAGGTGGTCATTTCTAGTGAAACGAGTCTGCAAGCATTTGAAATAGCTAGTATAACGAGGAAAATATGATATTTGTAGTTATACAAATAACTCATATCTTCTTGATTACATTTTTCGAATTAAGGAATGTGTAATGTTTGCTGTTTGTAGAATATTTCATTCACAATGTTGCAGCCTAGCGCATAAATTTTCCGTCGACAAATTTCTTTTGCACACATGTTCTTGCTTCTTACATGTGTAAATTAAATACTAATTAGAGGAGAGACATTGGGACGATAAAAAGATATGGATGTGATTTTTATCTCCGATACCAAGATTTCATGACATATGTCAAGTGCACAAAAGTAACAGGTGGTGATTTATAGCGAAACGAATCAACAAGCATTTGAAATCGTTAGTGGAGAAAGGAAATAAGCTATTTTCTCATATCAATTGGAGCATTTTCTAATCAACTACGTATTTCAAATAGTGGATTGTGTAATGTTTTCTATTTGCAAATTGCGTTTAAAATCTTGGCGTATTGTCTGAGCTTTTGTTGCCTTACATAAGTTGTTATCTCCAAAGCTAAGGTCGCATAAAATCACATTCTCAGTTTCAATAGTGTCTCAATGGTGTCTCTATTAACTCATGGTTGGTAGTAGTAGTGCAGAAATACATAAGCTATACAATACTCCCAGCTTTTAAACAAATTCACCTTTGATGATTTTCTTTTCACATTTATTATCGATAGTTTCTTAGTTGATTGTCATGATCACAGGTAGTTCGTATTTATTTTATATGGCGAGTCTATGTTTCTTATGACACGTATAACAATGATATTAAAGAAGTGTTAAAGTGTGGAGTAAATGGATGCGATGGTGATTAGCTTTGGTATGTTCAATTGCTAATTGTTGAGTGTGTTGTGTGTAACAATTTTGACAAGGGTAACAGTAATAGTTGCAGGATAATGGGTGTGTAGAGCAAGGAACATAAAAAATTTCAGTGCAATGTTTCATATGTGCATATGAATTTAATACTATTGAATTTCATAGCAAGAGGACGTTATTAGAGGTTAAGATTTGAAGAAGGGAAACATCATATATTTTAACAAATCTGTAAACATAATACTGATAGGAGCTTTTCCTTGTGCGAAGCTTATAATGAAAGTACTTATGTGGGGTTTGGATACATTGTAAATTATGGCTAATTAATTAGCGTAATGTGTGCGGAGGTACAAAGTGTTAGTTTTTGTTCCTTGACTTGTGCAGCTTGCTCAAAGTTGGTGGTTTTTATTTCGAATGAATTCTAATGTTAAATGGAATTTTCCCTCATAGTAGCCATTTCAAATGCTTGCTGACTTGTTTCCCTAAAAATCACTACCTGCTACTATTTTGCATTTGAAACATGTTACGAAATATTTGTATTGAAGATAAAGTTGTCATTCATAGTTTTTATCGTTCTGATGATTGTTCTTTAATTAATAGAAAACATTGCTATGGGTAAATATCACTCTTTTCAGCGTTCAATTTACTGAGTATGCATGTGTGCACGTCTCTATTCAATGTACCGATGCACAAAATGTATCAATGTTTCCTGTCCTTGTTACGCACATTCGTTCTCCTGCAGAACACTACTTTTTCAAATGCAATAAAAATACACTTAATATATTATTGCATAATAATAATAAGTATTTAATCCACAAAAGATTCGTTATTTTTAGTTTACAAATTGCTATTTCTAGTTGTTTCTATTACATTAAGAATTTTTTTTTTTTTTCTAGTTATTAAATTTATTTCACATCTATGGAATAAAGTACCTTCTACACCCCATCCTTCACACATATTTCATTCTGCATAGAGCCACAAATCTATGCAACTGCTCTTTCGCACATCTAAATCTGTACAACCTTAATGTAGGCATTTGATTCATAGTTTTATGCAAATTCTATTCGCACGACTAAATATGTAAAAGTTTTAAATGGAAGAGTTTAAAATTAATTCCATGTCTACAGAATAAGGTCCCCTCTGCATCGAAACTGTGTGTCAAGTTGTGCGGGAGATAGGTATGTAGAAGGAATGTGTGGGGGAATATATGCGACTTTGTCTAGTTGTGGGTCAAACATGTATTGACAGTTAGCTTTGCACCATAATGTTCAAAACCGTGTGTGTCAAGTCATTTGTAAATCAAATTTGGTTCGGTTTTAAATAGTAATGGGGATCAGTTGTCAAGTCGATTCATCATAGAAGGTAACTGAACATGTCTCTGCATAATATTTATTTGCAAATGTCCTTGCATATTTTATTATTTATAACTATTATTGATAGTTTTAAGATAATTTCCATGATCACATCCATAATCTAACGAGACTTCAAATTTGTTTGGAAAAACAATGGATATTCTGGCACGTTCCTAATAAAATCCAATAGAAATTTTTGTAACTCCAGGTTACAGCTGTGAAGCTTCAATATTTCGGGTGTCATTTAGGTTTTTGATGATGTTAAATCCATTTACACTATCAAAAACATGATTCAAACACTCTTACTGCCAGATTTTTGTGAAAAAAATAAAATAATTTGGCAGATTCCAACGATTTTTGGCCATGTATGCAAATTTGGCGCTTCAGTAGACACCACCTATTATTTTATATCATAAATTTGTGATTCTTATGACATGTATATCAATGATCTTGGAGTAGGAACAAAGTGTGGAGTAAATGGACAGGGTGCTTTTGGAATTTCAATTTTTTTTTCCATTACTTTACGTAAACGTTAACTTTGGTATCTCTAATTGCTATTTATTTAGAGTGTCACGTGTAACCGTTTTCACATGAGTAATAGTTGTAGAAATTTAATGTGTAGATTCAAAATTTCGCATGAAATTTACTAGATCACAAGACTTGAAGCTACTCTACTCATCTGCGAAAAGAAAATCATGATCGAGAACACAAATTATTAACATGCGTCAAGATTCAACACACATATACATATATTTATCTAGGGGAAAACAACTGCTCAAAACCCCTTACTATATGTATTGCATTAAACAAAGAATATAGAAGAAATACAATGCTTTCTCAAGCCTAAGAAACATGTTTGCTTGGGGCTTGACCGAGGTTCAGAGTTAATTTAGCCAAACAAATCCCGGTACTACTGGCCCTTTCGGCAACAGTCCGTGGAGCGTGGACTGAGGTCTCACTCGAAGTAGTATGGGAGGGTGCTAGAACTAGGTTTCCGCACTGTAGAGATGTCTGATGAGTTCGACTGGTCTGCGGTTTGACTCTGCGCATAGGTTGCTTCACGCACTTTCCCGTTCCTCGCAACTTGATATGCTGCCTTCACACAACCTTACCCAGGGGCTGAGCGTTGCGTTCTGAATTATTACCCAAGACCTTACCTGTATTCCAATGTTAGTTAATTATCTTTGCCTACTTGAGTGATTAATTTATACGTAACAACATGAACCCTTCATACAGGTGCGTGCAGTAAATAAACAATATATTTGCAAATTATATCAATCATGCATTAACCAAGAACAAATACATAGAATTATAACAAAACTTCTCTTTATTGATTCCTTCCACAGTTACAGACTCGACTCGCCCTACGCACTCAGCTACAGGGGTCCGCGCACTCAGCTGCAAACTACTAGGCCTCTGCACACTCAGTTGCAGAGCCTTCTCCTACTCTACGACCCAAAGACACACTTCAACCTTCAACTCAATCACTTAGACTTTCTCATGCTTCTCTTCTATTCTCTATCCTCTATTATTCTTCTTACACTTACAGCCTCGCTCTATTTATACAATCCCATGGTCCAGGAACCATGGGTAGGTCTATCTAGCTGACATTACATTACAAAACTAGGGTGGACCACTTGTGAATCTATCATACTTTCACACCCCGTGCCCGCAATTCGCGGAGCTTTACAATAAGATTTTGTAAAAGATTGGGCTTTAAGTCCCAAAACATGCCTTGGGGGGGATTCCACGCTCAACAAGCTCCCAACACAAACATCGTGACTCGTCCTCAAGTCACTATATTGGCGCGGCGATCTTTGCACGGAGTCCCTCCAACTGTTCTTGAACTACGTAGAGGTCAACAGCGCACTGAGCTGCTTCTTACTGGATTTGCTGCATACACTATTCCAAGACCTCTATGTCAGGAGTGCTTCTCTGCATCAATGTGTCCATCCCTTGCATGTGTGTGAGCTTGCCTTTGATTCTTGCCGTGATGGTGAAGGTCTCATTGATCCAAGGCTGGACACGCGCTTTTAGGACTGCTTCCTTATGTCGTGCCATGTCCACCTGCTCCTTCAGCGCTTTAGCCTACTGCATCTGCGCAAGCCACTGAGTGAGGACCACCATCTGCGTAGTTCCTCGGACACTATCATACTGTTGTTGGAGTTCTCGCGCCTCTGTCCCTATGCACTAAATGTTGGGGTCCTCCTGCAGATTTGAGAGGACCTCATGTAATTCTTCCAAAATACTGGTGCAGTCTGACACTGCATCTCCAATTTCCTCCAATCCTGTTGTGATAGCGTTAGCGCACTGTTCTTTGAATTTCGGGGGAGTGGATGGCTGCGCCTTTAACTGCAGCTCCGCGATCTAAAGGTTCAGCTCCAGCTAAACCTTTTTTATTTCTTCCCTCGCCTCGTGGACCCCTATTGCTAACCTATGGATCAGTGCCTCAGCTGGTATGTTTGTTGGGATGGCCAGCTCCAGGACGCTTTGGCAAGCATCGTCTATCACCTGTACCAGCTGTTGATTTTGTGACACCAATTCATCGCGCTATAAGCTTAGTTGTCCCATATTTATTTTATTCTCATTGAGGACTTGGAGCGCGCGGCTCTCCCTAGCTCGCAGCTCTGCAGTTATCCCATCCTAAAACAAATATAAGGTCTCACGTGGGAGTGCAGCTAGATTGATACTGAGACCTTTCAGTGTGCTAACTGAAGGCCTATCAACCTCATTTGATGGGACTAGTGCTCCTTTCGGCAGCACTATGGTGTTCATCATCCGTGTGCACAACATCTGCTCTGTTGCTGTTGACTTGACTGTGAGACTGGCCAAAAGGGTACTAGCCCTGGGGGGTGTGCCTGTAATTCCTGCAGTTGTGCTTTGAGGGCCCCCAACACAATTTGATTCTCCTACATGAAATATTGGAGAGCCTCAGAGGTGACATCGCGCACAGTTTCACCAATGTCATGCAGATCACCCTCAATAAGGGTGATCGGGTCAATGGACAACTTCGAGGCCTTGACCTTCTTCTGCGACCTTGCTCGCTCTGCTAGGTGCCGGCGGTTCAGCTACATTGATGCGGTTTGGGGGTCTGCGCCTCCTTCTTCTGTCCCTACTTCCTCTACTTCCTGTCCCTGCGAAGGCATCGTTTAGCCCTCACCCGCCTTCGCGGCAGCCTCTTGTGTTGTTGCTGTTGCTGCAGCCTTTTCCTGCTTAGCTTCTTTCTGTGCTGCGCCCCGCATTGCTTGCACTTCTGCTATTGATGCATCCGTCCTTCGTTTTTTTGCCAACTGTGCGATGCGCAGCTTGGCCTCGTCTTTATTTCTTTGCGTCGTTGACTTCTTGATCTCTGTGATGTTTGGGGTGCACCACTCTGGCAGCCATGCCTCCAGGACATTGAAAATGACGTCTTCTGTGGCTACGAAGGGTAGCTTTGTGCACTATTTAGTCAGGTCATTGCGCGCCCTAATATAATTGTTATGCATGTCTGCTTTAAATTCTGCAAAACTCTATAGATTGTTGTAAATCGTGGGTGACAACCGCGGCTTATGGTTGATCCCCATTCTGAGGTTCATCTCCATAAACACCCAGAATATTTTTTTTGTCGCGTATTCTTTTAGCATCCTTCATGGCCCAGAGCGAAGCGTACTTCGTGGCCTCCGGTAAATCCCTGTCAATTATGGGGAATTGACTATCCTCTGACAATTCCCCAGCCACGAGCACTATGGACAACAACAACCATGCATAGTGGAACGTTTTGCCTTGTTCCTGGGCTTTGTGACAATTCTTTAAAAACTCCTTGCAGAGGAACTCGGACCAGTTAAACTAGACCCCCTTCGCAAATTTCTCAGCCAGTGCTACCATCGGCGCAGGTACTTCGTCCGTGTGGCACTTGCATATGACCTTTCCTGCCAGGATTTCGGTCACCACACACACTGCTTTCTCCTTCATGCTGGAGATGGCATAGCCCCTCTTCTTCTTTTCTAGCTTGTACTTTTTCTTCATGGCCTCCACGATGGCCAAGTCATTGCCCTTCCCTTCCAATATGGCCATGGGGTCCTCTCCTTTGCATGGAAGCTGGGAGACGTGATGAATCAAGTCTGTCGTGATGGGGATGGGTTCCTCCAGCCATAAACACCCATCATGCACCAAGCAGAGTAGTTGCCTGATGACAAAAATGGTTATTGGGGCACGGTGGAAGTGCGACACCCAGAGTAGGTTTAGTAGCCCGGCCTTTTCCACTCCATGCAACCACTTCCGCGGCTCTAATTTTGTCACACATGCCGCAATGTTCTGCTTCATGAGGTTTCCGATCTCAAGGTGAGGGAACTTCTTGTGGTCAGCGAGGTCCCAATCTTCGAATTTCAGGCTTGGCGCGCGGCCCAGGTGCGTGCCTTCAAACATAATGCTATCTGGGAGGAGCTAGGTCTGGAGCGAGCTCTTGGTCTCATCCAGGTCCTTGGGCAATTTAGCCTTCCCTTTTTGCGGGGGGACATAGGCGAGAAATTTTGTCGCAGAGTGCGTAGGCTGAGTGTCCCCCTCCATGCCTTCATCCTCCTCCTCTGCGATGATAAGATCCTCCAGATCTTCTTCTTCTTTGTATTTTTATATAGTGACAACTTTCCCCTTCTCCTCCATTGACAGTTTGCTGCACAGCGGGTTCCGCAGGGACACACATACGAGAACCATTGCTTGTTTGTCCTTCTTGGGTCTTGGCGTGCGCAGTGATTTCAAGATTTCTGCCACAATCCCAACACCTTCTGGAACATCCCCCACAATCAGGGCCTGTGCGACCTCCTCGGCGGTCACTTCTGCTATCTCCATACCATCCTTAGTTGTTGCCATTGTATCTGCGCAACAATCTATCACTCACGAACTCGGGGGCTCAATCAACACTCGGCTCACAACAATTAGGGTTCTGCACGATCGCTCAATTCGCAAATGACCAAGTGTTGTTTGTTGGGTAGCTATTTGTATTTTATAGTGCTTTTGGAATTTGAATTCAACTGTTGCCCCAAAATGCAGTCCAAGCCAAGGCATCAGATTGATCAATTCGTAGAAATAGGCCTTAACCATGTCATCATGATTGTATGCACCCTGCCTTACCACCCTAGTCTTTTTGCTGAGAAAATATTCTTTTATCTCGTCCTCCAGCTTCTTGACTTCCGCATCCACCAGAGCACTTTTCTTCCTTAACCGTACCCTTTCTTCTTCAAGTTCGTGGAGTCTAAGGTTTCCCTGTTGGATTTCTTCCTCAAGTCCCATGCATTCTGCTTCTTGCGGCTATGTGATCCCTTCTTTCCGGGCTCCGCGAACCATCATATCTACTAGTGCTACTCTGTGCGGACTAGGTTTTTCATGCTCCACAGGGATTACAGCATTCACTTCATACTTCAGCTTCGGAGGTGCTCGTGCAGTCAGGGTTTTGCACATGGTCCTATATGCCTAGAGAACCGTTAGTACGCGTAGGTCCCAGTTAGCCTGCTTCACATGGTGGACCGTGTTCAGTGCTTCACGTAATTTTTCAAAAGATTCTGCATGCTTAGTCTTACCATACTTCCTGGTACGAAATGGAGGGGTCGTTCGCACCATTATCTTGCCCGCTCCTACTTGTCGATCGTGTTTCCTATCGCGAGGAATGTGTTCCTTCGTGCAGGTTGCACACCATATGCCTGTATCCATCTGGAAGGTGGGCGCGCGGGCCGTTTCATCCGTAATACTTGGCTTTTCTCCGCATCTGAGGCTTCCCAAATCGTAGGCGCATCATCCTTCTACATTTGCATCAGTCCTCAAAACTTCTTTGGTGCGTACCCCACCATCTTGCGGGCATAGCGCACAGTACCCATTTTAGAGCATCAAAACGTTGTTATTCTGGTACTTCTCTTTCAAATTTGTTCAAGAAATCATCCACTTCGCTCAACCCATCATATGTAGGCAGATATTTTACCTTTATTGCCATGCAACGCAACGACCTTGTCATCATGTTACAGTTGAGTGTGGTCACTATTGAGCCCTGAACTTGCATCTTTCCTATACACCTTCCTAGAACTTTTCCATTCACCTGGACCTCCTAAGCTATCCACATCATTGCATATTAATCATAAAAGAGCACTTAAAGTGGTTTTTAACTATGTTTTGTGTTTTCTGTTTGAACTAGATTTTTGCTCATTGAGCTGCGGAATCCTGTCACTTTCCGCAGCTGCTTCAACTTTCTGCAGTTGTTTTAGTTAAAGTCTATATTGCAGGTGTCTTCAGGCAAATCGAGCCACATGGGCAAGTTGGAAATGATGTGGACATGGACCGAGTCCTATTGGCTGAGTCGGATTCATCAAAGGAGGCCATGGTCAACGGTGGTCAAGTAGTGGTCAAACAAAGAGTCCTACGGAAACAAGACTCCGTTTCCAATCACGTGAAAGATTTTCGTGGTTGTTTCTAGATTTCTGGAGACATACTGACACCTGTAGGCTTCCCACGATGTAAATCCAACAAGCAGTCTTCAATAGATTGCATCATCTCAGCAGCCATGATGCTAGATCCATGGACGCTGTCGTTCACGTGTCCTCTATCAACACAGTTTTTAGAAAAACAATTATGTAGCCTTTTGTTATAAATAATGCGTTTCTACACGCATAGTTGTTAGTCTTTTGAATATGTTGTTGCTTTTAAAAAAACCTACTGTGCCGTGACACTAGTTTCATTATTGTGACTGCGTTCTGAAATATATGAGAAGACTCTGTTTTTGAGCATAATTTTTGATTGATAGCTGTTGCCCAAGGTTGTGTAGAGGGCCCCTGCATACGTCGAGGTTTTGTTTATTATTGCTATACAGTTCCATGCTGTTTTTCTTTATGTTTATTATGCCATATTTATTCACTTATGTACATTTCATTTGCTATGGTACTAACGCTTCATTCTTGTTCATAGTTTTACATGCTTTATACATTGCTAATAATACTGACTAGTGTGTATGTTCCAGATTACAGTAGGCAGCCCGGGCATTTGCATATAATTTTCACAATGACTAATGACATGGAATCAGTCTTTCTGCTGACTTACTTTTCTTAGCTTTTAATTCCAGTTTTGTTTTGTTTATTTCAGTTTTGTTCATTGGCTTTATTAGTTAGTTTGGATATTAAATTGCTCAAGTTGTTGATGATTACCTCCGAAAGCCATAGCGAGACTAACTGGCGAGGGGTCAGACTATGAATTGATGTGATTTTATTTTAAGTTTACTTTTCTACAATTAGATGTTAGATTGCTCAAGTTGTTGATGATTACCTCCGAAAGCCATAGCGAGACTAACTGGCGAGGGGTCAGACTATGAATTGATGTGATTTGATTTTAAGTTTATTTTTCTACAGTTAGATGTCAGATTGCTCAAGTTGTTGATGATTACCTCCGAAAGCCATAGCGAGACTAATTGGCGAGGGGTCAGACTATGAATTGATGCGATTTGATTTTAAGTTTACTTTTCTGCAAATTAGATATCACATTGCTCAAGTTGTTGATTATTACCTCTGAAAGCCATAGCGAGACTAACTGGCGAGGGGTCAGAGTATGAATTGATGTAATTTGATTTTAGCTTTAATTTACTTGCAATATTTTTGGATTTCTTTGAGTACAATAGCTTAATTCATTTCTTTTGTATTTAGACAGCAGCAGGGATAATGGTTTCATGATCAATAGTTCACTGTTTGTTTGATTAGAATAGTGGCACATTTTCATTTTCTTTTAGGAATTAATTTCATCATTAGCATGTTCTAAGACCTTTTGAAGTTTGAAGTATTGGAAACCATTATAAAGGACATAATTGCCTTGAACATTTATATCCATACTTGTCTTTTAGAATTTCCATTTCACATTAGGAGATAAACGAAGATAAAAACCCCTAAAACAAAATAAAAAATCAAAAACGACAAAAAGTAAGAAATAGGTTATCTTGCACATATAGTGCACCACACTTCAACAGTTTACGACTCCCGGATTGACAATTAATATAGCAATTTAGGACACTCTAAATTGACCAAACAGTTACCTTGTGTAACCAGTTCTGCCATCGTTTTATCTCTTCGTCAGAATCTGATGTGCAGGAGCTTTCGTGCTCCCATGATATTCGACCATCCGTTGTTGGATTTACCCAATCCTTCTCCCGCGCGGTTATCTTGTAGATGCAGTCTAGATCGTCATCGCTATCGTAGTCACGCACTCAATTTGTGTAGCACGATCCTTCCTCAGGGTCTATAGGTACCACTACGCGCAATGAATTTTTCTCAAAAATCATCTTGCACCTCTTTAGATTTATCACTCCATTCTATTCCCAATAGTGCGGGAGAGGGATTTATGTAATCAACAATCTCTATCACTTCGAAATCTGCTGGCGCGCTCGCACCTTCGATATCTACCGTTATTCCCTGCAATCTTCCCATAGGTAGGATCTTTTGCTGGTTTGCCATTTGCAGTTGGATATGAGACTGTTGGGTCTTGAAATTGTCATTCACTTCCATTACACTTTCACTATCATGTCCATTATATCACCTCCATTTCACCTTCATTTCACTACCATGTCACTACATTCATCTCATTTTCATCATTATTGGGTCACATCTATGTTTTTTCAAGCTTTATTAATTCTTAGCATTTTTAAGTGAATTTGTGGTTAAAAATTAGAAAATAATGTGCATATGCTTATACCTAACAAGTGGGATGAGATTGTTGACATGTGTAGGTCAAAAGGAAGCTTCTAGAAGATCTTTATGTGGCATCCTAAGGCCAAATTCGAATTTGAGTGGAGAGGATAATGAGGATATGTGTCACATTTCCTATTTGTATTGAAACTCTGAGAAGACATGTGTCTTATCATTTTCTATTTTCATTATAACTCTAGAGGTATAGGGAGAGATTCATGGACTCTCATTAATGAGATGACTATTCATATTTTTGTATAAATAGGAGATCTCTCTCTTTCATTTATGAAGCTTTGTAAACTTTGTTAGCTCAACTTGTTGTACTTTGTAATTTTGAAGAATTTGAATAAAGCTTTGAAGTTCCCAACATGGAAGGAGATGTGAAGTAGGAGATGTCATGGAGCATATTAGAATGTAAGATAGAGTAGATTTTATTTTATAGTTTTGCTTTGATTTCATTCAAGTATGCCATTTTATTGTTTTCAAGTTTTCAAGTTTAGATTTTCCATTCATGCAAGTGTGTTCAACCAGTTGATTGTAGATTTATCTAACTATGTAATCTATGCTTAGCAAAATAGTCCAAGAAAGTATTTTCCAATTGGTGCTTGGAGCATTAGAGCACACAGTAGATTAGTTTTCCTTTACATGTTTTGTATTTAATTTTGTTGCACTTTCATTTTCAGTTTTAGAACAATGAAGTATTGAATACCTCCAAATGCTATCACAAAGAGGTAGTTTTCCCAAAATTTTATAGCGGAGTGATAAAACACTTCATTTAGCTGTTATAGTAGATTATTTGCAATTTCACTTTCAGTCTTAGTCTTTTATTTAAATTTCATTTTCAGTTTTAGAATAATGAAGTATGGAGTCCCTCAAAATGCTATCACAAGAAGGTAGTTCTCCCAAAATTGTATAGCAAAGTGATAAAACACTTCATTTAGCTGTTATCATTTTTGCTTTCATTTCATAGACATTTTGCTGGCTTAGATTAATCTAATTATTCAAAGTTTTGATTTGATTTTATCTAATGTTCATTTCCTTTTCTCCCTTCTTTAGAAATTAGATTTTAACATTAAAAGTCCTTAGATTTAGTTGTCCATTAACATTTAGAGATTTTCATCTAGAAGCATAACATTTTTTTTCTTAGATTAATTTCCTTAAGCATAAGAAACAAAACCCCCAAAAACAACATAAACTATAAAACAACGAAGTAAGAAAAATGTTAACTAAGCACATATAGTGCACCACACTTCATCAGTTTACGATACCCGGATTGATAATTTATGTAGAGAAATTTAGGACACTAAATTGACTAGACATTTTGGCGCCGTTGCTAGGGAAGTGTAATTAGGAGACCTTATTTCTTACATCTAAAAAGAAAATCAATAATTTCTCGAGTATGCTCTCCTCCTGCACTTTGTGTGATCTGGAGGATCAGAAAAAGAATTTTTATGTTTAAAAAAAAATATTTTCATCATTTCATTTGATTCAATGAAAAACTTTAATTTCAATAAATTGTTTTGTTTAATAAAATATATATGTATATTTTTAAATCTTTGAAAATATATATATAATTTTAATAACAAATCATTTAAAAAAAAAAATCATTGTTTTGTTTAATGAAATATATATGTATATTTTTAATTTTTTTGAAAGTATAACATATAATTTAGTAGCAAATCAATTTTAAAAATACATAAAGAATAAATAAATAAATAAATTATTATTTTGTTTAGTAATATATATGTGTGTGTGCGTGTGTGTGTATTTTTAATTTTTGAAAATATAACATATGTAATTAAAAAAAATAAAAATTGTTTCCACGTTTCACATAATAAAACAAATAAATCTTTGCATTTCTTGAAGTTATGGTGGACGTAGTAAATATTTGCATTTCTTGTTTGGAGGTCATTCACCTGCCCTCATTCCTTTCAGTCACACAGTGACTGCATTTCTCAGCCATTGCTCGGCCCTGCAAGAACAATCAAATTAAAACACAAGAGGAATTCAGTGAAGGGCGATAGAATATTTGACATAAAATAAAAAAATAAAAATTTGGCATAACAGACAGTAATCAAGAGGATGTGTTTACGGAAGATTACAGATCGAAAGGGACCGCCTTTAGATTTAGGGCAACCCTTCGGATGTCCTTGAAAAGTTCCAGTGTTCAGATCACCGTTCATTTGCTATTGTTTGTACTGAAATTGCAAATCAAACCCAGAAATACGAATGTAGTACTTCCAGAAAAACGCAGAACTAAAAAACGTCAGATTTTAAAATGCAAATTCCAGCCAAATAAAAATGAATTCAGAAAAACAAAAACATGGGTTTTTTTCAGGAACGAAGTCAATTAGATAAACTAGAAATGGTTTGGAGAATTTCGCAACGATTTGGGAGATTTTTTCGGTTCTCTAAAGCCCCATTTGGCATGCCGTGTGAGAAAAAAACGAATTTTATTAAATGTACAAAACACTGTTTTAACATGGCATGCTTGAGGAAGGGAAATCTGATTTGAAAACAAATTCATGATGTGGCATTCAATCCATATGGCAAATCTAAGAGTCCAATTCACCATGCCTTCTGTATTTAATGTTAACAGTCATGCGTGTGTGTTCGAGATTTGATAATTACCGAAAGGATGACGTCTCTTCATTCAACTTGAATTCAAGTTTTGCAATATTGCCACAATTCATATTCAATCTTAGACGTTCTCAGTTTGTACGGGTTTTTAATAATAGCAAGATGAGACAGCTTACTTCCGCATGTTATTGAATAGGGAGAATGTCAACAATTCTGTAGTTATGATTCAGCCATCGCTGATTTCTTATTCTTTCAATGCACCGCCTAAGCCAACACTTCTAGATGTGGCTTCTATTTCAGAAGATCGTATACTTTTGCCAGATTCCTACTTCAATGTTGTTGTCTTTCATGGTATGACTATTGCTCAGTGGCGCAACATTCATGATTCAACCTCTTTTTTAAACTCAATGATCCGTACTCAACCAAACTTCTCCCGCACACCTGTCAAACGCTTTTTTTCACTCTGTTTTCATCCAAGTGCACCAGTTGCGGTCTTGGACTTCCTTCCTGGTACTTGGCTGCATAAAATTTCTTTTCCAATAAATTTAATTAGAAAACTGAAGTCTTGGCTGTCTTTTAGCTATGAAACGCAGCTACATTTCGCATCTAATTCACTGTTCCGCAGCTACATCCACGCTTTTGCAGGTTCCACGTGTCAAGAGGAGAAAATGACTACATGGGTAGCTTGGAAAACATCAGGGCAGGAATTTTGATTTGGTTCATTGTCTCAAAATGAAGAAGCCATCACTGTCTTCAAGGCGTGTGTTATCACTAAGTCGCCGCATGTTCTTCTTGACTTCAAGAAGCAAAATGAAAAAAAAAAAAACGAAACCAAAGGTTCACAGGTAATTCTTTATTTATTGAATCAATGAAATAAGTAGATCATTTGCCCACTTTTCTGAAAGGTATTGATTAATTTTGGACTGATGATGAAAAATGGATAGCTAACTTTCTGTTCAATATTTTTAGCCACATAAATTGTGCACGTTCTGTAGCTAGAAAGCCATTCCACAGCTAAACATCAATTCTGCAACTGAAAAAACCTCACTGTTCAAATCAGCCTAAATTTCTCATACGAAATCGGATTTCGATGATTCAAGTGTCGTTAGAAAGATATCAACGAGATCTACACAATGAGAAATCCATCATCAAATTTTGAAATAGTCAAGAATGAATAAATTGATCAAAAGATATAACAGTTAACTTGAGGCACTAATTCTGAAGCAGGTATAAATTCTTTTGGTTTTCCTTCGTGAACTTGTTTCATTAATACGAGTTCTTAGTTTTGTGTGTAAATATCATAACTAGAGAGATTGATCGCCTCTCTCTTTTGATAGTCTTACATTCCATTGCAGAAGAAGTATTAGTTTTTTTCAGGTTCCAGGAGGAAGGACAAATGACTACAAATGAATAGTGTTTCTCTTAGAGACCAATTTGTTTCATACGAGGATAATTAGCAACAAAGAAGAAAACATTAATGCATGAGCACATGCTAATGCAAAATCAGATCCAAGCACTTGCAAAACTTTCAAATACTATTGTCTCCATTTCATCCATACTTCATAATAAAACATTCACCTCATTTCCATTCATATTTTCCATTTACATCCACATACAATTTCGATTACTTTTTGTCCACTCCTAACCCACAAATAAAAGTAAGAGGCTCAGTTACATACTTATTGCCCATTGCCATTACTACTTTCCATTGCCATCTTCCATTTTCATTTCCCTTTTCCTATCATTTTCATTTCGCAAATAAACCCTGCTTCAATGCAAATTATTGAGTCCATAGTCCTTTGAGTCTAAATTCCTTGCAAAAACACCTTGAGGCTTGCATGCCTTAATGGCAAGTCCTCATGCCGACAAACAATGGGAATACATTAATGTCCCTTGTTCATCGAATCTTCTAGGTGACTCGACATCGGAAAATTTATTCGTACCTAGCAAGATGTGTTTGGGCATCTTGACTCTCATTGTCATCAATGGTGAGAGTTCTCGTGTTGACTAGTGGCATCCATTAATGGCCACTAAGTCAACAATTTCTTGCTATGTTCGACATCAGAACATCTATTCACATAGTATGAATTGTGCCAATGAGTTTTGAAGACATGAAGACTATTATTTTTAGCATTTTGGAGTAGATTTAACAAGTTTTAGTAGAAGCAATAAAAAGTCATCTTGTTATTCATGACTCTTATTGTCCAGCCACTTGAAGATGATTATGATCAGAATTTTGTAGCCACTACACATACAACTCATCAATTTTCAAAGGGTAAGTTAAAGTACATCATTTTCTAACTTTTACCATAAAATTCCATAAAAAGCTAGAATGATAATTGTTGGAAAAACATTTTTCTTCCTCATTTCATAAAATTGCCAATACCATTAGTTGGGGTGTGGGAATACTTTTATATTCATATCTTGCCATGTTCATATCATATTCATAAGCCCACATACTTCCAAAATATATTAACTATTACATTATTTTTATGAGCATACAATGGCTTTTCAAAAGTGCTTAAAGGATAATTGGATACAAACAAAAACATGGTTGTCACACAAGAACCAACCATGATGCAATCCAATAAAGATATACTTTGAAACAATAATCAAATTATCATTATGCAAAGTTCAAAGATCAAAATAGAATGCAACAACAAAATATGGTTGTAATACAAGAACCAACCATGTTGCAATTCAAGTAAAACACTTTGCAGAAGTATGAAGTTATCAAATGATATCATGCAAAGTTAAGCCAAAGCTCAAGGATTAAAAGAATTAATGTAATATATATTGTATGAGGACATGCAATAGCTTCAGTTGGGGGGTATCTTGGGTCTTGAAATTGTCATTCACTTCCATTACACTTTCACTATCATGTCCATTATATCACCTCCATTTCACCTTCATTTCACTACCATGTCACTATATTCATCTCACTTTCATCATTATTGGGTCACATCTATCTTTTTCCAAACTTTATTAATTCTTAGCATTTTTAAGTGAATTTTTGGTTAGAAATTAGAAAATAATGTGCATATGTTTATACCTAACAAGTGGGATGGGATTGTTGACATGTGTAGGTCAAAAGAAAGCTTCTAGAAAACCTTTATGTGGCATCCTAAGGCCAAATTCGAATTTGAGTGGAGAGGATCATGAGGATATGTGTCACATTTCCTATTTGTATTGAAACTCTAAGAAGAAATGTGTCTTATCATTTCTTATTTTCATTATAACTCTAGAGGTATATGGAGAGATTCATGGACTCTCATTAATGAGACGACTTCTCATATTTTTGTATAAATAGGAGATCTTTCTCCTTCATTTAGGAATCTTTGTAAAATTTGTTAGTTCAACTTGTTGTACTTTGTAATTTTGAAGAATTTGAATAAAGCTTTTAAGTTCCCAACATGGAAGGAGATGTGAAGTGGGAGATGTCATGGAGCATATTAGAATGTAAGGTATAGTAGATTTTATTTTGTAGTTTTGCTTTGATTTCATTCAAGTACGTGTCATTTTATTGTTTTCAAGTTTAATAGTTTATATTTTCCATTCATGCAAGTTTAATTCATGCAAGTGTGTTCAACTGATTAATTGTATATTTATCTAACTGTGTAATCTATGCTTAGCAAAATAGTCCAAGAAAGTATTTTCCAATTGGTGCTTGGAGCATTAGAGCACACAGTAGATTAGTTTTCCTTTAAATGTTTTGTATTTAATTTTGTTGCAATTTCATTTTCAGTTTTAGAACAATGAAGTATTGAATCCCTCCAAATGATATCACAAGGAGGTAGTTCTCCCAAAATTGTATAACAGAGTGATAAAACACTTCATTTAGCTGTTATAGTAGATTAGTTGCAATTTCACTTTCAGTCTTAGTCTTTCATTTAAATTTCATTTTCAGTTTTAGAATAATGAAGTATGGAGTCCCTCAAAATGTTATCACAAGGATGTAGTTCTCCCAAAATTGTATAGCAAAGTGAAAAAACACTTCATTTAGTTGTTATCATCTTTGCTTTCATTTCATAGACATTTTGCCGACTTAGATTAATCTAACTATTCAAAGTTTTGATTTGTTTTTATCTAATGTTCATTTCCTTTTCTCCCTTATTTAGAAAATAAATTTTAAATTTAAAAGTCATTAGATTTAGTTGTCCATTAACATTTATAGATTTTCATCTAGAAGCATAACTTTTCTTTCTTAGATTATTTTCCTTAAGCATAAGAAACAAAACCCCCCAAAGCAACATAAACTATAAAACTATGAAGTAAGAAAAAGGTTAACTAAGCACATATAGTGCACCACACTTCATCAGTTTACGATACCCGGATTGATAATTTATGTAGAGCAATTTAGGACACTAAATTGACTAGATAGAGACCATTGCAGCGTAGGCTTACCCATGCGCTCCCATGTCTGCTTTGGCGGGACGTTTGCGTCCGATCCTAGATCCAAAATCACTTGACCCATTTCATATTCCCCAATCTATACCGTCAATCTCATTTCTCTTCCTGTCCACGTTGTGTGCTTCCCGAGCTTCCGGACTATGCGCAGTTCTCCTGGCGCAGTCCTAACACATCTAGTGATGAGTTCTTGCAGCCCCTTTACAACTTTGTTGTCGTGTAGCCACTTTATGCATGTCTCCAAGAATGTAGTGAGCATTGATGGGTCCATTTCCAGTTCCAGTCTATCTTTACTTCCTGAAGTGGAGGCATCTGTGAAGCTCTTCTTAGCTTCCATGAATGTCTCCTTAGCACGTTCTAAATCAAATTCTGGTTCCTTTGTTGGAGCCTTGCAAACCCAGGTACTTTCTTCGGGTTGCTTGCCTTTGTCATCCCTTGTCGTGATACCACTCTAGAGCACGATATTTACATTCAGGTCTTCCTCGCGTTGCTTAGACCTCATCATTTGCAAGTTCTGAGTCGGGAAGGTTGGAGTGCTCCTTTATCGCGCAACCTCGCTATTAGTGTGGGATAGTCCTCTGTCTCATGATCAAACTGTGTACAATATGAGCATGATGGTCTCTTTGGATTTGTATAATCACGGGCATAATTCCTCGGTCCTCTGCAATTGTAACATATCAGTTGTTTGCGACCTCTTCCTGGTCCCATTCCATCTCGACCTCGTCCGTGCCCTTGAAATCCAGTGCACATATTCCCGTGTTTTGATCAAGGGACCATGTTTTGGCTTGAACTCTGTAGATAGGAGTTTGATCCATCATTAGTTCATAACTTCTACAAGTGTGCTCATCATGGCCCACTAACCTGCAGAAATTACAGAACAACTGCTGGGAATTCTGCGTATACTTTTGTAACAAATGGCAGTTATTTGTAGCATGATTCCCTCTTATCTGACAAATTGCGCACCACAACATAGGCGTCGCGCTTGGTCCTACTTGTGCCTCCAGTCTCAATGGCATTGGTCCTCCTCTCGCACGGTAATTCGCAAACATCAGACAGTGGTCCTTGTCATGCTCTTGGCCCTTGCACTTTACGCACCATACCTCGTTGCGCACTTCTGGACGAGCCGTCTTGTCTTGTTTCAAACTATGCATCTCAAGGCACAAGTTCTTCAACTTCGCATGAATTTGGTGGACTCCCAGGTTAGGATCTTGCATCGGAGTCTCGTGCAATCTCATCGCGACCTCCAAGATTCAACCTGAGTGGTTAGCCTTTGTTATGCCAGCGCGTTCCGTAGATGCGGTTTTAACGAGGCTACAAACCATTCGCGGTGTTGCCCATATGTTAAGGTCATGTTTGCTTCGTGAATTGTGCACTTCAGTCTTTGATCCAACTCCCACGGGGTTTCACCTAGAAGGATTGTGATTTCCTTGAATCCAATGATCAACTGTGCCTCTAATTTTGGTCTACTAAATTCCTTGTTTAGCATAGTTTGGATATCCACTATCCCCGCATTCGGATTGTCATTGGAATGCTTAATCAGCGTGCGATCCTATAGAGCATTGACCAATGTTGCCTTCTTTATATTGTCGTCCATGACACCTTGTGCTTCCCATACCGCTTTTATTACGAACAAAAAATTGTCTGGAACTTCATTCCCGACTCCCTTGAACACTGGTAGCTTTATCGTGCTGTCCATGCTGCTTCACAGTGGTGGCAGAGGTGGTATGGGCAAAGTCGAGGGTGAATATGGTGAAACTGGTGGTGGCATGGGTGGGGGTGGTATGCGCGGAATTCTTTGCTTTATCAGATTAATTGCACTTCTTGGCGAAACCTTCGCGAGCTCCTCTTCACCTATTTGCGGAGGTGAAATCAAGGGGCTAGTTTCTAGTTCTAAGCTCTCTGTGTTTCTGTAGATATTCCCACTCCGCGTAGCCCCAGACATCAATTTATTCACATAACCCGCTTTTCACATAGTAGGATTTTAATCCAAGTGTTTAAAGATTTAATGTACTTACCTCATGATCCTTTGAGGAAGCGTCGTTTTGCCTCATTATAGCTGACCAAAGTATCTACTGCGAATTCGGTGATGAATCCTCCAATGA
The DNA here is from genome assembly GCA_031772625.1 of Pinus tabuliformis. Lineage (NCBI taxonomy): Eukaryota > Viridiplantae > Streptophyta > Pinopsida > Pinales > Pinaceae > Pinus > Pinus tabuliformis. The sequence continues at coordinate 154,702,538 of CM062812.1, forward strand.
TCCGATCCAGCCAGTGATCGACAGCGCGCACAATCCTATCTTCCTATGCTTCCGGTCTGCGTTCCAACTTTGGCGTCCACACAATTGGTTTGTCGAGTTTACACCTTCCTTGGTTATTTTCTAGCCTCGTGATCCACTCGTACAACTCAGTAGGGAAGGATGCAAAGAAAATTTCGTGGATTTCCGTATATAAGTAGCAAGCTAACCACTCTTCCTTCAATAATCGCGGATTCCTATTTTCCTGCGCCGTGAACTCATGAATATTTCTGTCTAACCACTCTTTAATTCCTTTCTTTGTCGGATTCCAGTGATACAACATCAGACATATTTATGCAGATCTTGGTCCCAGCAACAGAACCATTTGTTGGCTTGTTGGGGCCTGACGCAGGTTCAAAGTTAATTTAGCCAAACAAATACTGGTACTATTGGCCCTTTCAGCAACAGTCCATGGAGTGCAGACTGAGGTCTCACCTGAAGTAGTATGGTAGGGTTCTAGAACCAGGTTTCCGCACCCTAGAGATTTCTGATCAGTGTGACCGGTCTGCGGTTTGACCCTGTGCGCAGGTTGCTTTGCGCACTTTCCTGTTCCTCGCAGCCTGATATGCTGCCTTCACACAGCCTTACCCAGGGGTTGAGCGTCGCGTTCTGCGTTATTACCCAAGACCTTACTTGTATTCCAATGTTAGTTAATTATCTTTGCCTACTTGAGTGCTTTAAGTTATACTTAACAACATGAACCCTTCATACAGGTGCGCGCAGTAAGTAAACAATATATTTGCAAATTATATCAATCATGCATTAACCCAAGAACATATACACAAAATTATAACAAAACTTCTCTTTATTGATTCCTTCCACGATTACAGACTCGACTTGCCCTGCGCACTCAGCTGCAAAGGTTCGCGCACTCAACTGCGGACTACTAGGCCTCTATGCACTCTGCTGCAGAGCCTTCTCCTACTCTATGACCCAAAGACACACTTCAACCTACAACTCAATCACTTAGACTTCTCAGTGTTCTCTTCTATTCTTCTTCTTACACTTAGAGCCTCGCTCTATTTATACAATCCCATGGTCCGCAGACCATGGGTAGGTTTATCCAGCCAACATTACATTACAAAACTAGGTTGGACCACCCTGTGACTCTATCATACTTTCACACCCCGCGCCCGCAATTCGCGGAGCTTTACAACAAGATTTGGTCAAAACTTGGGCTTTAAGCCCCAAAACATGCCTTGGGGGGATTCCATGCCCAACAAAACTGTTTCACTAGTATAATCTATCTCACTGCCTCACATACTGACTCAAGCCAATACTTAGCCAATTTCTCATCATGCCAAGTTCCTATTTGCTTGCATTGTTTGATGAGGAATTAACCCCCTATTAATTAGGTAAATTACTCATTGAGAAATGCGCAATTCATTTAGGGCCTTCTTCGAGTGCATGCACCACTTGTACAGCTTGGAAAATTCTACAACTGATAGTACACTGCCCTTGAACTCCAATCTCAACTAGGTAAGTCGAATTCTATGCATGCATGAGTTAATTTAGGCTGATTGATTAGTTTAACTGGATGATCACTCACTATGAAAAAATTACACACCCTTGATTGAACCTCCACTAGTTCTACTAACATTGAGAACTAGTTACACTGACAATAACTCAAATGAACTGAAATAGATTGCTACAAATTAGAAATCAATCATGTAGAACTGAACTCGAGTGTCTCCAACTAGAATTTATTGATTTAACTGAGTGACAAGAGCTATTTCACCTCAGTTAACTACCTCCAAGTATTCTGGTGAAATTGAAATTATAATTTCTCCTAATTTAATCAAGGCAAAATTAAATTAGGTTTTTCTTGTTGCATTTTCAGCACTCCCTCTCAGCAAGAAAGGAATTATCAGATACCCTAATCCTTCTTCTATGGAACTCAAACTTTCCTCTTAACAAATCCTTTTTCAAAGTATCTGCATCTTGTTCTTCTGTAGGAATGTACTAGAACAATATAATCCACCTTTACACACAATCTTGCAGATGGTGATATCTGATGTGGATATACTTAGATCGATCATGAAACATTGAATTCTCATAGAGTTTGATACAACTCTGATTTTCACAATAAATCACTTTAGGATCCATATTTTCAACAAATAACCCAACAAGAATCTTTCTCATGCAGATAGCCTCACATTTTTCTTGACTTGAAACCATGTATTATGCTTCCACTGAGATGGGTACTACAGATCTCTGCTTCCTAATGTACCAAGAAACTATTGCTAAGCCAACACTAAAAATTCCTCCTAAAGCTCTCTTCGTGTCTGACGGACTCCCCACCCAATTTGCATCTGTGAATCCTTGCAGCTTCACTCCCTCTATTTGTCTCTACCAAAGACCAAACTGAGTAGTGCCTCTGAGGTATCTCAACACATGCTTCGCTACCTTCCAATACAATTTGGTTGGCTTAACCATGGCTTGACTAAACTAGTTAACTGCATAACACATGTCCAGTCATGTGTTCACCAAATACATGAGTGAACCCAGAAGTTGCCTATAAATGGTAGCCTCCACTTCTTCACTTGAAGTGGCGTCCTCTTTCCTCCAATTACGTGCTAGAGAAGTTTCCATGGGTTTGCTACTCTCCATGTGAAACTTATTTAGTATCTCATTAGCATTATTGCTTTAAGAGACAAATAGTTCCCCATCTCCTTTCCATACTTCCAAACCAAGGAAATAATGCACGAGTCCTGTGTCCTTCAACTCGAACTCTGTTGCAAGGTCTTCCTTGCAAGATCTAATCAGCGAATCATCACTAGTAAGGATCAAGTCATCGACATATAACACAATAATCAATAATTTACATTCTACCACAATGTGATAAAGGTTTACATCTGCTTCACTTTTGGTGAATCCCAAATTGATGAGATAGATATTGATCCTGGTATACCAAGCATGAGGTGCTTGATTGAGTCCATACAACACTCGCTTGATTCTGTACTCATGCGAATCTATATCAAAGGCCTTAAACCCCTCTGGTTATTCAATACACACCTCCTCCTCAATAACTCCATTGTAGAATGTTATTTTCACATTCATTTGGTGGTTCAACTTAGAGATGGAACAAGATTACTATGTTGGCAAATATATTTACCTAGAGGAGAGGGCACATGTGTCTGCCAAGTAGATCAAGATGAATGCAGAGTTATTCAGTCTACTGCAAAATCATGGATGTCAAGAATCAGAGACACCTATGTCGATATGATGATTGGTTTGGGATGATCCTTATCGATGAGAAGGTGGTCGCCTTCATAAAAGAAGTTTGTCCAAGAAATTAATACCAAGGTAGTTGTTGAGATCTACAAGTCTCTAGGTATATAGGTCTTTCCGGAGTCTCAGCTACGCCTTTCCTCCTTCCGTTGATTAGAAACCATGGTTATTTCTTTCAATATTGTTATAGTTTATTTTTTTTTTTTTTTTTTTAAGTTAGTTGGAATGATAAAATTTTGAATACACAATGAGTACTTTTAATAGTATTTTGTATCACTTTTTTATTAGTATTTACTTTTTTGGTTTGTCTCTGTTAATCTTTATATTGCAAGCCCAGACTTATGGCCTCTGACGACGACGATTAATTAGGAAATCCATTTGTTGAAAAAAAAAACTTTGTGTGTGAAGATAAATAAGCTTCATGCCATCCATGTGATGAAGTTCTAGTTCTTGTTTATGAAAGGTTTGGTTATTATTTGGAGTGTATATATGTACTCTTAAATGGCCTAAATCATCCACTGGTTCAAACTCTGGAGGATCACAATAATGAAAGCTATTTGATTTTAACATATTGTGTGGTTATCAAAAATGGGTATTCCTTTTTGTTAATTTATTTAATTTAAATAGGTACTTTTTTAATCTGTTATTTTATAGAGTATTCACCACAATTCAGCTCGGAAAATAATTGAAATTTTGGCAATATTTTGAAAAAAAATTGCTAAATTTTTTGGAAATCTGGGTTATAGTTGTGAGGCTTGTTACCCACCATTTTTTGGGTGATATCCATAGGAGAAAATCTTCTCCAATATGGTCCTCAAATAGCAGCCACCAACTAGTTCGTTGTGCCACTTCTTCGCCACCTAAGCCAGCCATGTGGTCCCTCTCCCATCTATCACGATTGTATGCTTGAAGGTGGGCCTCCCGAACCTAAAGGTATGCTTTGTCATTTCGTAATTGAGTATTGTAGTTTTCTTATCATGGACACTTTTGGTCATGGATTAATGGGGGGATTCAACAGAAAGAATGGGCTAGGTCTGTGCTCTTGTTCCCTAGACCTCTTTTGGGTATTAACCTTGGATTCTAGTCCTGTGGGATCTCTTTTACTGACCATTTGGCTTTAGGGATGGTATTTCATGGGAAACCCTAATTTTGGTTGCATGGTCCCGCTCCCTCATCCAGATATATTTCCCCCTTTCCACTCATTACAACCCCATTCATCGTTTCTCCCATCTGGGTCCACATTCATCAACTGGGTCCACATAGGGCTTACTCTTTCCTTCCCCTTGCCCACACCTTGGGTCAGGCCTGGAATGATGCCCCAGAGGTTGATGCGGCTAAAAGTAAAAGCATAATTGGACACACTCAATAGGAAATGTACCACAAAATGCAAAAGATAGTCGAGACAAACAAATTTAGCACGTGGGAATAATCCAATACATGAGCTCTACCCCATCATCATGGCCATCACCCCAGTTCCTACAGGCTCTATGAGACTCCTACATCATATAGGAACCCATGATTGTCCCAACTCCTGGTGGGAAATGAACTGCCCTACCTTAAAAGGGGGTATCCACTGCTATATCTCACACATCATGCTCTTACCCCTTGAGCCCCGAGTAGTTAATTAAAGAAACATCATAAAAAGGAAAAAGGTATATAAGGAAGGGTGGAAAAATCAAGGTTGGGGCACCTCATGTACCACGATCGCTCCCTCCTATACATTATATACCCAAGTGTGGGCTTCCCTTTTACTAGCTACCCTTGTACCCTAGCATACGGTCAAAGGCTGCCCCTTTTATTCCCTACTCCATTCATATCTTTATCAAATGGCACAACCTTTTAAAGGATGTACCTTAGACATATTATCCCCTTTAAGAGTAGAAACCACCTAATGGGATACTTGGTTAACCCGGAGCTTAGAGACATTAGCACATGCTGAATCCCATTATGGAAGGGTAGAACATTATGAAGTCCCCACCTATTTTCCATAGTTTTTAAGCTAATTTACTTGATTTCCTAGATGACTTGTTGTATTGGAAAGCTAGGAGATGCATTGGATCTTATGCAGGATTGCAGGTGGTCTCCATCTTGGGTTTGGTCCCCCTATACGGGGTCCTAATCCTCCAGAGGGCTACATTGGTACATGTAGGGTGTGTGTTGAGAGCCATGGGTCTCCATGATAGTAGACAACACTCCATGAATCCCTAGAGATGTTCAGAGATTGCTCGAGATTCACCTATTGGACGAGGAAGATGCACCTGGTTCACCAGCCCTGCAAATGTACCATGCCATTGGCAGATGACCCAGGACTTGTATGTTGATGTGGAATCACTTACACCATGATATAAGCCCTTAAAAATAGTCTACAAGCATCTTCGATTTACTTGGAGACGCATGAGGTCACTTGTGTGCCCTCACAACCATTGGGATCACCACATGTTTATTATATGGAGAACAAGGGGCCAACCCCTTGTCTATTACTTTTGGAAGTCCAGTTCATCATTTTGGAACTTATAGAATTCATCAGGCCTCTTAGAGAGCCCAACGACATTCATTATTGATTATTCGACCTCCTGGGAGGCTTATTATTTTACTTATAAGCTAGTTTAATGGGCTTGTCACCAATAGATAGTTATTTGCACATTATTTTAGTTGATGGGCTAACGTAGGCTCAAATTAGGTAATTCAAACTTCTAATGGGTGTATAAATAGGATATACATGAATTCATTTGTATCATCACTTGGATTGGATCATTCTCTTTCTTGAGAATTTCACATTTCCTTCTTGGTGGATGAAATTGGAGCATGGATGAATTTTGATCTTTGGATTGGATTTTATTATCTTGGAGATTCTTTATTGGAAAATGTGTTGATGATTGGATATATTCTCATACATGTAATTACAACTTTGATGCTATTTTATTTTACTTTTTCACATACATTGATCATGGGATTTTCGCTATTTTAGGGTTAATTGCTACATGCATTTACTGCTTCATTGTGGAATTATGCTGCGATATATCATGTCTCTATTTATGGGCCATGTTTGTTGAACGAATTTTCCTAGAGATCGAAGTTATCTTGATAATCCATCTTCATCTGCAAGCGAAGTATAAATGCTTCAAGGTCACTTTCTTTTTCTGCCCTAACATTGGATGAAGTTGCCCTTAGAGCCTCCTTGAGCTAGAAACGATATCCTTCTTCATAATTCTTCCTGAATCCATATCTCCAAAAGGAATTAGGCACTAGTCCACCATATGGTGATCACCTAAAATCTTTTCTTTACCTTTTTCCCCTCTTTCCTAGGTCCAGCCAAGTTGGGTTACCTAGGGCGTCACTTTCCCGACAAAGTAGCCATAGAAAAATTTATATCTCCTAGCCTCTACTGTGTTGGTGTGTCCTCAAGGTCTCCTCCAAATTTGAAGAAATTCTGACGGTGGGATTGTGAGATATCCCAAGCCCTAGCTTTGAGATTAAGCTTTTCCCTGGCGTTCCCTAGCCTAGTACCTCATAGGATCAATTTGACACCTTTGAGTGAAAACTCTTGTTTGATCCTTTCCCTTCCTTGTTTAGGTTAAGATCATCATTGGTTGGTAAACTCCCTCCCCTTAACCTAGGTTGGGTCCACTTGGTCCAGTGTGGTCCCATACCTTCGAAAAGTTGATTCTTCTAGAACCGCCTGGGAAACCAAGTTTAATAAGCCTGATTTTAGCGATTGGGAAAATCCTTTGCATGACACATTTCTTAAAAATAGCCCTTAAATCCTCACCTCCTTCTCCTAGAAAGCTTTGTACCTTTCTTAACTACAAGCAAGCTCCATTCTTAACCCCCTTCTAGGAAAAGGATAATTAAGGTCGCTTCATATCTATTTGTTGATTCAACCTTCACAGGAGACTTTCCATACATCGGGTCTCCTCCCATCAGTGAAAGTCCATAAAGAGTAGGGAGTCTTAGCTAAGGTGACAATGGGCTAAGTCTCCATTGTTGCCCTTGATATAGTAGTTGTCTCTTAAGGAGTCCCTTTTAGTCCCCCTGCTAGTTTGAGTGGTAACATTTTGGCGCCATTGACGGGGACAAGAGACATGTGTTTTGTTCCCATACAACATTATTGATATATCATTTGGTGACTCCATTGGAATAATGAAGCCCTATTTCTTCATTTAACTTTAAGGTCAATGCTTGTAGGGTGAAGCAAGCATCTCTTTAGGCATCTCTAAATTCACCCTGGCAACTCCATATCTAAGATCTTACGAATATTTTCGTTGCAATAAATGGCTCATTGGAGAGGTCTATTTTACATGTTTTAAGATGATGATCCTCAATATTTCGTTATAAGTGTTATAGCACCATTTACCACCCTTGGTATTTGTGATGCTTGGTTTATGGCCTAGGGCAACCCCTCCTTCCAGACTTGGTCCAAATATTTTAAAAACAATGTTTTATTCCCTATATGCTACTTTGCCCTGAGATAAAGCATGTACATGCGGGTTAGTCAATACCCAACCCACGTATTTGTGTTAAAACACTTAAAAAAAATAAATTTCCTTAATTATGGGCAGAGTTCACGGGTTTTACCTGTTGATTACCTCCTAGTGCCCGTGACTCAATTGTTTTCCAACTAAAAAACCAATTGGGAGAAGTATAAATAGACTTCTATGGGAAGGCCTTAAAGGGGAGAAGAGATAGAATTATTATATTGAGATTATCCTTGACTGAGTCTGAAGTATCCCTGTGCTTCAAGCACTTCCCCAAGTTTCAGGAAACCCTTGTTTCCTTGAGTGTTGATATTCTCCCACTTTCTTGAGATATCATGGTATTGGTTATGGAAGGAGGCTGTTGAAGACTGGGACTGGACGGATCTGGAGGATGGTTCCGCTTGGAGCCAGAAGAAGAAGACTCAGGTGAATTCTCTCCGTGTTAGTTATAGCTTTCTACAATAAAAATAAACAATGTCTTGTTCCTGAGATTAACTTTGTTTATGCATCAAGTACTGTTGTAATTCATCTAGGAATGTTATTTCGATGTATAAATAATCATTTTCTTATATGATATAAAGTTAGTTTCATTAAAATGATTTATCTATATGCTACTATGTATGTTCGAATTGGTTGATTTGTAGATTCGAAGATCATCAGGAGTTGCAAAGGGTCTGAACCCTGCTAGAACTACCCAAATGAAGGACATCTGGGTATTGTCGCTATCACATAGTTTGTTTATATAAGCATGTTGCCTGATTTGTATGAGTGTTTCTTACTGTAGTTTGCTCTTGCTCTATTGGGGTTCCAACCCAGGGCCCTAGGGTACTTATTCCCGTAACAATAAGCGAGGTGGAGCTTGATGCCCCTCTTAATGAATCTCTTGAGGGCCATGAAATTGAGGAGCTTTCTCAATACTTTGAAAGGGGATTGTGGTTCTTCCCAAGATATGATGATCATAGTCTACCTTGTTCCTCCCTTGATAATCAGGAAAATGTAAATGTGGATGTGGATAAGCAATCTATCTCATTATGCTATGAGGAGGATATGCCCGAGGTTGCTATTCATAAAAAATTTATGAGCTTGGTGATTGATTTCTCCATATTTTCATTACAATAAAGGTTGCGTGAGTTGGATTCCTATTTTCCTTCCTTGTTTATGTCCATTGATGCATGGGCCTCAAATGTTCCCACCCCCTTCTAGGAAAAGGATCATTAAGGTCACTTCATATCCATTTGTTGATTCATCCCTCACAAGTGACTTTCCATACACCATGTCTCCTCCCATCATAAAAGTCCATAAATAGTAGGGAGTCTTGTCCCTTAAGGAGTCCCTTTTAAGCCCCTTGCTAGTTTGAGTGGTAACAAGGCTTCAGGATTTGGATACTTCAGGAGTTCTTGATGGTGTTGAATCCATTTTTACCATAAAAAAAACGATTCAAACACTCTAGCAACCATATTTTTTGAAAATTTCCTTGCCAAATTCAAGCAAGAAATTTCCATCCTGATAAAATTGTGGCCTCCTCAAACAACGACTTATTTTATCAAATAATAAAAACAATGATGTTTTTAAGATGATATCAAGCATGTGTAGTATTGCTAAAAAAAAAATATGATATGTACTTAATCAATCTATTTTTAAACCTATAACATTTGACCGAATAAAGAAAATAGAATACCCTTCACAATAAAACTTAACATTACTAAATTTACATATTTATAAATTATAAAATTGGCTTTTCTAACTCAAATCAATAAATTGATCGTGAAGTTGAGTAAAACAGTTCTCAATCTTCCTTTGACTTCCATTTCCAAATAAGATTGCATTACGATTCATGTTTCTTTAACGAAAATTATTTCTATATTTTTATTTTTATTGAACAACAACTCAAGTCAATAAGTTGACTGTGACGTTGAGTAAAATACTTTATTTTTATTGAACAATTATAAATATATAAAATGTGGTGACCATCAGATAAATATATAATTAATAATAGTAGAGGTGATAATGATCGAGTTTTATTCTTTTCCATTTCAGTAATAGAAACAGGGTCAGTATGTTCCACTGCTTATAAATTTAAAACAAGGGGCTAAATTTTTATTCGTTAAATCTACCATTTTAATGCAGTGTGATGAGAAATATTTCAAAAGGAGAAGAGCAGAGTAAAATGGCAATGAATTACATTAGATGATTTGAACAAAAATTTTATAATATAATTTTCACTAAAATTTTTCTTATTATTCAATACAATACATTATTGAATTAATGCATTTTGCTCCTTCCCTTGATTAGTAGGGGAGAACACATTTGGAAATGAGTTTGAGTAGGGTTTTGGGGTAATATAGGGAAAATGGTTATTTTAATAATAGTTAGTTAAAAGGAGAGGAGCAGAGTAGGATTAGAATACATATTGAATCAATGTGTTTTCATGCTTACTTCCAGAGAAGACACTTGGTCACGAGTTCGACTAGGGTTTTGGGGCTATATAGGGAAAATGGGAGTCTTAGTAAGGGAAAATGTGTTGGCATTATGAGACAAGTGTTGTCCTTGATGGCAAATCACACTGATAACAAATCATAGTGCAGAAGGATAACAACAAGGAATTGATGATCAGTCTACAAGTATGAAGAAAAATATATACACGTTGGTTCACTATATACCAAGTCGCGTATACAAGCAGGTTCACTATATACCAAGTCGCGTATACGCAGGTTAGCTATATACCAAGTCGTGTGTACACGCTGGTTGGCTTCAGTAAAAGCGCGTGTATGTGGAAAACTTATCTTTGGTCCACGACGGCTATTCCTTGGAAGTTGTGCCTATGGTTTTGGACCTTGGTGTCTCGACGGACGTGTTGATCCCTAGTTTTGAAGATGATGGTATTGGATTTCTATGGTTTTGGCTCTTGGTATTGAACAAGGCCTAAGGCTATATAAGGAGAAGGAAATCATTAGGCAAGGGTATCTGAAATGTCTTGAATATCTGATGAAGTATTAGATCCAGTATGCAGGTTATTGGTTGATGATGTATTGCTTGATCTGAGCTAAGGAGAGATCTCATCGGTTGATGAAGAACAAGATCTAAGGAGAGATCAGGATCAAATGGTTTGAAATGAACTATCTTTATATAGTTGATTATGCGTATTTCTAGATCCGCATGACTGACGCAATATTATGTTCTGGGTATAACTGATGTCTGGTACAGCTGCAAGTTATGAAAAATTATTTTTAGATCTGTACGCAGGTTGTCTTCGGTAAAATCGCGTGTATACGCGGGTTGCCTTCATTGTAGTAGCGTATATCTTTTGGAGCTTGATTTTTGGGTTGCAGCTGGGTCTGACTGTTATTGCAGAGTTCTGTAGTCTGCTCTGTGTTCTGGTGACTGGGTTTGACAGGGTTTCAGTGGTTCAGTGATTCAAAGATTGATGATGCTAGTATTGGTTGTTTTATGCTTCAATGATTTGTGAATGAATCATGGTCTTCAGATTGTAATGTTGTGCTTCAGGAGTATCCAGTCTGAAAATTGATGAAAAGTGGTACCTGAAGGAAAAAAGATTGTAGGCCAGCACCTACGTACTAGTATCTTAGCTAGTACAAGAGCAAAGGGGGTTGGAGCTCCCTTCCAAGGAAGTTTGGAGAACGAGAGAAGGTTGAAGCCTTCTGCAGGTTGTAGCCTGCATACTGGTATAAGGCTGCACCAGTACAAAAGATTGTAAACTGAAGTTCTTATTAAAGAAAGATAGAGACGACTTGCAGCAGGTGGTTTTCACCCACATTGGGTTTCCACCTTATATCATGGTGTTCATGTGTGTGGCTTTTGTGTGATGATCTGTTCTGTTATACTGCATCTGTTTACTCTTAATATGGTGAATAATGACCTGATGCACTTAACTGAAGATAAACTAACTGAATTATAAGTTTTCTGGTTATACACTGTTTTCTTTAGACACAGTAGCGTGTACACGCTGGTTCACTTAACTGAAGTAGCGTATATGTTCTTGAGCACTGAAAAAGTTTTATTGATCTGATAATACTGATTCACCCCCCCCTCTCAGTATTATTTCCAACAATTGGAATCAGAGCAGGTCCTTCAGAGAAGCTTGATCGCTTGAAGGTAGATCGTTCATCATGAGCAACTACGAGAGAGAAGCATCAATCAGGCCACCGGTTTTTGATGGGACAAACTTCAATTATTGGAAGGTAAGAGTTACTGCCTATCTTCAATCTCTTGGTACAGAAGTTTGGGACATCGTAGAAACAGGCTACGCTTTTCCTTCAGCTACTCCTACAGATGCAGCTGAGAAAAAGAAGTATGAAACAAATGTGAAAGCTGTCAGTACCCTATTAGGATGTATATCCCAAACGGAATTCATGAAGGTAATGCACTACAAATCCGCAAAAGAGATATGGGACAAAATTGTCACGAGCTATGAAGGAGATGAACAGGTAAAGCGTGCTAAACTTCAAACTCTCAGGATTCAGTATGAGACTCTCAAGATGTATAATGATGAAAGTGTGGCTAACTATTTTCTTCGGGTAGATGAGATTGTTAATTGTATGAAAAATTTGGGTGAAGAAATAAAAGAGGCTATAGTGGTTGAAAAGGTTCTAAGATCATTGTCCCCCAAGTTTGAATCTAAAGTATCTGCAATAGAAGAAAAGGAAAATCTACGAATCCTTACTATGTCTCAGCTACATGGAATTCTAACTGCTTATGAAATGAGAAAGAGAGGTCCATCAGACAGAAGAGAAGCTGCTTTCAAGGCATCAGGCAAAGAAGATTATTATGAAGCAAGCCACGTCCCAGAAGAAGAGGAAGAAGAATCAAATTTTGTCAGAAATCTTCAAAGGGGTTCTGGAAGGTTCAGAGGTAAGTTACCTTTTAAATGCTTTGCTTGTGGAAGAGTAGGTCATTATGCTGCAAAATGTCCTTATAAGGATAAAGGAAAGGAACCTGCTAGATGGAACAAGAAACATAGTGCAAATAAGAAAAGCTACTACACTCATGAAGATAGTGATGGTCTATCGAATAGTGATGAAGATGAACGAGGTAATGAATATAAGTTGTTAATGGCATTTGAAGATGATGATTATATGGATGCTATAGATGTGGATAACCTTTATGATGAAATTACTAGACTCAAGAGATGTATAGAAGAAAATAATATGATCATTGATACTCTACAATTTCAAATTGATGAAAAGGAAAAACATCTTGAAAAACTAGAAGGTGAAATTGTTGGTCTTAGAAAAGAGATTGAGAAAACAAAAGCTATTAATCTTAAATTTGTTAAAGGATCTGAAACCTTGGATGAGATTATCAATGTGCAGCGATCTCCTCTGATCAAGACAGGTCTTGGATATAATGGAGAAACATCTCAAGCCTCTACCTCTAAAAGTTATCTTGATGCAGCAAGGAAAAGTGAGCAAAGGCCAAATAAAAGTAATCAGGTGAATCAGGGACAGTTTATCTCAAGAACAAATAAAGACCATCAAGAAATTTGGGGACAAACTGCCTTAAGGACAAACAGAAGCTACAATCAGCCACAGGTAAAATTTTCCCAATTTGCTCCAAGAATAAATAGAAGCTACAATCGGTTGGATGATAGATCTGATTATCGCAAAAGTTTCTTTAATGGCCAATGCTTTTCTTGCCACAACTTCGGTCACAAAGCAGCTCAATGTGTTGCATACAAGACAATCATGACTAGAGAAGCTCAAAAGCAAGGGAGAATGATTGAAGCCATGAAAAGGACTTATAACAACTTTTCAGTTCTTGAAAATGAAGTTGAATGCTCTATTTGTAGTAACTTTGGTCATGAAGACTCTGAATGCAGGAGCAGGTTCTGGAAGACAATTCAGAAGGAGCAAAACTCAAATGTCAGAACATGGAGAATAAAGGAACCACAACCAGAAAGATGTGGGATAGCCTTTTATGCATAAGGTCAAGAAAGTCTATGGTACATTGACAACGGATGTTCGAAGCATATGACAGGGGACAAAGAAAAGCTTGAGTCATATACCGCATTAGAAAAGGGGAAGAAAGTTTCTTTTGGAAACGATATCTCTGCAGCCATAAAAGGAAAAGGTGTGGCTCTATTGAAAGAGAAGGTCAAAGCTGGAAATGTTTTGTATGTTGATGGATTGAAGCATAATCTTCTGAGTGTCAGTCAGATGTTCGATCAAGGAACAGAGGTAATATTTAGATCAAATGGATGTTGTGTTCGTGATCTTGATACAGGTAAAACAGTGATCAAAGGAAGAAGGACTCCAAATAATCTATACATATTTGAAGAAGGGCCACAACAATGCTATTTGAGCAAGGATGATGAACACTGGCTATGGCATCAAAGGTTGGGGCATCTAAGCTTTTCACAAATAAGGAAAGCATGCAAATATCAGGCAGTTCGTGGTCTTCCAGATATCAAAATTCCAGACAACACTATATGCAAATCTTGTCAGTTTGGAAAGCAAACCAGAACTAACTTTCCAGAGAAGGAAGGATCATCTAGCATGCCTCTTGAACTAGTACATACAGATACATGTGGTCCATTCAGAAAAATAACACCTCGAGGAGAAGAATACTTGATATTATTCATTGACGATTTCTCCAGGTTTGTCTGGTTAGGACTTATGAAGCACAAAGATGAAGCATTCGAAAAATTCAAATCCTTCAAAGCCTTGGTTGAAAATGAATCAGGACACAAAATTAAGTGCCTCAGATCTGACAGAGGTGGGGAGTTTACCTCAAACAAATTTTTCGATTTCTGTGAAGAACATGGGATAAGAAGAGAATTCTCTACAGCTAGAACTCCTCAGCAAAATGGGGTGGTGGAAAGAATGAACAGAACAATCCAACAAATGGCTCGTGCTATGCTTGATGAATCAGGTACTCCCGCAACTTTCTGGGGTGAAGCTGCACATGCTGCGGTTATTATTCTTAACAAAACAAATGTCCGAGTAAACAGCACTCAAACACCTCATGAGCTCTGGAGTGGTGAGACTCCTTCGGTGAAGCACTTCAAAATATTTGGGAGCAAATGTTATATTAAGAATACTGATGAGCAACTTGGCAAACTTGAACCAAGAGCAGATGAAGGCATTCTTCTTAGTTATTCTCCATATAGCAAAGCATACAAGTGCTACAATAAAAGACTTGGCAGAATTGTTGACAGCATTGATGTAGTGGTTGATGAGAAGGGATATATTCCTAGGCAAGTTCATCATGAAGACATTGAAGAAAATGAAGGCTACACTCAAAGGCAGAATGGTGAAGAAGAAGAACCTCAAGAAGAACCAGAGGAGCAGGCAAGAATAGAAGAGAAGACTCCATCCAAATATGTTCAAAAGAATCATCCAGAATCTCAGATTGTGGGGCAGAAAGAAGCAGGAATACAAACAAGAAGAAGAATTGCAGAAGATTCAAGCTATTTGGCATTACTCTCTTCCACTGAACCACAAAATGTGAAAGAGGCATGCAAAGATGAATGTTGGGTCAAAGCAATGGATGAAGAACTTGAGCAGATCGAAAAGAACAACACTTGGGAACTGGTTCCTAGACCAAAAGATAAGAATGTCATAGGGACAAAATGGGTCTTCAAGAATAAATTAAATGAAAATGGAGAAGTAATTAGAAACAAGGCCAGACTTGTTTGTAAAGGGTATGCGCAGCAAGAAGGGATAGATTTTGAAGAGACCTTTGCTCCTGTAGCAAGACTTGAGGCCATCCGAATGTTCCTTGCTCTCTCAAGCTTTCAAAACTTCAAGGTATTTCAAATGGACGTGAAATCAGCCTTTCTGAATGGAGACTTAGAAGAAGAAGTATATATTGAGCAGCCAGATGGTTTCATTCTTGGGAATGATCCAAACCTTGTATGCAAATTAAAAAAGGCTCTCTATGGTCTCAAACAAGCTCCAAGGGCTTGGTACTATCGATTGGACAAATATCTTCACCAACAAGGCTTTTCAAAAGGATCAGCAGATAGCAATCTCTATATAAAAATTGAAAATAACAAATTGCTAATACTTGTTGTTTATGTAGATGATATTATCTTTGGCAGCAATGAAGAGACTATGAGTCAAAATTTTGCCTTGGTTATGCAGAAAGAATTTGAAATGTCACTACTTGGAGAATTGACATACTTTCTTGGATTGCAAATCCAACAAAATGAAGGAGGCATCTTCTTGTCTCAAACCAAGTACCTCAAGCAGATCTTGAAGAAGTATGGCATGGAAGATTCAAAGCCAGTATGTACACCCATGGTTACAGGATGCAGCCTCAGTGCAAATGATGAATCAGCAACAGTTCATCAACCAACCTATAGATCCATGATTGGGAGTTTGCTTTATTTGACAGGTACCCGACCAGACATCATGCATGCAGTCGGAATAGTTGGGAGATTTCAGGCAAATCCAAAGGAGACTCATCTTCAGGCAGTGAAGAGAATCTTCAAATATCTTCAAGGGACACAAAATTATGGATTATGGTATCCTAGAGATACAGATCTCACACTTCATGCTTATACAGATGCAGATTGGGCCGGAAGCGTGGATGACAGGAAGAGCACAAGTGGTGGTGCATTCTTTATGGGCTCCAGATTAGTATCTTGGTTCAGCAAGAAACAGAGTTCGATTGCCTTATCTACAGCTGAAGCAGAATATGTGGCTGCGGCATCTTGTTGCACACAACTTCTTTGGATGATGCAGACCTTGCAGGATTTTCAAATCACTTGCACTTCACCAGTCTCTATCTTATGTGATAATACAAGTACAATCAGCATTTCAAAGAATCCAGTCATGCACTCAAAGACCAAGCACATACCAATCAAGTACCATTTTCTTCGGGAACAAGTGCTTGAGCAGAAGGTCAAGTTGGAGTATGTTCCTTCTAAGGAACAAGTTGCTGATATTCTCACAAAACCACTGCCCAGGGAAACTTTTGAATATCTCAGACAAAAGCTGGGAGTAGTTGATGCTTCATCCTGCTGTTGAAGCTTGTCTGTTCTATAGAAAATTTGGTATACGCAATTTACGTAAGGGATATCCGCGTATATACGCCGATTTATGGTGGGAAAGTCGCGTGTATGGTGTACGCGTGTTGCAGAAAGCATATCCGCGTGCATACACCGTTTTCTGCAGGAGAAGTCGCGTATATGGAGTTCTGAACAGCAAGGGAAGACTCTGATCGGAGAAGGTCTGAGATGGGTATGCCAGAATTCTTCAGGCACAGGTTCAGGGGGAGCAGCAGGCACAGGTTCAGGGGGAGCAGATTAAAGTCTCATAAAGCATTGTTGGCATTTAGATGCTTTTGGTTCTAGTACACAACTGTTGTTGGTTTCAGGAGAAGGAGCTCAGAAGGAAATCTTGGTTGCTGATCTAAAAGATGTGTATCAGATACTGCTTGTGACTTTCATAAGTCTTGGTCTAGATTTGTTGTCTCTATGTCATATATCTCTTCTGTGATATCTCTTTTATGGTGTCAAGGTCATGTAACGGCCTATGTTGGTTTCCCCACTATGCCTGGGATGAATGATGTAATATAATTGGTTGTTTCTGATGTATCCGCTCTTGGTTGGGAGTATGGATGTATGTATTGAGTCCTTTTGGTAATAGGAAGGTCCCTTATGGTGTATAAGTCTTGGTTCCTTTGAAGAACATCTTTTGCAGATCTTGCCTACAGTTAGAGGAAGCATGTTTCAGCACAGCCAAGCAAAGATATCAGCATGTACTCAGGGGGAGCACAGCCCTTTGCCCTTGATGACAAAGGGGGAGAGTGATTTGATTTGGTATTGTTGCCATCAAGTCCAAAGGGGGAGATTGTTGGCATTATGAGACAAGTGTTGTCCTTGATGGAAAATCACACTGATAACAAATCATAGTGCAGAAGGATAGCAGCAAGGAATTGATGATCAGTCTACAAGTATGAAGAAAAATATATACATGCTGGTTCACTATATACCAAGTCGCGTATACAAGTAGGTTCACTATATACCAAGTCGCGTATACGCAGGTTAGCTATATACCAAGTCGTGTGTACACGCTGGTTGGCTTCAGTAAAAGCGCGTGTATGTGGAAAACTTATCTTTGGTCCACGGCGGTTATTCCTTGGAAGTTGTGCCTATGGTTTTGGACCTTGGTGTCTCGACGGACGTGTTGATCCCTAGTTTTGAAGATGATGGTATTGGATTTCTATGGTTTTGGCTCTTGGTATTGAACAAGGCCTAAGGTTATATAAGGAGAAGGAAATCATTAGGCAAGGGTATCTGAAATGTCTTGAATATCTGATGAAGTATTAGATCCAGTATGCAGGTTATTGGTTGATGATGTATTGCTTGATCTGAGCTAAGGAGAGATCTCATCGGTTGATGAAGAACAAGATCTAAGGAGAGATCAGGATCAAATGGTTTGAAATAAACTATCTTTATATAGTTGATTATGCGTATTTCTAGATCCGCATGACTGACACAATATTATGTTCTGGGTATAACTGATGTCTGGTACAGCTGCAAGTTATGAAAAATTATTTTTAGATCTGTACGCAGGTTGTCTTCGGTAAAATCGCGTGTATATGCGGGTTGCCTTCATTGTAGTAGCGTATATCTTTTGGAGCTTGATTTTTGGGTTGCAGCTGGGTCTGACTGTTATTGCAGAGTTCTGTAGTCTGCTCTGTGTTCTGGTGACTGGGTTTGACAGGGCTTCAGTGGTTCAATGATTCAAAGATTGATGATGCTAGTATTGGTTGTTTTATGCTTCAATGATTTGTGAATGAATCATGGTCTTCAGATTGTAATGTTGTGCTTCAGGAGTATCCAGTCTGAAAATTGATGAAAAGTGGTACCTGAAGGAAAGAAGATTGTAGGCCAGCACCTACGTACTAGTATCTTAGCTAGTACAAGAGCAAAGGGGGTTGGAGCTCCCTTCCAAGGAAGTTTGGAGAACGAGAGAAGGTTGAAGCTTCTGCAGGTTGTAGCCTGCGTACTGGTATAAGGCTGCACCAGTACAAAAGATTGTAAACTGAAGTTCTTATTAAAGAAAGATAGAGACGACTTGCAGCAGGTGGTTTTCACCCACATTGGGTTTCCTCCTTATATCATGGTGTTCATGTGTGTGGCTTTTGTGTGATGATCTGTTCTGTTATACTGCATCTGTTTACTCTTAATATGGTGAATAATGACCTGATGCACTTAACTGAAGATAAACTAACTGAATTATAAGTTTTCTGGTTATACGCTGTTTTCTTTAGACACAGTAGCGTGTACACGCTGGTTCACTTAACTGAAGTAGCGTATATGTTTCTGAGCACTGAAAAAGTTTTATTGATCTGATAATACTGATTCACCCCCCCCTCTCAGTATTATTTCCAACAAAATGGGAGTCTTAGTAATGGTTAGTTGCAATGGAGGTGGTAAAGGAATTAAGGTTAATGAACTTTTTAATATATTTATAATTTTATATATTTGTTTTTGAATATATATATATATATATATATATATATACATATATATAAAATCAATGATTTAAGATTTGTATTCTCATGTGTTTCGGTATAGAAACCATGAAAAAATGGAAAGCTTCATCTTGAAATCTTAGTTCATTGCATCAAACATAAAACAAATAAAATGCACACTTTAAAGAATAACAAATGGTATAAAAAACAATTATGATTCCTCACACACTTATTCAATTAGAAGATTTAATAGAATATTGAGATGTTGGTAAAATAACCGATGTATCTGTAAACCTGACCACTGAAAATTCTACTTCCATATCAACAACATATTATACACCTTTTGATACTCATGGGATAAGGAGAACATATCAATATAGTGTACATCTTTCAATACCCATGGGATAAGGATAAGGATAGAATATGATGCTATTATTAAGATATCTAAAGGATTAATGTATGGAATTATTGTGTCAAAAGGTGTTCTCCAATCCAATATGGAAGAGATGTTGTAAAGTTATGTTATGTTATGTGATGTTATATTATTTAAATATTTTGACTAGGTCAAATTACATAACAATAAAAGTAAAAGTAAAATACAAGTAATTTGGGTGGGTTAAATTACAGAAAAACAAAAATTAAATTAATTAAATTAAAATAATAAAATTAATAATTATAATTATCAATTATTAATAATTAAATCAGCTAGATCCATCTTAACTCTTTATCTACCGAGCTCTGAGATGGATCAAATGTCTTGAGGTGAAAACCTCTTGTAGAATGAAAAGAGATTTGATCCCTCTCGGGGCTTGGTATATCCATATTTAAGATTGATCTAGGCTGATTTAAAATATGATGGATAATTTTAAGAAAATTAGTGGAAACAATATATGGCCATTAAATTTCAAGAAGTTCAGTAGATCAAAATGTTAAATTACAAATATTATTGATATTTAATTCATGATATGATGTTATTAAAAGAAAAAGTACAAAAATATTTTTAAAGAAGAGAGATTTCAAAGAAGCTCAATAGGTATCCTAATTCATAATCATTGATATTTTCTAGTGGAAAAATTGGTCAAAGTGGCTTACAAGGCCTATTTTTGGGGTAGGTGTTAGTTTGGTGATTTGGGGTCTAGAACCTAATAGCAAAAGTGTCCTATGACACACAAATTTTGTTAATTAGGAAAAGAAAATTTACATAGGGAATTTTGCAAGAGTTTATACACAAACACACAACACTCTTTCAAGCAGGAGAATGAGCTATATATAAGCTAAATGTCCTCACCTACTTTAGTTATGGATCACTTATCTAGTTAGCAAGTGTCCATTTACATTAAATACTATTCTAACAAATCTACTAACTATTTTTCTAAATTTGAACCTAAGAAACGACACCTTTCTAGATGCCATATCTTTTACAACATTTCTCTATTTCTAAAATGTCTCCAATATTTAATTAAATATCCTAAATAATTAAATATTCTATTCTAAATTTTAAACTAATATTTTTGTAATTTGGATCATCTAACATTCCCTCCTATGATCCAAAGATACATTACCAAGTTCATCTCTGAACTCAGTAAATTTGATCTTGCCAAGTGGTTTTGTGGAAATATCGAAGATCTGATCTTTTGAAGGACAATAAATTGTCTTGATGACATCCTTTGCAATGAGTGTTCTGATGTGATGATACTTTGTGTCCACACACTTTGTTTTGGAATGAAAAACTGAATTTTTGGCAAGCTTTATGGCTGACTGGATGTAGATAAATAAAGATGTAGCTTCTGTTTGAGGAATGCCCAAATCCTGCAAAACTATGCGCAACCAAACAATTTCACATGTTGCTTCCCATGTTGATATATATTTTTCTTCTGTTGAAGAAGTTGCCACTGTAGCTTGCTTCTTGAAACTCCAAGAAATGGCAACATAACCCATGTTCATCAAATAGCTCGAGGTAGATACCCAATCATCAATACTGCCAACAAAATAAGCATTTGAATATCCACCAAGTATAAAGTTTTTAGTCTTTTTGTAAAGAAGATCAAAATCATTCATTCCTTGGATATATCTAAGGAATATTTTTGCTACATTCCAGTGGTTGTCTCGTGGTTCCTGCATAAAACACAAAAGAATAATGACTGCATAAGATAGATCTGGATGAGTGGTTGTTAGATAAATCAGGTCGCCAATCAATTGTCTATAAGTAGTGCTATCTACACACCCCCACCCCCCCCCCCTTCAAATTTTTAAGTTTCAAGTTTTGTTCCATGGGGGTAAGAACATGTTGGCATTCTTGCATTCCAAATCTTTGAAGAATTTTGGATGCATACTTACTTTGAGAAATGAAAATATGATGTGGATGTTGGAATACTTCAACTCCATGACAGTAGTGAAGTAATCCAAAATTTGTCATCTTAAAATCTGCATGTAACTCCTCCTCCTGCAAAATATGATCATCATTGTTTCCAGTGATGATCAAATCATCCGCATACATAACAAAAATTACTATATTTTTACCCTGCTGGCATACATACAAAGTATCATCGGATTCACTTTGCTGAAATCCAACTTTCCAAAGGTATTCATCCATTTTGGCATACCAAGATCGTGGCACTTGTTTCAATCCATATAAAGCCTTGATCAATTTGCAGACTTTATGTTCCTGCCCTTCAATCTCAAAACATAGAGGTTGTGTTATATATACATCTTCCTGTAAATCTTCATTGAGGAAAGCACTTTTAACATCCATTTGATGAACGTTCCATCCTTTCTTAGCTGCTAATGCAAGTGTTGATAAGATGGTGTTCCACTTAGCTATAGGGGCAAAAGTTTCCTCATGATCAATGCCTTCCTGCCGTGCAAAACTCTTAGCAACAAGTCTTTCTTTGTACTTGTCAATGTCTCCATTTTGCTTGTACTTAATTCTGTAAACCCATTTGCATCCTATGGGTTTGACATTTTGAGGACAATCGACAAGTTTCCAAGTGTTGTTTTCTATTATTGCCTGGTATTCTTCAATCATAACATTTTTCCATTATTTATGTTTTACTACCTCTTTGTATGTGGAGGGCTCAGTAAAATCATTTGTTACCAAGGCAAAAATTTTCTTCATTTCTGTGTGACCCCCATGTGACTGTTTTGTTTTTCTCATCCAGCCTAACATCTTTCAGAAGTTGGACTTCTATGCTTGAACTAATAGAGCTCAGCAAGAAATTTCAAAATAATATAAATTTTATAAAGAATTTAATGTCTAGATAAAAAATATGAAATTAACAAAAGAAGTGTAACTTTTTTTCCTTAAAAAAAACAATTTGCATACTAATTAATAGCAGACCAATTCAATGGATTTTTCCATAAGTCTGCAAAGTTTGAATCTTTTTCTTCACATCATCTGCATTGTTGTAGCTTTGATACCACAATAATAGCATACAAAAATTTTATTAATTAGGAAAAGAAAATTTACATAGAAAATTTTGCAAGAGTTTACAAACGAACACACAACACTCTTGCAAGCATGAGAATGAGCTATATATAAGCTAAATGTCCTGACCTATTTTGGTTATGGATAAATTATTTAGTTAACAAGTTTCCATTTACATTAAATGCTCTTCTAACAAATCTACTAACTATTTTCTTAAATTGGAGCTTAAGAAATGAAACTTTTCTAGATGCCATATATATTTCTAAAATGTCTCCAATATTTAATTAAATATTCTATTCTAACTTTTAATCTAAGATTTTTTTTATATTTTGGATCATCTAACAGAACCTTCTAGAGCTAACCTGAAACATAAAATGTCACCTTTTGGGGTCAAAACTTGTGAGCATAACTCTAGTCGTTGGACACTGCTCTACACATTGATTGTTTCAATGATGTGAAAATCACCTCAATTGGAGTTCGTATGTAGAGGTTATGTCTTCCACAAGTTTATCTACCTTGTTAACCACCATGGTACAAAGTGGATATCGCATTGGTAGAGGGTATGTCTTCCACAAGTTTATCTACCTTGTTAACCACCATGGTATGAAGTGGATATCACATTGGCCCCCACTCACTACTGCATGAAGGGCATTTTAAGACATTGTTTTAAGATAAAAGTAATATTGTCTTAAAAAGTCACTTTTTAATTTACATTAAAATTTAATATCTTTTTTTTTCTTAAGCAAGAGTCGTACCTTCTATTTCATTAAATCTAAAAACAACATACATAAAATAAAGTAGTCCCAAAGGAACTGTGGGCCAAAGAAAAACATCCACTTAATGCCGAGGGCACTGAGCTAAAGGCTTAAACACTGAGCCACGGTCCCTAAAAAAAAAACTACAATATCCAAAAAATACAGACAATGTTGATACCGTTCGATCTCCCCTCAAAGATTGGACGGACGAGGCTCAAATCGGGCTGGAAACATTCACACAATTAAAATTTAGAATCGGACCCGATGAGGAATTAGGGACCAAACTAAAAGGATTTCAGGTTCGAATGGGGGGATAACCCTCGAGCATGTAGAGCGCGCGAAAGCCACTAATTCCCACCATGACTCGAAACAAGCCCGGAAGATATTCTTCCTTGGATCAACCCCATTTTCCTTAACCGTCAATCCTCCTCGCCAAATCCAACGGCGGAGGATAATATTGCAATACCTAGTAGCCCAACGATTAACCACGCAATAACCATCCTGGACCCACCAACCTGCTCACTTGTTCCTGACTGTAGATCCATCTTGCATGATCCGACAACCGAGGAGAATATCGTACGAGCCTAACACATCGATAATTACTGCGTGATGAGGGCGGTATTCCTTCCCCTTCCTATGCCACGTGTTTCTTGGTGAGTGGAATCGCTCCCAACTCCGCAAAACCGCTTCCCGCATGAAGGGCATGCGATGGATGATAAACCACCCCACAAGTGGTATTTCTACCACAGAAAGGAAAATGGGGGTTTTAAGGCTACCGAGAAAGCCAGACTTCTAGCCCCACCCATCATCCCATCTCCGCGGGCGCATGAACCACTGTAATATGAAAATCCATCTGTTTAGTCGACCATCCTCAGAACAATGTTTGCTCAGCAAATTCCCTCTGAAACTTTGTGTTCATACTATTGAGGGTTGGGGAGGTCGACAATGACCTGCATCCCCAAAATGTTCTTACTTCGGAAAAAACATTGCATAAAGAATCCAAATCAATTAGACCCCGCCTCTGTGTCTTTGTTTCGAAACATCATTATGTCCTCATCCGCTTGGTCGTGACATTGCGCCTTTAATCTATTCAGAGGCACCTCTGGCCAACTCAGCACGACCTTGCTTTTGGTACAAAGCACTCCTTGATTGGCCAAGGTGTCCGCCAATTTATTTGTTGTCCTTCGTACATGGTTAAAACTCACTATACGTAAGCCTCAGAGATGATGCTGAATCCTTTGAAAGACCTGGAGCAACCTCCATTGCTTTGAGACTTTTTCCGGCTCCATGCCACAGCTGATTCTCTTGACCGAGTTTATGATTAACTCCGAATCAACTTCGACAATAACATTCTGGAGATTATCTTGCTTCAGGAATTCTAAACATTGCTCAAGAGCCATTAATTCCGCCATATTGTTAGTGGCTCTTCCCAAATGGCAATGGAAAATGAAAAGGAGACTGTCGTTTTCATCTCTTAACACCCCTCCAAAGCCAGCAATACCCGGGTTATCTTTGGAAGCCCCATCAATGTTGTATTTCAAAAAACCCTGAGGGGGAGGATGCCAATAATCCTGCTTAGTATCCAGTTTCAAAACCTTCCTATCCAGGCCCTGTGGAATAAGCCCCTGCATACCCAACTTAAGAAGTATCTGCGTTTCAGCTTCTGAAGGTGGATTCTTAGGGGAAGTTCGCACAATGGTACTTACCGTCTCCTTAAGTTGTCTTAAGATTTGCTCAAAAAGGCATTGGGAGGAAATTTTTTCATTCTTAAAGATTATGTTGTTCCTTTCTTTCCAGACAATCCATATTATGAAGCTTGGCATTAAAGCCCAGGCTGAGCCTAGAAGTTCATAATCAGAGAATTTTCGTCTCCAATTGTTTAGGGTATTGATAATGCTTCCTTTGTTTCTGTCTGTTTGCTGGAAAATAGTGGCAAAAGTATCCCACAACCAAGAGGTGAAAATGCAATTATTGAGAAGGTGCTCCATTGTTTCCTCTTGGGCTTCACAGAGCTGGCATCTGGAAGGGCCCAGAACACCCCTCTTCCGAATGTTATCCCAAGTCAGAATTTTCTTATGATGAACCAACCACATGAAGAGTTTAATCTTCATCCATCCTTGATGTCTCCATATGTTCTGCCAAACCCTGTCCAGTACATTGGAATCCAGCTCAAGGAGTATGTGTTTTGCCTCCTTAATATTGAAGGTTCCTGCATTATTGTTGCCCCATCTAAGTTGGTCATGCCCCCTATCACTAATATTTTCCTTTGTTCCAACATTGTCAGAAGTGCCTCTACTTTGGCTTTCAGTGGGTTGTCTTCCCTGTGATCCATATTCTTCCAGGTTCTCCATTTTCCTTCACTATTGGTTTGATCCAAAAAATATTTTACATTAAATAACCCTTTGGTGTCTATTTCTTTCTTGAGGTCCAGAAGGTCCTCTCTTAACAGTGTAGGTTCCTGTTGCCATTTTTCCTCCCAAAACAATGCAAGATCACCATCTCTGATCTCCTAGAAGCTGTTTTTCTGTACTAATCCTCTATTCCCCTAGGCCTTATTCCAGATGTGTGAGCCCTTTATGATGCCAGACATCCTTATGTGATCATTTTCTTGCCAAGTGATGGCATATTTTTCTTTCCAGATACTAGCCCACTGCGCCTTTGGGTCTTTTACCCAATGCCACCATAATTTCACCCCTAAAACTTTACTTAGTGCTTCCGGATCATCCAGTCCAAGACCCCCATGTTTTTTAGGTTTGCAAATCTTCTCCCAGGCTACCAAGGCCCATTTCTTTCTTTCCTCCCCCTTACCCCAAAGAAAGTCTCTTTGAATGGTTCTAAAAAGTTGCAAAACTCCTTTTGGAGCTGGAAGGGCTGATAGCATGAAGACGGGGATTGATTGGAGAACAACTTTTGTTAGCACTAACCAACCAGCCAAGTTTAAAGATCTAAAGGTCCGTTTCTTGATTTTATCCTGCATATTATTAATCATCGGCTCCCAAATTCTCTTGTGAAAAGGTTTATCAGTAAGAGGAACTCCCAAATATTTGGAGGGGAGGACATCCCTTTGAAAGCCTAGATTTCTGGAGATATTTTTCTGAATAGCAGTATTGGTATTAAAGAAAAAATCTTAGATTTGGAGAGATTAAAATTCAAACCTATAGCCATGGCAAAGTCAGACAGGATATGTTTGTATGCTAGAGCTTCTTTGACTGTGGGGATTCCCTGCAACATAGTATCATGAACAAATTGTTGATGGGTCAAAGCTTGACCAGTCTCTGAAAGTTGGAGGCCTTTGATATTACCAACTTCTTTCGCATGCTTGATAGATTGACCAGGTCCTTCCATCATGAGGATGAAGAGAAAAGGAGAGAGTGGATCACCCTACCCGAGGCCTCTGGAAGGAGTAAAAATCTTGGAAGGAGAACCATTAACCAGAATTGAAAAGTTGGAAGAAGTTACTAGGGCCATGACCCATCTTACCCAGTTATGATCAAACCCAAAAGCAATAAGGACCCTCCTTATATAGGTCCAATTCAACTTATCATAAGCTTTGGCTAGGTCAAATTGCATAATCATACCCACCTTCTAATTACTTGTCAATGAATGCACCACCTCATGCGCTTGAATGATGTTATCGAGAATTTGTTTGCCCTCCACGTAACCAGATTGCTCCATAGAAACTAGAGTAGGAAGAAGTGGTTTGAGTCTGTTAGCAACAACCTTGGATATTATCTTATATATCACATTGCACAAAGCTATGGGTCTAAACCTGTCTGGAGTTTGAGCATTGTCCTGTTTGGGGATCAGGGAGATGAAGGAAGTATTGAGCACCTTCAAAATAGTTCTATTCAACCTGGAATCTTCCACTACGTTCAAAATATCCTGTTTAACAATATTCCCGCAAGATTTAAAGAAATCCACATTGAAACCATCAAGGTCTGGCACTTTACCATTTTACATTTCTTTGATGACCTCACTAACCTCCTCTTTTGTCACTGGCCTATTGAGATTGAAATTATCCTCTCTAGTAACCAGTCTAAGAATATGCCTTGTTAAATCCCTGATAAAATGCTCTCTGTCTGAAATGGTTTCCTGTTCTATCCCATGAAAGTGATGAACTAACACATATTCTATATCTTCATGGGAATTAAGAAGATGACCTCCCTTGTCCTTGATCGAAGAGATCCTATTATGATATCTGTTCGTTATGGTTGATCTATGGAAAAATCTAGTGTTACGCTCCCCTTCTTTTAGCCATTGAACTCTGGATTTTTGTCTCCAAAATATTTCCTCTTGTTTACATAAATTCTCTGAGTCTTGATGGTGTTTGGTGACTTGATCATTTCTAACTTTATCAAAGCCATCCGTGATAAGGGTTTGATTGAGTTCTCTTCAACAACTTTTTTCGCTGCAAAAATATTGCCAAATTCATTCTTGTTCCAATGTTTAATTCTGAGCTTGATGTGCTTTAGTCTTTTATGTAGCTGGAACATTCTTGTACCTTGAATAGGCAGATCTTCTGTCCACCATTTTGTAATGTTGTTGATGAATTCTGGGTGGGTGAGCCAGATATTCTCAAATTTGAAAGGTCTGTTCTTGGGGGTACCAATGCCCTGAACCTCAAGTTGAACAAGCCAATGGTCTGAGCCTCCAAAGGGGAGAATTCTTGCTATCATTTCCTTGTTGGTGAGCATAAGGTCCTCTGAGATTATGAATCTATCTAACTTTGAGGCTACTTGAGACTCTCCTCCTCTTTTATTGTTCCAAGTAAAGAGACCATTACTCATGTCAGTATCAACAAGCTTCATATTATCTATAAAAGTTTGAAATGCTAAAGAGTCTCTGCTTAAAGTTATGGTTCCCCCTTTTTTCTCTGAAAGTGATTTGATCATGTTGAAGTCCCCACACAAGATCCATGGTACATCTACATGTCTGTCTCTAAGCTCCATAAGAGAATCTAGAAACCTGAGTTTATCATCCATTCTTTGAGGGCCATAAACATTCATGACCAGATAGGTCTCCTAATCTCCCACCGGTTGAGTAACCACTGATAAATAATTTCTATATGCCTCAACATATATTATGCCAATCTTTTGGGGTTTCCAAAGAGTGAGTATGCCCCCTGCTGTGTTATCTGCTTTGACTTCTAGAAACTCAAATCTATTGAGCCATTTGCTGTGAATTTCTTTTATTTTTTGAATGGAACATTTAGTTTCCTGGATAAAGATCATATCCGGAGCTTATTGTTTCATTCTATTACTAAGTATTCTTTGTTTTCTTTTACTACCTAGACCTCTAATATTCCAAGATGTGAACTTCATTATTAAAGATTCATAAAGGAGTAGCTGGTTAGATCTTTCATCTTACTTGAATCTATCATTAGATTTCCACATTCCATCAATAACTCGTGCTGCTTTTTCCTTCCTCTTTCTTTCCTGGGTTTCTAGGTGCCAATCCAGGTGTGATTTTCATAGTTTTCACACCTTCGTTGCCCTGCCTTTCATTTTTTCTTTGCCTTTCCAGCCCTTTAGCCTGAGTTTTCCATAGGAACAGTTGCTGTACTCTATTGAACTCTTCTTGCGGTAATGACTCTACCCCACTCATGGTCCCCTGTTTCAAGAACCTCCATTTCCATCTCACTCTGGGTCATTTCTTGGTCCATCTCCAGTTCTACATCGCTCAACATAGTCTCTTTCTATTTGTTAATATCCTATGTTTGTACTCTGTCTTCTTCTTTCTCCTTCTCCACTGGGCTTCCTTCCATTACCTGATCTACTTTTGTTATCTCTTCTTCTTCTTCGAGTACTTGGAACCTATTCAGATTAGCCTGATGCCCTTCTGTTTGATGTTGCTTTGGCAACTTCTTGGCCCCTTTTCCTCTATGTACCACTTTGTGAAATCCTTCAGTATCTTTCATTGTGGTTGCTTTACTTCTGTTCTCTATTTTACTGAGAGGGCAGTCTCTAAATAGATGCCCATGCTCATGGTACCTCCGACATATGAAAGGAATATGTTCATAGTCTACTATTTGCACACATTCTTCATCAAATACTTCCAAGATGACCTCATCCGGTAGAGCTCTAGAGAGATCCATCTCCACACATAATCGTGCGAAGGAAGTGTACTTCCCCTTTTGGTGGCCTTAGAAGCTTTGAAAAATGCCCTAATTTGTTTCCTATGGCAGATAACGATTCCGTTTGCCAGTAATCAAGAGGTAGAGAGTAGAGTCTTACCCAGACAGGGACCGAAGTGAAAGTTTCTCACTCCGGGACAAAATTCATCATCCACGGTCACATGTAGAGGCTTGCTGCTGCATAGAAGTAGGGCCCTCCTTCAAACACCCTGTCTTTATCCTCAATATTTGTAAAGACCACAATGAAGAAACCCTTTGATCCAAGATGTAGGTCAATGCTTCCTTTTGGTTTCTAGTTGTATTTAATCCATGTCTGTAAATCCTTTTCAGTGGGCCATAATCCCATGAATTTGCAAATGATAGCATATGTCTGCATGTGGTCCCTGTGCGCCTGCAGAGCAGGATCATTTAAAACTACCTTGGGTGTGACCTCAGCTTTGGGTTTACATGGCCACTTTTGTGCTTTGATGTTTGCTCCATGTTCCTTGTCTTCTTCCTCATTTTCTTTATTGTTGTTATTCTCCCTTGACTTGTTTAATTCTTGCTCCTATTCCGTGTTCCTTATCCCTTCACCTGAAGGACCTCTAACATTCTCTATTGGTTTCTTACCTCAGCTAGCCACTGCCTTCCTGTAGGAGGGAGTGGAGTTCCCTCCTTTGTGCCCTTCCATGGAGTTCAACACCTGCAGACGCCTGAAAACCCTAACTCTTCGACCGTCGCCACCAACCCCTACATCAAAAATTCTTTCAGGGCTCTCGTCACATTAAAATTTAATATCAATTGAATTGTTTTAGATATAAAATTTAAGACAAAAACAGTTTGAGACAAAAAATATTTTAAGAAAAAAGTAGTTTGAGACAAAAATATTTTAAGACAAAACTTTATATCTAAGGCAAAAACAGTTTAAGACAAATATTTTAAGACAACTTTATATTTAAGACAATGACCACTTAAGACAATGGAAATTAAGGCGAAACCCATTTAAGAGAGTTAATAATTAAGACAAAACCATATCAATTTAAGACAATATTATCTAATATCTGCAAAATTGACTCTGACAGTGCGACCTAAGTCTGCCAACTTGCAGGCTAGTATTGTCTCGCGCCTATACTAAGGTTGTTATTTCATTTACAATTCATGTTATATCATCTAAAGACAATGATTTTTTGCACTCTTCATTTTGTGGGGGTAACCAACTCTGAAGAACACGACAACTTTTCCTGGCAATATTTCCCGAACATCAATTCCTCTTCTATCCCTTCGATCTCTATTGATATTATTAGAGACAACTTGTTTGTCATTGCATTCAAGAAGTTTGTATATAGATTCCATGAGTGGATAGGGGATAATTATATTTTTTAGTTTGCACAAAGATTCTATGAGTGGATAGGGGATAAATATATTTTTATTTTTGAAAATAAATATTCGAGCCAGATGAAATTCAATCATATTAATTTCTCTCTTTTATATTATATTTTTTCTTTTTCATTAATCCTTTTTAATTAAATATAAAAATAGAACAACCACATTAATAAATGTGGTTGATAAACACATATAGGCCCATATCAAACACATATATCAATTATCAATGATATTAAGAATTAATGTAATTAATTTTATATTATTACTATTATGTAAAATAATTATAATAATTATATTATTATTATTATATTAAATAATAATAATAATTATATTATTACTATTGTTACACATAATTGATCTCGTGGAGATTCTTGGCACAAGCTGGTCAAACCTTGCTCATTCGTGCGGCAACACATATTCTTCTTGAGAGTCAAGCACCTGTAAGTGGCCTCATGATTCAATATCAAATGTCCAAACTTCTCATAGAGGTTGACCATGTTAAATTTTCCACTAACTGACGCCTGTGGCAGTGTACAAATATATGTATGCTCAGATACTGGTAAAGCACACACGGAAGTAAGTTGCTGCCATGATGATAAGAAAATAGCTAGCTATATATGGTATGGAAAACTTTGTACAAATATATGTATGTTTAGATACTGGTAAAGCACATACGGAAGTAAATTGTTGCCACTATTATAAGAAAATACCTTGTTATATATGGTATGGAAAACTTTGTTATTAATCGAATAAGACGTAGCATTCACAACTTGTAGCCCACATTCTTCCAACGTGAGCAGAAGATTGGAGTACACAATCTCGAACACATTGAGGGGTATATTAACACCGAAATGGATGGAATTTATTTGCATCGTAGTGAAGGCGTAGGAAAAATACCTTGTTATATATTTGATTATATATAAATGAATGTTATAAATAATAATGAGGATTCTTATCATAGAGGAACTTATTAGAATTGGAATAATCTCAAATCCCTAGGAAATGGGGGGGTGGGGAGCCACGTGGCACAAATCTAATTTTTAAAACTTATTAAAATTAATGGACCATTTTGCTAAATATTATTTGCTTATATATAAATGAATGTTATAAATAATAATGAGGAACTTATCATGGAGGAACTTATTAGAATTGGAATAATCTCAAATCCCTAGGAAATTGGTGGGCAAGGAGCCACGTGACACATGTAGAATTTCCTATAGATTCCCAAGCTTTTGCAATGTACTAAGGCATATAACAAGAATTTACTTCTACTTTCAACCAGCGAAAGCCACTAGATCGATGAAAACAATATGAACAAGAAGAAGATAAATCAATGGCACATAACACAATAAGTTTTCCTTGGGAAAGCCATTGCTCAAAACCCCACCTATATGTATTGCATTAAATTAGAAATATGAGTGAAGATACAATGCTTGTTCTCTCAAGAACAATTACGCACAAGTATGATCAACTCTCTGCCTCACAAGCCCGCACTGACCAACACTAGCCAATTTTTGTTGCCTGCTAAGCCCCTATTTACTTCTTTGATTACATGCATGATATTTACAACTTAGTAAATCATACAACTGATAGTACACTGTCCATGCACTCTAGTCTCAACTCGGTCTTTCTCTAAACTAACATGCATAAGTTTCTCATGAGGTAATATTCAATTAATGGAGTAACACTTGTGGATGCACCAATGCACCAACTGACTATTAGTCCTCTATTAGTTCCACAAACAATTAGAACTAATTTAACTGACCATAACTCAGTGAACTAAGTTAATCTAATTACAACTCAATTAAACTCATCCCAGACCCCTAAAATTTAGGGAGAACATATACATGACTACAGGAAGAATTCCAACTAAAAATTCCTAAGCTAATTGAGTTAATTAAACTTAATTAACTATTTACAAGTTGCTATGAGAATATAAGTCGATTCTAATTCACAGTTTAATTCAAGGACAAATTAAAATGGAATTTCTTGTTGCCATTTCTCAACACTCCCTCTCAACAAGAAAGGGATTATTTGCTACCATGATCCTATCTCTGTGAAACTCAAATTTACATCTTGACAATTCCTTTCTCAAAATGTCGACATCTTGCTCCTCCATGGGAATGTACTCTAACAACATGATTAACCTCAATACACAATCTCTGAGATGATGATATCAGATATCAATGTGCTTGGACCTATCATGAAAAAATGGATTTTCAGAGAGTTTGATACAACTCTGATTATCACAGTAAATCATTGTTAGGTCCATTTGCTGACCAAATAGACCAACCAGGATCTTTCTCATCCAGATGGCCTCACATGCTGCCTGACTTGCAACCATGTACTCTGCATCCACCGAACCGAGTGCAACTGATCTCTGTTTCCTTCTATACCAAGAAACTATCGCTGACCTAACACTGAAGATCCCTCCTAATTTTCTCTTCCTATCAGATGGACTCCCTACCCAATCTGCATCGGTGAAGCCTTGAAACTTCAATCCCTCTGTACGTCTGTACCATA
Source organism: Pinus tabuliformis (assembly GCA_031772625.1). NCBI lineage: Eukaryota > Viridiplantae > Streptophyta > Pinopsida > Pinales > Pinaceae > Pinus > Pinus tabuliformis. Next base: position 154,735,922 of record CM062812.1, read on the forward strand.
ATCCGTACTGAGTAGTGCCCCTAAGGTATCTCAATACATCAATTTTTGCCTTCCAATAAAGCTTGGTAGGCTTAACCATCGCTTGAATTAGCTAGTTAACTGCATAACATAAATCTGGTCGTGTGTTCACCAAGTACATGAGTGAACCCACAAGCTGCCTGTAAACAGTAGCTTCCACTACCTCTCCCGAAGTATCATCATCCTTCCTCCAGTTACCAGCTAGAGGAGTCTCCATAGGCTTGCAGCTCTCCATGTGGAACCTCCTGAGTATCTCACTGGCATACTTTCCTTAAGACACAAACAACTCCCCATCACCGTACCATACTTCCATGCCCAGAAAGTAATGCATGTGCCCTAAGTCCTTCATCTCAAACTCTCTTGCAAGGTCCTCCTTGCAATATTTGATCAGTTGATCATCACCTATCAGTATGAGATCATCAACATAAACTACAATGATCAACAATTTACCTTCCACCACTATGTCGTACAGGTTCACATCCGCTTCACTCTTCGTGAAGCCCAACTTGGTGAATTAGTTGTCTATCCTGGTGTACCAAGCACAAGGGGCTTGCTTCAGCCCATACAATGCTCTCTTGAGCCAACAAACATGTGACTCATGGTCGAAGGTTTCAAAAAATTTAGGTTGCTCTATGTAGACATCTTCCTCAATTATGCCATTAAGGAAGGATGTCTTCACATCCATCTGATGTATCTTCCAACCCATCTGCATTGATAGTGCCAATATAGATCTGATGGACAAGTACCTTGCAACAAGAGCAAAGTTCTCTTCATAGTCAATCCCCTCTACTTGTGAAAAGCCATGGGCCACAAATATAGCCTTATGCTTCTCCACACTACCATCTGCAACTTTCTTTACCTTGTAAATCCAACAGGAGATCACCATGGACTTATCCTCTGGTCTCGATACCACATCCCAAACACTGTTAAGAACTATGGAGTCATACTCCTCCACCATGGAATCAACCCAAACCGACTGCTACACTGCTTCCTCAAAGGAAGATCAGCTCATAAGAGCCATGTATCCAATGTACCTGTTAGGTGACCTCCTATGTATTCGCTGTGATGTGAGTGATCCCACATTCTCTCTAGCATCTGACAATAATCTATTCGTCTCTGTGGTGTGCTTTCTTCCATTTCTGGAAGACTCTACCTGAGTGGATGTATCCACTCTTAGATCCTCTGCATGTGGATACTCCACATCAATCTGAGGCTCCTCAACCATAGGAGGTAAAATCTCTTCAACCACATGTAGCTAAAGCTCCCTCTCATGGGAAACTTGCATGGCCTTCTCCTCATTAAATCTGACATCCCTACAAACCATTGTCATCCTGCTAGTTGAAAAGTACACCTGATAGGTCTGAGGTGTATCAGTGTACCCCACAAATATCCCCAACTCTATTTTCAGTCTAAAATTCTTCTGTGCATATTTGGTCACATGGAAATATACTGATGACCCAAAAATCTTGAAGTGACCAACATTTGGCCTCTTACCAGAATAAGCCTCCTTTGGTGTCTTCATCCCAAGTATCTGACGTGGGCTATGGTTATGCAAATAAACCATTGTGTTGCATGCCTCAGCCCACAAGTGTAATGGTAGGCCCTGAACATGCAACATTTCCCTTGCTACCCCTACTATGCTTATGTTCTTCCTCTCATCCACCCCATTCTGTTGAGGGCTATGGGGTGCCATCAACTCCTGTTTAATCCCTTCCGCTACAAAGAAGTTCATAAAATCGTTTGAGACATACTCAACACCGTTATCACTTTATAGATATTTAAACTTCTTTCCCGACTCTTTCTCCACGAATGATTTAAACTCACAAAACTTGTGAAGGTTTAATCCTTTTTCCACATGAAAAAATTCCAACATTTTCGAGAAAAGTCATCAAAGAATATAACATAATACATGTGTTTGGTCGTGGATGCTATCGAGAATGGTCCACACACATCTGAATGGACTCACTCTAGAATCACCTTTGCTCATCTATCTTTGTCGTGAAAGGAAGCCTTAGTGTATTTTCCCAAAGTACACCCCTTGCATGTATCAACTTTCTCTAGCGTACCTTTGGGAAGACCAGTAGAGATCTGTTGCATGATTTTCAAAGCCCCATGATGCAAGTGACCCAATCGCCTGTGCCACAACTTGCCAACGTCTTGACTATGCATCTACTCTACTTTAATCCTCAAAGCAGCACAATCCTATACTTCCATTTTATAGAGATTCTTAACTCGAATCCCTATCTTCTTTACTTGACCTGTGGCTATGTGTCGAAGGAACGCCTTTCCTTTTGAGAAGATCACATCATAGCCTCTATCCTCAAGCATGGTGACCGATACTAAGTTCTTCTTCAACCTGGGCACATACATAACATCCCTCAAGGTGAGAGGAGCACCCTGATCCCTCTGAAAAGTAACCATGACCAATATAGTAGCACTATACCTCCCATCATCACCCATCTCGATATGCATATGGAAATATTTCTCCTCTAGGTCACTGAACAACTCCTTGTCACCAATCATGTGGAATGAAGCTCCACTATCAAGGTACCATACACTACAAATCATTGATGACACCATGCGTGCAATGAGAGTGAAGTCCAATTCAAATTGAGATGCCAAAGCCTCACTTGCCGCTCCTCCTGAGGACTTCTTCTTGGACTTCTTGAGCGAACAATTTGTAGCAAAATGGCCCAGCTCGTGACAATGAAAGCACTTAAATTTCGTCATGTCTTTCTTCTTACCTCCATGGCAAGAATCCAATTTGGAATGGGATGCCTTCCCTTTCCCTTTCCTTGCCTTACTCACTAAGGCACAATTTTCCTCATCATCAGTCTTTGATGAGGAACCATCTCTGGTGTTCCTTCTGATCTCCTCCTGCATCAAATCTGACCACAACCATTCCCAATCTGGCATCTTCTCCCTCCCATTGACAGAGTCCTGATAGCTATTCCAACTCTTAAGAAGGCTTAAGAGAGCTAGGATCACCATATCATCCTCAATAACGGTTATTCCAAAACTTCCAAGCTCATCACAACAGTGAGTGAACTTGTTCAAGTATTTGGGAATAATCTCGCCTTTCTCCATCTTGATTTTTTGAAGTTTATTTTTCAATGCCAACTTCCTATGGTCATTGTTGTTCAGGAATAGGTCCGTCAATTCTTTCCACATAGCATATGGAGTTTCCTTCCCATGGAGACTCGAGACAATGTGGTCTCGAACTCCCTCAAGGATTATCCGCCTCACCTTCGCCACAAACTTCTTTCGTTCGACCAAATTCTGTGCATCCGATGCTGCTGGCTTATGAATGTATTGATCAACGAATTCCTTCAAGCCATTGTCCTCCAAAACAACCTCCATTCTATCCTTCTAGGCTATATAATTCCAGTTTCCTTCCAAGGCATACTTGAACCGCAAACCATAGAACATCATTTTTCAATCCTAAAGTATCTATTGCAAATTCGAATTTCACCTGTAACCCAAATGTCAAAACTTTGAAATCTCCTCTAGTATACTATCTTCAGCTCTGATACCATGTAGAATTTCATGTAGATTCATAAGCTCATGCAATGTACTAAAGCATAGGACAAGAATCTACTTCTGCTTTCAACCAGTGGAAGCTAATAGATCAATGAAAACAATATGAACAAGAAGAAGATAAATCAATGGCACATAACACAATAAGTTTTCCTGGGGAAATCCATTGCTCAAAACCCCACCTATCTGTATTGTATTAAATCAGAAATATGAGTGAAGATACAAATCTTGTTCTCATAAGAACAATTCCGCACAAGTATGATCAAATCTCTGCCTCACAAGCCCGCCCTAACGAACACCTAGCTAATTTATGCAGCCTAATGAGCTCCTATTTCCTTCTTTGATTGCATGCATGATATTTATAGCTCAATAGATCATACAATTGATAGTACACTATCCCTGCACTCTAGTCTCAACTGGGACTTTCTATGAACTGACATGCATGAGTTTCTCATGAGTGAATCTTCAGTTAACTGGAGTAACACTTGTGGATGTACCAGTGCACCAACTGACTGTTAGTCCTCTATTAGTTCCACAAACAATTAAAACTAACTTAACTGACCATTACTCAGTAAACTGAGTTAATTTAATTACAACTCAAATAAACTCATCCTCTACCCCTAAAATTTAGGGAGAATATATACATGACTATAGAAAGACTTCCAACTCTAAATTCTTAAGCTAATTAAGCTAATTAAACTTAATTAACTATTTACAAGTTTCTATAAGAATAGACTTCGATTTTAATTCACAGTTTAATTCACAGACAAATTAAATTGAAATTTCTTGTTGCCATTTCTCAACTGCACGAATCTAATTTTTTAAATTTATTAAAAGTCAATGCAACCTAAAAATACACTACAACCGTTGATAAGAATTAAGACTAAGCATATGTTGAGAATATTCCTTGAGAATCAATCTAGGCCCTCAATTAAAAAAAAAGTCAACATATCTCCTTTGATCTAAAGTTCATATATATAAGCCTATTGGCGAAATAGAATATTCTAATTATATTAATTTTTAATTATTTATAAAATTAAAATATAACATTTTGAAAAGTTAGAATATTTTTAATTATTTTTTAAGTATTTAATTTAATGTGTATTTATTTGAAAACTATATTAAAAATTACATAAAAGTACTAAATTAAAAATAATTTGATTTCAAAACAATTACAATATACATACCCCATTCTAAAAATATAATAAATAAATAGATAAAAAAATATTTATTTTTGGTTGGCCTAACTCACGGGGATTTGACCTTTGAATCTCATGCTTTTACATAATACGTCATAACAAGGTGATTGTCAATTGAGTTACACCATAATATAATTTATTTATTTATTGTTTTTATTTATTTATTTATTTTTTAACTAAAATGGTTAATATATTTATAGATCAACGATTGGGCCGTAGCCTAATCAACCGACATTACATGGAGGCTTGAGTTCACTAATCCTTTCTACACCTAACAATCTTTCCTTCTTAGTTTTTTGACTTGAAGGAACTTCGCACCAGCGATTGAAGTTTACAAAGTGGCGGGCACAAAAGGGTGCGATTTGCGATTCCCGAACAATCACATCGGAGAAGAGTTGTCAGCGATGTCGGAACAAAGACCAATTCTTTTAGTGATGCGATCGGCCTCCAATGGTTAAGGCCCCTAGATACTTATCGGGACTTTTAAAACCCTCTTATTAAACTCCATCACCCCTTAGCCACGAGTATTTAACCTTTCCTTTCTTAACAATGGTTATATATAAATAACACATAAAACCTTCCATTGGCACTAATTCATTATAAACCATTATAAAGGAAATATCCACAAAAAAATTCTTTCTACCTTAGTACAGTCTTGACATGCTTTCTGAGGTACCACCTTTGTCGCAATCGGGTATCGGCACCTCCGCGGCTCACTTTACAACACTGCTCCTCTGCATCCGATATGCGATTGAGCTGTTGGAATTTAAACTTTATAAACTCGCGGACATAACAACATCGGGTCTTCACCCATCGTCCCTTCAGAAAATCGTGTGATGCTACCAAACCCCGATCCCCGATTGACCAACTTGCATATTGAAGCTCACTCGTTGATCTACTCTTGTTAGATCCGACGGTTCTCATTTGATTCGGGTTGATAACTCGCACAGGGGTTAACCGCCCGATAAAGCAGTTTCCCCACACTCCACCGCTGCTACATGTCCTCCAATTAGTGGAATCGAAGCCAAGCCCACGATACCACTTACCACTACTATTGCCGCCCGAAATACCACTCGAGGTTAAAAAACCACCTTTTCGCTGCGTTAACTTCTACGCTCTTTCACAAGCGATGACCCTTGATTTGCTCCATTAGTCGGTTCTGATAGTTCCATTAGGTTCCTCTGTTGATGAATCTGGACTGTTGATCACTAAGATCCATCGGTTGCTCAGGGCTAATTTTACTTGGCACAACACTGTTGAGCTATGGTATGGCGATCCACACAGGTTCTTCTGAGTTTTTTTTTTTATGAACCCTTGAGTCAGACAACATCCCTCATTGGCTTTGATATCTGCCTCCTTGTTTGAGCTGCGGAGGATGTGAAAGAAGGAGGAAGAGGTAAAAAAAACCAGTAGACCCCGCAACCTCTGGAGATTATTGTTGAGAGCCGAAATACTAAAATGCTCTTCTGATTTTAATGTCTTTATCAAGAGCTCTGAGTCCCCGAAGACCTGAAGAGCTTTGTGTCCATGCTCCTGTGCGATTTGACAGCCTTTCAGAAGCCCGAGAATTTCGGCCTAATTGTTTATGCTCTGTCCTAGTTCCCAGCTGTAGCTATCTATTCTGGAGCTGTCCTAAGAGTACACCACTCCACCTACACCAGCGATCCCTGGATTTCCTTTAGAGGCACCATCGAAGAAAACGGTTACCTTTCCTTGCTTCCTCCACTAGGTTTGGAACTCTGCATCCAATGTTCTGATGCTCTAGGCAGGATTGAATGTGGGGTGAGTAGGTACTTTCTTGTTGACCCAAACGAGAAGGGTTCCCAGCTAGCTTGATTCTTCAGTTATGAGGGTATCATCTAACTTGCTGGAGTAGTTCCCTAGAGCTTCCATCAAGGACACCTTAGCTCTGGCTACCACTGACAAGGGAGAGGACTTTACATTGTTGAATATCCAGTTATTTTAGGTGAGCCATAGCTTCTAGCAAATGAACTTGCGAATGGAGTGCCAAATCTGATTCCACATAGATTGTATGCTAAGAGCCCTAGGGTACCTTGTAGTCCACGTGGAGAAGAGTTCCATGATTGTATACTGGAGAGGGGTGGGTGCATCGAGACCGTGGAGGACGAGAGCCCATACCAATTGGGCAAAGGTGTAGCTTACAAAGAGGTGGTCCACATTTTCAGATGCCGATCTACACAAAATGCACCAATGCGGCCCTATAATGCCTCTGTGGGCAAGATTTTCACCTGTCAACACTTTCCTATGGATAAGTAACCAAGTGAAAAAAATCGCCTTGGGGATACTGTATGCGTCCCAAGTGCGCTTCCAGATGGAAGGCTTGAGAATTTGATTTTGTGTGGATTGCAAGGCTGCAAAGCCAAGCGCAGGGGTGTATAACCCTGTCTTCCCCCATCTCCAAAGATTCGATGTATGTAGGTTAACTGGTGTCAAGCCCTTCAGCTTATCCAAGAGAAGGTGATTTTGGTGGAGTAAATGTGCTGGTAGGTTGGGGAAGACCCAGTCTTCCTAGTTCCCCTGGCTGTCCCAAGCAGAAATGTCAGCTAGACTGTGCAAGCCGTGCTAGGAGATCCAGTCATGGAGATCAGCTAACTCCATTGTGTGTTCAAGGGGGGGAATTGCCCATGATTTTATCTTGCCATATCATAATATTTGCTCCATTTCCAAGCACCCTGTAAAGCTGGTTTTGGAAGGTGGCAAGCCCTTTTCTGCATAGGTCCCAAAGCGGCGTGCCTTTGGGAACTTTGTCCGCTTGGAGGTTTCTCAATGAGGCTCCTTTGAAGTATTTATTCCGGAGTAGTTGGCTGACTGGGTGGTGTTTATTGGAGTAGATCTGCCAAAGGATTTTGCCACCTAAGGCAATGTTGGCCAGGCCAGGGTCTCTAATCTGGATACCTCCTTCTAGCTTTGGCCTTTTCACTGTGTCCCAACTTACTAAGTGAAATTTCCTCTCATTTCCTTTGCCTCCCTACCATAGGAAGTTTCTGAGCAGCTGTGAAATCTGATCCGTGATTGTCTTTGGTGCCAAGAGGAAGGAGGCCTGATAGATAGGGAGAGAGGAAAGGACAGACTTTAAATATGTGAAAAAATTTAAATTACTTCAACTAAAACTTTGATATAAATTTTCAAGAAATTAGATACAACAGTATAACCACATTAAAAATATTAATGTGGTTGATATAGTCGAAGGCTTCATAAATATAACAAAAAAAACTATTGCAACACAAAGAATGTCTTACTAATGAACATATTTATGTGATTAATCATGTATAAAAAGGTTATGGGTCAACTTTAACTTAAGAAAAAAAGAATTATAAATGAATGTTATAAATAATAATGAGGAACTTATCATGGAGGAACTTATTAGAATTGGAGTAATCTCAAATGCCTAGGAATTGGTGGGTGGGGAGCCACATGGCACGAATCTAATTTTTTAAATTTATTAAAAGTAATAGACTATTTTGCTAAATAAAATTTGCTTATATATAAATGAATGTTATAAATAATAATGAGGAACTTATCATGGAGGAACTTATTATAATTGGAATAATCTCAAATCCCTAGGAAATTTGTGGGCAGGGAGTCACGTGACACAAATCTAATTTTTAAATTTTATTAAAAGTCAATGCAACCTAGCAAACTCTTTAATATACTAGTCGTTGATAAGTATTAAGACTAAGCATATGATGATCACATTCCCTTGAGAAGCAATCTAGGCCCTTAATTTAAAAAATTAAAAAAAGTCAACACATCCTCATCCACCTTAAGTTGAAATAAGAAGCCTTCGGAAAATATAATGATAAAAAAATTAAATATTTTCTCAATTTCTATATATATATATATAAATTATACATAAATAAATCCAAAAAAAATACAAATTCGTCATTATATGCATTTTAAACCTTCATTTTTTCTTTCTAAATGAAAAGTCAAAAATTTGATTCTTGCATATGTTTTATACTCACATCTCAATTTTATTTTCACTATAGAAAAAATATATCAAAGAGATAAATAACAATAATTTAATTATTTCTTAGATAATATTTTACTATTTAATTTTTTTCTTATTGTAAAAAAACTTTTTACTAATAAAAAAATATATGAAATGAAGTTTAGTCTTTTTTGATATTAATTTATTTTTGGGTATTAAGATTTTGGTAAATATTTTCATCTAGTAATTAAAAACCATGAATTCATTATTAAGAAACCAAGTAATATTAGTAATTGATATCATTTTAAACTAGGGAATAACGACTATGTGATTTATTTTCCTCACTTATATATATATATATATATATATATATATATATATATATATATATATATATATATATATATATAAATAAATTATGAAGGAGGTTGAAAGAGTACCTCTAGCATAAACTTTAATTTAACCTAAAAATCCATTGTCATGCCCCTATAGTCACCCACATCGGAGGCTGACTTAGCGCACCCAGATGGCCCATCACTATAGGTTTGTGGTGCATCGTGAATCATTTCATCTCATCAATTTTCTCAATACGAAACTACGTGATTCCATACTACACCTCACTTTTTATATTTCACAATTATTAAAATTTATAAGTTTAACACTTATTAAAGTATGTAGATAATCATTCCATACAATTATGCCTTAACATAACCAATATGAAAATGATATGAATGAAAGTAATCTTATAGAATCAACAACCCAACTGGCCTAACAATTGTCAAATATTCAAATGTGTTACAACCAAGTGAACTCTAGTCTCGTATAGAAATTTAAAAATTATAAGAGCACACAATTCATACAAACCTATCCCCAAATTTCCTATTTGATTTACTGCCATCAATTGCAACTTTGTCATAGATCAAAATCATTTCACTTGATAGAAATAGTAAGTACTCTCGTATGCATGCAATGTATGAAGAGTTAAGTTAAGTGAAGGAAAGAAAGTTAAGTCTAATATTAGAAGTCAAGTGAGTCAGAGTTAAAAATTTAATGTCTTGTCAAGAAAAGATAAGTTAAGGAAAAGAAAAATGTTGATTTATATTAAAGTGAAGTTAGAAAAGTTTAGTTAAAACATCAAGTCATATTTTTCATGCGGAAAATAAAGTGAGAGTTTGCATGATTCCATATTTAGAAAGTTTGGTGCTTATATACTCATGGTTGGGTAATGTGAAGTAAGAAGAGAGAATAGTAACAACTCAGTGGATGTATATGAGAGAAAAATTAATGAATAAAACTTCTTTATTCAAGCAAAAGCTTCTGTAATTATTTGTCTTGTGTTTTCATGTTTATCTCTGCCTCTAAATAACAAGTGGTATCAAAGAAGGGTTTAACAAGGTTTCAAAGAACCAAAGGAGTTAATAAGGTTATGAGCTACTTCCACTAAGAGCCTTGGATATTGTGAGTAGAACGCAAATGGAATTTTGCATCCATTAGTCCTGTTGTAGTTGCACCCTCCAAAATTTTGGCTACACTCAATTTCAGAGCCTACCTTGGTCTTGTACATTGTTGTCGCAAACATTGAAGCTTATCTCATGAGCTTTCTTGTAGTGATTTGTTCCCTTTTTCATGTTCGGTTAGTTGTTGTCTTTTGGCATGTTTGGCTGTCATGCGTTTTTCTGTCACGTAATGTTCATAATCCTATTTTGATGGTTTCAAAGGTATGTCTATGTATATGAGCTACTCTAATTATGTAAACATCTGTCGCACCCATACACAAAGTCCTGAGCACCGTCGCACAAGTGTCATCACGGTCGTCCCAAAGTCTATCTTAAGAGTCATGCCTGTCGTATCTTGTCTCAAAGCAGTCACAAGGAGGGAAATACTTTGTTCATGTATTCAGATGCTATGTTTTCGTGTTGTCAAAGTACGCTGAGTGTGTGAACATAGTCAAGGTTTATCACAGTTCATCACCTATCCCACACTTGGTCATTTTCGGAAAAAAATCTTGATTGAGCAACTTAAATTCACTAGGCCCCTTTTGAACTACGCACTGTGCAGTCTCAACCATCTATGTTGTGATCTTGCTACTTGACAGGAACTGTACAATACAAATTTCATGTCACCTAGGACTGCTGCACTGCGTAGTTCCTATGCTGAAGTCCCAATCTTGACATCCAAAATTGTGTAGTCTTGTCCTCCAACCCAGCTTAAACTATGCACTTCACATCCTCAATCATCAAGCTCATCCCCTGAGTACTTGAACTGTGCATCTAGGAAAAATTCCAACCTCCCTTCACTCCCAAAAATGCACAGTTGGCTCTCCCAATGTCCATTCCCTCAGCCTGACCCCACTGGCTCTAGAAACTATGCAATCTTATCCTTCAGGCTTCCTTGAGCTGCACACTGCATAGTCTCAGAGCTCAGCCTTTTCCCCTGGCTGTTGGAATTTCACACTGCACAGTCACTGAATCACTCTTCCCAACCTGTCACCTGTTCCAGGATCAATTGGTGGATCAGAGTGCATCATCTTAGGCTAGGGGGTTTTTGGATTAATGTTATCTCGTCATGAGTGAATTTTAGGAATGGGTACCCTATCACGTCATGGAAAGATGATGGAGAAGGAGAAGAAGGAGGGAAGCATGCCTAAAGACTCTCTTGTAGTTGAACTGACAAGTTGATCAATCAAGAGAAAGTGAAGGGACAAAAGTTCACGACCACTATCCAAGACAAAAGATCATTGAATATTACGCATCTCCAAGCCATGCAGAGGTGAAGAGAAAACATCTTCAAGATGACATCCAACACTTAGCAACAATAGTGACTTGACATTGCCACATCATCAAGTAGTCCATGTCAGCAGTGTCATGTCATTTCATGTCATGAGTGGTCATATGCCACATCACTATTGTGGATCATGTGTATTGTATTCAAATGTATTGTAAAGTGGAAGTCCAAAGGACATAGATGGAATGTAAAGAGCCATGTAAGTTGAAAATTCACAGGAAGTCAAACAGTCATGAGGGTCGTTAAAGAGTCACCCTTGGTTATACATACTCCTTCATTGTATGAGCAAATGACTTTTCACCTTGGCTCCTCCCGCAAGGCATTAGAGAGATCAAGTAGTTCTTTGAGGAGAAAAGTGTGGCTCCAATGCTCCCCTACTGGGGCTAGTGATGTACATTGTAAACATGTGTCTTGGAACTTTTACTTAATAACAGAAGCCTTCAAGGCCAACATGTTCTTCATGCATGGACTATGAATGTTTGTAAGACTATTCTACGGATGTTTTTATTTCATGTTTTCTTTCACATGTGCTAAGATAGTTGAACTATTTAGGTTATTTTAGTACTTATGTTATTGAGAATCTGCTATAATGATTGTTATTGTTGTCCCATCCTTGTGGACTATTCCGCTGGATTTTAGATGAACCCTTTTGGTTCATGTGTGTCTTTTCTTGGGTGGCACTATTACATCTCACTTAGAGCCTCACTTTTTCTCCCCCCTTTGCAATAGAAGAGCCATGACACAGTTGCAACTGAACACTCACTAGGCATACCGTCTTGCTTTTTGAAGATACCATTTCATCCTTCTCACTTGTTGATAGTTAGAGCCAAGGAAAACCTTTAAGAATTTGGAAACCAGATCTTTATACCAGATGGGACTCCTAGACCAAATGGCATGACATATAATTGAGACTTTACATAGGGGAGATCCCTTGAATGTTGTCGGGTCAAGCACCATCAACATTTATGCTGATAGAAGGAGGGAAGCTGGTGTTTTATGGTTAATAACCCCACCGACCACAACCATATCATCTTCTGGTCAAGGCAACAACACTCATTGCACCTCCCCTACTCGCGCTTCTGAAGTTGGTGACTCTTGTCATCCCAAGCCTGAACGTGAAATCCCATATGATTAGATTTAGGCCTCCCACCTTATAACCCGTCAATTTGCAAAAGTTGTTGGATCAATCCTAAGAGTAATCAGTCTTCCATATTCTTCGAAGAAGAACAAGATCACCCCCATAGGGATAGTGATTTCTACTCTTAAAGACATTGTTCTTTTCACTCTTGAAGAATTAGTAGACTCTATGGAAAGGTAAGAAGAGCCGCCACTCTTTCATGGTGGTCACGAAGATAACATTGTACTCTCAGACACAACCTTCTCTAGGTTAGGTAGAGAAGAGGAAGAGGAAGAAGAGCCATCATATTCTTACAAACAAGAGGACAATGAAGAAGAATACATGGTGGACTAAAATCTGCATTGGATGACTCAAGGCCCGCTTGCACTTCTGAGTGTTCTACATAAGATGCCAAAGCATTAAGAGAAGCTCTTAATGAAGTATGATCCTGATACAACAGTGAAGGTTGAAGACCATTTGGACAACTTTTACCTACATCTGCAAACACTTGAGTTCCATCATGAGGATGTTGCATGTAGATATTTTCCATGTACCTTGGATGGTAGAATAATTGTATGGTATCACAACCTTCCTCTGAACTCCATCTAGAAATGGAGGGGGTTAAAGAAGATCTTCCTTGAAAATTGTTGATGATAAGACCCCCACCATGTTATTGAAAGAGCTGGGTAACCTTAAGATGCGAAAAAAGGAGAAAGTGAAGGATTTTAATCATAGGTTCAATCACATCTTGAACAAATTTCTGGAAAACATGAAACCTCATGACTCCATCACAATAGATTACTATACTTCTTCCTTGCCAGCAAGAATTGCGTAGTTTGTGAAGCGAACTATGAAACAAACAATAAAGGAAAATTATGAAGAGGCTATCGTTGTTGAGAATGACTTGCATGCAATTAGATTCATCTCAGACAATGAACCAACAAAAGACTCCAAAGACATGGGTAAGAGGTCTCAGGCCTCTGTGAGCAGGGCCAAAGAGAAAGAACCATCTGATCTTGAAAGCTTGACTTGTCTTGTCAAGACTCTATCGAATGAGATGGAAGAGTTCAAACAAAGGTCAAGAGAGACCACCATGAGAAGAAGGCCTCCCATATTAAACCTATTTAGAAGGACTGTAACTTCTGGCAGTAGCAACAACCAACCATCAAAGTCTACGTAGAGCTCCAATGTTGTATTAAATATTGAAAAATTGGGAATATATCAATACTACTCGTATCATCAAGAATATCATTACGATAAAATGTTGCCACAATGGAATCAGGCCATAAGCATGCTTGCTACACATCTTGTTGATGTGGTTGTGGATGAGGAGATAATATGGATCTTGGGGGAGGACCCCAAGATCTAAAAAAAATGAAATCCCCAAAGAAAAGAGGAAAACAGACAGTAAACAAAACCACAAAGAAATGTTTTTATTAAAACATAGAATAATTGCAAAAGATAAATTGTGGTGGAAAATCTGTCCTTTTACAAAATGTGACTTGTTACTTATAGCCTTTTTTGGCTACAATACCACAGGTTATTTCCATGGGTGGGTAAATACCATGGGTGAATGAATACCATAGGTGGATGTCACTTACAATACCATGGGTAAATTCCATGAGTGGATAAATACCATGGTAGGATGAATACCAAGGGTGGATGCCACTTAAAATACCATGGGTGAATGAATAACATGGGTGGATTCCACTTACAATACCATGGGTAAATTCCACGGGTGGATGAATACCATGGGTGGATGCTACTTACAATACCATGGGTAAATTCCATGGGTGGATTCCATTCCATTCGGATCATTCCTCCCTCCTTAAGAAGAAATTGTCCCCATTGCGTGAAGTTCACTCTTTAGAAGCCTTTATTGAATATGAAGAGCCACTGCAGAGGAGTTTTGTGTGGTTAACCCATAACCATGATGAATGAAGATCCGAGGATAGAGATACCCTGTAATGCTTGTGACCAACTATAATACTACAGTGTGTGGCCTAGCAAACATACTTCAATGAAGCGTGGGTTTTTGGATGACCCATAACCATAAAAAATGAAGTTCCGGGGATAGAGATACCCTATAATGCTTGTGACCAACTGTGATAATAACAATGTGCGACCTAGCAAATGGACTTTGATGACAGGGGATTTGTGTGGTTAAAACCATAAACTTGATGCTAATTGTTGATGAAGTAGCAGGTGCTTACATATCCTCAAGTGGGAGGGCACATCTCCAAAGAACCCAAGTTGGATGTTGCTATGCTGAAAATGATGAATGTGGAGTAGGTGCCTACTAAAGTGGGGTGGGAGGGCATGTCTCCAAAGGGAACTCACTTCGAATGCTGCTCATATATAAAAACTCATGGATTTTGGGTGGGGAACAAAACTAGGCCACACCAGAGATATACTTGAACTATAAATGTGTTGCAAAATTTTAACAAAAGTGGCCATGGGTGTTGTAGATTCTCCTATCCAATGACATGTTGTAAAGGCTTCTTTCACATTATAGACCTCTTGATACAACTTTGCTGATAACTTCTACTACAGGTGATGAAATCAAATTCTGTCAAAGACCCATTTGAGGTATTAAAGATATATTTCCATTGATATAAGACAATTGAAATTTCATGGTGGAGTGAGAAAATTATTGCAGAAACTCATGGTACGCGTGACTATGCAATGTTCCAGACATGTGTAACTTCAATTTCTCATATCTCTCAAACCAGGAAACGAAATCAAATTCCATAAAAAAACCCATTTGAGATAACGAAAAGTAATTTCAAATGAGATATTTTTCACCTTCTAAAATAATCTGTGGAGGTCATGCCACTTGTATGAAGTTTTATGAATATTGTTGCAAAAGTTTGAAATTGAATATGCTTCAAGCCCTCATTCCCATGGAGTCGTAACTTGGATCTGATACCATTGATTTGGATCTTGGGGGAAGACCCCCAAGATCTAAAAAAATGAAATTCTAGAAGAAAAGAGGAGAACACATAGTGAACAAAACCATAAGGAATTTTTTTTATTAAAACAGAGAATAATTGTAAATGCTACATTGTGGTGGACAATCTATCCTTTTACAAAATGTGACTTGTTACTTATATCCTTTTTTGGTTACAATACCACAGGTTAACTCCATGGGTGGGTGAATAACATGGGCGAATGAATACCATGGGTGGATGTCACTTACAATACCATGAGTAAATTCAATGAGTGGATAACTACCATGGGAGGATGAATACCAAGGGTGGATGCCACTTACAATACCATGGGAAAATGCCATGGGTGAATGAATACCATGGGTGGATGCCACTGACAATACCATGGGTGAATGCCACTTACAATACCATGGGTAGATTCCATGGGTGGATAAATACCATGGGTGGATGAATACTATGGGTGGATTCCACTTACAATACCATGGGTAGATGAATACCATAGGTGGATGCCATTTTCAATTTGGATCAAGAGCAGACTGAGCCTACAGAAGAAAAGGAAGAAGCTTCTATAGCCGATGAAACTCTAAGTGTCGGGCATGTAGTAAACATGTTCAATTGTATACTCACAGCCCAAAAGAGCACTGTCGATAAGCTTCCTCTGAGTGACGATTCATCCTAGAAGTACACCAACGAGTATAACCTAAGAAATTATTGTAGTGGCTACAAACACCCTGCAAAATTTTGCCTTAGCTTCGTTTTGGAGCTTCTCTACCAACTTTTCACAGCACCTTGTCTTGCGTCGTCAAGTACACAAGCTTCAATGTTTCTCTTGCACAAAGGTAGCCTGTCGATCACAACTTGATGCATTCCCCTCACAGGCTATTCATTTGGAATTGGTCCATCTGCAGGCAGAGTAGCTCCCTAAAGAAATTGCACATTTATGGAGGGCAACCAGCCTTTCCTTTAGAAATTGCACAATCCTGTCTAGCAACCTGCTGGGCTCTAGAATTATGCAATTCTGCCAATTAACACTCACAGTGAAAATTGCGCAATTTTCCCCAGCAAGGTTGCTCACCCCAGAATTTGTGCAAATCTGGGCATCAGTCAGCTACTCTACCTAGAAATTACGCAAATCTCCTGGGCAGCCAGCCTAGCTCCCAGCCAAAAATGTGCATTTCCTTCAAGCAGTTGAGCAACTTCATGCATGAGTAGTTGGGTTGACCAGTTCCACCCGGGACCAAGGAAACTTGACTTGCATGCATGGCTTGATTTTTCTTGGAATAGCAAAAGGAAACATGAAAAAGGCATCACATGATTCAGGGAGTTATTTTTAGCAGCTGGAGGTTACATGCAAAGTTGTTTTAGAAACTTTCCTCCAAGTGTCACTTTTTCCTAGATTTGTGGCATGCGCATCATGAGCTCAAAACTTATTTATTTGACGCATCATAGCTCATTCTTTCACATCGATCTTGGAGCTCTGACATCCCACAACATATCCAGGACTCTTTGACACATCTGGCTCAACTATTCATGGGTAAGTGGCCTCAACTTGTCTTTTTCAGCATTTCTGTCACTTTTTGTGTATTCTCTTGTGTGAGTGTTGTTTGCTTGATTTCTTTGAATGCTTGTTGTCGTTTACATGTATAATAGCTTGTCCTAGCACTGTTTCAATTTTTGTTTCTATCTCACTGCTGTCGCATGCATGAAACTGTTTTGCACGAACGATCGTTGATTCAGCGACTTGCTTCACCGACATGCATGTTGATCTATTTACTGAATATTTTATTCATGTTTGCATGCACTGTCAATCACTTCTACTTTCACTTAGTGTTGCCATGCATTCAATTTCATATTTTCTTTAAGTTTCCCATCGGCGAGTTAGGCAAACCTTGGCCCAGACTCTGCCTTCACTGAGACATCATTGCGCAATTTGGGGAAGGAAGGCTCTGTCTTCCTCTCCAGAAATGTGCATTTCTTCCCAGCACTATCCTCTAGGGTTGTTTTGCGCATTTATGAGGGACAGTGACTACTGGCCCAAAAAATTAGGCAATGCAGTCCCTGAGCCTGCAGTTACTTCCAGCTGGAATTGTGCATTGCATAATCCCAGTAGCCAGCAACCAGTCTAGATTGCATATTTCACAAATCCAGTAGCTAGTCTTGCCTTCCAGATAACCCAGACTACCTTTTGTGCAGTTCTGAAAGCCAGTCACCCAGCCTCCCAGAAGAAAATTGCACAATATTTCCTATCAATTCCCCAGGTATGGGTTGTGTCGTTCCCCGAATTTGCTTTGGTTTTCGCTGACAGATTGCTTGCCATGCATGTTTCTTGTCTCCAGATCTTTCAGGTGTTCATCCACCTCTCAAAAATATAGGATCAATGGCTTCCAAGAGAACGAGATCACAAGACACTTATGGAAATGCAGAGCAACAATTGAGCGAGTGTCCTCTAGTCTACCGATCTATGAAGATACAAAGTTGTTTATAGACAAGGACATCAAATTGAAGTGGCAAGAGGTCAATGAAGCATTTGCAGACACTTTTAAGGAAGACCTCGAAGACCATCAAGTGTATGTGAACATTCACAAGTGCAACTTGTACCAGATTGCATGCAGATACCCCTCGTTCCCATGCGCGAACATGATACACTGGAACGTCTCTGACACTGATACCGAGTCAATGTCCTTGAGCAATGTCAGTGGGACGAAGCTTGCAACCTTTTGGGCACGAGATTATGATGAAATTTATCTAATGTTAGAGTCGTGACTATCATGAAGACTCCCTTCAGCTTACCCAACAACAGTGCTAACTCCAAAGACATTTTAAAGAACTGGGTAAAGGAGTCGGCTTGATTCAGGTTGACACACAACTAGATCTATAGGATAAAGATACTATGGAAGGCATGTCAATACTTGGCCATATTTTCATGTTGAATGTATGGCCAAGAAAGTACGAAAACCTTCCCACAGATTTGGGTGATCGCGTTGGACCAATTGGATAGAGAAGGAAGACCATGTAACTGGTCCGGCATGCTAGCTCATTAGTTGAAGGAACAAGTAACGAAGGCTCGATAGTCACCTGGATGTATGCATGCAAAGATTTACATGTTTTCTTACATCTTAGATGCAATCTGTGCCCGACAGGAGTTCCCGGGCCTAAAGTGGGCATGGTCACCGACATAGATTGTTGTGAAAACATATTTCAAGTTTTTGTCTGAATGCAGCTTTAGAGGAGTAATCACACGGTTGTCTGATCATTTTGTCACCCCAGGGTACAAGATGATATTCGAATAGGAACCACCCTACATGTCGAAGGAAGCAATGGAGGCACTAATAGCCATTGCTGATTGGTATGCCTCACCATCTGACACCTTCATTTGAATGTTCAGCACAGAGAAGCCTCTGCATGTTCTACCGAAGCTTTCCTTGGACATAGTTGTCATGCAGGAAGTAGCATATCACATCTCGATAGGATTGATAGCTAAACTGCACTGGAAGAAGAAGGCACCTTGGCCCGCTCTTCCATTGCGGATTGGGTTATATGAAAATTCGGAGTATCAAGCAAGTGGATGTTGAAGAAGAACTGATGAAGAAGTACCCATTCGACCTCCGAAGCTACAATCTATATGACCCACATTGCATTGTGAAAGATCACTACATGAGAGTTTAGTTCAACTAGATCCATAGGGCATGCCATTGGGCCAAGGAGGACCCATGGAGATATTGCTACAGTTTCTCCAGACCCAATGAATAGGTCGGCTTCACTGTGGAGTGGTTAGCAAAGCAACATGAAGTAGCATTGTGGAGAGCACCAGCAGCAGCAGTAGCAACAGTAGCAGCAGAGGCAAGCATAATAGTGTGCAACAAAGGTAAGAGGAAGATTGTCGATTGCATGGAGGAGGAGCAAAGATGAAAGTTCCGAGCAGATCCATTGGTAGAGAAAGCAGCTATGGCTATAGAGGCAAAGAGGCACCAGCGCTACATGTGAATTGTGAAAAGGTATAGCGATAAGAGAAGCATGGAAGTAGCGGAGAACGAGTTGCGTGAGCTGAGGGAGCAACTCCAAAAAGAACAAGAGCTGTGCAAAAAAGGAGAGGGAAGTGCAAAAACAACAAATATAGCTGGGGGCGCAACATGTGAAAATAGATGAAATAATGCCCGTACAAGTAGTGGACTTATCAGATCAACTGGCATCAGGCCAAAAGGGTGAACCATTGTAGAAGCAAGACTTCACTCATGATATAGAACAAGAACTTCAACATTTGGATGTAGACATGGAGCAGCTAGAGTGTTTTGGGAAGTTTTAGTGTCTATGGATAAACGCTTAAACCCCTAGACTAGTAGCTAAGTCTAGAACAATAGTTTAAAGAGTTCTCTACTTTTCCTATGATCAATAGATTAAATAAGAGGAAAAGAAGCCTACCTGTAGCCTTCACTTGCTCCTTATCTCCCTTGATCGATTCTGTCACTCCTCTTTGTACTTAATCCACTTGAAGAGTACCTGCACACAGACAAAAGACAACAACCAATCAAAGCATATGATAATGATCTATTGATTAAACATAGCATGGAATCAAGTACATGATATACATATGAAAGCATAAATGAATAACACAAGCATATGGAAAAAGCTTTGAACACTTTATTAGTAAAAGGAAGAGTTACAACCCATTTCTTGATTCAGCATCACTCCTCCAGTTCAATCCCATCCTCTCCTCATAACAAGCAAGACATTTTGACATCATTACAATACTTGAAATCAACTCAAGTCTCATACTAATAGCATCTCCCTATAATTCAATAATTTCCAGCCCCTGATCACTTAGATGAGTGGTCTTTTTATAGGTGAATGAAGGAAGTTATGCCATAAATGGTGATAATGAATGCCCTCCCAAACTTAGAATTTAGTTCCATGGAGGAAGGGATAAGGGATTGATGTTCCTTAACTCCCTTCCTCATCCAAATACGAGCTCAAACGAGTATATAGGTTTGAGAAACTTCTAGAGGCATCCAATGGATAAGGAATATTTCAAACCCCAATGGAAATTCACTCAAATTCATCCAATGCAGGCCAAAGAGGGGCCAAGTGTGCTGCATAGCACCCTGTCAGTGTATGGTTTGTATTACAGCGCACCCTAATGAAGGCCTAACTGTGTTGATCTTCTTAGAGGCAGTTTTTGGATGATTTTGGTCATGAAACTTCTTGGGAAGCTAGGCATTCTGATGGTTGACTTATTTAGGGCATGTAACAACTGAATTAGGGTTTGATGGGCCCTAATAGTACTAATTTGTAGGTTGGGGTTGATGTGCCCAAATGGATCTGTAACAGTTGCACCCTAAAGCATGAAGTCATAAATATGTATGTCGACTGAAATTATTTATTATGTGGAGAGGAGGTTTCGAAGCGGAAGGTGACCTACATCAATTACAATACATATATCATGATAATTTGATTTTTTCTCATGAACTACCTGAGGGAAGGCATACCCATACTCAACTTATAAAATTTCATTACATGTACAAATATAGTCATCTACAGATATAGACCCATGAATGGATGACCATGAATGTAAGGCTATTGTACATTTGATTTAGTACTCCTGAAAATATCACAGCTCGGATGGTTGAAACTAGATCTGGGGTCTTCAATCTCGTTCAATCTTTCTCTCAAGTACAAGTCTAACCATGTGAATAGATGTTCTAAAGTCAAACATGGGAAGACATCGTCTGATTACTAGCCAATGATGTAAGTCGTTAATAGACGCGAGAGGAATCACCGATAATGATAATGACCCCCAAGGTACTACAATACATTCTGTATGGTGTGAATAAATGATTTGATGTCAAACACCATACAAAGTCTTTCAGTCAAAGGCTAGTGATGTCAACCTATCGCCAGAAGCGAGAAACCTGCCATTGATGTATGCAAGCTTTAAGGTACTAAAGGGTTGTTTCTAAGTCAACTTCTTGGATGATGTGCCGATGTTGACAAGAAGAAACTCGTCGCAGGAGGGCCTTGATGTATCCCACATCAACGACACGAAACGAGGTAAATGATTTTGGAGATGAAAAATCGACTGACGACATAAGGTTCAAGAATGGCGGTTATGAAAATGAAGGTTTATGGTATTGCAAAGGATGAAGTTTGAACGGAATGACTTCTCTTGAACATGTCAGTGACACTAAGATGAATTGGTATCATTGACCCAAAACAAAGTAATGGATGGTATGATAGACCAATGGTGTGATAACCATCAAGCTGAATGACCCAACCCACATAGCCATGGTGATGAGGTGAAAATGTCATGTTCAAGAGTGACTTGCTACCATAAAGTGTTTTCCCTTTTTTCCAATTTTCCCCAGTCATTTCTGACCAATACCTCTTTATTTTTTATCAAGCTTGAGGAGGATAACATACGCTTGTTGTATAATTTCACCCTTCGGGTGAATCCATCGCTATTAGATGCTTTAACGAGTCTAGCAAAGGTGAAACTTGGTCTTTTCATGTTTAGGGAGTTTGAAAATGGACGAAAAAGAAACTCTACAAGTTCTTTTTCATAAGTTAATCTCTCAAGTCCGAAAAAGCGTAAAATAATACAAGAGAGATATCATTTCCTATCTTTTAACAAGCTGGAAAGGACAAGCGCTCGTCAATATTTTTATATTTAGAGAGTCTGAAAAGAGCTTAAAGAAGACTCCGCTTTGAGGAACGAGTGTTGTCTAGGGTAGAAACTGGTTCTGGTGATGTTGGAACTTCTCAAAACATGTCGATTTATGTGAAGAGGTTGGCTAATAGGACCACTCATTGCAACTGTTCCTCAAAAAACGGTAAAACAACCAAGTGAAAGCGTATGATTGGCTAAAGAGATGGTGATGATGGAATGAAACAACCAAGGCTCATTTGATATAAAAGGTTGATAGAATGGAAATCACAAGGGTTTAAATGCAAATGTGTTCATTTTTACACAAACTTGAACCTTCGGGAACTATGCTTGGATTCAATTTCATTTTTGCACAAGCTTAAAATGAAAAACTATGCTTGAGATTGGTTTACATGCCCCCAACATGATGAAAGGGAGAATATCCTTTAACTAGATGGAAGTCGTTGCGGTAAAGTAGGATGATTATCCAACACCTTTTTGGCTTTGTTCAGATAGGGACAAAGGTGAATGGGGTGATTCCCTTCACATAACCTACATGGAAACTTAACTTTACCACTAGGTGCATGCCCCCCAAGCTTCATTACATTCACCTAAGTAGACTACTCATGGCTATCAGGTGGATGGAATGAAGGTTCTTTTACGAGATCAAGTGAAAGACTCAACTGGGATTTTACGAGATCTAATCAAAGACTCGACTTAGAGCTTGCTTCAGGGGACCTTGTTTCATTTTTTAATGAGCTTGACACAAGACAAGGAACTCTGCTCATACCCTTAGTTTCATTTTTTACCGAGGTTAACACAAGACCAGGAATTGTCCTCATATTCTTTGTTTCATTTTTTAATGAGGTTGAAACAAGACCAGGAACTATCCTCATACTTCAATCACAACCCATAAGAGGTCATGAAGGAGAGATCTGGCTCTATTGCCCCCAGTACATGGTGTACAACATCACTGAATTGATCGTCAGTTGATGTAGCTATGGAACAGGTTGCCACATAATTAACCCATGGTGGGGATGATACCATTGGTACAAAAGGACCAATTAGGGAAGATGGTTGACTGGAAGCCATATTTGGACCGGGAAATGAAAGTTGGTCAATGGTGAAAATTCTGCCTTCATGCGGGAAACAAATCACTCGAAAGAGTGTTGAAACAATAGCTCCCATGTCATAAACATAGTCGTGCCCTAGAAGTAAATTGTAATCTAAAGGGCCTGGGACTACCATCACGTTTAGATAAATTATTTTTCCTCCCAAAGTAATAGGTAACTGAGGGAGGATCCCTAATGGTTGACTGGTTCCTCTGTTAAAACCCAATAGATTCTGTGTAACAGGCACAAGCAGTGGCGAACCAAGCACTTTCCAAGTAGTTGAGGAAAGGATACTCACTGATGCACCTTCATCTATAATAGTGCCAGATACAATCATATTACAAACTTGTACTATGATCTAGAAAGGCACATAAGAAGGAAGGCAGAATCCTGCCAGTCGATTCCAATCAAAGGAAGTGACTAGACTACTTGGAGGGGGTACCGTAGAAATGGGAGAATTAACCCCTTGAGTTACGAGAGCAGGAGGATTTTCCTCCTGTCTTGATGGAACATGAGGATTGCCCCCAAGCTCATTGGAATCTAAAGAAACAAAAAGAACTTGAGTGGTATCATATTCACTCTCTTCGAAAAAGGTACGATTTACTGAAGGTGAAATTGGGTCAACTGTTACCTCAACCTGTTGATTTGGGTTGTGTGTAGACTCATAGGGTTCACTTTCAGAGAGAGTGGTTTCAATCGATGGTTGATTTTGGTTAGTCAATTCATCAACTAGTGAAGGATTTAGGGAGAGTTTCCAGTAACCAGATGGAAGTCATTGCGGTGAAGTAGGATAGTTATCCAACACTCTTTTGGCTTCATCCAGATAGGGACAAAGGTGAATGAGATGATTCCCTTCACATAACCTACAAGGAAACTTAACTTTACCCTTATTTCCTTGAACTTTACTACCACTAGTTAATGGTGTGTCACCAACATGATCTCGAGAAGTTGATGACACATGATGATGTGAACGGGAAGACCATTCTTCTCAGATCCAAGGAGTATTAGGAAAATTTCAAAGAAGATGGTCTCCCACACAAACTTTGCATGGATATCTAACTTTGTGAGGCTTGATGGACGGTTTCTCATCAGATGTTGCATTCAAAGCAATGGTTGCTTGGTTGCCCATCTACTAAATTTGCTTCTTCTTCTTCTTCTTCCCTTTCTTCTTCTTCTTAGCCACCTGGTTACTAGTACCAATACTTTCACCAGGTTAAGAGGAAGAAGGGGAGGAAGAAACAACTGAGGAAGAAGGCAAAGGGTTAACTTTAGAATCAACTGGAGTTTGATTTTGTCCAGTTGGAGGTGTCCTCGATTGCAGATAAATCACGATATTTTGAACCAAGGAGGTTGAAAACAACCATACTGGCAAGCCAATGGTAAATCTCGGAAGGGACAATGTAGCCATATATGGAGCACCAATATTTCCAAAAGGAGGAAAAGGACTTGGATTCCCATTAAAAGGAATTCCTTGAGCAGTGGACTCCGGATTTGTCGCCATATGTTTCAACCTAAGATCAACTAAGGAGTGAGTGTGGAGGATGTTATCTGTGGTCAATTAATTTTATTTAAATCAAAGTAACATAACAAAACAAAAGAGGGATAATCTAGGTAAAATGTTTACCAAGCAATTATGAACTGCAGAATACCTCCTCGTGAACCAAGAAGTACAGGCAGGCAATCTCCTCGAATGTTGTGTTCAGTGTATCACAGTATACAAGGCAGCCGACTCGGTTACCTAAGGATGGATAGAAACCTAGTGTTGTCCTCCCATATATACCCGAAAGTACGTGGAGGCCCAATCCGTATAAGCGTTGTCTAATGCAAAACCGCACAGTGAGAGAATTCCCATATACTTTACGTACTGTAACACCGCCCTATATACCCGAAGGTATGTGGACAAGCTATGATATACTCATGTACGTGGAATGAGGTATCGCACTCAGGATGTATTGCAGACAAGTTAGTGACAGCTGCTTTGTTTTACGATGTCGGAACACGTTTCTAGCCTAGACCTCTAAATGTTTTTCATTAGGTGACAATGCTCCATTAGGTAAATTCAGATAAATTTTAAGTTGATCTTATTTAGAATTTTCCTTTCAAGGTTCACCACGTGATGTATGTTTGCAATTCCTAAAATGCAACTAATATGTTAAGCATTCTTTCCATTCAATTTAACAATGAAAATCCTTAGCTAGTAGGGATAGAGAAATCAGGTCTTTGACAAAGAGCAAAGAGCACAACTAATGCAATTTCCCTAGCTATTCCTTTCAAGCATTCACAAATTACAGTATGAACGATGCAAGTTTTTCTTTTCAAATCTCTTAATGTTATGATGAACAAAAAGGAAATATGCACAATCGATCAAAAATCTCTTTTCATAAAAATGATGATTTTGCGACATTTTCTTTTCAAGGAAAGGAAGAATTTATGACACTTTCGATTTCAAAGAAACGAGGAATTATGACACTTTTGATGAAAAGACAAACCATATGCACACACAAATCAATCGATCATTTATGAAAGAAGACTTTACGACAATTCAGTTTTCAAAGGAAAAGACAACTTTACGACACTTTCTTTCAAACAAAGACTAATCATATGCACACATCAGTCAATCAATATTTCATGAATGAAGATTTGATGACAATTCAATTTTCAAAGGAAAAGACGATTTTACGACACTTTCTTTCGCTAAAGATCAATCGATCAAAAAACTAACTTTCGACTATAGATTGAAAATGATAAAGTGAATACATAAGAAACATTTATCAATCCTAGTCTAAGTAGGGCCAGGTAAGGAGATGAAACACTATTTTCAGAAACAAAACATCATTGACATTCAGAAATCATTCAAACAGGAGAAAATTGGCTCAAAAACTTCAACTCCTAGATGGGAAACTGACCCTCAAGGGATCAACGCAGGCAGCAGTGAGAGACAGTGCGCTGAAGCGCACTGGGTCTATGCAGGAAGTGCATTGCAGTGCACTGTGTCCTTCATTGGACTGTGCTGGTGACAATAAGAAAATTTGAGGACAATTTGGCATAGTTTCAGCTTAATTTTCAATGATAGAAGACTAAAATTCAATAAATGACCACAAGAACAGTATGTAGAAATGTCTTAAGAGGCTGATAAGCTACTAGAACAGATGATCGCTCCTCAGCGGAGTCACCAATTTGTTTTGGGAAGTTTTAGTGTCTACGGATAAATGCTTAAACCCCTAGACTAATAGCTAAGTCTAGAACAACAATTTAAAGAGTTCTCTACTTTTCCTATGATCAATAGATTAAATAAGAGGCAAAGAAGCCTACTTGTAGTCTTCACTTGCTCCTTATCTCCCTTGACCGATTCTATTGCTCCTCTCCGTACTTAATCCACTTGAAGAGTACCTACACACAGACAAAAGACAACAACCAATAAAATCATATGATAATGATCTATTGATTAAACATAGCATGTAATCAAGTACATGATATACATATGAAAGCATAAATGAATAACACAAGCATATGGAAAAAGCTTTGAACACTTTATTAGTAAAAGGAAGAGTTACAACCCATTGCTCGATTCAGCATCACTCCTCCAATTCAATCCCATCCTCTCCTCATAACAAGCAAGACATTTTGACATCATTAAAATACTTGAAATCAACTCAAGTCTCATACTAATAGCATCTCCTTATAATTCAATAATTTCTAGCCCCTGATCACTTAGATGAGTGGTCTTTTTATAGGTGAATGAAGGAAGTTATGCCATAAATGGTGATAATGAATGCCCTCTCAAACATAGAATTTAGTTCCATTGTGGAAGGGATAAGGGATTGATGTTCCTTAACTCCCTTCCTCATCCAAATATGTGCTCAAAGGAGTATATAGGTTTGAGAAACTTCCAGAGGCATCCAATGGATAAGGAATCTTTCAAACCCCAATGGAAATTTGCTCAAATTCCCCCAACGCAAGCCAAAGAGGGGCCAAGTGCACTGCATAGTACCTTGTCAATGTATGGTTTGCATTGCAGCGCACCCTAATGAAGGCCTACCTGCACTGATCTTCTTAGAGGCAGTTTCTGGATGATTTTGGTCATGAAACTACTTGGGAAGCTAGCCATTCTCATGGTTGACTTCTTTAGGGCATGTAACAACTGAATTAGGGTTTGATGGGGCCTAATAATACTGATCTATTGGTTGGGGTTGATGTGCCCAAATGGATCTATAACAAAGAGTTGGAACAAGAAACCGACCTCATGCCTCATCACCAAGAGGTCAACTAACCCACTTCGCCACATCTAGATGATGATAAAGTATCAGGTGACCAAAGAGGCACTGAGATCCTTGGTGATCAACTTAAAGGAGAGATGTACAACATCTCATTCGATGAATCTCAACATAGAGTTGTGCAATCGCGAAGAGTGTCAAATCTGGAGGATCATACATCTCCTGCCCAAGTTGAAGAACGAGTGATCGTGACTGATGTGTGCAAACATCTAGCAGCCTTGGTCAATGCAACCAAAGTGTATGCTAAATCCACTAACTCAAGTGTTCACTTTCTGATAGCTGAGAATGAGTGAATGGCAAAGGAACTATAGACGACCAAGCAAGGAGGAGACTTGGTGACAATGTCCGCCCAAGCTGAAATGAAGAAGGAAATACTAGATGAAGTATTGTCCCTTGACACAGTTATGCAAGCGTTGTACTCCAAGTTTGGTACCATGCATAAGGCAGTCGTCCATCTCAACAGATGGCAGCAGTGATGTGCTAGAAGAGCACGTATCTTAACGAACTTGCATGTTGTTGTTGATGACATGAAAACATGGACGATGAAATACAAGGGAGCCCCGCTTCACTTGCCTAAGATGATGAGGGCCAATGCGGTCGAGCTGAAAGCATGTATCCAGAGTCAGATCCAGAACTATGAAGAGCTCCCATAGCTCATCACTAGCATACATGCTTCCCATGCATGAGTATTCAAGAGTATGGATGTTGTGGTACGCACACATGTGATCCCATCTATTGGGGCTTTCACCTGGGCGAAGACAAAGAAATAGGCCTGACTAGAGCTTGACTCGTACTTTGATGAGTTGATGTGCATTTCCACCAGCCCAGACTTGCCTATCAGTGTAGAGATCATGAACAAGTATGTTTCTGGTTCGGCCGCATTGAAGAAAATTATGCACATGCTTTCAGATAAGTTGGACAGAGGAGCTCGAGCAGTGTACCCGGATGCTATGGAGGCAAGGATCAAATTTCAAATGGATGACACCGCAGAACACACAAACACCATCAAGGACTACCGATCTTGGCATCAGTATGTTACTGTCGATTAACATGAAGATGTTGAGGAGTTCGACTTCCATAGTTGTCTAAGTCAGAGAGATGTCTAGCTTGGATTGCTCAATCCTTTTTGTTTCACATGGGTACATGTGCAATGTAATGTAAATTCATGTCAAGTGTAAGTCAAGTTGTGATAGTTGGATGTAATAGTCATAGAGTAGGTGAAGAGTCATGAGGGGAGTTGAACTGTCATAAAGGGGAATGTCAAGGGTCACCCCACCCTTTGCTATAAATAGTCCCTCTTAACTCATTGTAAATGCTTTTGGTCAGCCAATCTTCTGACAAGACTATCTTGGAGAGAGCTTGGATAATATTGTAACGAGCCTTGGCTTCTCTACTGTGCAGAGCTAGTACATCTCTTTGGAGGAGTAGGCAGATGTGGCTGTAGCGTTCCACTATTGGAACTAGTGGTTGGACATGGATGTATTGTATGACTAGAACTTACACTTCTTTATATAATAAGAGCCAGCACGTTTCATGCATATGTTGTATTGTATTCTATGCTATCTGGTTTACTCTAAATGATATATGTATTGTTTCATTACGCATGCATGTATGGACTATTTTGTATAAGTATTTATGAGTCTTTCTGAAATGCGATGTTGGTTTAACCATCAATTTGGATTTCTCGCGAACTTGCTTTCCAGCTTGTGATGCATTTTCACTCATGTGTTCCTTTCCAAGCCGAGTACTATTATAGGTTGCCAAGGGGGGCACAATCATCTCAACCCCCATGTGTTAGAACCTCTCATGCACCTTCCTTGAATCACCACAACTGTCACACCCTTGCTACCAACATAGTTATCTTACTTGCCTCTGTGCAAAATCGCAGTCAAGGTATTACCATACGACCCACTGCTGGGACTCCTACACCAAATAGTCTAAGGTCTAATTGGGACTTCTTACCGGGGAGATCCCCTGACATGTTGGTAGGTCCAACACCGTTAAAATTTATGGCACTAGAAGGAGGGCTAGATGAAAGCTATGTCCTCTCATTTGGTTTTGAACCTTTGCATATATTTCATGGATTCTTGCACTCTTCTCCCTCCACGATGTTTTTTGAATCATGAAGATGTCACCATCATAAGGGAGTTTTTTGATCACTTGTCTACTTACGCTTATGATGGTGAAGGTGAAGTGCCCTGGACTGAGTACTTACATGACTTTCTTTCCATGCTTCATGAGGAAGATGGGGGTTCAGATGAACAGGCCAGCTTGTTGCTTGCATACACACTTTGTGAATCTCCACTTCGATGGTTCTTCAGCCTATCAGCTGACAACGTGCACTCACTTGAGCACTTTTGTGATATCATTGAAGACACTTTCTATCATTTTAATCCAGACCATCTTGACCAGAAACTACTACAGTAACGGAAGGCTCCACATGAATCGGCTATGGATTTTTGGCAGCGCTTCCGTGACTTGTAGTTTCAAGCTTCGAGGAGCCAAACAAAATTTTCCTATATTTAGGACCGGTTTGAGTATTTCCTTAAGAAATCTGCTCGTCCCAAGAAGAAGTTTGGAGTCAAGCATCGCTCAACATTCTTCACTAATGGAGCTATGCAATCTCATGCGGATGCGGTCACTGTCTCGACTAACTATCTGCCATCCCCTCATCAAACAACTCCACCAGTGCCGAGTGATGTTGAGGATCATGCTCACACACCTGTTCAACTTTCACATCCTCCCAACATCACTTCACTTAATTTTCGCGCAGATTTGGTTGTGAGTCCTTTGAGTTCTCATATGCATTTTGTTCCACAACCTCCGTCTTTGCACTCAGTTGTTCCTCTGGATGATACTATCTTGTGTTCTTCCATTCTAGACTCTTCACTTGTTATGAACGAGGAACAAGCCACTGACGGAGTTGGTGTTATAAAACCAACATCCACTGCCATTCATGAAGAGTATGAGTGGGAGCTTGAACATCAACACTCGATGAAGGATGACTCCCTTCCGTCTGATCCCCCTCTGTTCTTTCCTAACATCTTTGGTGAACCTTCCATCCATGATTTTGCATGTGTGTCTTCATCCACAGATGCACCCATTGTTTATCACTCGGAGGAAACACCGGATGTTGGTCCATCATTATACAATGGAGAGGAGAAGTTATTCATTGAAAATCCACTTGATCTTTCATCTGTATTTTCCAGAAACACAGAGGATGAGTTTGTTCGCTTTTCATCTACCCCTCTGTTTGATTCATATGATCATGAGGATGTTGATGAAGTCATTGATTTTTCTGATCGTGGCTGTCGTGATCCATTTACTACCATATTTTATCACGATCATGACTCTATCACAGTTGATCTTTCAAAGCCACCGGTTTATGATGATCTACCTAATGATGAAGTTGAAACACCCAAGACTATCGAGGAACTTCAGCCCAAGCTGATGGTTATGTCATGCCCTTGCTCTCTTAGGGTTAGTCTCACTTCCAATCAGGAAACTGTTCAATCACCAAAGGCTCCTCATCACTCATCTATATGCATTGAATATCCATCTCACACACAAATCATACTCCCTCCACTTGAACTACACGATCCTATCACTCATGCATTGGAGGAATCTTACGTTGCAAGAACACATGCACGATGCAAGTTATCTTTGTTTTTTCGTTTTCTTGCATGTCACAGTCAAGAGTGTTCTTATGCTTCAAAGCTGCACGTAGTGTCACACATATTCAGGATAAGTCCACGGACTGCTCAACATGCACTTGTACTCACTTATGTCCTATGGGAACTTTGAAACACAAAGTGTGGTTGTCTTCATTGTTATATCTTTCTTGCTTGCTTGTTCGCACAAATGGGTTGCTCGCGGACCAAGCCTTCACCAACATGGGTCAACCAATGCATTGGTGGCTGCATTGGAAATATCACTTCACGTGATCATGCCCATGCACTGTTAGCTTAGTGTTATAGACATTTTTGGGAACTACAACCCCAAGCATGAAATGTCCATAAACCAAGGGCTCCTAAGTCCCTAAAAGTGTTGTTCTAACCCCTAAAGGAACAAGGTCAACTGATTACAGCTTCTCCCAGAAGTTCTCCATGAAAAATTGCTCAAAACTAGTCAAAACAGGATCATTTCAGCTGCTCCATAGGCAAAGTGCGTTGCATCTCACCTAAGTACACTCTGTGGGTGCGTTGCATTTCAAAAAGCCCTTCTATGGGGTGCGATGGGCGAGAAGTGACAAATGGCAGTGTCAATCCGCGAGGTGGAGAGGCATGGATTCTTCCAGAAACTTCTCCTGTGACACTTGCCTCTATGAATTCGACCAAGGATGAGTAAGAGATCATCAATCTCCAAGTGGAAGAAAGAACTATCAAAGGGAAGACACTAATCAAATCACAAGCTGACTCATCTCCCTTACAGATATCTATATATGGATCCCTCATCCCAGAGATCCAGAGGCTGGAATTTTGCATCTTGTAAGGAATTGCTGTTGGTTTCTTGAGACAACATCATAGTGTTGGGTGATCTAAGCTTTGTATGACGTGAAGAAGGGCTTACTTGCTGAGAGGATGATGCTGGGTCAGAACAACTGGTTGTAACTCCCTTGGCTCTTTCTTGGTTTCAATAAAAGCTATTCAAGTTTTCCTCCATACTCTTGTGTCATTTATGTTTTATGCATTTGTATGGTCAATTTACATCTGATCCTAGATTGTTTATGATTATAGATCCATGGTCTTGTATAGTGTTATGCTATTGTGATCCTACAGGTACTCTGTGAAGCTGGGCATACAAGGGAGCAAGTAGCAAAAGACTACCAAGAGAGAGAGGAATCGAACTAGGAGATTAGCGCAAGACAGAGGTTGGTCTCCTTTGTTCTTCTCTCACCTATATTTCATAAAGGAAAAACGAAAGTAGCTTTACTTTGTTTGTTTCTAAGGTAGCTACCACACCTTAGTGGGATAAGCAGTTCTGTGTAGACACTTTTCCTTGTAACACTTAGGAGTAGGAGTAGTGTTTAATTTCAACCAGTTTGCTTGCATGCTTGTTTTCTTACTTGCTTTGTTTGTTTGTTTGTTTGTTTGTTTGCTTACTCATTTTTATTTTTTCTTTTTCTTATGCTCTTTCTTTGTTTTGTTGTTTATTAGTTCACTTGTTTCATTCGTAGGTTATTTTCGCATGAAACCATGTATGACTCTTGAAACGAGCTAGGTAAAGTATAAGAGGGCTTGTACAACTATCACTACTTGGTTATTTGTCATCCTGCCTCTGTATGAAGAACTTGTTAATTTTAGTCCATGATACGTTGAAGGAAAATACATACTCTTCAAAGTGAACCTTGGTGAAAACACAACGCTTGTGTGCTAACTAGTGTCACCTACTCTAATCGATTATTTTTGGGTTAACCCTTATCAGCTCAGTCAAGTAGAGTAAGGTGAGGGGGAAAACCTTAACAGGCACGTCAGAGGTATAATAAACTACTTCTCTACTGGAATAATCTCTACTGCTCTCAATAAGTTAGGATCCCTCTTTCGCCTATGAAATGAATAAGTGCTATGCATAGTTGAAAAAATGAAAAATGAAAAATAAATGAAAAGTAAGAAAAATTCAAATGAAAAATGAATAAGGTGAAAGCAGAGAAAGGCTTCCTATGCAGAGAGGTGATGCAAGTAACTCTGTCGAGGTACTGACCAAGCTCGCTGGCAGTGGGCCATGCTTGTGTTCCTATATGATTCCACTGAGGTACTGTCTAGGCCTGCTGGTAGTGGAGCAACACCAGAGATGAAACTAAGACTCTGACAACTATATTGCGTGTGCACCAATATACCCCTCAACCCCAATCGAAAAAACTATGTTTCCTGGGCTTGGAATGTGTGTCAATTGACCAAGAGCTCGACAGATGCTACATCTTACAATCAAGCTAGTGTGAAACCAAGATGAGCTAAGGACTAAACAATACTTCTAGAGGTGTTAAACTCACTTTTCATGAACAAGGTTCATTCAGAGAGCTAGAGTTCTACTAGTGTATTGCCAACTATTGTAGCGGCTACAACCACCCTCCAAAGTTTTTCCATAGCTTCATTTTGGAGCCTCCCTACCAGCTTTTCACAACACCTTGTCTTGCTTCGTCAAGTACACTAGATTCAATGTTTGTCTTGCACAAAGGTAACCTATCGATCACAACTTGATGCATTCCCCTCACAAGTTGTTCATACGGACTTGGTCTAGATGCAGGCTCAGCAGCTCCCCAAAGAAATTATGGATTTGTGGAGGGAAACTAGCATTCCCTCCAAAAATTGAGCAATCATGTCTGGAAACCTGCTGGGCTCCAGAATTGCGCAATTATTCCAATCAACACTCACAGTGAAAATTGTGCAATTTTCCCCAACAAGGCTATTTAGCCCATAAATTGCGCAAATCTAGGCAGCAATCAGCTGCTATGCCCATAAACTGCTCAAATCTCCGAGGTAGC
This sequence comes from Pinus tabuliformis, assembly GCA_031772625.1. Classification (NCBI taxonomy): domain Eukaryota; kingdom Viridiplantae; phylum Streptophyta; class Pinopsida; order Pinales; family Pinaceae; genus Pinus; species Pinus tabuliformis. The sequence continues at coordinate 154,769,981 of CM062812.1, forward strand.
CAGCCCAGCTCTTAGCTAGAAATGTGCATTTCCTCAATCAGTTGAGCATCTTAATGCATGAGCAGTTGGGTTGACCAGTTCCACCCAGGACTAAGGAAACTTGACTTGCATGCATGGCTTGCTTTTCCCCAGAATAGCAAAAGTCAACATGAAAAAGGCATCCCATGATTCAGGGAGCTATTTTTAGTAGATGGAGGTTGACATGCAAAGTTATTTTAGAAACTTTCCTCCAAGTGTTGCTTTTTCCCAAATTTGTGGCATGCGTGCCATGAGCTCAAAAAGTATTTATTTGAGGCATCAAAGCTCATTCTTTCACATCGATCTTGGAGCTATGACATCCCACATCATATCCAAGACTCTTCGACACATCTGGCTCAGTTATTCATAGGTAAGCGGCCTCAACTTGTCTTTTTCAGAATTTCTGTCGCTTTTTGTGTATTCTCTTTTGTGAGAGTTGTTTGCTTGATTTTTTTTAATTCTTGTTGTCATTTACATGTATACTAGCTTGTCCTAGCACTGTTTCAGTTTCTGTTGCTATCTCACTGTTGTTGCATGCATGAAACTGTTTTGCACGAACAGTCGTTGATTCGGCGACTCGCTTCACCCACATGCATGTTGATCTGTTTACTAAATCTTTCATTCATGTTTACATGCACTTTAAATCACTTCTACTTTCACTTAGTGTCGCCATGCATTCACTTTCATATTTTCTTTAAGTTTCCCGTCGGTGAGGCTGGCCAACCTTGGCCCAGACTCTACCTTCACTAAGACAAAATTGCATAATCTGGGGAAGGAAGGCTCTGTCTTCCTCTCTAGAAATGAGAATTTCTACCCATCACTGTCCTCCAGGTCTGTTTTTTACATTTCTGATGGACAACGACTATTGGCCCAAAAAATTGCGCAATGCAGTCCCTCAGCCTGCAGTCACTCCCAGCTGGAATTGCACATTGCGCAATTGCAACAGCCAACAAACAGCCTAGATTGCACAATCGCAATAGCCAAAAACTAGTCTAGATTGCGCATTTCGCAAATCCAGTAGCTAGTCTTTCCTCCCAGACATCCTAGACTTCCTTTTGCGTAGTTCTAGTAGCTAGTTACCCAGCCTCCCAGAAGAAATTATGTAATCTTGCCTATCAGTTCCCCAGGTATGTGTTGTGTTGTTCCTCGAATTTACTTTGGTTTTCGCTGACATATTTCTTGCCATGCATGTTGCTTGTTTCCAGATATTTCAGGTGTTCATTTGCCTCTTAGTAGTACAGGATCAATGGATTCCAAGAGAGCGGGATCATAGGACAATGACGAAAATGCAGCTGGAGAAACTGTTGAGCAAGTGTCCTCTAGTCTACCGATTTATGAGGATACAAAGTTGTTTCTAGACAAGGTCATCAAATTGAATCAGAAAGAGGTTACTGAAGCATTTACAGACACTTTTGAGGAATACCTTGAAGACTGTCAGGTGTATGTGAACATTCACAAGTCTGGCTTGTACTGGATTGCATGCAGATACCCCGCGTTCTCATGCGCGGACATGATACATTGGAGAATCTATCACACTAATCCCGAGACAATGACTTTGAGAAATGTCAGTGGGACGAAGCTTGCAACCTTTTGGGCATGAGATTTTGATGATCTGTATTAGATGTCAGAGCCCGTGACTGTCATGAAGACTCCCTTCGGCTTAACCAACAATAGTGCTAAGCCTAGAGACATTCTGAAGAATTGGGTAAAGGAGCTAGCTCAATTCAGGTTAACACCCAACGAGATCTATAAGATGAAGATACTACGGAAGGCATATCAATACTTGGTCATTTTTTCATGTTGATTGTATGGCCAAGAAAGCACGAAAACCTTCCCATAGATTTGGGTGATCGCGCTAGACCATCTGGCTAGAGAATGAAAACCATGTAACTGGTCTAGCATGCTGGCTCATCAGATGAAGGAACAAGTAACGAAGGCTTGATAGTCACACGAAGGTATGTATGCAGAGATTTACATGTCCGCTTACATCTTAGATGTAGTTTGTGCCCGACAAGAGTTCCCGGGCTTGGAGTGGGCATGGTCACCAGCGGAGACTACTGTGAACACATATTTCAAGTTGTTGTTTGAATGTAGCTTCAGAGAAGTAATCACACGGTTTTCTGATCATTTTGTCATCCTAGTGTACAAGATGATATTCGAACAGGATCAACCCTGCATGTTGAAGGAAGCATTACAGGCATTGATAGGAATTACTGATTGGTATGCCTCACTGTCTGGCACCTTCATCCAAATGTTCAACGCAGATAAGCCTCCACATGCTCTACCGAAGTTTTCCTTGGACGTACTTGTCATGTAGGAAGTAGCATATCACATCTTGGCAGGATTGATAGATAGACTGCATCGGAAGAAGAAGGCACCTTGGCTTGCTCTTCCGTTGCAGATTGGGTTATATGAGGTCCAGAGTATCAAGCAAGCGGATGTCGAAGTAGAACTGATGAAGAAGTACCCATTTGACCTCCGAAGCTACAATTGGTATGACCCACATTGAATTTTGAAACATCATTGCACGAAAGTTCAATTCAACTAGATCCACTGGGCATGTCATTGGGCCGAGGAGGACCCATGGTTATATTGCTACAGTTTCTCCATACCCAATGAATAGGTTGGCTTCGTTGTGGAGTGGTTAGTGAAGCAACATGAAGTAGCATCACGAAGAGCACCAATAGCAGCAGTAGTAGCAGAGGCAAGCATACTAGTGCGTGACAAAGGTAAGAGGAAGATTGTCGATCACATGGAGGAGGAGAAAAGCTGCAAGTTCTGAGCAGATCCATTGGTAGAGAAAGCAGCTATGGCTATAGAGGCAAAGAGGCACCAACGCGACATGCGAATCATGCAAATGCAGAGGGATAAGAGAAGGATGGAAGAAGTAGAGAAGGAGTTACGTGAGCTGAGGGAGAAACTCCAAAAAGAACAAAAGCTACGAAAATAGGAGAGGGAAGTGCAGCAACAACAGATACAACAGGGGGTGCAACATGTGAAAACAAATGAAACAACACTCGTATAGGTATTGGACTTATTCTATCAGCTAGAATCAGGCCAACAGGGTGAACCATCATAGGAGCAAGACTTCGCTCATGAGATAGAACAAGCACTTCAATAGTTGGATGCAAACATGGAGCAACAAGAGTTGGAACAGGACACTGACCTCATGCCTCATCACCAAGAGGTCGACTTACCTACTTTATCGCATCCAAATGATGAGAAAGTCTCACGTGACCAAGGAGTTACTGAGATCCTTGGTGATCAGCTGGAATGAGAGATGCACAACATCTTATTTGACGAATTTCAACATAGAGTTGTGCAATCTTGTAAAGTGTCAACTCTAGAGGATCATACATCTCCTGCGCAAATTGAAGAACGAGTGATCATGGCTGATGTGTGCAAACATCTAGCAACCTTGGCCGAAGCAACCAGAGTGTATGCTGAAGCCACTAGCTCAAGTGTTTGCTTTCTGATAGTTGAGAATGAGTGAATGGTGAAGGAACTACAGATGGTTGTTGGGGCTTGGTTTTGCCCAATTTTGACACCCTTTTCGATACATTACCGTTGCCATTTTGAACTATCTTTAACCCCTATTATGCCTATTTCAGGTTATAATACTTAGGTTTTTGCCAAAAGGGTGTCGTATGCTGAAGGTATGCAAATTAACATGAAAAAACGTCTTTTACCTTAACTTTAAGTATTCCTTATAACTATCTATTCTTTATTTAATTACCATGCCAACTAATCTAGAGTTCTTGTGCAGATTTGTTTTGATTCGAAAATAGGCCCGCATTTCCTGCATACAGTTGTGCGATCCTATTTCCTACAAACACTCTGGAATTCTGTAGTCACGAATTTCCTATAACCGCCCAGATTTCCTGCAGAAACATTGGCGGTTAGCTATGTTCCACGAATTTCTAAGTCAAACGAGAACATGGATTTTGTGGGGAATCTATCACATATGGATGTTGTCCTATTGGCTGTTTCATATCTGCCAATGATACTGCCTAGATTCAGAAACCTTCTCTCATTGGCCATTTGGAGGGAAGCTATAGCCATTTAACAAATTTCGTCGAATCCATGCTTTCAATCATGGATTAGACCCAGTATGGTTAAATTTGATATTTTGTAACAGGACTGTTAACCAATGGTTAGATTAGTAGTCTTCTTTACTTCGAGCCATATATGGCCTTTTGAAATGTATAAATTATGTTCTAGTTTACATGATAGGGGATTGTTGGGTTGGTTTCAGCTAAGACTGTATATCAGATTGTACTCGACTATATCTTTTCATATTAATACAATATTACCTGTTATGTCTATTTCCTTGAGCAAGGTCTTCTAATTTGAAGGGTTTGTGAGTAAGGGAGGGCCCCCTTTGCTCACAACTCCCGTAGTTTAGTGTTTATGCATTTTATTTCTGTTATGTAATACTAATTTGTTTTTATAGCTAATGCACTCTTTTTGATATATCAACAACAATTGATTGAATGAACTAGTTCCCTGTTAATGTGTGGAATTCATTTAATTAAGATTTGATTTATAATGTTGAGTGAATTTCTGAGTTTGTTGTAAGTTGATTTATATATCTTTTCCTTATCATCATTAGCAATATTAAGAGCTGTAGAGGGATGTTTGATCCATGCTATAGTATTTGTTGCTAAGTGATTGATTTAGGAAAGATTCATTAGTTTTGTATGATTGACTAGTTAGATTAATCATCACTCATAATGTTAAGCCTGCATATATTTTGTGCAACCTCTCACAAGCTTACCTGACCTGGGTTGATGATTTATGTTAATTAAACTATAAGGCTATAATTTTTCTCAACATTTTGGCGTCGTTGCCGCGGAGGTGCTAAAGGGATAATGCTGAAGTGTTTTTGTATTGCATGCATTGTTTGGAATTTTTCAGGATTGGGGGAGTCGAAGTGGTAAGATGAAGGGCAAAGCCTATGCACTAGAGGAGGTCAGAAATTCACCAAAGCCGTGTCTTGATTGTTTGGTAAGTAATTTATTTTAAATTTGCTTGCATAGTAGATGATAGGTTCCAACATCTACAAATGTATTTTGTGGTGGTGTGAGCATCACTTCATTTACTAATACACTGGCAAGGAAAAAGAAGTTTGTAAGACATAAGGGAGAAAGAGAAGAAGAGTCCGGATAGGAGGTCTATGGTCCTTAAAAGAGCCCGGAACATATTCCTGCTTCTACAATAGTAGCTTATGTTGTTTCCCATTTTGAAGCTCCTCCCACAAGGAAAAAAACATATTTTCTCAGTGGACAACCTGAAAGGAATTCCTTGGCAATCCTATTCGAGAACCAGAATTTCAAACCATCGATTCCACAGAATCTGTAGTTTACAAAGGCCCAACTTCCTTTTGGTCCATAATGGCTCATGAGGAGGGGACTACTCACACAGATGGATATGAAGAGAAGGAAGAAGAATTGTTCACATTCAAATTCCCTATCAGGGAAGCTGGTGGAGCTACTCAAATGAAGGATATTCCTCCTTCAGCCTTACCTAATTTTCGTGGGGTTCCCAGTGAAGATCCTGTTGCCTTTTTATTCGAGTTCGATGTGTTATGTAGGAGCTATGACTATTCTTCCAATGCTCATAAGCTGAAGTTGTTTCCTGCAACATTGAAGGGTGCAGCTCTTCGATGGTTTATGGGGTTGGATTCAAACTCCATTACAACTTGGGAGGAAATGAAAAAGGTATTATTAAGGGAATATCAAGATTATTGCAAGACTAGGGACCTCAGAGAAGAGATTTTTGGCATGACTCAGAAGGAGGGGGAGAGTCTTGAGGACTTGGTGGAGAGATTTCAATATTATTTGTAGAGATCCAAAGTGAATCAATTGAGCAAGGATACTAAAAGAACATTTTTTCTCAGAGTAATCAGACCAGAATCTCTGGAGATTTTTAACTTAATGGGAGGAGGTGACATATATGTTGAAATGTGGCAACAAGAATATTCCAATTTAATTTTTCCTTGAATTAAATTGTGAATTAAAATCGAATTTAGTCGTAACAGCTACTTGGAAATAATTAATTAATTCATTATGGATTAATTAGTTGGAGAAATTCAAGTTAGAAGTCTTTCTGAAGTCATGCAAGAGTTATCCCTTAAATTAAGGAGATAAGATTGAGTTATATTTGAGTTGTAATTAGTTAACTCAATTTACTGAGTTAAGTCTAGTTAAATTAGTTCCAAACTGTTTGAGGAAATAATGGTGAGTTAACTGTCAGTTGATGCATGCATGCACTCAACTAGTGTACTCCAGTTAACTGAAGATTCCCTCATCAGAAACTCATGCATGTCTATTCTAAGACAGACCCAGTTGAGATTAAAGTCAAGGATAGTGTACTATCAGTTGCATGTGTTTGCTTATAAAGAAAAATCATGCATGTAGTCAAGGTAGCATTCCTTGAGGATTGCGCAATTCTGACAGTGTGTGTGACCAGTGTGTGAGATTGGTTTTCCACTTGGTAAAGGAGAATCATCCCAGAGGAACAACGCAAGGAAATAGGAGCTTGGAGGGCAAAGAGGAAGGCTAGAGAGCATCCAAGTTTTCTTATGAGCACCTGTGAGGATTGTACTAAGAGCTAGCTAGCTGTGAGAGCTAAGGCTTCGTATAATTCCTATGTATTTCCACCTTGTATGATAATACAGATAGTGGGGTTTTTAGCTGAGGCTTTCCCCAAAGTATTTTCATGTGTATTATGCATTGATTCTTATTCTTCTCGTTATATGTGTTCAACTCGATCTTTAAGCTTCCGCATTCTTTGATAATAGCAGTAGGTTATAATATTCTTCTTTGATTTATATTGCATTATCGGGTTAACCTATAGTAGATTTTCTACATGGTAGTAGAAGAGCTATATTTGTAGGAAATTTCTACATGGTATCAAAGCTGTGAACAGTATACTAAGAAGAGAATTCAAAGTTTGAAGTTTGGGGTTGTAGGTGAAAATCGAATTCATATCATACTTCAAGTTTTGCCAATGGCATTCTATGGCTTGAGACTCGAGTATGCCTTGGGAGGTAGCTCGAATTACATAGCATGGAAAGATAGAATGGATGCTGGATTAGAAGACAATGGCTTGAAGGAATTCATTGATTAAGAAATCCCAAAGCCAACTTCAACTAATCCATAAGAGTTGGTTGAGTGGAAGAAGTGTGTTGCGAAGACGAGACAAATCATCCTTGAGGGAGTTCGAGACCATATTGTCTCAAGTCTCCATGGGAAGGATACTCCATTTTCAATGTGGAAGACATTGAAGGACCTCTACCGAAACAATACAACCAAAGGAAATTGGCACTCAAGGATAAGCTTCGAAGAATCAAGATGGAGAAGGGGGATACTATTTCCACATATCTGAACAAGCTCACCACCTATAGAGAAGAGATGATCTTGGCAGTATGGGAATAACTACTGCCGATCATGATATGGTGATCCTCGCTCTCCTTGGGCTTCCAAAGAGTTGGAATAGCTACCAGGACTCTATGAATGGAAGGGAGAAACTGCTGCATTGGGAACGACTATGGTCGTATCTTATGCAGGAGGAGATCAGGAGGAGCACATGAGATGTTTCTTCATCCAAGAATGATGAAGAAGAAAATCTGGCCTTAGCATGTAAGGCAAGGAAAGGGAAGGGGAAGGCTTCCCATTCCAAATAGAATTCTTCTTATGGAGGGAAGAAGGGTGACATGTCTAAAGTGAGATGCTTTAATTGTCACAATATCGGAAATTATGAATCTAATTTCCCATCAAAGAAGTCCAAGAAGGGATCCTTGGAAGGATCGGAAGGTGAGGCATTGGCCTCTTTGTTTGAAATGGCCTTTACCCTCATCACATGCATGGTGTCATCGATGATGGGTTGTGTTTGGTATCTTGACAGTGGAGCTTCATTTCACATGACGGTGATAAAATTTTATTCAATTCCTTGAAGGAGAAAGACCTCAAGATGCACATAGAGATGGGTGACGACGGAAGGTATAGTGTTTCAGGAGTGGGCACAATTGGTTTTCAGAGGGAGCATGGACCTCCTATCACCTTGAAAGAAGTGATGTATGTGCCTGGACTAAAGAAGAAATTGGTATCGGTCATGATGTTGGAGTACAAAGGCTACGATGTTGTCTTCAGTAAAGGAAAGGTGTTCCTAAGACACATAGCCACAGGTCAGACCAAGAGGATAGGGATTCGGGTGAAGAATATTTATAAACTAGAGGTAGATGATTGTGTAGCATCAGGTATGAAAGCAAAATTGCTGCAAGGCCAAGACATTGGCAAGTTGTGGCACAGGTGATTAGGCCATTTGCATAATGGGGCTTTGAAGATAATGTAGCAGATATCTACAGGACTTACCAAAGGTAAACTTGAGCAAGTTGACACATGCAAAGGTTGTACCTTGGGAAAGTACACCAAGTCTTCCTTTCATGATCGAGACAGTTGAGCAGAGGATATCTTAGAGTGAGTTCATACTGATGTGTGGGGACCATTCTCGACGGAATCCACAACTAAGCGAAGGTATTATTTGATTTTCATTGATGACTATTCTCGTAAATTCTACATTTATTTCATGTAGAAGAAGGACCAAACTTTCACAAAGTTTTGTGAGTTCAAAGCTTTGGTCGAGAAAGAGTCAGGGAAGAATATCAAGGCCTTGAGAAGCGACAATGGTGGAGAATATGTCTCTCAAGAGTTTAAGGACTTCTATGCAGCAAAAGGAATTAAATGAGAGTTGAAGGCACCTCATAACCCACAACAGAATGGGGTGGCCGAGAGGAAGAACAGAACTATTGTAGGGGCAGCATGGGCAATGTTGCATGACCAAGGCCTACCACTTCACTTGTGGGCTGAGGCATGCAACACAATGGTCTATTTGTAGAATAGAAGCCCGCATCACATACTTGGGATGAAGACACCAGAGGAAGCTTTCTCTGGTAAGAGACCAAATGTGGGTCACTTCAGGATCTTTGGATCATCGGCATATTACCATGTGACAAAGGATGTACAGAAGAAGCTTGAGCTAACAATAGAGTTGGGGATACTTGTGTGTACACTGATACACCTCACAACTATCAGGTGTACTTGTATACCAGTCGGAGGACAATGGTTTGCAGAGATCTCAAGTTTGATGAGCAGAAGGCCATGCAAGTTTCCCTTGAGAGGGAGCTCCAACTACAGGTTGTGGAGGAACTGTTGGTTCCTAAGGAGGAGGGGCCTTAGACTGATGTGGAGCAGCTGCATGCAGAGGTTCCAAGAGTGGAGACATTCACTCAAGAAGAGTCTTCCAGAGATGGAAAAAAGCGCACAAGAGAAGCTAACAGATTTTTGAAGGATGCGAGAGAGAATGTGGGAGCACCATCTTCTCAGAACAGATAGAGGAGGTCACCTGAGAGGTACACTGGATACATGGCCCTTGCTGGGGAATGTGTTGAGACCGAGCCATCTTCCTTTGAGGAAGAAGTGCAGCAACCGATTTGGGTTGATGCTATGGTGGAGGAGTATGACTCCATAGTTCGTAACAATGTTTGGGACATGGTTGCGAGACTGGAGAACAAGTCAATTGTGAGTTTCGTGGGCTTTACAAGCATCATCTTAGAGATCGTGTAGCGATGAGGATCATGTTGTTGCAGTATATTTCGACAGAGGAGCAAGATGCTGACATTTTGACAAAGGAATTGTCAAAGTGTAAATTCAAGTTCCATAGAGATAGGATCGGGGTGGCAGATAATCCATTTCTTGTTGAGAGGGAGTGTTGAAATGTGGAAAAAAGAATATTCCAATTTAATTTGTCCTTGAATTAAATTGTGAATTAATCCATAATGAATTAAATTGTGAATTAATTCATTATGGATTAATTAGTTGGAGAAATTCAAGTTAGAAGTCTTTCTGAAGTCATGCAAGAGTTATCCCTTAAATTAAGGAGATAAGATTGAGTTATATTTGAGTTGTAATTAGTTAACTTAGTTTACTGAGTTAAGTCTAGTTAAATTAGTTCCAAACTGTTTGAGGAACTAATGGTGAGTTAACAGTCAGTTGATGCATGCATGCACTCAACTAGTGTATAGTTAATTGAAGATTCCCTCATCAGAAACTCATGCATGTCTATTCTGAGAAAGACCCAGTTGAGATTAAAGTCAAGGACATTGTACTATCAGTTGCATGTGTTTGCTTATAAAGAAAACTCATGCATGCATTCAAGGTATCATTCCTTGAGGATTGCGTAGTTCTAGCAGTGTGTGAGATTGGTTTTCCACTTGGTAAAGGAGAATCATCCTAGAGGAACAGTGTAAGGAAATAGGAGCTTGGAGGGCAGAGAGGAAGGTTGGAGAGCGACCAAGTTTTCCTGTGAGCATCTGTGAGGATTGTACTGAGAGTTGGCTAGCGGGGAGAGCTAAGGCTTTGTATAATTCCTATGTATTTCCACCCTATATGATAATACAATTAGTGGGGTTTTTCGCTGAGGCTTTCCCTAAAGTATTTTCATGTGTATTGTGCATTGATTCTTCTTCTTCTGGTTATATGTGTTCAGCTTGATCTTTAAGCTTCCACAAACTTTGATAGTATAAGTAGGTTATAGTATTCTGCTTTGATTTATATTGCATTATCGAGTTAACCTACAACAGATTTTCTACATGGTAGCAGAAGAGCTAGATTTGTAGGAAATTTCTACAATATCAAAGTTGGGCTATGATGAGGTATGTGAGATATGTCGGTGATATTCAAGAGGAAATTCAAAAGTTGGAGGAGGAACAAGAGATACTTCTTCTAGGCTTGTCAAGTTAGTTGCTAGAGCTGGAGTAACTAGAGATGAAATGGGTAATTTATTTGAAAATTTTAAAACTGATATTCTTAGCACATTATCTTCTCAATTGGATGTTTTGCAGGTTAAGAAGAAACAAGAAAAATAGGAGGAACTAGAGAAATCCCTGGCAGTGTTCTGTTCGAAATGTAGGAAGAATCATGCCTTGAGGGAATGTCCTACATATAGTATAGAGGTATGCTGAATATGTCAAGCAGAGCATTCCAATGATCAATGTCCTTCACTTCCTGAAATAAAAGCAGCATATCTAGCAGATCAAGGAGCTATCAATGCACTTTATGCAATGGCACCTCAAAGACCATGGCAACCACGTGTTGTGGGTATGTCTCAGTCACATTATCAAGTTCCTTATACTCAGAATCAGACGTGGAATATTCCAATTGCCTAGTAGCCTTGGCCTTAACAACAGCCTTGGCAGGGGAACTTTTCTTACCCTACCATTCAGAATTTTCCTTCTCAAAAATTTTATCCACCGCATCCCACACAACAACAACAACAACTTCAGTTGCCTGCCCCACCAAATCAACCTCGTCCTACGCAACTTCCTACCCAGCCAGTGTCTAACCCCAACAATAAAACCATCCAATCTACTCACAACATTGGAGTGGTCACTTATCCCACTTTTCCTACCTACTGTATTGCACCACAGTTGCTGCAAGAAATTTATGTTCCTGTGTTACAGGAATTTCCTGTGTCGCTGCAGGAAATCTAGCTTAGGTCCGAAAAGTGGTGACTCAGCCCAAAAGAATTGAAGAGATTGTAGAGGAAGATACTCTAGAAATGCCTGAAGTTGAAACCACACCTGAACCAGCAGAACAACCTACTTCAAGGCCACAAGAACCTTCCTCATCCCATACAATCTAGCCTCCTTTTCCAGAGAGGTTGGAAATGAAACTAAAATAGCCCGTTTGATCTTGTGTCTGAATTGAGAAATGTATGCATTAATATCCCATTGTTGCAAGCAATTAAATATATCCCGATCTATGCCAAAATAGTAAGGGAGCTATGTACCAAGAGACCAGGAAGACAAAAGAAAGAACTCTCTACAATTCAAGTAGGTGGAAAGCTTGCAAGTTTAATGTCTACCAGATTTGTTACTAAAAAATATGTAGACCCTGGAATCCCTATGGTTACCACCTTTATCAATGGACAACCTATAAAAAACACTTTAATTGATTTGGTTGCAACCATTAATGTGATGACTATGGAGACCTTATCTAGAATAGGAACCTTTGATTTATTGCCTACTCCTACCATGTTAGAGCTAGCCGACAAGTCTAAGATAAAGCCAGAGGGGGTATTAGAAGACATTGTCATCTCATTGGATTCCTGGAAGTATCCTATAGATTTTTACGTTCTTCAACCCAAAACTAACTTAGGAGGGCATCCTTTGATCTTGGGGAGACCATGCTTAGCCATGACAGATGCTTACATAGGGTGTAGGTCTGGAAACATGACCATCACTCATGGGATTGAAATAAAGCACATTAATTTGTATCCCCCCTGCTCAACCTCTCTTAAGATCAGAAAACACACGTTGGGTTGAAGAAGAAGAGCATGATTCATGTACCCGATTAGTTTTGACAATCGCCCAAGCCATGAGCCTTAAAGAAAATTCAGAAGAAAATTTGATAAATTGTTGTATTTCTAATCCTGATTTTTTGCAGCAAGAAGGGCAGTCTAGTCATAATTTAGATTGCATTACTAATCTGTAGGATTTTCATCAGCACAGTACAGCAGTCGAACTACATTCAACCTTATTATATGCATTTCCTGCATATTCCATGACTGAATGGGGGAGTAAGGTAGTTGAAATTTTTCCTGAAAAACCTTTGAATATTAATTATGCCTTAACCCTTGAACAGGAAAAATAGTTAATTCAAGCATTGAGAAAAATTTCAGACACTTTTGCTTGGGAATACACAAATATGAGAGGAATTCACCCAGATACATGAATTCATCATATTTATATAGAAGAGAAAGCTAGGCCTATGAGACAACCACAAAGGAGGATGAACCCCGCTTTAAGGGAAATTGTGAAAGATGAATTGCAGAAATTGCTAAATGTAGGGTTCATCTATCCTATCTCGGATAGCCAGTGGGTATATCCGTTGGTTATTTTCCCCAATAAGAATGGTAAATGGCATGTGTGTGTGGATTGTAGGGAAATAAACAAGGCTACCTTGAAATATCACTTTCCCTTGCCTTTTATAGACCAAGTGCTGGACACTTTAGCAGGAAAAATTATTTTTCCTTCCTAGATGGGTTTAGCGGGTACAATCAGATTAGGATAGCTCCAAAAGACCAGGAAAATACTACATTCACATGTCCCTAGGGCACCTATGCATATAGGGTATTACCATTTGGTCTATGCAACGCACCAACCACATTCCAGCGGGCGGTCCTTGGTATTTTCTCTGATCTTTTTCATGATTGCGTAGAGGTTTATATGGATGAATTTATAGTTATGGGTGATACTTTTGAAGAAGCTTTACATAATCTTGAGAAAGTTTTGCAGAGATGTAGAGAAACTAATCTCTCATTAAGTAATGAAAAATGTTTTATGATTATGATGAAGGTATTGTTTTGGGTCATCATGTTTTTGCTGTAGGAATTAAAGTTAATCCAGAAAAGATTGAAGTCATTTCAAAATTGCCCCCACTGAACAATTAGAAGAGAGTACGAAGTTTCCTTGGACATGCAGGTTACTATAGAAGGTTTGTTGAAAATTTTACAAAGGTAGCCTTTCCACTATTTAAATTATTGACTAAAGAAGCTGAATTTCATTGGGATGATGAGTGTCAAGCTGCATTTCATACACTCAAGGAAAAATTTTCTTCAGCACTGCTCTTGAGATGCCCAGATTGGAAATTGCCTTTTCATATTTCCACAGATGCCTCTGATTCAGCCATAGGTGTAGTACTGGTACAAAAAGAGGATCCTCTAACCCATGCTATTTATTATGTTAGTAAAAATTAACTCTTGTAGAACTGAATTACATGGTAAATGAAAAAGAATTCCTTGTGTGATTTACGCTATTAATAAGTTTAGACATTACATCATGGGCTATGAAGTTTTTGTACACACTGATCACTCTGCCATTTGATATATCATAGATAAACTAGTTACTAATGGAAGGATTACTAGGTGGCTTTTGTTGCTGCAGGAATTTGACATCACGGTATTGGATAGGCTTGGAAAGGAAAATCTGGTAGCTGATTTCTTATCTAGACTCAACCATGCAGGTGATGATGTTCCTATTAATGATAGCTTTCCTTATGAAAATTTGTTTTTTATTTCTATTAAAACACCTTAGTTTGCAGACATGGCCAATTACCTTGCTACAAGAAAGTTGCCTCATTACTTTTCATCTAATAAAAAAAGCGAATTATTAGGAAAAGTGTTGATTAATCTTGGATTAGGGGGGATCTTTTTTTCACTGGACCTAATATGATTATCCACAGGTGTGTCACGGAAGATGAGAACTATGACATTTTGAGAGCCTGTCACGATGAACAGTGTGGAGGACACTTTGCAGACAAGCATACATCTTACAAGATCCTTTGCTCAGGTTACTATTGGCCAAGTCTTTTCAAAGATGCAATAGAATATGTCTGAAAGTGTCATAGTTTCCAGAGAATGGGGTGGCTCGTACAATAAGACGAGATGCCTTTGCAGCCACAGGTTCTAATAGAACCTTTTGAGAGGTGGGTTCTTGATTTTGTAGGTCCCATCAACCCTATCTCCAAAGGTAAGAAGTATATTTTAGTTTGTACTGATTATGTTACGAAGTGGGTGGAGGCAAGAGCACTACCTAGAGCAACAGAGAAAGCAATAGTAGATTTTCTTTCCTTTTTTATGATATTTTTGTAAGATTTGGGGTACCTAGTGAAATAGTCATTGATCAAGGTACTCAGTTTGTGTCAAATATTATGCAGAGAATTGTGCAGAAATATCAGATTACTTATCAGAAGTCCACCCCTTATCATACACAAGCCAATGGGTAGGTGGAATCGACAAATAAGGTGTTGGAGACAATCCTTACCAAGACAGTGCAATTACATAAGAAGGATTGGTCTGACCGACTTCTTGAAGCATTGTGGGCCTACAGGATCACATTGAGAGATACCACTGTCTTTTCTCCATATGAATTGGTGTATGGAAAGCAAGTTTTATTGCCCATTGAATTTCA
This sequence comes from Pinus tabuliformis, assembly GCA_031772625.1. Classification (NCBI taxonomy): domain Eukaryota; kingdom Viridiplantae; phylum Streptophyta; class Pinopsida; order Pinales; family Pinaceae; genus Pinus; species Pinus tabuliformis. The sequence goes on from CM062812.1 coordinate 154,785,030, forward strand.
AATCAAAATTTTTAAAATGGCCGCAGATTTGGCTAGAGACCTTGACGAAGCTCAGCAAAAAAGAATCCTGCATCTCAATGAGTTTGATGAGATTAGGCAAGATGCTTTTCAGCATACGAACTTGATTTAGTAGCAACGGACTAAATGGCATGACATACACATTAAAAAGAAGCAGTTCAAAGAGGGAGACTGGGCATTGTTGTATGATTCAAAATTTAAGAGCTTTAAAGGAAAATTTAACACACATTGGTTGGGCCCCTATGAAATTGAGAAAGTTTTTGATAATAGATCTATTCAGGTTAAAACCATTGATGATGGGAATTTTACCTTCTTAGTGAATGGGCACTGACTCAAGTTATATAAAAAACCCCAATCCAAGGAGGAATTTGTGGAAGAAATTGTGAAGAAAAGAGCGCTGGAGATGGTGAGAGAAGGGATCATTCCTTCCACTATCTCTTCCTGATTTCCTGCTAACACAATGAGCTCACTCTATTCCTCCTCATGCTCGGTAAAACATGAGAGGAATGTATATTGGGTATAGGTTTATTCCTTTTTCTAGGCCCAATGGACTAGTTATGGAAAAGGAGCCCCCTCGGAGTCTTCTTTTCCAAGTGTTTCAGACTCTCTAAAATTGAAATCTGGTGAGCATGGACTGCCCTGGGCTTGTTAAAATTACAGGTCAGTAGATTCTTTAGGATCCTCTCAATAATTTTTTTTTTTATTATTATTATTATTTTTTTTTTTTTTTTTTTTCAGTTAAATCTAGATTGCTTGTGTTGGACTGATGTGGGATTTCTTAAGGCCCTCCTTCCAACAATCTTGGCCCATCGACATCAGCAAGTCATCTGGGTGCAAGATCAGAGTCTTATGATGCCTTGAAGCTTGTATGCCCTAATGACAGATTATCTTGCCAACAACAATGGGGAATCACTATGGCTCCTTGATTGCTAGATCCTACAGGGGGGTTCAACAACAACTCATTAATTCACACCCGATAGGATGCATCATGGTACCTTGGTCCTCGCTCTCATTAAAGGTGATGGGCCTCGCATTGGTTAATAGCTAACCTTAATGGATGGTAATCCAATGAGATCATTCCACATTCAATGTCAACACCTTTATTCATGTGTAGTGAGATGTACACAAACGAGGGAGAAGTGTTGATTGATGGATCGATTTCCCGCAGAAGCTCCACAAGTCATGTTCTGAAATCCCGCAGAAGTTCCACAAGTCATGGTCCGATTTCCTGCAGAAGTTTTGAAAGTCGTGGTTCAGTTTTCTAGAAGGCTCAACAGTTACGGTTCCATTTCCTGTAGAAGGCTCAGTAGTCTCGGTTCCATTTCCTGCAGCAATACCTTGATTGTCTGAAAAACAAAAAACATAGACATAACAGTAAATTAAATTATTTAAAGTACTGACATATTTTAATCACTAGTCGAGGTCATGAATTTGAAGTCATATATCTGATTTAACTATTAAGTGGGTTATCATCCCAAGGACTGGCACACGTCATCTAAAGGACTAGACCATTGGAAGGTAATAATGGTAAAATACAACTGGAGACAAGAAACTTAAGGAAAAGGGTAATTAATGCTTTAAGTTTTAATCATTTGTATGATTTTTTGGCTATGGTCACCCTTGCAGCAAAACGTAGCTGTAATCCAATGCATTATAACTCCAACTCCACATCCGATTACCATGATTCTGACATGACTAGTAGACATACTCCCCATATCTTCCCACAAGTCGGATCATGATGATAATCATGATCATGACCTGTCTCTCAAAAATCCTGTGCTTTTTTATAACTTTCTATAATAAGCCCTCCCTTGTCACACGAATCTGTTGCAAAAGCTTAAACCCGATATTTTCAAAGAAGAAGTGCATGCATCCTATCTTCTAGTTTTTCACCATGTCAAAATTGCGTGCCCCCGTTTGCTTCGAGCCACAAGGGCCGGAGTTGTTGGAGGTCGATCGTCACTGTAAGGAGAGATTGGAAAAAGCAGGGTGGCTTTCATATTTCCAGTGATTCAGCAACAACAACTCGGAAGTAACAAAGTATTTCGCCCTGAAACTGAATGGCGATAAGGCTCAAGTTGGGGATGTCCAATTCAGGTTGACCGAGGGTTTGGTAGCGCGGGCATGCAGAATTCCACAACTGGGAGAACGCTGGTTTAAAAACCAACGTTTCAATAAGGGATTGTGCACACCTTTCCTCCGTAAAGAGCATTCGGACCTTGACTAGAGTAAGATAATTTCATAGGATTTCTTGAAAAGTAAGTACCAGAACTTATTTTTTTTCCTACAAAAATACATAACGTGTGAAGGTCGCTTTGGGCTTGCATTCTTGTTTCACATTTAGCTCCTCGCCCATTTTCATGACAAGCCATTAAATTTGCCATATTACTTGAGAATGTCTCTGATGAAGATGTCAATGGCCGCCAAGGAGAGGGGGGCCAATTTAGAGGAAAATCTCTATCACCATGGGCTAGTGAAAATCATCTTAGTGGAGGTTTTGAAAGACAAGAAGTGGACATGGGAGGAGTTCCTGGATAAAAACTACTTTGCAAAAAATGAGGATTTTGATTCCTAAGATTCCATGGAGGAAGCACTGGTAGAAAAACCGAATAAAAATCCATGGACACGTGGGCTACAAATAAAGGAAAAAGATGAAGAGAGAAACTCTAATCCTTTAGAGAAACTCTGATCCTTCAGAGTCTACAGATGAAAAACCATTGGAAAGATCAAAGAAGAAGTCACAGACTCATGGGTCACTAGTAAAGAAGGAGGGAAGGGATGACCTCGACTCTCTGAAGCCCACTGAGAAGAAGCCTATAGAAAAATCAAAGAGGAAGAAGCCTCAAAGCCCTGGGCTATAGATGAAGGAAGAAGAAAGAGATGAGGAAGTGGTGGTGACAAGGCAGAGTGTGGGCAAACAACCTAAGTCGAAGAATGGAACTTCCACCTCTGCAAAAAGATTTACCAGAATCCAAGATGTTCAATTGGCTATAAAGGATACTATGGATGCAAAGTGTTGCCTGAGAAACTAGAGCAAGAAGAAGGAGAAACATCACGGCCCACCCAAAGGTAAAGAAAAGATAGAGTTGGCTGAGTTCATCACCAAAGAAGCAATGTCCTTTTAGGAGTCCCCACTACATGGAAGTGAGAATGACATAGCAGGAGAACAAAAAACAGAGGAGGACATTGGTTCCCTTCAATCCCCCCAAGGACACCAGGAAGGGGAAGTAACCCCCCAGAAGAGTCAATCTCTATAGGAACTAGAAGAAATCATCACCGAGCTCACCATTTCGGAAAGAGCATTGAGAAAGGAAAACATCCTACGTATACAAAAAGAATATGAGTGGGTTCATAAAGTGGCCCAAATTATGAAAAAGAAGCAGGGTAGGATTTATCATCTGAAAAAGAAGAATGAATTATACAAGGGTCAAATTCCTACAGAATCCAGTGGTAACTAGTTGGACCAGTTGGAAGAGGTAGCAGATCAGTTGGTTGCAGTAGCTACAGCTCAGGATAAGAAATGATTTCCTTTTTCTTTTTCTTTTTGGGGAAGACACAACATTTTTTCTTGCATAAGGGACAAGCAGGAATCTGGGTGTGGGGGAGATGTTGGAGCTTGGTTTTTCCTAATTTTGACACCCTTTTCCATACTTTACCTCTCCCATTTTGAACTATCTTTAACCCTTTTATGCCTATTTCAATTATAATACTTAGGTTTTTTCCAAAAGGGTGCCATATGCTGAAGGTATGAAAATTAACATGAAAATGCGTCTTTTATCTTAACTTTAAGTATTCTTTACATCTAGTTGTTCTTTATTTAATTACCATGCCAACTAATCTAGAGTTCTTGTGCATATTTGTTTTGATTTGAAAATAGGCTCACATTTCCAGCAGACAGTTGTGCGATCCTATTTCCTGCAAACACTTCGGAATTCTTGCAGCTACAAATTTCCTATAATCACCCGAATTTTGTGCAGCAACATTGGTAGTTAGCTATGTTCCACGAATTTCTAAGTCAAACGTGAACATGGGTTTTGTGGGTAATCTATCACATATGGATGTTGTCCTATTGGCCTTTTGGGATCTACCAAGGATACCGCCTAGATTCATAAACCTTCTCTCATTGGCCATTTGGACGAAAGCTACAACCATGTAATGAATTTCGTTTAATCTGTGCTTTTAGTCATGGATTAGACCAAGTATGGATAAATTTGATATTTTGTAGCAGGACTATTAGCCGATGGCTTAGATTAGTAGTCTTACTTACTTCAAGCCATATATGGGCTTTTGTAAATGTATAAATTTTGTTCTAGTTTACATGATAGGGGGTTGTTGGGTTGATTTCATCTAAGACTATATATCACATTGTACTCGATTGTATCTTTTTAGATTAATACAATATTACATGTTCTGCCTATTTCCTTGAGCAAGCTCTTCTATTTGAAGGGGTTGTGAGTAAGGGAGGGCCCCCTTTGCTCACAACTCTTGTAGTTTAGTGTTTATGCATTTTATTTCTGTTATGTAATAATAAATTTTTCTTACAACTAATGCACTCTTTCTCATATATCAACAACAATTGATTGAATGAACTAGTTCCCTGTTAATGTGTGGAATTCATTTAATTAAGATTTGATTTAAAATGTTGAGTGAATTTCTGAGTTTGTTGTAAGTTTATTTTTGTATCTTTTCCTATTTATCATCAACAATCTTAAGAGTTGTAGAGGGATGTTTGATCCACTCTATAGTTTTTGTTGCTAAGTGATTGATGCAAGAAATAGTCATTAGTTTTGTATGATTGACTAGTTAGATTAATCAACACTCACAATGTTAATCCTGCATATATTTTGTGCAACATCTCACAAGATTACCTGCCCTGGGTGGATGATTTATGTTAATCAAATTACAAGGCTATAATTTGACTCAACAACAGCCAAGCAAGGAGGAGACTTGGTGACAATGTCCGCCCAAGCTGAACTGAAGAAGGCAATCTAGATGAAGTATTGTCCCTTGACATAGTTATGTGAGCATTGTACTCCAAGTTTGGTACCATGCATAAGGCAGTCGTCCATTTCAACGGATCGCAGCAGCGATGTGCTAGAAGAGCACATATCTCAACAAACTTGCATGTTTTTGTTGATGACATGCAAACATGGATGATGAAATACAAGGGAGCCCCGCTTCACTTGCCTAAGATGATGAGGGACAATGCGATCGAGCTGAAAGAACATATCCAGAGTCAAATCTGGAACAATGAAGATCTCCCGCAGCTCATCACTGGCATACATGCTTCCCATGCACGAGTATTCAGGAGTATGGATGTTGTGGTATGCACACACTCGATCCCATATATTAGGACTCTCACCCAGAAAAAGACAAAGAAATAGGTCGACTAGAGCTTGACTCATACTTTGACGAGTTGATGTGAATTGCCACCAGCCCAGACTTGCATATCAGTGCAAACATCATGCACAAGTATGTTGTTGGTCTGGCCGCATTGAAGACAATGATGCACATGCTTTTAGACAAGTTGGATAGAGGAGCCCTAGCAGTGTACCTGGATGCTATGGAAGCAAGAGTCAGGTTTCAGAAAGATGACATTGTGGAACACACAGACACCATCAAGGTCTATCGATCTTGGTATCAGTATGTTACTATCAATCATCATGAAGATGTTGAGGAGTTGGACTTCCATGGTTGTCTAAGTCAAAGTGATGTCTAGGTTGGCTTGCTCAAGCCATTTTTTTTCACATGGGTACATGTGCATTGTAATGTAAAGTCATTTCAAGTGTAATTCAAGTTGTGATAGTTGGATGTAACAGTCATAGAGTAGGTGAAGAGTCATGAGGGTAGTTGAACTGTCACAAAGGGGAATGTCAAAGGTCACCCCACTCTTTGCTATAAATAGTCCCTCATAACTCATTATAAAGGCTTTTGGTCAACAAAGCTTCCGATAAGACTATCTTGGAGAGAGGTTGGACAGTATTGTAATGAGCCTTGGCTTCTCCACTGCACAGAGCTAGTACATATCTTTGGAGGAGTAGGTGGATGTGGCTGTAATGTTCCATTATTGGAACTAGTGGTTGGACATGGATGTATTGTATGACTGGAACTTACACTTTTTTATATAATAAGAGCCAACACATTTCATGCATATGTTGTATTGTATTCTATGCTATCTGGTTTACTCTAAATGATATATGTATTGTTTTCTTACGCATGCATGTATGGACTATTATGTATAAGTATGTATGAATCTTTTTAAAATGTGATGTTGGTTTAACCATCACTTTGGATTTCTCGCTAACTTGCTTTCTAGCTTGTGATGCATTTTCACACGTGTGTTCCCTTCTTAGCTGAGTACTATTATAGGTTGCCAAGGGGTGCACTCATCTCAACTCCCCTTTGTTAGAACCTCTCATGCACCTTCTTTGACTCACTACATCTCTCACACCCTTGCTACCAATAGAGTTAACTTACTTGCCTCTGTGCGCAATCGCAGTCAAGGCATTACCATATGACCCACTGCTGGGACTTCTACACCAAACGGTCTGAGGTCTAATTGGGACTTATCAGGGAGATCCCTTGACACGTTGGCATGTCCAAAACCATCAACAGAAACTAAGGCCCAACCACTACTATCGAGTTTTCAAAGAAGAAATTTAAAGAGAATCTTTTAAGGAAAATCAACCCACTAGTCAACTCAACGCAAGACACTCAAAGAAAGTCTAGGAAAGAAGTCTTAACGAAAAGTGTTTCCGTGAGCAATAAGGAAAAAACCATCAATCCGGAAGCCCCAAACCAAGTCACATCCATAGACACTTCGACCATTCTTCTTGCTGTGGACTACAACATAGTTGAAGACATGAACAAGGTTCGTGTGAATATTTCAATGTTTGAGTTAAAAAAGATCACGAGTCAACGTGACATCATTTTATGGGAACTTGAGCATACCACCACATGTAATGTTGCCTCTTCAAACAAGGGATCTGGTAAGTCTTATGGCTCTCTCGAATTTGTATTTAACACTTTAACGATGAATGCAAATACTCTATGCCCACATTTTCGGTTAATTTTTGAAATCTTTTATTTCAATGTACACAATTGCTTGGTTTATTCTGGTGCATTGGTGAACGTAATGCCATTATCTGTTGCTAAGAAAATCAATGCAAAATGAGAAAAAATAGATGCATAGATTATTCAGTTGGATAGAACTCATGTCCATGCAATTGGTGAACTCAGAGATGTCATCATTCGTTTATCATCTGATGGACGGGTCCACCAATGTATCAACATAGTGATTATGGACATTCCAGAAACATATAGAGTGTTGTTGAGCAGAGACTGGTCTAGCAAGCTACAAGCATTCTTTGCCACAGGCTGGTCACATCTATGGCTTCTATATAAGGGAAAAAATAATTAGATTTGGGTGGATTTAGAAAGATATATGAAACACAATGTCACTCCCTTAAACGAACATAATGAACCAATGGCTTTCCAAGAACTAATTTTTGGTAATTCCTTCTAGGAAACCCACCTGGGGTGTTATCTTACGCAACCATCGCCAGTTCTACTAAATACACAGTTGGAGCTCTTTCCTAGTCTAATTGGTGAAAATGACCTTTGTACAACTAGCAATAGTAGTAGCAGTATTAGTGTAGTTCCCAGTCCCTATACATATAATACGTGGACTTTGTACTTTGATGGTTCAAAAATGCAGGAGGGCTCTTCAAATAGTTGCATTTTAATAGACCCACTATATATAAATCATTTGATCTCTAGCCATTTGGAATTTGAGTGCATGAACAACATTGCAGAGTATGGAACACTCATCTTGGGCTTGCAAAGAGCCATTGAACTCAATATTTCTATCCTGAAAGCAATAGGTGACTCAAAAATTATGGTGCGGCAAGTATGCAATACCATAAATTGTGTGTCACGTCATCTTAGAAGTTATCAACAAGAGGCATGGTGTCTGATTTCACATTTCCAAGATTTCAATATTATTTTTGTTCCAAGAATGCGTAACGTAGTTGCAGATGCATTAGCAAATGTTGCTTCTAGGTTGTCACCATTGAGGGACAATTTTTCTGTTGAAATTATTTATAAGCCTTCCATCCCCGATAAGATCAATAATTTATGAATTTTTTATGATGACTAGCATATAATATGCTTCATGGCGAATGCTAATGTGTTCAAAGATGCAACGATCGATGAGGATGGGCACGAAAATAAATTGTAGGATGCAGCCAATGCAAGTAAAGGAAACCTCATCCCCAAGGGTGTGGTATCATTGGAGAAGCTGTATGACCTGCAAAATTGCTTCCGGGGATGTGTCAATGCTAAAATCCACAGTTCCACACTATCACATGAACATATTAACTTGGGAACATAAAAATATCCAAGTATTTGAATCTTAGCACTTGTTTTACACCATAAGGGCAACAAGCCTTTATCTACTTATTCAAGTAGTATCGAGATGTGTTCTCATGGGCATACGATGAGATTAAAACATATTACACGTGAATCATCCAACATGTGAGACCGATAAAGGAAGCGTCCAAGCCATTCCAAAAAAAGTTGAAAAAAGTACATCCAACGTTTGAGCATATTATTCAAAAAGAGTTGAGGAAACTCCTAGATTCTCGGATCATATAGAGAGTGTGGCACTAAACGTGGGTGTCAAATTTGGTCCCAGTGAGAAAGAAGTCTAGGGAAATCCGCTTGTGTGTAGATTTATGAAATCTCAATCGTGCCTCGGACAAGGAAAACTACCCCATGTCATCCATGGAAAAACTATTACAAACAATATCGAGGTCCGAAAAGTTTTATTTGTTAGATGGTTATTCCATATAAAACCAAGTTCTAGTTGCAGAGCCTGATAGACTTAAGACCACCTTCTCAATGAAGTGGGGCACATTTGAATTTAGACAAATTCCATTTGGGATAATCAATGATGGTGCAACATTTCAATGTGCTATGGACATCACTTTCTGCGAACCGATTGGATGAAGCATAGTGGGCTATTGTGACAATGTAACAATGTTCTCCAAACAAAGGTAAGATCACATATGCCACTTAAAGAATATTTTCGAGCGATGTCGCAAGTACAGGATATCCTTAAATCCCAAGAAAATTATCTTCGTAGTGTCCGAGGGTAATCTCTTCGGCCACATTATTGCAAAAAATAGGATTAAGGTAGATCGAGATAGGGTCAAGATAATGACACAGATTCCCTTCCCGGTGAATAAAAAGGCTATGCAGTTCGTCTTGGGGAAAATCAATTTCCTCTGCAAGTTCATCTCTGACTACGCCCAGATTGTCAAACCAATACAAGATATGGTGAATAAGGATGCAGTTTATAAATGGGATAACTGGGAAAAGGATGTGTTTCCCGTATTAAGCAGGCTACAACGAAAGCACCCGCGTTTTACAACCCATAATTCAATAAATATTTCTTACTCTACACTTTTTCTTCCAACACTTCTCTCATCATTGTACTCGCTCAAAAGGATGAACTAAACAATGAGTGACATATCTCCTTCATAAGCACAAGTTTGCAAGGATAAAATCTTAACTACCGTGTCATGGATAAACATGTTTATGTGGTATACAAGGCGGTAAAGCATTTTTGGCCCTATCAATTAAAAAAAAAATTGTGTTATTTTTATCCCACACCCAATAGTCAGATCACTGCTCATTCAACAAGATTTGCGTGAAAGGAGAGTGAACTAGATGACTAGGTTGCAAGAATATGATCTAGAAATCAAGCCAGTTCACACAATCAAGGGCCATGGTCTTTGTTGACTAGCGGCAGAAGCAGTAAACAAAAAGGAAGAAGAAGAAGATCTTTCAGGATGGGAGCAAGAAATTGAGATGTACAACGTTGAGCGAGCCTCCCCCACTACTAGCACAAAATCTTGGTACGTGGATGTGCACCAATAACTTGAGTAGGGAACAATTCCCTCCCACTTTTTCACATGGTAGAAGATGGTACTCAGACTTAAAGCATTATCCTATCAGTTGGTGCCCAAGGTGCTATTTATAAAGCACCACAACAGAGTATTTCTTAGGTGTTTGGAAGCACATGATTCATAAAAGGTATTACGTGATCTCCATGATGGACCAATTGAGGGACACTTCACGGGAAACACAAAAACGCATAAGGTTATGTGAGCCAAATTTTACTAGCCTAAATTATTCAGAGATACTCATGCTTATGCCTGCAAGTGTTTAGTCTGTCAGAGGTGTTGCAACAGAAACAAGAAGTCAACCACCCCATTGCATCCCATTGTAGTGGAAGAAACTTTTCAATAGTGGGGCTTGAACATTATTGGGTAAAATTTCCTGCATTCATCAAAGCAACACCGCTACATCCTTACTACCACATATTACTTCACGGAGTGGACAGAAGTAGTTCCGCTCAAACAGGTGAATGATCAGGAAGTAGCTTTCTACAACAGAACATCATTTACAGGTTCAACATTCTTACTTCACTTGTTTTTGACAATGCAACATACTTCTCATCGCTAAGACTTTATGATTTTTCATTTGAAAATGGTATTATATTGAAACATTCAACTAATTATTATCCATAGGGGAATGGTCTTACTGAATCCATGAATACGAACCTAATTTGAATTATCAAAAAGACCATATTCTCTCAGTAGCGAAATTGGAACTCCACTTTGGTAAATTCCTTATGGGCTGACTGAGTCACGTTGAAACCTTCCCTAAACATATCCCCTGAATTCCTAGTGTACGAAAAATAAACCATCCTCCCGCCCAACATCTACTTTCCTACTCTCCAACTCTATTAAGAATCCCAAGGAAAGCCATGTCTGTTAGTACAATGTTGGATGGATACCTTTCATAAGCTATAGGAACAAAGGTTGAAAGGAAAACAAAAAAATTCACTTCACTAGAATCGTATCAAGAGGTGGTTCGACAAGAAGTCTGTAAGGAGAAACAACTTCATTGTGGGTGACTTAGTCTTAAACTGGGATAAAGCCCATGAGGACAAATACAAACACACTAAGTTTCAATCCCTATGAATTGGAACTTTCACAGTACAAGAAAATCTTGGCGAACACACTTATCATCTTGAATCACTTGGTCGGAAGATTGACTCTCTCCCTATCAATGACCAAGACTTAAAACATTATTTTCAATGAAGATCTAGAATTATGTCATACACTGTGTACATAGTCTTTTATTTTGTTGTTTATTTGTTTATTTGAGTTTGGTTTTGGTTTTAGTTATGTGAATAAGTGTTGTGCATGAACATGTTGTGGCTTCTCAGTATGTATGTGGTTGAAATATAAAGAGTCTTGTGACACTTCAACAATTGGCTAGCTTTTTTTCCATCTTCCTTGTGTTGGTTACATCTTTTGGCAGATCAAGTTTCGATGGAAAATAAGATCCATCCATAAGGAGAGTTTTGGTCCAACCATGAACCCATGTATAGTACGAAAACCTCATGCCTACACTCGGTCTTTATGTTTTGGAGTCTTCAAGCATATCCAAGGTAAAAATTCTCACTGTAGATCAACAGATTATGCAATATACTAAAGAAAAATACAAGATCTACTTCTACAACAAACTTTGCGGAAGCTTAATCGAATATGAGCAAGATCAATGAGAACATATATAACTGAGAATGAGAAATCAATCACACATAACATAGAAGAAATAACTTGGGGAAAGCCTCAGTCTAAAACCCCAATCTCTGTATTATCATACAAGTGGAAATATGTTCGAGTTACAAAAAGAATAAGCTCTCAAGCTATCATGGTCTCTCTGCAATCAAACAATACAGCTCACAGAATAAGTAGACACAAGATATGCCTTCCCTCAGCCCTCCAAGCCTCCTATTTCTTTGCGCATTTTCTCCTGGGTCCTCAAGCTGCCACCTGTGTGTAATAATCCCTCACACACTGCTCTGACCTCTGAAATAACTGCACAAACCTGAAGGAGATGATTCCTTCTGCATGGATGAGTTTCCTATATAGGAAATTCCTCCAACTGATAGTACATTGGACCTTCCTTTAATCTCAACTGGGTCTCTGTCTAAACTGACATGCATGAGTTATTTATGAGAGAATATTCAGTTATCTAGAGAACACTAGTTGCATGCATGCAAGCATTAACTAACCAAACTCACAATTAATTCCAAAAACTGTGGGAACTAATCTAACTGGACTTAACTCAGTTAACTGAGCTAACTAATTACAACTCAAATACAACTCATCCTTATCTCCTTAATTAAGGGACAACTTCCTCAATCAAATGGATAACTGTTGCATGTCTTCACATAGACTTCATGTTTGATTTTCTCAAACTAATTAACTCAAGGTGAATTACTTAATTATTTACAAACCATTGCTAAGATCAAATTAGAATTTTTACTTATCTATTTTAGTTCAATGACTAACTAAAATAGGAATCCATCCCGAAATGCTATTTCTAACAATGTTATTTTAACATTTCTATTTTTTTCTATTTCCAACAAAGTTGGAGTATATCCAGAAATGCTACTTTTAGCATTTATTGTTGCTATTTTCAACGCTCCCTCTCAACAAGAAAGGCATTCAACTCGAACCCAATCCTAAACCTTTGGAATGTTTTACATGCAACACTTCTCTCAAGTGTTGTTGCTCTAGCAACTCTAGGAACACAAAAAATATCCAACCTGAATCAGAATGATGCCTCTGTCATCAAAGTCTCTGACTGCTATTTCCTCTGTTGACTGAAAACTCTGCACCTCTGTGCTCTTCATTGTTTGACTGCTCTAGCCTCTTCGAATGAATAAGGTTCGGTATCTACACACTCCCCAACTAGGGCCATGTACCCAATGTACTGCTCGGGTGACTTCCTTTGTCTGCGCTAAGAAGATGGTTGTCCCACATTCTCCCGTGCATCCAGCATTAACCTGTCAGCTTCCCTTGAGTGTTTCTGCCCATCTCTGGAAGTCTCAGCATGAGTGGATGTCTCCACTCCCAGATCCTCTGCATGTGGCTGCTTTGCATCAGTATGAGGCTCCTTCTCCTTAGGAACTGAAATTTCCTCCTTTGCATGCAACTTGAGATCCCTCTCAAGTGATAATCGCATGGCTTTCTGCTCGTCAAACTTCAGATCTCTGTGTACCACTATACTCTGACTCGTAGGTAGGTACACCCGATAGTTGTGGGGTGTATCTGTGTACCACACATGTATTCCCAGCTCAGTTGTTGGATCCAGCTTCCTCTGGGCATCTTTGGTCACATGACAGTAAACTGATGATCCAAAGATTCGGATGTGACTCACATCTGGTCGCTTCCCGGAAAAGGCCTCCATAGGTGTCTTCATTCCCAATATACAGTGCGAGCTTCTGTTCCTGCAATTATATTGTTTATTACATGCCTCAACACACAAATTCAGTGGTAGTCTTTGTTCATGCAACATCTCTCGAGCTGCTCCCACAATCGATCTATTCTTCCTTTTGGCCACCCCATTTTGCTGTGGGTTATGGGGTGTCGTCAATTCCCGTTTAATTCCTTCTGCAACGCATAAGTCTTTAAACTTTTGGGAGACATACTCTCCACCATTGTCACTACGCAAGGCTTTTATTTTCTTTCCAGATTCTTTCTCTGCCAAGGCTTTAAACTCACAAAACCTCAAGAAGGTCCATAAAGTAGATCCAGCATCTACGAGAAAAATCATCAATAAAAATAACATAGTACCTTTGTTTAGTGGTGGAGGCTATAGGGAAAGGTCCACAAACATCTTAGTGAACTCGCTCCAAGATTGCTCTAGCTCTACTGTCTCGATCTTGAAAGGAAAATTTCGCATACTTACCCAAGGTACAACCTTTGCATGTATTCGTCTATTCCAATTTTCCCTTGGGTAGTCCGGTAGAAATCTGATGCATGATCTTCAGGGCTCCATGGTGCAAGTGGCCCAGTATTTTATGCCATAGCTCACCAACATCTTGGCTCTACACCATCTCAGCTTTGGAAATTAATGCAGCACAGTCATCTACCTCCAGCTTATAGATATTCTTTACTCGAATCCCAATTCGCTCGGTCTGTCCAGTACCGATATGCCTCAGGAATACCTTTCCTTTACCAAAGACTACATCATAGCCTTTATCTTCTAGCATAACAACAGACACAAGATTCTTCTTCAGACCTGGTACATACTTTACATCAGTCAGGGTGAAGGGAGCTCCATGCTCCCTCTGAAACACAATCGTAGCTTCACCTGAAACTCGATACTTTCCATCATCGCCCATCTCGATCCGCATCTCGAGATCCTTCTCCTCTAAGGTACTAAAGATATTCTTTTCACCTGACATGTGCAATGAAGCTCCACTGTCCAGGTACCACACACATCCCACCATGGATGAAACCATGCATGCTAGTGGGCTCCAGTATTGTAGCAATAATGCTACAACTCCTGGGGCTTCCTTCTATGATTTTATCAACCTAGTAGTTCGTAACAAACTTGGAAGCGACGGTGCTGTATGCACAAGTACTAGCTCTTGTCGCAGCTGTCACTTGGTCAGCTGGCACAAGTCCACTAGGGCTCAAGCCAACTTCTATATGTTCTCAGAAGAAGCTTTTTAAGTGATGAACGAAAGCTATCTCAAAGGAAATTAACCTACTTTGCAAGAATGAACTGAAAGCCAACAAAACATGGAAACCCTAGTAAACCCTAATTTTACTAGCTTAATCCTTACGATGCAATGGTGGGAATGCAACTTCTAAAAGTGATGCCATTACTTCTATTGAGATGAGATGCATGTGTCTAAACTACTTTCATCTGAAGAGAACAAGATTTTGGATTTTTTCTCAAGTGGTTGGAGTTATTATGACTGTGCTTCTTACTGGGTCTTGACTGTGCAGGGGTAGATAAAGGGGAGGAAGGCTTGGAAGAGGTCAGGAGGACTCTGAGAGGGTCCAAGGGATCCCTAACATCATTCCACAGAAGTTCACAAAGTTCAGATGCCTGGCAACCGTATTTGCAAGCTTCTACAGGATGTCTGCAGGGGATTCTACAGGAAGTTCGGGATTTCTACAGGAAGTCTGCTAATTTCTACAGGATGTTCTGCAACCGGAGTTTTGGGTGATGGATGAGGGAATGAGCTGTATGGGTGGATAGGGAGGTAGGATGGGAGCTTGTGATGGCTTATGGACAGAGAGATGAGATGGAGAGGGGGTGTGTAAAGCTGGTTGGTCTATAGGAGGGTAGAGGCAATGGAAGGCCGAAAAGATAAAACAACGTGGATGATAGAAGAGTTGGGAGGCAAATGATCTAACTGGGAGATAAGTAGATGGCCTAGGCACATCTTAGAAGGATAAAGAAACGATGGAGTGGTGCTGTGCAGTGTAAATGAAACAAATCACCCCTGTCTTGCGTATAACCGAAATGTCATCAACCTAGTCTAACTGTTTTATTAGAAACCAAAGAACAACAATGTCGTTTTTAAGGGAAAATCGTGCATGGTGCTGAAACAAAGAGTTATTGCTCAAGATCTAAATGCATGGATACTTCTACAAAGCGGAAATATTACGTTAAAGCTTGCATGAACATGTAAAACTGTGTTTTTGGTGGGTGGCACGGGCTGCAATCCCAATCTCTAAACATAGGTGGAAGTGAGTGTGCAATCAACCCTTTTT
Source organism: Pinus tabuliformis (assembly GCA_031772625.1). Classification (NCBI taxonomy): domain Eukaryota; kingdom Viridiplantae; phylum Streptophyta; class Pinopsida; order Pinales; family Pinaceae; genus Pinus; species Pinus tabuliformis. Next base: position 154,800,704 of record CM062812.1, read on the forward strand.
TTGGAGCTATGATCAACTCTAATCTCCTTACTCTAATCTAAACTACTGAAAGCAACTTTGTTCATAACACTAACCTATGTAACCACACCAAGAAATCCGAATTAGCAAACTGTGTTTCCAAGTGCATGTAAAGGAAAATAAATATAATGCTGAAAGAAAGAAAGGTAACAATACAAAGAAAGGAGGCCTATTGCTCTCAGGTTGGGCCCAACCCTAAGAGCTATAGCTCCTCTAAGAACTCAGAACTAAACTCGAATCTGCCTGCCTTTTATTAAAAGATCATAGTCATAAGTCTAACAACATGCCAAAAATGGCTTACAAAAAGCAAAACAGAGCTATAGCTCGTAATTCAGAGTCTACAACAAAGGTTCAAAAGTTTTTCATCGAAGGCTACAGCCTCAATATTTATACATTATGAGGGCCAAGATGGCCTCCTAAATTAGTGGGGCTTGGCTGACCAACTAAAAGTAAACTGTTGTTCCCTTAGAATCCGTTGGCTGCCTTCTAGCTCGGTGGTGATAGCTGTTGGAGCTCGGAGTTGTGGGTGGAGATCACGAGGAAGGCCATTCAAGGCTGTGGACAACCTTCCTACAAAACCTCAATGCCACCTTGGCTGTCTCCTTGCCTTCATCTGCGTGGTTTTGCTCCATTTAATGTCAAAAAACCTGAAATAAACATGTATTATCCACCTAGGAATAGTGACTGCCCTCCTTCCTACAAATAACATGAATATACTAAAAAATGATGCATAAGTGATGAAAAATGAAGGGTTGAGCAAGGGTAAGTAGGCCAAATGAGCCCAAAATGTTACCAAATTTGGGGCTCATCATCACCCCCCAGCTAAAATATTTGCTCATCCTTGAGCAACTAGTCCAGCTCCTCATCCTTCATTGCCTTTACTTCCACCCTTACATCCCAAGCCTCTGTAGTAGTGTCCTCCTTGCTGATATGGAACCCAGCCTTTCTGTTAACCTCTTCCCACTGTTCATTATCATCCTTATCTGTGCTGCCTTCCATCAATCCTAGCAGCAGTGGTGGGCTTAGCTTGAGGCCAATCCAGTTGGCCTGGAGGTTTTGCATGGATTTCTTACAGAGGGCCACCCGTACTAGAGCTTCCCTCATCCGAGTTGGGGTATGATACTCTTTGATTTTCAGACTGTGGGCCAATGTATTCCATCGGCGGGTGCAAGCTTGGACAGCGTTGTCTCCTAACAGTCTCTTCATGTCCTCAAAATGCGCTATGGCTTGGGCCTGCTGATCCATATATCTCAATGAAGCTTGAGGGTCAGTGGACAAGTGTTGGTGTGCCGAGATTAGTGCAACTGGATCCCCTGGTTCTGCTCTAATTAGCAATGGCTCATTCAGCTCTCGGTTCATGACCGCTTTGGCTTCTGCTGCTCTTTTTTCCTCATGGTTCAACCATGAGGCAAATGCCATTAATTGCATATCTCCTAAGGCCGTATTGGGATCCCATGAAATTACATTAGGCAGGGCCAAATTATGGAGGTAGAACTCCGCTAATTTGGCCTTATCCTCTGATGAGATGGTACTGCATAATTCAGTGAATTGCTGTGGGTCTTGGAGCTGAGAGATACCCCTTTGCACTAAGGTATTGATTTGAAATTGAAGCCATTGGTATTTCAGGTACAGGCCATAGGATTTGGCAGGCTGTCTGCATTGTATAACATCCATGGCCCAACTGGCCATGCAGGCCAATTGTGCCTCTTTCTGCTGCAGCTGTTGTCTGAGAGCTTGCACCTCAATTTGTGCTTGCAGCTCTGTTTCCTGTAGATGTGTGGTTGGCTCCCCAAGACCGGTGTGCAGTTCCTTTTTGCCTTGCTGTTCTACTATGGTGTCCCCGGAGGATGTACCTGTTCCTGTCCTCAGCTCCTGTAGCTGCAATCTAAGCTTTTCGTTTTCTTCCTGTAGGAACACTTGTTGGCAATTTTCCACGTGTTTAGCCATGGCTAACTCACTTCTGGCCTCCTTAAGTTTCTCTTCCAAGGGGCCTATGTCCGCCACACCTTTTGATTTGGCTATTTTCATCCACGTGTGTGATCGTACTCTCTCTTCCTCCAATGCAAAGAATAGTGGCATAGTGAATTTCTGAGGTATAATTTTTCCAGCCTCTAAGAAGTTGTAATATGAACTCAGACTTAGCTGAGGGCTAGGCTATGGAATATGCTCTTTCTCTACTTCTTTTGGTGGCTCTACTTCGCCCTCCCTCGGTGGTGATGAGGGTGCTTCTCCTTCCATTCTCTCTGTTTCCTTAAGCCGGGCTAAGGTTTCCTGTAGAGCATCCTCAGCATCCTGTAGCCGGGCTTTTGAGGCCAATTGGTCTAACCTTTCTTTCCAAGTAGTTTTCTTCGGGCTCCCCCTCTCATAGGTGACTGATATCCTTGAGGGGGACCTCTCCTTGGGCAAAGTAGCGGCATCATCTATAGTGATCGGGCTGCTGGACGGAGGCTGTGGCTTGCCCATCTTTATTCTCACACTTCTTCGAGCTTTAAAATATAGAGGGGCCTCCCTCTTTCTCTTCTCCTTGGGCTTAGGAGGTGTACTGAGGGCGGCCAGCATAGCTGCTGCCTCCCTTGCAAGAACATCGGCTTTCTTTTCCCTTGGTTCTCTTTTCTCAGGGCTTCCTGTAGAAGACCCTTTTTCAGTTGATTTCTGGCTTCCTGTAGAAGCCGGTTTCGGTTTTCCTGTAGGAACAGGTGGCACCACTTTAGGTTGCTTTGCTGAGGGTGTTTTACTTTTTGACTTGGTCGAGGCTGCTGTCGAGGTGCCTTTGCTGATGTGGACCTGCTCAGCCTTGTCCACTCTGCTTTGTAATCTTTTCTCTCTGGCCATCAACATGGGTGTGTCATCCTTCTCTTTGGCACCCTTTTTCTCTTGTTTCTTCTTTTGCTCTTTCTTCTGCTCCGTGGTCGTGGTCTTCTGGCCTTTTTCTTTCTTCCCTGCGGGCACTGACTCTTTCTCCTCACTACTGGATAAACCGAGCTCTTCGGTCAACATCTTTATATCACCATCCTTGGTCAAATTTTTGAAGGCTTCCCATGAGAGAGGAACCTTGTATGTGTGGAGTGCATCCTCCACGAGGAGTTTAATGATTCCATGGTGGGCTACCTGGTCTGGTGTGCCTTCTTTCAACTTGGTGGCACATTCAATCATAGACTGTAGTAGAAAGTAGGGGATACTTAGTTTGTTTTCTACAGGTAGGTCCATCTGATGCCTTAATTCCGTGAGTAGCCGAAAATGGTACCCATATACAATGCTAAACCAACCTTCGCAGGTGATGTACTTCATAATCTGAAGGCTAACTTCACTCCAAAGTGGCAGTAAGCTGGTTCTACGAACCCCGTTTTTATCTTCTGAGAATTCATCCTCTGGTGGAAAGAATTATTTCTTAGCCTTCTGGCCCAATTTCCTCTCTTCTTTATCCCATGGTAATCCCATTGGGAGCTCAGTAACTCAGCTGATGAATTGTGGGGTGAGTCTGAGACTCAAACCCCTGAAGTTGACGGTGGCCAATGTTTTGGATTTCGGCTTCAGAGCTTGCAAAAACTCCTCTGCCACCTCATCGTCATAGCCCTGCAATTTGTCGCAGAACGACATCCATTGCGCTTGCGTGAACAGCTCCACCACCTCAGGATTCTCTCTTAGCTTTGTTGAGTCGGTTGGTTCCCTTCTGATGAACCCACCCGGCATGGTGAAAAACTGCTGCGTTAGCTGGAGGTGGTGAGTGCGGAAGAAAATTGGCCTACTGGGACAGAGCGTATAATTACGCCTCTATCACGCATACAATTCACGAAAACTTATCTCCCGATGACCTTAACACGGCTTAATTATAACTCACATCCTGTAGGACGACAATTCATGCAAACGACTGACAATACTTGCAATTTTTTATGACCAGACTGTAGAACGTCGACTCTGCCACCCTCGAAACCAATTGCATGGAAGGTTCAGGCTTACCTTTTTAATCCGCCACCTTTTGACGTGAGGAACCCAATTTCCTGTAGAAACAGTTTTCCTGTAGAAGCAGTGCATGAATTCTGGAGGATACTGCAGTGGGTCTGCGCTCTCTGTGCTGCTTAATAGGCATTTGAACGGCCGAAGACTTGGAGTGTCGAGCTTCAGAGGAATTCGGATGCTCACTCGACTTTAAAACGACGAATGATAAATGCGTGGGGTGGCAATCTAGCCGATTAGATTTGAATCTGGCGGAATCCGTGGCGCGGGGGTGAGCTGTCCCTGCTGGACTGTTGGACGACGTCACTCCATCATTCTTCTGCAAGTTCCCTTACTGCCGCATCATTCCCCGCAAATCCGCCGCCATCATTTCTGTTAAAATGCGCTTCTCCCTGACTGGATGGCTCTCACGTGTGCACTGCCCGTTCCTTTTGCCACGACCACCGTTTACCATCCGACTAGACCATCTGACTGGTCGACGTGGCTAGTCGAATGGCCATATGACTGCTCAACCCATTCACTTCACACTCGCAAACATTTCAAAGTAAAATTCATGCAATTCGACGGAAGAAAGGGCGAGGCACTTACCTGTGTGGCCGCGACACAATTTTTCAGGCTCTTGGACGACGATGACTAGATTTGTTTGCTGCTGCTTGATTGCACAGGCCCGGAGGTTCCTATTCACAGGCCGCTAACGATGAAGCTTATGACTCGGCTGCATGTGCCTGTGTTTTCATTGCATGTTGCAGGCGCTTGAATGGTGTACATTCTAGTTGGCTTAACTGCTACGGGACTCCTGCAGGATGTCCTGTAGCAGTTTTTCCTCCTCGGGTGCATGCTAAACGATGAAGACAGTAGCATCACGATCACGCTCACAGGGCTCTTGGATAGCTGGGATGGGTATGACATGGCATCTCAATGTCTTTTTTCATTTAAAAATTGCTTTCTCTTGATAACTCAATGATCTGCTTTGATGGTGCAGGTATATTCATTGCATGTCGACAGGGGTGGTAGAAGGAGGTGACAACAGTGTGTGAGGGAGAAAATGGTAGCATGCATGCGTCCATACCGGACCTTGGTCGTTAGATCTCCTCATACAATTAGTTCTGGGCTGTCCAAAACTTCTACAGGAAGTTTCCTGTAGAAATACAGAACTTCCTGTAGAAAGTCTGTAACTTCCTGTAGAAAGTCTGTAACTTCCTGTAGAAGACTAAGCTATGATGAAATCGTGCCCATACCTTGGAGAAGATGAGTATTCTTGGAGGAGGTGCTGGTGAGGTCTCCTGGCAGCATGGTAAGGATCCTTGACTTTGAGTTGAGAGACCTCCTCCCCTTCATAGAACACCTGCAACCTGCATGCATTTCCACATTATAAACTTGTTGTCCCTGTCTTTTTTGCTTATTGTTGCTCTTTTTTTTTTTTTGAAAGATAGCAAGGGTGCCTCAATGAGGTTTTCACCCTTGCCATCTGCCTTAAGCGCCTCAGAGAGGTTTTCACTCAAGGATCTTTTTTCAAATCCTTTTTTTTTTAAAGACAATAGGGGCGCCTCAATGAGGTTTTCACCCCTACCACCTGCCTTGGGAGCCTCAGAAAGGTTTTCACCCAAGGATCTTTATTTATTTTTTATTATTTTTTTTTTTTTTTGAGATCTTTCAGGGTATGCCTAAAGCAGAGGCAGAACCCTTCTCTATGACCAGCACTGATTTCTCGACAGTTTTGATGAACTCTTGTCTTGAGAGAGGTTTCCTGTAGATCTTCAGTCGATGCCCATTGACAAGCATGGGGATGGCCTCCTCATCAATGGTCCGAATCAGAACAGATCCATTGTCATGACATTTTTCCACTGCATATGGTCCCAGCCATCTGGTTCTCAGCTTCCCCTTGAAATCTTTGTGCCTGGAGTCATACAACAGTGCCCAATCTCCTGGCTGGAATTGCTTGTCATTGAGGTGTTGTTCATGCCACACCTTTCTCTGAAGTTGAACCACTTCTGAGTGAAGGAGGGCCTACATTCAGTGCTCATCCAATCCATTCAGTTGCAATAACCTTTCTTGTTGTGCATGGCTGAGATCTAGGTCCAGCTGAGCTGCCATCCTCAAAGTGTTGTATTCAAATTCAATGGACAGCAAAGCTTTCTTCCCATAGACCAGCTCATAAGGTGTGAAGCCGGTTGTGGTCTTCCAGGTGGTGTTGTAAGCCCATGTGGCCTCAACCAAGCGATCTGCCCAATCTTTCCTACTGCTGCTCACCACCTTAGTCAAAATCCCTTCCAATGCTCTGTTGGTGACTTCCACTTGCCCATTTGCCTGTGGATGATAGGGGGTGGAAGTCCTATGCTTGATTTTGTGATGAGCTAGTAGGTCTTCAATTAAGTTGGATGTGAACTGGCTTCCTTGATCGATGACTAGCTCTCTTGGGTAGCCAAATTTGTAGAAGATGTTTTCTCTTAAGAACTCAGCCACCTTTTCTTCTGTTGCTGCTTTAATTGCCTTAGTTTCTGCCCACTTTGTCAGGTAGTTAGTGCACACAATGATGTAAGACCTTTGCCTCGAAGGAGGGTTGATTGGACCCACAAAGTCCATACCCCACTTCTCAAATGGCTCAAGAGTCACTTGAGGTTGGAGAGGCATCTCATCCCTTTGAGTCGGTTTCCCCATTCTTTGGCATCGGTCACATTGGCTGATATATCTTCTGACATCTTGATGAAGTGTGGGCCAATAGTAGCCTGCCTGCAGGATTTTGAAGGCAGTCCTCTTTGCTGCAAAATGTCCTCCACAAGGCCCATCGTGACAGGTGAGGAGGATATCAAAGACTTCCTCCTCCCTTACACAACGCCTTAAGATCTGATCAGGGCCAAGCTTGAACAGGTTGCCCCCGATCCAAGTAAATGAGGCACTTTTTCTGATGATTCTGCTCTTCTCTCTTGAAGATAGGTGCGGAGGGAACTGTGCTGAAACAAGGTAGTTCTCTATATCAGCAAACCATGGAGAGAGTACTGAAATAGCAAACATATGTTCATCGGGCATCTGGTCACCCACTGTTCCATCCTCATCTGTAGACAAGTCCAATCTAGATAAAAAGTCAGCAACAACATTTTCTTTACCTGGTTTGTCAACAATGGTCAAATCAAACTGCTGCAACAAAAGTAACCATCTAATAATACGAGCATTCACATCTGGTTTATTCATTAAATATCTAATTGCAGCATGATCAGTATGTACAAATGTTTGATAGCCAGTGATATAATGTCGGAACTTGTTCAGTGCATGGACCACGGCCAGGAATTCTTTCTCCGTTACAGTGTAATTCAGTTCAGCTTTGGATAAGTTTTTGCTAACAAAGTAAATGGCATATGGAAGTTTTTGTTCAACTTGTCCTAAAGCTGCCCCTATGGCTTTGTTCGATGCATCAGTGTGGATGTGGAAAGGTAGGGCCCAGTTTGGACCTCTCAAGATTGGGGCAGACACCAACTTATCCTTTAATTCATTCAAGGCCCTCTGACAATCGTCAGTCCATTTAAACTCCACATCTTTTGCCAACAAGCTAAACAATGGTGAGGCTAGCTTGCTGAAGTATTTAATGAATCTTCTGTAATACCCTACTAATCCTAAGAAACTCCGAACATCCCTTACCTTTTGGGGAGGTGGAACCTTCTTGATGAGAGAAATTTTGTTAGGATCCACTTGTAACCCTTGGCAAGAAATGGTATGGCCTAGCACGGTCCCTTCAGACATCAAGAATTCACATTTTTCAGGACTAAGGGACAGGTTCATCTCAATGCATTTGGTTAGGACTTTTCCCAGGTTGGACAATGCTTCCTGGAAGTTGGACCCATAAGGAGTGAAGTCATCCATATAGATTTCCATTGCATCATGGACCAGCTCCGAGAAGATGCTCAAGACAGCTCTCTGGAAGGTAGCAGGAGCATTGCATAGCCCAAAGGGAAGAACTCGGTAGGCAAAGGTACCCCAAGGACAAGTGAAGGTGGTCTTATCTTGGTCTTCCGGGCTGATTTGGATTTGGTTGTACCCGCTAAACCCATCTAGGAAAGAGAAGAACTTCTTTCCTGTCAGCCCATCCAACACTTGATCTATGAAAGGTAGAGGAAAATGGTCTTTCTTGGTAGCTTTGTTCAGTTCTCGGTAGTCCACACAGATTCTCCACTTCCCATTTTTCTTGGGAACCAACACTAGAGGGTACACCCATTCGCTATCTGAGATATGGTAGATGAATCTGTCATCCAACAATTTTTGCAGTTCTTCCTTGACAATGTCCTTAAGGGTTGGATTCATTCTCCTCTGGGGTTGCCTAACTGGTTTACAGTCCTCTTTGATGTATATGTGATGGGTACAGACCGAAGGATGGACTCCTTTCATCTCCTTATAGCTCCAAGCAAAAGCATCTAGATGACTGGCCAACAGGCTACACAGCTCCTTTTCCTGGGAAGGAGATAGGGAGGAGCTGATCTTTAACGTTCTCTCAGGGCCGAACTCCACATTTTTGATTCTGGGAGTGACAGGGTTGGTCGCACAAAGATCCACTAGGGCGCTGGCTTGGGCATCCTCCACCAATTTCTCTAAGGATAGTGCACTGGGAGGTGGATTCTGGATCAAGGTCTCAATCAAGTCATCCTCGGTTGGGGGGTCTCTTCTAGTGGTGTCTAGGGTGCACAAAGGTGCTGAGTACACCTCATCCTCTTCTCCTTCCTCCAACCAAAGTGGTAATTCATGCTCTAAGGAGGGTTGGGTAGGAGGGTATAGGACTAACTGCTTGGACATATGACCATTTTTGATGGTCATGTTTCCTGCACGATAGCTTATGTAAGCATCTGCAGTGGCTAAGCAATGCCTTCCCAAAATGAGAGGATATCCAGTGAGCTTTGCCTTTGGTTGCAGCACCAAGAAATCTGTAGGGTATTCCCAAGATTCAACAGAGACCAAGACATCCTCCACAATCCCTTCGGGAGTCACGGTGGAGCGATCTGCTAGTTGCAGGACTGTCGAGGTCTTCCTCAAGGAACCCTGAAGGTTGAGTTTGAGCATGGTATCCCTGGTCATCACATTAATGGCAGCCCCCAGATCAATCAAGGTGTGAGGTATGATGGTGCCATTGATGTGGACATCTACTACAGGACTCCCAGGATCTAGGTACTTCGGGCAGATGACTTGTCCTAACATAAGGTCAGACAGCTGTCCTAAGACATTGATGGTTGAAGCATCTCTCTTTCACCTACCTGGGTGTCTGAAACACTTTTCCTTAACCAATTTGTTGTATATCGGCACATCCTTGATGGCTTGGAGAAGTGGTATTTTCACACACAACTGCTTGAGCTCTCCCAGAAGCTCATCCTCCTCTGGGTTGGGTTGTGTGGTGGCTGTTAGTCTCTCAGGAAAGGGTGGAATAGCCTTTGGTTCACTTTCCTGTTTGTCTCCCTCGTCCTCTGGGGGAGGAGGTTGTTGGCGATCCGGAAGAGTCTTTCCGGATCGCAGATTGATCTCCTGGATATCCACATCATAGGTAGGGCATGATGTTTCCCCAGTGTATACCTGTTGGGCCTGTTTGTTGTTGGGGTTCGGGTTCGGTTGAGCAGGCATTTGAGGTTGCCTTGGAGGAGTAGGAGGTAATGGTTGAGGTTGAACTGGTGGTGGAGGCAAAATGGCGGGAGGAGTGTTGTACTGGGGCCTCCACCCCGACTAAGGTGCATTCCACTGAGGCTGTGGCTGGGTATGTGAGTGATATGAATGAGAAGTGGGTTGAGGATGGTACTGAGGTGGATAAGACCATGGAGGAGGCACAAACCAGGAAGGATGAGCAGGGGGACCCCAGGAAGGCATAAGAGTAGATTGGTTGGGGCTGTAATAAGCTTGGGGTGCCCCTTGTATCCCCTGCTGGTAAGGTCTAGGTCCTTGTGGCCTCCTTTGGTTGAGGAAATAGAGAGGTTCGGTGGGGGCTTCTGTCCCTTGATACATGGCTTTAAGCCCAGGTAAGGTTGGACATTGGTTCGTGGGATGGTCCTCCTCACAAACGAAACATACTTCAACCGAATGCAATGGGCATTCGTTCTTAGGGTGTCTCCTTGTACACCTACGGCAGAAGATAGCCAAGGCCCTCTCAGCTTCTTCCTTCTTCTGCTGGATCCTGAATGTGTCAAGTTGCATGGCAATGGTTTGTCTCACCTCACTTTTGAGATCCTCTAATTGATTTGCAAACTCATGTTTAGAGAAAGGAATACCAGCTGAGAGGAGGTTTCCTCTACCTCGTTTCCAGGCTGCCCTAGAGTGGTTTCTAAACACAGTCTTTATGTCCTCATAAGGCAGTTGGTAAATATCTCCTCCAGCCAACACGTGAAGGGTATCTAAGAGGTCTTCAGGGACTCCTCGGAGAAGGACCAACTTGAGGGATTCAGGGTCAAGTGTGCACCTGGCCTGTTTATAGCTAAGTTGGAACCTTTCCTCATAATCCTCTAAGGACTCATCATTTCCCATGGTCAGCCGAAAGATTTCTCCCTTGGTTTCCTTGGACCTACAGTAGTCCCGGTACTTGGTATTGAAAGCTTGCTGCATCTGAGCCCAAGTGGTGATACTATTCCCAGGTAAGCCCATGAACCAGCGTAATGCTGCATCCTTAAGAGTTGAAGGGAAGAGTTTCAGCTTCTGCTCATCTTCAGTATAGTCATAGGTTCGACAAAGGACAACAAACTCAAACAGAAAGGTATCAGGATCTTCAGTAGTCAGTCCATGGAAGTGAGGTAAAGCGGAGGGGCTAATGTTCTTCATTTTCATGTCTCCGTTGGTCTCTCGGATGGGGAAGGCACCTTCTATTCTCTCATCTTCTCCTCTATTGTCAGCCATAGCTTCAGATGGGATGGTCTCTAATTCTTCTTCTGCTATAGGATCTTCGTATATCTCAGGAGGTTCACCTATAGGTTCTTCTGGATCACTGTCACCGAAGAAGAGAGAAGGGTGACTCAGTGATGTAGTGGGGGTGTTGGGTAAGAATTTTCCTGTTTTATCTCGATTCCTACGAGGCATGAAATGGAAAGACTTTTGATTGCTTTTGTTTTTTTTCTCTGGTACCTGCAAAAACTGAAACAGATTGATCTACAACTAACTATCTTGCTAAAATGAAAATGCAGAATTGAAATGAAAGCAGGAAAGAACTAATCTACTTTGCTCAAATGAAGTTGCAGGAATGGAAATGCTAGTCTACGCTTGCAGAATTGAAATGTTAATCTATGCTTGCAAAAATGAAATTGCGGAATTGAAATGTTAATCTATGAAAGCAGGAAATGTCTATGCTACTTTTGCAGAATGGAAATGAAATAAACTACTTGGCAGAAGGCGAGAGTAGGAAAATAGAAGAAAAGCAACAATTACTAATACTCTGACGCTTCCCCGGCAACGACACCAAAAAGATGGTGGGCTCCAGCATTGTAGCAATAATGCTACAACTCCTGGGGCTTCCTTCTCTGATTTTATCAACCCGGTAGTTCGTAACAAACTTGGAAGCGACGGTGCTGTATGCACAAGTACTAGCTCTTGTCGCAGCTGTCACTTGGTCAGCTGGCACAAGTCCGCTAGGGCTCAAGCCAACTTCTATATGTTCTCAGAAGAAGCTTTTTAAGTGATGAACGAAAGCTATCTCAAAGGAAATTAACCTACTTTGCAAGAATGAACTGAAAGCCAACAAAACATGGAAACCCTAGTAAACCCTAATTTTACCAGCTTAATCCTTACGATGCAATGGTGGGAATGCAACTTCTAAAAGTGATGCCATTACTTCTATTGAGATGAGATGCATGTGTCTAAACTACTTTCATCTGAAGAGAACAAGTTTTTGGATTTTTTCTCAAGTGGTTGGAGTTATTATGACTGTGCTTCTTACTGGGTCTTGACTGTGTAGGGGTAGATAAAGGGGAGGAAGGCTTGGAAGAGGTCAGGAGGAGTCTGAGAGGGTCCAAGGGATCCCTAACATCATTCCACAGAAGTTCACAAAGTTCAGATGCCTGGCAACCGTATTTGCAAGCTTCTACAGGATGTCTGCAGGGGATTCTACAGGAAGTTCGGGATTTCTACAGGAAGTCTGCTAATTTCTACAGGATGTTCTGCAACCGGAGTTTTGGGTGATGGATGAGTGAATGAGATGTATGGGTGGATAGGGAGGTAGGAGGGGAGCTTGTGATGGCTTATGGACAGAGAGATGAGATGGAGAGGGGGTGTGTAAAGCTGGTTGGTCTATAGGAGGGTAGAGGCAATGGAAGGCCGAAAAGATAAAACAACGTGGATGATAGAAGAGTTGGGAGGCAAATGATCTAACTGGGAGATAAGTAGATGGCCTAGGCACGGCTTAGAAGGATAAGGAAACGATGGAGTGGTGCTGCGCAGTGTAAATGAAACAAATCACCCCTGTCTTGCGTATAACCGAAATGTCATCAACCTAGTCTAACTGTTTTATTAGAAACCAAAGAACAGCAATGTCGTTTTTAAGGGAAAATCGTGCATGGTGCTGAAACAAAGAGTTATTGCTCAAGATCTAAATGCATGGATACTTCTACAAAGCGGAATATTACGTTAAAGCTTGCATGAACATGTAAAATTGTGTTTTTGGTGGGTGGCACGGGCTGCAATCCCAATCTCTAAACAGAGGTGGAAGTGAGTGTGCAATCAACCCTTTTTTTGGAGCTCTGATCAACTCTAATCTCCTTACTCTAATCTAAACTACTGAAAGCAAATTTATTCATAACACTAACCTATGTAACCACACCAAGAAATCCGAATCAACAAACTCTGTTTCGAAGTGCATGTAAAGGAAAATAAATATAATGCTGAAAGAAAGAAAGGTAACAATACAAAGAAAGGAGGCCTATTGCTCTCAGGTTGGGCCCAACCCTAAGAGCTATAGCTCCTCTAAGAACTCAGAACTGAACTCGAATCTGCCTGCCTTTTATTAAAAGATCATAGTCATAAGTCTAACAACATGCCAAAAATGGCTTACAAAAAGCAAAACAGAGCTATAGCTCGTAATTCAGAGTCTGCAACAAAGGTTCAAAGTTTTTCATCGAAGGCTACAGCCTCAATATTTATACATTATGAGGGCCAAGCTGGCCTCCTAAATTAGTGGGGCTTGGCTGACCAACTAAAAGTAAACTGTTGTTCCCTTAGAATCCGTTGGCTGCCTTCTAGCTCGGTGGTGATAGCTGTTGGAGCTCGGAGTTGTGGGTGGAGATCATGAGGAAGGCCATTCAAGGCTGTGGACAACCTTCCTACAAAACCTCAATGCCACCTTGGCTGTCTCCTTGCCTTCATCTGCGTGGTTTTGCTCCATTTAATGTCAAAAAACCTGAAATAAACATGTATTAGCCACCTAGGAATAGTGACTGCCCTCCTTCCTACAAATAACATAAATATACTAAAAAATGATGCATAAGTGATGAAAAATGAAGGGTTGAGCAAGGGTAAGTAGGCCAAATGAGCCCAAAATGTTACCAAATTTGGGGCTCGTCACATGCGATAAGAGAGAAATCCAACTCAAACTGTGAGGCCAGTGCCTCACCATCAGATCCCTTCGAGGATCCCTTCTTGGATTTCTTCTGTGGACAATTCGTAGCATAATGGCCCACTTCATGACAATGAAAGCATCACACTTTCGATTTGTCAAACTTCTTCCCACCATGGGAAGAACTGGATTTGGGATGGGACGCCTTCCCTTTCCCTTTCCTCACCTTACTCGCTAAGGCTATATTTTCCTCATCATCTTGCTTCGATGAGGATCCATCTTTGGTGCTTCTTCTTATCTCCTCCTGCATCAGATCCGACCAAAGTTGTTCCCAATCTGGCAGTTTTTCTCTTCCATTAACTGAGTCTTGGTAGTTATGCTAGCTCTTAGGAAGACCGAGTGCAAGACTCACCATGTCAACATTATCAGTCGTGATCCCTACCCTTCCAAGCTCATCCATGCAGGTGGTGAACTTGTTCAGATATGTAGAGATCGTGTCGCCCTTTTCACACTTGATTTTCCAAAGCTTGTCTTTAAGCACCAGCTTCCTCTAATCGCTGCTGTTCTAATATAGATCTTTCAATGTTTTCCACATCAAAAATGGTGTCTCCTTCCCATGGAAGCTTGAGACAATGTGGTCTCAAACTCCCTCCAGGAGGATTCTCCTTGCTCTAGCCTCACATTTCTTCCATTCCGCCAATTCTGTAGCATCAGTCGGCTTGGGGAATTCTTGATCAATGAATTCCTTTAGACCGTTATCCTCTAATACTTCTTCCATGTGATCCTTCTAGGCTATATAATTCGAGCTTCCATCAAGGGCATACTCGAGTCTTAAACTGTTGAACGCCATTGGTGAAATTGAGATGTGAGAAGAACTCGATTTCTATATTCGGGAACTTGGAACTTTGAACTTCTCCCTTATTGTATACTGTTCTTCACTTTGATCACCTTTGCTCTGATACCATGTAGAAATTCCCACTGTAGATCAACAGATTATGCAATATACTAAAGCAAAATATAAGATCTACTTCTACAACAAACTTTATAGAATCTTAATCGAATATGAGCAAGATCAATGAGAACACATATAACTGAGAGTGAGAAATCAATCACACATAACACAAAAGAAATAACCCAGGGAAAGCCTTAGCCTAAAACCCCAATCTTTGTATTATCATACAAGTGGAAATATGTTCGAGTTACAAAAAGAATTAGCTCTCAAGCTATCCTGATCTCTGCAAGCAAACAATACAACTCACAGACTGAGTAGACACAAGATATCCCTTCCCTCGGCCCTCCAAGCCTCCTATTTCCTTGCGCAGTTTCTCCTGGGTCCTCAAGCTACCACCTGTGTGTAATAATCCCTCACACACTGCTCTGACCTCTGAAATAACTGCACAAACCTGAAGGAGATGATTCCTTCTGCATGGATGAGTTTCCTATATAGGAAAATTCCTCCAACTGATAGTACACTATCCCTTCCTTTAATCTCAATTAGGTCTCTATCTAAACTAACATGCATGAGTTATTTATGAGAGAATATTCAGTCATCTGGAGAACACTAGTTGCATGCATGCAAGCATTAACTAACTGAACTCACAATTAATTCCACAAACTGTGGGAACTAATCTAACTGGACTTAACTCAGTTAACTGAGCTAACTAATTACAACTCAAATAAAACTCATCCTTATCTCCTTAATTAAGGGATAACTTCCTCAATCAAATGGATAACTATTGCATGTCTTCACATAGGCTTCATGTTTGATTTTATCCAACTAATTAACTCAAGGTGAACTAATTAATTATTTTACAAACAATTGCTAAGATCAAATTCGAATTTTTACTTCTCTATTTTAATTCAGGGACTAACTAAAATAGGAATCCATCCCGAAATGCTATTTTTAGCATTTCTATTTTTTCTATTTCCAATAGAGTTGGAGTATATCCTGAAATGATATTTATAGCAATGATATTTTTATCATTTCTATTTTTAGCATTTATTGTTGCTATTTTCAACACTCCCTCTCAACAAGAAAGGCATTCAACTTGAACCCGATCCTAAACCTTTGGAATGTTCTGCATGCAAGACTTCTCTCAAGTGTTGTTACTCTAGCAACTCTAGGAACATGAAAAATATCCAACCTGAATCAGAATGATGCCTCTGTCGTCAAAGTCTCTAACTGCTATTGCCTCTGTCGACTGAAAACTCTTCACCTCTATGCTCTTCAGTATCTGACTACTCTAGCCTCTTCGAATGAAGAAGGTTCGGTATCTACACACACCCCAAAGGCTTCCTATGCAAAGAGGTGAAGCAAGCAACTTTGCTAGGGTATTATCCATGCTAGCTAGAAGTGGAGCAATGTTTGTGTTCCTATGTGACTCTGTCGAGGTACTGTCTAGGCCTGCTAGTAGTAGAGAAACACCAAAGATGAAAAATCATACTTTGAAATTATTAAGCTCATGAGCTACACTACCCTTCCCAACTCGAAACTTTGTGATTTTACTAAATCTTATGTTGTGTTCAACCGAAAAGGTATAGAGGGTACCATGTATATTCGTGGGGTAACTGGGAAGGCCAAAGTAATCTGCATGATGAATCAATACTTCTTGAAGAGCCGAGGCCCTGCACAGAAGAAGTTAACCAAGACAAAGAAGCTGGAGTTGAACCAGTGTGTTTCCAAGTGTTGTAGTCACTGCAACACCCTCCCAAATTTTGGCTTACGCTCAATTTCAAAGCCTTCCTTCGTCTTGTAAATTGTTGTTGCAAACATTGAATCTTATCTCATGAGCTTTCTTGTAGTGCTTTTTTCCCTTTTACATGTTGGGTTAACTGTCATCTTTTGGCATGTTTCGCTGTCGTGCAATGTTTGCAAGCCTATTGTAACACCCTCTTCCCACATCGACCTCCTATGTCACCTTAAGGAAGTAGAATCAATGAAACATCACACACAATCATCCACCATCATCAACAAACCCCTGAGGAGACAATTCAACCACTCAGACAGCCTGTCCCTAGGCCCCACTGTTGTTTTGGATCTTTTAGGCCACATTTGCTCTCATGTTATGGGAAAGGGAGTGACCAAAAACCCAAAGTCACTCTCACAGGCTTGCTTTCCAGTGACCAAAGACTAAATTTTCCGGTTCTATGCCAGCGACCCTAGGATTTAAGCCACTTTTTTAGGTCCAGAGCCCAGGTCACTGCCTAGAATGGAGTGATAGATTGAAATTAGTAAAATTACAGGGAAACAATGATGGAAAAGCAATAAACTAAACAAGACTATAACCAAACCCCTACTAGCCATGATAGGAATTTCGTCAAACATATAATCAACATGTAACCTACAAGTTTAAACAACATAATTAAGTGTAGGGATATCATAATTATATGAGAATCGTTATGAACCATTGTTCCCTCATTTCAATTGCTGGATTATCCTCTATTAGGTCATAGACACATTATCCATTCATATACAAGTAAAAACATGTTGAGATCCGTACATAGTTGTTATCATAAAATGTACATATAACCAACATAATAGGAATAGAAATACCATAAACATATAAGTCATCAAAAATCCATATATACATCGGTGCATTTACACATGAAAACCAAGGGAATGAATTTCTCATTAATGGATGTAATGAAGCAACCAGATATGGGACTACCACGTTCCACTCGACCATAGATTAGATGAGCCAAGTCTCTCTTCAGCCAATCACCCCTGTGCCATATACCAAGCATGAATGTGGGACTCATAGAACACACCAAAAAACACCAATCAACATGGATGCCACTGGAGTTCTCTGCCTACACCATGAGGAATTTGAGTGCCTCCTAGACTCTTAGGATTTACCATGCATCCACAATCTGATCCAGGGATCGCTAGGCCCTACACCAAGACATACTCTCCAGGCTTTACCGTGCATCCCATCCCGGAATCACTAGGCCCAACGAATAGAAAATCCACCTCTTGACTTTACTGTATATCCCGTCATTCACTGACAAGGATTCCTAGGCCCACCGAAGCACACAATCTAGCTATACCGCAACCCACAATCCAGTTCAGGGGTTACTAGGCCAGTGGCTTTGTGATCCTAAGTCTGGTTTAGGGACCACTCAAACCTTGTGTTTTTCAATTCGGAGATCCACCCCACTCATCTTTGAATCCAATTCGGCCATCCCACATAAACCGAATGAGAGAACCCATCTCATCAAAGCTATCATGGAATGGCGAGGCTAGGTTGAAAATACTATCACACCTGTAAAAACCGATGCCATGGTAGAAAATAACCACATGAAATCCCATGCATACCAAATATAGAAAGAAAAATACACATGCAAGTTTATACCTGCAATGAAGCCTATTGTAGCTGCTTTATCCTACCTTTCCCTAATTGATCTTTGCTTCCTCTTTCCTTATTTTCCTTTCTTTCTACAATGCCAAAGTGCTCCAGGAAACTCTAAGTGTCAAAGAGTGTGAGAGAGAGAGAGAGAATAATGAGACAGATCCAAAACTCAACTGACAAAAGGTTACCAACTGATCCTCTAAATACTTCTTATGAATGACGCCTCTATTTTCTTCATTTTCCATTATTTCCTTCAATTTCTTCCTCACATGCAACCTGTGACCTCTCACCTCTTTTTTCTCCTAATTTCCATTATTTTCATAAACAATTGTGCCAAAAATTCCATTTTTCCTTTCCAAAGCCTTGGCCATTGCCTTTGCAAATTTCCTTAGCCATAAACAATCAAATGAACACCCCCCAGGATGTCTTGCCGAACATTTAGCTTGGAATAAGTGTCTCATCAACTGTGGTTATTTTTTTTTAAATTTTATTACATGGAATTTTCACCAAGGCTGTTATAGAACCCTCCCCCTTGGGGGCCACTGTCCTCATTGTTCAATTACACATATACCTCAGAAACCTACTAAAAGAAGACATATTTCTCATGGAGATTTATAACACCTCTCGATGCAGTATTTACAATTATAGATCTGCTCAAAACAAAACATCATGAAAACATGATAACATACCGCATAGTGGAGCTTTATAACATAAATCATGGCGGTATTTACATCCACATACATGTGTACATATAGCAACATTACCAAAAATATATACCAAAAACATATACCAAAGCATATACCAAAGCATATATTTAAACATATACTAAACACCATATCTAAAAATATACCAAACCATCAGAAAACATATACCAAACCACCATAAAGTATATACCAAACCACCATTAAGCATATACCAAACCACCATATTGAGGCCGCTTTTCCTCAATTGGAAAAAAAGGAAGGATACATAGCTTGCATCTGTTCTGCCATATCCTATGTTCATTCAGCTGGAATTCTCCATCTGGTTCCACCTGAAATACAGACTAGTCAATCACATGATCAACATCCTTAACATACTTCTTAAGCAATGATACATGGAAAGCATCACAGACTTTCACTGTCAAAGGCAGTGCAAGTCGATAGGCTACTGGCCCAATCCTCTTAGTGATACTGAAGGGTCCACAAAACCGTGGTGCCATATTTGCACATGATCCAATCCAGAAGGAGCTCTTCTTCAGTTTGATGTGCAAGTACACTCGTTCCCTGACTTGGAGCTCCTTGAACAGCCTATTCCTATCTGCATAATTCTTTTGCCTATCCTATGCTGCCTTTAGATTCTTCTTGATCACCTGCATTTCTTGTTCCATGTATGCCAACATCTCTAAATGCTAATGGAAAACCACTGACAAATCTCTGAACTTTAGTATTCTCATCAATAATATATGGTACATACCTCAATAGCTCCAAAAACTTGGTCATGTACTCTTCATCTATCATTGATCCCATCTTTAGCTCATAGAATTCTTTAGCCTTACTGTCATAATATATTTCTGACAAGTACTTCTTCCTGAAAAGCCTCTTGAATTCCCACCAACCCTCTTAACAACTTCCTGCCAGATGTTTTCTTTAATTTTCAAGCTGAAGATAGCTATTTTGGCCTTCATGTTATCTATGTACTCATGCAACTGAAAGAATTTGTTCATCCTAGGTATCCAAACCTCTGCATCTTCCGGCTTCTCCACATATCCATCAAAAGTAGGTAGTTTTTCTTTATTGAATTCATCAAGAAAGTATCCCCTATCATTCCTCCTATAAGGATGATAGTGATGACAATCATGATGTCTGTTAGAACCATAACTAAAATAGTACCTATACTCATCGCCCCTCCTATCTGGAGTGTCAGCAACCTGCCATCTCTCACTGTATCAGATCTATCCAACTTATGTCTACCAAGATACCTACTTCCATATGCCCCATTAGTTCCATCCTCATGGCCATGGCTGATCAGAAGTGGCCCTTGTCGCTGCAATTTCGACAAACTCTGAAGAAGTATAACATTAACCTTTGCTTGATTCTCTTGTGCCTGTATGATTCGATCATCATCTGCCTTACAAATCCTTATCTCTTCCTTCAAACTTCTCAATATAACTACCAAATCAAAATAGTTTCCAACACCATACTACTCTTCGGATTCATAGGGAGAGTCTTTATAGTCAACCATATTGCTAGCCATTTGATATCTCTTCCTACAATGCATAATATGTCAAATAAAGCACATCACAATAAATTGACGTACCTTAGTATAGCTCGGGGAGGATACCTTGTCTGTACGATCACCAAATTAATGTGATACATGTATAACATAATCATAACAACATATATACATATGAAAATAAATTGATCAACACATAAACATCACTCTAGTTAGGATCTAGTCATCGATGCAAGGCCATATCAACAGTGCATGCTATGACCTCATGCATGACAACAAAAATTACTCCATTATACACATTTCCACATGCAACCAACAATATGCATGAGCAATTCCTAATCAATGACACATACACATAAACGCATGTAGTCGAACATAAGCAATCAATTCTTGTAATCAATTTACAAGACTGATACATGTAATAAAATATACAAGAATGTAGCCTAACATACAAGGATGTAAGTAGGCAACATAAAACCAACATGTAAGTGACATATAATCCATATGCAACCAGTCACATACTCATGACAAATATATTTCATGAAATCAATATAAAATTTTCCATAACAACCATACTACAACCATAATCAATCATCAAGCCAATACAACAAGCACATGAAATGCAAGTGTAAGAGACACACATGCAACTGACATGCATGCATGACCAACACACACTTCCCATTAAGTCTGAGAGTTGAGCCATGCTCAAATACCACTCTATAACACCCTTCTCCCACATCCACCCAAGTAACCATGCCAACCAAGGTAAACATGAGATGAGAGGCTACTATGATCATATTCAACCTCCTATGTGACCTTACGGAAGTGGAATTGATGGAACATCTCACACAGTCATACAACAACATCAACAAAACCCTCAAGAGACAAGTCAGTCACTCAAATAACCTATCATTGGGTCCCACTACTGTTTTGGATCTCTTAGGCCATAATCACTCTCTTGCTATATGAAAGGGAGTGACCAAAAACCCAAAGTCACTCTCACAGGATTGCCTGCCAGTGACCAGATACCAAAGTTACCAATTTTGTGCCAGCGAACCTGAGATTTAAGCCACTTTTTCAGGCCCAGAGCCCAAGTCACTGTCCATAATGAAGTGATAGCTTGAAATCACAAAATATAACTAGACCCCTACTAGCCATGATAGGAATTTTGTCAAACATATCATCAACATGTAACCTACATGTGTAAACAATAGAATTAAGTGTAGGGATATCATACTTATTTGAGAATCGCTATGAACCATTTTTCCCTCATGTCAATTACTGCATTATCCTCTATTAGGTCATAGACACATTTTCCATTCATATACAAGTAAAAACATGCTGAGATCCATACATAGATGTTGTCATAAAATGTACATATAACCATCATAATAGGATCAGAAATACCATAAAAATATTAGTTATCAAAAATCCATATATACATCAGTGCATTTACACATGAAAACCAAGCGAATGAATTTCTCATTAATGAATGTAATGAACCAACCAGAGATGAGACTACCATGTTCCACCCAACCGTAGATTGGCTGAGCCAAGTCTCTCTTCAACCAATCACCCCCGTGCCATATTCCAAGCATGAATGCGGGACTCATAGAACACACCAAAAAAAACAATTAACATGGATGCCACCACAGTTTTCCGACTACACCATGAGGAATTTGAGTGCCTCCTAGTCTCTCAGGCTTTACCGTGCATCCACAGTTTGATCTAGGGATCACGATGCCCTACATCAAGACATACTCTCCAAGATTTATCATGAATCCCATCTCGGGATCACTAGTCCCAATGGAGAGAAAATCCACCTCTTGGATTTACTATATATCTCGCCATTCATAGATAAGTATTCTTAGGTCCACTGAGACACACAATCTAGCTTTACCAAAACCCATAGTCTGGTTCAATGGTTACTAGGCCAGTGACTTCATGATCCTTAGTCTAGTTCAAGGACCACTCTGACCATGTGTTTGTCAACCATGGGGGATGATTCACAATTTTTGGAGTAAAAAAGTAAAAATAATAAAAAATAATAAAATAATAAAACTACTTTTTCAATTCGTATTTTCAACTTATCTCCCTTAGGTTTTACCCAAATTTCGAGCAGGAGTACTCATTGGATGCAAAATTTAATTCCTTGTCCAAGGAGTACCCATGTTGCATACTTTCAATGGACCGTGTGATGATCCTCATCATTGGGTAATTATATGGACCTTCATTCACCACCTAGATTAGTCAAATCAACTCTTCTCACAACTTGTTACATGTTTTGATTATATTTTGTCTAATGAGATGAGTCAAAGTGAGATATTATGCCTATTGGACTAATGTGCATTAAATGCAGTTTTGTGAGAGAAAATTAGGGAATTTTGACAAGATTAAAGGATGAAACTCGAATGGGACAAGGAAGAGAGATTGTAGGAGGTAAAATCCTCCTCATTTACTCCTCCCTCATTTGAATATTCCTCCATCAATCACACTAGCTCTGAGTACAAGCAACCAAGTCATGGAGATCAAAAGGCAGTTGAGCAAGTGATAGTCAAAGAGTTCGTTCATCTCGAATTCGGGAGCTGATCCTCCCTACATTTAAGGAAGTCGTTGGAGATTTCAGTGGTATAAATAAAGAGGCATAGAGCCCCATTAGGATTTGAATTTTTGTTGTAAAAAAACACTAGTTATTTTGAGCTCCAGACTTGTGGACGACATTGTTATGTAATTTTCTGTTTTGACAGTGAGAATGAGCTTTTTCATGATCCAGTACTGCGTTAACTCAAAGGGTTGAAGCTCTTGGCTTAGGGACCAATCCTAGCAGCAAAGGCTCCTCTTCTTGTATCTGTATGCTTAGATTAATTTCATAGATTCATGGTTAAATTGTCCTTAGAAGTATTTCATTGCAAGTAGTGTAGATTTGATTAGTTTGTTTATTAGTTTGCTTCCATTTGTTATTTACTTCAGAAATAGGTTATAATGGATAAAAGGAACACCAAAAAGTTGTCAATAGGTGTCTTGGCCTCACTTCCTCCTTCATGGATCATGATTTCATGGAAGGACCCCTATGCAACCCCAAAAAGAGAGATTTCTACTTTCTCATAGAATTTAGAGTTTATTGTACTTGAACCAGCGTTTGATCAGTTTGCAAGTGTAGTATTTAATTACCATTTCTTCCATTTTCAGTCTTACAGTAGATCTCATCAATTACTTCATATTTTTCTACAAATTTTCCTCATGCATGAAGTAGACAACTAGCTCATTAAACTCTGTTTTTCTAGCTCATTGAAATTCTTCTTATTTACATGATTTTTGGGCAAATATCATTGTTTGATGCAGTGCAAGTGTTTCATAAGTAGAGAAAAATTTCATAGAAAAAAACCTCCTTCCAACTTCATCCATCCATAATCATCCCTTGCTTTCACTAAGACCTTCACCAATTTCATCATTTTACATGGAAACTTCTACAAGCATGTTGAGCAAATCCAACCATCTCCCAACCTTGGTTTTGAGTTTTGAGTGATCCTAGGCATTTTCTCACATCATTCCATCCACCAATCACCTTCCCTAAGCCTTCCATCACCTCTAGCACCCATCGTTTTTCTCTCGGTTATATCCTATAGAAATACAAGGAATCCTGTAGGTTTTCCTATAGTGGCCTATTTTGAGTCCAAATTGAGGTAAAACCTCCAGGAAGCCACATAAGGTCATCTAAGGGTCTCCCAAACCTTCCAACCATCCACCAGCATCCCTAAGCCACCTACCACATCACCAAAAGAGATTAGCTTTTACACTTGTTTTTCCATAAAAAGAATAAAAAGAAAAAAACAGATTTATTTCAGTGTTTTACATGCACATTAGTGATGTTTGGTGTTTTGAAATTTCATTCTTAGGAAAGTAGCATTTCATACATGTTAGCTTGGCATTCTTGTAAAGCATAGTTTCTCAGCAGTTAGTTAGGAAATGGTGTGTTTTTATCATTGGATTTCAATCCTTTTCCTTATTGCAGTAGACAAGCTTTCTCCTAGAGTAGATTTCTCTTTCTTTCATCAGTAATCAAGCTTCTTCTGAATCCATAGAAGTCTGGGTTGAAAACCCTATTTGTCTCTCACCAGCTGAACAGTGGCAAAAGGAAGAACCATCACTTTTACTTGTGTATACAACATTGTCACCTCCAAGTCCCAGGTTGATAAAGTAAAGCTGGTATCCCCAAGAGTTGCAACATTCTTGCTGCAATATTAGTGCTCATCACTTTTTTGCATCGTTGCCGGGGAGGTGTCTGAGTAATATGTGATTACTGCCTTCTTTCTTCTATTTCTTATTTCTAATATTCTTCTAGTAGATTCATTTTTTCAAATGTAATTTAGTTTGCTTCCTTTTCCATTATGCATTCTTTGCTTTCCTTTCCATTTTGCAAGTAATATTTCAACCAAGCAGCTAATTTTTCATTCAGTTAGTAGTTTTAATTCAGTCTGCAATTTCAATTCTACAATTACTTTCAAAGTTTGAAAAAACACAAAACAAAATAAAAACATTTTTTTCATACCTCGTAGGAATAGGGATAACTTAGGGAATTTTTTTCCAAATACCCCCACTGCTTCAAACAACCAGCCTTCCCTCTTCTTCGGTGGCTGTGAATTGGAGAAACCCTTAGGTGAGAAACCAAACATATTTGAGGAACCTACAGGGGAAGAAGAAGAAGGAGAACCCATTCCTACTGAACCAATGGCTAAAGACATAAATGACATAGGAAATAGGGAAAGAGTTGAGAGTGTCTTGCCCATCAGGGAAACCGATGGGGATACTAAGATGAAAAATATAAGCCCCTCTTCCCTTTCTCATTTCCATGGCCTAACCTTAGAAGATCCAAACACTTTCTTATCTGAGTTTTCTGTCATATGCCGAACCTATGACTACTCCAATGATGAGCACAAGTTGAAACTATTTCCATCCACTCTCAAGGATGTAGCTTTGTGCTAGTTCATCGGTTTACTTGGAGATAGAATCACAACTTGGGCTCAAATGTAGCAAGCCTTCAACAACAATTATAGACTACTGTAGGTCTAAAGACACTAAAGAGAAAAACTTTAGGATGACCTTAGGGCATGATGAATACCTAGAGGATTATGAAGAAGGATTCCAACTTAGCTACAAAAGGACCAGGTGCACACTTGACCCCGAGTCACTAAATCTTGTCCTACTTAAAGGAGTAAGGGAAAATCTTCTGGATACCATAGACTTGTTAGTAGGAGGAGATATCTGCCAGTTACCCTATGAGTATATCAAGATTGTCTTTAGAAACCATTCTAGGGAAGCTAGGAAAAAGGGTGAAATTGGAAACATATTAGAGGAGTTCAAGAGTGAGATGATGCAAACACTTTCCCTACAGATGGACACTATGCACATTAAGAGAAAACATGAGGAAGCAGAGAGAGCCTTAGCCATTTCTTGTCCTAGATGCTCCAGGAGGCACCCTAGGAATGAATGTCCATTGAATTCTATTGAAATATGCTCAGTCTGTGAAGAAAACCACTCCACATACAAGTTCCCTTCTCTCCCTAGATTAAAAGTTGTATATCAAGGAGGCGAAGGGGTAATTGAACAACTCTTCTACATAAACCAAAGGAGACCTCATGGGCCTAGGCCATACCAGTAGTGCATGCAAGGGTCATTCCATGCATATTACAACCCCAACTAGACCACATCCATACCTTCTTGGGCCCCCCCTGCTCATCCTTCATGATATACACCTCGTCCTTGGTACTTTGCACCTCAGTATCATTCCCAGCCATCCAGCTAGCCATTTCAACCATATGCTCCACCACAACCTTAGTGGAGTGCACCGCCCTAGGGGTGGAGGCCCCCATAAAACAATGCTATAGCTTTATTAACTTCACCACCTGCTCAACCACAATTGTTACACTCTGCTCCACCTAAACGACCCCAGATGCCTGCCTAGCCAAATTTGAACCTGAAAAACAGACAAGCAAAACAAGTATATAGTGGAGAGACATCCTATCTAGCTTATGCTATGGAAATTTAGGAAATCAACCTAAGGTCTGGGAGAGTACTCCCAGACAACCAACCTCTACCTCCACCTAGGGAGGTTGAGGAGGAAAGAGAGGAAAGCATGCCTAAAGTAAATCCACCACCCTTTCCTGAGAGATTAACCCAACCACTCCAGCCTACCCCAGAAGAGACTGAACTTCTAGGAGAATTGAAAAACCTATGTGTCAAAATTCCACTTCTCCAAGCTATTAAATATGTACCTATTTACAACAAGTTGATTAAGGAGAATTTCTTCAAGCATCCAGGGAGGCGAAGAAGAGATTCCCCTACCATTAATGTCATTGGACAACTGTCCGACTTAATGCTGGGGCAGGTAATCTGTCCAAAGTATTTGGACCCTGGAAGCCCTGTAGTAGATGTGCACATCAATGGCACCATTTTCCCACACACTTTGATCGATCTTGGGGCTGCCATTAATGTGATGACCAAATCATGCTCAAGCTCAACGTCCAAGGTTCATTAAGAAA
Organism: Pinus tabuliformis; assembly: GCA_031772625.1. Lineage (NCBI taxonomy): Eukaryota > Viridiplantae > Streptophyta > Pinopsida > Pinales > Pinaceae > Pinus > Pinus tabuliformis. The sequence goes on from CM062812.1 coordinate 154,827,274, forward strand.
GACCACAACAATTCTGCAACTTGCAAACCACACCACAGTGACCCCTGAGGGAATTGTGGAGGATGTGATGGTATTCATTGAATCTTGGGAGTACCCTGAAGATTTCCTAGTTCTCTAGCCTAAGTTTAAGCTTACTAGTTACCCTCTCATCCTTTGGAGGCCCTGGTTAGCCACTGTCAATGCCTACATTAGCTACAGGGCTGTAAATATGACCATAAAAAATGGGCATATGTCCAAGTAGTTAGTCCTATACCCTCCTGCTCAGCCATCTCTAGAACATGACTTACCTTTGTGGCTGGAAGAGGAGGAGGAAGATGAAGTTTATTCCACCCAAATCTATACCTTAGAAACAACCATGGGAGGAGGATAACATGATGAAGATGATTTGATTGAACACATACTCCAAAGTCCAACTCCCAATACATTGTCCTTAGAAGAAGTAGTAAAGGAAACCCAAAACAGCCATCAAATTGATCTATGCTTAGCTGATTCCAACCCTACCCATGTCAAAAGCATAGAATTTGGCCTCGAGAGAACTTTGAAAATCAACCCATCTCTTTTTGTTCAGCAAGAAGAAAAGTTGTGCAACCTTCTAAAGGAACACCTGGATGCCTTTGCTTGGAGTTACAAATAAATGAAGGGAGTGCATCCCTTGGTGTGTACTCACCACATTTATATCAAATAAGGTCGCAAGCCAATTCGGTAACCCCAAAGGAGGATGAATCCAACTCTTAAAGATATAGTCAAAGAAGAACTGCAAGAGCTACTAGATGTAGGATTCATTTACCCTATCTCACACAGTGAGTGGGTCTCTCCTTAGATGTTGGTTCCAAAAATAAATAGTAAGTGGAGGATTTGTGTCTATTACAAGGAGTTAAACAAAGCCACAAATAAGGACCATTTCCCTCTACCTTTCTTCGACCAAGTGCTAGATGGCCTGGCAGGGAAATTTTTTTCTCTTTCCTAGATGGATTCAGTGGTTACAATCAAATCCAGATCAGCTTGGAAGACCAGGATAAAACCACCTTCACTTGTCCTTGGGTTACATTCACCTATAGGGTCCTTCCTTTTGGCCTATGCAATGCTCCTGCCACTTTCGAGAGAGCAGTCTTGAGTATCTTTGCCGAATTAGTTTATGATGCGGTAGAGATTTATATGGATGATTTTACAGCTTATGGATGTGATTTCCAGGAGGCTCTATCCAACTTAAGTAAGGTGTTGCACAAATGCATTGAAATGAACCTGTCTCTCAGTCCCAAAAAATGTGAATTTTTGATGACTACAGGGACTGTGCTAGGTCATTCAATGTCTCGGCAAGGACTATAGGTGGACCGAAACATAATAGATACCATCGAAAGGGTCCCACCTCCTCAAAAGTAGAGAGATGTTAGAAGTTTCCTAGGGTTAGCTAGATACTATCGAATGTTTATAAAAGACTTCAACAAGTTGGCTTCTCCTTTATTTGGGTTGTTGGCCAAAGACTCTGAGTTTGTATGGTCAAAAAGCTATCAAGGGGCCTTGGACACCGATTCTCAGAGGCCTAAATCGAGCCCTTCCTCTTCATATACATGCTGATGCCTCACACAAATCCATAGGAGCAGCCCTAGGCTAGATAAATGAAAAATTGCCTTATGCCATTTACTTTATCAGTAAGAATCTGTCAAAGGCCGAATTGAACTACACAGTGACCGAAAAGGAGCTCCTGGTTGTTGTGCATTCATTAAACAAATTTAGGCATTATATTATAGGCTATCAAACATTTATACATACTGACCATGTTGCAATCAAATATTTAATGAATAAACCTGATGTGAATGCCCAGATTATTATATGGTTACTTTTATGACAGCAGTTTGATCTAACTATTGTTGATAAGCCTAGCAATGAAAATGTCGTTGTAGATTTTTTGTCCAGATTAAATTTGCCTGCAGGTGAGGAGGGAATGGTTGATGATCAGTTACCGGATGAGCACTTATTCACCATTTCAGTTCTCTCTCCATGGTTTGATGATATAGCAAACTATTTGGTATCTACACAGTTCCCACCGAATTTGTCCTCCAAAGAGAAAAGAAAAATTGTGAGGAAGAGCGCCATCTTCACTTGGATTGGGGGAAACTTCTTCAAACTAGGCCCAGATCAAATTCTAAGAAGGTGTGTTAGGGAGGAGGAAGTCTTTGACATCCTTTTGACCTATCATGATGGGCCTTTTAGAGGCCACTTTGCAGCAAAGAGGACAACATTTAGAGTGTTACAAGCTGGTTATTATTGGCCCACTCTTCATGAGGATGTAAAAAGATATACTAGTCAGTGTGATCGGTGTCAAAGGATGGGAAAGCCTACTCCAAGAGATGAAATTCCTCTGCAACCTCAAGTGAATTTCGAGCCATTTGACAAGTGGGGCATGGACTTCATTGGACCTATTGACCCTCCTTCCAAGCAAAAGAAGTATATCATTGTATGCACTGACTATCTAACTAAGTGGGCTAAAACCAAGGCAATAAAGGAAACAACAGAGGAGAAGGTGGCTAAGTTCTTAAGGGAGAATGTATTTTACAAGTTTGGGTACCCCAGAGAACTGGTCAGTGATCAAGGCAGCCAGTTTACCTCCAACATGATTGAAGACTTGCTAAGACAGCACAAGATCAAGCATAGAACCTCCACTCTCTATCACCCACAAGATAATGGGCAAGTGGAGGTGACCAACAGAGCACTGGAAGGCATCCTGACCAAAGTGGTTAGTATTAGCAGGAAATATTGGGTAGATAGACTAGTTGAGGCCACCTAGGCCTATAATACCATCTGGAAGACCACCACTGGATTCACACCCTATGAGCTAGTCTATGGGAAAAAGGTCCTATTGTCCATTGAGTTTGAGTTTGAGGATGGCAACCCAACTAGATCTAGATTTCAACAGTGCACAAAAAGAGAGATTGCTCTAGTTGAATGGTTTAGATGAGTTTAGAATGTAGGACCTCCTACACATAGAGGTAAATCAAATTCAGAGGAAGAACTGGCATGATAAGAACATCAAGGATAAGAAATTTCAATAAGGTGATTGGGCTTTGTTATATGATTCCAGGTATAAAGACTTTAAGGGAAAGTTAAGGACAATATGGTTAGGGCCTTATGTTATAGAGAGATGTCATGATAACGATTTAATGCAGATTAGAACCATAGATGCAGAGGCCATTCCTTTAATTGTTAATGGGCACAGATTGAAATTTTACAAAAGGCCATTGTCAAAGCAAGAGTTCATTGGTGGTATATATAAAACAATGATGGTGTTGGAGTAAGCCTCATCTCCTACCTCATCAAGTCAGAAAAAAGAAAAAAAATAAGGAGACTCGGGTGAAAACCTCCATGAGGCGCTTGAGTCCCACTAATGGGTTGAAAACCTCTTGGGGTATCCCAATGGTGTAAAAAAAAAAAAGATCTCTGGGTGAAAACCTCTCTTGAGGCACCCAAGGCAAGCAACTAGGATGAAAACCTCTTGGATGCAGACTAGTTGTTTTCAAAAGAAAAAGAAAAAAAAATCATGAAAAGTTGTTTGCAAGTTAGCAAGAGGACAATTAGAGAGCAAAGGAGAATAAAAAGGGACCTATTCCACTCATATTTTTATTTTTCCATTCATTATCCTTCATCATTCCACTATTCCTTTCATTTTTTTCACTCATTTGCCTCACTTTGCAAGGGTACCGTGTTTTCTACAGGATTCCCTGTGAACCTACAAGATCCCCTGAAAACCTACAAGATGATCCTGTACGGATTATAGTGGCTTGGGAATCCTTAAGGAAGTAACCCTAGGGCAAGGAAATGACCTACACATGTTAAAAAATAAAATTCCTACATCACCACTTCCTTACCATACCTCTCTCCACCTTGATCACCCCTGCAATCATCATTAAAAAAAAAAAAAACAGTTTTCAAAAAAAAAATTACAGTCTTCAAGAAAAAACATAGAGAAAAAATGAGACAGAGAGCAAAGGGGAACAACACCTGAAGGGTTATTTCTCATTATTCATAGACCCCTAGACCTCCTCTCTATCCATGTTCATCATCCTCAAGTCCCATCAGTATAAATGATTAAAAATTCTAAGGGAGAAGCAGCGACAGGACATCCTGTAGGAAATCCTATAGCAGCCTATCCCACAGAATAAAAATCATAAGTTGCAGCAAGTTTCCAGCATAGAGATATAAGGGTAGAAGAAGCTCCAGAGCAACAACAACACCATGATCTTCAACACCAGGTAACTACACATCAAAGAAATAATCAAATGACAATAAAATAAAAAAGGAGAGATCACATGCAACCAACATACAACAAAAACCTCGTTTCTTCAACAAACTGCAGCAAGGTATTGTTACCAAAGGTAAGTATCTTGCTTCACTCTCTCATTTTCATAATGTAATCAAAATATGTAAAGGTTGTGAACGAGTTGGTTTATAAGCGAAAGGTGGCGAGTTAACTTGGCCACCTTCATTCAGTCAACGAGGACAAAACAATTAGTCCTCACACACGTGGCAACAATCAAGTCAAAGAAAATGAGGATGAGGTCGAAAGAAGTTAAGACTACAGATGCCCAAAGTGGGAGTTGATTACGAGGTGAAAGGAATGATGATGTGGTAGTGGGGACCAATGGTCCAAAAATAGAAATTTGTACCTTGGCTACCAACACACCACCTCACTCAACTCGACCATAAGAGGAAATAAATTTTGATCCCCATTCACTCATGCATTCATCTTCTCGAGGCTCACTTTATAAAATTCGCTCTCATCCCCAAGCAACCTACAGAAGAGGAAAACTTCATTTTTTTCTACGCAGGACTTCCTACAGGATCCTACAAGAAATCCTATAGGATCACACAGGAATCCTACAGGATACAGTCAGGCAGTCTACAGGATTGGCAGAAAGAAATTTCAGAGGGGGAAACATAGGGGTTATTACAACAAGCACTATGAAGAGGTAGGCTCTACATTTCCCTCCATTTTTCCAAGTAAAAAGAACAGAAAAATCTCCTAATTTGAAGAAATTGATAGCTGTATAAGGGAATTGTATCCACGGAAATTTCAGTACTATTTCCTCCATTAAAATTTTGTATCTCTGCCCCTCAAGTTCACGAGACAAAATGACAGGGGGGTTTAATAAAAGGGATCCCATTAACACTGTAAGGATTCACCAACTCCCTCCTGTGATAGAAATATTCACAAGGCATAATTGAATGGGGTACTTTGAGAAATTGAGGGGTTATGATGATGAAGTAGCCAGAGATTTTTCTCTCTCCCTCATTCCATTGACCAAGACCCATGCCACTATTGTGGTGAGAGGCATCTCCATAGAGATCACCCCTGAACTCATACGCAAAATTACCACACTTCCCTTAGGAGTGCCTTGGAGAAAGGAAGACAAGAGAGATAGCCAAAATACAAAAAAAAAAAAAAAATAGAGTGAGAGGAGCCCATTGAAGACAAAAATGGTGTGAGGAGAGCAAGCCTGCCATACCCCTAGGATGAGGTAAGCTACCATCTTATAAAATACATATCATGTGAAGGTAGGTATAGTGTGGTATATGGATATCACTTTAGGCTTCTTGAAGAATTGAGGTTTGGAGCAAAAACATCTCCTCACCACAGGCTCAACATACCATACTTCCTTTTGCAATCACTGATAGATACAAGCATGAAGGTGCAGGAAGGAAACTACCAACAGATATCCCACCATGGGTTAACTAGAATCATCATGGAAGATTCCCTCCAAAACCTTAGAATTCCTATCACTTGGGAAATTTTCAAAGACATGCTAGCAGAGGTGGATATCAAGGCCCTCACATATGATAGAAGCCCTACTGTCAGTGAAAAGGATGAAGAAGAGACTGAAACAGATGAAGAAGAAGTAGAGAGGGATGAAGAGGAAATATATGAGGAGGAAGAGAAAGAGAAGGAAGGTGATGAAGAAACAAAGGAAGATGTCAAGGAGGAAACTGATAAACAAGATGAGGATCTAGAGGGAGAAGAAGAGGGGAAAGACAAAGGTGAAAAGGGCAATGGAAAAGAGGAGGCAGAGGATAAGGAGGAGTCATCTAGGGTGTCTCCAGAACCCATTGAGAAAGAGGCAACAACTTCACTCACTGCCCTTAGCACCCCTATAAAAAAAAAAGGCAAGAGATAGAGGCAAACCCCATTATACTTTAGAACAAGGAAAAATACAAGGATAATACAAGGAAAACCTCAAACTCCAACTAAGGTTCCCATTGTTATTGAGGACTCACCTAAAATGGAAGAGAAGATGGCTCCTCTTATAAAAACTCAAGGAGAAGGATACTTAGCACAAACCTCCCCCAAGTCTCCTATAACTTATGAGAGAAATCCTGTGACTAGATCTACCTCATCCAAAGGAAAAGACATCCTACAGGATACACAGCATGACCTACAGGAAGCAGAGGCAGTCCTACAGGAAACTCTGCTAAACCTACAGGAAACTCAGAAATTGGATAAGGAAGGAAGTATGTAGCAAGAAACAAAGAGAGAGGACTTAGAGCTAAGGGAACCTAGTCCTCAAACTAACCTTGACTCCTAGTATGGATTTATTGAAGGGGGCAAGGTCATTCCACAAAAAATTTCCATCCCATTATTCTTTGACCTTGAGAAAGAAAGAGCCAGAACACATAGATGGATGTAGATTGTGAAGTCCAAGGGGGTGGGGGACATTGGTCACATGGAGGAGAAGCTTAAAGAGATGGGCAGAGAACTAAGTAGCCTAAGGGACAGAGAGGCCATAATGAAAACTCAGTTGGAGGAAGAAAATGCATGGTTGAAAGGACAGCTACAAGAAAGAGAGAATCAATTGGAATCCATGCTAGTCTATCTTTGGAAGCAATCCAATAAAGGATGCCAGCTAATTCCTATGCATTATACCTTAAGGAACAATGGATGCAGTTCCAAATCAAGACCCTAGCATAGAGAGGCACTATTCCATTCCAAGATTATAGACAGGTCATTGATCTTTGTGATAAAAGCACATTGGAAGATAGGGCTAAGATGTTTGAGTTCTACTTGCATAACATGGCCTTGATAGATATGAATGTATGGGACCCTAATGCAAAGCTAGGGGATTTACAGTTGATGGCTTTGGCATCATGGATGAACCATGAGGAAGCAAGGGCTACATAAATGAAGAGGATATTGGCAAGGGAACAAACATAGCATCTCATTATAAGAGCTAAGCAATCCAATGCAATGGTTGTCATCATCACACATAATTTAATTGCAAATGATCCTCAACTTGAACCCAGGTATCTTGCTGCCCAAGAGCAAGAAATTACACATTTTGAGGATATGTTCAGACTATTAGGGGATGACAACATGCAATCTTGCCAAAGGAGATGGAATACTTTTCCTTACAGATTGAAAATCAGAGAGTACCATTCTCCTCAAAGGATGAGAGAAGCATTGAACAAACAAACCATCCAAAGACTCAAATTCAATTAGATTGGCTTGAGACTCAGTCCACCATTGCTCTTGGGGATGTTAGAAGGAACGAAGGAAGATGAAGAAAGAAAGTAGTGGGAGGAGATAGAAAGGAAGGTAGGATTCTATGCACAAGAAGAAGAACCAACAGTAGAAGCATGGGATGTCAGGGAAGCCACTAGAGTTATGAAAGACATGGATATTGATTGAGTTGCTCAGAGGATGAGAAACACTTTCAGTAGGGGTGTGATGATGAGCCTCATCTTTGGGTAACTATATGGACCTTCATTCACCTCCTAGATTAGTCAAATCAACTCTTCTCACAACTCATTACATGTTTTGATTATATTTTGTTTAATGAGATGAGTCAATGTGAGATATTATGCCTAGTGGAGTAATGTGCATTAAATGTAGGTTTGTGAGAGAAAACCAGGGAATTTTGGCATGATTAAACGCTGAAACTCGAATGGGACAAGGAAGAGAGATTTTAGGAGGTAAAATCCTCCTCATTTACTCCTCCCTCATTCGAATATTCCTCCATCAATCATGCTAGCTCGGAGTACAAGCAGCCAAGTCATGGAGATAAAAAGGCAGCCGAACAAGTGATAGTCAAAGAGTTAGTTCATCTCGAGTTTTGGAGCCAAGCCTCCAAAGATTTAAGGAAGTCATTGGAGACTTTAATGGTATAAATAAAGAGGCCTAGAGCCTCATTAGGATTTAAATTTTTGTTGTAAAAGAACACTAGTTATTTTGGAGCTCCAGACTTGTGGAAGACATTGCTATGTAATTTTCTGTTTTGATAATGAGAATGGCGTTTTTCATGATCTAGTACTGAGTTAACTCAGAGGGCTGAAGCTCTTGGGTTAGGACCCAACCCTAGTAGCAAAGGCTCCTTTTCTTGTATCTGTATGCTTAAATTAGTTTCATATATTCATGGTTAAAATGTCCTTATAAGTATTTCATTCCAAGTAGTGTAGATTTGATTAGTTTGTTTATTAGTTTGCTTCCATTTGTGCTTTACTTCAGCAATAGGTTAGAAGGGATAAAAGGAACACCAAAAATCTGTCAATAGGTGTCTTGGCCTCACTTCCTCCTTCAAGGATCATGATTTGAGGAAAGGACCCCTATGCAGCCCCAAAAAGACAGATTTCTACTTTCTCATAGAATTTAGAGTTTACTGTACTTGAACCAACATTTGATCAGTTTGCAAGTGTAGGATTTAATTACCATTTCTTCCATTTTCAGTCTTACAGTAGATCTCATCAATGACTTCATCTTATTCTACAAATTTTCCTCATGCATGAAGTAGACAGCTAGCTCATTAAACTCTGTTTTTCTAGCTCATTGAAATTCTTCTTGTTTACATGATTTTTGGGAAAATTGTAGGTTTTAATCCCATATATAAATTACCTACATATGAATTATAAAACACAGAAAATAAATAATGCAAGAGAATAACACATAAAACACATATACACATAGATGTTCCCCTGGATCCCAAAACTAGGACTACCAGCTTGATTTTTCATTATGTTCCTTTTAATGTTACAATACATATTTATACATGCTGAAGCATCCAATACCATGGAACAAAAACCATCATGTCCAAAGCCATGGACCGAAAACCATCGCGTCCAAAACCATGTGCAAAAACCATACACAAAACCATAGGTAGGTCCGCCCAACCTAATATAGGGTCCAAAAACAATTTCCCCGAGACGCTGCCTTGGACCCCGTAGAGGGGGACTAACCACCCCACTCAAACTCCTCATATAGGGGGGGATACCGCCCCTCCTGTGACCCCCCCACTGTACAGTCAACACAACAAATGGGGGGCTCCGCCCCCCCTCTAACCCCCCGGTAAACTAGGTAGGATATTTGTGGAAAGAATATAACACAACCCAACATTCTCCCACTTGTTGTTTTCTTTCCACAGGGGGCCATAGGAGAGGTTAGTCATTTATCTAGCCCATTGTTTCTCTACACCAAGAGAACTTCTCAGAGCTCACAGATTTTGTCAATGCATCTGCATTCTTCAAAGTGTCCACCTTCATATCCCTCACAAAGTGATACTGAACATCAATGTGATTTGTCTTTGAATGGTAAGCAGGGTTCTTTGCCAAGAAAATTGCACTTTGGCTGTCACAATCTATCCTTATAGCTCCCTTTACTAACCCCATACTTGAACACAAACTCTGCAACCAAACTGCTTCCTTGCCTGCATGAGTGGTTGCCATGTATTCTGCCTCTGTAGTTGATAGTGCCATTACAAATTGTTTCTTACTCATCCAACTGACTACACCTCCAAACAGGTTAAACACATACCCACTTATAGATCTTCTCTAATCCAAATATCCAGCCCAGTATCCATCAACAAAGCCACGAATATCCAACACTCTGTCTAATCCTGGTCTTCCTTGGTAGCATAAACCATAATCACTAGTGCCACGCAAATACCTGAAAACGTGCTTCATTGTTGTCCAGTGCTCCTTCCCTAGTTTTGAAATAACCCTGCTCAATACTCCCACTACATGTGCAATGCCTCGTCTAGTATAGACCATTGCATACATCAGGCTACTGACTGCACTTGCATATGGAACATGGAACATGTCCTCTTCCTCTTCTTGTGTCTTGGGACACTGTTCGGCAGATAACTTTACACCTACAAGAATAGGAACCCTCACTGGTTTACTATTCTACATATTAAACCTCTACAGTATTGTCTCGACATACTTCCTATGGTTTAACCAGAGCTTCCTCTTTGCCTGATCTCTTTTAGTTTCCATGCCCAAAATATAGTTTGTTGCACCAAGATCTTTCATGTCGAATTTTGAGGACAATTGGGACTTCAAATCCTGGATAATTTCTTTGTCATTTCCAACCAGCAACATATCATCCACATACACGAACAGATAAATAAAAAGGTCACCAACTAATTTAAAATACACACAGTGATCTGCTTTGCTTCTATTGAAGCCAAGTCCCCATATAAATGTATCAAATTTCTGATACCACATCCTTGGTGACTGTTTTAACCCATACAGAAACTTCCTTAACTTGCATACCATTTCTTTCTTACCCTTCACCGCAAAACCTTCAGGTTGCTTCATGTAGATCTCCTCTTCCAAATCCCTATGAAGAAATGTTGTCTTCACATCCATCTGTTCTACCTCAAAATCAAAAGGAGTAGCAACAGATAAAAGTAATCTAATAGAAGCTACCTTGGCAATAGGAGAAAAAATATCACTAAAATCAATTCCGACACTTGGGAATAACCTTTTGCTACAAACCGAGCCTTATATTTCTCCACCTTTCCTTCTGCACTTGTCTTCTTCTTGAACACCCATTTGCTGCCAATGGGTTTCCTTCCATCTGGCAACTCCACTAGATCCCAAGCCTCATTTTTGTGCAAAGATGTCATTTCATCGACCATGGCCTCTTTCTAGAGTTTGCCATCCTCTGAATCTACTGCTTCCTTCACAGTTTTGGGATCATCATCAATAACAGATAAAGAAAAAATTGAACAGAAAGCAGATGGACTATACCTTTCTGGCTTCCTTTTTCTTGAACTAACCTTCTCACACCCGAAGTTTGTGGCTCTTCATCTTCTGATTCCTCCTCTGCTGTAGAGTCTGATTCTTCCTCCTTAAGCTCAAACTCTATCTTCTTAGGGTCCTTTAGTTTGACTTCATGTTAATAACATATTTCACCTCTTCGAACACCACATCTCAGCTATACACAACCTTCCTTGTTACTGGGTTCCAAAGCTTATAACCCTTTAAACCATCCTTATACCCAATAACAATGCACTTTTCAAATTTACTATCCAACTTGGTTCTTTTCTCCTTTGGAACATGTACATATGCATCACATCCAAATACCCTCAGATGTGAAAGAGAGGGTTTATTACAGTTCCATACCTCTTGTGGAGTCTCATCCTCCAATGCTGATGAAGGTGATTTGTTGACCAAGTAATATGCTCTCTCCGTCGCCTCTGCCTAGAATTCCTATCCTAACCCGGCACCACTGAGCATGATTCTTTCCCTTTCCATCAACGTCTTGTTCATTCTTTCTGCAACTCCATTTTGCTCAGGTGTGTATGGAGTAGTCTTCTGTCGTGCTATACCACACTTCTTACAGAATTCTTCAAATTCCTTGCTGCAAAACTCTCCACCGTTATTTCACCTCAACACCTTTATCTTCTTCTCTGTCTGGTTTTCCACCAGAGCCTTAAATTCTTTAAACCTTTCAAAGAATTGATATTTCTTCTTAAGGAAATATATCCATGTATTCCTTGAGAAGTCATATATAAATGATACATAGTACACAGACTTACCCAGTGATGGAACCTTCACAGGTCCAAACACATCACTGTGCACAATCTCTAATATCTGTTTCGCCCTCTTACCACTAGAGGGGAAACTCACCCGATTCTGCTTCCCATATACACAATTTTCACAGAAATAAAAATCCAGAGAGCTATTACTCATAATTTCTACCATACCTTTACCATGAAGTATTCGAAGGCCCTTCTATCCAATATGTCCAAGCCTTTGATGCAACAACATGGTCTTCTCTCTAGAGACCACTAGATTTTTTACTCCACTTTCAAGAACCATAGAACTATTGCACCCATAAACAACAGTGCTACCTTTCAGCTTGTACAGAGTTCCAATCCAAACTCCCCGCATCAATACCAGTGATCCCTAAACAATCTTGCAGGCATCTTTCTTGAACACTGTTTTTACACCTTCATCATCCAGCTTGCTTACAGAAATCAGATTTCTGGCCAATGTAGCAATATGCAGAACATCGGTAAGTGTTCTAACCCTTCCACCTTGCAACTTCAACTTTACTTTTTCGTGACCAATGATTCTAGCCTTCCTGTCATCCCCTAAGAAGACATCACCACCATCATATTTCTCATACTCGTAGAACCACTCTCTATGGGGAGTGAAGTGAAAGGATGCACCTGAGTCAATCAACCATGCCTCATGATCTACATGTGTACTTGAAGAAGACAAGTACACATCCCCACCTTCATCTGAGGTGGTCTTCACCTCTGCAGAAGGAGCATCATCAGATCCCTTTCCCTTGTCAGGATATTTAGATTTACAGTCCCTTTTGTAGTGCCCTTCCTTTACGCATTTCCAACAAACCACCTTTACAAGTTTTCCTAAAGATTTATATCTCCCTATAGATTTAGATCTCCCACTCGATGACTTATTTGTGTTTCTATTCTGGGACCATCCTCGTACAGACAAGGCATCACCATTCTAGCTCTCCATATTTTTCCATCTCATCTCCTCCGTCAATAAGGATGAGACTATTTCATCAAACTGTGAGGCAAATGCATTGCTACCTATTGCAATAACCAGACTATCCCACGAATCTGGTACAGAACACAACAAACTGATGCACTTATCTTCATCTGAAATTTTAATATCAACATATAATAACTGACTTACCATAGTATTAAATGCGTTCAGATGCTCTATCACCGAGTCTCCATCTTTCATCCTCAGGTTATACAACTTTTTCTATACGAAAAATTTATTCACCAAAGACTTAGATTGGTACAAAGTCCCTAACTTGTCCCACAAATCCTTCACCGTAGCTTCCCCTGATACATTCAACAATACTGAATCTAAGACACACAATCATACTGTGCTCTTTGCCTTCTAATCCAACTTCTTCCATTCTTCATCAGACATTCCCGTTGGTTTAGTACTCGGATCTACCATGATCCACTGATCTTTATCCACCAACAGATCCTCCATCTTGAGTTTCCACAACTCAAAACTCTGACCAATAAATTTCTCGATCTCTATCTTTCCATTGCTTGCCATCTTCTTTCACCACTAGAATTGATCCTATGGATCTCCCACTAAATAGGGTCTACCACAGGCCCGAGAGAAACCCCTCAGCAATAAAGGCATCCCCTTGAAGCCAAAATAGCTCTGATGCCAAATGTAGGTTTTAACCCCATATAGAAATTACCCGCATATGAATTCTAAAACACAGAAAATAAACAATGCGAGAGCATAACACATAAAACACATATACACAGAGATTTTCCCCTGGATCCCAAAACCGGGACTACCAGCTTGATTTTTCATTATGTGCCTTTCAATGCTACAATACATATTTATACATACTGAAGCATCTAATACCATGGACCAAAAACCATCATGTCCAAAACTATGGACCAAAAACCATCGCATCCAAAACCATGTGTGAAAACCATGCACAAAACCATAGGTAGGTTCGTCCAACCTAATATATGGTCCAAAAAAAATTTCCCCAGGGCCCCGAACCCCGTAGAGGGGGGCTAACCACCCCCCTCAAACACCCCACACAAGGGGGGCTTCCGCCCCACCTGTGAGCCCCCCACTGTGCAGTCAGCGCAAAGAAGGGGGGGCTCCGCCCCCCCTCTAACCCCCCGGTAAATTAGGTAGGCTAGTTGTGGAAAGAATATAACACAACCCAACAAAAATATCATTTTTTGATGTAGTGCAGGTGTTTCAGAAGTAGAGAAAGATTTGATAGCAAGCAACCTCCTTCCAACTTCATCCATCAATAATCATCCCTTGCTTTCACTAAGACCTTCACCAATTTCATCATTTTACATGGAAACTTCTACAAGAATGTTGAGCAAATCCAACCATCTCCCAACCTTGGTTTTGAATTCTTAGTGATCCTAGGCATTTTCTCACTCCATTCCATCCACCTGTTAGAAAATTGTATATTACATAGAAATGGAACACATAAAATAATGTAGAAATATAAACACAGAAAACACATAAAACAAGAGAGACACAGATATACGTGGTTCACCCAGTTTGGGCTACGTCCATGGAGAAACAACCAGTCCTTCCTTTTATATTATCCATCAAAATGAAGAGATACAACCTACAGCAGATCCACTGTAATTCCCTCTTCGCTCTCAATCTCCTCTCTCGTCCTCACTCAAAATACAGATCTACATAGATGCAATACAATTCCCTCATATATAGCGAGGGGTTGTCTTCTAGGGAAAAAAACCCTAAATTAAATATAACTTCTACCATCAGATCTTCGCCTAATGAACGGCCCAGATTGACTACAAAATTACAACATTTTACAAGGCAATTTTACATCTATTTTTAGCCCCCCCGTGGACCCCCCCTGCAGCGAATATTTTACGGGCGGCATTGCCGCCCCATTACAAATTGGGATCCAATGCGGTGATACCTTTGAATACAGAATATAATCAAGCTCCACACCCAACACCACCAACCACCTTCCCTAAGCCTTTCATCACCTCCAGCACCAATTGTTTTCCTCTCGATTGTATCCTATAGAAATACAACGAATCCTGTAGGTTTTTAGAACATCTTGTCGGTTTTCCTGTAGTGGCCTGTTTTGAGGCTGAATTTAGGGAAAACCTTCAGGAAGCCACATAACGTCACCTAAGGGTCTCCCAAACTTTCCAACCATCCACCAACATCCCTAAGCCACCTGCCACATCACCAAAAGAGATTATCTTTCACACTTGTTTTTCCATAAAAAGAATAAAAAGAAAAAAATAGATTTATTTTAGTCCTTTACATGCACAATAGTGATGTTTGATGTTTTGAACTTTCATGCTTAGGAAAGTAGCATTTCATACATGTTAGCTTGGCGTTCTTGTAAAACATAATTTCTCAGCAGTTACTTAGGAAATGGTGTGTTTTTAGCATTAGATTTCAATCCTTTTCCTTATTACAATAGACAAACTTTCTCCTAGAGTAGATTTCTCTTTCTTTCATCAGTAATCAAGATTCTTCTAAATCCATAGAAGTCTGGCTTGAAAACCATAGTGGTCTCTTGCCAGTTGAACAATGACAAAAGGCAGAACCATCACTTTTACTTGTGTATACAACATTGTCACCTCCAATTTTGTACGAACCCCAGGTTGATAAAGTAATGCTGGTAGCCACAGGAGTTGCAGCATTCTTGCTGCAATACTGATGCTCATCACCATGCTACACAAAAAATGAGAAATACATGGAAAAACGTGATTGCAATCACGCTTTTCATGTATTTTTCATTTTTCGTGTAGTTGGGTCCATTCAAAGTATGCAAGATGGGTACTCCTTGGATGAGGATTCAAATTCTGCATCCAATGAGTGTTTCTGCTCGAAATTTGAGCAAACCCATAGGGAGATAAGTTGAAAATATGAGTTGAAAAGACATTTTTTTCTTTTTTCCCTTCCAAATTTGATGATGTAATCTAATATTATTACATTATTTCCACTATTATTTTATAATTTCCTTAGGAGACCCATTTTAGACCTCAAAATTCCCCTAATGTAAGAAGACATCAAACACTTAGCAAGAACAATGACTTGACATTGCCACATCATCAAGGAGTCCATGTGAGCAGTGTCATGTCATGAGTGGTCATATTCCACATCACTATTATGGATCATGTATGTTGTATTCAAATGTATTGTGAAGGGTAAGTCCAAAAGATACACATGGAATGTAAATAGTCATGTAAGTTGAAAAGTCATAGGAAGTCAAACAATCATGAGGGTAGTCAAAGAGTCACCCTTGGTTATATATATTCCCTCATTGTATGAGCAAAGTACTTTTCACCTTGGCTCCTCTTGCAAGGAATTAGAGAGATCAAATAGTTCTTTGAGGAGCAAGGAGTGGCTCCAATGCTCCAATACTGGGGCTAGTGATGTACATTGTAAAGATGTGTCTTAGAACTTTTACTTAATAACATAAGCCTTAACGGCCAACATGTTCTTCATGCATGGACTATGAATATTTGTAAGACTATTCTGTTGATGTTTTTATTTCATGTTTGCTTTCACATGTTAAGATAGTTGAATTATTTCAGTTATTTTAGTAATATTTTTGAGAATGTGTTGTAATGGTTGTTATTGTTGTGCCATCCTTGTGGACTATTCCGTGGGATATTATATAGCTCTTTCTTTATTTGTTGGTTGTAACGACCATCGCATCCATTGTAGACTATTCCATTGGATGTTAGACATGCCCTTATGGTTCATGTGTGTCGCTTGTTGGGTGGTACTATTACCTCTCACTTAGAGGCTCACTTTTTCTCTCCCCTTTGCAGTGGAAGAACCTTGACACAGTTTCCACTGAACACTCACCAGGCACACCTTCTTTCTTTTCGAAGATACCATTGCATCCCTCTCTCTTGCTAATAATTAGAGCCAAGGAAAACCTTTAAGAATTCAAAAATCGGACCTTTATACTGGATGGGACTCCTACACCAAAAATTGTGAGGTCAAATTGGGAATTCACATCGAGGAGATCCCATGAATGTTGGTCGGTCGAGCACCATCAATAGGTCCATAAGTAGAAACTAGAGCTCATTGAGAGTTTGTAAACCTAACTACTAAAATATTAGGGTGAGTAGCGTCAGAGCCACCACCATATCAAGAGGAAAGAGTCATTTCCACTGACCAAAGAATGAGTCTCCACCGTAAGTTGTAGCCATGAGCCTCCATAAGAATCCGCATAGAAGAGTTTAGCAAAGTTTCTAGTATTTTTCGGGAGCCACTATTAAAGTGAAGGTTAAAATTTTTAGTTTTAAACATAATCAAGTTTATGCAACATTCATTTCTAAGGGTTAACATAATAAGGAAAGAAGACAAAAGACAAAAGAAAGAAAAACGTCTAGGGTCATAAAGCAAGACTAAAGAAAACTGAGAAAAGAAATTGAAAGGAATAGCCAAATTATTTTGAAGAGATCCTAGAGGTTCTCACCATAATCAGGGCATCTAAAATACAAGTAGATGAAGTAGAACAATTCAAAGATGAATGGATCAGGATAGATCTAGTAACACTTCCAAAATTTACTTGTAAAAAAATTAATTTTTGGGAACTATCAAAATGAAATCTTTTCTTCGATGTAAAGAGTTCATTTAGTATTGTTATAATAACACATATAATGAAGTATGTGATGCCTTAGTATTGGATCTTATAAAACATGCATTGGATGAGAAGTCCTTGTGCAAGGTAGCAAAAGCTAGATCTTCCTAGGAAGCATGGAAGACCCTGGAAGTAGAATTTGGTATAAAGGAAAGTGACATAAAGTAGCAAATTATGTTACAGTTTATTGAATAATCAACAGAAAGTCATCTAAAGGTCTAGGAGTAAATGAACAAGATTCTAGGAGGAAAACAAATCTTGGAGATGTTGAAAATGCAACAATAAAAACCTGATTTAATTTTCCCTTGAATTAAATTACGAATAAAATTGTAATTCCACATCACAAGACAACTTGTACTAGTTAACTAAGTTAATTTGACTTAGTTGGCTCAATTAATTCAAATTGAGGGTCTAACTTGAGTCATGTAGAGTGTCCCCTACTTTATAGGAGCCCTGGTTGAGTTTTTTTTTGAGTTATAATTAATTAATTCAGTTTAACTTAGTTGAAGTCAATTAAACTAGTTCCAACTGATGGAGGAACTAGTAGGAGATTAGATAGTGGGGTGTTGCTTCATGTGTTCAACCAATTAACTAATGATTCACTCATAAATAACTCATGCATGTCAGACCTAAGAGTTACCCAGTTGAGATTGGAGTTCAAGGGAAGTGTACTATCACTTGTATAATCATCCAAATTGTACAGGTGGTGCATGAAAACAGAGGAAGGCCTATGAGGATTGCGCAATTCCTATTAAGGAATTTCCCTAATTAATAGGGGGCTAATTCCCAGGGACCTGGGTAAGCACACTATTGGTCAGGTATTGGCCTAGGATTGTCTAGGAAGCTCTAAGACAAATAGAGATAGTGCAGAGGTTTCTCGGGCTTGAGAAAAGCATTGTAATCTTCTCATACTTTATGACTAATGCAATATATAGTAGGGGGATTTAGTTGTGGCTTTCTCCAAGAAATAATTTTTTATGTGTTGATTGAATTATTTCTCTTGTATGCTTCGTGATTTCTCAATTGATTAATTGTTTTTGTTGATGAGTAGAGTAGATTTGATGAGTAGAGTAGACTCAAGTCTTTTGTTTTAGAAAATTACATAAGCAGTTTGAATCTACAAGGAATTCTACATGGTGTCATAGCATAAATCACTTTAGAAGAGAAGAATATGAGTTTGTCTTTGCAGGTGAAATCGCGTTTTCAGGATCATTCTTCAGAGCGAGCAGGATGTAGTTCTACAGATTGGGGCTGAAATATACCCTTGAGGGTAGTTTGAATTATATTGATTGGAAGGACAAGATGGAGGCAATGGTGGAAGACAACGAGCTAAAGGAATTCATAGACAATGATATTCCTAAGCCTCCAACAACAGATGCTCAAGATCTAACAGAGTTGAAGAAATGTGTTACAAAGGCGAGAAGGATCATAAACAAAGTTACCGATCAAACAAGAAATCTATCCAAAAAAACCCCAAAAAAACATGCAAAAACAACTCGAAAATGAAAAGTGTTGATTTTGCATTACCATTTGTTTTTTTTTTCAATATTTTTTAAAAATGATAGTAAAAACCAATTTTTTTGTGCAAAACCCACCCTGAAAACGAAAATCATTGATGGTGGAATAATGTCTTTTTTTTTCAAGGTAAATTTTCAACATTTTTTAGCAATGATGTTAAAGATAAAATATCAAGACTCCGAAAAACCTTAAAATTCCAACAATTTTCAAGCATGACATTAAAGACAAAATATCATGTCTCTGAAAACCTTAAAATTCGAGCAATTTTCAGCCATGATGTTAAAGATGAAATACTTATAATTATTTTCAACCATAACATTAAAGATAAAATATCGTGACTTAGAAAAACCTTAAAATTTTGACAATTTTTCAACCGTGGAATTAAAACCAAATATCACGACTACAAAAAACATAAAATTTTCGATATATTTCAACCATGACATTATGGAAAAATTATGACTTAAAAAAACTTTAAAAGTGAACATCTGAATGAAAGAGTCATTATAACAAGAGTAATTTCCTTTTTAAATGTTAAAAGTATAGCTCTTTTAAAATCATAGCCTAAGACAACTTGACACATTGCAACAGAATATTAAAAATCAACCATCAAATTGACATGCAGTGTAGGCGATCTCGATGTATTACAAGGAAATCTTAAAAATCAACCATGAAATTGACACACCGTGGTGGCAGACTTGATCCATTATAACAAAAACTTTAAAATCAATTATCAAATTGACACATAAGGGGTCGGGTTGCGAGTCAAGGATCGACACAAACCTTGCAAAATAAATAAATAAGTAAATAAAAAACAAAACAAAAACAAAAAACAAAAAACAAAAAACAAAAAATAATAATAATAAGAATATAAAAAAATTAAAAGCATAAAAATTGACAAAGTACTTTTTACCACCTTTTAATAACTTGCTATGGTTACCATCAAGACTGAGATTAAAAAAAAACAAATCAAACAAAAAAAAATTGTTTAAAAAA
Organism: Pinus tabuliformis; assembly: GCA_031772625.1. Classification (NCBI taxonomy): domain Eukaryota; kingdom Viridiplantae; phylum Streptophyta; class Pinopsida; order Pinales; family Pinaceae; genus Pinus; species Pinus tabuliformis. The sequence continues at coordinate 154,847,183 of CM062812.1, forward strand.
AAAATTAACACAAAATGATTAAAATAAAATAAAATAATGAAAAAATAAAAAAATAAAAACATTAAAAATTAAAAATTTAAAAATTTAAAAAAAATTAAAAAGTAATAAAAAATATAAAAACACATTATTAAAAAAAACAATAAAAAAATTCATTCATGCATATATATATATATATATATATATATATATTAAAAATATGACCAAATAAATAAAATAAAATATTAAATATTAATAAAACAATTAAAACATTAATAAAAAAAGATTTAAATTAAAAATAATAATAATAATAATAATGGTCTTAACAAAACAGAGGATTGAGCGAGGATTTGCGACGGCAATGGCTCTTTGTGACTGTCAAGATCTCTGTAAATCCGTCTATCCAAAGCCTGATGCGCCGTCAAGAGTGGGGTTTCTGAACCTTCTGTTGAAGTTGGAGTTGCTAAAACGATCAGATCTGGAAACCTGGACGACTCCTTTGACTGCCGGTTTTCCTCAGTTGGAATCCCGCGTTGGACAAGCATCGATTGGATTTAATGAAGCGGCTCCGCAAAGGACGGACACACGGATCGGGCGTTTGACATTTTGCTCAGTGGCTGTAGCAGATGGAGATGGAATCGCCAGTATTTGGAATTTGAGAAGTTGTTGCAGGCTTGTTCAGAGAAGTACCCATCGCTGAGTCTCGGTTTCTCCTTTTTTAAGAGGGTTTCTGGATCAAAGATTGGCAGCATAGTAATGCAGCCCAGCGAAGGGGAGGCCCGGTTAATAACTCCAGATCTCTGGACTGAGAAGTACCGTTTGGAGAAGAGCTTCCAAGGGCTAGATCGAAGTTTTCTCACAGATGGGCGATTAGATCTTGGGTTTCGAGCAGAGCAAAAGCATGGATCTGGGAACAAATATTTTTTTTTTGCCGCGGATCCCTCTTCAGCTGCAGAGGATTTCCTCAAGGCAAGGCAGATCCAGAGCTCTGTTCATGAGATCAAGGTTTTACACAGATTTGACACGGATTTGGATGGCTCAGATCTGACAAGAATCGAGTTACCCCAGATTGCCAGAGCTGGTTTTCAAATATTCGTTAAGACGCCAAAGGGAAACACAACTATGATCTGGACTTATGATAACGACAGTGTTACAAATTTGAAGAATAACATCGCCGTTCAAACTGGCTACCCAGTTGAGAAACGACACCTATTAAATGAGGGCAGATCGTTGCAGGATTGCAGAACAATGCAAGATTACAACATCAAGTCAGGCTTTTACAATCATTCTCAATATGAGATTATGAGGAGGTGCTGAAAGCTCTGGAACTAGCTCGCAAAATAAAGAGTCTTTCAAGGAAGCAGTGAAGGGCAAAGGGAAAAACCCCACAGCTGTCACTAAACCCCGGGGCCATACATTGTAGATCAAATTCCAAAGAGCCCATCTATCCCCATCGATATACCAGAGGTAAATGATATATATTCAGAACTACAAAAATATGCAGTTATTTGTAGATTTAATGGTTTTTGGCCCAAAGCTGACGTATTGTATCAATGGATCCATACGGTCTGGACAAAAAATTGTGAAATCTTCCTATACCCTAAGGGGTTCTTTATAGTACGATTTCATATAGAAGAAGAAAAGGAAATTGTCCTCAACCAAGGGCCATGGTTCTAGGGCAGTACTGGACTATTCATCACCCCATGGTTTCCCAATTTTGATGCCAATACTATGGAGGTATCAAGGATGCCAGTATGGGTTAGGCTGCATAGCCTCCCTTTACACTTTTGGCATCAAAAGGCTCTAACAGTTATTGGAAATACCTTGGGCAGAATTTTAAAGATAGATGCAGAGAGACATCTAAAAGGAATATTTAATTTTTCCAGAATATGTGTTGAGGTAGATCTCAGCCAAGGATTACCTGAAAGTATAATTCTGAATTTCAATAATACACAGTGGAAACAACCCTTGGACTATGAGAACACAACATTCAAATGCCGGGGTTGTCAACAAACTGGTCATTTGTACAATGCGTGTCCAAGCCCCAATAAGAGTAAGAAACAACAAAGGAAGTCGAAAGGATGGCAGAATATAGAGGATGCGTTAATGAGGGTAGCTACAACAAAGAAAGAAGAACACAATGCAGCAAAAGATAAAATTCAGGATAATAAGGAAAAAGAGAACAATTTGGAAAAGGAACAAGAACTCTAGCTGGAAATAAGTGGTACCAAACGAATTCACAGCCCCAAAGTCTCAGATTCAGACAAGGAACAACCAATGAACACAGTGGAAAACCAGCTTACCATTATTGACTCCACTGACAACACTAATGGTTGGCGAAAAGTGGAGAAGAAGAAGGGTAGGAAAGCTTAGGCCAGTTGGACTTTTTGTTTCTTTTGCATTCCTGATATCAGGAACAGCACATTTTTGCTTTCTTCTTTTAGGCAGGATTGTATCCTGTGGGCTCTATGATATGCTCTCACACAGCCAAATTGAATGCTTAATGCATATGCTATGTAACTTTTTATTTTAATAAAAATTTCATTTTTTTTCTTTGGAAAAATAATAATAATAATAATAATAATATTTAAAAAAATACATCTAAAACAAAATTTAAACAAAAAAAACAAAAAATTAAAGACAAAAAAAATTAAAACACAATTGATATTTAAAAAAATATATTATAAAAATTTTAAATTTAAAAAATAATTAATTTAAATAAAATTTAAATTAAAAACAAATATTTTTTTAACTTATATTTTTTTTGTTAAAAAATATTATTATTTGTTTTAAATTGAGCCCCTCAGGCTCCTTGCCTAGCCGAGGTCGATTCCAAAAATCGACCCCGACCAGGCAAGGGCCTTGTGGACCGCCCTAGAGCCGACAAAGTGGCCTAGTCGTTAGGGAGCCTGAGGGTTGTCGTAGGGCCGAAAGAGGGGTTGGGTGGCTCTACCCCTTCACCGGCCTTGCGACGATCCTCAGGCCCCTTGCTTGGCCGGGGTTGATGACCCTAGCTTGGCAGGGGGGCCGAGGGCCGTCATAGGGCCGACGAAGAGTCTGAGCCACCCTACCTATCAAGCCCACAAGTCGGGCGTGCCGAGTGGGTGCGTTTAACCGACAGGTCAACGGGAGTTGGCACGGGCGCATGACGGGCGAGCGACGAGCTGGGCGGTTGAACAACAAGTTGAGGGCGCATGCGAATGGTGCGACGAGCTGAATGAACGAAGGAAACGTGTGACAGAAAAGTCATCTTGTGAAAATGACTAAGTGTTGGGCGGTGGAAAGTTTATATGTAGGGGCGGTCCCACACATGGACACCCACACCATGGGCCGACGTAAAGTTGGGGCGAGTTGGATGAAACGGTGGGTCGACTTGGTGAGTCGACGCCCCAAACGATGGGCCAACTGCCATATAAGTAAAGCATTGGAATGGTGGCAAAAATCATTCAAGCAAGTTTCCAAGTGTTCATGTGAGATGGAGGGTGAGCTAACTTGGAGAAGACTAAAATTTGGCAAGGTGCGAGCGGACTCTTGGGCCGAAGCACTGAGCCGGGGCAAATACAGAAAATGGAGCTGCAGGTCGTGCGAGGGCATGTGAGGGCATCAGGCCGAATGACCGAGCGAGGATGTCCGAGGGCGTTTGTCTAAAAAATCGTTCGAAGGTGTTCGGGCGAGGGCGTACAAGGGCATCGGGCCGAACGACTGAACAAGCGAAGTCGTTCGAAGGCGTTCAGGCGAAGTCAGGTGAGGGCATGCGAGGGCACCAAGCCAAACGACCGAACGAGAAAAGTCGTTCGAGGACATTTGGTCAAAGTCGTTCGAAGGCGATCGGGTGAGGGCATTTGAGGGTGTCAGGCTAAATGAGCGTTCGGGCGAGGACGTGCAAGTGCGTCGGGCCAAATGAGCAAACAGGCAAGGGCACCAGGCCAAATGAGCGAACGAGTGAACGGGCGAGGGCGTGCAAGGGCGCCGGGCTGAACAAGTGAACGAGTGAGGTTGGTCTAAACGTCTGAATGGGTGAGGGTGTGCGAGGGCGTCCACCTAAATGCATTGAGGGTGTTTGGCTGAAAGAGTTGCAGGTGAATGATGTGCTAAATAGTGCAACGGTGAACGAGGTGCGACAGGTGGAAGTATCCTTCGGCACTCCGAATGGTGGTTTGGGTGGACCAAACAGTGCAGGTCAACTTGCACGAGTTGACAGATATTGTAGCAAGGAAACTTGGGGTTTCCCACAAAACTGTAAAACTGAATATTTTGTGAAGTATTGATATTATCAGGAAAACTCATATTTCAGGGAGTTTCCTCTCCCGGTTTATTATATGATGTGCATATATGTTAAAATGTAATAATGATGAATGAATGATGTAAGAAAGTTTCCGTTGTGTTAATGAATGTATACTTAGGAAAGTTGAAAAATAATCTAAGTATAGAAAGTAGGCATAGTCCACGATTGCAAGTATTGTTAAAAAGAAAGTGGTCGGTGGTGCCGCACCTCCTATAGTGCGATTGGAAGAGTACTTCCAATATAGGGGCATGACAAGTGGTATCGGAGCCCTGATTCAAAGAATCGGATTTGCAGAAAAGTTGATCCCACTGCACTTTATGACAGGTGGTATCAGAGCTTGAGTCAGTCGAACCAGGTTGATACGTGACGAAGTGGTATCTTTGGTGATTCATAAATCTGAAGGGTGATTCAGATTTGCAAAAGGAAGTGTTATACTTCATGACAGGTTTAGCAGAGGTGAAGCCTTGTGCTTGGGCCAAGCTGAACGACAAGACATGGCAGGTTTGGAAGAATGCAAAGGGAAGCTCTTGCTGACCTTATACTAGTTGAAGCTGATGAAAGAGGTGAACCCATGGATTCGAGATGAACTTGAAGTCTTGGAAAGGAATGTTGAAGATGAACTTCTTCGACTTGGTTGGGCAATGGAGCAGGATGTAGCTACAAATTGCAATGAAGAAGAAGAAGAAGTCGTGATATTTGAGGATGTTGTAGGCATGACAACGATAGAGGATAAACTTGAAATTGTTCAAGCTGGGCCAGGATTGTGCACTCTGCAGACATTGGTGGATGAGGATACTCATATGGAGGAGCCTCATGGTGAAGTAAGTATTACTGAAACTTGTGTTTCATTGGAGCTTTTGGTATACGGGTCGTATGCAAGAAGAGGCAAAATCAGGTTGTCGATACGATGGGAGATCTTACCATGGATGTCTACGATGAGACCTTGTATGGAGAAGCAAGGACCATTGGATGTTGTAGAACTTGTTGGGGCTGTTTGTGACCTTATGGTAGAAGGTGAAAATTCTCGTAACAAGGGAGGAACGTAATGATCATTGCGGAGGAATGGGTCATGCTTTAGCCATGTGGAGAAATTGGCTAAGTTCCTGGCATGACTCATGGACAGATTGGAGAAGGGCACACACTTGAGCTTGATGATACTTGGGTGGACTTCTCATGGCCGAGACTAAGAGGAAGTCTTGGTGGAACCTTCACTGGGGGAGCCATGGTGGAAGAGACTCATGCGATGATGATATGGTTTGGGTGATCAAGTTCACTAGACCGGATTGCAAACTTGGATGAGGATGATCGATTGTTGTGATGGGTCTACTTGGTTGGACAACATGGGCAACTTGAGTCATGGACATCGAGTTGGAGACATGGAGCATGGCAGTCTTATTTATTATGCAGGAGCACTTGTAGAGGTGTCACTTATGGGCATCCAATGAGGAGTGCCAAGGCAGAGATGTTGTCCAGGTGGATTTGCTGATGTGACATGGACGATGAGACAAGTGTATACTTGTTTCTTGGCAGACTTGAGGGATGGCACATTACATATATGATGGAGTTTGCTTCACAGACCTAGATGTGGGACATCGAGAGTCGGTTTGATGAGAGGATCTCTTCATTTTGAGGAGATGGATGTTACACATATGGATGATGATGTTGGATAGATGCGGATGATTTCATGTAGCACATGCTCACCAAACATCATGGATAGCATGTTGCAGATGAGATGGAGTTTACTTCATGGACCTGGGCATGGCTTACTTAGATGGAGATGGATTCTTGATCGAGTTGATGTTGTGATAGGAGGCTGAGAGAAATGACCGATGATGGCATGAGGAGTTTCATTCTCATGGTTTGGACGTGATAGTTGGATTAGCTACCCAACTAGTTCGATTCATGGGTGCTAGCAGTGTACCAAGGTGTGCTTGAGTTGTGTTGGAGTATCATGGCAGCAGTTCACATGATGACAATACATGATGGGGTCGACACGATATGTTGCAATGAGCATGTAGCTTGAGTTGGAGGGACCAACCTTCCATGGTGGGGAAACATGTGGGGATTGCGATGGATGTGGTTGATGATCATGGATTGAGGAGACTTTCCGATTCATGGAGACATGAGCCTTTATGGTTTGTGCGATGGAAAAGCAGAGGAAGGCAACATGGGCATCTTTGGATGTTGGAGCTAGCGACACTTTGCGATGTTGTATGATGGTGTTGTTGAGGACAACAACCGTTTAGAGTGGGGGAGTATGTCAGGCCCACAAGTCGGGTGTTCCAAGTGGGCGCATTTAATTGACGGGTCGACGGGAGTTGGCACAGGCGCACGATAGATGAGAAATGAGTTGGGCGGTTGAACGACGAGTTGAGGGCGTGTGCGAACGGTGCGACGAGCCAACCAAACGAAGGAAACGTGTGACGCAAAATTCATCTTGTGAAAATGACTAAGTGTTGGGCGATGGAAATTTTATATGTGGGGGCGGTCCTGCACATGGGCGCCCACACCATGGGCCGACGTGAAGTTGGGGCGAGTTGGACGAAACAGTGGGTCGGCTTGGTGAGTCGACGCCCCAAATGATGGGAAACCACCATATAAGTAAAGCATTGGAATGGTGGCAAAAAGCATTCAAGCAAGTTTCCAAGTGTTCATGTGAGCTGGAGGGTGAACTAACTTGGAAAAGACTGAAATTTGGCAAGGTGCAGGTAGACTCTTGGGCCGAAGCACTGAGCCAGGGAAAATGCAGAAAACGGAGCCGCAGATCGTGCGAGGGCATGCGAGGGCGTCGGGCCGAATGACTGGGTGAAGGCATCCGAGGGCGTTTGTCTGAACTATCGTTCGAAGGCATTCGGGTGAGGGCATGCAAGGGTACCGGGCTGAACAACTGAATGGGCGAAGTCATTCAAAGGTGTTCGGGTGAGGGCGTCGAGCCGAATGAGCGTTCAGGTGAGGGTGTGCGAGGGCATCAAGCCGAATGAGCGTTCGGGCGAGGGTGTGCGAGGGCGTCGGGCCAAATGAGCGAATGGGTGAGGGTGTGTGAGGGTGCCGGGTAGAACAAGCGAACAAGCAAGGGCATACGAGGGCGTCGAGCCGAACGAGTGAATGGGTGAGGGCGTGCGAGGGCACCGGGCCGAACGAGTGAACGGTCGAGGTTGGTCTAAATGTCTGAATGGGCGAGGGTGTGTAAGGTAATCCGCCTGAATGCGTTGAGGGCGTTCAGCTGAACAAGCTGCAGGTGAACGACGTGCTGAATATGTGAAGGTGAACGAGGTGCGACGGGCGGAAGTATCCTTGGGCACTCCAAACGGTGGTTCAGGTGGACCGAACGGTGCAAGCCGACTTGCACAAGTTGATAGATATTGTACCAAGGAAACTTGGGGTTTCCTACAAAGACTGTAAAACTGAATATTTTTTGAAGTATTCATATTATCGGGCAGACTCATATTTCAGGGAGTTACCCCTCCCGGTTTATTATCTGATGTGCATATATGTTAAAAGACAATAATGATGAATGATTGATGTAAGAAAGTTTCCGTTGTGTTAATGAATGTATACTTAGGAAAGTTGAAAAATAATCTAAGTATAGAAAGTAGGCATAGTCCACGATCGCAAGTATTGTTAAAAAGAAAGTGGTCGGTGGTGTTGCACCTCCTATAGTGCAGTTGGAAGAGTACCGCCAGTGTAGGGACGTGACACTACCCCTCTGCCTGGTGAGCATGTTATTTTTAAATTAATTTAATTTTTTTAAAAATCGAAACCTTTAAAATTACAAATATATATATATATATATATATATATATATATATATATATATATATATATATATATATATATATATATATATATATATCATTTTTAAATTTTAAATTTAGATTTTTTAAATAATTTAAAATTTGAATCAATTTTCAATATAATTTTAATTTTTTTTTTTTTTTTTTTTTTTTTTTTAATTCAATTATTTTTTTAATTATGTTCTATATTTGAAATTAGTAATTATATTTTAATATAATTTTTATTTTATTTTAAATTTAATTTTAATTTATTTTTTTTTAATTATGTTCTTTCTTTTTATTCTATTTTTAACTTAAAAAATATTTGTGTTTGATGGTTTTTTTTTTCCTAAAATTGTGTGTTTTTTTGTGATATTTTCCCATTCATTTATTTTTTGATGGTTATTTATTTATTTATTTATTTTTTGTTTAAATTTTTTATTTTTACAAGTTAATTTTTTATTTTTAACATTTTTATGGTATATATATATATATATATATATATATATATATATATATATATATATATATATATATATATATATATATATATAACTAACATGAAAAACACCAACATTTAAAAAATTATCCACACTTAATACATTAGAAAATTTAAAGTGTAAAAAATAAGTCCTTTAAACAAAAAGGATTGATGTTGCATCAACAATTTTCAAACTTAGCATGGAAATCACTAACATTTAAAAAAAAATTCATACTTGATACATAAAAAAATTTAAAGTGTCAAAAATAAACCCTCTAAAAAATGGGTTTATGTTACATCTACGCTTTTCAAAATCAACATGAAAATCACTCACATCTAAAAAAAATGTTAATTAAAAAAATTAAAGTGACAAAAATATGCTCCAAAAAAGAAGAAGATTATTCTAAATAACCACTTGTCAAAATTACCTTAAAAAAATAGGTACTAGGTAATTTTCTCATTTGATAGATAACTATGTTCATACTAGAAGTAGTTCAAGATCATATTGTCTCGAACCTCCATGCAAAGGATACACCATATGCAATGTGGAAAGCCTTGATCGAATTGTTTCAAAACAACAGTGACCAGAGGAAGCTAGCACTGAATGACAAGATCCAAAATACCAAGATGGAGAAGGGTGACACAATACAACAATACTTGAGAAGGTTCACCCAATGTCGGGATGAGAATGGGAGCATTGGTATTACAATTGTTGAAGATGATCTGGCCATCCTAGCACTTCTAGACCTTCCTAAGAGCTGGCACATCTACTAGGATTCAATAAATGGGAGGGAGCATCTAACAAAGTGGGATAATTTGTGGTTTGACTTGGTTTAAGAAGAGATAAGGTGGAGCACCTAAGATGGAACCTCATCTAAGCATGATGATGAGGAGAATTGTGCCTTAGCTAGAAAGTCAAAGAAAGGGAAAGGAAAGAAATTCCAATCCAAAGGAGATTCTAGTTAGGGAAACAAGAAGAAGGACTTGTCAAAGATTAAATGTTTTCACTATCATGATTTGGGACATTATGCCACAAAGTGTCCGCACAAGAAGGCTAACAAGAAGACCTCAGAAGGAGCAGTGGGTGAAGCTCTCTGTTCACAATTCGAGTTGGATTTCATCCTCATTGCATGCATAGTGACATCAACGATGAGTAGTGTGTGGTATCTATATAATGCAGAATCATTCCATATGACGAGAAACAAAGAATTTTTCAGTGACTTGGAGGAGAAGGACCTCCATATGCACATCAAGATGGGAGATGATGGAAGGTATAACGTGACCGACATCGGTACTGTTACTTTTTATAGGGAATTTGGTTCTCCTCTCACATTAAAAGATGTCATGTACATTTCGGGTCTGAAGAAGAATTTAGTTTCAATTTATATGTTGGAAGACCATGGCTTTGATGTGATATTTAGCAAAGGAAAGACTTTCCTTCATCACATAGCCACAGGACAAGTGAAGCAGATTGAGGTTCAGGTGAAGAACCTCTACAATTTGGATGTAGAAGATAGTGAAGCATTGAGAAAAAAAGTAGAGAAGGTGTAGAGCTAAGACATCTGTTGGGTGTGGAGCTTCATTATCTTCTTTATTTAGAGGTATCACCACATTAGACCCCAGTTCTTAATGTGGCGGCAACACAACCCATAAATGTGCACCTCCAGGGGGGTCTAGGGGGGGTGACGATGATTATTTGGAGCCCCCCCTGGCGGGGGATCTGGGGTAGTGCTCCCGAAGCTAAAAATAGATGTAAAATTTCCTTGTAAAATGTTGTAATTTCGTAACCAATCTGGGTCTTTCATTAGGTAGAAATCTGACGATAGAAGTTATGTTTAATTTAGGGTTTTTTGTCCTAGAAGGAAACCCCTCACTATATATGAGGGAATTGTATTGCGTCTATGTAGATCTATATATTCTGAGTGAGAAAGAGAGAGGAGATTGTATGAGAGAGAAGAGGGAATTGCAACGGATATTATGTAGGTTGTATCTCTTTAGTTTGCTGGATAATATAAAAGGAAGGATTGGTTGTTTCTCCATGGACGTAGGCCAAATTGGGTGAACCACATATATCTCTGTCTCTCTTGTGTTATGCATTTTCTATGTTTATATTTCTGCAATATTTTTATGTGTTCCATTGCTCTATAATATATAATTTTCTAACAACTGGCATCAGAGCTGAAGGTCTATTTGGTTGATAAACTCACAGGAAAGAAGGGTTCCTAGTTCGTGTGGGAGCAATGGCAGAAGATGGTAGGTTTAGGTTCAAAAAATTTAACGGCCAAAACTACCAGCTGTGGAAGATGTAGATGGAAGATTATTTGTACCATAAATATTTGTACCTACCTTTGAGTGGAAAGACAAAGAAGCTGACGAGTATGATAGACACAAAATGGGATATTCTCGATAGAAAGGCACTTGGAACAATACAATTGTGCCTAGTGGCATTGATGGCCTTTATTATTTCAAAGGAAATGAGAACAGAGGATTTAATGTTGGAATTGGCCAAACTATATGAAAAACTTCAGCCTCAAATAAGGTATTTCTTATGAAACGTTTATTTAATATGAAGATGTCAGAAGGTGGATTTGTTGCTGATCATTTAAATGAATTTAATATAGTTACCAGTCAGTTAAGTTCTGTAGGGGTAACTTTCGATGATGAAGTTAGGGCTATGTTATTTCTATGCTCATTGCCAGAAAGTTGGAATGGTTTAGTTATGGCCATTAGTAACTCTGTCTCTGGATCTAGTACTTTAAATTTTGATGATGTTGTCGGTGCAATCCTTAGTGAGGAAATGTGAAGGAAAAGCGCCAGTGAGACATCAAGTAATGCTTTGACTGCAGAGACTAGGGGAAGAAAAATAGAAAGAGGAAAGAGCCCAGGATATCGCAGTAAGTCAAGGAAAGGAAGATCCAAGTCCAGATCAGGGATAGTGTGCTGGAAATGTGGGAAGAAAAGACACATGAAGAAAGACTGCAAGTCTCGAGAGGGAAAAGAAGGAGACGTGCAGTAAGAAAACAATCATGAAGTGAATGTGACATGTGATGTATTGCAAGATGCTTTGATTCTTTCATTAGAAAATATTATTGATGCTTGGGTGGTAGATTCAGGGGCCTCATTCCATGCCACAACTGATAGGAAAAATTTTCATGATTATGTTCAAGGATATTTTGGACAGGTTCGATTGGGTGATGATAAACCCTGTAAAATCATTGGAATGGGTACAATTTTCATAAAACAGCGGAATGGAAATCAATCACTATTGAAGGAGATGATGCATGTTCCAGATCTGAAGAAAAATTTGATTTCAACAAGGCAGTTAGGAGGTGAAGGCTGTGTAACTAATTTTACAGATAAAACCTTGAAGGTCACTAAAGGAGCCCTGGTAATAGAAAAAAGGAGAAAAGGTTGGTACATTATATTTATGCAATGGTATTTCTAATTATGTTAATGATTTAACATCTATAGAAGCAGGTACAACATTGTGGCATCATAGGCTTGGGCACATGAGTGAGAAGGGGATGCAGATTCTTCACTCAAGTAAACATTTTCCAAGTTTGAAGCATGTTGATTTCGAATTCTATGAGAATTGTGTTTATGGAAAACATAAGGGAGTTAGTTTCCTTAGAATTGGGAAAGAAAAGAAGAGTGAAAAATTAGAGCTTGTGCATACATATGTATGGGGACCTTCTCAGGTATCATCTCTTGATGGCTCTCATTATTATGTTACTTTTATTGATGATGCAACTAGAAAAACCTAGATTTATTGTATTCGAAATAAATCTGATGTATTTGATACTTTCAAGAAATGGAAAGATTTGGTTGAAAATGAGACAAGAAAAAGGTTGAAGTGTCTCAGATCAAACAATGGAGGTGAATATTTCAGCAAAGAGTTTGATAGGTATTGTTCAGAGAATGCAATTCATAGAGAGAAGACAGTTCCAGGAACACCACAAGAAAATGGTGTGTCAGAAAGGATGAATAAGACAATCATGGAGCGTGCAAGGTGCATGAGATTGCATGCAAGATTGCCTTTACCATTTTGGGAAGATGTTGTAGATACTATTGTTTATCTAATAAACAAAGGGCCTCGAATTTCCTTGGATGGTGGTATTCCAGAGGAGGCATGGACAGGTAAAAAGGTAAACTACTCATTTTTAAAGACTTTTCGTTGTGAAGCCTTTGTCCACATTAATAAAGAAAATAGAAAAAATCTTGAGGAAAAATCAAAGAAATATACCTTTATTGGATATGGTGTTAATGATTTTGGTTATCGCTTTTATGATTATGAAAAACACAAAATCAGCAGGAGAAGAGATGTCAAAAGGTTGTGTATAAGGATCAGATGCAAGAAAAGAAACAGGAAAAAGAAAATAGAGAATACACAGTGCTCGATGAGATCACAGAAAAAGTGAAGGTGCCTGAAAAATCATAATGATCAACAGACATAAAAACAATAACAACCATAACAACAACAAGCACATCAAATACCTGAAAGTGGTGTTAGAAGATCTACAAGGATAAATAGACCCCCTGAACAATACTCTCCTTCATTATATTATGTATTGTTGACTGATTCTGGTGAACCAGAATGTTATGAAGAAGTAGTGTAGGTAGAAACCAGGAAGAAGTGGGAGCAAGCCATGAAACAAGAGATGGACTCCTTAGCACATAACCAGACTTGGGACTTAGTCAGGTTTCCTGCAGGTAAAACAACATTGTAGAATAAAAGGGGTTACAGGTTGAAGGAAGAAGATGGAGGTAGAAAAAGGTATAAAGCTAGACTTGTGGTGAAGGGGTTTGCATAGAAAAAGGGTATAGACTTTGATGAGATATTTTATCCTATCATTAAAATGACTTCAATCAAAACTATTTTAAGTCCAGTAGCAAGTGAAGATTTGCATATAGAGCAGTTAGATGTAAAGACAACCTTTCTCCATGGGGATTTGGAGGAAGATATATATATGTAGCAGCCACAAGGATATGAGGTCAAAGGGAAGGAGAAACTAGTATGCAGGTTGAAGAAGAGCTTGTATGGATTAAAAATGGTTCCAAGGCAGTGGTATCTAAAATTTGACAGGTTTATGTCTGAACAAGGTTATACTAGATGGCACTCTGATCATTGTGTTTATCTCAAAAGGAAAAATGATGGCAGCTATATTATATTGTTATTGTATGTAGATGACATGCTTGTTGCAGGTTCTAACATGCAAGAAATAAATGAGCTCAAAAGAAAATTGGCGAACTCACTTGCAATGAAGGATTTGGGTGCTGCAAAACAAATCCTTGGTATGAGAATAACTAGAGATAGGAAGAATCGAAAATTAAAATTGTCTCAGAGTGAGTACATACAAAAGGTGTTGAAAAGATTTAATATGCAAAATACAAAACCAGTTAGTATACCTTTGGCTAGCCATTTCAAACTAAGTAAGCAGATGTGTCCCAAGTGTTATAGGGAAATCTAGTGTTTATGCAGAGCTGCTAGTCCCACTAAGGCTGGTAGCTACCTTAGAAACAAACAAACTAAAACTACTTTCATTTTCCTTTATGAGAAATAGATAAGAGGGGAATAAAGAAGACCAACCTCTGTCTTGCGCTTGGTTCCTTGCTTGATTCCTCTCCCTTCTGATGGATCTTTGTCACTCGCTTCCTCGTATACCCAGCTTCAAAGAGCACCTATAGAATCAAAGCAGCATAACACTATCCAAGAACATAGATCTATTATCATAAACAATATAGGACCAGATATATATTGACCACACAAATGCATATATCATCAATCACGCAAGAATGTGGAGGAAAACTTGAATAGCTTTATTAATAATCAAGAATAGCAAAGAGGATTACAACAAATTGTTCTAACCCAACATCATCCTCTCAGCAAGAAAGCCCTTCTTCACCTCATGAAAAGCTTAGATCACCCAACACTGTGATGTTGCACCAAGAAACTAGCAGCACTTCCTTACAAGATACAAAATTCCAGCCTCTGGATCTTTGGGATGAGGGATCCATATATAAATGTTTGCAAGGGGGGTAAGTTAGATTTTGAGATTTGATTAGTGTCCTCTCTTTGATAGTTCTTGATTCCACTTGGAGATTGATGATCTCTTACTCATCCCTGGGTGAATGCAGAGAGGCAAGTGTCATAGGAGAAGTTTCTGGAAGATTCCATGATCCTCCACCTTGCAGATTGACCCTGCCATTTGTCCACTCTCACCCATCGCACCCCATAGAAGGGATTTTCAAGATGCATCACACCTCCCGCGTGTATTTAGGTGGGATGCAGCGCACTTTGACCATAAAACAGGTGAGATGGTCCAGTTTTGACCAGTTCTGAGTAGTTTTTCATGGAGAACTTCTGGGAGAAGATGTAATCAGTTGACCTTGTTCTTTTAGAGGTTGGAACAACACTTTTAGGGAATTAAGAGCCCTTGGTTTATGGACATTTATGATTGGGGTTGCAGTGCCCAAAAATGTCTATAACAGTTGCCCCCTAAAGCATGAGGTCGTTAATCTGTTGATGTCGGGTGAAATGCTTTATCATGAGGATCTGAAGTTTTTTCGAGTTGGAAGGCGACCTGTAATAAGATACAATAAAATACATTATCTTCATAATATTTTCATGAACTAGCTGAGGCGAGCATTCCCATGCTCATCTTTATAAATTCATTTTCATGTACATAAGACAGACAATCGTCTAAGTGTAGACTGATGATTCTAGTAGAGACATCATCCCTTAGGTTGGATGATTATCTATGCAGTAATGATGTACATTTGATGTCTTTATTTTCCCAAATATATATCGCAGCCCGGATGGATGAAACTAGATCCGGGGTCTTCAATATCGTTCGATCTTCACTCAAAGTACAAGTCGATCCATGTGAGAGATGTTCTGGAGTCGAACATGGAAAGACATCGCCTGATTACCAGCCAATGATGTAAGCTGTTAACAGGCGCGAGAGGAATCACCGATAATGATGATGACCCTCAAGGTACTACAGTACAATTCACATGGTGTGAATAAGGGAATTGGCGTCGAACACGGCGCAAAATATTTCGGTCGAAGGCCATTGATGTAAACCTATCGCCGGAAGTGAGAAACTTGCCATTGAGGCATGCAAGCTTCAAAGTACTGAAAGGGGTGTTTCTAGATCGAGTTCTTGGATAATGAGCTGATGTCGACAAGAAGCGATCCGTCATAGGAGGGCCTTAGTGAATCCCACATCAATGACATGGAACGGAGCAAATGATTTTAATGGAGGTGAAAGCAATCTGATGACATAAGGTTCAGGGTGGCAGTCATGAAAGAATGGAGCGTAAATGTATTGCAGTGGGTGAGACACAGGTGAATTCTCTGAGCGACTTCTCTTGAACATATCAGCGACACTGACATGATGTATTGGTAGCGTTAACCCCAAATACGGATGGTGTGATGGACCCATGGTGATATGACCAGTGAACGGAACAACCCAACCCAACTCGGATGCAGAGTGAAAGTGTCATGTTCAAGAGCGACTTGCTACCAATAAAGTTTCTTCAAGTTTTCTTCCCAATTTTTCCCCAGTCATTGCTGACCAGTATCTCCTTATTTTTGTCAAGCTTGAGGATGATAACATATGCTTGTTCTATAATTTGCCCTTCGGGAAAACCCATCGCTATGTTTTAATGAGCCTAGCGATAGTGAAACGCGTTCTTGTCTGTATGGACAAGTTTGTCGCTATTCGGTTTTAACGAGTTTAACGACAAGGATAACTCAGTCCTTTTCAATTTTAGAGAGTATAAAAAAGGGACCTAAAGAAAACTCCAATAATCCTTTTTCGTCATATAATCCCTTGAGTCTGAAAAAGTATAAAACAATACAAAAGGGATGAATTTTTGATAGTTTTAACGAGCCAAACAAAACAAGCGCTCGATATTTTTGTGTAATGATCCCTCAAGTACAAAAAGATTAAAATCTAAAGGAGGGATAGCACTTCCGGTCCCTTTAACGAGCTGGAGAGGCCAATTGCTCGGCAATATTTTCATATTTTACGAGTCAGTTGAAAAGAGCTTAAAGGAGACTCGTTTTTTGAGGAACGAGTGATAAATTCAGGTAGCAGCTGATTCCAAGTAAGGTTTGGAATTTTCCAATAACGGCAGTGTCACAAGGATGGCTAACAGGATCACTCTTCGCAATTGTTCCTCAAAAGGGTAAACAATCAAATGGAGGTGAATGTTCGGCCAATATAGAGTGGAGGTGATGATGAGAACACGACCAAGGCTTCAAAGGCTGATGGTAATACATTCACGATGGTTATTTACCGAAAATTGGTTTATTTTTTAATGAGCTTAAACTTTGGGGGAACGTTTGCTCATTGCTTATGTCTATTTTTTAACGAGCTTGAATTCCGCGTTAAAACTGCTCGATATAATGGTCATTGATTATTTTGGTTTTACCATTGACAACTTTGTTCCTTCAAAGGTTTTACTGCCTGCTCAATTGCTTCATCAAACTAGTTAGAAACAAACAATACATGTTTGAAAAATGAGTTAAAACACTAATATTTTACTTGAATTATGTGAAAAGTAATTTAAAAGTGCTTTTTACCTCTCATTTTACCATTTCATTTGAACTTTGGTTTGTTGGAGCTTTGGAGGTGCTTTCCCCATTGATTTTCACTAGCTAATTCTGGGAGATTCTGTGGACAATTCTCGGCGCCGTCTGGACCAGGTAGGAGCTAAACCTGAGCTCTTTAGTTTCATCCTCTCCTTTTTGAATTCTGAGCATGTTTTGCAGTTTTTCTGAACCTCTGGGGTTTGAAAAACTCGCCCTGGCTCCATCGCACCTCTTCTACATCGAAAGGTGTGATGCATGTTGGCTTGGCCATTAGCCAGTCAGCATGCATCCCACCTAGAACACTGCTAGGGGTGCGATGGGCGCAAAGAGGGGAATTTATGCACAGTTTTTCATGGAAATTTTTGCCTGTTTTTCACCAAATCAGGATCTTGACTCTTCTCTTGTTTGTTTCAGAGGTTCATTGGAGAAAAATGCCTATTACATGGCCAGAAATTGAGCATGAAGAAAAGGACATGCTTTCTTTACATGATCCGGTTACGGTAAATGCACTGCGGAACTGTGGCCTATTCAAGTTTTTCCGCATCTCTTGCATGAGGCAACAAATCAACCTGTTGCAATATTTTCTCGATGCATGGTATCCTACTACCCAGGTGTTCCAGATTAGGGGTAAGTCCATCCCCTTGACTGTTGTAGACATCTATTTTTTGACCGGCTTATCGAGGCGGGGTGCCCCTATCTCATTATCAGGTTCGGCTCGTGGGGGTGAATCTGTGAGAGATTATATTCGCAGGTATTGCAGAGAGGGATCTCAGCCGAGTAAGGATGGAAAGATCATTATTCGAGATGTCACTGACAGGTCCTTGAGGACCATTCTGTTTACTTTTTCTAGACTGGCTGGTAGTGCGGCTCTTCACGTGGCCAATAGGTCTTATATGCAGTATGCCTTGGAATGCCTTGAACCAAAGGTGTTCAACTGGTGTGATGCAGTACTCTCCGTGATGAAATAACAACTGACCAAGGTGAAAAATGGAAGATTGAATAACTTTGGATATGGTTCTATCTTGACAGCTTTCACCTTGGAAAAGATCCCGTTGATGCAGCCGTAGTATGTTTCACTTGGTTTACCTCCACCGACTGAGCCACGGATGCAGAGATGGGTCGACCTTATGGCCAGACATGCTGGTCAGTCCCAGGTTTCCTTTTCTGATACCTTTTTTGAGTGGTTCAACCGTCAGGAGATGGTTTTTTCCGAGTATCCATATGCTGGTATGGACTTCCGGGGTGATCCGGATTTGGTACTGCCGGCTGGCGAGCAGTGGGGTGTCATCGGTAAATTCTCTGACCATATCTCTGTTTATCGTTTCTCTTTATAATGTTCTTGTGCTTTCTTCTATCAGGACTAATCAAAACTCATGTGCTCATGCAGATGTTGGACCAGTCTGGCCAGTAGTACGCCTGAGAGTGCCAGCTACCGCCCCAGCAGGAGAGGCTGTGGGAAGGGCTATCCTTCACGACCTTGATGTGGCCGAGACTCATTCAGCATTGCAGGATCAGGTTGAAGGCCTCACTCTTGGTATTTCGGATGTGAGGACTGACGAGCTGCCCCTGAGGTTGCAGCCACATACTACTGGCGTGCCGAGTCGGTGGACTAGGCTTTTACGCATGATTACACAGGCGGTGACTTGTTATCACCAGCATCATTAGACTAGGGTGCCCCCTAGCATTTTGAGTTTTGGGTCATTTGACCAATTTTGTCTTGGTTACAGAACATTATGTGTAAACCATAAATAGTTATATATATATATATATTTTTTTTTATTTTTATTTTTTTTTTCAGAGTTTTATTTTGGTTAAGTTACATGATCCTGATGCAAATACTGATGAAATGCTTCTTTTTATAAATGTTGCAAATGTCTATCTAACACATAATTTGCCAATGAGTCTGTTAATGTTTTTAAGTTTATGGAAATATGCTGATATTGAATAAAATCAAATTGCCTTTCCAAAATCTCGACCCTTAGGAACATGCGATAGATAGCTGGATTTCGAACAGAGTAGATACCAGTGAGTTGTAGTATGACGAGCTGTGAGTCTAGCCTAATGACAAGTCGACTTATGCCATGTGTGATGGCATCAGAGAGGAGTTCTATCAACGCGCTATATTCAGCGATGTTATTTGTTGACCGACCAATACATACCCCTCTGAAACTTACTAACTCACCGCTTGGATCAAAAAAGGCCCAGGCCGCGGAAGATAGGTTCCGCGAACTACGAATCGCTCTGTCGACATATCCAACAAAAGATTCCAATGGGTTCATCATCTGCGACAAATGTAAAAAGTGGATTACTTGACCAAAACAATTACTCTTAGTGAAAACAAAAATGTAACAAAAGCGTATGGGTTGCCACACTGAATCATGCGTAGTAACACTCTAGGTACAACCCGTTACGGGGTTGCGCCAGTGGAATTCTGTCATAATCCATTAACTCGTAGGCTCCTTTTTCTAATACACGTTTAACAATATAGGGGCCCATCCATAAAGACTTGAACTTACCCGCTCCCAATTTATCGGATTCCTGGTCGTAAAGTAAGACCAAGTCACCTTCTGAGAAGACACGGGGTTTGACATTTTTGTCGAACTGCACCTTGACTCGTTTCTTATGGGCTTCATTAGCCAAAGCGGCATCACGATGGGTTTCATCCAATTGGATTAGTTCCAAGAAACGAGCCTCCTCTTCTGAAGTTCCGGGGAGAAGGTCGACTACGAGTTTGAGGGACGAGATTTCACACTGAACTGGTAAGATTGCTTCTAGACCATACACCAGTTGAAAGGGTGTAAACCCAGTTGCATTCCTTACCGATGTTCGGTATGCCCACAAGGCTGAGTACAGGATCAGGTGCCAACCCCTTTTGTGGACTCCAATCATCCTTTGCAGCATTCGCTTCAGGACTTTGTGGATTGCTTCAACTTGTCCATTGGCCTGCGGGTAATACGGAGTAGAGCTATCATGAGACAACCCTAATTGGCAGCCAATTCAACCATCATGTGATTGCGAAAATGCGATCCATGATCTATGACTATAGCCTGTGGAACGCCGAATATGGCAACTACATGATTGAAAAATAAAAGGGCAGCTGTTTCACCAGTGTTATCTAATGTAGGCATCGCCTCGGCCCATTTGGTAAAATAGTCTACTGCGACTATGATATACCCATGCCCCCCGGTCAAGGTGGGGTTACATGTCATGAAATCAATGCCCCATTTGGCGAATGGACCGATAGCAACTATCGGTTTCAGAGGTGCAGGTGGTTTTTTGGTTTTGCTATCGAAAATTTGACATGCATGGCAACTCATGACTGCGGTTATGCAATCTTTGAACATTGTTGGCCAGAAGTATCCTACTCGTAAAAAAATTTGTGTCGTAGTGTAACCAGATTGATGCCCCCCACACGCACCTGAATGGCAATCATTCAAGGCTTTTTCAGTCTCCTCATGGGTGAGGCACCTCCTCAGAACGGTATCGACACCACGACGATAAAATGTAACACCGATGATCATGTAGTCTTTTGATTGGTATCGAATACGTTTTTGTTCCGAGCGAGAGGTATTAGACCTATATTTTTGGGTTTGGAGATAGATGATTATATCTCCATACCACAGATTGCTTGAAGATATCAGAAACAAAGATTCATCCACGATGGTTTCTTCGGATGTTTCATCGTTGGACAACGATGGGAGATCGCATAGTAATTTCGCGAAAACCAGGGATTTCTTTGATTTGGATTTTACGAATTCCATATCAAACTCTTGAAAAATTGCTATCCATTTTGAATATTTGCCCCCCAGCAACTGTTGCGGAAATATATAAGTCATGGGGTTGCAATCTGATAAAATGGTAGTTTTTCAAAAGAGGACATAGTGTCAAAATCTCTGTATCGCTTGAACAACTGCGAAAGCCAGCTTTTCAACATAGGAATACTTGCTTTTTGTATCATTTAAGTTCCTACTCAAATAATATATAGGATGTTCAATTCCGTTGTCTTCTTGAACTAAAACCATTGCGATGGTTGTATCCGCTACAACTAGATACAGGTTAAAGTCATTTTGATAATCAGGAGCGTACATTAATGATGCTTTCATTAGTGATTCTTTTAAAGCATCAAAGGAAGCTTGCGCTACCTGATCCTAGACGAAGGGTACTTCTTTTTTCAATAGACGTGTATAACCTTTAGCAAGTTCAGCGTAATTTGGAATGAACCTCCTCAGAAAGTTTGCTTTCCCTTCGAGTTTCTGAATCTGAAGCAAATCTGAAGGTGGAGGCAAATTTATGATTTCCTGAACCTTACATGGGTCGAGATGAATCCCGTCCTTAGAGACTACAAAGCCAAGCAAATGACCAGAACTAACACAGAACACACATTTGTGTGGATTGAGTCGTATCTTGTAGTGTCGGCAACGTAGAAATATCGCTCTCAAATGTTGCGGATGATCGGTCCGCTTTCGCGAATGAGCCGGAAGGTCGTCGAGATATGGTTGAACGATGTTTTTGATGTCATGGAAGGCATAATTCATTGCCCTCTGAAATGTTGCCCCTGCGTTCTTTAAACCAAAGGGTAATTTGCGATATGCAAATGTGCCCCACGGACAAATAAATGCAGTCTTTGACTGGTCCTGTGGGCAGATATTTATTTGATTATACCTGGAGAATCCATCCATAAATGAAAAGATTTCACATCCGGCGCATTCATCAATTATCTGGTCAATAAAGGGTGTAGGGTAGTTTTCTTTCGAACAAGCTTGATTTACATCCCTATAATCGACGCACACTCTAATTGTTCCTTGTTTTTTCATTACAGGAACAATGTTCGATACCCAATCGGTTAGAGGAACCGGGTAAATAAAACTAGCATGGAGAAGTTTCTCAACTTCTGCCTTGATGGCAGCAGCTTTCTTGGGGTGCACTTGTCGTAGCCATTGTCGTACTGGTTTGACATCTGGATACATCTTTATTTCATGTTCAACTATACTCGAGTCAATGCTTGGCATTTCATCATATGACCAAGTAAAGACATCTCTGAATTCGCGAAAAAGAGTGTTATATATTTCCAGTTTTGAAGGAGAACAACATTTGCCAACATAAATATTCTCTACAACATCTGTTTTGGTCGAGATATTTATGGCTATAGTCTCTTCAATATTGGACAAGTTTCACTCGGAATCCACCGTGTTTACAGTATTTGATAGGAAATCAAAAACTGAAGGATGATGAAGGTCATCAGTAGTATCTTCTTGACAATCCAGAAGATGGGAACGATGGTGGTAATCTTCCCATGGCGCCCCTTCAATTATCATTGACTGAACAATTCCTTCGTCGGTGTAATGCACTTGCGACCAAGGATCTGAAGGGGTGCCATATTCCTTAGACCTATCTATCAAAACGCTTGATGAGCGTTGGTTTGGGTTTGCCTCCCATGCCAAAAACATTGATTGCTACAATATTTCTATTTGGCGTGGAGGCAATACCTGCAGATGATCCATGCTAATATCGTTTTTTGAGATCTTTTGAATAGAAGATATCATATTGCAGGCTCCTACCGTTGCCACTTCCACTAGATTGATTGGAGGTGGTAGGGAAAAAGTCCCCATTAATATAGGGTCTTTTAGTAGGCCTACTCCAATATTTTGAAGCCAATGGGTGCTTCCATGGATCATCGGAATGTTTCCTGTAACATGGGAACTATTGGGGAGAAATGTTTGTTGGTCGAAGATTGTAATTCCTCCTTGAAAATGGAATGCAATATTCCTAAAGTAGGTCGACACAACCGCAGCCATAGCATATATCCATGGTCTTCCCAGTAGGATGTTGTAATCGAGGTTTCCGTCGATTACTTCGACATCTATTTCTATTGTTTTCCCCCCTAGTTCAACTTGCAAGTTACTTAGAATACCATATGGGGTATATGTTCGTCCATCAAATGCTTTTAATGTCGTCGAAGATCATGACAAGGTTGGGGATCCTAAAGTTTTCCAGCAACTCATCGACATAATACATGTAGATGCCCCCTCATCAATAATTGTTCTATGAACAATTTTGTTGAGGGATTTCACCTGAATGAGGAAAGCTAGTTGAGCTGGTAACTGAGGATCATATCCTTTGTGATTAAAGGACACAAGATTAGAATCCTTTGGGTCTATCCCACCTATAGCTGATAATAAAGCCTGCTTTTGGGATGGGAAATTTTGTAGTACTTCAAGTGTCGACATAGCGGATGGCGATTGGGCCAGATCTTCCACTATATTATAATGTTGTGCTGCTCTAGCACGAGGATTAAATGTCGACTTGTGTACTACTCCCTTTGGCAGTTTTATTGTTAGCTCTGGAATGATGGGTGGCGCAACTTCTGTCGAAGTTGTTGTCGAACTACTAGGTTGATCCTTATCCTTGTTGTTCGACAGCTGTGGATTCCCGTAATCTTTATTCCTTATCGATCTCAAAGAATCATTTTGCTGTTTCAAAACCGACAACATCAGCACTTGGGACGGGGAAGCATTTTCACTAGCAACCAGATTTGTTCTTAGATTTGGAAACGGATCAGTCAATATCGCCGAGGTTTTTGAATTCTTGAAGAATTTTCTAAGCTCAGCTTTATATGGACAATCTCTTGTCCAATGATCCTCATCACATATTAAGCATGGAATTTTTGGTTTCCTATCTCCAGAAGGGTTTGCAGAAGATTTTTCAGGTGATGATTCCTCCTGTTTCTTTTTCTTCCCTTTGTTTTTCTTCTTGCCTCCTGGTTTCTTGGTTTCTTTGCCTTTATCAGTCGAGACGGCATTTACTTCCGAGGCGAGAAGTTCTTCTTTTGCATTTTGACTGGAAATCTTACGGGCCTTTTTAGATGTAGCCTTTTTCGATTTCGTGTCTATCGTACCAATCACGCCATCACCGGCATGAGAGTCATTGTTCGATTTAGGAGGAGGAGGGACGAAAAATTCCGGTCTGGGAGTGTCAGGGATTTTATCGTAGAGCATGCTAGATTGAGTATAAATCAAGTCTAAATATTGCGCACGAGCAATAACTTTCTCTTCAGTGACGACTCCTCCTTTTGCCACATCTTCTGTAATGGAAGGTAATAATGACTTAATAAACCATTCAGCTAAAAGCTGATCAGGAACATACATTTTTACCATTCTACGATGACGTCGCCACTCATGAATATGATCGGATATGTGAGTGGCCGTTGTTTTCTTGAAATTGGTAAGAAGTTCTGTTCCCATTTCATACCTTATCGGTAACTGAAAATGGGTTAAAAAGGTTGTGGCTAGGGCACTAAAGTTGTCAAACGAAGCTCTGGGTAACTCGATATACCATTTTGCTGCCGAACCAGTTAACGTCCTCTGAAAAAAGCGAAGCCTAATCGAATCATCGTTTAAGGTGTTTGATGAACACCACAGATGAAATGTCATCACATGATTCGACGGGTCTTCACCCAGATTTCCATTAAATTTAGAAATATCTGACGAAAGTTTATGCGGAATCGCTGGCCACCAAGGGGCATAAGCAATTCGATCATTCGTTAGCCGATTTAGATCTGGTAACTCTAAAGTTGCCACGAAGGGTAACTGTTGATTCAGGTTTGGCGAAGCATACCCAGGATAGGATGGAATGGCCTGAGCAGTTGGTCTTTGCATACTAGCATAATGCATTTGATGCTAGTAACTTTGGTAAGGTTGATGGGCATAACCATTGTAGAATGGTTGACTTTGACCGTTTTGAATATACAGCTGCCCATTATTTGCAAAGATTTGTTGCTCAGATCCTTGGTATACTTGTTGGAATTGCGGTTGTTGGTATTACACCAGCCATGGTTGCGAAGCCATGTGTTGTTGTCCAATACTGACCGCTTGACCAAGATGAGGGGTAATTGTACCCGTTTGGGCCTGTGTCATTCCACTAGTTGGCGATTATGGTTGAGTCGCAGGGACAAGAGGTTGTTGCATTACAACCTGGGAAACCTGAGGTTGGCATACAACGGGCAACTCTTGTACTTGCGACACTGTCACAATAGCCGGCGTAGTTGGTATATTTGACATAGGTAAACATTGTTGCATTGAATATACAACTCTTGGTTGTTGAGGTAGTATTGGCACCCAACCGCTAGATGTAATTCTAGCATAACCTGAATTTTGTTGTGAACTCTCGTATGGTTGTCCTCCTGGAGGAGACCATGAAAGGGTATATTTCCCCCCATACGGCGATAATCCAGTACTCAAAGGAATTGTTTGTCCTTGAGGACCGGACTGCCCAAATTGACACCCTGAAGAATCAATTTGCTGAGACTCAACATAAGAGTTCCCGGATACTATTCCTGATGAACAAACAGGAACGGACCATAATGTCGAAATAGCCCTTGAGTGGGCCCCTTCTAACGATTGAGAGCTAGTTAGGATAGATGGTATGCCGACGAACATCGTTGGAGTGACAGCAGGAAGTTCTGCCGTCGCTGTGTCGGATGACACAGTCCTATATGTCGACGATTTTTCATACATTTCTAGTCTATCCAAAAGATTGCCTAGCGATTCTACAGGAGCTTCCGATGATGGTAGACTAATTTATGATGAAGAAGGATATAGAGTGATCCCAACTCCCAATCGCGATGGAGTACTAGATGGAGGATCCTCCACAATCTCTTCTATAGCAATCAGACCAGGTGGGAGAGTTAGACCGTCAGGTTCGTAAAATATTTCTGGTGCTGAAGAAGGTATAGAATCTGCAGCGACAGATGTTTGGGGAATAATCCCTTCCGAATCAGCTGTAGATGGAGCTGGTTCAGTAATACAAGTGTTTATCTTCACACTAGGATCAGTTCTAATGTCCTTTGGTGGCTGCTAAACTTCTTCTGTAAAGGCAGGGATACCAGAAATGTTTGGAGTAACCGGAGTCTCTGAAAGTGTTGGAACACTTGTTCTAACTTTACCAGGGGATTTGGAACCGGTTAAATGAGTTCACTTTGTTCGTAACAGTTTCGATTCTGGAGACAAAGACGGTTGACTCGTAAGCCTCCACGAACGATGGGATTTCAATTGACTTTCTTCCACGATTGCAGATTACTCGATCAACTAAAAATAAAGGGGAAATATGTTTCCGAATTAAATGAATTTTAGACGCTTTGACACAACTTGTTTTTCAATTTTTAAGAGTCGAGAAAAAACAAAAGATGACTCTAGTTGCCTTCGATTTTTAATGAGCCTGAAGTGACAAGTGCTCAGATGGACCTTTTCCTTTAAGGAGTCTGAAAAGGAACAAAAGAGACTGCTCTGGAAATCTAGACAGAGGGATTACCAAACCAATAGCAAAACTGCAGAATACCTTTTACGGTACGGCAGCCAATCTTCCTGAATGCTGTGTTTAGTGCATTGCGATCGATAGGGTAGTAGACACGGCTTCCTATGGATAAAGGATAAAGCCTATTGTGGTCTCCCAATATATACTCGACAGTACGTGGGAGCACAAGTCCGTACTGGCACTTATCGTCTCAAAGTGGAGGAATCACCCAACCATCAATGAAAACAACAGTTACTAGGCTTTACGACGCCGGAATACGTCTCTAGCCCAGACTTCTAAATGTTGTGCATTAGGTTCCAAAGAATTTTTAGATTCATTAAATTTATTTTACAGTTGATCTTGCTTAAGAAATTTTCCTTTCAGGTTCACCGCGTGATGTAGATGTACAATTCCTAAAATGCAATCTAAGATGATAAACGATCGTTCAATCTTCTTTTTGCAATGAAAACCCTAGCTACTAAGGAAAGAGAGATGATGTTCTTTCAACATAGAGCAGAGAGCACACACTATATGCACTGTCCTAAATCAACAGTTTAAATGCAAATGTACATGCATGTATTTGTTTTCAGCCTTCTTAATGTGTGAATGATAAAAAGAAAGCTAAGCGCAAATCTGAATTATTTTTTCAAAGAGACATTACTAACAAGTTTCTTTTCAAGACAAAATGAAGGCAATGATGACACTTTGCGATTTGGAATTGAAAACTTGCTTTCGACACTTGAAAAATTACTAATTCAAATCAAATACAAGAGTAACAATGTAATCGACTATCAAGAACAATCGGATTCTCTTCTGTGACTCAAAACAACACTTGCGACACTTTCAAATCAAGAAACGACAATTCAATTATGCTACTTCTTTGTAAAAGAGAACTGAAAATGGCTCAAAATACATAAAAATATTTACACTCCTTTGCACAATGGAGGCGGAATAATGGCAAGGAAGGGGGTTTCAACAGAGGTGTACTGACTACAGGCAGCAAAACTCCTGAATAGAGTTGAAAAGAGTGAACACAGAAACCAAAATCTAAGAGCAGAAGAGGCCTTGTCTGATCAGCGCACCTGTAACACAGGGAAAAAGAGATGCAGCGCACCTACTACACTCGGGAAGTGCGATGCATCCAGAATCCAAAGAAGAGACAGTGCGATGGTCTAGGGACGAGACTTCAACTGGGTTCCGGGTCACAGTTTGCAGCTCAGTTCAGGGATTTAGGCCAAGCAAGTGGTAATCAGTAAATCAATCACAGGGGTAGATCTAAGGAGGTTACTAGAGCCACCACAAGGGCAATTAGAGAGCTTGTAAATCGATTGTTCAGTTCATAAACAAAACCCAGAGATAGACTGAAGCAGCATTGATCTACTTTGCACTTGCATAGCAAATGCAGTTCGAAGGCTAGCTGGCTTAACTTCAGGCTTCGTCTGTAAGTTTATAAAGTAAACAAATGTAGACAAACAAACAATCTATTCGCTCCCCAGTGGAGTCGCCATTTTGTTATCGGGAAATCTAGTGTCTATGCAGAGCTGCTAGTCCCACTAAGGCTGGTAGCTACCTTAGAAACAAACAAACTAAAACTACTTTCATTTTCCTTTATGAGAAATAGATAAGAGGGGAATAAAGGAGACCAACCTCTGTCTTGCGCTTGGTTCCTTGCTTGATTCCTCTCCCTTCTGATGGATCTTTGCCACTCGCTTCCTCGTCTACCCAGCTTCAAAGAGCACCTATAGAATCAAAGCAGCATAACACTATCCAAGAACATAGATATATTATCATAAACAATATAGGACCAGATATATATTGACCACACAAATGCATATATCATCAATCATACAAGAATGTGGAGGAAAACTTGAATAGCTTTATTAATAATCAAGAATAGCAAAGAGGATTACAACCAATTGTTTTGACCCAGCATCATCCTCTCAGCAAGAAAGCCCTTCTTCACCTCATGAAAAGCTTAGATCACCCAACACTATGATGTTGCACCAAGAAACCAGCAGCACTTCCTTACAAGATACAAAATTCCAGCCTCTGGATCTCTGGGATGAGGGATCCATATATAGATGTTTGCAAGGGGGGTGAGTCAGCTTTTGAGATTTGATTAGTGTCCTCTCTCTGATAGTTCTTGATTCCACTTGGAGATTGATGATCTCTTACTCATCCCTGGGCGAATGCAGAGAGGCAAGTGTCATGGGAGAAGTTTCTGGAAGATTCCATGATCCTCCACCTTGCAGATTGACCCTGCCATTTGTCCACTCTCGCCCATCACACCACATAGAAGGGCTTTTCAAGATGCATCGCACCTCCCGTGTGTATTTAGGTGGGATGCAACGCACTTTGACCATAGAGCAGGTGAGATGGTCCAGTTTTGACCAGTTCTGAGTAGTTTTTCATGGAGAACTTCTGGGAGAAGATGTAATCAGTTGACCTTGTTCTTTTAGAGGTTGGAACAACACTTTTAGGGACTTAAGAGCCCTTGGTTTATGGACATTTATGATTGGGGTTGCAGTGCCCAAAAATGTCTATAACACCAAGACTTGGGAAGAAGTGGCTTATATGTTTAAAGTTCCATATGCATCAGTAGTTGGAAGCTTAATGTATGAAATGGTATGCACAAGGCCTGATATTGCACATGCAGTGGGATTTGTAAGCAGGTATATGAACAATCCAAGAAAATAATACTGGATGTTGGTGTAGTGGATTCTCAAGTATTTGAGAGGTACCAAAAATCAAGCATTATGCTTTGGTGGTTCAAACATTGCTCTACAGGGATATGTTGATGCAGATATCGCAGGTGATAGAGATAACAGGAGGAACACAATTGGATATGTGTTTAATGTAGGTGGAACAATTGTCAGTTGGGTTTCAAAACTACAGAGTGTTGTTGCACTCTCAACGATGGAAGCAGAGTATGTTGCTGCTACAGAGGCTAGTAAAGAAATGATTTGGTTACAAAGGTTTCTAGATGAATTGGGTAAGAAGCAGGATTTGGGCAGGTTATACAGTGATAGCCAGAGTGCCATACATCTTGCAAAGAAATATGCATTTCATTCCAAGACTAAACGTATACATCTCAAGTACCATTTCATATGGTCGGTGTTGGAATATGGACAGTTGAAGCTGGAAAAGGTACACACTAGCTAGAATCCTGCAGATATGCTAACAAGAGTTATGACCAAGGAGAAACTGATATTTTGCTCGGTTTCAATTAGTCTTCAAGTATGATAATGAAGATTAGAAACAACCAAGTCCAAAGTGAAGTCATTGTCCAAAAAATGAAGCAGCGGTGGAGTTTCTATAATCAGTCTCCAAGTGGGAGATTGTTGGGTGTGGAGCCTGATTATCTTCTTTATTTAGAGGTATCGCTGCATTGGACCCCAGTTCATAATGTGGTGGCAAAGATGCCTGTAAATGTGCGCTTCCAGGGCGGTCCAAAGGGGGGAAATGATGATTATTTGGAGCCCCCCCGGCGGGGGATCAGGGGCAGTGCTCCTAAAGCTAAAAATAGATGTAAAATTTCCTTGTAAAATGTTTTAATTTCATAGTCAATATGGGTCGTTCATTAGGAAAAAATATGATGGTAGAAGTTATGCTTAATTTAAGGTTTTCTTTCCATAGAAGGAAACCCCTCAATATATATGAGGGAATTATATTGCGTCTATGTAGATCTGTATTCTGAGCGAGAAAGAGAGGAGAGATTGTGTGAGAGCGAAGAGGGAATTACATCAGAACTGTTGTAGGTTGTATCTCTTTAGTTAGTTGGATAATATAAAAGGAAGCACTGGATGTTTCTCCATGCACGTAGCCCAAATTGGGTGAACAACGTATATCTGTGTCTCTCTTGTTTTATGCATTTTTTGTGTTTATATTTCTACAATATTTTTATGTGTTCCATTGCTCTGTAATATATAATTTTCTAACAACATTGGTGAATTATGGCATAGACGATTGGGCCATATTCACCATGGAGCTTTGTAGATCATTCAATAGATTTCTATAGGACTTCCCAAGGGTGCACTAGAGAAGAGAGATACATGAAAATGGTGCACATTGGGGAAATACACTAAAGCAACCTTTCATGGTAAGGACAGTCGGGAACAAGTGATCCTTGAAAGAGTTCACTCATATGTGTGTGGACCATTCTCAATGGCCTCCATGACCAAGCACAATTATTATGTAATATGTGTAGATGATTTCTCACGTAAGTGTTGTATTTTCTTCATGCAGAAGAAATACCATACGTTCTCTAAATTTTATTAATTTAAAGCACTTGTTGAGAAAGACACTGGAAGGAACGTGAAGTCCCTTAGGAGCGATAATGGTGGATAATATGTGACAAATGAATTCAAGAACCTATGTGTAGAAGAAGGCATTTAATGAGAGTTAATAGCACCCCATAACCCACAACAAAATGAGGTGACTGAAAGAAAGAAAAAAAGTATTGTGGGAGCTCCATAGGCGATGTTATATGGTCATGGCCTACCGTTGCACTTCTGGGATGAAGCATGCAACACAGTTGTATATGTGCAAAACAAGAGTCCTCATCGAATTCTTGGGATGAGTACACTAGAAGAGTCTTTTTTAGGGAAGAAGATAAATGTGTCACACTTCAGGATCTTTGGTTCATCAGTTTAATTTCATGTTACTAAGGATGTAAGGAAAAATCTAAAGCCAACAGCTAAGTTGGGAATATTTGTGGGGTACACTGATACACCTCACAACTATCAAGTGTACCTACCATCTCACAGGATGACAGTGGTTCATAGAGATGTGAAGTTCGATGAAGAGAAGGCCATGAGATGTTCCCTTGATAAGGAGCTTTAGTTACATGTAGACGAGGAGCTTTTATCTCCAAAGGAAGAACTTGAGGATGATGTGGAACAACCACATGCAGAGGAGTAGAGAGTGGAAGAACCCACTCATGCAGAGACATACAGAGATGGAAGGAAGTACACCAAAGAAGTTGAAATATTTCTACTTGATGCTAGATATAATGTGGGAGCACTGACATCACAACACAAGTAGAGGAGGTCACAAGATTGGTACAATGGATACATGGATCTGATGAGCGAAAGTGTAGAGATTGAGCCATCCTCATTCAAGGAAGAAGTGTAGAATCTAGTATGGGTTGATGCCATGGTAGAGAAGCATGAATCCATTATCAGGAATAATGCTTGGGAATTTGTCCCAAGGCCAGAGGACAAGTCAGTCGTAAGTTCCAGGTGGATCTACAAGGTGAAGCAAGAAGAATATGGGAGTGGCGAGAAACATAAGGCTAAATTTGTGGCCATATGGTTCTCTCAGGTGGAGGGAACTGATTATGAGGAGACCTTTGCTGAAGTAGAAAGGTAATATTCAATCATATCTATTCTAGCACTTTCAGCATAGATGGGATGGAAGATACATCAGATGGATGTGAAGACAACCTTCCTCAATAGATTGATTGAGGAAGAGGTGTACATAGAGCATCCAAAATGATTTGAGACCTTCAATAAAGAGTCGCATGTGTGCAGACTCAAGCGAGCATTGTATGGATTGAAAAAAGCACCTCATGCTTCGTACACCAAGATTGCCAACTATTTCACCAAAAGTGAAGTAGATGCAAACCTTTACCATATTGTAGTTGAAGGTAAATTATTGATTATAGTATTATATGTCGATGATTTAATTCTAACAGGTGATGAGAAGCTGGTAAAATATTGCAAAGAGGATGTTTCAAGAGAATTCGAGATAAAGGACATGGGGCTCATGCATTATTTCCTTGGTATTGAAGTGTGGCAAGGAGATGAAGAACTATTTGTCTCTCAAGGTAAGTATGTGAATGAGATACTAAAGAAGTTCCACAAGGAGAGAAACAAACTCATGGAGACTCCTCTAGCAGGCAGCAGGCGGAAGGAAGATGCTACTTCAAGTGAAGTAGTGGAAGCTACTATTTACATGCAACTTGTGGCTTCACTTATGTACTTGGTGATCACACGATCGGACATATGTTTTGTAGTTAACTAGCTTAGTCAAGAAATGGTTAAGCCAACCAAAATTTATTGGAAAGAAGCTAAACATGTGTTGAGATACCTCATAGGCACCACTCAGTTTGGTATTTGGTACAGACGGATAGAGGGAGTGAAGCTTCAAGGCTTCACAAATGCAGATTGAGTAGGGATTCCATTAGACGGGAAGAGCACATCAGGGGGGATATTTAGTATTAGGTCAACAACAGTTTCTTGGTATATCAGGAAGTAGATATTAGTTGCACTTAGTTCAACAGAAGCAGATTACATGGTTGCTAGTTAAGTAGATTGTGAGGTTATTTGGTCAGCAGATGGATCCTACAATGATTTACTGTGACAACCAGAGTTGTATCAAACTCTCTGAGAAACTAGTTTTTCATGATCTGTCCAAGCATATCAACATCTGGTATCACCATCTATAAGATTGTGTGCAAAGGAGAATCATGTTGTTGGAGTACATTCCTATAGAGGAACGTGATGATGACATCTTGACTAAGGAACTATCAAAAGGAATATTTGAATTCCTACGAGTACATTCCTATAGAGGAACATGATGATGACATCTTGACTAAGGAACTATTAGAAGGAATATTTGAATTCCCTAGAGGTAGGATTGGGGTATCTGATAATTCATTTCTTGTTGAGAGGGAGTGTTGAAAATGCAACAAGAAAAATCCTGATTTAATTTTCCCTTGAAATAAATTGGGAATAAAATTGTAATTTCACATCACAAAACAATTTATATGAGTTAACTATGTTAGTTTGACTTAGTTGGATAATTTAATTCGAGTTGAGGATCTAACTTGAGTCATGTAGAGTGTCTCCTACTTTATAGGACCCTTGGTTGAGTTTATTTTGAGTTGTAATCAATTAATTCAGTTTAACTGAGTTAAAGTCATTTAAACTAGTTCCAACTGATGGAGATACTAGTAGGAGGTCATACATTTTGGTGTTGCTTCATGTGTTCAACCAATTAACTGATGATTTACTCATAAATAACTCATGCATGTTAGATATGAGATTTACCCAGTTGAGATTGGAGTTCAAGGGAAGTGTACTACATGGAAAATTTTAGGGGCTAATATTTGTAGGTGGGCTAATTTTCCATGCTTTTCCAAAAAAGGATTCATCAATTTCCATTTATCACCCCAAATTTTATAGTACACCATTATTTTACCTTAAAAATTGCCAAAATATTATATCAACTAATATAAAATCATTGGAAATCTAAATATTTCTACAAAAATATCAACAAAAATTTTACAATTTGCATATTAAGGACTAGTAAGTTTCGCCAAGGTTTCTAAACTTTAAGACAAAATTCCATCCTTAAAATTTTCCCAGTGTACTATCAGTTGTATAATCATCCAAATTGTATAGGTGGTGCATGCAGTCAAAGGCAGGCCTATGAGGATTGTGCATTCCTATTGAGGAACTTCCCCAATTAATAGGGGATAATTCCAAAGGAAACAACCCAAGGAAATAGGGACTTGGGAAGTATAAAATTGGTTAAGCATTGGCCTAGGCTTGTCTAGGAAGATGTGAGATAGATAGAGATAGTGCAGAGGTTGCTCAAGCTTGAGAAAAGCATTGTTCTTCTCATATTTTATGACTAATGCCATATACATATAGAAGGGGTTTTTAGCTATGGATTTCCCCATGAAATCATTATGTAATGTGTTTACTGAATTCTTTCTCTTGTATGCTTCATGATTTCTCGATCGATTAAAGTGAAACCCATAATGTAGAAATTCATATGGATGAAGAAGACACAAAAAATATTGCAGATTGAGAAGTTGAAGCCTCTATGTGTGAAGTAGAGAAAGAGCATATAAATGCTTGAGAACCCCACTGTAACATGGATGGCGAATCCCACTATGATGAGACACATATGGATGGTGACTGCAAAGTGAGTTGTGAATTTTTGAATCCAACAATATACCTTGTTGATGATGGTGAAGCTTCCAATAAAGAAGTGAATAAAATGTGTGATCTAGTTGGTATGATTGTAGTTGATGATTACCTCTTAGCATCAGAGTTTGAGGCATTAAAGTTTTATAATAATAAAGACATTTTTTCATATGAAGTAATGGTTTGTAGAGCTAAAAGTGCATCTCTAATGACTCTAACAACAAATGATGAATTGGTGAAGTTGAAATTGTTAATGAGCACATGCATGCTCATATATCTCACCAAAGAGTCGATGAAAATTATGTTGATGAAATTTATGGTCTCTTTCTTGAAATAAGGTCTGATTGTGGAAATATGGAAAGTGCCATGTTTGATGAAGAATTAAGGGTTGAAGTTACCACTATAGAAGCAAGTTATGAAGAAATAGTTAGAATTTCTCATGAAGTAGTGCATGATCTAGCAACAATTGATGATTAAGAAGAGGATAAATTGATTCATGAGTTTTTGATGAGAATATCCACTAACAAAATACCAGTGGAAGATAACCTCAATGCAGTTGAAGAGGTAGAGAATAAAGAAGAAGTAGAGAAAGCTCTCACTGTAGAGCATATTGAAGATGTTTTTAACATTGATTTTGAGTGTGCAAGTAGATAGGACAACATTCCAATTATAGTTATAGATGAAAGAGAAGATGAAGAAAAAGATGTAGGAAAGGGCATGGAAGTTTTTAAAGATGAAGAAGAAAGCATTGAAACAACCTTTCAACAATGGAGTCAATAAGATATCAAATTCTACTATTAAGAAATATGACAGAAATAAGATCAAGAATATTAAGCAAAAGAAGCATGGCAAAGCTCATAGTTTGAAGATGAAGAGTTGTGGTAGTAATCCATGAGTGAACGAATATTTCAAGAGGAAGATATAGAAGATAGGCTCTAAAAGCCTAAATTGTTTTTTAAAACAAATATAAAAGAATTCAAAGAAAAATTGTAGTAGTAGCAAGTGAAGAAATATGGAGCTTACATCAGGAAAGCATAATTGAAAATGAAGCAGTTTCAAGGGTATATAACATGGAATAAATGAAAAAGAAAAAACTACATTGTAAAAATCTTTTTGAGTCAAGTTTTGATTGAAAGTGTAGCATGAATAGTTGAGTTGCGATTAAGTTAAGGTTGAGTCATATTGTCATAATTAAGGGGGAGTTTTAGAAATAGTAATTACTTCCATATGCATGAAATGTATGAAGAGTAGAGTTAAGTTAAGGAAAAAAAATGAGTCTAATATGAGAAGTCAAGTGATCCATAGTTAGAAGTTTAATGCTTTATTTAGAAGAGTTAAGTCAAGAAAAAAGAAAAATGTTGAGTTAAGTTAAAGGAAAGTTATAAATTTTTAGTTAAAGAATGAAGTCTTAGTTTGCATGAGGAAAGGAAAGTTAGAGTTTGCATGATTCCATATTTAGAAAGTTTGGTTTTTATATACATGTGGTTGGGGCATTGTAATGTGAAGCAAGAAGAGAGAATAGTTGTAGCTTGGTGGATATATATGAGAGAATAATTAACGAATAGAAATTATTTATTCAAGTATAAGCTTGTGTACTCATTTATCTTTTGTTTGCATGCTTATATTTGCCTCTGACTAACAAGAACTTATCTCTCTACACTTTGTCATGTAAGAAAATTGTGTCATGACTTGTGCAATGACCCACCCAATCATGCTAGACATTGGGTGATTTCACACTATCTAAACCCATATAAACTTATGCATTTCCCCTCCAACTCCTTCACCAACTCTTCATCTCACGTTAGCACTTATAATCCAAATGGTACTTGGTCAAATTCTTGTTGCCTTAGCCAACTCTCTTGTCGCATTTACAAGCAATCGTTCCAAATTGAATAAGGTTGCATCCTTCCATTTCGAATGGGTCAATGTTTTGTATTACATAATTTTCCCAAATGATAGTTTGGCC
Source organism: Pinus tabuliformis (assembly GCA_031772625.1). Classification (NCBI taxonomy): domain Eukaryota; kingdom Viridiplantae; phylum Streptophyta; class Pinopsida; order Pinales; family Pinaceae; genus Pinus; species Pinus tabuliformis. Next base: position 154,883,488 of record CM062812.1, read on the forward strand.
CAACTTGTCTCAATAGTCATTTGTGCTCCTTTGTGCTCACCTATCCCACCATGTCCACTCTAGTTGATTCAACTCATTCTAATGGGTGCCTGTTTACATGTTTGTATGCTACCCTCATCCATTCATTACATGTGCTACATACCCTTGTCTTCAAACTAAACTTGTTCAATCATCTTGTGCAAGCCCCTTGATGCTTCACATGGCATAAAAAGGAAAACAAATGTCTAGTGCTTGTTATCATTCCATAATACGTTTATTGCTCTCATTCACCTAATATGATTATTCTAAGTGTCTTTCCTATCAAGCCAGGTTTTTAAATCCAAATCAAATTGTGTTTTGCATTAAGAGAGAATATGAATATATACAAGGATAGGGAAACTATTGGGTTTCATCTCCCAATGTATATTTGTTTTCTAACTTCCTTTATTTTTTTCTATTTACAATATTTACATAAGTTTTCCTAATCCAAAATATTAGGTGTCAAAATCCCCGCCCCCCCTTAATATGAAGGGATGTTGGTGAGTCCAAGAATCATTATTAATATTTAAAACTTTTCCCTTCCAACTGCTTTGGTGAATATGTCTGCAATATGTTCATTTGTGGAACAATGTCGTAGGTGGATTGTTTTGGCCTCAACATGATGTCAAATAAGATGGTATTGTGTATTGATGTGCTTCATTCGATCGCATAACTTTGTGTTCTTAGCCAAATTCATTACATAAGTGTTGTAAATCAAAAGAGGAGTTGAATTTACTTGTTTCTCCTGCAAATATTCTAGAATTTTCCTAAGCCACACAGTTTCCTTTGTTGCTTCAACTACTGCCACATATTATGCCCCATTTGTGGAATCTGGTGGAACTGACTATTTGCATGACCTCTAGGAGACAAATCTTGTTCCAAGACACATAACATAACCTAAAGTAGATACTCCATTTTATTTAGCTCCATCAAAGTGTGAATCAGATTATCCAATCAAGCTAAAGTAACCCACCTGTGTATACTTAGTCAAAAGTATTAAGCTCCCTTCAAGTAATTTAGAACTCTTTCTACAGTAGACCAATGACCCTCACAAGGCTTTTGCATAAACATGGAGAGGATTCCAACAACAAATGAAATGTTTGGTCTGGTAATAGTCAGGTAGTTGAGACTTCCTAGTAGTTAAGTAGTAGTCCTCAAATTTTTTTCCTTCAATGGATGTGAGCTCTAAATTTTTTTTTCCATTGGAATAGTTAAAGGATTGCACTTAGACATGCAAAACCTATTCAAAATATCTCCAATGTACTTCTTCTAAGAGAAGAATATGTTGACGGTGCTGGACCCGCAAACATGTCAGGGGATCGCCCTGGTAAGAAGTCCCAACTAGGCCTCAGACCGTGTGGTGTATGAGTCCCAACAGTGGGTCATACGGTATCACCTTGACTACGATGGTGCACAGAGGCAAGTAAGATGTCCCTATTGGTAGAAAGGGTGTGACATATGCAGTATGCCAAGGAAGGTGCATGAGCGATTCTAACACATGGGGGGTGAGGTGAGTGCACCCCTTGGAAACATGTGAAAGAACAAAGTTACGAAGGGAACAAACAAGCAAAGATGCATCACAAACCAAAAAGCAAGTGAGCTAGAAATCCAAAGTGATGATTAAACCAACATCACATTTCAGTAAGATTCATACATACTTATATAGGAAATCCATACATGCATGCGTAAGCAAATAGATACATATATTATTAGAGTAGACAAGTTAGCTGAAATACAATAACAACATATGCATGAAACGTGTTAGCTCTGTTATATTTAGAAGTCAAAGTTCTAGTCATACAATACAACCATGACCAACCACTAGTTCTAACAACGGAATGCCAAAGTCACTACCGCCTGCTCCTCCGAAGAGATATTCTAGCTCTGCACAATGGAGAAGCCAAGGCTTGTTACAATACTTGTCCAAGCTTTCTCTAAGATTGTTGGCTTAGTGGTTCCTAAGCCAGGTTCAGAGTTAGTTGTGCCAAACAAATCCATACACTACTGGCCCTTTCGGCATCAATTTGTAGAGCGCGAACTGAAGTCTCACCCGAAGCAGTATGGGGGGATGCTGGAACCAAGTTTCCGCACCCAAATATTAGTGTGATGTCATTTTGTTCCCTAGATCTACCTTCACGCAAGTCCATATGTCCTTATGACTTATCGATGTAACTTCCTTTAATCAGCCTCTAGACCTCTTCGAAGGTCTATGACTAGATTTTGCAGACCGTGAATCGGTGAATTAGCTACTTACACGCATCATAGATTACTCTTAACCCAGTATTTACTTAGATCTACTAAGTGTTTGATATTTTTAACATACAATGACATAATCTTCACGTAAGCACTTCAGATAACAATATAGATCCAGTAAAGTTTCACATCAATACATCATTATTTCACAAAACCATCATTTATCACAGCATAAGCGCATTCATTCGTAACAGAAGTAAAGAGATAAAACACAGGAATTTCTAGAATAATATTCTTTTATTGATATTCAGTTAATCTTATAGACTCAAGACTCCCCTGCGCACTCAGTTGTAGGGGTCCACGCACTCATCTACGGACTCTACTCTAGGCCTCTACGCACTCAGTTGCAGAGCCTTTCTTCTACCTTCTGCACTAACTTAGACTCCTTCTACCGTACCCATAAAAAAATTATATTCTTCTATTATGCCTTAGACTCTCTAAGATACACCAATTTATACAATCCCATGGTTCACGAACCATGGGTAGATCTTCAAAAAGCCGATTTAACTTACATAAAAGAGGTTAAAAACCCTTTTTGACTCTTTACTTAACTATGTGCTCTGCAACCACAATTTATGGAGACTTTCCATCTTTTTACATAAAACTTGGGCTTTTATGCCAAAATTAACCCAGGGAACCCCATCCCAACAGGCCCCCAACACAAAGGTCATGACTTGCCCTCGAGTCACACGGCTGGCGCGAAGATCTTGCTGCAAATATCCCCCAGCTCTACTTGTGCAATCACTGCTTCAACATCACTCTGCATGGCTACCTGCTTGATTTGTTCTACCAATTGCTCTGTGGCTGGTCCTTCATTGGCTCTCTTGATTTGTTGTTGCATACTCTGCAATTTCACCAAGAACCTCGTCTACGCGAAATTTTCTCATGAAATTTCCAGCTAATATTTGTGTAGAAATTTTCACTGCGGGATCGGTGATAGATGTGATGGAGTACTCGTACAACTTTTTAACCAGCTTAAACTTTGTAACAGGTGGAGATAGTGCTGGATACTTGTGAGGAGTATTGTACTATGTATTGTTACATGTTCTCAATCATTATAATATACAAATAGTGTGGGGTTTTCAGCTGTAATCTTTCCCCGAGATACATACTGTGTTAATGTGTGCATGCTATTGATGTTTCATTATTTTTAATGCTGCTAAATTGATGATCAACGTAGAGGAGGTTATGTATTGTGCATGTATTCTGCAATAGTGTATAATCGAGATAATCTCTATGAATAAGTGTTTATTATTCAAAATTTCTACATGGTATCAAAGTTGGTTGATTTGTAGAAAACTTTCTACAGGATATCAAAGCGGGATTGATCATGAGATCTATTATTCAGAAAGTGTTTACATTTTATTTCTTCAGGCAGAGTCTATAATCGGGCCAGGTAGCTTCTGGATTCATCCTTCTTTTGGAAGGTGAGATATCTGGTGAATGCCCATACAGTCGATCTCTGTACAAGAAATACTTTGTTCTCATGAATTTTAGATCAGAAGTGGTTGAGTTTTGAGCTAGTGGAATGGTGCTCAAGGACAAACTCAGAAACATTAAGTGTGAGAATGGAGACAGTATTCCCGAGTATCTCACTAAGTTCACCCAGTGCCAAGATGAGCTAGGAAGTGTGGGGGTGACTGTTGATGATGAGAACTTCAGTTAGAACTCATGCATGTGAGTTCTGTGGAGTTGGATGTGGAGTTGATGGAGTTGTGTTCAGTTTGACTTAGTTGAACTAGTTGTATTTAGTCTAACTAAAGAATACAATAGTGATGAGTTGTGTGAATTAAATATTAATTAATTCACTAATTATTAACTCATAAAGAAACTAAATAATACATTAGCTAACTCAGTGCATGGACAGTTCAACAGAGACAGGTGTTAGAGGTAAGTGAAAGGGTGAGTTGTGACTATCAGTTGTGCATGAGATTTTGCATATGCATGGATTGAGTTATGCCAATGAGGATTACGCAGTGTGGGTCAATACCAAGGCAATTATAGCTTGTGCTCACGTGATTTTGGATCAGCCAAGGTAAATAGGAGTTTGGATTAGCCATTCATCATTCATTCTCTTGCAGGGTTCTGTAGTGGAGGCAGGCAAAGCAGTGGAGGAGATTTGAGCAGTGATTGTTCGGATCTGAGCTAGTTTTGTGTGTAACAGGTGGAGATAGTGCTGGATACTTGTGAGGAGTATTGTACTATGTATTGTTACATGTTATCAATCATTATAATATACAGATAGTGTGGGGTTTTCAGCTGTAAGCTTTCCCCGTGATACATACTGTGTTAATGTGTGCATGCTATTGATGTTTAATTGTCTTTAATGCTGCTAAATTGATGATCAACGTAGAGGAGGTTATGTATTGTGCATGTATTCTGCAATAGTGTATAATCGGGATAATCTCTATGAATAAGTGTTTATTATTGAAAATTTCTAAAAAAATTTCCTTCATCTTCTCTGACAGGTCGCGCTCACTCGTCTTTCCGCCAAACTCCTTGGCTGGATTCAAGCTTGAGTGTGGTAATAACGTGATCCGATGGATCAACATACCTGTAATCGGGATTGACTTGCTCAGCCACAAACATCCATCATGCACCAGGGTCAACAACTTCTTGATACAAATGAGGTTTATGTTGGAGCTGTGGTAGTAGGGCACCCACAACAGGTTCAACAACCCCGACTAATTCACTCCGCGAATGCACACGATTGGCTCCAACACACTGACACCATATTCCTTGTAATACACCCTCTTCTTATAATTCTTCGTCGTAAGGTGGGGGAACCTCTTATGGTCTGCCAAAGCCCATTCTTCCAGCTTTAATTGGTGCACTTGTGCTAGGCGCGGTCCTTCAAATGTGATGCTCTTGGGTAGTAGGGGTGTGTGAATCAGGAATTTATTTGCGTCTGGGTCTTTGGTTATCTTCAATTTTCCCTTACGCGGAGGGATATAATCCAGCAACTTGGAGATAGGCTCCACGCCCTTAGCATCTATATCCTCCATGCCCTCTTCGGCCTCCAAATCTACCACTTTCCCCTTATCCTTCGCTGACTGTTTATCTTTCTTCTGGGCTTGGGTAGCAGAGTGCTTCTTCGGTGACTCGCGCACTGACATTGGCCTCTTCTGCTTGTCTTCCTTGGGCTTGGGGGCTTCTCTCACTGGTGTAGGTTTCGGTCGAGGCGACCTTAGTGCCGTACGCACATGTTGGGAGCGGGATCCCCCAAGGGCAGTTTTGGGGCTAAAAGCCCATGTTTGAGTTAAATTTTGTAATAAAATGGTAAAGTCTCCACATTTTGTGGTCACGGAGCGTGAAGGTGTTATGTGTGATTAAGGGTAGTCTGCCCTTAGTTTTGTAAATTAAATTCAGCTGTAAGAAGTTCTACCCATGGTCCGCGGACCATGGGATTGTATAAAAAGAGCTAAGCTCTAAGTATTTTTGGAGACATACAATGATGAATAATGTAAGAGAGTTGTATCTCTAAAGTAAGAAGTCTAAGTCCTGGGTCATAGCATTGGTAGAGCCTCTGTAGCTGAGTGCGCAGAGGCCTAGGGTACAAATCCGCAGCTGAGTGCGTGGACCCTAGCAGCTGTGTGCGCAAGGCGAGCAAATTTTGTAAACACTTGGAAGATATCAATAAAGAGAAATATTCGACAATTCCTATGTATTTGTTTTTTTATTGCATCTTGATATGTTATGTATGAATTTCCTTTATTATGCTTATGTGATGCGCAAATGAATGCAATTACGTTGAATAATTGAATGCAATTACGATTATCTATTTACGCGGTGCTAAATATAATTATTTGATAAGATAAGCAAGTCACTTAGAGTAATTGGGGAATATGCACGGCACGTTGCCATAGTAGCGCAAAAGTACCTGAGAAGCAGGCCAGGGCTACGCTGTTGAGGGACAAAGTCCCCTAGGGTCTTGGGTTGACTCGGTTAGGTTGAGTCTGCCGAACCAGAGATTCTGGGTTCGATCCCTAGTGGAGTCGCCAATTTTGTTGAGGGACAAAGTCCCCTAGGGTCTTGGGTCAATACCCTAGCAGAGCGGGGGTTATCTACAAAGAAAAGCAAGCATTCCATACAGCCATGATGCTAATATAAACAAACTACATGAAGAGAGGTGCACCTGGGGGTCCTTCATTTGGGTAGATCCAACCAGGTTCCAAACCCTCTTGGAGTTCCTTTCAATCCTTCAACCTGCAAAATAATCAATTCAAGAAAGCATAGCAGTATATGGACCAAGCATCATAAGGAAATCAACTTCATAGCATATTGAAAGGTATTTAGTTATACAATTGAAACAACCATTCATATGTAAATCACAACATTGATATCATAAGCATGAAGAAGATTAATATCAGGAACAAGACAAGTGTTTCTTTTATTATAGATAACTGAAATATAGTAAGGAATGATTTCACCTAAGTCTTCTTTTCGCAGGCTCCAAGCGGAACCATCCTCCGGATTCGTCTAATCTCAAGCCTTCAACAAACTCCTTCCATGACTCACTCAAGGATATCTCAACTAATGGAAAGACATCATAACTCAAGGAAACAAGGGTTTCCTGTAAAAGGGGAAGTGTTGGAAGCACAAGGATCTTCAGACCTGATCAGGGATAATCTCAGCAGAGTGATTTTTCTCTCTATTCTCTCCTCCCTTAGGCCTTCCCATTGAAGCCTTTTTATACTTCGCCCAAAGTATTTTTTTAGTTGGGAATTCGTTGGGAACAGTTGGGCCATGGGCATTAATAGGTAATCAACAGGTAAAACCCGTGATCTCCACCCAAAATTGAGATTTAATTTTTTAAAGTGTTTTAAGACATATACGCGGGTTGGGAATACATAGACCCATGTACACGTGTTTAGCTCAGGGCAATATCGCGTATAGGGAGTAAAACACTGTTTTCGAAGTATTTGGACTAGGTCTGGAAGGAGGGGTTGCCCTAGGCCATGAGTGTAGCATCACAAACATCAAGAGTGAGATTTGGAGCTATAACATGCACGAAGGTCGATCATACCCTTTCGTGAAGGTATTAAAGGACAGGATAAAGGGCTCATCTTGCAAGCCCTAGAGTGAAGCGACCTGCATGAAGGCATGGATAGAAGGAATCAAATGACATCACAACCATCTCAGGATGCGGAAACTTGGTTCCAGCATCCCCCCATACTACTTCGGGTGAGACTTCGGTCCACACTCTATGGGTTGATGCCGAAAGGGCTAGTAGTGTAGGGATTTGTTTGGCTAATTAACGTTGAACCTGGGTCAGGCCCCCATCAAGCCAAAAAATGGTTTCGTTGTCGCGACCGGAATCTATATAAGAGATGTGTGATGTCGTACCACTGGAATCCATCTAAGAAGGAGATATGAGATTGTTTGGATAGGAAGATCGACGAATTCGCAGCACAGGAGAACAGAAACCTGTAACCGAAAAAGGAACAGTGGTTGGACAGATATCTATACACAAAGATCAACGAAATATTTTTCTGCTTCTTCCCCATCGAGCTATACGAGTGGATTGCAAAAATAGCAGACAACCAAGGAAGGTGGAAACTTGACGGTCCTATTGTTTGGACCCCGGAGATAATACAGAAATTGGAAGCATCTGTGGACAAGAAAGTCCACATTGTCAATCATTGGCTCGATCGTGTCATAGGAGGATTGTGACTGAATTTGCAGTTGACACCTCAGTCAGATACAGTGAGGCAAAGCGATGCTTTTTCAAAGGACCATGAGGTAAGTATGTAAAATATTTGAATACCTGGATTAAAATGCTATTGTGCGAAAAATGGATTATGCAGCTACCTTGATGTTTGGAACTACGTGAAGCAGAAAAACTTACAAGAATGAAGGAAAAAAGGGGTCGGAGTATAGTCCATTAATTTCACCTCCGCGAGGTGATGAGGAAGAGATAGCGAAGTTTTCTCCATGAAGTTCTATTCAGTTAATAAGACAAGGAGTCCCGCAAATACCACCTCCACCCACACCACCCCCGACTTCACCACCATCGCCTCCAACTTCACCTGTACCACCTCCACCTCCACAACAGTTTAGTATGGAAAATAAAGTGAAGTTGCCCTTGTTCAAAGGCTTGGGAAATGAGGACCTAGACCAATTCTAGTTCGTTGTGAAGGCTGTATGGGAATATCAAGGTGTTACAGATGATCATATAAAGAAAGCAACACTTGTTAGTGCTCTGCAAGATCGCACGCTAACCTGGTATATTAAGTACTCTAATGATAACCCAAATGCTGGGGTGGCAGACATCCAGGCAGCACTGAATAGAGAATTCAGTAGGCCTAAATCTAAGGTGAAATCAATTGTTGGATTCAAATAAAACACGATGCAACCAGGCGAGACACCTTGGGAACTAGATCAGAGGTTGAATTTTACAATCCACGAGTCCAACATGAACTTGATAGTCAGACAGCATCGCGAGTGGTTTGTGGCTTCGCTACTGCCACACTTAAGGGTTGCGCTATCGCAACAGAAGATAACCACTTAGGCAGAGACCTTGGAGATTACCATGAGACTACATGAAACTCTGATGCAAGATCCAAATCTAGGATTTCAACAAATCCATGTGTTGTTGAAGAATCTGTGCCATGAGATGCAAAGTCTAAAGCAAGACAAGACGATTCGACCAAAGGTGCGCAAGGAGGTATGTGTAGGTTTTAACCCCGTACAAAAATTACCTGCATACGAATTCTAAATCACAAAAAAAATAAACAATGCGAGAGCATAACACATAAAACACATATACACAAAGATTTTCCCCTGGATCCCAAAACCAGGACTACCAGCTTGATTTTTCATTATTTTTTTTTCCTTTCAATGTTACAATACATATTTATACATGCCGCAGCATCCAATACCATGGACCGAAAACCATCGCATCCAAAACCAAGGACCGAAAACCATAGGTAGGTTCACCCAACCTAATATAGGGTCCAAAAAAAAATTTCCCGGGGCGCTGCCCCGAACCCCGTAGAGGGGGGCTACCTGCCCCCCTCAAACGCCCCGCTGCACAATCGACGCAACGAAGGGGAGGTGGAGCCCCCGGTTCACTACGTAGGTTAGTCGTGGAAAGAATATAACACAACCCAACAACCTCCCACTTGTTGTTTTCTTTCCACAGGGGGCCACAGGAGAGCTTAGTCATTTTTCCAGCCCTGAAATGTCCATTGTTTCTCTACACCAAGAGAATTTCTCAGAGCTCACAGCTTTTGTTAATGCATCTGCAATATTCTTCAAAGTGTCCACCTTTACTAGCAACACCTTTTTGTCTTCTATCATATCCCTCACAAACTGATACTGAACATCAATGTGCTTTGTCTTTGAATGATAAGCAGGGTTCTTTGCCAAGAAAATTGCAGTTTGGCTGTCACAGTCTATTCTTATAGCTCCCTGTACTAACCCCATACTTGAACACAATATTTGCAACCAAACTACTTCCTTGCTTGCATGAGTGGCTGCCATGTATTCTGCCTCTGTAGTTGATAGTGCCACTACATATTGTTTCTTACTCATCCAACTGACTGCACCTCCAAATAGGTTAAACACATACCCACTTGTAGATCTTCTCTGATCCAAATCTCCAGCCCAGTCTACATCAACAAAGCCACGAATATCCAACACTCTGTCTAATCCTGGTCTTCCTTTGTAGCACAAACCATAATCACTAGTGCCACGCAAATACCTGAAAACTCGCTTCACTGTTGTCCAGTGCTCCTTCCCTGGTTTTGACATAAACCTGCTCAATACTCCCACTACATGTGCAATGTCTGGTCTAATACAGACCAATGCATACATCAGGCTACCGACTGCACTTGCATATGGAACACGGGACATGTCCTCTTCCTCTTCTTGTGTCTTGGGACACTATTTAGCAGATAACCTCACACCTACAGGAATAGGAACCTTCACCGGTTTACTATCCTGCATATTAAACCTCTGCAGTATTGTCTCAACATACTTCCTCTGGTTTAACCAGAGCTTCCTCTTTGCCCAATCTCTTTTAATTTCCATGCCCAAAATATAGTTTGTAGCACCAAGATCTTTCATGTCGAATTTGGAGGACAATTGGGTCTTCAAATCCTGGATAATTTATTTGTCATTTCCAACCAACAACATATCATCCACATACAAGACCAGATAAATAACACTGTCACCAATTAATTTAAAATACACATAGTGATCTGCTTTGCTTCTTGTGAAGCCAAGTCCCCGTATAAATGTATCAAATTTCTGATACCACATCCTTGGTGACTGTTTTAACCCATACAGTGACTTCTTTAACTTGCATACCATTTCTTTCTTACCCTTCACCGCAAAGCCTTTAGGTTGCGATAGCTATGAGATTGGACCAGGATCAACCATTTCTCTAAATTTCAGATTGAGAGGAGGGGCTCCGTATCAGGGACAGCCAAGCTCCCTAGGGGGAGACAGGGGTAAAAAACCTAATTCCCAGCATCAACCCAAGGGAGGGCTATCCTACAAAAATATACTTCAGGGCAGCAGAGACACAGGGTCCTCTTCAGACCAAGGCGGGAATATACCCAGGCCTTACATTGTAGATCAATCAGAGGCAACACCAGTTTTAAATTTAGATGCACCAGGGCTTGACGATTACGTTAGGTCCTATGAAACACAAGCCCTTATATGCCGTTTCAACAGTTTTTGACCCAAGCCATTGGACCTATTCCATTGGATTTTCACCAGCTGGACCATGGAATGCGATATTCATCTATGTTCAAAGGGGTTCTTTATAGTAAGATTCACATCAAAGGAAGTCAGAGATACAGTCATTAGTTCTGGGCCATGGTTCTGGGGTACATCGGGGCTGTTTATGACCCCATGGTTCCCAGATTTTGATCCAAACAAAATGACTGTAACCAAAATGCCGGTTTGGGTTAGATTATTCAATCTTCCACTGCATTTTTTGAATGAACAAGTCCTGGAAAGCATTGGGAACAGCATAGGGAAATATATCAAAACAGACATGGATAGGATTGATGAAAGGATCTACACCTTCGCACGTATCTACGTGGAGGTAGATTTAAGCAAAGGGTTGCCGGAAAATATAAGGCTGATCTACAAACAACAAAATTGGCTGCAAGTACTGGATTATGAAAACACTGCTTTCAGATGCAGGCTTTGTAGACAGACAGGTCACCTACAAAGCACATGTCCAGACGCCAAGAAGTTAAACAATAAAAAGAAACAGAAAGGGAAGCAGAAGAAAGGATGGAAATTTTCACCCCCAGATTCAGAGGAAGAAGAATCAGAAGCAGAGGTGGAAGAGATCCCTACAGAGAAGACTGAGGTACCACCAGAAATGGAGTGTCAAAAGGAACCCACCCTGAACAAACAGACAGAGATGACAAGAGAGGATCCAGGCTTGGGAGGCTTCAAACGGCAACATCAATCTGATTCTTCAGACTCAGACAAAGAAGCTGGACCTCTGAATACAGAAACTCAGATAGTCATAGTTCCGACCGAGCCCACTCAAGGAGAGTGGCGTAAGGTCGAAAAGAAGAAAGGGAGAAAGACTTAGAGTGTGAGTCTTACAGTTTTTCTTCCTTTTTTCTTCTCTCTTTCTCTTTTCTTTTCTTCCTTTTTCTTTGTTCACGTTAGTCTTCTAACGTTGAGGGGGGTGCGATAGCATCCGAGCCTTTGTGGCGGTTATCTGTGCATATGATGTAACTTTTCATTATCTTTTTAATAAAAGTTACTGCTTTTTTCTTTGGAAAAAAAAGCCTTTAGGTTGCTTCATGTAGATTTCCTCTTCCAAATCCCCATGAAGAAATGATCTCTTCACATCCATATGTTCTACCTCAAAATCAAAAGCAGCAACAACAGATAAAAGTAACCTAATAGAAGTTACCTTAGCAACAGGAGAAAAAATATCACCAAAATCAATTCCCGGCACCTGGGAATAACCTTTTGCTACCAACCGAGCTTTGTATTTCTCCACCTTCCCTTCTGCATTTGTCTTCTTTATGAACACACATTTGCTGCCAATGGGTTTCCTTCCAGCTGGCAACTCCACCAGATCCCAAGCCTCATTTTTGTGCAAAGATGCCATTTCATCAACCATGGCCTCTTTCCAGAGTTTTCCATCCTCTGAATCTACTGCTTCCTTCACAGTTCTGGGATCATCATCAGTAACAAACAAAGAAAAATTTGAATAGAAAGCAGAAGGACTATACCTTTATGGTTGCCTTCTTTCTCGAACTGATCTTCTCACAACCGAAGTTTGTGGCTCTTCATCTTCTGATTCCTCCTCTGCTGCAGAGTCTGATTCTTCCTCCTTTAGCTCAAACTCTATCTTCTCAGGTTTCTTTGGTTGGACTTCATGTTTAATAACATCTTTCACCTCTCTGAAAACCACATCTCGGCTGTACACAACCTTCCGTGTGACTGGGTTCCAAAGCTTATAACCCTTTAAACCATCCTTATACCCAATAAAGATGCACTTTTCAGATTTACTATCCAACTTGGTTCGTTTCTCCTTTGGAACATGTACATATGCATCACATCCAAATACCCTCAGATGTGAAAGAGAGGGTTTCTTACGAGTCCATACTTCTTGTGGAGTCTTATCCTCCAACGCTGATGAAGGTGACCTGTTGACCAAGTAACATGCAGTATCCACCACCTCTGCCCAGAATTCCTGTCCTAACCTGGCACTACTGAGCATGCTTCTTGCCCTTTCCATCAACGTCTTGTTCATTCTTTCTGTGACTCCATTTTGTTGAGGTGTATATGAAGTAGTCTTCTGCCGTGCTATAACACACTTATTACAGAATTCTTCAAATTCCTTGCTGCAAAACTCTCCACCATTATCTGTCCTCAGCACCTTTATCTTCTTCTCTGTCTGATTTTCCACTAGAGCCTTAATTTCTTTAAACCTGTCAAAGACTTCAAATTTCTTCTTAAGGAAATATATCCACATATTCCTTGAGAAGTCATCTATAAATGATACATAGTACACAGACTTACCCAGTGATGGAACTTTCACAGGTCCAAACACATCACTGTGCACAAGCTCTAATATATGTTTCGCCCTCTTAGCACGAGAGGGGAAACTCACCCGATTCTGCTTCCCATATACACAATTTTCACAGAAATCAAAATCCAGAGAGCTATTACTCATACCTTCTACCATACCTTTACCATGAAGTATTCGAAGGCCCTTCTCTCCAATATGTCCAAGCCTTTGATGCCACAGCATGGTCTTCTTTCCAGAGACCACTAGATTTTCAGCTCCACTTTCAGGAACCACAAAACTGTTGCACCCGTCAACAACAGTGCTACCTTGCAGCTTGTACAGAGTTCTAGTCCGAACTCCCCGCATCAATACCAGTGCTCCCCGAACCATCTTGCAGGTATCCTTCTCAAACACTATTTTTACACCTACATCATCCAACTTGCTTACAGAAATCATATTTTTGGCCAATGCAGGAATATGCAAAACACCCTAAGTGTTCTAACCCTTCCACATTGCAACTTCAACTTTACTTTTCCGCAACCAATGATTCTAGCCTTCCTATCATCTCCTAAGAAGACATCACCACCATAGTATTTCTCATACTCGCAGAACCACTCTCTATGGGGAGTGAAGTGAAAGGATGCACCTGAGTCAATCAACCATGCCTCATGATCTACATGTGTACTTGAAGAAGCCAAGTACACATCTCCACCTTCATCTGAGGTGGTTTTCGCCTCTGCAAAAGGAGCATCATCTGATCCCTTTTCTTTATCCTGAGCTTTAGATTTACAGTCCCTTTTGAAGTGCCCTTCCTTTCTGCATTTCCAGCACACCACTTTTACAGGTTTTCCTGGAGATTTAGATCTCCCTCTAGATTTAGATCTCCCACTCGATGACTTATTTTTGTTTCTATTTTGGGACTGTCCTCGTACAGACAAGACATCACCATTCTGGCTCTCCATATTTTTGCATCTCATCTCCTCCGTCAGCAAGGCTGAGACTATTTCATCAAACTACAAAGCAGTTGCATTGCTACCTATTGCAATAACCAGACTATCCCACGAATCCGGTAGAGAACACAACAAACTAATGCACTTATCTTCATCTGAAATTTTAATATCAACAGACGCTAACTGACTTACCACATTATTAAATGCGTTCAGATGCTCTATCACCGAGTCTCCATCTTTCATCCTTAGGTTATACAGCTTTTTCCGCAGGAACAGTTTATTCACCAGAGACTTAGATTGGTCCAAAGTCCCTAACTTGTCCCACAAAGCCTTCGCCGTAGCTTCCCCTGATACATTCAGCAATACTGAATCTGAGACACACAATCGTATTGTGCTCTTTGCCTTCCGATCCAACTTCTTTCATTCTTCATCAGTCACTCCCGTTGGTTTAGTACCTGGATCTACCGTAATCCACTGATCTTTATCCACCAACAGATCCTCCATCTTGAGTTTCCACCACTCAAAAATCTAACCATTGAACTTCTTGATCTCTATCTTTCCGCTGCTCGCCATCTTCTTTCACCACCAGAATCGATCTCACAGATCTCCCACTGAACAGGGTCTACCACAGGCCCGTGCGAAACCCCTCAGCAACAAAGGCGTCCCCTTGAAGCCAAAACAACTCTGATACCAAATGTAGGTTTTAAACCCGTACAGAAATTACCTGCATACGAATTCTAAATCACAGAAAAAATAAACGATGCGAGAGCATAACACATAAAACACATATACATAGAGATTTTCCCCTGGATCCCAAAACCGGGACTACCAGCCTTATTTTTCATTATTTTTTTTCCTTTCAATGTTACAATACATATTTATACATGCCGAAGCATCCAATACCATGGACCGAAAACCATAGGTAGGTTCGCCCAACCTAATATAACACAACCCAACAGTATGGTGCTTGAAATGCAAGAGTCAAGGGCATGAAAAGGACCATTTCCCGGTCTTTGCGAATTATATTGCAAGAGGAGGACCGATGCCTATAAGGCCAGAAGTTCAAGCAGGACCTAGCGTGGGGCCTGCATTGTGGTGCATTATTTGTCAGGTAGCAGGAAAACATGCCACAAA
Organism: Pinus tabuliformis; assembly: GCA_031772625.1. Lineage (NCBI taxonomy): Eukaryota > Viridiplantae > Streptophyta > Pinopsida > Pinales > Pinaceae > Pinus > Pinus tabuliformis. Next base: position 154,898,842 of record CM062812.1, read on the forward strand.
TAACTGTCATTTGTTGCATAAGTTTGTATAGGCACCACAACAGCTATTCTGCAACTTTTGTAGGTCAATAGGGCATGATGATCGTAATTGCAGGAGTCATGAATTGATGATGGATCAAAATCCTGCCTATAGGGTTCAGGCCGAAATGTAGCCTCCTGACCAGAGCGCAGGGATGGCGCAGATAGGATTTCAGGGGCGCGGACGAGGCCAAGGTGGAGGAGGACCTGGTAGAAGTCAAGGACAGTTGATCTGCTACAATTGCAGAGGAACAGGACATTATGCCCGTGATTGCACTAATCCAACGCATCCGTCGTGCAAGTATTGCATGCTATTTGATCATGAAACGAAAGGTTGTCCTACACTGATAGCGAGGATACATGACAAAGGGGTGCTACCGCCTCTGCCGAATTAGAACCTGTAGATGATGAGGTCTAAACCGTGCGAAGAGGATCCAAATGTAAAGATAGTGCTCAGTAGTGGCATCGCAACAGGAGATGACAAGGGAAAACAGCCAGAGGACAATACATGGGTTCGAAAAGCTCTAGCGAAGGAGGCTGAGTTTGGTTTGGAGCATGCACGTGAAACCTTCATGGAAGCTAAGAAGAGCTTCGCTAAGGCCTCCACCTCAAGAAGCAAGGATAAGCTTGAGTAGGAGATGGACCCTTATATGCTTACAACTTTCTTGGAGACCTGTATGAAGTTACTAGTTGTGAAAGGGTTACAAGATCTCATCAATAGACATGTTGGAACCGCGCTGGGTGAGCTGTGCGTAGTACGAATGATCAGCAATCATAAAACAAGAATGGGATGAGAGATGAGACTGACCACGCAGATAGGAGAGTATGAAATGGATCAAGTTATTTTGGATCTGGGGTCAAACGCGAACATCCTACTGAGGCAGACTTGGGAACGAATGGGGAGGCCAGTGCTGCAATGGTCTCCGATTCAGCTAAGGATTACCAATCAGCAAAAGATCATCCCCATGGGGCTACTGCAGTGGGAGATTGTGGATATTGAAGGTGCAAGCGCGCTGGCTGATTTTGAAGTAATAGAGATAGTGGATGACAACAATCCCTATCCTACGCTCCTGGGAATTTTCTGGGCTACTGATATGAACGGTGTAATCAATCTAAAGAAGTGAAAGATGATATTTGAGAAGAAATCTCTATGCGTAATAATGCCCCTAGATCCTGTTGTGGGCTCGCGCTATACTGAACTAGTCCACGATTATGAGAGTGATGACGATCTGGACTGTATCTATAAGATAACAGAGCAAGATCAAGATTGAGTGAATCCCACCAGGGATGGATGGATTACATGGGATCCTGGGAGTTCTTGCACTTTAGACTTCGATGAAGAGATAGAATGATGGCAGAATCAGTTACATGAAGTAACTATGCTGAATTGCAACATGATGACCCAATCGCTATGCTGTGTGTCCTCAGAGGTAAGAAATCTTCCTACTTATGATGGCATGAATGAGGTAGATATCTTTTTGGATGCATTTGAAAGGGAGGTACCAGAAAAGAAGCGCTTCCAGGCGTTGGACTGGGCACTGCGTGCTATTCTCGCAAGATGGTGGGGTACACATAAGGGAAGCTTTAATGATTGGCATGAATGTAGGAGGATGATGAGAACATGATTCGGGAGGACTAAGATTCAAATGACAGACAAGTATGATGGGCATGATGATCCATGCGTGCATTTGGCCAAATGGACCTATGCTTATGGAGAAAAGCCCCAACTTGAATGGGTGCACTTGTTCTGTCACACCCTGGATATTGTCCCGATGAACTGGTATGTAGAAACTGAGCTTTGCCATGGGACAGGTGAATGGGTTATCCTAGACGAGGGATTCATGATGACATTCAATTTTGAGGACGGGTTTGACAGTATTGATAAAGCACTACAAGAGGTGAAAGAAACAATCTTTAGGATACTGCAGGATCCTTTAGACCTGATTCAACCTTAATGGGCTACTCAGTTGAGTCACGCGCTAGAATGTTATAATGTAACTGTTAAAGAAGAAGATGAGGATTCGCGGAAGAATAACATTCCAGAAACAGAAGGTCACTATGAGGTTAAAGGACCATAGATTGAGAACACTAATATAACCACACCATTGAAAACCAAACAAGTAGAAATTGGTACAGAAGCAGAGCCCAAATTCGCAAAGATTGGAGACTGCTAGGAAAACGAGAGGGTGGATAAGGTCACTGAATTGCTCCATGAATACCAGGATTTATTCCCTACCAAGTTCACAGATCTGAAGGAGATAATCAGGGACCTAGGAATGATGAATATTATGTTGAAGCTTGATGTAAAGCCAGTTAAGAAAAAACCTTACCGTCTCAATTTGAAATATAAGGAGAAGGTCTACTTAGAGCTAGACAAGATGCTCGTGGCAGGCATCATTGAGCCTGTGGAAGAATCTGACTGGGTAAGTCCAATGGTGGTATAGGAAAAGAAGCAAAAGGATGAAATAAGGATATGCGTGGATCTCATAAAGCTGAATGATGCTTGTGTACATGATCCTTTCCTGACTCCGTTCACTGATGAAGTGTTGGACAATGTAGGTGGCCAGGAAGCATATTCCTTCACTAATGGGTTCTCTGGGTACTACCAGATCAAAATAGCGCCAGAGGATAGGAGAAAGAAAATCTTCACGACTGAGTGGGGTTGTTTTTAGTACACTGTAATGTCATTTAGATTAAAGAATGTGCCTATGATATTCTCACGTGTAGTCATTGCTGCGTTCAAGGAATTTATTCATAAGTTCCTGGAAGTATATTTTGATGATTGGACCATGTTTGGGCTGGTTAAACGCCATGTATCAAGCTTGCGCCTGATGCTGGATACCTGTCAAGGATACCAAATCATGCTCAATCTCAAGAAGTGTATGTTTTGTGTTCCTTTTGGGAACCTATTGGGGCATGTGGTTTGCAGGTAGGGACTGATGGTAGACCCTGCGAAGATCACAGTGATACTGAACTTGGAAGCACCGAGGAGTGTGAAACAACTACGTGCTACCCTGGGACATATGGGATATTACAGAAATTTTATCAAAGGCTATGCCCAGGTCACTGTGCCTATGGAAAAATTGTTGAAGAAGGATGTCACATTCTGTTGGAACGATGATTGTAAGAAGAGCTTAGATATATTGAAATAAAATATCATCACTGCGTCGATTCTAGTCTTCCCAGATTGGAAGAAGGAGTTTCATGTACATGTTGACGTGTCATGTATAGCACTGGGAGCATTACTAACACAGGCTGGCGAAGAAGGCTTGGATCATCCTATCACATTTGCAAGCCGAAGATTATTCAAAGCGAAGAAGAACTATTCCACAACCGAGTGCGAAGGGCTAGCCATGGTGTATTTGCTCTAGAAATATAGGCTCTATTTGCTAGGAGGCCATTTTAAGATGTATACAAATAACTCTGCGCCGAAGTACCCGGTCAATAAGCCTATGTTGTGGGGGCGAATCTGCAGGTGTCTCTTATTGTTCCAGGATTATGATTTTGAAGTTATTGTGAAGCCTAGATGACTGAATGTAGGACCAGACCATCTATCGCGCATTGAAATAGGGGAGGAACCCACTAACTTGGAAGAAGGATTGCCTGACGCATAGCTATTTCCAATGCGTGTCGCGGATGGTCACTTTTAGGATATAATACATTTACTAACAACATGTATTGCACCGGAAGGATACACTGTCCAACAAAAGAAGGAATTAGTGGTGCGCGTGGAACATTTCTCTGTTATTGTTGGGCATCTATACAAGATGGGGTCTGATGAGATATTGCGACGGTATGTACCAGAGTTCGAAAGAAGAAGCATCCTCGTGGATGCTCATGGAGGCGCTATGGGAGGACATTATGTAGGAAGAGCAATCGCGCAAAAGATTCTACGTGTAGGGTTGTGGTGGCCAATGATGAGCCTCATAAATGGGTAATTGTATAGGCTCATTTTACCTTCTAATCTAGTCAAATAAACCATTATCTTAGCTTATTGTATGATTTTCTGATTATATTTATGCTTATAGGGTGAGTTGAGTTAGTTATTATGCCATGTGGTCTAACATGTATTTAATGCAGATTATTGATGGATTTCGAGGTCAAAGTCAAGGATCTAGTGGTCAAACTGTAGTAATAACTTGAAGTAGATAGAGGAGAGGACTTATAGGAGGGAATACCCCTCATTTATTTCTCCTCACTTCGAATTCCCCTTCATTCAGCTCGGAGTACAAGCAGCTGAATCATGCACTAGAAGGCAGTCGAGCAAGTGGAAGATGATTGATAGTTATCTCAAGTTTTGGGAGCCAAGCCTCCCTGATTTTAAGGAAGTTGTTGGTAGCTTCAGATGTATAATTAGAAAGGCGTAGGGCCTCACTAGGTTCAACTTTCTTTTCTTGTGTAAAATCTGCTCAAATTTTGAGCTTACTATTTTATGACAGTTTTATGTAATCTTGCTATTTTTTGATATGAAGATGGAATCCTTTTTGAGCTAGCACTGAGTTACCTCAGAGAGCTAAAGCTCTTAGGTTAGGGCCCAATCCAAGTAGCCAAGCTTCTATTTACTTGTATTTGTATGCTTTACTTCAGTTTGTAGATTAGTTTGTTGTTAGATGTATTTCTCTTATGGTTAAGAATAGGTTGCTTTTGATGATTTAGTAGCTTGCTTCCAATTGTGCTTTATTTAGTAGGTTAAGCAGTGATCAGAGAAGATTCAAATGGATAGAAATAGTGCCTTGGCCTCTCTTCCTCCCTCTGGGACCATGATTTGAGGCAAAGACTCTCTTTTTGCCCCAAAAACACAGATTTTCCTCATTCCTAGGACTTCTAGTGTTTGCAGCTCTCTAGTAGGTTGATAGTCCAGTTTTGCTTTGCTTTAGATCTTCTTTATCATGTTCACTTCTTTATTTACAATATTCCTTTTGCATGCTTTCCTTTCTTACAGCATTTCCTTCTATACATCATAGTTTAGTCCATTTTAATGCAAAACTCTATTTTTCCTAGGATGCACTCATTTCATTGGTTGCTTGATTTTCTTGGTTGACTATCAGTTTCTATGCAGCAGATCTCTTCCAGTAGTAGGCTAGCTTACCAAAAATCACACCCTCCATATAATCCATGCCCTATAGGTCTCCCAAACTTCACCTCAATTCTACCCTAATTTCCTTCATTTTTCATATAACTTCTTCCTCTCTTCTTGAGCAAACCCAATCATCTTTCTCTCCCATGGTGATTCATGATAGACCTTAGGTGCCTTAACACCTCATTCCAACCTTCATCCAATTTTTCCACCCACTCTCACACCCTCAAAATAGTGAAAATTTCTCTCGGCCTCCTCTTGTAGGCCTCCTGTAGTTTCCCTGTTTTCCTCCTGTAGTTTTCTTGTGTCCTCCTGTAGTTTTCATGTGTCCTCCTGTAGTTTTTCTTGTATGCTTTCTTTTGAAGGATGAATGTGGGAAAAGCCTCCAAAAGGCCACCTAAGACCTCCTATGACCCATCCACACCATCCTACATCCTCCCAAGCTCCAAAACCGCCCTCTAACGCCACCTATTCGCTGCCACACACACAATAAATTAGATGCATGTTAAATTCACATAAAAACACATAAAAATCCAAAAATATGTTTTTTGCTTATTTACTTCCAAAAATAGCATGGTTAGATGTTGTTTACTTCCTTGAGTAGGTAATGGCATTTCTTTCATGGTTTTCATAGTGTTTTTGGCAAAAGTAGAATTAGCTTGTTAATTAGGGTTTACTAGGTTTTGCTTTACATTCCAGTCTTTCTCCTTTGTGCAGTTAGAATAGCATTTGTAGAGTAATATTTCTTTCATTTCATCACACATAGATCTGCTTCTGAAATCTATAGAAGTTGGCTTGAGCTCCTAGTGATCTCGCACCGGTTGACCAAGTGACAAGTTGCAGTGAGAACTAGTACTTGTGCATATAGCACCGACGCTTCCAAGTTTGTTATGAATTACCGAGTTGATAAAACTAAAGTTGGTAGCCTAGGAGTTGCAGCATTCTTGTTGCAATACTGGCACTCACCAATTTTTGGTGCCGTTGCCAGGGAAGCATCAGAGTATTATGTGATTACTGCTTTCTTATATTTCTTATTGCAACATTCTGGTAATAATTTATTTCGTTAAAAGTAGACTAGTCATTTCTTTTCTTTCAGTTCCCAACACCCCCACTACTTCACACAGCCAACCTTCTCTCTTCTTCAGTGGCTACAATCAAGAAGAACCCTTAGGTGAACATCCAAACATATTTGAAGAACCTATAGGGGAAGAAGAAGAAGAAAACATTCCTCTGGAGCCAATGGCTGAAAACAGAAATGCTAGGGGAAATGGAGAGAGAATATAGGGTACCTTCCCCATTTGAGAGACCAATGGGGACACAAAAATGAAGAATATAAGTCCTTCAACCCTACCTCACTTCCATGGTCTGACTATAGAAGATCCTGACACCTTCTTGTTCGAGTTTTCTGTCATCTATCGAACTTATGACTATGCAGAAGATGAGCAAAAGTTGAAACTATTCCCTTCTACTCTGAAGGACATAGCACTGCGTTGGTTCATGGCATTACCTAGAAATAGCATCACAACTTGGGCTCAGATGCAGAAGGCCTTTAACAAGAAGTATTGAGACTATTGTAGGTCAAAATATACTAAAGAAGAAATCTTCCAAATGACCACAGGAAGTGATGGGTCCCTAGAAGACTATGAAGAGAGGTTCCAGCTCAGTTACAAAAGGGCCAGGTGTACACTTGACGTTGAGTCTCTGAAGTTGATCCTGCTCAGGGGAATTCAAGAAGGCCTTTTAGACACCCTCCATCTACTAGCCAAGGGAGACATCTACCAACTATCCTATGAGGACATACAGACTATTTTTAGAAACCATTCTAGAGCAGCCAAAAAGAAAGGTAGGGGGAGTCAACCCATAGCCAATACCTCTTCTTCCAATTCATCCATTAAAGGTGAAATTGGAAACATGCTAGAATACTTCAAGAGTGAGATGTTGTAGAATCTTTCCATGCAAATGGATACCTTGCATATCAAAAGAAAACAAGAGGAAGCAGAGAGGGATTTGGCCATTTGTTTCCCTAGATGCACCAGGAGGCATCCTAAGAATGAATTCCCATTGAACTCTATAGAGGTTTGTTCAGTCTGTGAAGAAGATCATTCTACAGACAAGTGCCCTTCCTTGCTTGGACTTAAAGCTATATACCAAGGGGGTGAAGGAGTCACTGACCAGATCTATTACATAAACTAAAGGAGGCCGCATGGACGTAGACCATACTAGCAGGGGATGCAAGGGACATCTCAGACATACTACAACCCCAACCAAGTCACCTCCATACCTTCTTGGGGCCCCCCTACTCATCCTTCTTAGTCCACGCCTCCTCCTTGGTCCTTCACATCTTAATATCATGCCCAACCAACCACCCATTCATTTCAATCCTATGCTCAACCACAACCTCAATGGAATGCATCTCATCAGGGGTGGAGGCCCCAATACAACTCTCTTCCCGCTCTTTTTCCTCCACCACCTTCCCAACCACAACCATTACCTTCTACTCCACCAAGGAAACCCCAAATGCCTACCCAGTCAAATCCGAACCCAAAAAACAGACAGGCTCAGCAAGTGTATAGTGGGGAACCATCATGCCCAACTTATGTTGTGGAGATTCAAGAAATTAACTTGCAATCTGGGAAAGTTCTCCTAGATAGCCAGCCTCCACCCAAGGAGGTTGAGGAAGATAAAGAGGAAAGTGAACCTAAAGCAAATCCACCCTTTCTTGAGAGACTATCCATGACAATCCAGCCTACCCCAGAAGAGACTGAACTCCTGGGAGAATTGAAACATTTATGTGTGAAGATACCACTTCTCCAAGCCATAAAAGATGTGCCTATCTACAATAGGTTGATCAAAGAGAAGTGCTTTAGGCATCCAGGAAGGTGCAAGAGAGATGCCCCAACCATCAATGTCATAGGACAACTATCCGACCTGATGTTGGGGCAGATAATCTATCCAAAATATCTGGACCCTGGAAGCCCAATAGTTGATGTCCACATCAATGGCACAATGGTCCCACATACCTTGATTGATCTGGGAGCTGCCATTAATGTGATGACAAAGGAAACAATGCTCAAACTTAACCTCCAAGGCTCCTTGAGGAAGACCACGACAGTGCTGCAGCTAGCAGACCGCTCCACAGTGACCCCTGAGGGGATTGTGGAAGATGTGATGGTATCCATCGATTATTGGGAGTACCCATTTGATTTCTTAGTTCTCCAGCCAAAGGAAAAGCTCACTAGGTATCCTCTCATTTTGGGAAGACCCTAGTTGGCTACAGCCAATGCCTACATCAGCTGTCAAGCTGGGAACGTGACCATAAAGAATGGGAACATGTCCAAGCAGTTAATCCTATATCCTCCTACCGAACCCTTGCTAGAACATGATCTACCTCTCTGGTTGGAGGAGGAGGATGAGGATGAAGTTTACTTTGCAACACTTTGTAGATTAGAAATCGTCATGGGGGGAAACCGCAAGATGAGGATGATATGATTGAAAACTTGATTCAGAATCCACCTCCTAGTGTATCACCATTAGAAGACATAGTAAGAGAAACCCAAAACAACCCCTCAACTGATCTCTGTGTGTCTGACCCCACTTCTCTCCATGTTAAAAATATAGAGTTCGGCCCAGAAAGAACATTGAAAATAAATCCATCCCTATCTACTTCCCAAGAGAAGGAGCTATGCAACATACTGAGAAAACATCTAGATGCCTTCACCTGGAGTTATAAGGAGATGAAGGGAGTGCACCCTTCAATATTTACTCATCATATATAAATCAAGGAAGATTGCAAGCCAGTCCGACAGCCTCAAAGGAGGATGAACCCAACACTTAAGGATATTGTTAAGGAAGAACTGCAGAAATTGCTTGATGCAGGATTCATCTATCCCATCTCTGACAGTGAATGGGTCTCTCCTTGGTGGTAGTGCTAAAGAAAAATAGTAAGTGGAGAACCTGTGTTGACTATCAAGAATTGAACAAAGCCACTAAAAAGGACCATTTTCCTTTACCTTTCATAGATCAAGTGTTATACAGTTTGGCAGGGAAGTTTTTCTCCTTCCTAGATGCATTTAGCGGGTACAATCAGATTCAAATCAGCTCGGAAGACCAAGATAAGATGACTTTCACTTGTCCTTAGGGTACCTTTGCATACCGGGCCCTTCCTTTTGGTTTATGCAAAGCTCCAACCACTTTCCAAAGAGCGGTATTGAGTATATTTTCTAAACTAGTTCATGATGTAGTAGAAATATACATGGATGATTTTACTCCTTATGGCTCTGACTTTCAGGAAGCTTTATCTAACCTAGGAAAAGTTCTAGATAAGTGTATTGAGATGAACCTATTCCTAATTCTGGAAAAATGTGAATTTTTTATGACTGAAGGGACCGTGCTAGGTCATGGAATATCTCAACAAGGACTGCAGGTGGACCCTAACAAAATTGCCATCACCTAAAGGGTCCCACATCCTCAAAAGGTGAGAGATGTCAGAAGCTTCCTAGGCTTAGCTGGATATTACAGGAGATTCATTAAATACCTTAGCAAGTTAGCCTCTCCTTTGTTTGGCCTCCTAGGCAAAGATGTTGAGTTCATATGGTCGAAAATTGTCAAGAAGCCCTAGATACCTTGAAGAGCAAGCTAGTGACTACCCCAATTCTCAAAGGCCCAAACTGGGCCCTACCCTTTCACATTCACACAAATGCCTCGAACAAAGCAATAGGAGCAACCTTAGGACAAATTGATGAAAAGTTACCTTATGCCATATTCTTTATAAGCAAAAACTTGTGAAAGGCATAGTTAAACTATACAGTGACCGAGAAGGAACTCCTAGCTGTCGTGCATTCCTTAAACAAATTCAGAAATTATATCACAGGCTATCAAACCTTTGTGCACACTGATCATGCTGCAATTAGATATTTAATGAACAAACTAGATGTAAATCCTCACATTATTAGATGGTTGCTTTTACTGCAGCAGTTTGATCTAACCCTTATTGATAAGCCAGGTAAAGAGAATGTTGTTGCTGACTTTTTGTCTAGAGTAAATTTGCCTGCAGGTGAAGAAGGAATGGTGGATGACCAAATTCTAGATGAACACCTATTTTCTATATCATTACTCTCTCCATGGTTTGTTGATATAGCAAACTACCTGGTTTCAACACAATTCCCACCACACCTATCCTCAAAAGAGAAGAGTAAGATAGTAAGGAAAAGCACTCCTTTCACCTGGATTGGAGGCAATCTCTTCAAACTTGGCCCAAATCAAATCTTGAGAAGATGTGTTAGGGAGGAGGAAGTCTTTGACATCCTCCTGACCTGTCATGACGGGCCTTGTGGAGGTCATTTTGCAACAAAAATAACCGCCTTCAAGATATTGCAAGTAGGCTACTACTAGCCCACTCTTCATCAGTATGTGAGGAGATACACGAGCCAATGTGATCAGTGTCAGAGGATGGGGAAACCCACTCCAAAGGATGAAATTCCCATGCAACCTCAAGTGACCTTTAAGCCATTTGAGAAGTGAGGCATGGACTTTGTGGGGCCTATTAACCCCCCTTCAAACTAGAAGCAGTACATCATTATGTGCACCAACTACCTGACAAAGTGGGTGGAGACAAAAGCAATCAAAGCAGTGACAGAGGAAAAAGTAGCTGAGTCTTTTAGGGAAAACATATTCTACAAGTTCGGGTATCCGAGAGAGTTGGTCACAGACCAATGCTGTCAGTTCACTTCCAACCTAATTGAAGACCTACTCACACATCATAAGATCAAGCACAGGACTTCCACCCCTTACCATCCACAAGCCAATGGGCAAGTGGAGGTCACTAACAGAGTATTGGAAGGGATCCTAACCAAGGTAGTGAGCAGCAACAGAAAAGACTTGGTGGACAGATTAGTTGAGGCCACGTGGGCCTATAACACAACATGGAAGACCACCACTGGGTTCACACCCTATGAACTGGTCTATGGGAAGAAGGCTTTGTTTTCAATAGAGTTTGAATTCAATACCCTAAGGATGGCAGCTCAGCTGGACCTAGACCTCAGCCATGCATAGAAGGAGAGATTACTTTAGCTCAATAGATTGGATGTATACAGATTGCAAGCCCTTCTCCATACAGAGGTAGTTCAGCTTCAAAGAAAGATATGGAGTGACAAAAATATCTGGGAGAATCAATTCCGAGTGAGATTGGGCACTACTCTATGATTCAAGATACAAGGATTTCAAAGGCAAGCTGAGGACAAGATGGTTGGGACCCTACACTGTGGAAAAATGCAATGACAATGGTTCAGTTCTGATCAAAACCATTGATGATGAAGCCATCCCCATGCTTGTCAATGGACATCAGTTGAAAGTCTACAAGAAACCCCTCTCCAAGCAAGATTTTATTGAAGATTTGAATAAAACAGTGATGGTAGTGGAGCATGTCTTAGCTTCCACTTCAACCACTCACTAAAGAAAAAAGAGAAAAATAAGGACTCAAGTGAAAACCTCCATGAGGCACTTGAGTCCCATCGTTGGGTTGAAACCTCTTCTGAGGCAGCCCAGTGATGTCAAAAAAAAAGGGAAAAGAATAAGATCCTTGGGTGAAAACCTCCCTTGGAGGTGCCCAGGGTAGGCAATTAAGGTGAAAACCTCTCTGAGGCGCCCTAGTTGTTTTCAAAAAAAAAGAGAAAGAAAAAATGAATTTTTATTGCATTGCAGGTTTGCAGGAGGACTACAGGGAGCAGAAGAAGGTGCCAAGGGGACCCTGACATTCATACCAGCATCCATCTCATCTTCTCCACACCTTCCTCCATCATTTTTGGCATCTCTTTCACCCCACTGTACCTCTTCTTCCAAAACTGTGTTTTCTACAGGAGGCTCTGTTTTTTCTACAGGAGGCTCCTGTAGGAATTACAGAGAGCCAAAAGTGTCTACAGGAGGCAGTTTGAGGGACAAGAAAAGCTTCATGAGGAACCTATAATCCCTCTTACGATATTCAAACATCATTGCCATCATTTCCAAGTCTGCATCACACTCCAAGCATCATTATTATTATTTTTTTCCTTTCTAAGAAAAAAACACAGAAAAACAGTTTTTCAGTTTTGAAAAAAAACAAAAATAAAAGGAGGAAAACGCATCATTAACTTTACCTGAAGCTTACCTACTATCCCTCCATCATTCATCTCCACCTCTGGCATCATTCTAGAGCTCCAAGCACAGGGAAATAGCTGAAGTTTCAAGGGGAGAAGCATTTACAGGAGCTCCTGTAGGAATTCCTGTAGCAGCTGATCCCATAGAAGTCCAGCACCAACAGCAAGGGGCAGCACATCTGAAGGTTGAAAAGGCACATGAAACTCAACTCTAGCAAAAGAAGAACCTACAAAACACACAACAACACATCAGAAAGTAGAGACAGCATGCGTGAGGGAAAATGAAGGCATGCAGCAGAGAAAGCCACAGCACCTCACAGTCGATGGCATCAAATACACTTGGATTACAGGTAAGTAGCTAAGTCACTCCTCTATCTGCATTTGTGTAATTAGGAATCATATGAAGGAAATGAGATGTTTGAAATTGAAAGAGGGAAAGGTGGCCAGCTAACTTGGCCACCTTCATTTAGTTCACTCCACTTAACCAAGATATCACCCACACGTGCGCACAGTCAAATCAAGCAAAAGATGCGAAGGACACGTAGTGGGAGGAAGAGTTAACTCTGATGTAGTAATGAGGGGATGATTACGAGGGGGGTCATGATGAACAAACAGGTGGGGACCCACAGTCCTAATCTGGGCAACGTACACCTTGCCAGCTCAACACTGATAACCAAAAACAGCCATAAAAGGTAATGAGCACTCCTCCCTGTGCATTCTCACCACCTTTTCTTCCGTTTCTCTTCGTAACTCAACCACACAGCAGTCTTCTTATGTCCCCCTAGCCTCGTATCCACCATCCTCCATTGATTTCCTCCATATTTTTTCTCTCGGCATCTTCTACAGGAGCCCTATAGGTTTTCTACATGAGCACCTACAGGAAATCTACAGGAGGGACAACGGGCTTCTATAGGAGGGGCAGTGAGTCATTTTGAAGGGAGGAAACATGATTTTTGGCACGAATTTCAGTCTGAAGAGGTAGGGTTCATGAATTCCCTCTGTTGAATATCAAAATGTGAAAGAGTTGGTCTCAAATTGAAGATAAAATGAGTCTTTAAGAGGGTATAAATACATTAAAAATATACATATGTTAAAAAAAAAAAAAAAAATAGTCCCCTATGTTTTTCTATTTCACTCAAAATTCTTTGTCTCCACCTCCATATCTGATTTTTCAAAAGAAGTACAAGAAGTATGACAGGGGGGTTTATGAGAAAAGAGCCCACTAACTTCACTAGACTCCATGCACATCCTCAAGTGGTGGAAATATTTACAAGCGCAAAGTGGATGAATTTCTTTGAGAAGTTTAGAGGGTTTGATGATGAAATTGCCCATGAATTTTCTCTCTCTCTGGTCCCTCACACAAGAACTCATGCTACTATAACCATTAGAAGCCTCTCCATGATGACAGTTGAGAATGACATCAAGGCGTTAATGTATGATGTCAATCCTGTTGTCAGTGAGGAGGGAGAACAACAAGGAGGAGAAGATGAAGCTAGTGGTGACATAGCAGAGCAAGAGAGGAAGGAGGAAAGAAAAGAAATAGAGGAGCGGAGAGTTGAAGAGATAGAACAGGAGGTAGAAAAAGAGACAGAGCAGGAGGAGGAAAAAGAGATAGAAGAGGGAGAAAAGGAGGCAGAGAGGGCAAAGCAAAGAGAAGACTCCCGTAAAACTTTGGAAAGAGAAGCAGCAGCTACCCTCACTGCCCTCGGTACACTAGTCAAGCAGAAGTAGAAGAGGAAAAGAAAAACCTCCATGTATTCCAGGGCAAGGAAGAGTACCAGAATTAAAACAGGCAAACCTTAGCCCTCATCAAAGACTCCCATTAACATTGAAGATTCACCATCTGCCAAGGTGAAATAATTTCCTTCCAAGACACCCATAACCTATGAAAGGAGGACTACAAGATCTTCTACATGGAAGGGAAAAGTAATTCTACAGGACCCCAAAGTAGACCTACAAGAGGCTAAAACAATCCTACAAGAGACATTGTCCAAACTACAGGAGACACAAAAACTTGAGAAAAAGATAGGAGGACAACCAGAGGTGAAAGAGGAAGCACAAGAGCTACAATAACCTGACCCCCAGCCTAATCTTGACTCCTATTACAAACTACTTGAGGGAGGCAAGATAATCCCACAAAAATTTGCAATTCCACTGTTTTTCGAATTGGAAAAAGAGAGAGTGAGAACACATAGGTGGATGCAGATAGCCAAGTCCAAAGGAGTTGAGGATATTGGCCACATGGAAGACAAACTCAGGGAAATGGGCAGGGAATTGAGTGCTCTCAGAGACAGAGAAGCCATTACAAGAAGCCACCTTGAGAATGAGAATGAATTACTAAGGAGGCAGCTGCAGGAGAAAGAGACTCATTTGGCATACATGGCCAGCTTATCCATAGAAGCATTACAATGTAGAACACCAGCCAAATCTTATGGCCTCTATTTGAAGGATCAATGGCTTCAATTCCAAATAAAAACTTTAGCACAAAGAGGCATAATGCCTTTCCAAGACTACAGGTAGTTCATGGATTTGTGTGACCAAAGCACCTCCGAGGACAAAGAAAAGATGGCAGAGTTCTATCTACACAACATGGCCCTCACAGACCTGAATGTGTGGGACCCCAATGCCAAGCTAGGGGATTTGCAATTAATGGCCATGGCGTCATGGATGAACCATGAAGAATTGAGGGAAGCAGAAATGAAAATATTGTTAATAAAAGAGAAGAATGAACCATTGATGATAAGAGTTGAGCCATCAGATCCTATGGCACTCATCAACACACACAACCTGCTTGCCAATGACCCTCAGATTGCCCCTAAATATCTAGCCAATCAGGAACAAGCCATTGCACACTTTGAAGATATGCTTAGGCTACTTGGGGATGACTGTGTGCATGCATGCATGAGAAGATGGAACACCCTACCCCACAGCTTGCAGATCAAAGAATACCATTCCCCTATGAGGCTGGAGGCATTGAAAAGAGTGCTAATGTACAAGCGCTCCATGCACAGGCTGAAGGTCAACTGGATTGGCCTCAAACTGATCCCTCCACTCATATTAGGCATGTTGGAAGGCATAAGAGAAGAAGAAGAGAAGGAGAAGTGGAAGGACATAGACAAAAAGGTAGTATTTTATGGAGAACACGAGCAAACCACATCAAAAGCCTGGAATGCTAGGGAGGCCACCAAGGCCATGAAAGACCAAGATATTGACTAGGTTGCTCAAAGGATGAGCAACACCTTCAGTAGGGGGGTGATGATGAGCCTCATAAATGGGTAATTATATGGGCTCATTTTACCTCCTAACCTAGTCAAATCAACCATTCTCTTAGCTTATTGTATGATTTTTTGATTATATTTATGCTTATAGGGTGAGTTGAGTTAGTTATTATGCCATGTGGTCTAACATGTATTTAATGAAAATTATTGATGGATTTTGAGGTCAAAGTCAAGGATCTAGTGGTCAAACTGCAACAATAACTCGAAGTAGATAGAGGAGAGGACTTATAGGAGGGAATCCCCCTCATTTATTGCTCCTCACTTCGAATTCCCCTTCATTCAGCTCGGAGTACAAGCAGTCGAATCATGCACTAGAAGGCAGTCGAGCAAGTGGAAGATGATTGATAGTTATCTCGAGTTTTGGAAGCCAAGCCTCCCTGATTTTAAGGAAGTTGTTGGTAGCTTTAGATCTATAAGTAGACAGGCCTAGGGCCTCACTAGGGTCAACTTCTTTTGCTTGTGTAAACTCTACTCAAATTTCAATCTTACTATTTTATGACTGTTTTACGTAATCTTTCTATTTTTTGATAATGAAGATAGAATCCTTTTTGATCTAGCACTAAGTTACCTTAGAGGGCTGAAGCTCTTGGGTTAGGGCCTAATCCAAGTAGCCAAGCTTCTCTTTACTTTTATTTGTATTCTTTACTTCAGTTTGTAGATTAGTTTGATGTTAGATGTATTTCTCTTATGGTTAAGAATAGGTTGCTTTTGATGATTTAGTAGCTTGATTCCATTTGTGCTTTCTGTAGCAGGTTAAGCAGTGATCAATGAAGATTCAAAAGGCTAGAAACAGTGCCTTGGCCTCTCTTCCTCCCTCTAGGACCATGATTTGAGGCAAAGACTCTCTTGCTACCCTAAAAACACAAATTTTCCTCATTCCAAGGACTTCTAGTGTTTTCAGCTCTCTAGTAGGTTGATAGTCCAGTTTTGTTTTGTTTTAGATCTTCTTTATCATGTTCACTTCCTGATTTGCAATAGTCCTTTTGCATTTTTTCCTTTCTTACAGCATTTCCTACTATACATCATAGTTCAGGCCATTTTAATGCAAAACTCTGTTTTTCCTAGGATGCACTCATTTCATTCATTGCTTGATTTTTTTGGTTGACTGTCAGTTTCTATGCATCAAATCTCTTCCAGCAGTAGTCTATATTACCAGCAATCACACCCTCCATCTAATCCATGCCCTATAGGTCTCCCAAACCTCACCTCAATTCTGCCCTAGTTTCCTTCATTTTTCATAGAACTTCTTCCTCTCTCCTTGAGCAAACCCAATCATCTTTCTCTCTCCTAGTGATTCATGGTAGACCTTAGGCACCCTAACACCTCATTCCAACATTCATCCACCTTTTCCACCCACTCTCACACCCTCAAAACAGCGAAAATTTCTCTCGGCCTCCTCCTGTAGGCCTCCTGTAGTTTCCTTGTTTTCCTCCTGTAGTTTTCCTGTGTCCTCCTGTAGTTTTTCCTGTAGGCTTTCTTTTGAAGGCCGAGTGTGGGAAAAGCCTCCAGAAGGCCACCTAATACCTCCTAGGACCCATCCACACCATCCTACATCCTCCCAAGCTCCAAAACCACCCTCTAACGCCACCTGTTCGCTGCCACACTCACACACAATAAATTAGATGCATGTTAAATTCACATAAAAATCCAAAAATATGTTTTTTGCTTATTTACTTCCATAAATAGCATGGTTAGATGTTGTTTACTTCCTTGAGTAGGTAATGGCATTTCTTTCATGGTTTTCATAGTGTTTTTGGAAAAAGTAGAATTAGCTTGTTAATTAGGGTTTACTAGGTTTTGCTTTACATTCCAGTCTTTCTCCTTTCTGCAGTTAGAATAACATCTGTAGAGTAATATTTCTTTCCTTTCATCACACATAGAGCTTCTTCTAAAATCTATAGAAGTTGGCTTGAGCTCCTAGTGATCTCGCACCGGTTGACCAAGTGACAACTTGCAGTGAGAACTAGTACTTGTGCATATAGCACCGACACTTCCAAGTTTGTTACGAATTACCGAGTTGATAAAAGTAAAGTTGGTAGCCCAGGAATTGCAGCATTCTTGCTACAATACTGGCGTTCACCAGCCAACCCTCCATCAGGACTCAAAAGCATATTGCAACGTGTGTGATGTGTGTCAAAGGACTAGCAAGCCATCGCGGAGGGATGAGATGCCTTTGAATCCATAGATGACATTGCAACCCTTTGAGAAATGGGTGATAGATTTTGTGGGACCCATTCATCCAAAAGGAAAGACAAGAGCAAGGTACATTATCACCGCGATGGAGTATTTGACTCATTGGATAGAGGCACAGCCTATGAAGGATTGCACGGGTGTGACTGCTGCAAAATTCCTCTGACGGGTGTGACTGCTGCATGAGTGATCATGGTGTGCACTTCCTAAATGAGACAATCAACGGGTGGATAGAGGAATTTCAGGTATACCACCAGAAGAGCACACCTTATCACCCACAAGCTAATAGGACAATGGAGGCATTTAATAAAGTGCTTGAAAATGCGTTGACCAAGGTTTGCAATTGTTGGGCATGGAATCCCCCCAAGGCATGTTTTAGGGCTCGAAGCCCATGTTTTGACCCGATATTATTGTAAAGACTCCGTGAAGTGCGGGAGCGAAGCACAAAATGTATGATAGAGTCACAGGGTTGTCCGCCTAGTTTTTTAATGTAATGTCGACATGCCCATGGTCCGCGGAAGATGGGATTGTATAAATAGAGCGAGGCTCTAAGTGTAAACGAGGGGAATGGAGATGGCAGAGTAGTAGAGAAAAGAAAGAGTCTAAGTGACTAAGTGTGTCTTTGGGTCGCAGAGTAGGAGGAGACTCTGCAGCTGAGTGCGCAAAGGCCTAGTAGTCTGCAGCTGAGTGTGCAAAGGCCTAGTAGTCCGCAGCTGAGTGCGCGGACCCCTGCAGCTGAGTGTGCGGGGCGGAGTTGAGTCTGTAATCGAGGAATGAATTAATAAAGAGAAGTTTTATCATAATTTTGTGTATCTGTTCTTGGGTTAATGCATGTTTGATGTAATTTCCAAATATATTGTTTATTCACTGTGCGTACCTATATGAATGATTTATGTTGTTAAGTATAACTTAAAGCATGCAAGTAGGCTAAAATAATCACCTAACATTGGAATAATAGTAAGAAATTGGGTAATAACATAGAAGCACAGCGTTCGGCCCCCGAGTAGGGTTGCGCGAAGGCAATATATCAAGATATGAGGTACAATGATCCAGGTGGATGTTGGTGGCCACCTACCTATTCCACTTGGACCCCCACAACTATCTCTTTCAGCTTTTCAGTTTCCTTATTTGTAGCACAATTAACTATTTTTAGCAGTTTTTCGGGTCCTGAACTTCCAGAGCCATTTTGAGGCCCTAAACGACGTTTCTTGGGAAATCTGGGAGAAACATGGGTCCATGGACCGATGTTTCTCTTCCCAAAGTTGTAGTTCTCGAATATATCTTTCTAACGATCTATTGTACGCGTCAAATGGAGATCGGGTGCCAAAGTTACCGGGAAGTTGATGTACCAACTTACCCAAAACGGGGCCCACAATTTGGCATTTCATCTTCCAGGGTTAGGTTTTGGGATATTAAGGGTTTTCTATTGTTTCTCAACAATAAATAGGCCTTCGAGCCTCATTGTAACATAGTTCAGAGGCATGTAGCCGCCACATCTCTTCGCAAAGATAACCTACCATCACCCTAGCTAGTTTATTTCCAATTCTATTTGTAAGCATATTTCAGTATTTTACATTAATGAAATGAAGTATTATTTCCACTACATCTCTGTGTTTAGGGCTATCTCTATAATTTGTTGCATTCCTATTTAAATTCGAATCATACGGGAAAATGCGCGAAGTGACTTGCGCGCAGGGTCAAACCGCGGACCACTTGAACTCATCAGACATCCCCAGGGTGAGAAAACTTGGTTCTAGCACCCTCCCATACTACTTCGGGTGAAACCTCAATTCACACTCCACAAACTGTTGCCAAAAGGGCCAGCAGTACTGGGATTTGTTTGGCTAAATCAACTCCAAACCTGGGTCAGGCCACAACAAGCCAACAAATGGTTCCGTTGCCGGGACCGGGATCTGCATAAGAGATGTCTAATGTCATGTCACTAGAATTCGACAAAGAAATAAATTGAAGAGTGGCTGGACAGAAAGAGTCACGAGTTCATGGCGCGTGAAAACAGGAATCTGTGGGTATCAAAGGAACAGTGGTTAGAGCGCTACTTATATACGGAAATTCACGAAATTTTCTTTACATCCTTCCCCTCTGAGTTGTACGAGTGGATCGCGAAGCTCGCAGACAGTCAAGGAAGGTGTAGGCTCGAAAACCTATTGTGTGGACTCCAGAGTTGGTGCGCACACTAGAAGCATCAGGAGATAAGATCATGCACCCTGTGTACTATTGGCTCGATCAAATTATAGGAGGGTTTATCACCAAGTTCATGGTAGATACGTTAGTCAGCTACAACGAGGCAGAATGATGCTTCCTCAAAGGACCGTGAGGTAAGTACATTAAATCTTTGAACACTTGGATTAAAATGCTACTGTGTGAAAAGCGGGTTATGTGAATAAATGGATGTTTAGGGCTACGCAAAGTGGGAGTATCTACAAAAACAAAGGTAGGGAAGAATTAGAGACTAATCCCTTGATTTCACCTCTGCGGGAGAGCGAGGAGGAGTTCGCGAAAGTTTCACAAAGAAGTGCAATCAATCTAATAAGACAGTGAATTCCGCATATACCACCCCCACCTACACCACCACCAGTTTCACCATCCTCACCCCCATCTTCGCCCACACCACCTCTGCCACCACCATAGTTCAATATGGCGAGTGCAATAAAGTTGTCGGTGTTCAAAGGAGAAGGGAATGAAGACCCGGACCAATTTTGGTTCGTGTTAAAGGTTGTATGGGAAGCACAAGGAGTCATGGATGATAATATGAAGAAGGCAACACTGGTCAGCACTTTGCAAGATCGCACACTAATGTGGTACATTAAGAATTCCAATGACAATCCAAACGCAGGAATTGCGGATACCCAAGTTGTGCTGAACATAGAATTTAGCCGGCCAAAATCAGAGACACGGTCGATTATCAGATTTAAGTAAATCGTGATGCTTCCAGGTGAGACCCCCTGGGAGCTAGATCAAAGACTGAAGTGTATGATTCATGAAGCCAACATGACCTTGATGGATGGGCAACACCGCGCATGGTTTGTAGCATCACTAACGCCGCATCTAAGGAACGTGCTGTCACAACAGAAGTTGTCAACTCAGGCCGAGGCCTTGGAGATCGCAATGAGACTGCATGAGACCCTGATACAACACCCTAATTTGGGAGTCCAAAAGATCCACGTGCAATTGAAGAACTTGTGTCTTGAGATGCAGAGCCTGAAACAAGACAAGAAAGCTCGCCCAGAAGCGTGCGAGGAGGTATGGTGCATAAAGTGCAAAGGCCAAGGACATGACAAGGACCATTGTCCAGTCTTCACGAACTACCTAGCAGGAGGAGGGTCAATGCCATTGAGACCAGAGGCACATGCAGGACCGAAAGTGGCTTCTGCATTATGGTGTGCGATTTGTTAGATAGGAGGGAACCATGCTACAGATAACTGCCATCTATTACAAAGTATACTCAGACATCCCAACAGTTGTTATGTAATTTCTGCAGGACAGTAGGAAATTATGAGTGTACCTATAGAAGTTATGAACTAATGATGGATCATACTCCTACCTATAGGGTTCAAACTGAAACCCGAGCCTTGATAAAAATGCAGGGATGGCATGCACTGGATTACAAGGGCGTTGATGAGGTTGAGGTGGAATGGGACAAGGAAGGGGTCGCGGACAGCTGGTCTGTTACAATTGCATAGGGCTAGAGCATTATGCCTACGATTGTACAAATCCGACAAGAGCATCATGTTTATATTATACCCAGTTTGATCATGATACGGAGGACTGCTCCACACTGATAACGAGGTTGCGCAATAAAGGAACACACCAGCCTCCCCCAACTCAGAACTTGCAAATGATGAGGTTTGAGCCACGAGAGGAGGACCCCATTGTAAACATCATGCTCCGAAGTAATATCACGACAGGAGATGACAAGGGCAAGCAGCTCGAAGAGAGTGTCTAGGTTCACAATGCTCCAACCAAGGAACCAGAGTTCGATTTGGAGAGCGCGAAGGAGACATTCATGGAAGCTAAGAAGAACTTCGCGGAGGCCTCCACTTCAGGTAGTAAAGACAAACTAGAACTAGAGATGGACCCATCAATGCTCACAACCTTTCTGAAGACATGTATGAAGCTACTGCGTGACAGCAAAGAGGTGAAGGGGATATAAGAAATCATCACTAGATGTGCTGGACCAGGAGAACCATGCGTAGTCTAGAAGCTTAGGAATCACACAACGCGAATAGGAAGGGACATGATATTGACTACGCAAATTGGAGAATATGAAATGGATCAAGTGATTTTGGATCTAGGATCATACGCAAACGTCCTGCCAAATCAGACATGGGAGCACATGGGCAAGCCTGCGTTGCAATGGTCTCCTATCCAACTACGAATGGTGAACCAAAAAAATATCCTACCGATGGGAAGATTGCAAGGAATAACGGTAGATATCGAAGGTGTGAGCGCGCTTACAAATTTCGAAGTAATAGAGATTGTTGATGACAGCAATCCCTATCGTGCACTATTGGGAATAGATTGGGCCACTAATATAAATGGAGTGATAAATCTAAAGAAGCGCAAGATGATTATTGAGAAAAATTCACTATGCGTAGTGGTACCTCTAGACCTTGCGGAGGGATCACGCTACACAGAGCGGGTGCGCGACTATGAGAGCGACGACAATCTAGACTGTATCTACAAAATATCCGCGTGAGAGAAGGAGTAGATGAATCTACCATCGGATGGCAGGATTTCGTGGGAGCGTGAAATCTCCTGCACTTCAGATTCAGACGAGGAAATAGAAAGATGGTAGAACTGGTGACACAAGGTAACCACACTCAACTGCAACATGATGATAATGCCACTACGCTGTGTAGCAACAGAAGCAAGAAATCTACCTATGTATGACGGGTTGAGCGAGGTAGATGATTTCCTGAAAAAAATTGAAAAAGAAGTACCAGAACAATAGCATTTCGACGCTCTGAAATGGGCACTGCATGCTACGCCCACAAGGTGGTGTGGTACACACCAACAGAATTTTGAGGACTGGCGGGAATGCAAAAGGATGATTCTCAAACGATTTGGAAAGCCTTGGATATGGATGGAAGCCAGGTATGATGGATGAAACAGCTTGTGCGCCCACCTCTCTAGATGGATATTGACATATTGTACGCAACCTACACGAACACACACAGTCCTCAAGATAGGAAACAGGACCAACAAGCAGGAGTGGGCAAGAAGAGGGTGCGAACGGTGAAGTGTGATAAGACCAAGCGCACCAAAGATTATCCACGTGGAAGCCTTTGACAAGGTGTGCGAAGTACTGAACGCAATCCACCATGTGAGATGCATTGACTGGGACCGCGCGGGCACTTCCAACAGTGAAGTATGAAGCAGAGGCTGTAATCCCTATGGAGAGTGCAAAGCCTAGTCCATGCATAGCAACACCCGTAGATACGATGGTTCACGAAGCTTGGAGGGAAGGAATCACATAGCTGCAAGAAACAGAACACATGGGACTTAAGGAAGAAATCCAATGGGGAAGCTTTAGACTCCACGAACTTGAGAAAGAAAGGGTATGATTAAGGAAGAAAAGCACTTTGATGGATGTGGAGGTCAAGAAGCTGGAGGACGAGATAAAGGAAGAGTTTCTCGTCGAAAAGCCTAGGATGGTATGGCAAGGTGTGTACGATCATACTGACAAGTTTGAGAGCTATCATCATGAATTGGTTAGTCTGATGCCTTGGCTTGAACTGCATATTGCTAAGCCTAGTGACCAGGGTAGCGCATTGCACGTGGTGAAGTGCACGATGCCGACCACAACAATAGAAGGAGGAGATTCGAGAACCATGATGGAGGATAGGATGGAGCCCCACATGGGTGGTGCAACCACCTGACTAGCCACAGGAAGGACAGTCTTAGCGCTCCAGGCAGTTGAAAGGGAGCGCGGGACTATAAACTATTCTGCCCGGGAGCTGTGCGATATTGGGGATGCACATAGAAGCAGAAATTCATAAGGTATGCGACCGCGCACGGGGGGTTACGCTGCCACACGAGTTGGTCAGAAAGTGACCGTTGAAGTCATTATTCATGATGGGATACTCGACTTGCAGCAAAATGGAGCGGGCAGTGGGCATTTAAGAAGCAATTTATGGGCAAGATTTGGGAAAATCTGCCACCAAGAAAGCATTAATGGACCAAAATTAGGGGGAACGGTCGAATTTGAATTCAAAAGGTGCTATAAAACACAAAGGGTTGCCCAGCAAACAACACTTGGTCATTTGAGAATTGAGTGATTGAGCAGAGCTCTGAGCATTGTGAATCGAGCGTTGATTCAGCCCCTGGATTTGCGAGTGCCAGATTACAACCCAGATACAATGACCGCAACTAAGGACAATTTGGGAATAGAAAAGGTAACCGCCAGCGAGGCCGCGCAGACCCTAACTATGGAGGATGTTCCAGAAGGTGTCGGGGTTGTGGCAGATATCCCAAAATTACCGCGTACGCCGAGACCCAAGAAGGATAAGCAAGCAATGGCTCTTGTACACATGTCCCCAAGGAACCCGCTATGCAACAAACTATCAATGGAAGAAAAGCAGAAAGTTGTCACAATAGAAACAGATGAGGAAGAAGAATATTTGCAGGACCTTATCATCACAGAGGAAGAAGATGAAGGCATGGAGAAGGATATTCAACTTACACACTCTGCGACAAAACTACTCGCATATGTCCCCCCATGGAAAGGAAACACCAAAGTACCCAAGGACCTAGACGAAACCAAGAGTTCACTCCAGACCCCGCTCCTCCCAGATTGTGTTTGAAGGCACACACCTAAGCCGTGTGCCAACCATGAAGTTTGAAGATTGGGACCTCGCTGACCACAAGAAGTTACCTCACCTGGAGACTGGGAACCTCATGAATCAGAACACCGCGGGGATGGTGACAACATTAGAGCCGCAGAAGTGGCTGCACGGAGTGGAAAAGGCCAGGCTGCTGAACTTACTATGGGTGTCGCATTTCCACCATGCACCAATAACGACTTTCATCATCAGGCAACAGCTCTGCCTAGTGCATGATGGGTATCTATGGCTGGAGGAGCCTATCCCCATCACGACAAACCTAATTCACCGCATTTCTCGACTCCCCTACAAAGGAAAGGACCCCGTGACCATATCAGAATGAAAGGATAGTGATTTGGCCCTCGCGAAGACCATGAAGACGAAGTAAAAGCTAGAGAAGAAGAAGAGGGGCTACACCATCTCCAGCATCAAGGACAAAGTAGTATGCATAGCAACCCAAATCCTAGCCAGAAAAGTTATGTGAGAGTGTCGTGCATATGAGGTACCTGCACTGGTGATTGCACTGACAGAGCAATGTGTGGAGGGGGTCTAGTTTAACTGGTTTGAATTCCTCTACACAGAATTTTTGGAAAATTGCTGCGAAGCCCAGGAGCAAGGTAAAACCTTCCACTATGTGTGGTTGTTGCTATCCATAGTGCTCGTAGCAGGGGAATTACAGGAGGATAGTCAATTCCCCATAATTGACAGAGAATTATCGGAGGCCACAAAGTACGCTTCGCTATGGGCCACGAAGGATGCTACAAGGATACGCGACAGTAAGATATTCTAGGTGCTCGTGGAGATGAACATCCAAATGTGGATCAACTGTAAGTCGCAGTTATCACCCACGGTCTACAACAATCTGTAGAGTTTCATAGAAATTAAGCCAGACATGCACAACATATATATCAGGGCGCAAAAGGACCCAATGAGACAAAGTTACCCTTTGTAGCCACTGAAGATGCCATTTTCATTGTCTTGGAGGCATGGCCGCCAAAGTGGTGCGCCCCAAACCTCACAGAAATCGAAGGATCGGCGGCACAAAGAAGGAAAGATGAGGCCAAGATGCGCATTGCACAATTGGCCAAGAAAAGGCGGAAGGAAATAGTAGCAGCCAAAGTGCGTGCAACACAGGAAGTGGCACAGAAGGCAGCCAAGCAGGAAAAGGCCGCAGCAGCAGTAGCAGCAGCATAGGAAGCAGCCGCGAAGATGGCCGAGGGCCAAACAACGCCTTCGCAATGGTAGGCAGCTGAGGAAGCAGAAACAAAGGAAGGAGGCATGGACCCATAAACCGCGTCCACACAGTTGAAGCACTAACACCTGGTAGAGCGAGCACGATCGAGGAAGCAAATCAAAGCGTCGAAATTTTCCATTGACCTAATCACCCTAATCGAGAGTGATTTGCATGACATCCGCGAGATGATGCGCGATGTCACAAACGAGGCTCTCCAAGATTTCATGCTGGAGAACCAGATTGTGTTGGGGGCCCTCAAAACATAGTTATAGGAATTACAGGTGCACCCCCCTCAGGTTGGTACCCTCACAGTCAGATCCACGACAGCAGAGCAGATGATGCGTGCACAGATAAAAAACACAATCATATTGCCAGAAGGGGCTCTAGTGACATCAGATGAGGCCGACAAGTTTTCAGTTAGCACGATGAAAGGTCTCAGTGTTAATCTAGCTTCCCTTTTGTGCGAGACATTATATCTCTTATAGGACAGGATAACAGCAAAGCTATGCACTAGGGAGAGTCGTGTGCTCCAATTCATTAGCGAGCAGAAGATAAATATGGAACAACTTAGCTTGCAGCACGACGAATTGGTGTCGCAAAATCAATAGCTGATGCAGGTGATAAGCGATGCTTTCCGAAGCGTCCCGGAGCTAGCCATCCCAGTAGATCTACCAGTGGAGGTGTGGATCCACAGGTTGGAAACAGGAGTTCGTGAGGCCAGGGAAGAAACGACCAAGATTTAGTTGGAGCTGAATCTTCAGATCGTCGAGCTGTAGTTAAAGGTGCAACCATCCACTCCCCCGGAAGTTAGAGAACAGCGCACTGGCATTATCACAGCGGGATTAGAGGGAATGGGAGGTCCAGTGCGAGACTGCACCAGCATGTTGGAAGAAGCACTTGATGTTCTCACGACTCTACAAGAGGACCCCAACATCCAACGCTTGGAAACAGAAGCGTGAGAACTCCAGCAACAATATGACAGTGTCTGAGGAACTGCACAGATAGTGGTCCTCACCCAGCAGCTTACGAGGATGCAGTAGGCTAAGGCACTAAAGGAGCAAGTGGACGCAACTTGACATAAGGAGGCAGTTCTAAAAGCGCGCAAATCCAACCTTGGATCAACGAGACTTTCACTATCATGGCAACCATTGAAGGAAAGCTCGCGCATATACAGGGGATGTATGCATAGATGCAGAGTAGCATTTTGGACACAGAGGTCTCATAATAGTGGATGCAGCAGATCCAGCAAGCAACAGCTCAGTGCACTACTGACCTCAACATAGTTCGCGAATAGTTGGAGGGACTCCTTGCAAAGATTGTCGAGCCAACAAAACAACTCGAGGGTGAGTCACGATGTTTGTGTTGGGGTCCTGTTGGGCATGGAATCCCCCCAAGGCATGTTTTGGGGCTCAAATCCCAAGTTTTGACCCGATATTATTGTAAAGACTTCGCGAATTGTAGGCACGAAGCCCGAAATGTATGATAGAGTCACAGGGTTATCTGCCCTAGTTTTGTAATGTAATGTCAGCCTGCCCATGGTTCGCAGACCATGGTATTGTATAAATAGAGCAAGGCTCTAAGTGTAAAAGAGGGGAATGGAGATGGTGAAGTATTAGAGAAAAGAAAGAGTCTAAGTGATTACGTGTGTCTTTGGGTCGTATAGTAGGAGGAGGCTCTGCAGCTGAGTGCGGGGACCCCTGCAGCTAAGTGCGCAGGGTGAAGTTGAGTCTGTAACCGAGGAAGGAATTAATAAAGAGAAGTTTTATCATAATTCTGTGTATATGTTCTTGGGTTAATGCATGTTTTATGTAATTTGCAAATATATTTTTTATTTACTGCGCGTACCTATATGAATGATTTATGTTGTTAAGTATAACTTAAAGCATGCAAGTAGGCTAAAATAATCACCTAACATTGGAATACCAGTAAGAAATTGGGTAATAACATAGAAGCGCAACGTTAAGCCCCCGAGTAGGGCTACGTGAAGGCAGTATATCAGGCTACAAGGTACAAGAAAGTTCGCGAAGTGACTTGCACGCAGGGTCAAAGCGCGGACCACTTGAACTCATCAAACATCCCCAGGGTAGGGAAACCTAGTTCTAGCACCCTCCCATACTACTTCGGGTGAGACCTTATTCCACGCTCCGCGTACTGTCATTGAAAGGGCCAGTAGTACTGGGATTTTTTTGGCTAAATCACCTCCAAACCTGGTTCAGGCTACAACAAGCCAATAGAAATGCTTAGCGAAGTGATTAGGATCTACACATACCTGAAGTATTTGGGCTTATCGAATGACATGCAAGAAGTTGACTGGACAAACCCCCTTTAGGCTCGTCTATGGGGTTGAAGCTGTAATGCCTATGGAGTATGTTGTTCCTAGTCGGTGCTTAGCAGCGCTCACAGGTATGACAGATCACAGAACCCTAGAGGATAGGCTTGCACAGCTGGATGAACTAGAGGAAGAAATATTTTTAGTTGGATTTCACCAACAAGTCCAAAAGCAGTGTGAAAAGGCATGGCATGATCAATATATTAAGCTGTGCACATTTAAGGTAAATGACCTATTTTTGTTATATGATAGTAAGTAAGATAAATTTCCAAGAAAATTCATAATGCACTGGTTAGGGCCCTATATCATTAAGGATATTACCGATGGAGGATCGGTACAGCTGGTGAAATTAAATGGAGAACCGTTCCCAGGAAAGGTGAATGGCAGTCTCTTGAAGCCATACACCGGCAGTTTGGCCATGTGAATAAATGAAGGTAGCACAATCTTAGCACTCCAGGCAGCTGAAAGGAGGCGCGAGACTATAAACTACACTGCCCAGGTTGGGAAGCTGTGCGATTGCAGGATGGTGCGAAGCAAGGAAGTGTCACTGGTGTTAGTGTCAGTATCTGCATACTTCCATTAGGGATAAAAATTTGCTCTTTGCATTTTCATTTTAGGGGTCCCATACTGAATTTTTACATCATTTCATTAGGTCATGTCAAACTGATCCATTGATGGTTGTCTTGTCTTCAGAAAATCTAAATTTTCCCTCATAGAGTATACTTGTTGACCCTTCTTTAGGTTGTCTTCAGTCATGGTTTCATGGTCAATTTGTAATCATGCTTTCATTAGGTCATAGGGCATGTTTTCATTAGGTCTTAGGGTTTCATTACCAAGGTCAAGAGCCTGATTCAAAAGTGTAAATAAAGGTCAGCAAGGGTATGAGGATGATAAATAAGTCAAGCATGATGGCTTGTAGGTCATAGTCACTATATCATTATCTTTTAACCTAATGTAATTTTCAACAGAGTATTTTGAGTTTATTTGCATTTCTTATGTAATTTTAAGTCACCTTATGTAATAAATGATCCCAGCTGCACCAAATCATCTCTCCTTTCTGCAAGACAAAGAAACACTGCAAAAATCAGTTCAAGTTGAGCATTATCCACCTAAAAAGAAACAAAGCATCAAAGGCATTAAAAACAGAGTTTTGGAGAAGGTCAAGAAACATTAGAAAGTGGGTTTTTCAAGTGAAAAATCAAAATTTACTCCTATATAAGCTCTCACATTTCATTTTCAAGTTCATCATTCTCATTTGGCAAGAAAGAAGTCAAAAAGTGAGAAGAAGAGGAAAGGTTGAGCGAGTTTTGGGCGAAGGAGAATTGGTGTTGCGCTTCTAGAGAGTGGCGTTGTGCGTCTGGAGCAGTGGTGGAGTGGCGCTGCGCGTAGGCAAACTAGCGCTGCGCGTTTCAGGCAGGTAGGGTTGGCACTGCACGTTGAGAGATTGGCGTTGCATGTTAAGGCCTGGCGCTACACATCTGGCAATTTTCCCAATGTAAATTTACACTGTGCTGCGCTTCTAGGGTGGCGTTGTGCATCTGTGCACTGACGCTGTGCATTGAGCAAAAGGGCTAGAAATTCCATAAAACTTCAAACAAGCTTCAAATTTGCTCTCCCTTACCTTCATTGCAAGTAAGTTGACCTCCTTTGCTATAGTTTTTTTTTGCATATCAACATCTTAAGCATCATTCTCCATGATAAATATGAAACCCTAAATGTTCCCCTAATTATGCCTAAAACCCTAAACCTCCATTGTTCCTCATATCACCTATCAATACAACCCTAAACTCTTCCCCTATCCCTTTTTCCCTATCCCTTTATCCCTATATCCCTTTATCCCTCTTCCCCAAGGGCAACATTTCAAACACACCAAGCCCTCCCTCTCATTTTTATCATTCCTACTCCCTCATTCATTTTCTAGCCATAAGCTCATCTCCCATCCCCCCACTCCTAAAACACTTTCACTCATTCCCTTCATACAACCTCAAGTCTTGCAAACATGGAAAGAGAGGACCGAGACTATGAGGAGGAGGAAAACACCGGCAGTGACACCTCAGCAAATAGAGCTAGGCAACAAAGAAAACCACATAAGGGAGGTAGGATTATCAAAGAAGAGCCATCAAACCTTAGAGAATTGCAAGCCTCTCAGTTGGCTATCACATGTTATAGATATCTTGGCTGCTATGAGTTTTGTGAGTAGGTAGAGAGATTTCAACACCACCCTAAGCTCACCAAACTTTTTGTAGCTCTTCTTCAGGACAACAAGGTGACTCTTGCTAAGGTAACACTCACAGTCTCACCCTCCATCATTTCAGATGCAACCAGGATTCTGAATGTAGGGGAGAAGTGGTACAAAGCCCAGGACCTAGATAAACACTATTACGAGCCTTATATCAAACCCTGGTACAGAAATGAGGTGAAGAGACTTTTTCCTTTCAGATTTCTTGAAGACAAGTATGTCCCCGCGATGAAAATCATCATGAAGTATTTCACTTGTGAGGGCAGATTTTCCAGGTTGTACACCTATCACATCAGGATCCTAATCCATTTTACCAGGGTGAGGATGTTAAACCTTCCTTATTTCTTGTTTAGGAATATTGAGAAGATGGCTCATTTTGTGCAGAAGAAGCCATACCCTCAACAGATGAGCAGAGTCTATCATTACTCCCTGATCAAGATCATTGTGCTTCATCATCTCAATCTCCTCAACATCTCTTGGGAGACATTTATTGCTCATGACATCTTCAGTGGTCATCAAATTCCTCCACCAGTGTCTCAAGAAGCAGGGGGGCCTTCTAGCATTGCTCAGGTGAAAACAGATGAGGAGGCCCAAGAGATTAGAACTACTGAGGTGCCCAGGACCTTCATGACATATCAGAGGGGCACAAGGAGATTGTTTGCAGCCGATAGGAAAGTGTTTGCTCCATGGAATGTGGAAGGGACCTTGCCTTCTTCATTAACCCATAAGCAAATGCTAGCTCCACAAGATGTGGAAGCGTCTTTGCCTTTTTTATCAGCACAGTAGGTACAAGTGCAGCAGCTGCACAAAGGGTAGGAAAAGATGTCGAAGGAGAGTTTTGATGATGAGGAGGAAAGAGACTTTGACTTGACAGAGCATGATGAGCCAGAGTAGTGCTATACTCACCATCAAGTGGAAATAATTGACTTAGAGGCTCAGGATGAAGACACAATAAAAGACATCATCATACAAGAAAAGGAAGCTCAAGTACAAGCTTTGATGGATAATTTGGAGAGGGCCAAGTATGTCATCACATATTTGGAACAAGAAAACAAGCAGTTGAGTGAGAAACAAGTCCTCATGGATCTGGAATTGCTCAAGGTAAAACGACAAAGTGGCAAAGAGGCACTGGTCACTTTGACTCCTATTGAGAAGGAGATTGAAGATGATAGAGAGACTTGGCTTGAGAGAGTCAATTTGCACCTTGAGAAGTTGTTGTAGAAGGCCAATAGAGACAATCAGATGATCAGGCACATGGCCTACCATTACATGACCCAAAACAAAATTTGCAACATGAGGGTCAAAAAGATGAAAGCTAGGCTAAGGTAGGATTTGAAAGGCAAAAAGGAGGAGGATAGGCTTAGGTTGCTTGTTGAAGCTTCCTTGGCTCATCAGGACACTTGATGATGGTGCTTCTCTATTATCAGGAAAACTAGTGTCCATTCAAAGCTGCTAGCCCCACTAAGAAGGGTAGCTATCTTAGAAACAAACAAACCATAGTTACGTGTGTTTTCCTTTATGAGAGATAGATGAGAGAGAAGCAGAGAGTACCAACCTCAGTCTTTCGCTAGTCTCTTTGCTTGTTTCCTCTCTCCCTTGATAGAGCTTTCACCACTCCTTTCTCACTTGTCCCACTTATAAGAACACTTGTAGAGTCAAAGCAGCAAAATACCATCAAAGCATAGAGATCAATAACCATAAACAATATAGGATCAGATTTACATTAACCATACAAATGCATATATAAATACAAAATTCAGAGATATACAAGTATATGCAGGAAAACTCAAATAGATTTATTGATAGAAGTAGTAGAAGAGAGGATTACAACCAAGCTATCTGATCAAGCGCCATCCTCCCAGCATGAAAGCCCTCTTCACCTCATAAAAAGCAAGATCACCCAACAATACAATGTCTCAAAGAGAAACCAACAACACTTCCTTACAAATTACAAAATTCCAGCCTCCGGATCTCTAGGATGAGGGATCCATATATAGATGTTTGCAGGAGAGTGAATCAGTTTCTGGGATTTTGATTAGTGTCATTTCACTGATAGTTATTGGTTCCACTTGGATATTTCATGATCTCTTACTCATCCCTGGGCGAGTTCAAAGACGCAAGTGTCATATGAGCAGTTTCTAGAAGATTATTTGAGTTTCCACCTAGAAAACTGCTTCTGCCATTTGTCTGCTCTCGCTCATCGCACCCTACAGAAGGGCTTTTTAGTATGCATCACACCCTTTGTGTGTAGCAAGTGAGATGCATCACACCTTCAGAATGGAGCAGTCTGTATGGTCTAGTTTTGACTAGTTCTGAGCAATTTTTCAGGGAGAACTTTTGGGAATTGATGTAACCAGTTGACCTTGATCCTTTAGGGTATGAAACAACACTTTTAGGGGTTTGAGAGCCCTTGGTTTATTGACATATGTGATTGGGGTTATAGTGCCCAAATATGTCTATAACAGTTGCCCCCTAAATCATGAGGTCGTAAATCTTCTGATTCGGGTGAAATGCTTTATCATGAGGATCTGAGGTTTTTCGAACGGGAAGGTGACCTGTAATAAGATACAATACAATACATTATCTTCATAATATTTTCATGATCTAGCTGAGGTGGGCATTCCCATGCTTAGCTTTATAAATTCATTTTCATGTACATAGGACAGACAATCGTCTGTGTGGCAGACTGATGATTCTGGTAGAGCCATCATCCCTTAGCTTGGATGATTATCTATGCAACTATGATGTACATTTGATGTCTTTATTTTCCTGAATATATCGTAGCCTAGATGGATCAAACTAGATCCAAGGTCTTCAAACTCGTTCAATGTTCGCCCGAAGTACAAGTCGATCCATGTGAAAAGATGTTCTGATGTCGAACATGGAAAGACATCACCTGATTGCCAGCCAATGATGTAAGCTGTTAACAAGCGCGATAGGAATCATCGATAATGATAATGACCCTCAAGGTACTGCAGTACAACTCACGTGGTGTGAATACATGAGTCGATGTCGAACGCCACACAAAATCTTTCGGTCAAAGGCCATTGATGTAAACCTGTCGCCGGAAGTTAGAAACTTGCCATTGAGGCATGCAAGCTTCAAAGTACTGAAAGGGTTGTTCCTAAGTCAACTTCTTAGATAATGAGTTGATGTCGAAAAGAAGTGACCCATCGTAGGAGGGCCTTAATGAATCCCACATCTATGACACAGAACGGAGCAAATGATTTTGTGGAGGTGAAAACGATCTGATGATACAAGGTTCAGGGTGGCGGTCATGAAAGAATGGAGCATTAAGGTATTGTAGCGGATGAGGCGTTAGCTGGGTTGGTGAATTCTCTGAGCGACTTCTCTTGAACATATCGGCGACACTGGAATGGATTGGTAGCATTAACCCCAAAAATGGATGGTACAGATGACCAATGGTGATATGACCAGTGAACGGAATAACCCACCCTGACTCAAACATGGTGATGGAGTGAAAGTGTCATGTTCAAGAGCGACCTGCTACCAATGAAGTTCTTCAAGTTTTCTTCCCTTTTTCCCCAGTCATTGCTGGCCAGTACCTCTTTATTTTTTTTAAGCTTGAGGAGGATAACATATGCTTTTTCTATAATTTTCCCTTTAGGCAAACCCATCGCTATGTTTTAGCGAGCCTAGCGACAGTGAAACTGGTTCTTGTCTACATGGACAAGTTTGTCGCTATTGTTTTAATGAGTTTAATGACAAAGATAACTCAGTCCTTTTCAATTTTAGAGAGTCTAAAAAGAGACGGAAAGGAAACTCCAGTAGTCCTTTTTCGTAATATAATCCCTTAAGTCCGAAAAAGTATAAAATAATATGAAAGGGATGAATTTTCGATAGTTTTAACGAGCCGAACAAGACAAATGCTCGATCTTTTTGTGTAATGATCCCTCAAGTCCAAAAAGATTAAAATATAGAGGAGAGATGGCACTTCCAATCACTTTAACGAGCTGGAGATGCCAATTGCTCAGCAATCTTTTCATATTTTACGAGTCTAAAAAGAGCTTAAAGGAGACTCGTTTTTTAGGAATGAGTGATGTTTTTGGATAGCAACTGGTTCCATATAAGGTTTGGAACTTTTCAATCACGGCAATGTAAAGAAGGTGGCTAATAGAATCACTCGTCGCAGCTGTTCCTCAAAAGGGTAAACAATCAAATGGAGGCATATGATCAGCTAAAAAATAATGGGGGTGACGGTAAGAACACGACCAAGGTTCAAAAGCTGATAGCTATGCAATCGCAAAGGTTATTTACTGAAGGTGGGTTCATTTTTTAATGAGCTTGAACTCTGGGGGAACATATGCTCATTGGTAGGTGTTACACTAAAATTTGTCACCATGACTATTTGCAGTTAGTATGGCTCCATCAACTGTCATACTATCCTCCTTGGCAAGCCTCATACCTCTGCTCTCCATGTCAAACTCCAAGAAAGAGAGAAAGTCATTAAAAATCTATATATCTCTGGGTACGCAGTTTCTCTTAGCCTTACCTGCGTGTACGCACCCCAAGTTCACAATACCTGCGTACTTGTACGCTCTGTCTGTAAAGCAATGGGTGCGTACTCCTGTAAAGTTCAAAAGGCGCAAGTTTCACTCCAAAAACGTTACTTGTGGTCATTTCTAGAGCATTCTAGAAGCTTGTTTGACGTGTATGAAGCGCTTCCAGATGGTTCATGTATCCCTACCAAAGAGGAACTTATCCCATCAAGAGGGGAGATATCCCATCCAAAGAGGGGCTTATCCCATTGATGGTGGACCTGAATAACTTCCTCTAAAGCACTATAAATACAGGCATTGGGCCAAAGGGAGGGGAGGTTGAAAGCTGAACATTCCTAAGGGTAGATGCTGCTGGAATTAGGACTCCCTTGTAAAGCTTGAGAGGAGAGATTCCCATCCCTTCCTAGCCTTATTTGAGAGTGGGTGAGCTGATCAAAGTAAAGGAAAACACTTGCTGGACCCTAGGAGGGACTTGCACAACACCAAGGCTCAGGTTGTAATGGTTCCTTTTGTTTCCACTTAATGCAAATGAACTCATTTTTCTCAACAGATTGTTATTCATGATTTGTTTCATATACTCCTTGGTCTGTATGATGGATATGTATTGTTTTATGAGTTTATCAGGTGCTATTTAGTCTTTTGGCTTGTTAGTGAATGCAGGTTTCGAAGAGAAGGAGGAGCTCATCCGGATTGGCGAGGCTAGACTACTACAAAGCGTTGGACTAAAGGTATGTTAAAATCACCTGATTACTTGTATTCTCAATGCATGTTTAGAGAAAGGTAGTGTTTATTTGTCTTGTTTGTCACTAGAAAGCTTTTGCTTCTAGGGAGGTTGGTTGTGTCCGCACTATCGACTCTTTCCGCATGACAAAATGGCGACTCCACTGGGAAATCCATTGATGTGAATGTTTTTTCCTTTGTATGAAATTTTGATCTGAGAAAAGTCGTTTGTTTTCTGGTTTTTGGCTGTCTGACTGTGTATTTGGGTGGGCTAGCTTAGGGTTAAATTAGATTTTAGCTTTTCTTTGTTTTGCTAGAAGTACGCAGCCTCTGCGTTGAGCACAGTGCGTACTTGTACGCACTGTCGCTTTGTGCACAGAGCGTACCCGCACCTGTGCAAACAGGTCGCCTGCGTACCCTGTCAAAATTAAGAAAATTTCAATTTTCTTCTTTTTGACTTTTAGATTTTAGTTTTAACTTGTTTTTTCTGCCCAAATCCACTGGTTTTCTGCCATAAATCTTCACCTAAGCTTGTTTCGTCAGTGTCGAGAGTTTTAGTGAAATTCATAGAGGTTTTGCTTTAGGGTTTGATTTTTAACTGGTCCTGTAGTGACTTTGGCGTTAGAGGTTGTCAAACTTTGGATCTCCTTTGTTTTGTTCAGTCCTCTTAGGAGTCGGGCCTGTCATAGAATTCACCCTTGTGAGAGACCTACCTTTGCGTCTTCTCTTTGCGAATCTCGAAAAAGTTTGTTGTTTGAACTTTGAATTTTATTCTTGAGAAAAAGAACAAAAGATTTTGTTTTTTGTTTTTGACTGGTTTTTGGTTCTGCATTAACTAGTCCTTAGTTACATTTTGACTGAGTAAAACATCCAGGAATCATCTTTAGTAAGCTTTTGAATCGTTAGATTTATTTCTCTTAGATTTGCTTTTGAGTGAAATTGAGTTGATTTGATTGCCATAGCTTTTTAACTTTGATTTTTTGAAGTAAGTTTTACATGCTTTATTAATTAGGAAAAAATACAAAAACATCTTTTGAAGGAAAGTTTGCTTTGGTAGCATTTGAGTCTTTGAAAGAAAAAGGAATTTTCGTGAAGTGATTAGTGGTCATGTGTCGTATGTTTTGAAAAGATAAAGAGTTTGTTTCTTTGATTTTCATTGCCAAGAAAGTTGTCTTTATATCAAGTTTGCATTCTCCAACTCTCTTAGCTAGGGAATTCATTGAAAAAGGAAAAATTAGTATAAATCATCCTAAGTGCATCTTTTTAGTGGATTTCGGTCGAGTCTACACACCATCAGTTTCATCTCCACTACCTTTTGTCTTAAAGAAAAGCCATAAAAATTAACGCTTAAAGTAAAATCAACTTAGTAACTTTTATTTACTAGGGATCTGAAACACCAATATAGATCAGGCTAGTGTCTTGGAGTAGGAGAGTAATTAACTCTCCAAGATAGCAAAACCAAACAAGTAGCTCATCTTGTGGTAGGATAAATCCAACTGTTTCATTTGTACTCTGGGAAAGCTCCTCTTAAAGGAGAAGTACGAGACCGTGTCCGAACCAGTGAGGGGATCAATCCTCCTTCATTGGGAAAGACACCAGATACGCACGTACTACAAACGGTAAACCTCGGATTATTGTCGAGGGGCCTGGGGTCACTTGTCGGTAAACCTTGGATTATTGTCAAGGAGCCGGCAAGGGGATTGAGCTTGTTACTCTGCCCTTGCGTGCTATCGGGTCGTAGACTGTTCCCCCAGGTGCATTTGTTGCTGTTGGTAACCTTAGTGACCATTATCTTTAGGATTCTACCGAGGTGACGGTGGAGGGAAGATCCCACTGTACCTGGAGCAGACGTCGGCTAGACTCACTTGGATTTTCTGGGGGGTTCACTTCACTCGAGACGGTTAAAGTGGAGGAACTTGTGCCAGTCTATTCATTAAGCAGGTTGCCGGGGTAACTGTTCCGCCCACCACTTCTGTACTGAATTCGGCGATGTTGGGTTTCATCTCCAACTAGTGTTTTTGGTCCGGAAGGCTACTGTTTGTGTATGGTTTGACGCCCTAGATTCTTTAGGCGTGTGATTCAAATTTGTTTGGTTCTTTAGAGACTTTAGGTGGTTTGCTTTGAGATTTTACTTTGTTTGTGTGTGCAGTAGTTAAAAGTTTTTAACTGTGGCTGAATTACCAAGACAGTCTCGTAGACTTCGGGGCAAGTCTCCTGAGATTGTTACCGTGGCCGATTTGTTGAGGAAGTCCCGTGGATTGCGAGGCGAACCTCCTGAAGAGGTCCCGAGTCATTACGAAGGTTTGAAGGTCCTTGTAACTCCTAGTGGCAGTAAAGTAGGTTCACCTGAAGAAGGGGAATCGTCGTTGGTAGTCCATCCAGATTACCAAGGTCTAGAAACAGGTTATAATCCTGAAGCAGTTGCAGTTTCTGAGCTTGCTGGTAGTTTTTCATCTACTAGTGATATAGGCGAAGAACCTGAAATATCTGAACCTGTTACTCCAACTTCTAGTGCACCTGATTCACCTAGGGTAGAAAGAGTCATCACCGAAAATCTTCCTGCTGGTTTGATAGCTATTGAAGAACTTGCTCCAGAGGAAGAATTTGGCGTATCTATTCTTGAATATCAACCTACTATTGATCTAAGGGAGCGTGAATCTATCTTTTACAGTCCTCCTAGAAGTACTACTTGGTACCTTTCGTTAACCAATTATTTAGACAACTCAGGGATAAGTTTTTCTCCACCTCGTACTCCTTTTCCACCTGGAGGTATTTATACTCCTGTAAATATGTCTGGTTAGTCATCCGTATTCACTCAATCTCCTGAATCTTTCTTGTACGGCGGTCCTTATGTTCCCTCCGGGTATCAATCACTTTCTGGTACTTTTGCGGGGGCATCTCCTCAACCCATTGAACATGGGTTATTAGCTGGAAACAATGGTAATAAACTGTTGGGTGTAGGGGACATTTACATGATGTCAGGTTCAGTTCCCGGTTCTCAACCTCAAGGTGGCCAATTACCGCCTGGGGGGCAGCCTCAATTAACGCCTGGGGGGCAACCTAAAGGTACACAAATTGCGTCTGGGGGGCAACCTCAAGGACAGTATGTACCCATAGTACAATACATTCCTCAAGGTCAACCCCAGCCTCAATATGTACCCCAAGGTCAACCCCAGTATCAGTATTTACCTCAAGGGTATCAACCTCAAGGTCAAGGTCAACCCTAGTATCAGTATTTACCTCAAGGTTATCAACCTCAAGGTCAATACTCGAGTCAAGGTTATCAACCACCTCAAGGTCAATCATATGTCCAAGGTACAGGAACTGTTCCTTTCAGTTATCAATCCTACCCTCAATCCGGTTATGGATCTCAATATCCTCAACCTGTCATGGGTCAATACGCCGGAATGAACATAGTGTGGGATCCATCGCAAGTTCAACAAGTGTTGCAGCCAAGTGTACAGTTGTCATCTCAAGCTGGACAACCCTTAGTTGCTGGTCCATCCCAGCAACCAGTCCAGTCTAATGTTCAAACTTTTGTACCTTCGGTAGTTACTCAGCCGCCAATTGCACCTAGTACTCCATCTCAAACGACTGCTGCAACTACCACAACATCTGCTCCTTCCACCACACTTGCTTTTGGAGTATCGACAGCTCCGGTTTCTACTGTCTCTACAACTACTCCTCAGACATCTTTACCATTGTCTGGATCTACGATTCAAACTACAGTTCAGATGCCTGTAGGACAACCTGGTTTAAGTACGGTTGTCACTAGTCAACCACAATTCACTTATCAACCGTACCAGGGACAGTACCAATACGGGCCTGCTGTCCAACAGCCGGTTTACCAGTATCAACCGTATCCTGGGTACACTTATCAACAACCTCAGCAACCCCAGTACGGTCCGGTTAATCCTGGTTTTCCAGGAGGATATAATATCCCGAATGCGATTCCTATTCCAAGTTATCCTGGATATCCTCCTCCTGGGACTGGTCTTGTGACCCAGAGTTTTAGGGATCCTAATCAGCAATTACCGTTTATCAAAACTTTGGATTTACCAGACTTGTCGCGCCTAACGAACGATCCAATAAATTATCTTCCGTTCTGGCTGCCAATGCCAAATAAGTTTCCCAGCGATATACCCAAGTTCGAAGGTAAGTCTGGAGAGGATCCATCCAATGATGTGATGACTTACCACCTCTGGTGTGCTTCAAATTCCATCTCAGATGATTCGATCCGCTTACGTCTTTTCCAGCGTACGCTCATTGGTCTCGCGGCCAAGTGGTACATTGAGTTACCACGGGCCTCTTTTTACAATTTTAGTCAGTTAGCTACCTCGTTCCTAACTCATTTTCAGTTGCCAGTCAGATATGATAATGGCACGGAGCTACTAACTTCACTAAAATAGTCGACATCCACTTATATTTCCGATCATATCCATGAATGGAGACGTCGACGGCGATTAGTGAAAGTTTTTATCCCAGACCAAATCTTAGCTGAATGGTTTGTTAAATCATTATTACCAAAGATTACTGAAGATGTAGCTAAGGCCGGAGTAGTTACTGAGGAGCAAGTAATTGCTCAGGTGTAGTACCTTGACTTAGTTTACACTCAGTCAGGTATGTTACATGAAAAGATCCCAGATCTTCCAAAGTCAAATCAAATCACTGCTGCTCCTTCGGGGTCTCATGCTGTTGATGGCATGATTGGTTCGGTAAATACTAAAAGCAAGAAGAAATCTTCAAAGAATTCTTCACCATTATAACCTTACCAGATTCCCTGACAGGAGAGTCTTCTCCTGAAATTTCTGCCGATATTCACGTTGTAGAGTCATCTACGGCCAAATCAAAAAACGGTGGGAAGAAGAAGGGTAAAGCAAACAAGACTCCAAAGGAGAAAACAGAAAAGTCGGAAACTAATGACGAAAAGCGCAAACCTCGATATCCTTGTCTTATTTGTGAAGACGATCATTTTACAAGAGATTGCCCCCATAGGACCGAGGTTGTGAAAATCGTCAAAGGGTCCTCAACTCCTGCTGTTTTGAAAGATCCATTTCCAAAGCAGGAGAGTAAGATGATAGGTTATTCCTCGAGTGCCACTGAAGAACCCATATTGATGATGTCTCACGTAAGGATTGCGACTCGATCGCAAGATTATGGTAGTAAAAGTCCTGTTGATGGATCGAAAGAAGCAGAATCTTCTCATTCAAATCCATCAACCTCAGCTCCCGGTTCCGATTCACTACAGATCGAGAAACCTAACCCTAACTTAGTAATAAAACCGCCCGCCAAGGGTGTACTTCGAAGGTCTGCTTTCAATCCACATGCAAGAGCGGCCCAGAATTACAACATTGTTGAGGATTTAGCTGTTTCACCCTCAGCAATGTCAGCTTTAGAAGTGCTGCAATCATGCGCGGCATAGAGAAAATTACTTTTGTCGGCTATAGGAGCTGTTGATGTTCAGGACCCGAACCTAATAATCTTTGATCTAGAAAATAGTACACCGCGTTTGCCTCATCAGATGGCTTTCTTGATCCCAGTGATAGTCAAAAACAGGCCTATTCATAGGACTGTAATTGATGAGGGAGCTTCCACGTGTATTATGTCGATACAGTGTTGGAGATCGCTTGGTTCTCCTTCACTAAATCAATCCCTGACAATTCTTAAGGCCTTTGATGGCCGTGGGTTCCATCCGTTTGGAATTCTATAGGATTTGCCTATAGGGGTTGAAGGAAAAACCGTTAGTCTAGATGTGGAGGTGGTTGATGCCCCTCTGGACTACAACCTTCTTTTGGGTCGAAGTTGGTCTTACGCTATGAAAGCGGTTGTTTCATCGGTCTTCAGAGTCATAAAGTTTCCACATAATGGCAAGATCGTAACCATAGACCAGCTGGCTTATTTTTCATCCGACCCAACCTCTTCAGAGAGTATCCAGCATGTCGGTAAAACGACTATCCCTTATAAGGATGTTGGCGTAGGATTAGTTAAAGATTCCGGTTTACTGGGAACTTTTCCTTTTCCTCCAATCAACGCAGACCCTTCATTCGCATTCATTCATATGATTACGTCAGATACTATTATTTACGATGATCCTTGGATTATCCCATCTGAATCTGAGATAGACTCATTCGGTGATGCAATGCCTTTGAGTCCATATGAAATTGCCTATGAAGCCGTGCAGTCTTTTTCCGACCCAAGTTCAACCAAAATCGACCAAATGAATGTGGTCCGTGAGGAATCCCTTTTCGCGTCAACCTCGGAGTTAATAACATTTCCCGAAGTTGTGTCATCTGACGAACAACTTTGTGAAGTCCTGTGTGTAGACGATTTACCATGGGAAGATCTCCATCATAGATCTTCGTTTTTACCTGAGGATGATCGTTTTGAAAATGATTTCTCATCAATCTTTACAGCTGAATATGTCAAAGACGCTCAGAGTCCAATGAAACATCCTGATTCAGAGCTAAATTTGGGAAACGTTTCTTGCACTATTCCCATTGACATTTCAGTGAAGCCCGGAATTGTTGAACACATTCATATAGGTGCCTCATGTTCAGATGACAAAATTCAAACATACAAGGCCCTATTTCAAGAATTCCGTGACGTGTTTGCCTGGTCCTATGAGGAAATGCCAGGAATTGATCCCTCCATTGTTGTTCATGAGATCAAGACTTACCCGGACGCTAAACCCGTTCGGCAACGTCTGCGTCAGATACACCCTCGGAAAGTGGCTGCAATTAAAGCAGAAGTTGAGAAGCTGTTGAAAGTAGGTTTCATTTATCCGATCCCATTAACGGATTGGGTATCGAATATTGTTCCAATTAACAAGAAGCAGGGAACAATAAGAATATGTATTGACTATAGGGATATCAATCGTGCTTGTCCCAAGGACAACTATCCAACACCCTATATCGATCAAATAATTGATGATTGTGCCGGCAGTGAAATATTTTCCTTTATGGACGGTTTTTCCGGTTACAACCAAATCAATATTCTACCTGCCGATCAACCAAAAACGGCTTTCATTTGTCCATGGGGGACATTTGCTTATTGCAAATTACCTTTTGGGCTTAAGAATGCCGGAGCCACTTTTCAAAGGGCGATGTCTTATGCATTTCATGACATCAAGCACATTGTGCAACCGTATCTCGATGATTTGCCCGCTCACTCCTTACATCGAGCTGATCACCTTGTCCATTTACGAGCAATTTTTATGAGGTGTAGGCATTATCGTATACGGTTGAACCCACACAAATGTGTCTTCTGCATAGAAGTGGGACGATTGCTGGGATTTGTAGTTTCAAAAACCGACATTCGCGTCGATCCCTCGAAGGTCGAAGCTATCATCAAATTGCCTCCTCCTTTGAGTCTGCGCCAACTCCAAAGTTTGCAAGGGAAAGCAAACTTTTTACGCCGATTCATTCCTAACTACGCCGAGATTACCAAGGGTTTTACCTGGTTGTTGAAACAAAATGCTCAATTCTCTTGGGATGAGATAGCTCAGAAATCGTTTGATGCGCTAAAGCACGCGTTGACCCATGCACTGTTGCTGCATCCTCCCAACTACAACCAGGATTACTTTTTGTACCTCGCCGCCGCTCATTCCACCATTGGAATGGTCTTAGTACAGGAAGATGAATTCGAAACGGAACATGTGATATATTATCTTAGTAGGACGTTAAATCCCACTGAGCTAAAATATTCGCATGTGGAGAAATTGGCCCTGGCAGCTGTTCAGGCTGTCCAACGTTTTCGTCACTACATTCTTCTCCGTAAAACTACAGTCATTTCGGATTGCAACCCTATGATTTACATTTTGACTAAACAGTTGCTAGGGGGCAAGTACTCTAAATGGATCGTTATCCTGCAGGAGTTCGACTTGGAATTTGAAAAATCTAAGTCTAAGAAATCTTTAGTTTTTGCAGAGTTGATGTGTGATTTCCCACGTGCTGACACAGAAACTGTGGCAGAGGAACCCATTGCAGACGAATCTCTGTTTCTCATCAGCACTTTAGATCTGTCGTATGGGGATATAATTGTCTATCTCCAAACCCAATCCTTTCGGCCCGAAGCTTCAAAGTCGGAACGTCGGAAAATTCGATTCCAGTCCCAACAGTACAAAATTATTGGAGATACTCTTTATCGTCGTGGGGCAGATTTGGTT
The DNA here is from genome assembly GCA_031772625.1 of Pinus tabuliformis. Classification (NCBI taxonomy): domain Eukaryota; kingdom Viridiplantae; phylum Streptophyta; class Pinopsida; order Pinales; family Pinaceae; genus Pinus; species Pinus tabuliformis. The sequence goes on from CM062812.1 coordinate 154,942,582, forward strand.
TTTCGTCGTTGCTTAACTCATGAAGAGGCAGAAAGGGTTATGAATGACTGTCATTCTGGAGCGTGTGGCGGTCATATGTCTGGGTATGCCACAGCCCAGAAGGTGTTGTATGCTGGCTACTTCTGGCCGTCCATGTTTAAAGATTGTATCATTGCGGTCCGAAAATGCCACAACTGTCAAGTGTTTGATCGCAAGATGCGCGCACCACGTGCTCCTCTCCACCCTATAATTGTCGTTGGTCCTTTTGCTAAATGGGGTATCGATTTTATTACATGTAACCCTCACTCGGCCGGGGGGCATGCGTATATCATCCTTGCGGTTGATTATTTTACTAAGTGGGCCGAGGCGATGCCTACATTCGAGCCAGACGGCAAGACAGCTGCGATTTTCATATTCAATCATATTATTGCTAGTTTTGGTGTCCCACAAGCGATAATCACTGACCATGGGCGCCATTTTCAAAACATTATGATGACAGAACTTATAGGCCAGCTTGGTTTGCGTCATGATAGTTCTACTCCTTATTATCCCCAAGCAAACGATTTGGTTGAATCTATCAACAAAGTTTTAGTTATCATGATCCGACGAATCATTGGTATTCATCGGTCGAATTGGCACAACATGTTATTTTCAGTGCTTTGGGCGTACCAAACCTCAGTGAAAACATCAACAGGGTTCACTCCTTTCCAACTAGTTTATGGTTTGGAAGCTGTGCTGCCTATTGAATGCGAAATCCCATCACTTCAAATGGCTGTCGAATTACTTCCAGCTACTTCCGAAGAGGAGAAGCGTTTATTATACTTAGCTCAATTAGATGAGACTCGACGCGATGCTGCACTGGCAATCGAGACTCATGCAAAACGGATGAAAGCTCAGTATGATCGCAACGTGACCCCTCGTAATTTTTCGGAAGGAGACCTAGTGCTATTATATGATCAAGCTAACGATAAATTAGGTGCTGGAAAATTCGTTCCTATGTGGCATGGGCCCTACATTGTCAAGCGAAAGCTAGCAAAAGGGGCCTATGAGCTGGTAGATTTTGATGGGGACTCTTTGGGTAAGCCCAGAAATGGACTTTACCTAAAGAGGTATTATGCTTAAATGATGGGTATGGAGATTTAGTTAGGTTAATTTTTCTTTCTAGCTGGTGTGTTTGTTAGTATAGACAGTGTGCTTAGCTTAGAGAGTGTGTTTTTCGTCGTTATTCTGGCTTATCTTGGTTTTACTCTTGATATTGCAGATGTCGACGCCTCTCCAAACGTACATTGGATTCGCTGATGGTGCTTGTCGTAGTACACGGAATATCTCTTCCGCAGCTTGGGTTATCTATTCGCCCTCTGACGAGTTAGTTTCTATGCATGGGGTGAGCCTCGGTCAAACAACAAACAACATTGCAGAATACAGTGCAGTGATTGAGTTATTATCTGAATCTATTTCGTTTGGGATTCGGAGTTTGATAGTGAGGTTAGATTCTGAACTCGTTGTATTACAGCTTAATAGAGTATATGCCATTAGAAATCCAGTGTTATTAAGGTTATTTTTGAGAGTGCGCCTCTTGGAACGTGAATTTGATTACATTGAATATCAACATATTCCAAGGTCATTAAATACATTAGCAGATGCAATTGCTTCTCGAATGTTAGACAGACATTTGCGATAATCATAAATGTAAATTTAAAAACATTTCATCATACATGTTTAACAAGATAAGCCGGTAATAATGATATATATATAGATAGGAATGTGTCAAAAAATATACATCGTCTTCGATCATAGGTTGAAAAACACCTTATGATCGGCAAAAATGATAAGTAAAAAAAACCAAAATGTCACATGTGTCTACAAAAAGTGACTAGCCAATCACTGGTGGTGCTCTCTATACGACACCACTGCCTGCGCTACCCTACACAGGAACCTCCTGAAAGGTCCTGGGACTGCGACCACATAGCGCTGAAGTCGGATAGGAATATCATCTATAGTCATCTCTGGTATGTCCATCGTAAGACGCTCTAGATCCTGTTCCAACTCGGCTAAGGTCTCTGCGGCCGCAACCTGTGGGGCCGGTGCTGGTGCAACAGGTACTCTTCTCTCGAATGGCCAGAGATTGGTCGGACGTTGTGGACCTACATCTGCATTTTGAAAATTGTCACTGTCAGTTTTGAGACGATATATAAAAACAAAAAAAAAGTAAATAATTTAAAAACTTGTGAAAAATGAAGTACCTCTATCGTCCCATTGTTCTCCCTGTGGAAGAACCATGTCTGGATCACCGCGAAAATCTACTCCGGCATAAGGAAAATCCTGGATCGCAAAGACCTGGTCCTCCAACCAGTGAAAGTAACCAGCAGGAAATCGGACAACTCCCGCTCCCTCATCAGGATGCCGGGCCATCACCGCAACCCATCGCATCAACTTTGGCTCCCGAGGAGGCCCAACTGCAACAGTGAGATGCTGTGGGATCAGCATCGAAACCCTCTCTAGGGAAAAGCTCACAACTAGAGGCCCATACCCAAAGGTCTTTAATTGCCCGTTCTTTGCCCTAGTCAGTTGGCCCTTCATATTGGCCAACACAGCGTCACACCAGTTGAAAATGGTGCCTCAGTAGCAATCTATCGCCATCCGCATTTGGGACCCAGTGGAAATATGCAAAGCAGCTGCGCCGCAAAGTCTGGTAACTGTAAAGGTAATTACCATAAGTTCAGGCAGGGATATGTATTTGATTTCTATCCCCTTCTCCTGGTGCTGATTATTGCACCACTCTAGCCGGAGACTAGCAAGGGATTGGCCACCCGGCCTAGTCCTGGATAGAGTCAGTTGCTCGCCCCTATTAGGCAAACCAGTGAGAAAATATATGTCTGAGGGCTCTATCTCGAGCTGGTGCCCTCCGATGTAAAAGCATTGATACTGAACGTTCCACCTTTCAACCAGCCATTCTAAGAATCACACCTGGGCCCTCATGCCAGGTATGGCCCAGTATTTGTAGAGACCGCATGCCTTCAAAGCATCAATGGAAGGTTGATGATCTATTGCGGCCAAATCGACATCTTCATGTTCTCTTTCGTGCCAATCAAGCATGGTGGGCAATCTACACACCAGAAAACATTCATTAGAATTCATTAAATCAAAAATTAATGGTTTAGTTTTGAGATTTGGGGTTTTAAATTTACTTTGCGCAGAGTACGCACCCCGCTTTCAGAAAACAGAGCGTGGGTACGTAGCTGTTCTGAAGGTAGGCTGCGTACTCCTGTCATTTTCCCATTAACGAAAATGTCAGGGTACGCAAGTCGCCCATGGGGCACCTGCGTACCCCGAAAAGCGGATCTTGAAACCCCAAAGCCCCCAAAAAATCAAACTAGGGCTTATAATGAAATTCTAAATGGATGAAAACAAAGAGGAGGATGTTGTGAAATACCTAAAAGAGACGGCGCTCGATTCCGACAGTCGGATTCTCCGCAAAGTCCACGGGAAGTTTCTTGCCAAAAGCCATTTTCTCTCCCTCAACAGTAAAATGGTAAAAATGACATGGTAAAAGGTCTTTTTATAGGTTTTTTGGATAAATGAATGCTAAGTTTATTTGTTTTTCACCATGGAAGGATATTTTTCAATGCATTTTTGCTTATCTTAAACAGGTATGAGTAATGTGTCGTCTTTGTGCAGGACAAAAGGACTTTCAGGGAAAATTATCATTTTTCACGAACCAAAAATCAGAGTCATCTTTTAAGCCCTTTTCTGACTCCTAAAACATGAAAAGATTTCCGAGCATTTCTTTTACACTCGTTAAAACGGAATTAAAAGACGGTCCCCTTATAGCTCTTTTCTGACCGTAAAAACAGGAAAAGATTGCCGGATTTTTGTCGTTTCAAATTCGATACTGAAAATAAAACGACGTGTCCTTGATCGCTTTTTACTTTTCAGGTCAAAGACACTAATCATGAAAGTACTCCTTGGTCGCAAGATCAAGCGGTTCTCTCAAGTATTATTTTATACTTTTTCGGGCTTAGGAGACACAACTTTACGAAAAAGTTCAACCTGGAGTCTTCTTAAGTTTTTTCAGACTCTATAAAAATGAAAAACGCCGAGTTTCTCCTATACTGGACTCGTTAAAATTTCACAGTAAAGGACCTGTTTGATTACAAACAGGAACGGACCACTCCTTCTTAGGGTTCGAATCAAAACTAAGTTGGAGTCATCCGAAGGATGAGCTTATAATCAAGCATATGTTATCCTCCTCAAGCTTGTTAAAAATAAAGAGGTACTTGCCAGAAATGGTGGGGGAAAAGAGAGAAAAATGAGCCTATTTGTTATCCTTTTTCTCAGAAGAAGCCTTATTACCACTCTTGAACACGACACTTTTCATTCACCTGGGTTGGGAAATCCTTTGCCTCACAGTTGATCAAACCACATTGAAAGTCTTCAGCTGGGTATTAACTTTGGGTCAAATGTCACCAAGCCATCTATCGTGTCGTTATGTGTTCAAGTGGTCTCTGCAATAAAACATTCATCTGCAAAATACCCTTCATCCATTTTGACCATCCCTGAGTCAGTCCTTACAGCTACATTTCTTCAACTTAATCTATGATTTCGTGTTGTGGGCTTGCCTGCAACGGGTCGCTTTCTATCGACATCAGCACATTATCTAGAAAGATGACCTAGGAATTGTCAATACCTTGAAGTCTGCATGCATCAATGGCAGGTTTCTCGCCTTTGACGACAGTTTACATCATTGACTTTCGATCGAAGGATTCCGTGAAATGTTCGACGTCAACTCATTCACTCACATCTCATGGATTGTACTGGGTACTTTGAGAACCATTGACATCACTGGTGGTCTCTCTCACGCTTGTTAACAGTTTACATCATTGACTGGTAATCAAGTGGTTTCTACCATGTTCGACATCAACTCATTTATTCGCATGGATAGAATCGTACCTGTTCGGGAAGTAGAAATCAAGACCCTAGATCTAGTTTCCACCATCCAGGCTGCGAGGAGTTTTGTATTCATTATATAAGTAGACTAACTATAAACAGATGGCTGCGTCCATACTGTGTCTACAAAAGTCTATGATTATGATGTACTGCAAAATCATTCCTATATCAGAGCAGTAGATAGTCAATTAGTTAAAGTTTTCAATCTGAGTATGGGAATGCCTACCTCAGCGATGATATGATCTTATATATGTATTTTGTGTTGAATACTTGCAGGTTCCAACTGGGCTCTCCACAAGATAATCCTTGAAATGATAAAGTACTTCACCCTTCCTAGATGATATGAAACCCTTATCTACTACAGGCTTCGCACTTTAGGGGGCAATCTGTTACACTAAAATTTGTCACCATGACTATTTGCAGTTAGTATGGCTCCATCAACTGTCATACTATCCTCCTTGGCAAGCCTCATACCTCTTCTCTCCATGTCAAACTCCAAGAAAGAGAGAAAGTCATTAAAAATATATATATCTCTGGGTACACAGTTTCTCTTAGCCTTACCTGTGTGTACGCACCCCAAGTTCACAATACCTGCGTACTTGTGCACTCTGTCTGTAAAGCAATGGGTGCGTACTCCTGTAAAGGTCAAAAGGCGCAAGTTTCACTCCAAAAAAGTTACTTGTGGTCATTTCTAGAGCATTCTAGAAGCTTGTTTGACGTGTATGAAGCGCCTCCAGATGGTTCATGTATCCCTACCAAAGAGGAACTTATCCCATCAAGAGGGGAGCTATCCCATCCAAAGAGGGGCTTATCCCATTGATGGTGGACCTAAATAACTTCCTCTAGAGCACTATAAATACAGGCATTGGGCCAAAGGGAGGGGAGGTTGAAAGCTAAACATTCCTAAGGGTAGATGCTGCTGGAATTAGGACTCCCTTGTAAAGCTTGAGAGGAGAGATTCCCATCCTTTCCTAGCCTTATTTGAGAGTGGGTGAGCTGATCAAAGTAAAGGAAAACTCTTGCTGGACCCTAGGAGGGACTTGCACAACACCAAGGCTCAGGTTGTAATGGTTCCTTTTGTTTCCACTTAATGCAAATGAACTCATTTTTCTCAACAGATTGTTATTCATGATTTGTTTCATATACTCCTTGGTCTGTATGATGGATATGTATTGTTTTATGAGTTTATCAGGTGCTATTTAATCTTTTGGCTTGTTAGTGAATGCAGGTTTCGAAGAGAAGGAGGAGCTCATCCGGATCGGCGAGGCTGGACTACTACAAAGCGTTGGACTAAAGTTATGTTAAAATCACCTGATTACTTGTATTCTCAATGCATGTTTAGAGAAAGGTAGTGTTTATTTGTCTTGTTTGTCACTAGAAAGCTTTTGCTTCTAGGGAGGTCGGTTGTGTCCGCACTATCGACTCTTTCCGCATGACACTAGGTTTATTTTTTAACGAGCTTGAACTTCGCGTAAACCTGTTCGTGCCAGTCATATAATAAGGATGTCTCTCATTAGTAGGTTCATTTTTTAGGGAGCTTGCCCCATGTGCAACTTTGCTCTGGAGCCTTTTGTATGCAAGCTAGGAACGACCAACTACTGTCCTAGGGGTTAAAGAACTACTGAGGTTAGGTAGGATAGTTTCTCGGTGGGAAACAATCTCCTTTGCTTTGTTGTTTCTGTTGGTCCCGGCAAAGGTGAATGGTGGATCAAACCAATCACCTAACTTAAGTAGTTGAAGTTAGTAAAAACTACGGGGTTGGAGTTACATTCGTCGCTTTTCACTTGCGTACAAAAGGTTTGCATGCCCCCAGGTATAAAGAAGAGTAAAGTTTCTAGGTTACCATATGGAAGTTCTTACATTAGCAAGATTGTTCCATCTGTGTAACAGACAAAACACTTCATTGGCTTTGTCCATTGAAATGGACAAAGGTGAATGTTTTTAGTTCAAATCACATAACCTTTGATGAGGAAATGATATTTCCAAACTGATCCCATTTTCCTAAATGGACGAGTGTGTCAGATTGGTTATATATCCTACGAGGAAACACATCTTATACCCGGGGTTTTCCTACCGAAGCAGACCAGGGCGCATGCCCCCTGGATTTAGTCACATTCACCAAATCACTTGCGCTCATCAGCTGGACGGACTGGAGGTTGATGAGACATTCCTTGTGCAAAAAGACCAGTTAGGGGTGGCATTTGACTAGTAGCCGTGCTTTCACCGGGGAATGAAAGCTAGTCAATGAGCTGGACCATTCTGCCTTCATACGGGAAACACATCACCTAAAAGAGTGAGGAAACAATAGCTCCCATGCTGTAAATATAGTCACGCCCAAGGAGTAGATTGTAATCTAGTGGTCCTTGGACTACCATCACGTTTAGATGAACGACTTTCCTTCTCAAAGTTATAGGCAAATTTGGAAGGATCCCTAACAGTCGACTGGTTCCTTTATTGAAGCCTGACAGATTTCGAATCTCAGGTAGAAGTGATGGCGAACCAAGTGCCTTCCAAGCAGTTGAGGAAAGGATACTCACAGAAGCCCTTCATCTATGATAGTACCAGCCATGATCATTCTGTAAGCTTGTATTATGATTCGGAATGGTATATTAGATGGTAGGCAGGGTCTCCCTAGTAGATTCCAATCGAAGGAAATGACTAGATTGCTTGGAGGGGGGACTGAATAAACCTCCGAATGAATCTCTGAAAAAATTCCTTCCTGCGGTAAAGGAACGGATACATTTCCCCCATGTTCATTGGATTCTGTGTTAACAAAAATAATTTGAACAGTGTCGTTCTCATCCTCTTTGGTGACTATATCATCTGAAGGTGGACCTTTTGAAGACAATACTGGGTCGACTGCCATCTTGACCTATTGACTTTGGTCCGGTGTGGACTTAGAGGGTTTATCTTTAATGATAGATGCTTCGACCAACAACAAAGGTGTGTCAGTTGGATTTTCAACTAGCTATGGACTTGGCAAGAGTTTCTTGTATCCAGGAGGAAGTCGCTACGGTGAAGCAGGACGGTTATCCAAGACTCTTTTAGCTTCACCTCGGAAAGGACAACAGTGGAGGGCATGATCGCCTTCACACAGTCTACAAGGAAATTTAGATCTTCCTTTCTTTCCATTGACTTCATTTTCACTAGTTGATGGTGTGCTCTCAACATGATCGTCAGAGGTTGAAGACACTGTATTGTGCAAGTGAGGAGACCAGTCTCTTAAGATTCACGGGATGCAAGGACAATCTCGATGATAGTGGTATCCTTTGCAAATGATACATGGAGATTTAGGTTTGGAAGGTCCAGTGTGTGGATTTTCGCAAGACGATGCATGGTTGTCCCCTTTCGCCGTTGGCTTCTTCTTCTTCTTCTCCTTCCCTTTCTTCTTCTTCTCAGTCACTTGGTTTTTAGCATTACTAGCTTCACCAAGCGAAGAGGAAGAAGGAGAGGGAGAAACAAACGAAGTAGAAGGTGAGGTAATGACTTCAGTATCATCTGGTTTCTGATTTGATTGTTGAGGAACTATGGTGTTTTGAACGACAGAGGTCGAGAAAAGCCATACTGGCAGGCCAATTGTGAGTCCTGGAAGGGACAATGTAGCCATGTGTGGAGCACCAACATCTCCCCAAGAAGAGAAAGGACTAGGATTCCCCCAAGGGGAAATCCTTGATTGGTGGACTCCATTTTCTCAACCTAAGACCAACGTGGGAACAATGATGTTATTCCAATTAAAAATAAATTTTATGACGCTTTGACACAACTTGCTTTTTCAATTTTTAAGAGTCGAGAAAAAGCTAAAGATGACTCTAGTCGCCTTTGATTTTTAATGAGCCTGAAGTGACAAGTGCTCAGATGGACCTTTTCTTTTCAGGAGTCTGAAAAGGAACGAAAGTGACTACTCTGGAAATCTAGACAGAGGGATTACCAAACGAATCACAAAACTACAGAATACTTTTTACATATGGCAGTCAATCTTCCCAAATGTTGTGTTCAGTGCATTGCGATCGATAGGGCGGCAAACACAGCTTCCTAAGGATAAAGGATATCAACCTATTGTGGTCTCCCAATATATACTCGATGGTATGTGGGAGCACAAGTCCATACTGGAACTTGTCGTATCAAAGAGGAGGAATCACCCAACCTACGATGAAAACGATAGGTACCAGGTTTTACGACACCTAAATACGTCTCTAGCCTAGACTTCTAGATGTTGTGCGTTAGGTTCCAAAGCATTTTTATGTTCATTGAGGTTTATTTTACAGTTGATCTTTCTTAAGAAGTTTGCCTTTAAGATTCACCACATGATGTAGATATACAATTCCTAAACATGTAATCTAAGATGATAAACAGTCGTTTACTTTCTTTTAGCAATGAAAATCCTAGCTACTAAGGAAAGAGAAATAAAATTCTTTCAACATAGAGCAGAGAGCACACACTAGATGCACTTTTCCTAAATCAATTTCCGCATGCAGTCTAAATACAAATTCACATGCATGTATTTGTTTTTCATTTCCCTTAATGTGAGAATGACAAAAATAAAACTAAGTACAGATCTGAATTATTTTCTTTCAAAGCAACAGTACTAACAATTTTCTCTTTTCGAAACGAAAGGAAGACTAAGACGACACTTTGTGATTTTGAATTTAAAACTGCTTTCGACACTTGAAATACTAATAATTTCAAAATCAAGTACAATGGAAAAAGTGTAATCGACTATCTTAAAGAAGAAGACTTTATGACACTCTTTTTCTTGACTGAAAACGATAGTTGCGACACTTTTGAATCAAAAGACGATAGTTCGATTAAGCTATTGTTTGCAAAGGAGGACTGTAAATGATGAAAAATACATAAAAAAACATTCACAATTCCTTATCAATGGAGGCTGAATAATGAAAAGGAAGAAGGCTTAAACAGTTATATACTGATCATAGACAACAAAACTATTGAATAAAGCTGAAGACAATGAAGAAAAAACAAAAATATGGAGGCAAAAACAGTCTCACTCAATCATCGCACCTATAACACAGGGAAATAGGGATGCATCTCACCTGCAACACACGGGAGGTGCGATGCATCCATGTTACCAATGAGAGACATTGCAATGGTCCAGGGATGATACTGAGCTTGGTTTTTACTCACAGCTTGCAGCTAAGTTCATGGGTTTAGGCTGAGCTTTTGATAGGCAGTAAACAAAAAGTATAGGGACTAATCTAATGAGGTTATTTGAGCTACGACCAAGGCACTTAGGATGTTTGCAAGTCAGATTTCAGTTCATAAACCAACCCGAAGATTGACTGAAGCAGCATTGATCTACTTTGTAGTTGCATAGCAAACGCAGTTCGAAAGCTAGCTGGCTTAACTTCAGGCTCCGTCTGTAGTTTATAAAGAAAAAAATAGTAACAAAACAAACAAACTATTCGCTCCCCAGTGGAGTCACCATTTCGTTATTGAGAAAACTAGTGTCCATTCAGAGCTACTAGTCCCAGTAAGACGGGTAGTTGTCTTAGAAACAAACAAACCAAAGTTACTTGTGTTTTCCTTTATGAGAGATAGATGAGGGAGAAGCAGAGAGTACCAACCTCAGTTTTTCGCTAGTCTCCTCGCTTGTTTCCTCTCTCCCTTGATAGAGCTTTCACCACTCCTTTCTCACTTGTCCTGCTTCAAAGAACACCTGTAGAGTCAAAGCAGCAAAATACCATCAAAGCGTAGAGATCTATAACCATAAACAATATACGATCAGATTTACATTAAACATACAAATGCATATATAAATACAAAATTCAGAGATATACAAGTATATGGAGGAAAACTCAAATAGCTTTATTGATAGAAGTATTAGAAGAGAGGATTACAACCAAGCTATTTGATCCAGCACCATCCTCCCAGCATGAAAGCCCTCTTCACCTCATAAAAAGCAAGATCACCCAACAATATAATGTCTCAAAGAGAAACCAACAGCACTTCCTTAAAAAATACAAAATTCCAGCCTCCGGATCTCTAGGATGAGGGATCCATATAGAGATGTTTGCAGGAGAGTGAGTCAACTTCTAGGATTTTGATTAGTGTCATTTCACTGATAGTTCATGGTTCCACTTGGAGATTTCATGATCTCTTACTCATCCCCGGGCGAATTCAGAGAGGCAAGTGTCATATGAGCAGTTTCTAGAAGATTCTTTGAGTTTCCACCTAGAAAACTGCTTCTGCCATTTGGCTCATCACACCCTATAGAAGGGATTTTCAGTATGCATCGCACCCTTTTTGTGTAGCAGGTGAGATGCATCGCACCCTCAACATGGAGCAGTCTGTATGGTCCAGTTTTGACCAGTTATGAGCAGTTTTCAGGGAGAAATTCTGGGAAATGATGTAACCAGTTGACCTTGATCCTATGGGGTATGAAATAACACTTTTATGGGTTTTATATCCCTTGTTTTATTGAAATATTTGATTGGGGTTGCAGTGCCCAAATATGTCTATAACATTCTCACCAAATTTGGGCAAGTTTGGAGCAATTTTTGTCATTTGCAAATTTTGAAATTATACACACAATAAAATTGCCTTAGGGGTACCCAATGGAGAAATGTTTTGCATTTTTGGATTCAGAGCAATGAGGACATGCGCCATATGGATTTTCAAAGTTTTTGGGGCAGAACTGGTCCACCAAAAGGTCAAAAAACACCCTAAAAATGACCTTTCTGCCACTTTTTGGACACACAAAAGCAGTCTTGGGAGAATGATCTGGAATTTATCCAGGAAAAAGAATTAAAGGTATTACAGACTCATGTGCATGGATTTTCCTATGTTAATTTATGCAACGAATCGATAAGATTGCGAAATACATAGACACTGAAGTAGTTAGTGAAAACGTAATAGGAAAACATGTAAACACAACAAGTTTAATAATGAGTTCACCCAATACTCCTGGGCTATGTCTCCGGGTCCAGCCTTCAGTGGTGGCCTCTCTATTATGTTTTCAAAGTAGAGTTTTACAATAGTGAGCTCAATTTGAGTCTCACTCAACAGATATAAATCAGTAGGACTGGAATTGGATCCCCCAAGTCTCTGGAGTACACAGACTATCCTTACTGAAAACTCGACCTCTACTGGTCACAGTATTATGAGCCCAATATGAGACTCAATACATGAAAGGGATGTATAGAGGAGTTTTCTTGAACCTCTCAAGCCTTCTCTGGAGTACACAGACTCTCTGACTCTCTCTAGCTCTTTCTGGCTCGATGCTGCCTCCACGTTTCTGCCAATTTGTGGCTTTAAAGCCAATCTGCTTTCTGACTGTTCGTTTCCGCTTCCCGGTGCTCTATTTCTCCTACCTCTTGTCCGTTTGAACTCCTCTGTTCTACATCATCATCACTGTGTAACGTCTCATAGGGAGGTGGCCACCTATTTCATAACGAATTGAGTGTCAGTTCTCTTGGAAGTGTTTGAACAGTCGTTATTTCTGTTTAACCCCCAGATTGCCCGCAACATGATTCTTCTGCCAACTCATCGTTCATGCCGAACTTAAAACTTTATAAAACTCGGATTATTTAACCCGTTGAATCCGGTCATCCGTCGGATCGTATGTCCTCCGTTGATCTGGAGCCTCCAGATCCTACGGTCTCCATCCATATCGGGTGGGTAAGTTGCATGATGTTTACCCATCTGATGTGAGCGGTTTCTCTCTCTTCCGCCAGACGCATGGCACCCAATGTGTGGCATCAGGCGGGACTCGGTTCAAACCACTTATCGCTTGAAGCCCTTCCAATATCTTGTCGGTTTTCGTGTGGGACCCGCCTCTAACGGAATCGGCGAATTCCGTACGGTTTTTGACTTTCTGGTTTTGGTCACTCCGGGATTTTCCTTCACTGAGGGGTTTGCCTAATCGCATATCAGAAACCTCCCCTGTTTCTCCAAAAGACCTCCCATTTTTTTGTTTCATGGGAGCGCACGTTACCATGGGCCAACGATCTGCACGCTTGACTGAGGGTCCTCATTGCTCCACGCTGCTCACAATTTACAATTGTGCTGAGGGTATTTCTTATAAGCTCAACCTTTGTAAGTCTCTAAAACTTTGGCATGAATTTTTACAGAGTTATAAAAACTTAGAGAGTGTTTTATGATCCAATACAGATCACAGCCTTCCCACTGAAAAATATTTTGGACCACCAAAAGTTGGTTTTTAAGCATCCATCAAGTGAGGGTATAGATTCTTTGCTTGCCCAATTTCTATCCATTTCGCACCGCTTGGTTTAGAACCTTTGAGTCCAATCCTTAGGTACTCAACATCCCCCGTATGCGTAGTTCTCACCTTCCTGTCCAGAACTGTATCTTCCTGCAACTCATTGAGATATTCAGGTAACAGATCATCAATAGAAGGCAATTGACTCTACTCTTCAGGATCTTCAATTAATGAAGGTTCAAATAGTCTCAAGCCATCTGCATTAACAACTGATTAGATGTGCATGTAAGCTGGTAAATCAAGGCGAAAAGCATTCTCACCAATTTTCTCAAGTATCTTGAAAGGTTCATAACTTATTGGCTTCAGCTTCTTACCTTCACCTTGCATTCTGTCTTTGTTGATATACAACCAAACTTGATTACCAACTTGGAAACTATGGTCCATCCAATGCTTATCATGCCTTGCCTTGTACTTGGCTTGGCTCTTTTCCAGTTGTTCCTGGACTTCCTGGTGAATCTCTTGGATTTGTTCGATGAACTTGGTTGCCTTGTCCACATCACTGTGTCCATTAATTGCTATGTCTTTACCAAAGACAAAATCCAAGGGAGACCTTGGTGTGAAACAAAAACAGGTCTCAAAAGGAGATCTCTGTGTAGAAGAATGTTTAGCTCGGTTGTAAGCATGCTGCACATAACATAAATGTTCATCTCAAAGCTTGGGATGCTTGCTGTAATAGCCTCTGAGCAACTAGATCACCGTCCTATTGACCACTTCTATTTGGCCATCTGTTTGTGGATGAAAAGTTGTGCTCTTCTTCACTCTGGTGTCCATCAATTCCCACAAACTTGACCAAAATTTCCCAATAAATCGAGTATCTTGGTCAGATATAATGGAAGTGGGTAATCCAAAATGAACCCATACATGCTGAAAGAACAACTTTGCAGTTTGTTCAGCTATAATCTGTTGTTACGAGGTATTAAAATACACATTTTGTTGAACCTATCCACAACAACATATAAATAGTCATGACCTTTTGTAGATTTAGGCAGTCCTCCAACGAAGTCCATAGAAACACTTTCCCAGGGATGAGAAGGAACTGGTAGTGGAGTGTACAAGCCTAGTTTTCTATTTCTGAGCTTGCTTTTAGCACACATGGTACACCCTCTTACATATCTAGAAACTGTCTCATTCATTTTTGGCCAATAACAAAATCTTTGCAGCTGTGCAACTGTTTTATTTACACCAAAGTGACTTGATATTAGAGAAATGTGGGCTTCTCGAATTATCTTTACTCTTTCTGTTTGAGGAATGCATAACTTTCCCAAATGATACAAGAGTCGGTCCTTAACATGATAATTCCATTCTTTTACTTGTTTGCCATGACTTAAAGTTGCATATACATCTTTAAAATCTATATCTTGAGCATATTGTTCAATGTAGCTTTCATGCAATACTAAATTATGCTTAAGTATAGTAGATGCATTTATCATTGGTCTAGACAACATATCTGCAACTTTATTGTGTATGCCCTTTTTATATCTAATGACTAGATGAAACTGTTGTAGAAAACCCATCCACCTATAGTGTCTTGATTGTTGCAACTTAGTTTGTGAGTGCAAATATTGAAGTGGTTGATGATCAGTATGCATAACTGTCTCTTTTCCCATTAGGTAATGTTTCCACTTTTTCACACTTTGTACTAATGCATACAATTCTTTATCATATGTGGGGTAGTTGACTATTGCAGAATTAAATGTCTCATAATGATAACATATTGGTTTACCGTGTTGCATCAACACTGCTCCCATGGCATAGTCACTGGCATCCGTTTCAATCTCAAATGGTCTTTGAAGATCGGGCAGTGCTAGTACTGGTGTTGTACTAATCTTTTCTTTTAAGGTGTCGAAGGCTTTCTGCTGTTTGCCTCCCTACTGAAACACCTTGTTCAATCCTATTAAAGCATGTAAGGGAGCTGCAATCAAGGAAAAGTTAGAAATAAACTTTCTCTAGTACTATACTACTCCTAAGAAGCTTCTAACTTCTGTAGCAGATTTGGGTTTAGGCCAGTTTACAATGACTGCAACCTTACAGGGATCTATCTTCAATTCACCACCCCCTACAATATGACCCACATAATTCAAGGATGTTTTTCCAAATTCACATTTTGAGAGTATAACATAAAGATTCTCTTTTTTCAAAACATCTAGAGTCTGCTTGACATTCTTTAAATGTTCTTCCCATGTTTTACTAAATATAAGAATGTCATCCAAATATACAATGACAAAATCATCAATAAAGTGTCTGAGTACATCATTCATTATTCTCATGAAAGTAGCAGGAGCATTAGTTAAGCCAAAAGGCATAACCAACCACTCATACAATCCCTCCTTTGTTTTGAAAGCAATCTTCTATGCATCTTGCTCTGCTACTCTGACCTGATGATAACCACTATGCAAGTCTAACTTGGAAAAATAAACAGCTTCTTTCAACTGATCTAGTAGATCACCTATGCGAGGAAGGGGATAACAATTTTTTATCGTTATCTTGTCCAATACTCAATAATCAATGCACATTCTCCATGAGCCATCTTTCTTTCTCACCAAGACAATTGGAGATCCACAAGACGATGTGCTAGGTCTTATAAACCCTTTCTCAAGTAGCTCCTATACCTGCTTCTTGATTTTTGCATTCTCTAAAGTAGACAACCTGTACATTTCAATGTTAGGCAATGGAGCATCTTGCTGCAAATTAATATCAAGTACTATTTCCTTTTTGGGTGGTAGACCTTTAGGTTCTTGAAATAGTATATCATATTCTGAAACAACTTTTTCTAAATCAGCTTGATGTTTAGCATTACAACCCTTAAGTACATTGGTTTTATCAGGTTTCTTTTCCTTTACAGCCATCAGTAAAAAAAAATTGCATGAATTTACAATTCTTTTCATCTGGCCTGAGTTTATGAGAGTATAATTATTCTTGAGCTGATGAGCTCTTACAATATATTTGATTCCATCTTTAATGAGTTGATACTTGTTTTCAGCTCTATAGAAAATAGCTTTTCTATCATACAAGTAAGGACTTCCTAAAACAATCCCACATATATCCAAGGGAACAATATCTAACTCAACCTCATCTACAAATTCTAACCCAAAAGAAAACCTAAGTTTACATTGTCTAGTCACTTGTAGTTGTGATTTATCACATAACCAACCTAATGGATATGGCTTTTTGTGAGGTGTGGTTAGTAATCCCAACTTCTTTACAATTTCTTCAGTAATTAAATTTACTTGTGAGCCACTATCAAACAAAGTATCAATCTTTTGATGCTTGGAAACTACTTGAATTTGAGAAAGCTTATGCCTTTTCCTCTCATTTTCTTCATTGTTAGTAGGTTGTGCAGAATTATTAGTAGATGCTTCAGAATTTTTACCTTTTATACTTGTGGTTGCAATTGTTGTTTCATCTCCTGAGTCTGTCCCCAAATCCTTTTGAATAGCTGCAGCAATCTTCTTCTTTTTGCCATTGTACTTATTGGGTTTCAGCTCCGAATGCAGAATCCAGCAGTGTTCATCATCATGTCCATCCTTCTTACAGTGAGTGCATGAAGATTTTGTCTTTTGTACGGTATTTGTCTTCCTCTCTTTCCGTTTTTGTTTTCTTTTCTCTTTATTCTTGCTTGCAGTGGGTTTTGATGATCCCCCAACTTCTGGGTTCAGATTCTTACCTCTAGCCTCTATATGTGTAGCTTGAAAAGATACCTCATCTATGCTAGCCGGATTAAACATGAGAATTGTGTGCCTTAAGTAGCTGTGTAGACCACCTATATACTTCAGCAAAGTTTCAAGTGAATCTAAAGAAATTCCCAGAATCAAAGCTCTTTTCCTAAATTCTTGAGTGTAACTTTGTACACTTTTCCCTTTTAACTGGTGAAGAGTTTGCCAACTCATCATGGCTTGCTGCATATAGGCTAGTGGATATAATTTCTTTTTAATTTCATAAACAAATTCACACCAGATAGAAAGAATTTTACCATGCTTCTTCATGTCAGCTTGTGTCCTGCCTTCCCACCATACCAAGGCAGTGCCTCCAAGGCGTAGGATGGCCAGGTGAATCTTACTACTGTCTGAATCAATGCTCTACACTCTACAATAAACGGAAATCTGTCTAATCCAATTATCCAGCTTCTCTGCATTCAACTCTCCATCATATATTGGTAAATCAAATTTAACATCTAATTTAATCAAAGATGTCTTCTTTTTGTTTTCAAGGCTACTAGAAGGAGTGGGAAGTTTGTATTCTTTCCCTTTGCCTTTAGAGTGGTCATGGAGGAGAGATTCTTCTACTCCTTTATCTTGTTTGGAGTTTGATGCATCTTCCTCTCTACCTTTCTTAAATTCTTTATACATTTCCTCTACCATGGCTCTCATGGTCATGAAACTATCCATAAACTTAGGGTCTTATTCCAAGGGACTTTCTTCTGACATTTTCCTCTTAGGATAGACTCTTCCAATTTCAGGGTTAGTTTCAACCAACTCTCCTTCTCCTAATCTAAGCTTTGATCTAGTTAGCATTCAACAACAAAATCCAACACAAGCTTGTCTAACCTTAGTAACCTAGAGCTCTAATACCACTTGATCTGGAATTTATCTAGGACAAAGAATTAAAGGTATTACAGACTCATGTGCATGGATGTGCCTATGTTACTTTATGCAACAGATTGATAAGATTGCGAAATACATAGACACTGAAGCAGTTAGTGAAAACATAACAGGAAAACATGTAAACACAACAAGTTTAATAAGGAGTTCACCCAATACTCCTGGGCTACGTCTCCCGGTCCAGCCTTCAGTGGTGGCCTCTCTATTATGTTTTCAAAGAAGAGTTTTACAACAGTGAGCTCAATTTGAGTCTCACTCAACAAATATAAATCAGTAGGACTGGACTTGGATCCCCCAAGTCTCTGGAGTACACAGACTCTCCTTACTAAAAACTCAACCTCTATTGGTCACAGTAGTATGAGCCCAATCTGAGACTCAATACATGACAGGGATGTACAGAGGAGTTTGCTTGAACCTCTCAAGCCTTCTCTGGAGTACACAGACTCTCTGACTCTCTCTGGCTCTGTCTGGCTCGATGCTGCCTCCAAGTCAGCTCGGCTTACTTTCCATGTTCTCTACTTTTGGCTTTCTGCCTTGATTATCTCTCACTGCCCTCTTTGTTTCTGTCAGTTCCTGGCTTTAAATCCAATCTGCTTTCTGACTATTCATTTCCGCTTCCTAGCACTCTAATTCTCCTGCCTCTTGTCCATTTGAATTCCTTTGTTCTGCGTCACCATCACTGTGTAACGTCTCACAAGGAGGTGGCCACCTGTTTCATAACGAACTGAGTGTCAGCTCTCTTCGAAGTGTTTGAACGGTCTTTATTTCCGTTTAACCCCCAGATTGCCCACGAACACGATTATTCTGCCAACTCATCATTCATGCTAGACTTCAAACTTTATAAAACTCGTCCTATTTAACCCGTTGAATCTGGTCATCCATCGGATCATTTTTCCGTCGTCGATCTGGAGCCTCTAGATCCTACAGTCTCCATTCATATTGGGCGGGTAAGTTGCATGATGTTTACCCATCTGATGTGAGCGGTTTTCTCTCTCTTCCGTCAGACGCATGGCACCCAGTGTGTGGCATCGGGTAGGACTCGGTTGAAACCGCTTATCGCTCGAAGCCCTTACGATATCTTGTCGGTTTTCGTTTGGGACCCACCTCTGACGGAATCGACGAATTCCGTATGGTTTTTGACTTTCTAATTCTGGTCACTCAGGGCTTTTTCTTCACTGAGGGGTTTTCCCGGCGATATGCGATTAGCGACCTGTCACTAATCGTATATCAAAAACCTCCCCCGTTTCTCCAAAAGACCTCTTGTTTCATTTTTTCGTGGCAGCGCACGTCACCATGGGCCAACATTCTGTGCGCTTGACCGAGGGTCCTCGTTGCTCCACGTTGCTCACAATTTACAATTGTGACGAGGGTATTTCTGATAAGCTCGACCTTTATAAGTCTCTGAAACTTTGGCATGAATTTTACATAGTTATAAAAACTTAGAGAGTGTTTTAGGATCTGATTCAGATCAGAGAATCAAGTTTTGAAGGGTCAAATGAGCTTCAAATGCATAAATTCCAGGTTTTTTGGAAATTAGACTTGAAGATATTTCCAATGAACTATCATGAGCTCAATGTGGATGTCGGGATGGCCTCCAAAAGGGACTTCAAATTGGCACTATGCGTTGGGACAATGGCGCCGTGTGTAGGGTAGTTTTGCACAGGATGCCTATTTTTCCAGCTTTTGACTGTGTTCTTGGATTCTCTCTCATGGATAATGTTTTACCTTTGTAAATGATGACTTGGAATGTAAATATGATAGGTAATTAGTACTAGAGGGTAGATTCATTGCTTTAAAATTTAGTTTGAGCTCAAATGAATCAGTTTTTCACTTTTAGAGGCAAGTTTTTGAGATGCCTATATTCCTGTTTCTTGTTCAGTGTTGGTTATATTAGCTCCTCATATTAGGGATTCAACCCCTGAAGATGGGAGGAGGTTGAATTCATGTCTATATCTTCTTCTTCTTTCTCATTGTAAAGGGTTGGACTCAGTTGGATGCTCAGACTTTGATTGTACACCATTTGTAGCAGTTTAGCAGGAGATTAATAAGAATTGCAGCTATTTTTATGGGATCCATGTGGTATGGAGTTTTAGTACAGTTTCTTCTTTTTTGATCATATGTCAATGTGTTTTGTATACTTCGTTAATCATTTCATTGCTTCTAAGTGAATGCTTTCAATTTGATAGGTAGAATTCATTGCATCAGTGCTCTGCTTTGGGAAAACATTCACCATTTCATGTTTTCTGCAGTCTAGGAAGGACCCATGGTTTTCACATGCTCTTCTTAGATTCTTAGCTTCTCACCAGTCTAAAACACCTCACCTCATCAAGCCCTAGAGTTCTAAATCTTATGCCTACCTTGCCCCATTGAACACCCTGCAATTCTGACCTAATTCCCTAGACCTAAACTGTCCAACTCCTCCTGATCCAGCAAAACCCCTTCAAAATCCAATCAAAATTTTGTGCTACTATACCTAGCCTAATATCCTTTACCTGATCCAGTCATCTTGGCTAAGATCATTACAGAGAGAGCCCTCTCCCAGCCTAGTAGGGCTAGCTACTTGGCTAAGTGTGGTTTGTGGTTACCCTGGCATTGCCTTCCTTCAGCCTAAGGTTCAATCCAGGTGATAACATAGTGGCGACCATACTGGGGAACGAAAGATTAATCACCTCGGTAGTATCTTTCATTTGAATTCTCAAGCTTATGGATTATGAGTTTTAAAATTTACTAGGCTGAATTGTAAAGTTGTAAAGCAATATATAAAACTTTGAAATTTGAGCACACTGGCTTTCAGAAAGTACACTAGAGCCAATCCAGATCCAAACCCTACCCTAGTAGTGGATAATCCCAATCTGATTTCGAGAAGACTCAAAAAACAAGAAATTTCAATCAGTCCCACACCTTCAATAAAAGTAGATTCATGCCCTGATGAGTGGTTGTTTCTAGAAGACCTACCATTTGGTCTATCATTTGATCTTTCCCTATTTAGAACCAGGTCTGAAAGTGCACTTGACGACATAGTTCTAGATCCAGATTTTATTGCAGATCTCGAAGTCCAAAAAGCAAACTGTTCAATTGATGAGTATATTCTAAATTCCCCTCAATCATCCCTTACTACTGCTAAGATCCTTGAGCTTTTTGAACCAGTGTCCACTACCCTTAGTTCATCATTATTCCCTTCAACCTCTGAAGTTCATTCCCCACCTCCATTTATACCTTCACTTCCCTATCAACCTATCATTCCCCATCAATCACCTATTACTCCCAGTTCTCCATCAACTACTGTATCAACTCCTAGTAGCCCAATCCTTGCTTTAAATCCACCTCCTCCACCTCGAGTTGTGGTTGCCCGGTATGCACCCCTTGTTTTACCTTAGAATCTTGGTGCCATGACCGCTGATTATCAAACCAAAATACCTTTCTTTGATGCCACTCAAACCATTACAGCTTAGCAACATGTTGATAAAATGAATGATTTCTTTGACCTCCATGAAGTAGAGATTGAAGATGTGACGATGAGATTGTTTTTACAAAGCTTTGGAGGTGAAGTTCGAAAATGGTTCAGAGCTTTACCCACAGCTTCTATCACCACTTTACCAATCCTCCATAGGTAGTTCCTGGATCGGTGGGAGGTGAAGAAGAATCCACTTCAGATTTTGTTCGAGTATGAGAACATCAAAAGAAATGTCGGCGAGAGTGTGCAAGACTATTGTGTGAGGTTTAATGTAGTATACAATGCTATTCCTGCCAACATTAAACCACCGGAGGGATTGGCTTTGCTCAATTTTCCAGACGGTTTCGATGCTGATATGGCATATCAGTTGCGGGAACGTGATCCTACCACACTAGAAGACATGCAAAAGAATGTTGTGAGTGTAGAAGCAAACTTGTTGGCCAAAAGAGCAAGAATGAGATCTAAGAAAAGAGTGACCATAAAAGAAGAATCATCTACTTCAGATGTAAAGATGGATACATTGATTCAACATTGAAGAGGATGGTTGACCAGTTAACCATCATAAATAGACCTGAACCACCAATCTGGAATCCAAATTTTAGAGGACAGCAGTAACCCCAATTCTGAATCAAGAAAAGAGAACAAAAGCCACCAGAGCAACCAGCACAACAACAGCAGATCAGAACTCCCTTACAGTAGAATTATGTTCAAGGAATGGAAGAAGAAGATGACAAAGATCCAGTAATTGAAACAAATCACTTTTTCACTGCTGATGGTATGCCTATATTTCTGACCGAAGATGAAGAATACGCAGAAGTTCTAGACATTCAAAGGGATGAGGATTACATCTTAGCAAATGATGTGGTTTTGGAGGCTGAATCTGATGATTATCAGTGTGGTTATATGAATGCTTTGACTGCACAATAGAGGCAATACTCTTTAAGGAGCAGAGATGTACCGGTCAATCCCATTCAAAAAAGAAAGGATGTGCAATCCAAGAATGATTCCTCAAACACTCAGAAGAAAGGGAAAGAGCTTGCTGATCCGAATCCCAACAAAGTACCATCAACAAGTATCACTGCAAACGAGAAGAAAAATCAGCAAAAAGATAGTGCAACGAAAGAGCAAGCAGATAAGAAGGACATTGGTGTCAAAGAGGTAGAAAAAGTTTCATCCTTTAATTTAGAAAGTGAAATTGCTAAATTAAAAGTGTCCATTCCTTTGACTGAGCTTGTTAAGAATAGCAATTATAAACACCATGTATCTAGAATATTGCAAATAGATCCTTTGTTAGACATGGTGAATGTCGAGGATGATCATCCTGAACTCATTTTTGGTCCAGCCATAGAAGGTCAGCCTGAAGATAGTGAAGTTCCTCCCTTTTATCTGAGTCTTAGACTACATGAGTATATTCTCCATAATGCTATGTTAGATTTCGGAGCTTGCCACAATTTGATGCCTAAAGCCATTATGGAAAATTTGGGCCTGTATATCACCCGGAAATATCATGATTTGTACTCCTTTGACTCTAGTAGAGTTTGTTGCATTGGTCTCATCAAAGATTTGGTGGTTTCTTTAGATCAAATCCCAGCTAAAAATGTCTTGATGGATGTGGTAGTTGCTGATATACTGCCTCGGTTTGGTATGCTCTTATCTAGATCATGGGGTGCTAAACTCAAAGGCACTTTACAACTTGATTTCTCTTATGCTACCATCCTTGTTTTCGGTCAATTGAGGAAGTTGTAGCGAGAAAATAAAATAAATTATATGATCACTAGTAAAGAGAAGCCTGTGAATCATCCGATAAATGTTGTACATATTTATCTGGAGTCCTTTGTTTTGTATTCTGATAGTGGATTGAATGATGTAGATATTCAGTTTATAGAAGTAGATGATGTACCAGAAATTTCTGAGAATTTTAGAGCAGTTCTTAATCAAGAGAAAGAAAAAATAGCAATTTCTTCTGAGTAGCCTACAACAGCAAAAGGTTAGTGAAGAACAAAAAAAATGAAGTAATCAACAAAGGTAAGGTTGAGAAAGAAACAAAATTTCAGCATCTAGAAGATGAAGCTAGCCTTTGGAGCATGGACTTCGATGGCGTTATGGGTAAGGATGGTTCTAGTATTGGAATTTGTATTCGAAGCCCTACTTTCCAGCCTGCCAAAGTCCCAAGTAATGTTAAATTATGTTCCTACAAGTTAAATTTTGATTGCACTAATAATGAAGTGGAGTATGCGGCTTTCATTACAGGTCTTAAAATTTTGAACAAGATCGACGTGAAAAGGATTTCTGTTTATGGTGATTCAGAGCTGGTGATTTAACAAGTAAAAGGAGAATATCAAGCAAATCATTCACGGATGAGAGCCTATAGAAATGCAGTTCTGGATATTTTGAGAATGTTTCCAGAATATACCTTGACAGCAGTACCCCAAACTCAAAACATCATTGCAGATTCACTCACCATTGCGGCCAGAAATTTGAAGATTCCAATGAATCCTAGCAACAAATTTAATATTCATGTCAAATATAGGCCTGTTGTTCCTGATAATTTGAGGTATTGGCAAGTTTTTTGGGATGATAATGAAATTAATGCCTTTTTGCAAAATAAAGGAAAGTTTAAGAATGCTTCTATTGAGGATATTTTTTATTCCTATGAACAAGACATTGAGGTAAATTAGATGGAGGTTTTACAGCTGAAGGATAATATCATTCCTAGAGGTCTCATACCTTTAGAGGAGCTTTTTGATCAGGATGATGTGGCAAGAAAACCGACCTTGGTTCCTATGGACAAAGGAGTTGAAGATGTAAATCTTGGAACAACTGACCATCCCAAGCTTGTAAAGTTATCAAAAGCATTGTCTCCCGAAGTAAAGGCTAAGTATGTTAGATTACTTTCTGAATTTTCTGATGTTTTTGCATGGGATTATTCAGATTTGAAAGTGTATGACAAGGATATCATTCAGCATACTATTCCTATCAAGTCGGATCAAAAACCTTTTAGACAAAAGTTGAGAAGAATCAATCCAAAGTTGTTTTCATCCATCGAGAAAGAGGTAAATAGATTGTTTAAAGCTGGAATCATTGTTCCAATCAGATTTTATAATTGGATTTCAAATTTGGTCCTGGTACGAAAGAAGATCGAAGAAATAAGGTTGTGAATAGATTTCCGAAACCTCAACAAAGTATCCTTAAAGGATAATTACCCTCTTCCTAAGATGGACCATATTATATAAAGAGTAGTTGGAGCATCACGAATGTCACTACTATATGGTTACTCAGGCTATAATCAGATCTTGGTGCATGAAAAAGACCAAGACAAAACTGCCTTCGCAACACCTTGGGGAACTTTTCAATATGCCAAAATGCCATTTGGATTGAAGAATGTCGGAGCCACTTTTCAATAGGCGATGGACATAGCTTTTGCTAATGAGAAGGATGTTTTCATGGTAGTTAATTTAGATGACTTGACGGTATTTTCTGGTTCTAATGATGAACATTTGCACCACTTAAGGATTTTCTTTCAGAAACGTAAGAAGTTCGGGATTTCTCTAAACCCGAAAAATAGTCTTTTTTCCATGGATGAGGGAAAGCTTCTTGGTCATATAATTTCTAAATATGGTATTCACATTGATCCTTCAAGGGTGGAAGCAATCCAGCATATAGACTTTCCGCGCAAAAAAAAAGGAGATTCAGGCTTTCAATGGTAAGAT
This sequence comes from Pinus tabuliformis, assembly GCA_031772625.1. Classification (NCBI taxonomy): domain Eukaryota; kingdom Viridiplantae; phylum Streptophyta; class Pinopsida; order Pinales; family Pinaceae; genus Pinus; species Pinus tabuliformis. The sequence continues at coordinate 154,967,506 of CM062812.1, forward strand.
GAATTTCTTACACATATTTATACCAAATTTGGCTGAACATTTACGCAAAATAACTAATATGTTGAAAAAGGACAGCACTATGAAATGGACCGAAGATGCCATGAAGTCATTCAACTTGGTAAAGTTTGCTTTGACCACCGCCCCAATCTCAATTAGTCCTAATTATACTCATGATTTTATCATATTTTCATTTGCATCCGAGCACACCATGGTTGCGGTATTGATGCAAAAGAGGGATCAGGTGGAGCAACCCATTTCTCTTTTCAGTAGGACTATTAGAGATGTTGCCTTGCGATACAATATCATTGAAAAACAAGCATTGGCTCTTATAAAAGCATTGAAGGATTTCAGAGTATACTTTATGAATTCACATACTATAGCCTATGTTCCTAATGCAGCAGTCAAGGATGTTCTCATGCAAACTGATCTGGAGGGAAGAAGAGGTAAGTGGATAGCAGCAATGTTGGAGTATGATCTTGAGATTAAACCTACCAAACTGATCAAAGGACAAGGCTTGGAAAAACTGATGGCTGAATCAAATCTGCATGCTCTAGAAATAAATCACATTGTAGCAATGTCAGAGGACGAAGATGGTCGCTCTCTCATTCAAGTATCAGAAATGTTTCTCAAATCACCATGGTATTATGATGTAGTTTATGTTCTTCAGTATCTTTCACCACCTCATGGAATTTCAAGAAGTAAAGGTTGATCACTGTTAGCACTCCAGGAAACTCTCCTAGGTTGCAGCTCGGAGATGCTTGGTAACATATAATCTTCAGTGTTGTTCTCTAAACTATTGGAATGAATGATGGTTTGGATCAAGTCAGATAATCATTTCAGCTCTATTCTCACTCAAGACATGCATGAACACCCTCAACAACACAAGGATTTAAACCACTAATGCTCAATAGTTTGTAGATTTAGTGGATAGATGGAGTGATCCGGATTTAGACAGGAACGCAATAGATTACAGAGATAACCATACATATAGAGATGCAATAACCATAAACACAGAGATGCAGCGGAAATAATGCTTCATTTCATTAATGGAAAATACTGAAATATGCTTACAACCAGAAATGGAAATAAACCAGCTAGGGCGATGGTAGCTTATCTCTGAGAAGAGATGTAATGGCTACATGCCTCTGAACTGTTATAAACTGTATTACAATGAGGCTCGAAGGCCTATTTATTGTTGAGAAACAATGGAAAACCCTTCACATCCCGAAACCTAGCCCTAGAAGATGAAACGCCAAATTGTGGGCCCCGTTTGGGTAAATTGGTACATCAATTTCCCGGGGTCGTAACTTTGGCATACGATCTCCGTTTGACGCGTATGATAGCTCGTTAGAAAGATCTATCTGAGTACTACCACTTTGGGAGGCAACATCGGTCCATGGACCCATGTTGCCCCAGAATCCCAAAAAAACGTCGTTTAGGGCCTCAAAACGGCTCCGGAAGTTCAGGACCCGAAAAACTGCTAAAAATAGTAAGTTGTGCTACAATTAAGGAAACTGAAAATGCTGAGAGAGACAGTTGTGGGGGTCCAAATGGGTTGGTGGGCGGCCACCAACATCCACCTGGATCATGGAGAATACTAACTGTATTAGCAGATTGCATATATAAACATAAATTAATGGCTAGCTATAGGCAGCAAAAGAGAATACTGACTGTACTAGCAGATGCATATATGACCACATATGAATGGTTAGCTACAGGCAGCAAAGAAGCTTGCAAATCTAAGTTATCAAAGCAGAGATAAGATGACAATTATCTGGCCTTAAACACAAATGAAACATGAGCAAACTGTTCAAGTGCAAGTATAGGACAGTAAATAAAATGGGTATTGAACATGTAATAGCAAAAGGAGCTTGTATTGCTAGAATAAAGATGAGGATCTTGAAGGAACAGAGGAGGAATAATCTCTAGAAGTTGAACCCGTATTACATCTTGTTTTCAACTATTTATAGCTTGTTTACAATGCTCCTGAGCTCTAAGAGGCTCAGAGTCTTAGTCTACCTGATATGCATTGTTAACTGATTTGATGCCCTTTGAGCAAGCATGGGATAAAAAAATTTTGCTTCTCACAGTAGAGTAATTGCTTTCAGATATTTTGGTAGCTTGTTTGCTGTCTGGGAGTTCTCCTAAGCCAGAGATGCTCCATGATGTTTGTTTGATTTGGTTGTGTCATGATATCTATGCCACCTGATCAATTTTGTTTAGGGCTAGCTGCGCGTGCTCCATGATTGTTTCTGTTAGGGCAAGCTATGCTGTGAAGGGAGAGCTACCAGGCCTTTGTTCTCCCTTTAGATATTTAGAATGACTGTTCTTTCTGTTAAACACAGAAAAACACAACAACCTTGTGAAAATCCCGCCCATTTCTGTCCTTTTCGGACTTAAAAAATGATTAGATACGGCTTATCAATCTCTCGGGTCCGCCCTTGTCACCATCACAAGTCGTGTTCGGCCCTATTCCTGTGTATTTCATTTATACAATGAAAACACTAAAAAATGCATGAAAAATGCTTTGGGCGGACTTCAAATTTCATATATTCCACTTCCCAGATCCTCTCGGGTCTGGGCTTCATCACTATCGGCGCTGCCAGGCTTCCTTTGTATTTTCATTATATAACGAAAATATATCAAATACATTAAAAATCGCTTGGGCGCGGACTTGAAATCTTATAGAATATCACTAATAATGTCATCGGGTCCGGCGTTATCGCATCACCCTTATATATATGCAAAGGCCCTGCCCCATGGTTTCTGCCGATAGCGATCTGGCAATATAACGTGGGTCATCGATCCGCGCGCGCGATCGATGGTCCACGTTTAATCATTGATCGCAGTCGCACCCTCCATATAACCTGCGCCGATACTTCGCCGATGCAACTTGCCAATAGCGATCATCGGCGATCGTCAATCGGTGGTGTCCAGATCCGATTGCCACTGCTTGGGACTGCTGATTTACGATTTTCCACTTAGATCTGGGCCGTTAATTGGCCAAATCTAACTAAAATTGTGCATTCTTGGGTTTTAAGCCTACGGTAAGGCTTTTTACTGATTTTGAAGTGTTTTAGCCTCCCGATTGTGCATTTTTTCCCTTCCAAGGGATTTCCTCCCTTACTTGTTTCGATCTGTTAGTGTCAGTATCTTCACACTTCCATCAGTGATCCAATTGCTCTTTTGCACGCATATTAGGTGTCGCATCCAATCAGCTACATTCCATTAGGTCATGAATCAACTGATGGTAGTGGTTTCATGTCAATTTCCCTCATGACATTCACATGCTAACTTGTTTTCACAATTTTAGGTCATTTACTATCATCTTGTTTTATTTCATTTATAAAAATCAATTTTAGGGTTTAGTCTCACTAGGCCTTAGGGTTTTTCATCGTGGTCATCTTAATTGAATAAAAAGGTCAGCAGGCACATGAGGAGGATTAATAAGTTCATCAAATCATAAATTTACTTTTGATATGCCCAATAAATCTTTTTTACCTCAAAACTTTGTTTTGAGGTGAAAACAGAGTTTTTCCATTTTATGTACAAATTTCATGTAATTTAAGTGTTTCTATATGTAATAAGTTCAGCAGTTGTTCCTGGTCACCTTGCCAACTTCTGCTACTGCAAAAACAAAAGCACCAATGCATCAGTCCATCAAATGGTCAAGAAAAGTCAAACTTCAAATGAAAAACAAAGTTTTTGAGAAAAAGTGACTAAGACTTTATAAAAGTGGGTTTGCAATGAGGAAAAATTAAAGTGCATCATTTATAAAGTGAATTTATGCTAGCCATTCATTTCATTGTGCAAAACATCAAGTGAAGAGCCAAAATCACGATTTGAAGGGAAATTGAGCAAAGGAGGAAGAAAACCCTGTTTTTGCAGCAAGTTTTCTTGGCGCTGCACATCAAAGGGTTGGTGCTGTGCATCAGACCAGCGTTGCACATCAGACAGTTTCTGCCAGTGTAAAAATACACAGGCGTTGCACATCAAGCAGGCGCTACGCATTGGGCCTAGTGCACTGTGCATTGGCCAGGGAGGTTCCAAAATCACTCAAATTCATCCTAAACTCTCCCAAACGCTGCATTTCACTCCTACAAGTAATTTTTCATTGATCTTGAGCTGAAATTAGTCTTCTTCATGTTTTCTTCATGAGTTTTTCTTCTTAAAATCAAAACCCTAGCTTGCCTTCATACATTTTCATCTCATTGCAAAAATTTCACTGCATTGCAAAACCAGCATCTTTTTTCCCTTTTCCCAACCTTCATTGCCCTTAATCTACCCATTAAATCCATTTTCCCTTTCCCTATTCCCCTAAGAAACTAATTCCCTTCATTAAACCCTAAATCCCTCATAAGTCAAAACCCTAGTTTCCTAAATCTTTCCCTTAATTCCCCTACTCCACTTCATTGCTATTGTTCCCTACAAAATCTCTTCATACTCATCTTCTTTGTCCTCACCCATTATCATTGTCCACCATATCATCATCACATTGCATCATTAAGACAAGCATCATGGAAAGAAGCAGTGAATCAAATTTTGAAGAAGATACACTTAGTGATAGCTCAAGGGAAAGAAATGTGCAGTCTAGGAAACCTCACAAGGGTGGAAAAATCATTAGGGAGGAACCTATTAGCATGAGTGAACTCCTTGCTTGCCCTCTAGCCACCACATGTTTTAGATATCAGTCCTGTTTTGAGTTTTGTGAAATGGTTGAGAGGGTCAAATATCACCATGAGTTAGCAAGGCAGTTTGTGATAAACGTGGATAACAATGTGGTGCATCTTGCTGGAGTCGATTTCACTCTTTCATAGCTATCATTGTAGAAGCTACAAGAATGCCAAATGTAGGGGAAAAGTGGAACAAAAGGCAAATATCAGTAAGCAGCATTATGAACCTTATATCGAGGCCAAATACCATGGTAAACTTAACAGGGTCTTTCCTTTCAAATTCTGGAGGACCGGTATGTTCCACTCATGAAGCTTATCATCAAATACTTTACATGTGAGGGTAGGTTCTCCAGACTTTAGGCCTACCACATCAAATTTCTTATGCACATCACCAGGATCAGAATGATGAGCATTCCTTATTTCATATGTAAAAACATAGAGAGGATGACAGTGATTGCAAAAAGAAAACCATATCCACAGCAGCTCAATAGTATTTATCATTTTTCTGTCATCAAAATTGTTGTTTTGCATCAGCTCACTCAGTTGGGAGTGTCATGGGAAACTTTCATTGCCCATGAATGCTTCAAGGGGCCTCAAATATTTTCAGATCCTCAAGAGGAAGGTGAACCTTCTGGGCAACAAAAAGAGCCTGAAAGTAAAACAGAAGAGGCTCATGTTCCTATGTTTGTTACTTATGAAAGAGGCACTAGGATGCTTTTTGCAGCTGCCAAATGAGTACTATCTCCACCAGGGGTGGAAGGGGTCTCGTTTTCTTCACCGGACCACAGGAAAATGCTATCTTCACTAGGGGTGAAAGGGGCTTTGCCTTCTTCTCCAGCTAAACAAGTACAGGGCAGAGACAAAGGAAAGCAACAGATGCATGAAGAGGGCCCTACTGAAGGGAAAGACATGGATTTTGTTTTGATTGAGGAGGATGTCACTGATTTGGGCTCTCAAAGCTCAAGACTCAAGGATATGATTATCACTTGACCTTGAGAGGGCCAAATGGATCATCAACTTTCTTGAGCAGGAAAACAAGAAACTGGAAGATAAGCAAGCTATTATGGAGCTACAAATGATTAGAGAAAATAGGCAAGTGGCAAAGAGAAGAAAAATCAAGATGACATCCCTTGAGCAAGAAATTGAGGCTGACCAAGAATCATGGTTGGAAAGGGTGAACATTCACCTTGAGAAGATGCTTGAGAAAGCTAACAAAGAAAAGAAAATGTTGTGCCATATGGCTTATCATTACTTAGCTCAGAATAAGATTTGCAAGACAAGGGTAAACAGGCTAAAAGCTAAGTTAAAGAGAGCCTTGAGGGCCAAGAAAGAACAAGATAAACTTAAAATCTTGGTTGAAGCTTCATTAGCTCAGCAAAGCAGTTAATAAGCTTGCCTCTTGCCAAATTTGAAGAAATTTTGGGAAATTTTTGTCATTTTACAATTTTGTAATTAAAAACACAGGAATTTTCAGCTGATGCACAGCGCCACTGGCGCTGCGCATTGAGTTGGCTCAGTATTTTTCCAAATGGCTTGTAGTTTTGGATTCCTCATGGAAAAAAAATGAAACCTAGAAAGTTTCATAAAATTTGGAGGAGATATGGGTCAACTAAAGGGCTAAAAAAAAACCTTAAAAAATGCCCTCTCTACCACTTTTTGGACCCACAGGAACCAGTCTTGGGAGAAATGATTTTTGAAGGGGAAAATCAACTCCAAATCAGAAAATTCAAAGTGTTCCAAAAACTAGACAGGCAGAGCTTTCCAACAAGCTATATTGGGCCTGATTTGGTGAAGTGTAAGGCCTCCAAAAGTAGCATTGAAGCGTCACTGCGCATCAGGCTCAGGGCGCTACGCATTAGGCAAATTTTTGCCAATTTTGCCTAAAAACTCAGAATTTCGCCCAGTGTCTTCTGTGGTAGACTTTTCTTCTTTTCTTGGTAAATTTGTACATGGTAAATGATGTGTTTATTGTAAATATTGATGAAAATCAGCTCATAGGGTAGATACATCAAGTTCCAAGTGGTTTTGAACTGTAATGAATTGGTTTCCTAAGTTTTAGAGGCAAGCTATTCCACTGCCTATTTTCTAGTTCCTAGTTTAGATGTTGTTGAAACAGCTCCTTGACTCATGGATTCGACCCCTGATGGCTAGCATAGGTGGTTTGATGCCTATATTATGTACTTTCTTAGTCATTTGTAAGGGTTGGACTCTTGTGGATGCTTTGAGCTTCATTGTAAATCACTTCTACAGTTTGGCAAGGAAATGAACCAGGGTTTTGCAGCATTTTGTGGGATTCTTGTGGTAATGTGTCTTGGCATTGTTTCTTCCTTTGTTATTTAGTTTCTCTTATGTGTATATGTGCCAAAATCTATTTCTTTCTTCATAACTAAATGAATCAAGATAAATAGGTGGAATCCATTGATATTTAGTGCTCTGCTTTGAGGATACATTTATTTTTTAATGTTTTTTGTTGTTTGAAGAGGACTCATGAATTTTGCATGCCCTCTCCAACTCCTCACTAGTATTAGACTTACCATCACACCCAATTCAAAGTGCCAAAACACCTACATACCTCGCCCCACAAAACCTCCTGCAAATCTGAGTTGATTTCACAGACTCAAAGCTGCCTTTCTTCACTTGATCCAGCAACCAACCATCAAAATCAAACAAAATCCTTTGACCTAATATACCTAGCCTAAAATCAGCATTTATTTTCAGTCATATCAAGCCCTAGTTGCCATATTATAATTGAGATTGACAAGGAGAGAGCCCTCTCTTGACCTGGTAGGGCTAGCTACCAAGATAAGCGTGGTTTGATGTTACCCTAGACCTGCCTTTCTTCATCCTGAGGTAGATTTAGGCACTAACACGATCGACGGATGATATTTCAGCACTTTTTAAGACTTAGGGAGTGCTTTGGAGCATATTTGGATCTAATTTTGGGCCATTTGTCGGTGAAGCTAATAATCACTACAACTAAAGTCTGCAAAATTCTGCATTTTAAATAGTGCTCTCTATTGGAAAGATCCGGGAGGAGTTCTACTTAATTGTTTGGTTGGAGATGAAGCTCAGTAGGTAATGAATGATTTTCGTAGAGGTGATTGTGGAAGTCATTCGTTTTGGAAAACAACAGCTAACAAAGTGTTGAGAGCAGTATATTATTGGCGGACTTTGTTTTCAGATTTATATAAGACAATTATGGGCTGCCATGAATGCCAAGTTTTTCAAGGAAAAAGGAAGTTGCTTCCTCTTCCTTTGAAACCAATTGAATTAAATGCACCTTTCCAGTAGTGGGGACTTGATTTCATAGGGGAAATCCATCCTACACCATCATCACAACATAAATGGATTTTGTTAGCTACCGATTACTTCACCAAGTGGATTGAGGCCATTCCAACAAGGCAAGCCACGGACACGGTAATTATCCAATTTTTAGAATCTAATATCTTGTCTCATTTTGGTTGCCCTCACAAGATTATAACAGATAATGCAGCAGCATTTAAGTCCAAGAAGATGGTCGATTTTTGCAACAAGTACAATATTACATTGGGTCATTCCACAGCATACTACCCGCAGGGCAATGGGTTGGCTGAATCATCAAATAAATCCTTGGTGAAAATTATCAAGAAAATGTTGGAGGAAAACAAGAAGAATTTGCATCGTAAGCTTGTTAATGCCTTATGGTCTGACAGAGTGAGTAGCAACCAGGATTCCAAATGTAGGGGAGAAGTGGTACAAAGCCCAGAACCTAGATGAACACTATTACAAGCCTTATATCAAACCCCGGTACAGAAATGAGGTGAAGAGACTTTTTCCTTTCAGATTTCTTGAAGACAAGTATGTCCCCATGATGAAAATCATCATGAAGTATTTCACTTGTGAGGGCAGATTTTCCAAGCTATACACCTATCACATCAGGCTCCTCATGCATTTTACCAAGGTGAGGATGTTAAACCTTCCTTATTTCTTGTTCAAGAATATTGAGAAGATGGCTCATTTTGTGCAGAAGAAGCCATACCCTCAGCAGATGAGCAGTCTCTATCATTACTCCATGATCAAGATCATTTTGCTTCATCATCTCAATCTCCTCAACATCTCTTAGGAGACATTTATTGCTCATGACATCTTCAGTGGTCCTCAAATTCCTCCACCGGTGTCTCAAGAAGTAGGGGGCCTTCTAGCATTGCTCAGGTGAAAACAAATGAGGAGGCCCAAGAGTTTAGAAATATTGAGGTGCCTAGGACCTTCATGACATATCAGAGGGGCACAAGGAGATTGTTTTCAGTCGATAGGAAAGTGTTTGCTCCACGGGATGTGGAAGGGACCTTGCCTTCTTCATCAACCCATAGGCAAATGCTAGCTCCACAGGATGTGGAAGGGGCTTTGCCTTCTTCATCAGCACATTAGGTACAGGTACAGTAGCTACACAAAGGGAAGCAAAAGATTCCAGAGGAGAGTTTTGATGATGAGGAGGAAAGAGACTTTGACTTGACAGAGCATGATGAGCCAGAGTAGCGTTATACTCACCATGGAGTGGAAATAATTGACTTAGAGGCTCAAGATGAAGACACAATAAAAGACATCATCATACAAGAAAAGGAAGCTCAAGTACAAGATTTGATGGAAAATTTGGAGAGGGCCAAGTATGTCATCACATATTTGGAATAAGAAAACAAGCAGTTGAGTGACAAACAAGTCCTCATGGAGCTGGAACTACTCAAGGTAAAACGACAAAGTGGGAAAGAGGCACAGGTCACTTTGACTCCTATTGAGAAGGAGATTGAATATGATAGAGAGACTTGGCTTGAGAGAGTCAATTTGCACCTTGAGAATCTGTTGCGAAATTCCAATAGAGACAATCAGATGATCAGGCACATGGCCTACCATTACAGGACCCAAAACAAAATTTGCAACATGAGGGTCAAAAAGATGAAAGCTAGGCTAAGGCGGGCTTTGAAAGGAAAAAAGGAGGAGGATAGGCTTAGGTTTCCTATTGAAGCTTCCCTGGCTCATCAGGACACTTGATGATGGTGCTTCTCACCAATTTTGGGCAAGTTTGGATCAATTTTTGTCATTTGCAAATTTTGAAATTCTACACACAGGAAAACTGCCTAAACGTGCAGCACCACCGGCGTTGCACTTTTCCTAGGGGAACCCAATGGAGAAATGGTTTGAATTTTTGGATTCAGAGCGATGAGGACATGTACCCTATGGTTTTTCAAAGTTTTTGGGACAGAACTGGTCCACCAAAAGGTCAAAAAACACAGTAAAAATGACCTTTCTGCCACTTTTTGGACACACAGAAGTAGTCTTGGGAGAATCAAGTTTTTAGGGGTAAAATGAGCTTCAAATGCCGAAATTATAGGTTTTTTGGAAAGCATACTTGAAGACCTTTCCAATGAGCTATCATGAGCTCAATGTGGATGTCGGGAAGGCCTCCAAAAGGGACTTGAAAGTGGCATTGCGCATAGGGCAGTTTTGCACAGGATGCCTATTTTTCCAGTTTTTGACTGTGTTCATGGATTCTCTCTCATGGAGGATGTTTTACCTTTGTAAATGATGACTTGGCATGTAAATATGATAGGTAATTAGTACTAGAGGGTAGATTCATTTCTTTAAAATTCAGTTTGAGCTCAAATGAATCAGTTTTTCACTTTTAGAGGCAAGTTGTTGAGATGCCTATATTCCTGTTTCTTGTTCAATGTTGGTTAGATTAGCTCCTCATCTTAGGGATTCGACCCCTGAGGATGGGAGGAGGTTGAATTCATGTCTATATCTTCTTCTTCTTTCTCATTGTAAAGGGTTGGACTCAGCTGGATGCTCAGACTTTGATTGTACACCATTTTGTAGCAATTTAGCAGGAGATTAATAAGAATTGCAGCTATTTTTATGGGATCCCTGGGGTATGGAGTTTTAGTACAGTTTCTTCTTTTGTGATCATATGTTAATGTGTTTTTTATACTTCGTTAACCATTTCATTGCTTTCAAGTTGATAGGTAGAATTCATTGCATCAGTGCTCTGCTTTGGGAAAACATTCACCATTTCATGTTTTCTGCAGTCTAGGAAGGACCCATGGTTTTCACATGCTCTTCTTAGCTTCTCACCGGTCTAAAACATCTCACCTCATCTAGCCCTAGAGTGATTAACTTTATGCCTACCTTGCCCCATTGAACACCCTTCAATTCTGACCTAATTCCCTAGACCTAAACTGTCCAGCTCCTCCTGATTCGACAAAACCCCTTCAAAATCCAATCAAAATTTCATGCTACTATACCTAGCCTAATATCCTTTACCTGATCCAGTCATCTTGGCTGAGATCCTTACAGAAAGAGCCCTCTTCTGGCCTAGTAGGGCTAACTACTTAGCTAAGCGTGGTTTGTGGTTACCCTGGCATTGCCTTCCTTCAGCCTAAAGTTCAATCCAAGTGATAACAATTGGGTCCACCGTAGCATGGAGGGAGCTGTGCTACCCAGGGAGAAATCACGCAGGTCAGCTGAAAGACCATTACAGTCACTTTTCATGAAAATATGGCAGAAATGAGGCCAAATGGAGCAGGCGACCAACATTTAAGAAGAAATTTATGGCTCGTATCCTTGAAAAGCTGCCGCCAATCCAGCATTAATGAACCGAATTTGGGGGGAACGGTTAGATTTGAATTCAAAAGGCCCTATAAATTACAACTGGTTGTCCAGTAAGAAACACTTGACATTTTACGAATTGAGTTGTTGAGTTCTCAAGCGCATATGAATCGCGAGAAATACGAGCTTCTAATAACTACTAATGTAGCTGATGGAAACACAGGAATTCTTGCATAAGATCATGTCCACACCCCCAGAAATTATAAATACAGAGCAAGTAGTAGAGGATCCGGCACAGGAAATGGACATAGAAGTAGAAGTAGCTGCTCCAGAAGTGGTCGAAGTATTGGCAGAAGTCCTTAAGTCACAGAGAACGCCAAGACCGAAGCCAACCCCAGCTAACGAAACTGTGAAGGACAAGAAGTGCAAGCAACCTGCCATACTGGTGTGTGCATCGCCAAGAAGAAACCCACCAAAGCCCACTACACAAGAGAAATGCAAGGCTATAAACCTAGAACCAGAGGGGAAGATATCAAAGACATCTCGATGGACAATGAGGATGTGGGAGCTGAAGTAGAGGAGGTTGAAACCGAGGGTGCAGACCCTATTACGTGGTTGTTGGAGTATGTCCCTCCATGCAAGCCTAAGTCTAAGGTCCAAAAGAACATTGATGAGAGTAAGACTCCCCTGCAAACCCCTCTGCCACCGGATGAAATTGCTTTCGACAGTCCACGTTTGGCACGAGCACCAATATTGATGCTTGAAGACTGGGACTTAATAGACCATGAGAAGTTCCCACACCTAGCGACTAAGCAGCTGATGCACCGCATCATAGATACAAATACGGGAATGACAACATTGGAGCTGTGGAGGTGGCTCAAGGGGGTAGAGAAGGCAAGATTGCTTAACCTACTCTGGGTGTCACACTACAACCGCACCCTGGTGACAGTTTTTGTCATCAAGTAGTTGTTGTGCTTGGTGCATGATGGGTATTTGTGGCTGGAGGAGCCGATACCCATCAGAGATATGTTAATTCACCGAATAATGTGCCTGTCGTATATAAGTGAGAACCCAACGATGATCTTTGGTGGCAAGGGTGGCGAGCAGGCTCTCGTAGATTCAATGAAGGAAAAATTTAGACTGGTGAAGAAATTGCACTAGTACGCTATCTCTAGCATTTGCGACCCCGCTGCGGAGGTAGAAACATATATCCTTACAGGGAAGGTGGTGCGGAAGTGTCGCGTCGATGAGGTGTCGATGCCTGTCATTACGCTCACACAGCAGTGCACAGAAGGAATCCAATTTAACTAGTCAAACTACCTTCGCAGAGAGTTCCTAGCAAACTGCCGCGAAGCACAAGAGCTCAGCAAGACGTTCAACTGCACGTGGCTCTTGCTGTCGATTATGCTGGTAGTGTGGGAGCTACCAGAGGACAACCAATTCCCTTCAGTTTCGCCAGACCTCCTTGAATCAAGGAAGTACGCTTCATTGTGGGCGACGAAGGACGCGTAGCAAGTTCACGACAGCAAGATATCTGGATCTTGATGGAGATGAATATCAAGATGGCCATCAATCACAAACCACAATTATCATCCATGGTGTACACTAACCTGTAGAGCTATGCTGAGTTGAAATCCAATTTCCATTGAGTCTCCATCAGAGCGTGGAAGGACCCTGTGTAGAAGTGGTACGACTTACCATATCTGGCTACGGACGATGCCATCGATGCAATGCTTGATCAATGGCTGGTAGAGTAGCACACTACCATGGACTTGGCGGTGGGTGGAAGCAAGTTCATCGTGCAGAAGAAGAAGGAGGATGCCAAGTTGAAGATGGTGCAGCTGGTTGAAGAAGAGGAAAAAGGAGGTCACTAAGAAGGCCCAGGCGAAACAGGTAGGAAAGCAGGCAGGAAAATAGACAAGTGGCACAGAGCGGGGCTCTGACAAAGGCGCAAGGTCGCCTTCACCTGAGATCGAAGAGGAAGACATGGAACAGCATGGCATAGACCCTCAAGACATGTCCACCCACATTAAGCACCTAAGAGAGCTGGAGAAGGGAGGGTCCAGAAAGAAATCCAAGGCGACCAAGACCTTGCTGGACCCTGTCACATTGATGGAGGGAGACTTATGTGATATCGGTGACACGGTCAAGGAAGTCACCGTGGAGGCCCTACAACAATTTGAATAGCAGCAGATCATACTAGGGGCCATCCAGACCAGGTTGCAGGAGTTGCAAACCCGAGTGTCGCAGGCTGGTACAGTGTCTACCAACTTGGCTATCGACACTTTAGATGCTGCCGATATTTTGCACACAAAGGCTTCCAGTGCGATAATTTTACCAGATGGAGCACTGACCACAGAAAATGAGGCTGACAGGCCCATTGTCAGCACCTTGAAGGGAGTTGGGCTGAACCTGGCAGCACTTCTGCACAAAGCACTCCACCTCTTGCATGATGGAGTAATTGCAGAACTGAGGGCCCGAGAGCATCGCGCCCTCTAGGTGATCAGCGAACAATGGATCAACAACGAACAGATGGCCCTACAAAGAAATGTTGCCATTTCTGTTGGGACAAAGGCAACGAATCAGAGCAAGAAGATTATGCAAGTCGTGGAGGAGGCATGCAGAATGGTTCCATAGTTGGCCATTCTAGAGGAAGATCCAGTCGAGATCCACATCCGCAAGTTTGCCACAGGGGTGCACGACACTCAAATTGAGATGGAACGGGTTCAATTGGAGTTGAACCTGCAAATTACCGAGCTATAGTTGAGGGCCCAGCCCTCCACACTGCCAGAAGTAAAGGAACAGTGGGCAACCGTTGTCACAGAGGCAGTGGCGGTGGTGGAAAGTGTATTGTCAAACTGCACGCAATTGTTCGAGCAGTCATTTGAGGTCCTGACAAGCTTGCAGGAGAACCAAAATATACATAGGCTGGATATGGAAGCACACGAACTACAACAGTGCTACGATGAAGTTAAGGGCACAACACGAACTGTTGTGCTGACACAGAGGCTAGCCAAGTTGTAGGAAGACAAGCAGTTGAAGGAACAGGTGGACGCAGCGCTGCACTAAGAAGCAGTGTTGAAGGCGCGACTAAAGCCCTGGCTAGAGGAAGCTTACGCAATCACAGGAAATATTGAAGGCAAGCTTGCGACTCTGCAAGCGACGCAACAAAAGCTTTAGACTAACAACGCAAGAGCAGTGACTAAGAAGACAGTGGAAGATGCAAAGCAGGAGCCAGCTCAGTGCACAGTCAAGGTAGTGGTCATACGAGTTGAGTTGGATGGGCTTCGCACAAAAATCTTCGTGCCTACCAAGTGAATCGAAGGTGAGTCATGATGTTTGTGTTGGGGACCTATTGGGAGCGGGATCCCCCAAGGGCAGTTTTGGGGCTAAAATCCCATGTTTGAGTTAAATTTTGTAATAAAATGGTAAAGTCTCCGCATTTTATGGTCGCAGAGCGTGAAGGTGTTATGTGTCATAAAGTGTAGTCCGCCCTTAGTTTTGTGAAGTAAAGTTAGCTGTAAGAAGTTCTACCCATGGTCCACAGACCATGGGATTGTATAAAAAGAGCTAAGCTCTAAGTAGTTTTGGAGACATAGAATGATGAATAATGTAAGAGAGTCATAGCTCTAAAGTAAGAAGTCTAAGTCTTGGGTCATAGCGTAGGTAGAGGCTCTGCAGCTGAGTGCGTAGAGGCCTAGGGTAGAAGTCTGCAACTGAGTGCGCAGACCCCTACAGCTATGTGCGTAGGGCGAGTAGAGTTTGTAAACACTTGAAAGATATCAATAAAGAGAAATATTCAGCAATTCTTGTGTCTTTGTTCTATTATTGCATCTTGATATGTTATGTATGAATTTCCTTTATTATGCTTATGTGATGTGCGAATGAATGCAATTACATTGAATAATTGAACGCAATTATGATTATCTGTTTACGCGGTGTTAACTATAATTATTTGATAAGATAAGCAAGTCACTTAGAGTAATTGGGGAATTTTCACGGCACGTTGCCATAGCAGCACGAAAGTACCTGAGCAGTAGGCTAGGGCTGCATGAAGGTCGATCATACCCTTTCGCGGAGGTATTAAAGGACATGAGAAAGGGATCGTCTTGCAAGCCCTAGAGTGAAGCGACCTTGTTACACAGCAATTTGTCACCGTTTGTCACCGTCCCTTTTACCCCTCACCCATACACTGGAGGACTCATTCCAGGACCTGTGAGAAGTGACATGACCTGAAACCACTTGCATCATATTCCTCTAAGTATGAGCTTCATTTTCCCTGAAGACATCTCCTGCAAAATCTCCATGAAAACAGCTCTTTTTGCATTAGCGCGGGTCCATAGTTCACTGCCCGCGCCAATGAGGGAAATCCTCTAAAAAGGGCGCGCCATTGGCGCTCTGTCTCAGAGTCGCACTCGCGCCAACCGAATTGAGTAAATTTTTTATCGAACAAGCTTCCGAAGGTTCTCCTTAACCCATTCACCAACTGAACCTATGTTGAGCTAGGATGGTTTGGCTTCGAATCTCCATAGAAGGGAAAGTGGTTTGCCACCTTTCATGGAAGTTTCCAAGTGATAAAGCCAATCCCATGAATAATGTGGTTGATCCTATCTCTTTCTTCTCTATCTATAAAAGCTTGCCTCTATGCCTTGAGCAAGCTAGTTACAGTAGTTCTGGTCCCAGCATAGTGATAGAGAGTTTGAAGCTGCAAGAGCCTTCTTTGCACCCATAAGGCCAAATCTAAGTAAGGAGATTCTTGTCACCCAAAGAGAGAGAGGCTTGTTCCTCATCCCAACAAGCTTTGCAAGACTTGTGTAGCTGACTACCCAGCCAAAGGAGGATTTGATGTCAGAACAATGGTTGTATTCTTCTTTGTTACTTATTAATAATAGATGACTATCATTATGGTTCCACTCTCATTGTGTCATGTTTGATGTTGAGTTATATCTTTTCTGACTGATATATAATTGCATCTACTAGATTTTATGCTTGCTTTCATGTTTTTCTTTGCATGTGTTGGTATCCAATCATGGAGATCATGGGGATCGTGACCGGCCAAGGCAAAGGAACGAGGGCCGCATCTCTTCTACGAACACTAGCGTTGGAATCGAAGTAGGTTCTCACCATCTACTTTGTATTTGCAATTAGGAACTTGCGTGATAGCATTGTGTGATTGTTGCTAGACCTGGTCTGGGCTAGTAGGGATCGTCTCTGTCCGCAGAGAGGATTTACCTCCACAACAGACCTGTGTGAAGGTAGGGATAGAATGACATCACAACCATCTCAGGGTGTGGAAACTTGGTTCCAACATCCCCCCATATTGCTTTGGGTGAGACTTCATTCCGCGGTCCACGGGTAGATGTCGAAAGGGCTAGTAGTGTAAGGATTTGTTTTGCTAATTAACGTTGAACCTGGGTCAAGCCCCCATCAAGCCAACAACACAACAATTGGAGCCTCCATGCTTACAACCTCTAGAGTAGCTCCCTCAAAGGCGACAGTTCCTCCAGTGCTTGCAGTTTCCCCTGGTCCGGACATCATGCTGAGAATAAATCGTTGGGTATCCTCGAGTAATTTATCAAATACAGAGCTAGCAACCAAATATATGAAAACTTGAGGATTCATAAACGATGGACAACACATCGCAAAAATTCTACAGATGCAAAGTGTCCTTTGTTGGACGGCCACGCTTAATTTATAGGCAAATTTGAATTCAAATTCGACTATTCCCCCAAAAATCCGTCCATAAATGTTGATTTGGCAGCAGGTCTTCAAAGATTTCATTCTTAAATTCAGCCTTAAATGTCACTCCCCCCCCTCCCCCACTCCTCTTAACCGTATCCTCGCTGTCAAATCATGAACAGTGACTGTAATGATCATTTTCTGGTTGTGCTTCGTGATACCTCCCTTTGTAGCACAACTCCCTTCGCACCTCTTCTCATACCGTGACATCTCCCTTTCTAGAGTAGCCCCCCTTTCACGTAGCTCTACAAATTGGGCAGTGTAGTTTATAGTCCCACGTTCCCTTGCAGCTACCTGGAGCGCTAAGGTTGTCTTGCGGTCATGTATTCATTGGGTCGGATCCCCTATGTATGGCTTCAACTGGCTTCCATTTACCCTTCTTGTAAATGGTTCTCCATTCAACTTTGCAATCTGAACTGTGCCACCATCTGTAATTTCTTTGACGACATATGGCCCTAGCCAGTGCATCTGAAAATTCCCTAGAAACTTAGCAAACTTACTGTCATATAGTAAAACTAAATCATTTACCTTGAAGGTGCACAGTTTAATGTGCTGATCATGCCAAGATTTTTCATGCTCCTTCTCAACCTGCTGATGGAATCCATCCAAAAACCTATCTTCCTCGAGCTCCATTAGCTGCGTGAGTCATTCTTTTAAGGCTCTGTGGTCTGCCATTCCTGTGAAAGTTGTTATGTGAGACTAGGCACATAAAAGGTGTCTGACCTATGAGCTTTTTGCACGTAGTCCTGTATGCCCACAATATTGTCGGTACGTGCACGTCCCACTCATTCCACTGTGTGTTGCAAAACTTCATCAACATGTTCTCCAATATCTTATTAAAAGCCTCAACCATTCCATTAGCCTAAGGATGATATGGCGTACTCTTCTGGTGGTAAATCTGGACTTCTGTCAGTGCGCTGATCATTTCATTGAGAAAATGTGTACCTCGATCACTCATCAATACCTTTGGGAAACCAAACCTGGTCAACACATATTCAAACAAAAAATTTGTTGTTGTTGCCCCTATACAGTCTTTCACAGGTTGTGCCTCTGCTCATCTAGTCAAATACTCTATTGCGATGATGATATAACACGCACCAGTTTTCTTACCTGGGGATTGAATTGGTCCTACAAAATCAATGGCCCATTTCTCAAATGGTTGCAATGACACTTATGGATTCAGAGGTAGCTCATCCATCCATGATGGCCTGCCTATTCT
Source organism: Pinus tabuliformis (assembly GCA_031772625.1). Taxonomy (NCBI): domain Eukaryota; kingdom Viridiplantae; phylum Streptophyta; class Pinopsida; order Pinales; family Pinaceae; genus Pinus; species Pinus tabuliformis. Next base: position 154,985,716 of record CM062812.1, read on the forward strand.
CTGACATGCATCACATGCCCTACAATATTCTTTAGAATCTTTATGCAGCGTCGGCCACCATAACCCAGTGCGCAAAATATTCTGCATTATTGGTTTTCCTGAATAACGCCCTCCTGCAGCTCCTCCGTGAGCTTCAGCGAGGATACTTTTTCGTTCAAAATCAGGCACATAACATCAAAGTATCTCATCCAGCCCCATCTTATACAATTGGCCAGCAATCACTGTGAAATCTATCGCGTGCACCACCAATTCTTTCTTCTGCTTACTAGTGTATCCCTCTGGAGCCATTCCTCTAGTCAGGAAGTGGATAATTTTCACAAAGTGATTATCCTCTACGCGCACCATGAAGAGTTGTGCATCGGGAAACCCTTCCTCCAAATTAGTAGGCTCTTCTACTATCTCAATGCACGACAGATGGTTAGGCCCTGAATTCAATCTTCCTTGCTTCACAATTACCTCAAAATCATATTCTTGAAACAAAAACAACCACCTACATATATCCCCCCCAACACAAGCTTATTGACTAGATACTTCAATGCAGAATGGTATGTGTACATCTTGAGATGTCCACCTAGCAAGTAATTTCTGAATTTCTAGAGTGCGTACACCATAGCCAGCCCTTCGCACTTTGTCGTTGAATAGTTTTTTTCAACCTTCGACAATTTTATGCTCGCAAACACTATAGGATGATCCATCTCCCCTTCACCAACCTATGTCAGCACCGCTCCTAGCTCAATACACGAGGCATCCACATGCATGTGGAATTCCTTCTTCCAGTCCGGGAATACCAAGATCGGTGCGGTAACCATTTTCTCCTTCAAGACATCTAGATTGTGTTGACATTCTTCATTCCAATAAAATGTAGCATCCTTCTTTAGCAACTTTTCCATGGGTGCGGTAATCTGAGCATAAGCCTTGATGAACTTTCGATAATACCCGGTATGGCCCAGCATTACGTGCAACTGTTTAACACTCCTTGGAGCTTCCAAATTGATTATTATCATGACCTTAGAAGGGTCCACCATGAGTCCTTGCCTGCATACCACATGACCCAGCAAAATCCCAAAGGGGACACAAGACAATCACTTCTTCAAGTTCAGCGCAATATGATACCTTTGTCATGTATCCAACATTAAGCAGACTGTCTACATGGCGCTTTACTAGCCCAAACACTGTCCAGTCATCGAAATAGACCTCCAAGAATTTGTGAATGAATTCTTTGAATGTCGCAATGACTACAAGAGAGAATTTTTCAGCGCATTCTTGAGTCCAAATGGAATTACTATATACTGGAAACAACCCCATTCCATCACGAAGGTTGTCTTACTCCTATCCTTTGGCATGATCTTAATCTGATGGTACCTAGAGAACCCATCAGTGAAGGAATACGCTTCTTGTCCTCCCACACTGTCCAGTAATTCATCAGTAAATGGTGTCAGAAAGGGATCATGGACACAGGCATCATTAAGCTTTCTAAGATCGATGCAAATCCTTATTTTATCTTTCTGCTTCTTTTCCTGAACTACCATTGGACTCACCCAATCAGACTCCTCCACAGGTTCAATAATACCTGCTTCAAGCATCTTTTCCAACTCCAAGCGGACCTTTTCCTTGTATTTGGGATTAAGGCGATATCACCTCTGCTTAACAGGCTTCGTGTCCAGTTTTAGAGTTATTTTCATTACTCACAAATTGTCTATGATGCCTTTCAAGTCCGAAACTTTGTAGGGAACAAATCTCTATATTCATGGAGCAACTAAACAAGCTTATCTACTATAGCATCATCCTAGTAATCCCCAATCTTCGCAAACTTCGGCTCTGCCTCTGTTGCAATTTTTACTTGGCTAGTTTTCAATGGCGCTGTGATGTCTGGATTCTCTATCTGTGGTCCCTCTACCTCACGATGGCCTTCTTTTTCTGGAATGTTAATATTTCTTGGATCCGCATTCTCTCCTTCAACAGTCACATTATAGCACTCCAGTGCATGGCGTAGCTAGGTGCTCCAATCTGGTTGAATCAATTCCAAAGGGTCGTGCGGTATTCTGAAGATCGTTCCCTTAACCTCCTATAGTGCCTCATCAATTCTTTTGAATCCATCTTCAAATTTGAATGTCCTCATGAACCCTTCCCTTAAGACATCCCATTCCGTGGTACCGTGGCAGATCTCCGTCTCCAAATACCAGTTCATAGGGATTACATCCAGAGTATGATAGAATAAATGCACCCATTCTGGTTGCGGCTCTGTTCCATATACCTTAGCCCATTTAGCCAAGTGATCGCATGGATCATTCTTCCCATCATACTTCTCAGTTACCCGTACTTTAGGCTGACCAAACTACATTCTCATCATTCTTCTATAATCGCGCCACTCATCAAAGTTGCCTTTGTGCTTACCCCACCATCGAGCGGGCATAGCACGCAATGCCCAGTCCAACTCCTGAAAAAAAGGTAATCCTCTGGAACTGCTCTTTAAAAAGCATCCAAAAATTTATCCATGTCAGTTAAACCATCATAATAAGGCAAATTTATTACCTCCGACGATACATAGTGCATCGATTTGGTCATCATGTTGCAGCACAATGTGGATACTTCATATAGCCTATTTTGCCAATGTTCCAACTCTTTGCCTGAATCCGAAGTACAGGAACTTTTGCGGTCCCATGAAATTCATCCATCAGCTGTCGAATTAACCCAGTCCTAGTCTCGCGCTGTGATTTTATAGATCTAATCCAAATCATCGTCACTCTCCTCATAGTCACGGATCAGTTCAGTATAGCACGGTCCTTCTGCGGGGTCCAATGGTACTACCACATGGAGCGATTTCCTTTCAAACGACATTGTCTGCTTCTTCAAGTTGATGACCCCATTCATGTCGATAGCCCAATCAATTTTCAGGAGTGTAGGGTATGGATTGTTGTCATCAACAATCTTTATGACTTCAAAATTGTCCAGCACTCTCGCACCTCCTATATCTACAGTAACTCCCTGCAATCGTCCCATAGGGATAATCTTTTGCTGGTTCATCATCCTTAACTGAATTGGAGACCATTGTAGCACAGGTATCCCCATTCACTCCACGATTTTTTTAGGCAATACATTAGCGTCAGATCCCAAATCTACAATAACCTGGTCCATCTCATGGTCTCCTATTTATGTGGTAAGCCTCATCTCACGCCCTATTCTTGCCTTATGCTTATCGATCTCCCTGACTACTCGCGATCCATTAGGAGCATTATCCTTACCCGCACACTTGTTTATCAACCCTTGTAGCCATTTCATAGCATTTCTGTCACGCAATAGTTTCATACAAGTCTCCAAGAAGGTGGTAAGCACAAAGGGGTCAACCTCTGTAGGAGCGCTGGTATCTGGCAGTTTGTTCTAACTCCCTGAGGTAGAGGCTCCAATGAAGCTTTTCTTTGCTTCCATGAACGTTTCCTTTGCACGCTCTAGATAAAACCCAACCTCCTTTTCGGGAGCCTTGAGGACCCATCCACCTTCTTCAGGCTACTTTCCCTTATCGTCACCAGTCGCGATCTCACTTCACAGTACAATATTCACATTCGGGTCCTCTTCTCGTGGCTCGGCCCTCATAATCTGTAATGTCTAGGTAGAATTTTGAGGTTGTGCCTTATTCTCCTATATCTTGGCCATCAGCATAGTACATTCTTCATTTAAACTGAGTAAAATATTGACATGACAGGTGTGTCTAATTCATACACTCCCGTGCGTAATGTCTTGGCGGTCCGCAATTGTAACAAATAACCTACCCCCAACCCCTACTAGGTCATCCTCCTCCTCCTCATCCGCACCCCTGATATCCTCTATGCATTCCCCCAGTGCCCTAATCTGAAGGCTGATTTTCTGCTTTCATTCGATACGTAGGCCTCCTTTCCATCATTAGTTCATAGCTTCGATAGTGGCACTCATCTTGGCCCGCCGATTTGTAGGAATCGCAGAAAAATTGTTGTGGCGTCTGTACAAATTTTTGCAGCAAATGACAATTGTTTGTTACATGTTTTTGGGCTACTTGACAAATACCACACCATAGCGCAGGCCCTGTACTTGGTCCTGCTGGAGCTTCCTACCTTAGGGGCATAGACCCCCCTCTTGTGATGTAATTCACAAAGACTAGACAGTGATATTTATCATGCCCCTGGTTTTTACACTTGAGACACCAAACTTCTTCATGTACCTTCGACCGAGCTGCTTTTTCCTTTTTTAGGCCCTACAACTCCAAGCAAAGGTTTTGCAACTCTGCATGAATCTATTGAACCCCCACAGACGCATCCTGAATAGGCATTTCATGCAATCTCGTCACAATTTCCAGGGCCTCTGCCTGAGTTCCTATCTTCTACTACGTAAAGCAACCCTTATGTGGGGCAGGAGAGAGGCTAAAAACCATTCACAGTGCTGACTATCTGTGAGATTCAAGTTAGCTTTGCAGATCTGGAACTTAAATCTTTGATCTAATTACTGATCGTGATTCAGAGTTAGGCTTACTGAATTATTTGTTCAGAGCGGTCTAAGTGTCTGCTAATGATTCCAGCGGGTTATCGGTGCAATACTTAATATACCATGTCAACACACGATCCTATACAGCAGTAACCAACTGTGCCTTCTTTATATTGTCATCTATAATTTCTTGTGTTGTCCATACAGCCTTCACAATGAACCAAAACTGATCTGGATCCTCACTTCCTAAGCCCTTGAAAAGTGAAAACTTCATCGTATTCGACATGTTGACCAACGATGGAGGTGGTGGTGATGTGGGTGAAGGTGTATGTTGTGGAGGTGAAGGTGGAGGTCGTGTGGGAGGATGAGGTATCCACAGAAAACCCTGCCTTATCAAATGGACAGTGCTCTGCAGTGAAGTATGTGCTGCTCCCTCGTCGTTACTTGAAGGAGGTCCAATCAATGGACTATATTTAGGACCTGTTCTCCCTCGATTTCTAAAACTTCATCCGCTTCACGTATATCCAAACATTAAGGTAATGGAATAACCCTCTTTTCACACAAGAGCATCTTAATCCAAGTATTCAAAGATCTTAAATACTTACCTCGCGGCCCCTTGAAGAAGTGCCGCTCTTCTTCACTGTAACTGACTAAGGTATCAATCACAAACTCTGTAACAAATCCTCCAATGACTCGATCAAGCCAGTGATCAACTGCGTGTGCGATCTTATTTTCATAAACTTTCAACCTCCACACGAGTTCTGGGGTCCACATTATCGGACCATCAAGCCTCCACCTTCCTTGGCCATCTGGAAATTTAGCAATCCACTCGTATGGTTCAATCAGGAAGGTGCAGAAGAAGATCTTGTGTATTTATGTGTACAAATATCTGTCCAACCACTGTTCTTTTGGCAAGCATGGTTTCATGTTTTCTTGTGTCATGAATTTGTGGATCTTTCATCCAACCACTTCTCAATTTCCTTCTTGGTCGGATTCCAGTGATGTAACATCACACATCTCTTTATGCAGATCCCGGTCTCGGAAACGGAACCATTTGTTGGCTTAGTGGTTCCTAACCCGGGTTTAGAGTTAGTTGTGCCAAACAAATCCCTACACTACTAGCCCTTTCGGCATCAATCTGCGGAGCGAGGACTAAAGTCTCACCCAAAGCAATATGGGGGGATGCTGGAACCAAGTTTCCACACCCAAAGATCAGTGTGATGTCGTTTTGTGCCCTAGATCTCCCTTCACATGGGTCGATATGCCCTTATGGATTACTGATGTAAATTCCTTTATTCAGTCTATAGACCTCCGTGAAGGTCTACGACTGGCTTTTGCGGACCCTGAACAAGTGAATTAGCTACTTACGTGCATCATAGATTACTCTTAACCCAATATTTACTCAGATCTACTTAAGTGTTCAATATTTTTAACATACAATGATATAATCTTCGCGTAAGCACTTAACATCAATTGCGTTCAGATAACAATATAGATCCAGTAAATTCGTGCATCAATACATCATTATTTCACAAAACCATCATTTATCACAGCATAAGCACATTCATTCGTAACAAAAGTAAAGAGATAAAACATAGGAATTTCTGGAATAATCTTATTTTATTGATATTCAGTTAAGCTTATAGACTCAAGACTTCTCTACACACTCACCTGCAGGGGTCCGCGCACTCAGCTGCGGACTCTACTCTAGGCCTCTACGCACTCAGCTGCAGAGCCTTTCTTCTACCTTTTGCACTAACTTAGACTCCTTTTATCGTACCCATAGACAAATTCTATTCTTCTATCATGCCTTAGACTCTCTAAGACACACCTATTTATACAATCCCATGGTCCGCGGACCATGGGTAGATCTTCAAAAAGCCAACTTAACTTACATAAAAGAGGGTAAAAACCTTTTTGACTCTTTACTTAACTACGTGCTCCGCAACCACAATTTGCAAATACTTTCCATATTTTTACATAAAACTTGGGCTTTTGCCCCAAAATTGACCCAGGGGACCCCATCCCAACAAAGATACTCCTATTAGAAGCCTAGTTGACCAAAAGCCCTCACAATGAGTTATGAGCTTCTATTTATAGCAAAGGGTGGGGTGACCCTTGACATTCCCCTTTGTGACTCTTCATCTACCCTCATGACTCTTCACCTACTACATGACTGTTACGTCCAACTATCAACACTTGGACTTTCATTGTACATGACGTTACATTACAATGCACATGTACCCATGTGAGACAAAATGGCTTGAGAAAGCCATGCAAGACATCACTAACACTCAAATCGTTGTGGTAATGCTGTTAGGGTCCAACCCTAACCCCATTATTTATGTAATAGGGTTGAGTCATAGTTATAGTTAGTTAAAGAGTCAATAAAGCCCATATTAATAATTGTAAGTGGTTGACCCGCATTTAAAGAAAGGGACCATAGTTAGTTGCAAATGGGCCATGGTATTAGATAGATGGTATTAAGAGAACCATGGTACTGACCCATGGTATTGCATGTATGAATCCTATATAAAGGATAAATACTCCCCATTGAGGAGTGTCGTGTCTTATTTTGTAATCGAGCTCTGCTCTATTGGAGGTTTCCCCCTCGAAGAGGCAAGTGAACATTGCTTTCATCTCTGAATAATAAAATACATGTTGTTATTTCTCATTTTTTTTTGTGTTATGGGTTGTGTTTCTTCATATATTTTTTATTCTGGCATCTTCTCGCAGGTCAAGAGCATAACAAAGACCAACTCTTCAAAATCCTCGTGATGGTTGACGGTGATGAACTGATGCCAAGCTTGGTCGTACGAGATGGTGTCTGTGTGCTCAATGGTGACATCCTACTGAAAGCGAACTCTTGCCTCCATTGCATCTAGGTACACTGATATGGCTCCTTTGTCCAACTCGTCTGATAACATGTGCATCATTGTCTTAAGTGCAGCTAGACCAGCAACATACTGATGCATAGTGTCTGTGCAGATCTCCAAGTGTATGTTAGTGACCATGCACATCCACTTGTCAAAATACATGTTCAGCTCCAATCGGACTTGCTTCTTGTCTTTGCCTCGGTGACTGTGCCATACGGGTGGGATCACATGCTGCACACAATGACATGCATGATGTTGAATTTCTTTGCATGCGATCAACAACACTGCTCACCTTGTCTACTCCATGCCAGCCGTTGGGATGGATCTATAAATTTTACGGGCATAGTCTCATATGTGTGTGCTTGTTGTGCCCCCTGCTGTACCTATTCCTACTGTAACTCATTCTCTCATATTTTTAGCTCTTGTTCTTCCTTGAGTTGTTGCTTCAGCACATGAAACTCCTTCTCTGTTTCTCTCTCTAACTTCACGCGATCTTCGTGTCACGCCGTCACCTCATGGCTTCAATCTCCAAAGCTTCTTTTGTCATGAGTGGATCTACTTTAAATTCACAACTTTGCTCCTCCTCTATGTTATCAAAAACCTTCCTCTTGCATTCGTCTCGTGCGAGTGTGTTGGCTTTTGCTACTACTGATGGTGCTTCTCCCTATGATTCTACCACCATATTATCTTGATGTCATTATATATGAACAACTTGATGTCTTCATAGGTAGGCAATCTCATAGACACTTGCTTGGCTACAACCCCCATTGTTCTCTCAACGGTATCCTTTGACTCTGCTCTCCTGAAGGCCATTGTACTTATTTTGGTGAGAGACAAATGAATACATGTTGTTACACAGCAATTTGTCACCGTTTGTCACCGTCCCTTTTACCCCTCACCCGCACACTAGAGGACTCATTCCGGGACCTGTGAGAAGTGACATGACCTGAAACCACTTGCATCATATTCCTCTAAGTATGAGCTTCCTTTTCCCTGAAGACATCTCCTGCAAAATCTCCATGAAAACAGCTCTTTTTGCATTAGCGCGGGTCCGCAGTTCACTGCCCGTGCCAATGAGGGAAATCCTCTAAAAAGGGCGCGCTATTGGCGCTCTGTCTCAGAGTCGCACTCGCGCCAACCGAATTGAGTAAAGTTTTCAACCAACAAACTCCCGAAGGTTCTCTTCAACCCATTCACCAACTGAATCTATGTTGAGCTAGGATGGTTTGGCTTCGAATCTCCATAGAAGGGAAAGTGGTTTGCCACCTTTCATGGAAGTTTCCAAGTGATAAAGCCAATCCCATGAATAATGTGGTTGATCCTATCTCTTTCTTCTCTATCTATAAAAGCTTGCCTCTATGCCTTGAGCAAGCTAGTCATAGTCATAGTTACAATAGCTCCAGTTCTAGCATAGTGATAGAGAGTTTGAAGCTGCAAGAGCCTTCTTTGCACCCATAAGGCCAAATCTAAGGAGATTCTTGTCACCCAAAGAGAGAGAGGTTTGTTCCTCATCCCAACAAGCTTTGCAAGACTTGTGTAGCTAACTACCCAACCAAAGGAGGATTTGACGTCAGAACAATGGTTGTATTCTTCTTTGTTACTTATTAATAATAGATGACTATCATTATGGTTCCACTCTCATTGTCCTATGATTGATGTTGAGTTATATCTTTTCTAACTGATATATAATTGCATCTACTAGATTTTATGCTTGTTTTCGTGTTGTTCTTTGCATGTGCAGGTGTCCAATCACGGAGATCGTGGGGATCGTGACCGGCCAAAGCAAAGGAACGAGGGCGACATCTCTTCTACGAACACTAGCGTTGGAATCCAAGTAGGTTCTCACCATCTACTTTGTATTTGCAATTAGGAACTTGCGTGATAGCATTGTGTGATTGTTGCTAGACCCGGTCTGGGCTAGTAGGGATCGTCTCTGTCCGCAGAGAGGATTTACCTCCACAACAATTTGGCGACTCCACTGGGGAGATCTTGTTGTTTGATTTGTAAACTTTAGACGGAGCCTGAAGTACGGCCAGGTAGCCTTCGAAATGCTATTGCTTTGCATTAGCGAAGTAGATCAACGCCACTTCAGTCAATCTCCGGTTTGGTTTACAGACTAAACAACTTGGAGTTTGTCTTGTCTCTTTGGTTTTTCTTGCTTTGATTGCTTAGATAGCTTTCTGGGTTGGATTTCTTGTTGTTTCTTGCTTTCTGGTTTGCCTAGATACTATCTTCAAGCCCTGAATTACTTGCTTTTGTTTTTGACTTAGCAAACTTGATTAGCGCGCTTTTTAGCCTTACAGTCGCACCAATTGGCGCAAGTTGCTCAAAAACAACCCGCGCCAATCCCATAAAAGCGCGAGTTGCAGCCTGACAGTCGCGCCAGGCCTGTCAACTTTTCCAGTTCGCTTGTCTGCAAGCCCTCTGAGCTTGGATTTGTATTTTGCCGCGTCTTTTTCAATTACTGGAGTGTGTTTGATCCTTGTTTGACTGGTTTTAGACCTTCATCCTTCGGGTGTTTGCCTCTTTCTATCGATTACACTTTTTAGCCCTAGGGCATCTAGTGGCTTTGTGCATCGAGCCTTCCGTAGGAGTCTTGGGTTCTTTGATCGTCCAGTCAACTTTGTGATTACTTTTGCATTTGCTCGATAGTTGTTAAAGATTTTTTCCAAGTGATTTGTTTCTTTTTCACTTGGGTTTCGCTTGGCTTCGTTTGGGCTTAGATCACATAGCTCATAGAGGTCTTTTTGCTTTCTTCTTGGTTTGAAGGACTGTTTTGGTGTTTTGGGGATTCGATTGTGTTCTCATTGAGTGAAATTGATCTTTTGCTCGGTGTTACTATCTCTCAAAATTTGTTTAGTGCACTTTTCCATTGAAAAGAAAAACGAATAATCTCTTTTGCGTTGCATTAGTTAATTGAAATTAGAAGCTTTTCATTGATTAAGTGATTTAAAACAAAGAAAAGTTTCGTTTATTTGTCATTAGCTGCATTAGAGTGCTTCTTGATTGTGGTCATTTTGTTTGAAAAATTCTCAACTCTCTCGTAGTTAGTATTCATCGAACGAAATGATATTCTTTGGCATATAGATTGCATTTAGGGAATTGTGAGAGATCACATACGGTAGGACCTGGAAATTGAAACTTAACTAAAGATCAACCATAAAATGAACTCAATGAACTTAAAAATGCATTGGAACATAACGCTCACTAATTAGAGGTCTAGGCTAGAGATGTGCTTCGGCGTCGTTAAACCTAGTCACTGTTGTTTCACACTACGGTTGGGTGATTCCTCCTTTTGTGACTCGATAGTGGTCTAGCACAGACTTGAGCTCCCACGTACCGTCGCGTATATAGGGGAGACCCCACTAGGTTATCATCCTTATCCACAGGAAGTCGTGTCTGCCGCCTTACAAGCCGTTACGCACCGAACACAGCATTCGGGAAGATTGACTGTCGTACGGGAAGTCCTTGGTTTTCATATGATTGCCAAGGTGTATATGCAGTTTTACAGATTTGTTTGGTAAACCCTTTGCCTAGTCTCTCCAGAGTAGTCACTTTTGATCCTTTTCGGACTCCTTAAAAGAAAAGGCTCACTTGAGTAGTTTGTCACTTCAGGCTCACAAAACATTCGAAGGCGACTAGAGTCACCTTTTTGTCCTTTTCTCGACTCTTAAAACATGAAAAGGTCAAGTTGTGTCCTTGCGTCTTAAAATTTATTTGGCCGCGATAAACATTACCTAGTTAGATCTTGAGTGTGTTAGTTTGAGTAGGGTCCTTTATCGTTAGACTCCCTTAGGTCTCGTTTGAAGTTTGTCATCCTGGCTGAACCGTCGACTCCCGTTCCAAGTGATCAAGGGTCTCCGTCTTCCGTTGCTCCTGAGGTACCGGTTGTAAGTGATACTCTTCTTGTTATCCTGAGTATCCAACCGATCAACTCTCACGCTCCGGACGACGAAGGTTACGAAATTCATTGGAACCCCATCTGGGAGCCTGAAGAGGACGATATTCCTTTTACCCCCCCTGGTGTTTCGTCTCCAATGTCTACCTCTCACATGGATGAGACATCTCCTAGAGTGAGTGAGACACCTGTTTTGTCGAATATCGACACTCCCATCCCAGCTACTTCTCCGCTCCCCCCACGCTACCAGTCGTTGAGGGATAGAGTAAGTGCCAGGATCCCTGCTTCGACTATGTGGGATCCCCATATCACTCCCACCACGGGATCTTTTGTTTCACAAGTCTAGACTACACCTGTTACTTCAGTTCCGACAAATCCAACTATTTGTGTAGCGCATTCAACTCCGGTTGTTAGTGTCGTAACAGCGTCTTCAGCCTTGAACACTGGTGCTGGTCCCCCTCACAGTCAAGTGAGTAATGGCCAACCGGCACTCTCGCCTAGAGTTGTCCACCCTGCACAAAGTGCTCCACCCTCTTCTGGTCCTGTTCCAGGAGGGGGGGCATATGATGCCTATGGACAAGCTGTTCAGGATCCGAATGCACAAGGTCCACTCTTTTATTACGATTCTACTGGTCAATACCTTCAACTTTCTCAACCCTTGCCTACTCAACCTTTTGTTGAGGTTTCGGTACCGTTATCCATTGCTTGGAACCCTGGTACTAACTCTTTCCATGGAGGCCAAGAAATGCCTGCACAACTTCAAGGACCACCTAACCAAGGCTAGCCATCTTATGTGAAAACCCCCCAAGGGCAGCAATATTATGGCCAGTCTTACCCAGGAAAATCTGGGGGCCCACAAGGACAACCCTATCAGGGACAACCTTCGGCTGCTGGTGGTCCATCGTTTACTTATCTGAATCAACCTTCTGGTTATCCGGGGCAACCTGGTACCCAACAAGGTTACCCGTCTGGACAACCAGGACAACCTTACATCCAACAAGGCCAACCTGGTATCCAGCAGGGTTATCCCTCTGGACAAGCTGGACAAACTTATATTCCACAAGGTCAACCAGTAGTCCAACAGGGGTATCCTTCTAGGCAAGGGGGGCAGCCTTACATAGAACAGGGCCAACCCACTGCTCAGCCTATTCATCCCTCTAGGCAAACGGGTCAGCTTTCTACGCAGCAAGGCCAACCCACTGCCCAGCTTAGTCATCCTTTTGGACAGGTTGGCCAACCTCAAGGTCAACCGGCCGTCCAGCCCACTCAACCATCTGTTCCGCAAGGACAACCCTTGGTTGCTAAAGGACAACCTTGTACCCAGCAAGCACATCCTTCTGGGCAAACAGGTCCATCCCAAACCCAACCAGGCCAACCTTCCGGCCAGATGGTCCAAGCTCAACCCGTTCAAGGACATCCTTCTGGGCCCCAGACTCAAATTGGTTATCAAATGCAAGGTGGGCCACGACCCCAACCTTCTTACCAAGCGCAGCCTTCTTACCAGGCTCAGTATGGAGCTCAGCAGACGTATGGCTACCAGCAACCCCAGGGGCAAACTCAGTTTACCCCTTATCAAAATTATCAACAGATGCAGGTCACTCCTTACCAGAATTATCAGCAGCAGTACGTTGCACCTGCAGGTCAAGTTGCTAATCCATGGGGTGCTGGGGGGTAGACCCAGGGTCAACTGTCTGCATATGGACAGAATCCTTATGGACAAAATCCATATGGACAGAATCCCTATGGACAAAATCCCTATGGGCAGAACCCTTATGGGCCAGGCCCATCCAGACGAAGTCCATGGGGGCAACCACCACCTGGTTGGAACCCTGGTACTACCTCTCTTCCACAGCCACAAATGTCCTTTAATCCTCAGTTGCCTTTCTTAGCGACGTTGGAACTTCCAGATGTGTCCAAATTGATGAATGATCCCATTCTTCATAATCCATATTGGCCACCAGTTCCAACTAAGATACCCGATGATTGCCCGAAATTCGATGGCAAAGCTGGTGAGGACCCTCAAGCCCATGTCATGACCTATCACCTTTGGTGCTCATCCAACTCATGGCTTGATGACTCCATCTGGCTCTGCCTCTTCCAAAGAACTCTCACCGGCTCGGCCGCTAAGTGGTATATTGAGTTGAATCGCGGAACATTTCAAGACTTCAACTCGCTGGCTATGGCATTCCTAACTCATTTTCAATTACCCATTCGGTATGAGACAGGGACACATCTCCTTACGTCTCTCAAACAGGACACGGCCACGCATATATCCGATCATATACATGAATGGAGATGGTGTCGTCGCTTGATCAAATTTTGGATTCCTGATCAGCTCCTGACCGATTGGTTCACGACTTCCTTTGTCCCTGCGATCGCGCGAGACATCGCCATGGGAGCTTGTGTAACTGAAGAGCAAGCTATCACGCGTGCTCAGTACCTCGACTTAGTATATTCTCAGTCAGGTACTTTATATGATTATTTGCCAGATGCCCTGAGACCCGGAACATCCAAAGCTCCGCCAAAACCATCTGCTGACAGTGTTATTGGCTCTGTAAACGCGTCTTCAAAGAAATCATCCGCGAACCCTGGGAAGCAAAAACAAAATGCTTCTAATGGAAATACTTCTCAGGGTCAATCTAATTCTGGAAGTACCTCCGAGGTAAACGCCGTTCAGTCCACCATGGTGGATAAATCCTCAAAAGGGAAAAAGAAAGGGAAAGCCAAGAATAAATCCGAACAGCCCAAACAGGACTTCCCTAAACCTCCACCCGAGGAAGGAGCCAAACGTAAACCTAAGTATCCTTGTCTTATCTATGATGAGGATCACTACACTAAAGACTGCCCCAGGCGGTCCGAAGTTAGTCGATTATTGAAAGGTGCTCCTGGTGTTATAGACATTTTTGTTCCTTACAGCTCCAAGCATGAAATGTCCATAAACCAAGGGCTCCTAAGTCCCTAAAAGTGTTGTTCTAACCCCTAAAGGAACAAGGTCAACAAATTACAGCTTCTCCCAGAAGTTCTCCACCAGAAACTGCTCAGAATAAGTCAAAACAGGATCATTTCAGCTGCTACACTGGCTAGGTGCGTTGCATAGCACCTAAACACACTAGCTGGGTGCGTTGCAACGCACCTAAATGCACTATGAGGGTGCGTTGGGTGAGAAATGACAAATGGGAGTGTCATTCCGCGAGGTGGAGAGACAATGGAAGCTTCCAGAATCTTCTCCTATGACACTTGCCTCACTGAATTCAACCAAGGATGAGTAAGAGGCTTTCAGTCTCCAAGTGGAAGCAAGAACTGACAGAGAGAAGACACTAATCAAATCACAAGCTGACTCATCCTCCTTGCATACATCTATATATGGATCCCTCATCCCAGAGATCCAGAGGCTGGAATTTTGCACATTGTAAGGAATTGTTGTTGGTTTTGAGACAAATATCATAGTATTGGGTGATTTATGCTTTGTTGGAGGTGAAGAGGGGCTTCTTTGCTGGGAGGTTGATGCTGGGTCAGGAATCATCAGTTGTAACTCCTCCTGGATCTTCTTGTTTATCAATAAAAACTATTTGAGTTTTTCCTCCTTGCTTTTGTATCATTGATGCTTGTTACATTTGTATGGTTAACTTAAATCTGATCCTAAGTTGTTTATGAATATAGATCCATGTCTTTGTATAGTTTTCTTCTTCTGTGATCTTACAGGTACTTGGTGAAGCTAGGCAAGTAAGGGAGCAAGTAGCTGGAAGCTGTCAAAGAAGAGAGAGATTGGATCAAAGGATTAGCGCAAGACACAGGTTGGTTCCTCCTATTCTTCTCTGTCTATAGTTCATAAAGGAAATACAAAAGTAGTTTTTCTCTGTTTGTTTCTAAGGCAGCTATCACACCTTAGTGGGATAGAGTAGTTCTAAATAGACACTTTTCCCGGTAACAAAATGGTGACTCCGCTGGGGAGAATTGTCTAATTAGTTTGTTTGTGTATCTCTTTGTTGTTTGTTTCATAAACTTATAAGTGGCATTCGAACTGCATTTGCCATAACAAATGCAAAGTAGACATTTGCTGCTTCAATCCATTCACTGGATCTGTTTATGATTTGAATAGCTGATTCACAAATGATCTAATTGCCCTTGTGATAGCTCTTAGACCCTCCTTAGATCTACCCCTGATTGTGCATTACTGATTGCTTTTACTCGGCCAAAAACCAAAGACTAAACCGCAAACCGTGACCCAGAACCCGGACAGATTCTCGTTTCTGGCCCAGTGCAGGTACTGTTAAGAGTTCCTACATTTCAGCACACTTCCCGAAAGGGAAACCTGCGCTGCAATCCAGTTTCTCTGTGTTACAGGTGTGCTGATCAGACTATCCCTGTGCAGCTGAGGTTCTTGTGCTTCATTCTTTCCAGTTTTGTCTCTGATTTTTGTAGCCTGTGATCAGTATATGTCTGTTTAAAACCCCTTTTCCTTGCTATTATTTCGCCTCCTTTCTACAAAATAACTTTAGATGTTTTTGTGTGTTTGTTGAGTCGTTTACAGTTTTCCATTGCAAAAGTAGAATAGTCGTACTGTCGTCCTTTGATTTAGATCTGTCGCAAGTGTCGATTTCGATCATAGGAGAAAGTTTGATTGTTGTTGATGGTCGATTATACTTTTACTATTGCCTTTGGTCTGAATTTGTGACTTTCTAGTGTCAAAAATGAGTATTTATTTCAAAATCGTAAAGTGCTTTATCTTTTGATTTCGAAAAGAAGCTTGTTTGTGTTTGTCGCTTGAAAGCAAATTCAGATTTGTACATCAACTTTCTTTTTAGCATCAATACTAAGAAAGTCAAAAACAAATACATGCATGTGTATTTGCATATTGACATTCTGTTTGGCTTGATTTAGGAAAGTGCATTTACAGTGTGCTCTTTGCTCTTTGTGAAAAGATTGTGTCTTTCTTTTCCTCTAGTAGCTAGGATTTTCATTGCAGAAAAGAGATAAAAGTTTGTTTATCATCTTTAGATTGCATTTTAGGAATTACATCTACATCTCGTGGTGAACCCAAAAGGAAAACTTCATAAGAAAGATCAACTTAAAATAAATTCAATGAATCTAACAATGCTTTGGAACTTAACGCACAACATTTAGAGGTCTAGGCTAGAGACGTATTCCGGCGTCGTAAAGCCTGGTAACTGTTGTCCTCACTGATGGTTGGGTGATTCCTCCACTTTGAGACGATAAGTGCCAGTACGGACTTGTGCTCCCACGTACCATCGAGTATATTTTTGGAGACCCCTATAGGCTTAAATCTTTTATCCATAGGAAGCTGTGTCTACCGCCCTATCGATCGCAATGCACTGAACACAGCATTCGGGAAGATTGACTGTCGTACCGTAAAAAGTATTCTGCAGTTTTGCGATTGGTTTGGTACTCCCTCTACCTAGATCTCCAGAGCAGTCCCTTTCATTCCTTTTCAGACTCCTTAACGGAAAAGGTCCATCTGAGCACTTGTCACTTCAGGCTCATTAAAAATCGAAGGAGACTAGAGTCATCTTTTGTTTTTTCTCGACTCTTAAAAACTGAAAAAACAATTTGTGTCAAAGCGTATAAAAAATTATTTTAAATGGAATATTCATTACCCCTTTCCTACGTTGATCTTGGGTTGAGAAAATGGAGTCTACCAACCAAGGAATTCCCCTTGGAGGAAATCCTAGTCCCTTCTCCTCTTGGGGAGATGTTGGTGCACCCCATATGGCCACATTGTTGCTTCCAGGGCTGACAATTGGTTTGCCTGTATGGCTCTTCTCAACCTCTGTCGTTCAGAACACCACTATTCCTGAACAATCGAATCAGCAATTAGACGAGTCTAGAGTTTCCCACCAACCTTCTACTTCCTCTAATTCTTCCTCTCCTCCTTCCTCTTCGCTTGATGGGGCTGGTAAAGCCAAAAGTCAAGTTCCTAAGGAGAAGAAGGAAAAGAAGAAGAAAGAGAAGAAGAAGAAGGAGCCAAAGGCGAATGGGGGAAAACGAGTGTCGTCTAACGAAAATCCACACACTACACTGACCAGGCCTAAATCGCCATGTGTCATTTGCAAAGGAGACCACTTTCACAGAGATTGTCCTTGCATCCCTCGGATCTTAAGGGACTGGTCTCCTCGTTTGCACAACCCGGTTTCATCAACCTCTGATGATCATGTTGAAAACACACCATCAACTAGTGAAAGTGAAGCCCCAGGACAAAAAGGGAAATGTAGATTTCCTTGTAAACTGTGCGAAGGTGATCATGCCGTCCACCATTGTCCCTTCTTAGACGAAGCTAAAAGAGTTTTGGATGATCGTCTGGTTTCAATGTTACGACTTCCTCCTGGATATAAAAAACTCTTGCCGAGTCCGTCACTAGTTGAAAATCCAGCTGGCCCACCCAGGTGGTCGGCTGAAGCACCTATCATTGAAGATAAACCATCTGGATCCATACCAGACAAAAGTCAAAAGGTCGAGGCGGCAGTTGACCCGGTCTTGCCTCCAGAGGTTTCATCTTCAGATGATACAATCACTGAAGAGAACAAGGATGAGATCGTCCAAATTCTTTTCATAAGCACAGACTCCAACGCACATGGGGGCAATTTACCCGTTCCTTTACCGCATGAAGGAAGTTCGTCAGAGTCATACCAGGTCGTCTATTCGGTCCCACCTCCAAGCAACCTAGTTGTCTCCTTCGACTGGAATCAACTAGGCAGACCCCGTTTACCAGCTAGCATACCATTCTGAATTATCGTTCAAATATATAGAATGGTTATGGCTGGTGCCATCATAGATGAGGGGGCTTCTGTGAGTATCCTTTCCTCAGCTGCTTGGAAAGCGCTTGGTTCGCCATCGCTTTTGCCTGAGATGAGAAATCTGGCAGGCTTTGATAAAGGAACCAGTCGACCTTTAGGGATCCTTCCCGATGTGCCCATAACACTGAGAGGGAAAACCGTTCACCTGAACGTAATGGTAGTTCAAGGACCCCTAGATTACAATCTACTCCTTGGACGAGACTATATTTATTGCATGGGAGCAATTGTCTCCTCACTCTTTAGAGTAATGTGTTTTCCGCACGAAGGAAGAGTGGTCAAGCTCGTGGACCAGCTTTCATTTCCCGGATCATACAGAGTCATATACCATCCATGAATGGTCTTTTCACGCAAGAAATGTCTCAATCTCCAGTCTGTCCTCCCGATGAGCGCGAGTGATTCGGAGGGATATGACTGAAACCCAGGGGGTATGCATCCTGGTCTGCTTCGGCAGAAAAACTTCGGGTATAGAGTAGGTTTCCACGGGAGAATATGCCTATTCTGTACCCCCGTCCGTGATTGGAAGAGGGGGTTATTCTAGTACAGGATTCTCTTGTCAAAAGTTATGTGAGTTGGCGAGCGCCGCCACTCACCTTTTTTTATCTCGGTGGACATCGCCGAAGAAGTGTTTTGTTTGCGCTGTGAATAGAACAATCTTTGGATAACCTGTAAGAGGTAGGCCTCTCTCGGTAAAACAAATGTTTTAACGAACTAAAGAAGGGGTAACCTTGAAACTCTGTTTTATACCTGGGGGCATGCAAACCTTTTGGAGTGTAAGCAAAGAGCGGTCATTTATCTGTTTTTTGGATTGGTCGTTTCCTAACTTGCATAAAGAAAGGATGTGGGGCAAAACTCTAAAAGTTGCCGTTTTTATATGAGACATTCTTATCATACGACTGGATTAATAGAGCAGTGTTACCGCAAGGTTCAAGCTCGTTAAAAAATAAACCCGTACCGAGCAAATGTTTCCACCCGTGTTTAAGCTCGTTAAAAAATGAACTATTCCCTGGTAAATAACCACCGTGAATGTAGTACTTCAGCCATTAAAGCCTTGGTCGTGTTTGCACCGTCACCTCCACTTTTACATTGGCCGATCATTCACCACCATTTGATTGTTTACCCATTTTGAGTAACAGCTACGAAGAGTGATTTCACTAAGCCATCCTTGTGACACTGCCGTGATTGGAAAATTCCAAACCTTACCTGGAATCAGCTGCTACCCATTTTATCACTCGTTCCCCAAAAGACGAGTCTCCTTTAAGCTATTTTCAACTGACTCGTAAAATATGAAAAGATTGTTGAGTCCTTGGCCTTCCAGCTCGTTAAAGGGACAGGAAGTGCTATCCCTCCTCTAGATTTTAATCTTTTTGGGCCTAAGGGATTATTGCACAAAAAGATCGAGCGCTTGTTTTGTTCGGCTTGTTAAAACTATCGAAAATTCATCCCTTCTGTATTGTTTTATACTTTTTCGGACTTAAGGGATTAGATGACGAAAAAGGAATTTTGGAGTTACCTTTACGTACCTTTTCAGACTCTCTAAAAATGAAAAGGACCGAGTTATCTTTGTCGTTAAACTCGTTAAAAAGATTAATAGCGACAAACTTGTCTTTAGACGAGAACGAGTTTCACTATCGCTAGGCTCGTTAAAACATAGCGATGGGTTTGCCCGAAGGGAAAATTATAGAACAAGCATATGTTATCCTCTTCAAGCTTGACAAAAATAAAGAGGTACTGGTCAGCAATGACTGGGGAAAAATTGGGAAGAAAACTCAAAGAATCTTTATTGGTAGCAAGTCGCTCTTGAACATGACACTTCCACTCCGTGTCTGAGTCGGGTTGGGTTGCTTCATTCACCGATCACATCGCCATGGTCACACCATACCATCCACATTTGGGGTAAGTGCTACCAATCCATCACATAAGTGTCACCGACATGTTCAAGAGAAGTCATCCAGAGAAGTCACCTATGTCCCACCCACTACCATACATTATATTCCATTCTTTCATGACCGCCACCCTGAACCGTATATCATCAGATCGTTTTCACCTCCATCAAAATCATTTGCGCCGTTCCGTGTCATTGATGTGGGATTCATTAAGGCCCTCCTATGACGGATCACTTCTTGTCGACATCAGCTCATTATCCAAGAAGTTGGTCTAGGAACACCCCATTCAGTACTTTGAAGCTTGCATGCCTCAATGGCAAGTTTCTCACTTCCGGCGACAGGTTTACATCAATGGCCTTCGACCGAAAGATTTTGCGTGGTGTTCGACACCAAGTCCTTTATTCACACCACGTGAATTGTACTGTAGTACCTTGAGGGTCATTATCATTATCGATGATTCCTCTCGCGCTTGTTAACAGTTTACATCATTGACTGGTAATCAAGCGATGTCTTTCCATGTTCGACTTCAGAACATTTCTCACATGGATCGACTTGCACTTCGAGTGAAGATTGGACGAGATTGAAGACCCCATATCTAGTTTCATCCATCCGGGCTGCGATATATATTCAGGAAAATAAAGACATTAAATGTACGGCATTACAGCACAGATAATCATCCTACCAAAAGGATGATGGCTCTATCAGAATCATCAGTCTACAATCAAACGATTGTCTGTCCTATGTACATGAAAATGAATTTATAAAGCTGAGCATGGGAATGCCCGCCTCAGCTAGATCATGAAAAACAGTATGAAGATAATGTATTGTATTGTATCTTATTACAGGTCTCCTCCTAGCATTGAAAGAACTTTGGATCCTCATAATAAAGCATTTCACCCTATTAACGGCCTCATACTTTAGGGGGCAACTTTTATAGACATTTTTGTGCCTTACAGCTCCAAGCATGAAATGTCCATAAACCAAGGGCTCTTAATTCCCTAAAAGTGTTGTTCTAACCCCTAAAGGAACAAGGTCAACAAATTATAGCTTCTCCCAGAAGTTCTCCACCAAAAACTGCTCAGAATAAGTCAAAACAGGATCATTTCAGCTGCTACACTGGCTAGGTGCGTTGCATAGCACCTAAACACACTAGCTGGGTGCATTGCAACGCACCTAAATGCACTATGAGGGTGCGTTGGGCGAGAAATGACAAATGGCAGTGTCATTCCGCGAGGTAGAGAGACAATGGAAGCTTCCAGAATCTTCTCCTATGACACTTGCCTCACTGAATTCGACCAAGGATGAGTAAGAGGCTTTCAGTCTCCAAGTGGAAGCAAGAACTGATAGAGAGAAGACACTAATCAAATCACAAGCTGACTCATCCTCCTTGCATACATCTATATATGGATCCCTCATCCCAGAGATCCAAAGGCTGAAATTTTGCACATTGTAAGGAATTGCTGTTGGTTTTGAGACAAATATCAAAGTATTGGGTGATTTATGCTTTGTTGGAGGTGAAGAGGGGCTTCTTTGCTGGGAGGTTGATGCTGGGTCAGGAATCATCGGTTGTAACTCCTCCTGGATCTTCTTGTTATCAATAAAAACTATTTGAGTTTTTCCTCCATGCTTTTGTATCATTGATGCTTGTTACATTTGTATGGTTAACTTAAATCTGATCCTAAGTTGTTTATGAATATAGATCCATGTCTTTGTATAGTTTTCTTCTTCTGTGATCTTATAGGTACTTGGTGAAGCTGGGAAAGTAAGGGAGCAAGTAGCTGGAAGCTGTCAAAGAAGAGAGAGATTGGATCAAAGGATTAGCGCAAGACACAGGTTGTGTTATCACTGAAAATGCTGTTGTCAAAAATTTTTAGCCTAGCTTAAGGATCGGGTGTTTTCGCAGCGCCTGAATTTTTTTTAGCAGTTTCGCAGCGCCATATGTTTTAGTGATTTCACTGACCTTGCAATGGCTGCGCTACGAAATCGAGAAGTGACAGAGACCTCTCTATGAACCAGGCAAAATCTATCAGGTGGAATGTGTTTGCCGGGGCTGCGAAGTTTAATCCACAGGGGTTTTCCAAATGGATCTATCAATGCTATTATGTTCTTTGTGTTGAAAAACAAGCCACTAGAATTGGTTAATGGGAAATGGCGTTGCACTTTGAATAGGATTTCCTACCAAGCTCCTGCAACTCTACTAAAGCTTGCTGATCATTTTAATTTAACCGGAGATTTCAAAATTGATTTCCCAGACAGACAAATGAACAAGACATCAAAGCTTGACATGTTAATAATTAATGGCACTTATAAAGGATTCATGGAAATCATGCTACAGAATAATGATATAACTGTGCAAAGTTATTACATGGATGGTTATGCCTTTTTCGTTCTCAGGATGGACTATGGGGATTGGATCGAAGACAGCTGAGGAACATGAAATAAATGGGATGGAGTTGCTCGTGCCATAGCACAGGTTTTCCCCAATGCCTGGACAGCAATTCTAGTATCTCTAGATAATGTTGGCATGTGGAATCTTCGAGTTTAAAATCTAGATACCTGCTATCTGGGTCAGTAAACATATGTAAGGGTTGTGAATTCAGAGATAAAACAACGAAGCTGTGTTGCCTTTGCCTAGCAATGCCCTTTACTGTGGCGCCCTCTTACGTATACAGAAACCACAATCTCATACAAATGATTAAAAAGTCGGTGTCTTCTATCAATGTTGGCATGGTTATATTGCTTGGCTTCTCAAGCTGTGTGGAGAACATATCACCAAATAAATTCAACCAAGCTGTGACAATGCTACACCTTTGGACGCTGTCATCATGACATATGTCTCAAATGTGGAGGCTTTCAATCATTCAGTGACTGCTGTACAGTGGTATCCCGAGGGAAAAATATAGTTGATGGGAAATACCAACAATTCCTCACTCTGCAAACGCAATTCAAGTAACTCAAAGCATTATATATCTATCTGCAATGACTCAGCAAGTTTGGCATGAAACTAAGGGAAGGATTACACACCCTTAAATACAGCGCAAACATTGTTTACATTATAAACCAGAAACCAGAGTTATGAAGGGGTTTATATTGAGGTTCTGCTCTTGGATGAAAACGTTTACATCAAATATTATCAATGATGAATATTGGGTGCTAATATTTATTTCTGAATGCAGTGGACCAGCGTTGGCTATTTCTTCTTTGCCTCAATCCTTTGGTGAAATGTCGGTCTCTGAAGTGGGCATGGAGAATGCGCATTAACTGTTTGACAATATCAGCATAAGACTTTTCTTTTATGCAATGCATTGATTCAATGCCAAATGTCAAATGGTTTTTATAAGAACTTGATTGCCACAAGGCCACCCTGATTAGTGACACGGGATGAAGATGTGGCACAAGGGTTTTGAGGAATGACGGCCTGAGCATAAACCGCAAACACAAGATGATGAACAAGTTGGCGCACAGCTGATAGGGAAAACTTCTGAAAAGCGTGTCAGAGAATCAGAGTTGCGTGGAAATACTTCAGAGAGGAGATATAAAGCTGGAAATTTGAAATGTGGATCAGAAACCGGCTACACCAAGTCTCTCAAGGCGATGAATTGTGATATATGCTGCATCGAATTTAGTTTTTTGCCGTGAATGCTTTTGTATTCTTTGTGGGAAAGCTACTGATCAGAGTGTGGCATACTACTGTAATATCAGATGCGAGGGAAAGCTGAATGAAGAATTTGTTTGTGGGCATGTTGTTCACCTAGAATGTGCTCTAGTTTGTCATATGGCAGGCGTAGAGCCAAGCATTGGTTTAGATGTGGAGTATCATTGTATGCGCTGTGACAAAAAGGCGAACTAGATGATGTTTGTTTCCAGCATACTTCATGCATCTGAATCCCTGGAAATACGAGCTGATGTTGAGAAGAATTTATATCTTGCTTTACGTATTATACAGGGTACAAGGCAGATTGTGGAAGAAGCCTGCATAATAATATGGAATCATCTCTAAAAGAAGCTTTGTATTGGAACGGATCTGGCAATTCTGATGGCATAAATTTGGTCACTCAAAGAAGATCTCACATCAGTGATATACAGAGTGTTATTTTGAATCTCAGAATCCTTGTTTTTGGCCAATTTAAAGATCTGGTTACTTGCGCAAATGATTTAGTGTTAATTATGGTCATTTTTAATTGCTCACACTCCAGTTGCATATCAAGTTCTAGAGTATTTGAAACGTGTTTGGTTCCGGCATTCGGTTACAGCGTTAACACTATTCGAGCCTACCCTCAGTTTGATTGTAGTTCTGTCAAGGGATTTGCGTAAGGAGTTCATGCTTTTACCAAAGAGAGTGAGGGAACCTGGGATAGTGTTTTGGGAGGTGCTGTTGAAAAGGCACCAATTTATCAGTTCCAAACACAGATGTGTTTCTATCAAAGCCATTAGAGTCTGTTTTGTTTTAGAGGTCCATCATATTGCTTATGGAGTTAGACATGCTGCTATTGTTACAGAGTTTATATTTGAGAAATTTCCTATTGAGGATGGCATAGTGGAGGGGCTTGCAGATTCTACATCGAAGTTTAGGTCATTTGAGCACCAGCACTTAAAGGAACACTGTGATATATGTCAAAATGAGCAGAATGGATGTCTGGAAAACACACAGGATGCAATGTTAGGTCTCGACTAATGAATTTTCTGTTGGTCCACTAGATTCGGGCACATGGAATAATGGCCAGCGCATCATGGACGTGGAAACCTGGTAATTAAAGGATAAAAATCCACTTCTTTGGATTTGAATCTTTGAGGCAAACCAAAGACCGGTAATCATGAACAGTTTCCTATATTTCAGGGTGTGGGAGAACATGTATATTAAAGACCAACAAGCAATTACAAACACCTGTCACAGCCAAACTTAAAGAAGCCATGTGTTAGAGGATGAACCTGTTCTCTCATTTTCCTCGCAGGAGCACCAGCTTGATTGTAATAAATGCTTTTTCAGCATGATGAAGAATTAGAGTTGTAATTGTTTTAGGATTCCAGTGTTAATTATTTTAGGATTATAGCGCTGTCAATTAGTAATAAATGACTTTTATTATTTAGTTTAAAGGGGAATAGGTGGCGTTAGAAAAGGGCTCCGAGCTCTCCTCATGCTGGAGGTGGCAGCTCTGAGTAGTTAGAGAAATAGGTGTCTATATAGAGGTGAAGAGGAGAATGTAGAGGAGGTTGGACTTTTTATACAAAACAGAGTTTTTTGAGTCTATGGAAAGACTGTTACAGTAATAGAAAAACAGGTTGTTTCTTCTCAAGATTCTCAATGAATCACTTTGTTCAAATGTGATGATGGTTTAGTTTCTTAATGTTCTTTTTACAGCCTTGTTATAGCACAATCCCTCAGAATTCATATTATATGCTCTGACTTCCTGTGTGCTTGGCAAGCTATGGGTTTTGGTGAAGCATGTTTGAACATCACTCAGAATTCATTTGTAATGCTCTGACTTCCTGTATGTTTAGCAAGCTTTGGTTTAGGTAAAATGTGTTTGAACATCTGATGATGCAAAGAGCCTTGACTTCCATGAGATGACTGTGATTTTGTTTATTAAATGTGAGAGACTCCATAGCCCAATGAAGACCAATTTGGTGTGTGTCCAACCAGCTTTATTTTCATAAGTGTGTGAAGAGTTAGCCCTCTGTTGTTGTGATTAATTTTCTATCAAAAGCCTGTGAGAGAGCCCTCTCTGATTAGGAAGGCTAATTCCTAGTCTAAAGTATGGTCTGAAACAGTTACATGAAACCTTGCTTGGTTGCAGCCCCTAGTACTGGTTTTGTGATAACATTTTATCACAAAATCACTACTGAGGGCTGCAACCAAGCAAGATTTCATGTAACTCTTTCATACCATACTTTAGACTAGGAATTAGCCTTCCTAATCAGAGAGGGCTCTCTCACAGGCTTTTGATAGAGAATTAATCACAACAACAGAGGGCTAACTCTTCACACACTTATGAAAATAAAGCTGGTTGGACACACACCAAATTGGTCTTCATTGGGCTATGGAGTCTCTCACAT
This sequence comes from Pinus tabuliformis, assembly GCA_031772625.1. NCBI lineage: Eukaryota > Viridiplantae > Streptophyta > Pinopsida > Pinales > Pinaceae > Pinus > Pinus tabuliformis. Next base: position 155,011,691 of record CM062812.1, read on the forward strand.
TTAATAAACAAAATCACAGTCATCTCATGGAAGTCAAGGCTCTTTGCATCATCAGATGTTCAAACACATTTTACCTAAACCAAAGCTTGCTAAACATACAGGAAGTCAGAGCATTACAAATGAATTCTGAGTGATGTTCAAACATGCTTCACCAAAACCCACAGCTTGCCAAGCACACAGGAAGTCAGAGCATATAATATGAATTCTGAGGGATTGTGCTATAACAAGGCTGTAAAAAGAACATTAAGAAACTAAACCATCATCACATTTGAACAAAGTGATTCATTGAGAATCTTGAGAAGAAACAACCTGTTTTTCTATTACTGTAACAGTCTTTCCATAGACTCAAAAAACTCTGTTTTGTATAAAAAGTCCAACCAGCTTTATTTTCATAAGTGTGTGAAGAGTTAGCCCTCTGTTTTTGTGATTAATTCTCTATCAAAAGCCTGTGAGAGAGCCCTCTCTGATTAGGAAGGCTAATTCCTAGTCTAAAGTATGGTCTGAAAGAGTTACATGAAATCTTGCTTGGTTGCAACCCTCAGTAGTGATTTTGTGATAACATTTTGGTACGTCTGCCGGGAGACTGAAGCTTATTCTCTCCCGTAATTTGAAGGTTGGATTTCTGAAGGTAGCAGGAGTTCAAAATGATTTTGATGGCTGCAAAACTACCTTGGCGACTCCATTGTTGAAGAATTCAAAGTTCATACATTCATGGTGATTCCACTGGAGCTATGAAAGACCCAGAAGCTGCCATTATTTGTTCAAGGTATGCATGCATAGATTTCTCAGGACTACATGGTTTCCCAAACCATTTTCCCAAGGATGTTTATTTTCTCAAGAATGGTCCAAAATTTAACGGTGAAGACTTGAGTTTAACGTTGGAGCATATCTCAGATTTTTGTCATTTTGCTGAGGTTCTTAGAGTTAAACATGAAGATGTTTGCATAAGGTTATTTTATGATTCACTTCAAGGGAAGTGCAAACAGTGGGTTGAATGCTTGCCTGCCAAGTCCATTAAGTCATTGCCAGACTTTTGGCTGATGTTCTTGGAGGAATGGATAGATAGGTCAGAGGTGGAAGTAAACTCTCCTTCAGTTGAAGGTTTTAAACAGTGGAATGATGATCATAATAAAGAAGAAACAAATGAATCTTTTTCTTTGTCCCTGTCCTCATATCTGAAATCTTTTGACTGCGAGTCAGAGGATAAGATGAAATTTTTTGATGAATTTGCCAAAGACATTGAGAAAGAAATTGAAGGTTTAGAAGGACAAATTCAGGCATACAATTTTCATGATCATGATTATTATTCCCAGAAATTTTTTATGACTGAACGCAAGGAGACTATGCTGGTTCCCCTCTCTTTTACGATTGAGGAACTGAACACTGTAGTTGAAGATCAGTTTGCACAGCTGGAAAGTTTCGAGGAAGGACAAGCTGATCATGTGTTCTGGGATCCTGTAGCTGACTACATGGAAGAGTTTTACTCTCCAGTGTTTCAGTTTACCTATGAAGGTCAGAGACAGTTTCAGTGGCAGCGGTCTTTACACTATTATATCAGTTCTGAAATCCGATACAGTCAGAGAAAATTTCAGTGGCAGCGGTCATTACATTGTCATATTGGACTTTTTATACAAAACAGAGTTTTTTGAGTCTATGGAAAGACTGTTACAGTAATAGAAAAACAGGTTGTTTCTTCTCAAGATTCTCAATGAATCACTTTGTTCAAATGTGATGATGGTTTAGTTTCTTAATGTTCTTTTTACAGCCTTGTTATAGCACAATCCCTCAGAATTCATATTATATGCTCTGACTTCCTGTGTGCTTGGCAAGCTGTGGGTTTTGGTGAAGCATGTTTGAACATCACTCAGAATTCATTTGTAATGCTCTGACTTCCTGTATGTTTAGCAAGCTTTGGTTTAGGTAAAATGTGTTTGAACATCTGATGATGCAAAGAGCCTTGACTTCCATGAGATGACTGTGATTTTGTTTATTAAATGTGAGAGACTCCATAGCCCAATGAAGACCAATTTGGTGTGTGTCCAACCAGCTTTATTTTCATAAGTGTGTGAAGAGTTAGCCCTCTGTTGTTGTGATTAATTCTCTATCAAAAAGCCTGTGAGATATTCTGTAGTAAAAAAATTTTAGCTTGGCTTAAAGAGTGGGTGTTTTCGCAGCGCCTGAATTATTTTAGCAGTTTCGCAGCGCTACCTGTTTGCGTGGTTTCGTAGCGTGCTACGAAATTGGGAATTGGTTCGAGTTTTCAGTGAAGGTCCAAATCCTAGCATGCCTATTGTATAGAGTTTTGTTTCCCTCCAGGAATGTTGATGAGAGCAGTGACAGTGTGTCCAAGGAGGCACCCTATGATGATGCAGCTATTGTGGGATTGGCATCAAGTACATTAAGGGAGTTATCTCTGAATTCTGGCTCATGGGTGATTTATCTCCTACAAAGAAAAATCCCTCCCCTGGTTACTCTGGTGACATTGAAGTGCAATCAGAAGATCAGTCAAAGCCAGTGGAGGGGATTGATGCAAATTTACATTTACTATCAAAATTTCATCTAAGGTTTTAATTGATACAACTGGAGATAGTGCGCCATTTAAGGAATGGTTAGACTTATTTCTGGATGACACTAGTTCAAACTCTTAAAGTGTGTTAGCTGAGGAGGACACAATTCACACACAGGTTGATGCTATGCCAGACACTCCAAGGATGCAATGTGAATCTGGTTTTCTTTATATGATAGTCTTGTCTTTATGTGGCTCGAACTGATATTTGAAGTGGACTATTGATTTCTTTGTGCACCTGTAGCAAAAAGGTTAAGTCAATATGCTAAATATGTAATACAAAAGTTAGAAGCATAGCAATTTGGGTAGCCTGTAATGTAAATCGCTCTACATAATAGGTGGTCGATCCCCTAAATGTCAGTTGAATACCAGAAAGTTGTTGATGGATTGAGGTTGATTTGGTTACTCTGTGTTTACTGTCGGTTGTTGGTATAATCGTTGTGTTGACCTGTGGTTGTTATATGCATTGAATGGAGCATATCATGGTACCGGTGAATGAGGGAGGTCGAGAGCGCCTGATGAATTAATGTGTTGTTGTGTATGAAAGAATGCAATCCGACGTAGTGGCAGATTGTTTGTTGAGTGATGACTTGTTTATTTTGTTGATTGCATGGGCAAAATGATAATCCAAAGGTCCTCATATCTCCCTCTCTGCTAGTGTTTTTCCATTGCCATCAGTCACCAAAGCATATCTGTCATGAGCCTGTTAGTCCTCCGGCCTTTATATTCTTTAATGTGTGCTATAATACTCTAAAAGTCGTATTTGAATCATCATTTGTGCAAGAAACAAGGGATTGATCATTTCTATCCCGTCTAAGTAACAAAAGTATCAGGTTCATGAATCAATCTAGAGAGAATGGAGAGACACCTCAAACTGGGATGATATTGTAGCTCTCTTGAATGGATCTGCAATTGAAATTAAACCATGTTTTGAGAACTTGCACTCATGGCCCAAGTCTGGTTTGCATAGATCATTAAAAAATCTTGAAAGGTAAAGAGATATTGAATCATCAGAGCCTCCCCAGAAAATCAGATTGTTTTATTCAAATATGGTCGGAATCATTCCTAGTATATTAGGCATGGAGATATTTCTGTAAGGGCTCGACTGCGTTGAAACGAGGAAAGGTTCTCCCATGGGGATTTGAAGAGAACGGTTATTTTGAATATGACGTCTGCTGAAGGTCTAGCAATAGTGAAAATGGTGGTGGAAGACTTTACAGAGCTACAATAGGAAGGGAGTATGAAGGGAGCAGCCTCCGACAGTTATGAACAGCATGTTAGTCATTCTGCACTTCAAGGACACAATTCTGCAATTTAGCACATATGTAGTCTGCATTTACATCTTTTGGCAAATAATAGTTTAAGGTATCCATGACACCACAAACAGCGGTCTATTCAATCCATTGGTTACCGTTCGTTGCATATGGGATGCCTTTTATTTCGCCATTGCACTGGACACAACGGCCTTTTCTTCTCATGGTACGCGAAGGCGTACTATTGCCAATGGAATTAAAGAATGTGAATGCGTGACACAGAAGTGGATCTAAGGTTTTCAACGGAGCTAGGATACAGTGAGAATATATATTTTTGCATGTGAACACTTTAGAGCATTGTATAAAGTATTTGAATTAGAACTTCGTTTCATATGGCATACCAGCGTCTCTGAATTTGTTATCAAGCGATCCTGTTTCAGTTGCCCACATTTTGCCCACATTTGCAATTAGATATATGCTCTCATACAACAGCAGAAACATGATTTAGAGTTTTCAGAATCACTTAGAGAAAATAAAGGTCTTACTGGACAGGTAATAACATACGTGTTAATTATATGACACATGGCCTCTACAACAGCGCGCCGGATTGTGGATTATGTTTGTGGAATTGCCGGGTGTTATAGACCATTCCGTTCATGCGCAAATGGAGGATTGTTATTATGATTTCTGGTGCTCATTTAAAAGCCACAGTTCAAGAAAATCGTGCATGTACAAAGGCTTATGATAATCTAGAGATTTTGCACTGGGAGTAGCAGAGATGTTTGTGGATGTGTCGGGGTTTCTTCATACCCTGTTTTCTGCATGTGGGAGCTTCGGATTCAGTGAGATTGTAGGTGAAGCGGTGGAGCTATTAGTTAGCTCGATTGAAATGTTACTTTGTACTCAGGAAAGTGTGGTTCTGACATAAAGGATCCTCAACATTGCCTAGAGATCAATCAAGGAAAATCGATGAGCGGCACAGAGTATATTGCTAACAATAGCGATGAAATTAAAGTGAGAGCTTCTGTTATATCCCGTATTGTGAAATTCTTCAAAGGCCCCGAAAGAGGAGACAACTTCACAATTCCTCAATCTTTAATTGGAAAATTTCTTGGTTACACTCACCAGAATATAACCACCTTTGTTGCGCTCTTATCAGCATATGGAATTTTCTAGGCCGTGTTGTTTCTGGGTTTTTATCAGAAATTCTTCTCCAGAGGTATAAATTTCCGAGGCCGCTGATGTTGACCATAATTATGCTTATAATTATGCTTATTGTTTGCATTGGACATATTTTCATAGCCTTTGCTCTTCTGGGATCACTGTACATAGCGTTCATTATAATTGGACTATGTTTTGGAGCTCAGTGGCCTGTAATGTATACAGTCATCTCAGAGATATTTGGCCTGAAGTATTATGCAAATCTTTATGATTTCGGAGAGGTTGCGAGCCCGTTGGGATTTTATCTTCTGTCTGTCAGAGTTGTGGGGCATATGTATGACCAAGAGACAAGAAAGCAGTGTACTGCTCTTGGGATTTGTTGCACCTGGTGTAGTTCCATTTCCTTTTGAGTTTGCAGGTGTAGTGACTACTACTACACACAAGTCACTCTGTGGTCATCATGCTGCAATAATATTTTATGGAAAGGGTATCAAGGAAATCAACAGGCAGGGGCAAGAGGTTAAAGTATGACTATGAGGAAAGGATTAACACGGCTGTGTTCCTTGGTCTTCAAGGTGGTTTTCACAATCATACCATAACTGGCTTAGCTGATTGCTTTTAAATAAGTAACTCCCTCAGAGTATAAGACATATCAAGGGCAGGTTCTCAGTAATTGTGCTCATTTTTGCTAAGTGTTTAAGTGAAAGAGGTTATGGACTTGTTTATAAGATTCATTCCAGGGGCAACGGCCTATTTCACAGGCTTGGCAATACCACAAGTTCAGCATGCAATTCAAGTTGTTGATAAAGTAAGAGGGATGGAGTGACCTCTTGATGTGTTACAAGTTTCATTGGATGCCACTGTTGGAAACCAATACAGCCATAAGCACAGTGTTAGCAGAAACCAGTGAAGAAGACTGTGTTTTCTAAACCACACAGCAGTTTCGTAGCACGCTACGAAACTGCTGTAGGTGATGATTTAAAGCGCAGGGCAGCTAGTGTGATACTGTGAGTAGCTAGTTTGACACGGTGAGCGGGAGTTGTGGAAAAGGAACAGCTGTCTATCAAATACCACCTACAGCACATCAGAAACTTGGCATCATTCCATACTTGGGGTTATTAAAAGATTTGGGAGCAGGCTGCTATATTTTAGGAGAATGTTGGGAGACAGAAACCGATAAATAGGAGCACACCTTCTGGTCAATAAATGAGCCATCAGCACTTTCAAGCATCCCAAGTCAGCATTCATTGCATCCCTAACTCAGCTATATCAGATTAATTGAAGGAGGACAGCTGTCAAAGCATTCAAGAAAGCATCAAGCATACGAGGAGAATGAAATTAGTATTTTAGTTTGATTAGGATTGTGTGCAATTACATTTCAGCACTTTGTAATAAATGCATTAATTAAATAGCATGTAGGAATAGTTAATAGCCACCTTCGAGGCTCCCCTCATGCTGGAGGAGGAAGCTCGAGGTGGTTTAGTTTGCTTGCCTATATATGGATCAATGTAGGATGTAAAAAGGGTTGGATATTATATACAAAAAAGAGAGTTTTATTGGAGCCAATGTAAGACTTGTTACAGCAATAGTAAACAGTGGTTGTTTCTTCTCAAGATTCTCAATGGATCATTTTGTTCAAATGTGATGTTGGTGTATTCTCTTAATGTTCTTTTACAGCTTTGTTATAACACAATCACTCAGAATTCATATTATATGCTCTGACTTCCTGTGTGTTTGGCAAGCTGTGGTGTTGGTGAAGCATGTTTGAACATCTGATGCAAAGAGCCTTGACTTCCATGAGATGACTGTGATTTTGTTTATTAAATGTGAGAGACTCCATAGCCCAATGAAGACCAATTTGATGTGTGTCCAACCAGCTATATTTTCATAAGTGTGTGAAGAGTTAGCCCTCTGTTGTTGTGATTAATTCTCTATCAAAAAGCCTGTGAGAGAGCCCTCTCTGATTAGGAAGGCTAATTCCTAATCTAAAGTCTGGTCTGAAACAGTTACATGAAACCTTGCTTGGTTGCAGCCCCTAGTACTGGTTTTGTGATAACATTTTGGTGCGTCTGCCGGGAGCTTAAGATTGAATTTCTGAAGGTAGCAGGAGTTCAAATGATTTTCAAGGCTGCAGAACTACCTTGGCGACTCCACACATCAAAGAACAAATTAGAAGGTGACTCCACTGCTAGAAGATCAGTAGCTTGATGAAGTTTCAAGATGGATTCCACTGCAAGAAAGAATGCCAGGTATGCTCCTATGAATGGGTCTCATATCCCTGGTTTTCCAAATCCTATGCCAAAGGTTGATTGGTTGGATGATCTTCCAATATTCAAAGATGAAAAGAAGGATGATGCTGCTCTCCATTTGGTTAAGTTTCACATACATGTACGCAGTCTTAAGGTTCATTTCCCTGAAGATTGTCTCATGAGGATGTTTATGGCTACTTTAGAAGGAGAGGCATGGTCTTGGTATAAAAGTTTGGAAAATGATTCATTATCTTCTCTTGCTGATTTCCATGATGCGTTCTGTGAAATGTATAAAGAATGTTATCCTTCTTTGTTGCTGCTCAAAGATTGCTGTAGGCATTCTTTGAATCTTATTCAGTACTTGGAGGATTGTTATGGTGATGATGAATTTACAGATGAAGAAATTTTAGAGGCTCTTCATGACAATGTTTTTCAGCACCAAGAAGAAGCTATAACACTCCATGAAGCACAGCATGAAGAGCAGCAAGAGTTTACCTGTGAAAATCATGTTTTATCCTTTGATATTGATGTAGAGATGCAGCAGTTTGGTCCGGCTTCAGATCATGATGAAGATGAAATTGATTGCACCCAGCAAGAAGAAATATTGGAGGAAATTTTCTATGACCCTCAGGCAGAGGAAAAGCTTGCTCAATTTTGTAATTCCTTGCAGCAGCTTACTTCAAATAATGATCATAGTAGTGAGGAAAATTACATTGTTTGTGAGCATCATTCAGATAGGCAGTTGGATAGTATATCAAATAAATTTGGTGTGGCTGAAGATAAGTTGTCTAAAGATACAGAAAGTTTTGAGAATCAGCAAACTAACCATGTGTTTTTTGACCCTATAGCTGAATACATGGATAAGATTTACTGTTCAGGCAGCTTCCAGTTATATTTTCATGTTGAAGAACAGTTACACCTCATGCCGCCTCGGTTACTTCAGTATCTGATTTATTTTTGTTTCAAGCACAGCCAAAGGACTCAAATGTCAGATAAGATGAATGATTGGCTACATTGGAAATATCATGTTGCTTGAGCTATAAGTGGAGTTTACAGCTAATAGGGTAGGTAGGTAGAGGTAAATGAAAAATAAGCTCAAGGTCAACTGAGCATTTCTCAGTAGATATAGTTTTCTTTCTCCTACAGTCATGCTTGTCAAGCAAATTTTAGTTTGTCAAAAATGGATAAGGCACTGGAGCTGCATGTTCTTAGTGTACCACAAGGGCACACTATCCCAAGTGGAGCCACTGTTATCACTGAAAATGCTGTAGTAAAAAATTTTTAGCTTGGCTTAAAGAGTGGGTGTTTTCGCAGCGCCTGAATTATTTTAGCAGTTTCGCAGCGCTACCTGTTTGCGTGGTTTCGTAGCGTGCTACGAAATTGGGAATTGGTTCGAGTTTTCAGTGAAGGTCCAAATCCTAGCATGCCTATTGTATAGAGTTTTGTTTCCCTCCAGGAATGTTGATGAGAGCAGTGACAGTGTGTCCAAGGAGGCACCCTATGATGATGCAGCTATTGTGGGATTGGCATCAAGTACATTAAGGGAGTTATCTCTGAATTCTGGCTCATGGGTGATTTATCTCCTACAAAGAAAAATCCCTCCCCTGGTTACTCTGGTGACATTGAAGTGCAATCAGAAGATCAGTCAAAGCCAGTGGAGGGGATTGATGCAAATTTACATTTACTATCAAAATTTCATCTAAGGTTTTAATTGATACAACTGGAGATAGTGCGCCATTTAAGGAATGGTTAGACTTATTTCTGGATGACACTAGTTCAAACTCTTAAAGTGTGTTAGCTGAGGAGGACACAATTCACACACAGGTTGATGCTATGCCAGACACTCCAAGGATGCAATGTGAATCTGGTTTTCTTTATATGATAGTCTTGTCTTTATGTGGCTCGAACTGATATTTGAAGTGGACTATTGATTTCTTTGTGCACCTGTAGCAAAAAGGTTAAGTCAATATGCTAAATATGTAATACAAAAGTTAGAAGCATAGCAATTTGGGTAGCCTGTAATGTAAATCGCTCTACATAATAGGTGGTCGATCCCCTAAATGTCAGTTGAATACCAGAAAGTTGTTGATGGATTGAGGTTGATTTGGTTACTCTGTGTTTACTGTCAGTTGTTGGTATAATCGTTGTGTTGACCTGTGGTTGTTATATGCATTGAATGGAGCATATCATGGTACCGGTGAATGAGGGAGGTCGAGAGCGCCTGATGAATTAATGTGTTGTTGTGTATGAAAGAATGCAATCCGACGTAGTGGCAGATTGTTTGTTGAGTGATGACTTGTTTATTTTGTTGATTGCATGGGAAAAATGATAATCCAAAGGTCCTCATATCTCCCTCTCTGCTAGTGTTTTTCCATTGCCATCAGTCACCAAAGCATATCTGTCATGAGCCTGTTAGTCCTCCGGCCTTTATATTCTTTAATGTGTGCTATAATACTCTAAAAGTCGTATTTGAATCATCATTTGTGCAAGAAACAAGGGATTGATCATTTCTATCCCGTCTAAGTAACAAAAGTATCAGGTTCATGAATCAATCTAGAGAGAATGGAGAGACACCTCAAACTGGGATGATATTGTAGCTCTCTTGAATGGATCTGCAATTGAAATTAAACCATGTTTTGAGAACTTGCACTCATGGCCCAAGTCTGGTTTGCATAGATCATTAAAAAATCTTGAAAGGTAAAGAGATATTGAATCATCAGAGCCTCCCCAGAAAATCAGATTGTTTTATTCAAATATGGTCGGAATCATTCCTAGTATATTAGGCATGGAGATATTTCTGTAAGGGCTCGACTGCGTTGAAACGAGGAAAGGTTCTCCCATGGGGATTTGAAGAGAACGGTTATTTTGAATATGACGTCTGCTGAAGGTCTAGCAATAGTGAAAATGGTGGTGGAAGACTTTACAGAGCTACAATAGGAAGGGAGTATGAAGGGAGCAGCCTCCGACAGTTATGAACGGCATGTTAGTCATTCTGCACTTCAAGGACACAATTCTGCAATTTAGCACATATGTAGTCTGCATTTACATCTTTTGGCAAGTAATAGTTTAAGGTATCCATGACACCACAAACAGCGGTCTATTCAATCCATTGGTTACCGTTCGTTGCATATGGGATGCCTTTTATTTCGCCATTGCACTGGACACAACGGCCTTTTCTTCTCATGGTACGCGAAGGCGTACTATTGCCAATGGAATTAAAGAATGTGAATGCGTGACACAGAAGTGGATCTAAGGTTTTCAACGGAGCTAGGATACAGTGAGAATATATATTTTTGCATGTGAACACTTTAGAGCATTGTATAAAGTATTTGAATTAGAACTTCGTTTCATATGGCATACCAGCGTCTCTGAATTTGTTATCAAGCGATCCTGTTTCAGTTGCCCACATTTTGCCCACATTTGCAATTAGATATATGCTCTCATACAACAGCAGAAACATGATTTAGAGTTTTCAGAATCACTTAGAGAAAATAAAGGTCTTAGTGGACAGGTAATAACATACGTGTTAATTATATGACACATGGCCTCTACAACAGCGCGCCGGATTGTGGATTATGTTTGTGGAATTGCCGGGTGTTATAGACCATTCCGTTCATGCGCAAATGGAGGATTGTTATTATGATTTCTGGTGCTCATTTAAAAGCCACAGTTCAAGAAAATCGTGCATGTACAAAGGCTTATGATAATCTAGAGATTTTGCACTGGGAGTAGCAGAGATGTTTGTGGATGTGTCGGGGTTTCTTCATACCCTGTTTTCTGCATGTGGGAGCTTCGGATTCAGTGAGATTGTAGGTGAAGCGGTGGAGCTATTAGTTAGCTCGATTGAAATGTTACTTTGTACTCAGGAAAGTGTGGTTCTGACATAAAGGATCCTCAACATTGCCTAGAGATCAATCAAGGAAAATCGATGAGCGGCACAGAGTATATTGCTAACAATAGCGATGAAATTAAAGTGAGAGCTTCTGTTATATCCCGTATTGTGAAATTCTTCAAAGGCCCCGAAAGAGGAGACAACTTCACAATTCCTCAAGCTTTAATTGGAAAATTTCTTGGTTACACTCACCAGAATATAACCACCTTTGTTGCGCTCTTATCAGCATATGGAATTTTCTAGGCCGTGTTGTTTCTGGGTTTTTATCAGAAATTCTTCTCCAGAGGTATAAATTTCCGAGGCCGCTGATGTTGACCATAATTATGCTTATAATTATGCTTATTGTTTGCATTGGACATATTTTCATAGCCTTTGCTCTTCTGGGATCACTGTACATAGCGTTCATTATAATTGGACTATGTTTTGGAGCTCAGTGGCCTGTAATGTATACAGTCATCTCAGAGATATTTGACCTGAAGTATTATGCAAATCTTTATGATTTCGGAGAGGTTGCGAGCCCGTTGGGATTTTATCTTCTGTCTGTCAGAGTTGTGGGGCATATGTATGACCAAGAGACAAGAAAGCAGTGTACTGCTCTTGGGATTTGTTGCACCTGGTGTAGTTCCATTTCCTTTTGAGTTTGCAGGTGTAGTGACTACTACTACACACAAGTCACTCCGTGGTCATCATGCTGCAATAATATTTTATGGAAAGGGTATCAAGGAAATCAACAGGCAGGGGCAAGAGGTTAAAGTATGACTATGAGGAAAGGATTAACACAGCTGTGTTCCTTGGTCTTCAAGGTGGTTTTCACAATCATACCATAACTGGCTTAGCTGATTGCTTTTAAATAAGTAATTCCCTCAGAGTATAAGACATATCAAGGGCAGGTTCTCAGTAATTGTGCTCATTTTTGCTAAGTGTTTAAGTGAAAGAGGTTATGGACTTGTTTATAAGATTCATTCCAGGGGCAACGGCCTATTTCACAGGCTTGGCAATACCACAAGTTCAGCATGCAATTCAAGTTGTTGATAAAGTAAGAGGGATGGAGTGACCTCTTGATGTGTTACAAGTTTCATTGGATGCCACTGTTGGAAACCAATACAGCCATAAGCACAGTGTTAGCAGAAACCAGTGAAGAAGACTGTGTTTTCTAAACCACACAGCAATTTCGTAGCGCGATACGAAACTGCTGTAGGTGATGATTTAAAGCGCAGGGCAGCTAGTGTGATACTGTGAGTAGCTAGTTTGACACGGTGAGCGGGAGTTGTGGAAAAGGAACAGCTGTCTATCAAATACCACCTACAGCACATCAGAAACTTGGCATCATTCCATACTTGGGGTTATTAAAAGATTTGGGAGCAGGCTGCTATATTTTAGGAGAATGTTGGGAGACAGAAACCGATAAATAGGAGCACACCTTCTGGTCAATAAATGAGCCATCAGCGCTTTCAAGCATCCCAAGTCAGCATTCATTGCATCCCTAACTCAGCTATATCAGATTAATTGAAGGAGGACAGCTGTCAAAGCATTCAAGAAAGCATCAAGCATACGAGGAGAATGAAATTAGTATTTTAGTTTGATTAGGATTGTGTGCAATTACATTTCAGCACTTTGTAATAAATGCATTAATTAAATAGCATGTAGGAATAGTTAATAGCCACCTTCGAGGCTCCCCTCATGCTGGAGGAGGAAGCTCGAGGTGGTTTAGTTTGCTTGCCTATATATGGATCAATGTAGGATGTAAAAAGGGTTGGATATTATATACAAAAAAGAGAGTTTTATTGGAGCCAATGTAAGACTTGTTACAGCAATAGTAAACAGTCGTTGTTTCTTCTCAAGATTCTCAATGGATCATTTTGTTCAAATGTGATGTTGGTATATTCTCTTAATGTTCTTTTACAGCTTTGTTATAACACAATCACTCAGAATTCATATTATATGCTCTGACTTCCTGTGTGTTTGGCAAGCTGTGGTGTTGGTAAAGCATGTTTGAACATCTGATGCAAAGAGCCTTGACTTCCATGAGATGACTGTGATTTTGTTTATTAAATGTGAGAGACTCCATAGCCCAATGAAGACCAATTTGATGTGTGTCCAACCAGCTATATTTTCATAAGTGTGTGAAGAGTTAGCCCTCTGTTGTTGTGATTAATTCTCTATCAAAAAGCCTGTGAGAGAGCCCTCTCTGATTAGGAAGGCTAATTCCTAATCTAAAGTCTGGTCTGAAACAGTTACATGAAACCTTGCTTGGTTGCAGCCCCTAGTACTGGTTTTGTGATAACATTTTGGTGCGTCTGCCGGGAGCTTAAGATTGAATTTCTGAAGGTAGCAGGAGTTCAAATGATTTTCAAGGCTGTAGAACTACCTTGGCGACTCCACACATCAAAGAACAAATTAGAAGGTGACTCCACTGCTAGAAGATCAGTAGCTTGATGAAGTTTCAAGATGGATTCCACTGCAAGAAAGAATGCCAGGTATGCTCCTATGAATGGGTCTCATATCCCTGGTTTTCCAAATCCTATGCCAAAGGTTGATTGGTTGGATGATCTTCCAATATTCAAAGATGAAAAGAAGGATGATGCTGCTCTCCATTTGGTTAAGTTTCACATACATGTACGTAGTCTTAAGGTTCATTTCCCTGAAGATTGTCTCATGAGGATGTTTATGGCTACTTTAGAAGGAGAGGCATGGTCTTGGTATAAAAGTTTGGAAAATGATTCATTATCTTCTCTTGCTGATTTCCATGATGCGTTCTGTGAAATGTATAAAGAATGTTATCCTTCTTTGTTGCTGCTCAAAGATTGCTGTAGGCATTCTTTGAATCTTATTCAGTACTTGGAGGATTGTTATGGTGATGATGAATTTACAGATGAAGAAATTTTAGAGGCTCTTCATGACAATGTTTTTCAGCACCAAGAAGAAGCTATAACACTCCATGAAGCACAGCATGAAGAGCAGCAAGAGTTTACCTGTGAAAATCATGTTTTATCCTTTGATATTGATGTAGAGATGCAGCAGTTTGGTCCGGCTTCAGATCATGATGAAGATGAAATTGATTGCACCCAGCAAGAAGAAATATTGGAGGAAATTTTCTATGACCCTCAGGCAGAGGAAAAGCTTGCTCAATTTTGTAATTCCTTGCAGCAGCTTACTTCAAATAATGATCATAGTAGTGAGGAAAATTACATTGTTTGTGAGCATCATTCAGATAGGCAGTTGGATAGTATATCAAATAAATTTGGTGTGGCTGAAGATAAGTTGTCTAAAGATACAGAAAGTTTTGAGAATCAGCAAACTAACCATGTGTTTTTTGACCCTATAGCTGAATACATGGATAAGATTTACTATTCAGGCAGCTTCCAGTTATATTTTCATGTTGAAGAACAGTTACACCTCATGCCGCCTCGGTTACTTCAGTATCTGATTTATTTTTGTTTCAAGCACAGCCAAAGGACTCAAATGTCAGATAAGATGAATGATTGGCTACATTGGAAATATCATGTTGCTTGAGCTATAAGTGGAGTTTACAGCTAATAGGGTAGGTAGGTAGAGGTAAATGAAAAATAAGCTCAAGGTCAACTGAGCATTTCTCAGTAGATATAGTTTTTTTTCTCCTACAGTCATGCTTGTCAAGCAAATTTTAGTTTGTCAAAAATGGATAAGGCACTGGAGCTGCGTGTTCTTAGTGTACCACAAGGGCACACTATCCCAAGTGGAGCCACTGTTATCACTGAAAATGCTGTAGTAAAAAATTTTTAGCTTGGCTTAAAGAGTGGGTGTTTTCGCAGCGCCTGAATTATTTTAGCAGTTTCGCAGCGCTACCTGTTTGCGTGGTTTCGTAGCGTGCTACGAAATTGGGAATTGGTTCGAGTTTTCAGTGAAGGTCCAAATCCTAGCATGCCTATTGTATAGAGTTTTGTTTCCCTCCAGGAATGTTGATGAGAGCAGTGACAGTGTGTCCAAGGAGGCACCCTATGATGATGCAGCTATTGTGGGATTGGCATCAAGTACATTAAGGGAGTTATCTCTGAATTCTGGCTCATGGGTGATTTATCTCCTACAAAGAAAAATCCCTCCCCTGGTTACTCTGGTGACATTGAAGTGCAATCAGAAGATCAGTCAAAGCCAGTGGAGGGGATTGATGCAAATTTACATTTACTATCAAAATTTCATCTAAGGTTTTAATTGATACAACTGGAGATAGTGCGCCATTTAAGGAATGGTTAGACTTATTTCTGGATGACACTAGTTCAAACTCTTAAAGTGTGTTAGCTGAGGAGGACACAATTCACACACAGGTTGATGCTATGCCAGACACTCCAAGGATGCAATGTGAATCTGGTTTTCTTTATATGATAGTCTTGTCTTTATGTGGCTCGAACTGATATTTGAAGTGGACTATTGATTTCTTTGTGCACCTGTAGCAAAAAGGTTAAGTCAATATGCTAAATATGTAATACAAAAGTTAGAAGCATAGCAATTTGGGTAGCCTGTAATGTAAATCGCTCTACATAATAGGTGGTCGATCCCCTAAATGTCAGTTGAATACCAGAAAGTTGTTGATGGATTGAGGTTGATTTGGTTACTCTGTGTTTACTGTCGGTTGTTGGTATAATCGTTGTGTTGACCTGTGGTTGTTATATGCATTGAATGGAGCATATCATGGTACCGGTGAATGAGGGAGGTCGAGAGCGCCTGATGAATTAATGTGTTGTTGTGTATGAAAGAATGCAATCCGACGTAGTGGCAGATTGTTTGTTGAGTGATGACTTGTTTATTTTGTTGATTGCATGGGCAAAATGATAATCCAAAGGTCCTCATATCTCCCTCTCTGCTAGTGTTTTTCCATTGCCATCAGTCACCAAAGCATATCTGTCATGAGCCTGTTAGTCCTCCGGCCTTTATATTCTTTAATGTGTGCTATAATACTCTAAAAGTCGTATTTGAATCATCATTTGTGCAAGAAACAAGGGATTGATCATTTCTATCCCGTCTAAGTAACAAAAGTATCAGGTTCATGAATCAATCTAGAGAGAATGGAGAGACACCTCAAACTGGGATGATATTGTAGCTCTCTTGAATGGATCTGCAATTGAAATTAAACCATGTTTTGAGAACTTGCACTCATGGCCCAAGTCTGGTTTGCATAGATCATTAAAAAATCTTGAAAGGTAAAGAGATATTGAATCATCAGAGCCTCCCCAGAAAATCAGATTGTTTTATTCAAATATGGTCGGAATCATTCCTAGTATATTAGGCATGGAGATATTTCTGTAAGGGCTCGACTGCGTTGAAACGAGGAAAGGTTCTCCCATGGGGATTTGAAGAGAACGGTTATTTTGAATATGACGTCTGCTGAAGGTCTAGCAATAGTGAAAATGGTGGTGGAAGACTTTACAGAGCTACAATAGGAAGGGAGTATGAAGGGAGCAGCCTCCGACAGTTATGAACGGCATGTTAGTCATTCTGCACTTCAAGGACACAATTCTGCAATTTAGCACATATGTAGTCTGCATTTACATCTTTTGGCAAGTAATAGTTTAAGGTATCCATGACACCACAAACAGCGGTCTATTCAATCCATTGGTTACCGTTCGTTGCATATGGGATGCCTTTTATTTCGCCATTGCACTGGACACAACGGCCTTTTCTTCTCATGGTACGCGAAGGCGTACTATTGCCAATGGAATTAAAGAATGTGAATGCGTGACACAGAAGTGGATCTAAGGTTTTCAACGGAGCTAGGATACAGTGAGAATATATATTTTTGCATGTGAACACTTTAGAGCATTGTATAAAGTATTTGAATTAGAACTTCGTTTCATATGGCATACCAGCGTCTCTGAATTTGTTATCAAGCGATCCTGTTTCAGTTGCCCACATTTTGCCCACATTTGCAATTAGATATATGCTCTCATAAAACAGCAGAAACATGATTTAGAGTTTTCAGAATCACTTAGAGAAAATAAAGGTCTTACTGGACAAGTAATAACATACGTGTTAATTATATGACACATGGCCTCTACAACAGCGCGCCGGATTGTGGATTATGTTTGTGGAATTGCCGGGTGTTATAGACCATTCCGTTCATGCGCAAATGGAGGATTGTTATTATGATTTCTGGTGCTCATTTAAAAGCCACAGTTCAAGAAAATCGTGCATGTACAAAGGCTTATGATAATCTAGAGATTTTGCACCGGGAGTAGCAGAGATGTTTGTGGATGTGTCGGGGTTTCTTCATACCCTGTTTTCTGCATGTGGGAGCTTCGGATTCAGTGAGATTGTAGGTGAAGCGGTGGAGCTATTAGTTAGCTCGATTGAAATGTTACTTTGTACTCAGGAAAGTGTGGTTCTGACATAAAGGATCCTCAACATTGCCTAGAGATCAATCAAGGAAAATCGATGAGCGGCACAGAGTATATTGCTAACAATAGCGATGAAATTAAAGTGAGAGCTTCTGTTATATCCCGTATTGTGAAATTCTTCAAAGGCCCCGAAAGAGGAGACAACTTCACAATTCCTCAAGCTTTAATTGGAAAATTTCTTGGTTACACTCACCAGAATATAACCACCTTTGTTGCGCTCTTATCAGCATATGGAATTTTCTAGGCCGTGTTGTTTCTAGGTTTTTATCAGAAATTCTTCTCCAGAGGTATAAATTTCCGAGGCCGCTGATGTTGACCATAATTATGCTTATAATTATGCTTATTGTTTGCATTGGACATATTTTCATAGCCTTTGCTCTTCTGGGATCACTGTACATAGCGTTCATTATAATTGGACTATGTTTTGGAGCTCAGTGGCCTGTAATGTATACAGTCATCTCAGAGATATTTGGCCTGAAGTATTATGCAAATCTTTATGATTTCGGAGAGGTTGCGAGCCCGTTGGGATTTTATCTTCTGTCTGTCATAGTTGTGGGGCATATGTATGACCAAGAGACAAGAAAGCAGTGTACTGCTCTTGGGATTTGTTGCACCTGGTGTAGTTCCATTTCCTTTTGAGTTTGCAGGTGTAGTGACTACTACTACACACAAGTCACTCCATGGTCATCATGCTGCAATAATATTTTATGGAAAGGGTATCAAGGAAATCAACAGGCAGGGGCAAGAGGTTAAAGTATGACTATGAGGAAAGGATTAACACAGCTGTGTTCCTTGGTCTTCAAGGTGGTTTTCACAATCATACCATAACTGGCTTAGCTGATTGCTTTTAAATAAGTAACTCCCTCAGAGTATAAGACATATCAAGGGCAGGTTCTCAGTAATTGTGCTCATTTTTGCTAAGTGTTTAAGTGAAAGAGGTTATGGACTTGTTTATAAGATTCATTCCAGGGGCAACGGCCTATTTCACAGGCTTGGCAATACCACAAGTTCAGCATGCAATTCAAGTTGTTGATAAAGTAAGAGGGATGGAGTGACCTCTTGATGTGTTACAAGTTTCATTGGATGCCACTGTTGGAAACCAATACAGCCATAAGCACAGTGTTAGCAGAAACCAGTGAAGAAGACTGTGTTTTCTAAACCACACAGCAGTTTCGTAGCGCGCTACGAAACTGCTGTAGGTGATGATTTAAAGCGCAGGGCAGCTAGTGTGATACTGTGAGTAGCTAGTTTGACACGGTGAGCGGGAGTTGTGGAAAAGGAACAGCTGTCTATCAAATACCACCTACAGCACATCAGAAACTTGGCATCATTCCATACTTGGGGTTATTAAAAGATTTGGGAGCAGGCTGCTATATTTTAGGAGAATGTTGGGAGACAGAAACCGATAAATAGGAGCACACCTTCTGGTCAATAAATGAGCCATCAGCGCTTTCAAGCATCCCAAGTCAGCATTCATTGCATCCCTAACTCAGCTATATCAGATTAATTGAAAGAGGACAGCTGTCAAAGCATTCAAGAAAGCATCAAGCATACGAGGAGAATGAAATTAGTATTTTAGTTTGATTAGGATTGTGTGCAATTACATTTCAGCACTTTGTAATAAATGCATTAATTAAATAGCATGTAGGAATAGTTAATAGCCACCTTCGAGGCTCCCCTCATGCTGGAGGAGGAAGCTCGAGGTGGTTTAGTTTGCTTGCCTATATATGGATCAATGTAGGATGTAAAAAGGGTTGGATATTATATACAAAAAAGAGAGTTTTATTGGAGCCAATGTAAGACTTGTTACAGCAATAGTAAACAGTGGTTGTTTCTTCTCAAGATTCTCAATGGATCATTTTGTTCAAATGTGATGTTGGTATATTCTCTTAATGTTCTTTTACAGCTTTGTTATAACACAATCACTCAGAATTCATATTATATGCTCTGACTTCCTGTGTGTTTGGCAAGCTGTGGTGTTGGTAAAGCATGTTTGAACATCTGATGCAAAGAGCCTTGACTTCCATGAGATGACTGTGATTTTGTTTATTAAATGTGAGAGACTCCATAGCCCAATGAAGACCAATTTGATGTGTGTCCAACCAGCTATATTTTCATAAGTGTGTGAAGAGTTAGCCCTCTGTTGTTGTGATTAATTCTCTATCAAAAAGCCTGTGAGAGAGCCCTCTCTGATTAGGAAGGCTAATTCCTAATCTAAAGTCTGGTCTGAAACAGTTACATGAAACCTTGCTTGGTTGCAGCCCCTAGTACTAGTTTTGTGATAACATTTTACTGTTATCACTAGGAACTATAGTTCATGTATATAAGAGTGTCCATAAGTTTTTATAAAGTATTGAGGTCTTGTAAATAGGTTTGTTAGTTGATGTCAATTTCAAATTTCAAATTCAAGAGTTGTGGATGAGAATTCGTGTAAAGGCAAGATCATTAGACACCCTCCATCATTGTTAGTTATGTCATGTCATGTCATTGGTACTTTGCGCAGTTTCGCAGCGCGGGTATGATGTCTTTGGTACTTGCGCAGTTTCGCAGCGCGGGTGTGATTGGTCAGTTTTGCTGCGAAATAATGTTTGCGTGTTTTCGTAGCGCTCTGTTTGTCAGCGATTTCGTAGCGCATCCTCTTAAATTTGAACTGCCCGCGCTACGAAATCGGAGTTTCAGGGTTTTTTGCAGCGGTTTTCTCTGAATGTCTAATCCGAGAGTAGTGAGTCACAAATCTGGTTATGATTGTCTTTTCACACCCTTTCTATGTCATGATTAGCCATTATTTTGCCATAAGGTCCGAAGTCATATAGTTGTGTGTCAGTTTGTAGGACGTTATAGGGGGTGGTCATTCCATAATGAGTTCTTCATATCATATGAATGTTTTTGCTCTATGAAAAGCCTGAGCTTTGTTTTAAACGGACTACTGCAAGCGAGCCTGCTCTCTACAGCTAAAGATTGTTTTCGTGCTGCAAAACACCGTCATTCCCTTGTGTAAAAATACTTAAAGAAGCATGGAAAGAAAGGAACACTGTTCGGGTAAATGTGTGAGAACAGAGCCGGAGGGGTTAGATGTAACTCTCGGAAATGAGGAGGTAGCAAAGGCATTTCGAAGTGCTGGTTGTTGGCGATTTTGTGAAAAATTAAAGGGTGGACATGCAGAAGTGACCAAGGCATTTGCATTGAACTTCACTGGACTGAATTTGAAGGTGGCCATGTTGGAGTTTCCGGTGTCCCCTGAAGTCATTTCTACTGTCACAGAAATCCCGAGGGGTGGCCAAGAGTGGTTCAAGAATTTCAAGTTTGACATGGGTCCGTGTAAAGAGTTCTTGAAGGCACCTTATGTAGATGAAGATCTCACTAAAGCTGTCCCAAGGAGCTATCTAAAGGAGAATTATGCTATGCTATTGACATGTATCCAGAAGTACCTGACATGTGAGGGTAGGTACAACAAAGTCTACTCATACCACTTCAAGCTGCTGTTACACTTCACTGGTAAGAGTTCAATAGACATACCTTTTTACTTGTTCAGGAGTATTAGCAAGATGTGTGATAAGATTCAGTTAAAGAAATATGCTTATGAAACATCTCTTTTTCATCATGGTCTGGTTAAATTGCTGGTGTTGGATAGCCTACATAAAATTGGTAAAGACTGGGATTCATTTGTGTTTATGGCCGGTTTCCCAAGTAAAACGGGCCTCACTCCATTACCTGTAAGAGAAAGAGAAGAAAGGAGTGAGGAAACTACTTTGGCTGAAATTAGGAGAGAAATAACAGACCATAAGAAGCCCAAAGCTAAAACAAAGAAATCAGAGAGGTCTGTAACAGTTAAAGAAACACCTGAAGCATCAATGAAGAAAACTCCTAAGCCAGCAGTTAAAGAAACACCTGAAGCATCAGTAGATAAAACTTCAAAATCATCTAGAGTATCTGAAAAGGAAACCTCTAAGTCATCTCCCAAGGAAACACCTCAGTCATCAAAACAGAAGACTCACAAAAGAAAAGATGAAACTAAATCCAGTGAAGTTGAAAGGGTTTCAAGGGTGAGAACTAGAGGCCAGCTAAGCAAAGAAAAAGGAAAGTCAGCCCCTGTAGAAGAAAGTCCTATTTCAAAGGGTAGTTTAAATGACTTACTTGAAGCCATTGAATTAGAGCAAGATCATCCAATCCAAATTGAACCACTTGAACTTGAGCAAGATCAATTGGTATCACCAATGCATATTGATCTAACACAATCCTCACCTGAAAGTTCTAAGAAGTCAAAGGCTTCTAAAAGATTAAAGTTTGAAGAACCAAGTGAAGAGTATGCCTTTAAACCACGCAGACCAATGACTAGAAGGCAAATGAAAGAAGTGGAAAAAGCTCAGAAAGAGAAAGCACCTTCAGAGATGCCTAGGACAGAGGCACTTGAAGTCTTCTCTGAAATAGTCCAAGCAGCTAAAAACAAGAACAAGGATAATAAGGTTGTTATCAGTCAAAGTGGAAATGTGATTGCCATTAAGAAACAAGCTGAAGCAAGTAAGGAAATACCTCAGGTTCAAAATGTTTTTAAAGAAAAGGCAGTAAGATATACAAGCTATAAGAAAGCTGTAATGAAAGGTAAAACAAGTTTGATCAGTCAAGGTAGCTCAGTATCTGATGCCTATGTATGGACAGTGCCAGCTCTGAAGCAGGCGAAGACTATGAAACAAATAAATGCAGGTCTAAGAGCAGAGAACAA
Source organism: Pinus tabuliformis (assembly GCA_031772625.1). Lineage (NCBI taxonomy): Eukaryota > Viridiplantae > Streptophyta > Pinopsida > Pinales > Pinaceae > Pinus > Pinus tabuliformis. The sequence continues at coordinate 155,033,900 of CM062812.1, forward strand.
GAAGTTGAAGGAAGAAGTCATCAGCCTGAAAGAGAAGCTAGACAAACTAGCTAAATGATTCAAGAAGGGATGTGTTTTCCAAATTTTGATATATTTTGGCCATCGTCTTTTTAAAGCTTTTTGAGACTTTTTGATGTCTTTACGCCTGTATAGAATGACTGAAGAAATCACAGACTTGAGTTATTGTTGCTTTAAGGTTCATGTATTTAATTTTGATGACCTACAGCAGTTTCGTAGCGCGCTACGAAACTGCTGTAGATGACTGGTTATGTTGAAAACTTGAGTTTGAATGCTGAGGTCAGCAAATATTTAAAGAGATGACTTAATGCCAGCATGGAGGTTATAGAAGGTCAGTCAGATATTTAAAAAAGGATGCCAGGTGTAAATATTCGAAGAAAAGGTGAAGTTTTGTCTCTTATTGAAAGTTTCACTTTATGTCCGAGTTTTTAGGGTTATGATAGAGCTGCTGAGGTGTTAAGTGATACACTTGTCTAGTTATGGGATGGCCAGATCATGAGTTTTCTTCAGTCACACGGGACTATCCAAGGATTAAATGGCTTGAAACTGGATCATTAATACATGAACATCGATGGGAGGCAGCAACCGAGAATATAGGCTTCATTTTCTTATTGGTTGATGAATCATCTATGCATCAGGTATCCGGAGCTGTTCATACATTGAATCTGCTTTCAGTTTGGGTTTGGTTATTATTGTAATGCTACAGGTGGCAAGCTCCAAGAACGCAGCAAAGTATACGAGGAGAAAGACTTAAAGTGCCAATGTGATGGAGTCCTCTGTTTTCGTAGCACCATATCTCTTGTAATCAATTAGTTTGTTTATGATATAGTTAAGGTCATTAATGTCTAAATTCCGAGCTCCCTTCATGCTTGTTGAGGAGTCTCATGCAGTAGTGTTTTGATTGGCTATATATAGGAATAACTTTTATGTAAAAAAGGTTGGATACTTTATAGAAAAACAGTGTTGTTTTGGGCCATTGTAAGACCTTTTTTGACAGTAATAGTAAAACAGAGCTATTCTCTTCTCAAGATTCTTGAAGGATTGTCATGTTCAAATGTAGTGATGGTGTTTTATACTTTATGTTCTTTTATAGTCTTGTTGTAATGCAATCACTCAGAATTCATAATTATATGCTCTGACTTCCTGTGTATTCAGCAAGCTATGTTTTGGTGGAGTATGTTTGACATGTAATGCTAAGAGCCTTGATTTCCATGAGATTACTGTGTTTTCCTTGTTTACTTAATATTATAGACTCCATAGCCCAATGAGAGCCAGTTTGATGTGTTTCCAACCAATTATGCTTTCATAAGTGAATAAAGAGTTAGCCATCTAGTGTTTTGTGATTTTATCAAGAGTTGTGAGAGAGCCCTCTCTGATCAAAGAGGCTAATCTTTGGTCTAAAGATAGGTTGAAATAGTTACATGAAATCTTACTTGGTTGCAGCCCTCAGAAGCGCCCTTTCAGCAGTGGGGGCTAGATTTTATAGGTGAGATACATCCCTCTTCATCAGGCCAACATCGGTGGATACTTACAGCCACTGATTATTTCACAAAGTGGATAGAGGCAGTACCAACTAGACAAGCTAATGATGCAGTCATTATTTCCTTCTTAGAGAACAATATTTTATCAAGGTTTGGATGAGAATACATATGGCGCTGCGAAACTGCTAAAAAAAATTCAGGCGCTGCGAAAACACCCGATCCTTAAGCTAGGCTAAAAATTTTTGACAACAGCATTTTCAGTGATAACAGTGGCTCCACTAGGGATAGTGTGCCCTTGTGGTGCGCTAAGAACATGCAGCTCCAGTGCCTTATCCATTTGTGACAAACAAAAATTTGCTTGACAAGCATGACTGTAGGAGAAAGAAACTACTGCTACTGAAAAATAAATGCTCAGCCAACCTTGAGCTTATTTGCAATCTACCTACCTACCTACCCTAACAATTCAAACTTTCCTCAGCTCAATCAATATGAAACTTCCAATGCAGCCAATCATTTGTCTCATCTGATACTTGATTTCTTTGCCTGTCCCGGAGTTCAGAGCCAATATGACAATGTAATGACCGCTGCCACTGAAATTTTCTCTGACTGTATCGGATTTCAGAACTGATATAATAGTGTAAAGACCGCTGCCACTGAAACTGTCTCTGATCTTCATAGGTAAACTGAAACACTGGAGAGTAAAACTCTTCCATGTAGTCAGCTACAGGATCCCAGAACACATGATCAGCTTGTCCTTCCACGACACTTTCCAGCTGTGCAAACTGATCTTCAACCACAGTGTTCAGTTCCTCAATTGTAAAAGAGAGGGGAACCAGCATAGTCTCCTTGCGTTCAGTCATAAAAAATTTCTGGGAATAATGATCATGATCATGAAAATTGTATGCCTGAATTTGTCCTTCTAAACCTTCAATTTCTTTCTCAATGTCTTTGGCAAATTCATCAAAAAATTTCATCTTATCCTCTGACTTGCAGTCAAAAGATTTCAGATATGAGGACAGGGACAAAGAAAAAGATTCATTTATTTCTTCTTTATTATGATCATCATTCCACTGTTTAAAACCTTCAACTGAAGGAGAGTTTACTTCCACCTCTGACCTATCTATCCATTCCTCCAAAAACATAAGCCAAAAGTCTGGCAATGACTTAATGGACTTGGCAGGCAAGCATTCAACCCACTGTTTGCATTTCCCTTGGAGTGAATCATAAAATAACCTTATGCAAACATCCTCATGTTTAACTCTAAGAAGCTCAGCAAAATGACAGAAATCTGAAATATGATCCAAGGTTAAACTCAAATCTTCTCCATTGTATTTAGGACCATTCCTTAGAAAATATTCATCCTTGGGAAAATGGTTTGGAAAACCATGAATTCCTGAGAAATCTATGCATGCATACCTTGAACAAAGAATGTCAACTTCTGGGTCTTTCATAACTCCAGTGGAATCACCATGAATATATAAACCTTGAATTCTTCAACAATGGAGTCGCCAAGGTAGTTTTGCAGCCTTGAAAATCATTTGAACTCCTGCTACCTTCAGAAATTCAATCTTAAGCTCCCGGCAGACGCACCAAAATGTTATCACAAAACCAGTACTAGGGGCTGCAACCAAGCAAGGTTTCATGTAACTGTTTCAGACCATACTTTAGACTAGGAATTAGCCTTCCTAATCAGAGAGGGCTCTCTCACAGGCTTTTGATAGAAAATTAATCACAACAACAGAGGGCTAACTCTTCACACACTTATGAAAATAAAGCTGGTTGGACACACACCAAATTGGTCTTCATTGGGCTATGGAGTCTCTCACATTTAATAAACAAAATCACAGTCATCTCATGGAAGTCAAGGCTCTTTGCATCATCAGATGTTCAAACACATTTTACCTAAACCAAAGCTTGCTAAACATACAGGAAGTCAGAGCATTACAAATGAATTCTGAGTGATGTTCAAACATGCTTCACCAAAACCCACAGCTTGCCAAGCACACAGGAAGTCAGAGCATATAATATGAATTCTGAGGGATTGTGCTATAACAAGGCTGTAAAAAGAACATTAAGAAACTAAACCATCATCACATTTGAACAAAGTGATTCATTGAGAATCTTGAGAAGAAACAACCTGTTTTTCTATTACTGTAACAGTCTTTCCATAGACTCAAAAAACTCTGTTTTGTATAAAAAGTCCAACCTCCTCTACATTCTCCTCTTCACCTCTATATAGACACCTATTTCTCTAACTACTCAGAGCTGCCACCTCCAGCATGAGGAGAGCTCGGAGCCCTTTTCTAACGCCAACTATTCCCCTTTAAACTAACTAATAAAAGTCATTTATTACTAATTGACAGCGCTATAATCCTAAAATAATTAACACTGGAATCCTAAAACAATTACAACTCTAATTCTTCATCATGCTGAAAAAGCATTTATTACAATCAAGCTGGTGCTCCTGCGAGGAAAATGAGAGAACAGGTTCATCCTCTAACACATGGCTTCTTTAAGTTTGGCTGTGACAGGTGTTTGTAATTGCTTGTTGGTCTTTAATATACATGTTCTCCCACACCCTGAAATATAGGAAACTGTTCATGATTACCGGTCTTTGGTTTGCCTCAAAGATTCAAATCCAAAGAAGTGGATTTTTATCCTTTAATTACCAGGTTTCCACGTCCATGATGCGCTGGCCATTATTCCATGTGCCCGAATCTAGTGGACCAATAGAAAATTCATTAGTCGAGACCTAACATTGCATCCTGTGTGTTTTCCAGACATCCATTCTGCTCATTTTGACATATATCACAGTGTTCCTTTAAGTGCTGGTGCTCAAATGACCTAAACTTCGATGTAGAATCTGCAAGCCCCTCCACTATGCCATCCTCAATAGGAAATTTCTCAAATATAAACTCTGTAACAATAGCAGCATGTCTAACTCCATAAGCAATATGATGGACCTCTAAAACAAAACAGACTCTAATGGCTTTGATAGAAACACATCTGTGTTTGGAACTGATAAATTGGTGCCTTTTCAACAGCACCTCCCAAAACACTATCCCAGGTTCCCTCACTCTCTTTGGTAAAAGCATGAACTCCTTACGCAAATCCCTTGACAGAACTACAATCAAACTGAGGGTAGGCTCGAATAGTGTTAACGCTGTAACCGAATGCCGGAACCAAACACGTTTCAAATACTCTAGAACTTGATATGCAACTGGAGTGTGAGTAATTAAAAATGACCATAATTAACACTAAATCATTTGCGCAAGTAACCAGATCTTTAAATTGGCCAAAAACAAGGATTCTGAGATTCAAAATAACACTCTGTATATCACTGATGTGAGATCTTCTTTGAGTGACCAAATTTATGCCATCAGAATTGCCAGATCCGTTCCAATACGAAGCTTCTTTTAGAGATGATTCCATATTATTATGCAGGCTTCTTCCACAATCTGCCTTGTACCCTGTATAATACGTAAAGCAAGATATAAATTCTTCTCAACATCAGCTCGTATTTCCAGGGATTCAGATGCATGAAGTATGCTGGAAACAAACATCATCTAGTTCGCCTTTTTGTCACAGCGCATACAATGATACTCCACATCTAAACCAATGCTTGGCTCTACGCCTGCCATATGACAAACTAGAGCACATTCTAGGTGAACAACATGCCCACAAACAAATTCTTCATTCAGCTTTCCCTCGCATCTGATATTACAGTAGTATGCCACACTCTGATCAGTAGCTTTCCCACAAAGAATACAAAAGCATTCACGGCAAAAAACTAAATTCGATGCAGCATATATCACAATTCATCGCCTTGAGAGACTTGGTGTAGCCGGTTTCTGATCCACATTTCAAATTTCCAGCTTTATATCTCCTCTCTGAAGTATTTCCACGCAACTCTGATTCTCTGACACGCTTTTCAGAAGTTTTCCCTATCAGCTGTGCGCCAACTTGTTCATCATCTTGTGTTTGCGGTTTATGCTCAGGCCGTCATTCCTCAAAACCCTTGTGCCACATCTTCATCCCGTGTCACTAATCAGGGCGGCCTTGTGGCAATCAAGTTCTTATAAAAACCATTTGACATTTGGCATTGAATCAATGCATTGCATAAAAGAAAAGTCTTATGCTGATATTGTCAAACAGTTAATGCGCATTCTCCATGCCCACTTCAGAGACCGACATTTCACCAAAGGATTGAGGCAAAGAAGAAATAGCCAACGCTGGTCCACTGCATTCAGAAATAAATATTAGCACCCAATATTCATCATTGATAATATTTGATGTAAACGTTTTCATCCAAGAGCAGAACCTCAATATAAACCCCTTCATAACTCTGGTTTCTGGTTTATAATGTAAACAATGTTTGCGCTGTATTTAAGGGTGCGTAATCCTTCCCTTAGTTTCATGCCAAACTTGCTGAGTCATTGCAGATAGATATATAATGCTTTGAGTTACTTGAATTGCGTTTGCAGAGTGAGGAATTGTTGGTATTTCCCATCAACTATATTTTTCCCTCGGGATACCACTGTACAGCAGTCACTGAATGATTGAAAGCCTCCACATTTGAGACATATGTCATGATGACAGCGTCCAAAGGTGTAGCATTGTCACAGCTTGGTTGAATTTATTTGGTGATATGTTCTCCACACAGCTTGAGAAGCCAAGCAATATAACCATGCCAACATTGATAGAAGACACCGACTTTTTAATCATTTGTATGAGATTGTGGTTTCTGTATACGTAAGAGGGCGCCACAGTAAAGGGCATTGCTAGGCAAAGGCAACACAGCTTCGTTGTTTTATCTCTGAATTCACAACCCTTACATATGTTTACTGACCCAGATAGCAGGTATCTAGATTTTAAACTCGAAGATTCCACATGCCAACATTATCTAGAGATACTAGAATTGCTGTCCAGGCATTGGGGAAAACCTGTGCTGTGGCACGAGCAACTCCATCCCATTTATTTCATGTTCCTCAGCTGTCTTCGATCCAATCCCCATAGTCCATCCTGAGAACGAAAAAGGCATAACCATCCATGTAATAACTTTGCACAGTTATATCATTATTCTGTAGCATGATTTCCATGAATCCTTTATAAGTGCCATTAATTATTAACATGTCAAGCTTTGATGTCTTGTTCATTTGTCTGTCTGGGAAATCAAGTTTGAAATCTCCGGTTAAATTAAAATGATCAGCAAGCTTTAGTAGAGTTGCAGGAGCTTGGTAGGAAATCCTATTCAAAGTGCAACGCCATTTCCCATTAACCAATTCTAGTGGCTTGTTTTTCAACACAAAGACCATAATAGCATTGATAGATCCATTTGGAAAACCCCTGTGGATTAAACTTCGCAGCCCCGGCAAACACATTCCACCTGATAGATTTTGCCTGGTTCATAGAGAGGTCTCTGTCACTTCTCGATTTCGTAGTGCAGCCATTGCAAGGTCAGTGCTTTCGCTACGAAATCACTAAAACATATGGCGCTGCGAAACTGCTAAAAAAAATTCAGGCGCTGCGAAAACACCCGATCCTTAAGCTAGGCTAAAAATTTTTGACAACAGCATTTTCAGCGATAACAGGTTGGTTCTTCCTATTCCTCTCTGTCTATAGTTCATAAAGGAAATACAAAAGTAGTTTTTCTCTGTTTTTTTCTAAGGCAGCTGTCACACCTTAGTGGGATAGAGCAGTTCTAAATAGAAACTTTTCCCGGTAACACCTGGGACCCCTGCTGTGCTTAAAGAACCTTTCCCTTCACAGCAAACTCAAATGGTGGCAGATCCATCGCAACCCTCTTCTTCATTCGGCTCTCAAGTCTTCATGGCTGGGACGATTCCCATCCATGTCACTACTCGAGCGAAAGAATATCCATCTCATGCTGGGAAAGAGCCGGAGGCCCCTTCCAGCGCTCCTCCGTCCAGTTCTGGTCCACTCCACATCGAACAACCCAGCACTGAGACGACGATCCGACCCCCTCCAAAAGGTGTACTCCGGAAGTCTTCTTACAACCTGAATGCTCGTGCTGCTCAGCACTACAGCATTGTTGAGGACTTAGCACAGGCTCCGTCTGCTATGTCCACTCTAGAAGTCCTCCAGAGCTGCCCCTCCCAGAGGAAGTCCTTGCTATCGGCCATCGGTGGCATAGACCCGGCTGACTCGAATATGATTTCTTTTGATCTCGAGGGCTATACGCCGAGACTACCTCACCAAATCGCTTTCCTTATACAGGTCATCATCAATGGTAAAACGATTCATCGTATAGTCATTGATGAAGGTGCCTCAACTTGCATCATGTCTGTTGCTTGCTGGAAAGCTATTGGTTCTCCAACATTGAGCTAGTCTCCTACGACATTAGAAGCCTTTGATGGAAGGGAGTCTCGTCCTTACAGTATCCTCCAACGCTTGCCCATCTCCTTGGAAGGGAAGGCGGTAGAAGTGGAGGTCGAAGTTGTCGACGCTAATCTTACCTACAACCTCCTCCTCGGACGTAGCTGGACATATGCCATGCAAGTTGTGGCTTCCTCCCTTTTCCGTGTCATTTGCTTCCCTCATCAAGGGAAGATTGTCACGGTGGACCAGCTCTCCTTCTTCGCCTCTTCTTCCGAAGGTAATGTGTCGTTCGTGGAGCATACCTCCAAATCATTCGAGAGTGTGGGAGCTGGGCTCTTTAAGGATCCCACCCTAATGGGTGTCTTTCCACTCCCACCTCCAAATCTCGCCCCTATTAACATGATTTCCGTGCATTCTGATCCGTGGGTCCTCCCTCCCGCAAATCAGATAGAATCTCGGGGCGATATGATGCCATTCGAGCACAATAACAGTAATGTCAACCTTCACTCCATTTTCAATGGACTGAAGCTTGGGGGGCATGTACCTCGAATTGAGACACCATGCTGGGGGGCATGCCCGTCCCTTTATTCTCAAGTTTAGTGCGCTTCAACTTGTACATGCGTGTGTGTGTGTGTGTGAGTTTTCATGTTTTCAGTTTGGTGTGAAAGCGTGATTGCCCCTTATTGTGTCTTTTTGCTTCTTGTGCAGATGTCGGGTGCACCTTACATTGGTTTCGCTGATGGTGCCTGCCGCAGCACTCGTAATTTGTCCTCTGCGGCGTGGGTGATCTACGATCCTCACGGTGAGTTGATAGATCTTCAAGGTGTCTGTTTAGGCTGTACTACAAACAATGTTGCTGAATATAGCGTTGTTATTGAATTATTAGCCGAGGCAATTAATCTTGGTATTCGTACATTGCTTGTTAACCTAGACTCTCAACTTGTCATCCATCAGCTCAATGGGCGATATTCCGTCAGAGACCGTCACATTTTAAGGTTGTACTTACGTGTTAAATTGTTAGAAAGGAATTTTGACTTTATCACATATCAGCATATTCCACGACGATTAAACACATTATCTGATGCATTGGCCAATCATGTATTAGATAGACATTTGCGTAATTTATAATCAAAACATTATACAAGCAAGCACATAAAAGCACAATAATAAACCATAGGCATATGTATATATATATATATGTGTGTCATAATGTTTGCACCGCGTGCGTTACAAAACCCAAAAAATAATACATGTTCATCCTGATACATCCTCGGACGACATGTCCCTCAAAAATATGCATGAAAGAAGCCTAGGAGTCTATTCACGGTGGTGCTCATGATAGCACGTCACCGCGCGCACCAAGCATCTCAACAGACGATGGATGCAGGTCGGCACCCCCACTGTGTGCCTCTGGTATGCAAAGGGCACGTCCGCTAATCTAGCGTAGCCTGGAATCCCTTGGGTAAGTCCCTCGAGATTCTGCACCAGCTCTTCCCCTACGGCTCCCCTTGCCTGAGGGTCAGCTGCAGGTTGGTCCCTCCGCGCTATAGAAGACAAGCCGGTTGGTTGCTCTGGGCCCACATCTGCATATACATGCAATTTTCATCAGAACATGCATGTATTGACAAAAAAATGAAAATACATAAAACACCAAAAAGAGAAGATCATACCTAACTCCTCTTCCCACTCCTCTCCCTCTGGCAGTGGGAGGTCTGGATCCCCCATGAAGTTGGTTCCCGTGTATGGCCAATCCTCTACCACGATCAGCTGACGACGAAGCCATATGAAGAACTCGGGCCTCCATGACATCTGTTGGCCCCCTCCTCCTCTGGGCATCAATGCTGCCCAGCGAGCCATCCTAGGCTCTCGTGGCAATGGGTTCGCCACTACAGCTCCCTGGTACTGAAAAAGTGGAAATCGTTCCAAGAAGAATGACACCACAATCGAGCCATACCCGAACTGTTTCACTCCCCCGCGCTTACACTTTGTAAGCTGCCTTTTGATATTTGTAGTCACCGCTGTAGCCCAGTCAAAAATGGTGGGGCTAAGGCATTCTGTCGCTAGTAACAGATGATTCTTGCTTGCCTCATGGGGCGCCTGTACCCCAGCTACACGCGTGATAGTGAACAATATCACCCTAAGAGCCAAGTCATGGATGGTGGTGATATCCACCTTAGCACTGTTTTTCCCAAATTGTGCCTCTGGGCACACACGAGCCTTCACTTCACCTATCTTCTCCCCGGAAGGCCTGCTTCCGGTCAAAATAGGGCTCGCCCCTCTCCGTGACAGCCCAGTAATGAAGTACACATCAGATACATCCAACTCTAAGGTCTGATCCCGTAAGCGGAATACTTGGTCATCAACATCCCAAGCATCCACTATGAACTGTAATAGCTCCGGTTGAGCTCGCAGATAAGAAGTGAGGAAGAACTTTTTGAGACCACAGTCTCTCAAAGCATTCATACATCCCTCATCCGCTATGGCCAAGGCATCTATGGCATCATGCTCCCTTTCTTTCCATTCCAACACCATTTTTGCTTGTTTCCTCCACCCACAAGGATGAATACATCATTAATGAAACCCTGGTAGGCTTACAAACCGGACAAATTTCAAAAATGATGGGTAAATTAAAATAAAAAGTTAGGTCGCGCAGTTGGTGCGACTGTTTCTAAAACAGTCCCGCCAATAGCGCGGCACCTTTGGGTAAATCACCCCATTGGCGCGGACCCGTGCCGGATACCCGCGCCAATGGGGCGCAACCCTAAATTTTAAAATCCCCCTTGCGGAGGCTCAATTAAGGAACAAAATGCATAAAACAAGTATGGAAATGGAGCTAAAGGAAGCACCTCTTACCTGGAACTGGCGGAATTTCAAATGGTTGCCCGGATTGGCGGTAATCGCTGCTCGAAGTTTGCTCCCCAAATGGACCACCACCACTATGCAAGAGGTAAAAAGTAAAAGTAATTCTATTTTTTACATTTTCACCATATTTATAGACTTTTTGACTTGTAATTAGGGTTAAAGAGTTCTTTTTTGAATATTTTAATATATTTTTGGTCGAAAATGGATTTTACGCTTGCTATTGGTGCTATGACAGGTCCTTTTTGCAACTTCGATGGTGAAACGAGTTGTATTTTATACTTTTTCGGACTCGGTAAATACACGAAAAAGTCACTATGGAGTCATCTTTCAGCTCTTTTCTGACTCGCTAAAAATGAAAAGATTGCCGGGTTTCCCCTCTTGACTCGTTAAACATAAATAAGAGGCAGTCGTCTTTAAACCCTTTTCCGACCGTGTAAAAACGAAAATATCGTCGGACCCTTGTCGTTTCAGGTTCGTTAATGGTTACGAAACAACGTGATGTTGATCGCTTTTTTACTTTTTCAGATCAATATCACTACTCGTGAAAAGTACTCCTCGATCGTAATGGTCAGGGGGTTCTTTCGAGCATTGTTTTATACTTTTTCGGGCTCGAGAGACACAACTTTACGAAAAAGGACCCCCCTGGAGTTTACTTTTTTGTTGTCTTTTCAAACTCTCTAAACAGGAAAAGACGCCGAGTTCTTCCTTTGTCAGACTCGTTAAAACTTAATGACATCGGATTCTGTCGCAATGACGCCTTACAAGCATATGCTATCCCCATCAAGCTTGCTAAAAATAACTGGGGTACTCGCCAGCAATGGTGGGGAAAATGGACCCATAATTATTGTCGTGTTGGCAGTTTGTCGCTCTTGAACATGGCACTTTTCCGCATTCGTGTCTGGGTGGGGACATCTTATCTTGTTTTTACACTAGCCTCTGTGGGTTTGGGTGATCCTATTTGACCTCTCATCTGCTCATTTCCTTGTCACCATGACCTCTGCTCATTTGATGTCAAATACTACCAAGTCCACTATCGTGCCGCCGATATGTTCAAGAGAAGTTGACCTCTGCAGAATTACAACCTCCCTCTGATACCTCACATAATTCTGAATCACCACAACATCTTTCCTCTGTCTCGTGTCAATGATGTGGGAAACGTTATGGCCCACCTTTGATCAAGGTCACTTCCTGTCGACTTCAACTCATTATCCAGGAAGCTGATCTAGAGACTCCCTTCGGTGCCTTGGAGCCTGCATGCCTCAATGGCAGGTTCTTCGTGTTCGACGAGAGGTTTTCATCATTGGCCTCCGATTGAATGATTCTACGGGTGTTCGACGCCAGATCATTGATTCACACACCGTAGATTGTACCTATAGTACCTTGAGGACCACTGTCATTATTGGTGGTACCTCTCGCATCTGTTAATAGTTTTCATTATTGACTGGTAATCAGACGATGTTCATGCATGTTCGACTTCAACTCATGTATTCGCATGCTTGAACTTGTACCCTGTTCGGGTCGAGATGGAGCGCAAGACCCTGGATTTTGTCTGTTGGAATCGAGGCTGCGATTTGTGGCTTGTTATGATCATTACATGACTCATTCACTGGATGGCTGCGACCATGCCTGAGTCTATTTATCGATCCTCTCTGGATGGTTGCGTCCATACCTTGGATCTAGATCATCATGTACTCTGCTATGGATGGTTGCGCCCATACCACATACATCATGTATTTGAGATATCAGTTGTACTTCTTTACGCAGGTTCTCCGGCGGCCATGTTTTCAGTCACGCATGTTCTTGTAAAGCATTTCACCCCTCTCTCTCTCTCGGGCCTCATGCTTTAAGGGGCATCTGTTACACAACAATTTGTCACCATTTGTCACCGTCCCTTTTACCCCTCACCCGCACACTAGAGGACTCATTCCAGGACCTGTGAGAAGTGACATGACCTGAAACCATTTGCATCATATTCCTCTAAATATGAGCTTCATTTGCCCTGAAGACATCTCCTGCAAAATCTCCATGAAAACAGCTCTTTTTTCATTAGCGCGGGTCCGCAGTTCACTGCCCGCGCCAATGAGGGAAATCCTCTAAAAAGGGCGCGCTATTGGCGCTCTGTCTCAGAGTCGCACTCGCGCCAACCGAATTGAGTAAAGTTTTCAACCAACAAACTCCCGAAGGTTCTCTTCAACCCATTCACCAACTGAATCTATGTTAAGCTAGGATGGTTTGGCTTCGAATCTCCATAGAAGGGAAAGTGGTTTGCCACCTTTCATGGAAGTTTCCAAGTGATAAAGCCAATCCCATGAATAATGTGGTTGATCCTATCTCTTTCTTCTCTATCTATAAAAGCTTGCCTCTATGCCTTGAGCAAGCTAGTCATAGTCATAGTTACAATAGCTCCAGTTCTAGCATAGTGATAGAGAGTTTGAAGCTGCAAGAGCCTTCTTTGCACCCATAAGGCCAAATCTAAGTAAGGAGATTCTTGTCACCCAAAGAGAGAGAGGCTTGTTCCTCATCCCAACAAGCTTTGCAAGACTTGTGTAGCTGACTACCCAGCCAAAGGAGGATTTGACGTCAGAACAATGGTTGTATTCTTCTTTGTTACTTATTAATAATAGATGACTATCATTATGGTTCCACTCTCATTGTCCTATGATTGATGTTGAGTTATATCTTTTCTGACTGATATATAATTGCATCTACTAGATTTTATGCTTGTTTTCGTGTTGTTCTTTGCATGTGCAGGTGTCCAATCACAGAGATCGTGGGGATCATGACCGACCAAAGCAAAGGAACGAGGGCGACATCTCTTCTACGAACACTAGCGTTGGAATCCAAGTAGGTTCTCACCATCTACTTTGTATTTGCAATTAGGAATTTGTGTGATAGCATTGTGTGATTGTTGCTAGACCCGGTCTGGGCTAGTAGGGATCGTCTCTGTCCGCAGAGAGGATTTACCTCCACAACACATGTGATGCCTGGAGACATAGAAACACTCATGGCAAGCAATCTGTCTGTCAAAAACCAAAACAAACTTGAGGAATGACTTGCAACATACCTTTGTGATTGATCCTGAAGGTTGCGCAATTTCTGTCGAGAGGTCGAGAGACTGACTGCCAAAACTGCGCAAGGCACAGTCCAGGCTACCAAGAGGCTAACTAACTGCTCAAACTATCCAATGCATAGTCTAGCCTATCCTATTGAGGACTGAAACTGCACAATGCGCAATTTCAGTCAGCAATGACATGCAACCAACAAACTGCATGTAGGTTTTAACCCTGTACAAAAATTACCTGCATACGAATTCTTAAAACACAGAAAATAAACAATGCAAGAGCATAACACATAAAACACGTATACATAGAGATTTTCTCCTGGATCCCAAAACTAGGACTACTAGCTTGATTTTTCATTATATTCCTTTCAATGTTACAATACATATTTATACATGCTGAAGAATCCAATACCATGGACCGAAAACCATCACGTCCAAAACCATGTGTGAAAACCATGCACAAAACCATAGGTAGGTCCGCCCAACCTAATATAGGGTCCAAAAAAATTTCCCCAGGGTGCTGCCCCGAACCCCGTAGGGGGGGCTACCTGCCCCCTTAAAACCCCTTGTGACCCCGTCACTGCACAATCGGCGCAACGAAGGGGGTGCTCCACCCCCCCTCTAACCCCCCAGTTAACTAGGGGAGCTAATCGTGGAAAGAATATAACACAACCCAACATTCTCCCACTTGTTGTTTTCTTTCCACAGGGGGGCACAGGAGAGCTTAGTCATTTATCTAGCCTTGCAACACCCATTGTTTATCTACGCCAAGAGAACTTCTTAGAGCTCACAGATGTTTTCAATGCATCTGCAATATTCTTCAAAGTGTCCACCTTTACCAGCAACACCTTTTTGTCTTCTATCATATCCCTCACAAAGTGATACTGAACATCAATGTGCTTTGCCTTTCAATGATAAGTAGGGTTCTTTGCCAAGAAAAATGCACTTTGGTTGTCGCAGTCTATCCTTATAGCTCCCTGTACTAACCCCATACTTGAACACAATCTCTGCAACTAGACTACTTCCTTGCTCGCATGAGTGGCTGCCATGTATTATGCGTCTATAGTTGATAGTGCCACTACAGATTGTTTCTTACTCATCCAACTAACTGCACCTCCAAATAGTTTAAACACATACCCACTTGTAGATCTTCTCTAATCCAGATCTCCAACCCAATCTGCATCAACAAAGCCATGGATATCCAAAACTCTGTCCAATCCTGGTCTTCCTTGGTAGCACAAACCATAATCACTAGTGCTATGCAAATACCTGAAAACCCGCTTCACTGTTGTCCAATGCTCCTTTCCTGGTTTTGACATAAACCTACTCAATGCTCCCACTGCATGTGCAATGTCTGGTCTAGTACAAACCATCGCATATATCAGGCTACCGACTGCACTTTCATATGGAACATGGGACATGTCCTCTTCCTCTTCTTGTGTCTTGGGACACTCTTCAATAGACATGCCTGAACTACGCACTACGCAGTCTCAGGGCTCAATCTTTTCCCCTAGCTACTGGAATTGCATATTGCGCAGTCACTGAGTCCCTCTTCCCAACATGTCATTTGTTTCGGGCTTAGTTGATGGAACTGAATGGATCATCTTAGTGTAGGGAGTTTTCGAATTGATGTCGTCTCGTCATGAGTGAATTGCAGGAACATGTACCATATCATGCCATGACAAGATGATAAAGAAGGAGAAGAAGGAGGGAAGCATGCTTAAATACTCTCTTGTAACTAAACTTACAAGTTTGTGACCATTGTCCAAGACTTGAGACTATTGAAGATTCCTTATCACCAAACCATGCAGAGGTGAAAAGAAAGCATCTTCAAGAAGACATCCAGCACTCAGCAGCAACAATGGCTTAACATTGCCACATCATCAAGCAGTCCATGTCAGTAGTGTCATGTCATGTCAGGTCATGCGTGGTCATATGCCACATCACTATTGTGGATCATGTATATTGTAATGAAAATGTATTGTAAAGTGAAAGTCTAATGGACACACATGGAATGTAAAGAGTCATGTAAGTTAATAAGTCATAAGAAGTCCAACAGTCATGTGGGTATTCAAAGAGTCACCCTTGGTTATATATACTCCCTCATTGTATGAGCAAAGGACTTTTCACCTTGGCTCCTCCCGCAAGGCATTAGAGAGATAAGCTAGTTCTTTGAGGAGCAAGGAGTGGCTCCAATGCTCCACTACTGGAGCTAGTGATGTACATTGTAAACATGTGTCTTGGAAATTTTACTTAATAACAGAAGCCTTCAAGGCCAACACGTTCTTCATGCATTGATTATGAATGTTTGTAAGACTATTCTATGGATGTTTGTATTTCATGTTTCATTTCACATGTGCTAAGATAGTTGAACTATTTCAGTTGTTTTAGTACTTATCTTATTGATATTATGTTGTAATGGTTTTCATTGTCGTTCCATCCCTCTAGATTATTCCACATGATATTAGGTAGATCTTTCTTCACTCGTATGTTGTAACAATTGTCACATCTTCTGTGGACTATTCCGTTGGATGTTAGATGGATCCTTCCGGTTCATGTGTCTCTCTTATTGGGTGGTAATACTACCTCTCACTTAGAGGCTCACTTTTCTCCCCTCTCCGCAGTAGAAGAACCTTGACACATTTACAACTGAACACTCACTAGGCACACCTTCTTGCTTTTTGAAGACACCATTGCATCTCTCTCTCTCTTACTTACAGTTAGAGCCAAGGCATATCTTTAAGATATATGGCAACTGGATGGGGCTCCTACACCAAACGATGTGATGTCTAATTGGGACTTCACACAAGGGAGACCCCTTGATTGATGGATTTCCAGCACTGTCAACAAGGAAAAAACATACAACATAAGCCTAATGAATTTCCTTAATTTCCATATTCCCATGCACTAACCCTTAGCTGACCATCATGCGTTGTGCTCCTCCATAAAATTCCAAACTTGTATCCAAAACACTACTCCAAAAATACTTTAGCCTAGATTCCACTACAATGGGGCCTTTGATCCCCTAGCCTTTATTTCCAAGTTCTTGGCCATTGTAACCCATATGCTTCAAAGTGCTTATACCCTTGGAATACAATTCAAAACTACCAAAATACTCTTTTTTTGAATTATAAAGAGAAAGGTTTTTAGAGGATGTGCTTACTTTGTTGTCTTAATCATGGTGCAATCATTCATTGTAGAAGTGAAAGGTTTTGTCTCTTCCTTCATCACTTGGATTTCTACTTGAAATTGTAATAACTTATCCTCCTCAATTCTGAATTATTTTATAATCATGTCATCATTGAAGTACACTTCTTTTCTTGGTGACCACCCAATTAATTGACCTTCTCTCCCAACTCCATAAGTTGAGCACTAAAAAATCCTAGCTCTTCATAGTATTGTTGATGTTTTGTCTCTCACCAATTGTTCCCTTTCTAAACCGATAATATAATTTTGAGTCTATGACTTATACCATGAGCCTTGAATCTTCTTTTATTCTTGCTACAACTTATCCTTTAGTTATTGGTCCTCTTCATTGGTCTGCCCATTTATGGCTTCTAAATTTTCTAGCCTCTCTATTATCAAATCCTTGCCTATTTTTAATTTGCTTCAACATGCACTCGTTGAGTATGTAATGCTCTAACACCAAGTTTATCTGTAAATCACTCAACCTATGGCAAAGATAATTCACTATTACTAAGGTATTACCTTTTTAAATGCAAAAATTAAATGTTCTTTACAATGTTAGCTTATTTAACCTTGATGTGTCATGTATCTATCAATTATTGTCATGTAATTATCTTATGACTATGTTATCGTTGTATTCATATTTGAGTATGCATCTAAACAAGGAATTTAAAACAATAAAATCATGCAAGCACATAACACGAAACATGAAGGATTTATCATAGAAGCCCCAATGGGAAAACCAACATTAAGGGTGGGGGTGGGGGGGACTAATAGATTACAACAAAGGATCTCGTAGCTTTATTATTCCTTTGCAAATGACTTAGGGTTGAGGAAAGAGAAATGCCCTCTCTACTCTTAATACACTCAGCGAGGGAAACACCAGTACACAATAGAGATTCTTATTTTTTATGGATTGTGACCAAGCATCACTAGACAAATTTCTACCTTCTTCTTGGAGAGGAATCGCCGCTTTAATTCTCCAATGTTTTAAGTGTTGTGACAACAATTATGTCTTTTCATTTGTACCAAAACTCGGGCTCTGGCAATGGCTCTAATTTTAGAAAAAATTATTTGCAGATGGTGCCTAGTAATTAGTTCTCTTTCTTTCCAAGAAGCACATCTGATTAGCTTCCAAGTGCAACAATGACCTACTTCCTAGATTATCTTTTTACTCTTTGCATCGTAATTAATGGCACCATAAATCAAACCATATTATAGGTTGATTTTAAGTTGAATATTAAATAATGCATGAATAAAATCACTACTTCTCTCCTCTTCCTCCCATAGCACATTTCCTCTATTAGATTAATAAAACCACAATGAGAAAAGTGAGTCAAAGAAACCCTTTATTAGGAATGAGCCTACAAAGAGGAAGATTAATTCTCTTCTCTTCCTTTAATTCCCTTTTTCTTTTGAAGAACCAAAATCCTCCTCTAGTTTCTTTCAAGTCCAACCAATGTAGGAACCACCTTCATATAACATCCAACCTATTCCCATGAATGAACAAACTAACCCATGGAACATGTTTTCATTTTCCAAACTCCCTTTTATTTTTACTACTCGTGATATGTAAAATTCCAACAACTTCCCACTATTTTCCAAGAGATGATTACAGTTTCCTTGATGTTTCATGAGAAACTTTGGCTTTTCCTAGATTTTTTTTACAGTAATGAGTAGATTTTCTATTAAATATGCACTCCGTCATAGAAAAATACCTAAGAAATGTTTACATTGTAATCCAAGATATGGGTTCTTTAGGGAAGAACAAAATAGAATAATCAAAATATTCATATAGTAGGCTTTTGTTGACATACATTTTACCAACTATGCGATAACTCTAAACATGACAAAACTGACTAGACAAAAACACAACTTTGCAATATGAGATCATTTGACAGAGGGGGATCAATAGACATTTTATCTAGCTAACCTATGAGAGTCGCTCATAATGTTGTATTTATCACCTTCATTCCTCTGAATTTGAAGCTCAACCATTTGTCGACGAAGGGCATCAATCTCATCTTCCTGACGATTCACTTGGGCTTGAAGCTTTTGCATTTCCTCCACTAGGAACAAGATAGTGTTGGATTGTTGGAGAATCTTCCATTGGAGGTGTCTACTTTCAGCTTGATAATTAATAGGGAGTGTGTGGGTAAAGATTGCATGTGTTGTTACAACTTGAGTCCTCAGACTTATAACCCATGTGCTCCATAATAGTCAGGGAAAAGGAAAAAGTATTGGTTTCCAAAAAAATAGAATGACAGTTGGGCCAAAAGGAATATTCTAAGGGACCAGAAGAAGGGACGATTGAAGCTGAGGGAGGGTGAGGTTAATCAAAGTATAAAAGACTCCCCGAATGGGATGAAGAGCAGGATTAGACCCAACAGAGAGTCGAAAGTAGGACTATATAGAGAATAATATTGAAATTAACTTCTAAACTGATAATTGGATACCTTCATAACACCAAAATGCCCAAATTGGCATGAAGACTCTCATGCGACAACTTCCATCTTGTAGAAATATCGTGATAGAATTGCAACTGCTCAAGAAATTTAATCTAGATCAAGAGACACAATTCTACTCTACTGCTCTGTGGAAATTAATTCACAAAAAAAAAAAAAAACATACATAGACATGCAACAAGAACAACCACAAGTACACAGTGATTTCTAGGGGAACCCAACTAGGAAAACCCCCTTCGCTACTTTCCATTAATTCATATGAAAAGAAAAACAATTATAATGTCTTGCTTCAACTCTGAAGCACACCCTGCATTGTAATCTTGTTCTCATTCTTCCTGACCTGCTCTAGCCAAAACTTAGCCAATTCAAGCCTCAACCAACCTCTTATTTCCTTTCACAATCCTAGAGGAATTAACCCCTAAAGACTAGGACAAATTCCCTATTTCCTTTCGCAATAGCTTGAGGAATTGATTACTTGCTCAGTGCAAAAGCATTGTACATGAAAAATTATACAAATATCAATACAAACATCTCTTTTCCTCCACCTCAACTAGGAAATTTTAATTCCATGCATGAATGGGTCTGTTTTGAGTTAATTGACTAGTTAACTCGGAGATCACTGAGTTAACAATAGTTCTACTACTCAACTGACCTTCAACTTACTCAACTAGTTACTTGAGCTCATTTAACTAAGTTCAATTAAAAATAACTAAACTAGATTGCTAAATTTTAGCAATCACTACATGTATAATTCCACTTCTAGCCTATAACTCGAATTTACTGAGTTAACTAGTAGACAAGGCAATGTCACTCTAGCTAACTACCATCCAAGTCATCTTGTTGATGTGGTAAATTGAATTACTAAATTCGACTAAGGCATAAGTCAAAATTGGGACTTCTCTTGCTACATTTTTAACACTCCCTATTAGCAAGAAAAGTGCTTTGCACAACCGATATCCAACTCCTATGGAATGTATTGTAGCACTACCTCTCATTATTTTTGTTGCTACTACAACAACTACAACTAAGAAGCATCCAAAATACTAAACCAATTGGGTCTCTAAGCTGCAACTATCTCCTAAGTATTTGACTACTACTAGTATTTGCATTGTCTACAGGGAAAACTACATTTTTGTTGATTATGCACTGTGCCTCCTACACTCCTATCAATAGTGTGTTGTGCTCCTTAGCATCTGATTACAATTGTCGCTCAAGATTTGACTGCATCAACTGAAATTGATCCTTTTGATATTGAATATTGTGGGTCCATGTGGCAAGAGTAATGATCGATGAGAAGAGTATATTGTAACTATTTTTGCTCTCCTATGGACCTTGCTCAAATATTTTCAACTCTAGGAATAAGGCTCTACATCGCCCACCTCACTCTTAGAGGTATAGTTGCATGCAAATTGAACTCTGATATACTCATACTATTGTTGCTACTACTTTGTTGATGCTTCCATGTTGTCGTTTTATCTACTGCAATAATGAGTCTAATCTCCCCAGATCATGAAGTACTATCTTCCATAGGGTTGGTCCCTCTGAAACTAGACTCCCTCTGAGTCTCGGTATCCTCGTGGGAAATCTCTCTGCTCCCTCCTGGAAACTCGCATTGTCCTCCTGCACTAGAGAAATTCTTGCACCAAAAATATGTTATTCAAAATTTCTCTAAGAGAAGATCAGGAACTTGGTTTCCATTCTGATTTCGAGCTTTGATACCATGTAGACATATGGGGATAGAATTGCAAATTCTCAAGAAATTTAATCTAGATAAAGTGACATAATTCTACTCTATTGCTCTACATAAATTAATTCACAATTTAGAACAACATGCATAGACATATAACAAGAAAAAACATAAGTGCATAGTGATTTCTAAGGGAACCCAACTAGGAAAAACCCCTTGGCTGCTTTGCACGAATTCAGATGAAAAGAGAAACAGATACAATGTCTTGCTTAAACTCTGAAGCACACCCTCCATTGCAATATTGTTCTTTTGCTTCTTGACCTACTCTGGCCAATACTTAGCCAATTCAAGCCTCATCCAACCTCCTATTTCCTTGCAAAATCCTGGAGAAATTAGCCCCTAAAAAATAGGAGAAATTCCCTATTTCCTTGCGCAATAGCTTGAGGAATTGATCACCTACTTAGTGTAAAAGCACTGTATACTCAACAGTATACAAATATAAATACAAACATGCCTTTTCCTCCACCTCAACTAGGAAATTTGAATTACATGCATGACTGGGTCTATTTTTAGTTGATTGACTAGTTAACTGAGAGATCATTGAGTTAACAATAGTTTTACTACTCAACCTGATCTGGATCTTGGGGGGAGGCCCCCAAGATCTGAAGAACTGCAATGCTAGAAAGAAAATGACAAAACAAAACCACAAAGAAACTTTTTATTAAAACCGATAATAACTATAAAGGCTACATTATGGCGGACAATCTGTCCTTTTACAAAATACGACTTGTTACTTATAGTATTTTTCAGTTACAATACCACGGGTCAATTCCATGGGTGAATGAATACCATGGGTGGATGTCACAATACCATGGGTTAATTCCATGGGTGGATGTCACAATACCATGGGTGGATGTCACAATAACATGGGCAAATACCATGGGTGAATGAATACCATGGGTGGATGTCACTTACAATACCATGGGTGGATAAATACCATGAGTGGATGCCACTTACGATACCATGGGTAAATTCCATGGGTGGATGAATACGATGGCTTGATGCCATTTTCCATTCGGATCATTCCTCCCTCCTTAAGAAGAAATGGTCCCCATTGCGTGAAGTTCCCTCCTGCAAAGCCTTTGTTGAATATGAAGAGCCACTGAAGAGAAGGGTTTTATGTGGTTAACCCATAACCATGATGAACGAAGATCTGAGGATAGAGATACCTTGTAATGCTTGTGACCAATTGTGATACTGACAGTGTACGACCTAGCAAATGGACTTCGATGAAGTGTGGGTTTGTGGATGACCATAACCATGAAAAACAAATATCTGAGGATAGATATACCCTGTAATGCTTGTGACCAACTATGATACTAACAGTGTGCGACCTAGCAAATGGACTTCGATGACAAGGCTTTTGTGCAATTGACCCATAACAATGATGTTGGTTGTTAATGAAGTAGCAAGTGCCTACATAGCCTGGGGTGGGAGGTTACGACTCCAAATAACCCAAGTCGAATGCTACTATGCTGAAACTGATGAATGTGAAGCAAGTGCCTACTAAAATGGGGTGGGAGGGCACGTCTCCAACGCGAACCCGCTCTGAATGTTGCTCCGGAATTAAAATGGACATAAATCAGAAAATATAACTCAAAATATTTATTATAACCTGTCTTTGGAAGCAGAAGGACCATTTTTCATCTTCCCATGTGTTGGAAATACTTATCTAGACACCCTAGAATCTCCGATTTGAACTGCAGTTTTTCTACCGTCACAAAAGTTCTGAAAAAATAGTTGATTTTAAATCAGCAATATCTTCCACATCCGAACTCCGATTCGACCCTTTTTTTTTTTTTTAATTGGGTGATTTTTCAATAGGATCTCATATCTATAATCCTTTTTCTAAAATTTTGTACAAAAACTTCAAAAAATGATAGGAGAGTCACGTCCACTAGTTATCATCAAGAAAAAAATCTACAACATAGCTGATTTTAAATCAACAATATCTCCCTCAACCAAACTCCGATTCGGCCGATTTTTTTTTTTTATTTTGGTATTTTTTAACAAGGAATCCGGATATTTTATTTGATTTTGTAAATATTGTACCAAATGTTTCAGATATGATCTACAAACTCGCCGCCCAAAAGAAAAAATTCCTGCAAAAAAATGAAAAAGGAAAAATTCTTCCTGCTTGGCCCAAGAAAGTGCTTTGTGGAGGTTGTAGCATGTGCCTGAAGTTTGTTGAATATTGCTGCAAAAATTTGAAACTGAAATATGCATGAAACCCTCATTCCCATGGAATTGTAACCTACTCTGATACCACTGATATAGATCTTGAGGGGAGGCCCCCAAGATCTGAAGAATTGCAATGCTAGAAAGAAAATGACAAAACACACAGTAAATAAAACCAAAAAGAAACTTTTTATTAAAACCGATAATAACTATAAAGGCTACATTATGGCAGACAATCTGTCCTTTTACAAAATGTGACTTGTTACTTATAGTATTTTTCAGTTACAATACCACGGGTCAATTCCATGGGTGAACGAATACCATGGGTGGATGTCACAATACCACGGGTCAATTCCATGGGTGAATGAATACCATGGGTGGATGTCACAATACCATGGGCCAATTCCATGGGTGGATGTCACAATACCATGGGTGGATAAATACCATGAGTGGATGCCACTTAAATTACCATGGGTAAAGTCCATGGGTGGATGAATACGATGGGTTGATGCCATTTTCTGTTCGGATCACAACCGACCTTCAACCGATCCAACTAGCTACTTGAGCTCAGTTAATTGAGTTCAACTAAAAATAACTAAACTAGATTGCTAAATTTTTCCAATCACTACATGCGCAACTCTACTTCTAGACTATAACTTGAATTTACTTAGTTAACTAGTAGACAAGGCCTAGCTAACTTCCATCCAAGTCATCCTGCTGATGTGGAAAATTCAATTACTCAATTTGGCTAAGGCACAAGACAAAATTGAGCCTTTTCTTGCTAGATTTATAACACATCTGACATAACCACCTCTATCAATAGAAAGGAGGATTGGGAGTGCATAAAGAGGCAGAGGGGCTTCGAATTCAAAAAAAAGGATGATAGAGAAGTCAAGAAGGTGCTTATAATTGGCCACAAGAACTGCCTAAGATACCACCATTGAGCCAAAGAAGAACAATTCCCAACTCCATGCCAAGTAGCATAGATAATCAAGGATGAAATTGTGCAAGATAAGCCCTAGAATTTTGAACTTGAGAGTGTTAATTAGCATACTCCTTTCACAAATTAGAGTAGGAGTCCCTTTCTATTTTCAAATTTCACATAACCTCTTAAGATTATGCAAACTTAAAGGGTACCCTGACGTCCACAAAGGAAAACCAAGCTCCCATACAAAAACCAGAATCCTAAATCATGTGTATTTGTCTCATTACCACCCTCCATGAATATAAGTTTAGGACCTAAGAACTCACACACCATAGAAATCCCATTAACCATGAATTCCATTAATGTTTGCCACCATGTAGTCTCGAAGCATCCTAGTGCAAGAGTGTAAGAATAAATGAGGAATTATCATGCTATTGAGCTCGCCATATGCGAGGAATGAAGTGGCGCATGGCATGCATGCCCACTGCCAGCCAACTCAGTTATGCCAACATGAACGTATCACATAACCTCTAACTAGTTATTCAAATTGTTGAAGGTGGTAAGGAACTTATGAAAGTGAAACTTAAGGATCCCAACAAAATATTTTTCTATGTTCCCAAACTCATGAATACTAATGTTGAAGCAATGAATAGGGACATGCATGGTGTTCATGATGGAATGGTTTTCCATTTGGACTTACCATTGATGACGATCTCCCCTGTCTCTAGTAGACAATCATGATTTTCTTGTTCATCAACTTCCTTGTTTTGATTGCTATAGAAGGCCTTGCCAGATAAGGAATTCAAGATACTAAGAATTCTATAGAGAATAAGACTTAGATGGTTATTCTTAGGAATACATCTAATGTGTAAATGTTGAATGGTGATAAGGGAATCTCCCAAAATTGCTTGGAGTGTTCCTTATCCTTAGCCAATTAAATACCAAGTAGGAGCTCATACATTTCAACCAGATTATTCATCCTCTTGCCAAGTCATCGGTAATACTTTACTTCTTGATTTCTATCGAGATTCAAGAAAATCCCCCCCCCTTGCCACCCCATTCCTATACTATTATGAAACATAACATGATTGGTTAGAGGGTCCATGTGTAGACACTTTATCTATCCACAACATATTTCACATAGGTTGCCACTTTCTTTATCACAAGGAACTTACTTCTATTATAGAGAATAAACTTTATTATGGAGTAGAGCATGTCATGTGCTTCAAATACTTTTGGCCCTTCCTAATCTAGATCTCTTCAACTATTGAAATTATCCAAGATCTTTTACTTATGTGATGTTATAATAATTGCATTTAAAAGAACATAAAACAATCACATGTGCATGCTTAAACAAGAGGAAACATAATGACGATTAGCAAATCAAGAACAAAACACATTGATAACGGAGTTCACCCAGTGTGGGTTACGTCTCTAGGCCCGGTGTCAAGAGAGTGGAGGTCGCTTCATATAATTGTTGCAAATGATGATGATGTACATGGCAGGTTCTTTGTCATAACAAGGACAAATACCCTCAACAAGAGTGGTGTGTCTCTCCACGAGACATTCTCCCTATGGGAAATCTCACTCAAAATGGGTCTTCCTTCAGCATGACAAGCTAATACATTCTCACAATAATGTGGCAACAAGTATCCCTCAACATAGTGTTACACAGGGATCTCAACAATAAGACATCATCTCAACAAAACAAAAGGACGCATAACATAACTGCATCATATACCTCCACTTTAAAAGATATCCAAAAATGCAAAGCTCAGCTGCTGAAATTTACTGCACCACTGAATGCCTAGTGATGAGTGGTGTAAAATCGACTGTAAACTTGTCCAATTCTAACACCGTCAAATTTTGGACCCTCGGGAATCTTGAAGATTCCCTCAAAGATTCCTTCTTGAAGATCGCTAGAAAATTCGTTGCTCGGATGAAGATTTTGAGCACATCATTACACTCCTTGGGAAATTCTATGAAGAATGAGTATAAAGCCTGCTACATTCCAACACTAGCAAAATTCAGTGTCCAAGGGAATCTTTAAGATTCCACAATATTTTTCAATGATTTTGTGCTACTAGGCACCTTCATTTCTGTTGCTCAGATGGAGATTTTGACTGCACAATTGGAATCGTAGCATGTGTCATAATTTTTTGGTTTTAATTAACATGTCGTTTCATTTTGTGAATAACCGTTGCATGGTTTTGGCTAATGATTCATGTGTATGGTGTATAGTTTTGGTAGGCGAGGTCCACTCCACGCAGCCCCGACTCAACCCATTTGAGTATCATATATTAAAACCATTCTCAACTTCACATGACTTTCCAATATAACCTCATTTGACTATTTCGTTGGTTGGCATATAACAACGATTTTAATGAGATATAGTTATCATATTTAATATGGCATCAACCAATATATTTTTTTCCCGAAAAGAAAAATCGTAATTTTCATTAGCATAGAAAATTACATGTTGTAAATGCCCTTGGCATATGTTGTAAAGTGACCATGTTCATCTGTGAAATGTTGCAGAACTAATAAAAAACTTACAAAAAACCCCCTGAACGGGTATACTGATAGAGTTCATATACAGAATTATTTACATATCCAAAAACTGTTCATAAATATTAACAAAAAAGTGTTGAATCTAGGGCCTATCTTCCCTCTATATATCTTGGTCTATATACGGTCTATGGTAGTACTGATAGACCTGTGCAGGGGTGTGCTCTCTGATTAGCCATTCTCCTCGAGGATGATTCGTTGCCTCTTTCGATAACCTGTCCGTGGCTGCATTACGTTCCTTGTAGATATGAGTACAAGAAACAAGATCAAATTGTGATTTTAAAAATAAAACATCATCCAAAATTGTTTTGAGCAAATATGCATGGCATGTTGTAGTGCAATTGAACCAGTTTATGACCATCTTAGAGTCCCCAAATATATGTAGTTGTCTGCAATTTTTGGAAGTAGCGAAATGTAACAGATGGTGGAGGGTCATGAGTTTAGCGTAATTGTTAGTGCCATCTCCCATCCCTAGGCTGATATGGTAAAAATGTAATTTGGATATGTGAAGTATGATGCCTCCGCCGCAACCCTATTCTTGAGCTACACCATCGAAATAGGCCCAGGGTTTCTCTCTATCTATGACCTCTGGTGTAATGTGCCTTGTCCGGGTGACCTGTGTCTCCTCTAGGATTTCAAGGTAGCTCTTACAAATCTTTGGAATAATCTGAGCCCAAACAATTTGTTTCCCCTAAAAAATAATATTGTTTTTGCAAATCCAAATGTGCCAGGACACTATGAGAGGCAAGTTCTGAGCTTTCAGGGGCGTTGCAATGTCCCACCAGTTGTTCCAGGCCATAATCATGTCATCCTCGGTCCATGAATAAGTTATTTTAAGAATCTAAAGGACTTGTGCCTAGACATGTTGAGAAGTTGGACAAGTAAGGAAAAGGTGATTGGTAGTTTCCTCCTCGTCTTTGTAGAGAACACACCATGTAGGTCTCGGGAATGCCCATTTCCTTAGGTTTGTTCCAGTCGGAATTTTGTCTGCAATGATGTTCCACATTAGTAATCAGGAACGTGGAGGACCATGTAGCTTCCAGATATTCTGCCACCAGCTTTTCAGTACTTCAGGTTTGTGTCTAGCATGTATTGTTATATATCCGTCCTTTGGGGAATAGGTCCCATTCTGTGCTAGTCCCCAGAGCAGCTCATCCGGCTCATCCCTTAACCTCACATGAGATTCTGATAAGGCCCTCAAATAGTGCCACCGAGTAGGGATATCTAATGTTGTCCCTGATAACCAAACTTGCTGATATACAGATGTGTTTGAGGGTTCCCATATATGTGCTATATTGTAGATATCCTTTTGGTTCAAGTTGGAAATCAAGTCCAGTGGGAGAAGATGGGAGTTTCCGCATCCAATTCATGGGTCTATCCCAATACGAGCAGACCCTCCATTGCCAATCCTCCATGTGAGTCCCCTTCTAATAGTGGGGAGGGTATTTAACACTGCCCTCCAGATGACAGAAATACCCTTCCTGTTCCAAGATGGTAGTCTTAGCCAATCCTGCACTGGGATCAGCCAGATGTATTTGTATATGATCACTTCTGACCAAAGGCTCCTTTGCTTCAGGAGTAGCCATCCCAGTTTGGCCGCAAGAGCCTGGGCGAAGGCAGATAAGTTTTTTAAGCCCTGCCCACCCCACTTTTTGGGGATATCAATGCTGCTCCATTTGACCCAAGCATATAGTTTCCCCTCTTTATTCCACTTCCATAAGAAGTTGTAACATATTCTCTAAATCCTTAGTATAATTCCTTGTGGGATCCAGGCCAAGGACATCCAATAAATCGGTGTGGCTTCGAGGACAATTTTGATAAGCACCAATCTGCTAGCCCTGGATAGTAGTCTGTGGCTCCATATATTTAATCTTATTTCTATCTTTGCGATCAACCAAGTCTAGTCTATTATTTTGTATCCATCTGATTTTATCCTAAATCCCAAGTACTTCAATCCATCCTCCAGGGACTGAATTTGAAAAGGGAAGTTTTGAAGAGCAAGAATGGTTTCCTGTTGAGTACATCTTGATAGGGAGATGGTGGATTTAACCTGATTAATCTCCATCCCTGTGGCAGAGCTGAATAACCTCAGTATCCCTGTGAAGGTGTTGATGTCCTGTATGCCCCCATCCAGAAATATGAGGATGTCATCAACAAAGAGGAGATGAGTTAATGTGCATTGGTCTGTTATCTTGAGACCCATGAGTCTCCCCGCACTCTTCTCTGAGGCAATCTTTCTGTTGAGTCCTTCCATGACCAATAGGAATAGTAGGGGGGATAGGGGACATCCTTGTCTGAGTCCCCTCTCAGCCCAGAAGGAGTGGGAGGCAGATCCATTGATTAAAATTGCAAAGGAAACCGAAGTAATACAGCACATGATCCATCAGATGAAATCTGGTGGGAAGCCCAGATGAGTGAGTAACATCCAGAGATATAGCCAGTTGACCTGGTCAAATGCCTTTGAGAGATCAATTTTTAGCATCAATCCTTTGAGTTTCTTCAGCTTGATAGAGTGGAGGGCCTCTTGTGCCGTGCCAATGGCCTCATGAATTTGACGGTTTTGTAAAAAGGCAAACTATTCCAGGGAGATATGATCTGACAGGATAGGTTTGATACAATTAGCTATGATTTTATAGAGGTAGTTGCAGAGGGATATAGGTCAGAAATCATTAAAGGATAGAGGAGAGTCCAGTTGGGGATGAGGGCTATGAAGGTGGAGTTTATTGGCTCATGCATTCTGCCCAAGATACGGATTTCTTCGACTACATCAAGAAGGTCAAGTCTAATGATGTCAAAGAAGGTGAGGTAGAACTCCACTGGCCATCCATCTGGCCCCAGACTTTTATCCCTTTTGAACCATTTCAGAGTGCTCTCTAGTTCCCCCAAAGAGACAGGTTTATTGAGATCCTCCAGCAAGTCTAGTTCCACGAATCGGGGAAAGTACCCTGCGATGCGGATGATATCAGCCAGTGTAGCAACTGGAGGGGATTTGAACAACTGATTGAAATGAGCAATGCCCAATTAAGTCAGCTGAGGATGAGTATTTATCGTCGATCACTGATCCGAGGGCATCTGCCAAATCGTGTTGCTGGATTTTCTTCCATTGGCAAAATTGTGGAAGAACTTGGTGTTGCCATCCCCACCTTGTAACCAGATGGCCCGGCTTCTGAGTCTCCAAGTTTCTTCCCGGGCCAGTAGTGATGAGCCTCATTATTGAGTAATTATATGGGCCTTAATTGGACTTAATTCACCTCCTAGCTTCGTCAAACCAACTATTCTCACAACTTATTGCATACTCTTGATTATATTTTGTTTATGAAATGAGTTAGAGTTGGATATTAGGCTTTGTGGTCTAATGTGCATGTAATACAGGAATAAAGGATAAAGTCAAGGAAAAATGCAAGTATAAAGGATAAAAACAAAGAATTATGGAAAATACCTTGGTAAAGACTCGAATGGGACAAGGGAAAGTAACTATAGGAGGTAAATCCTCCTCATTTACTACCCTCCATTCGAATATTCCACCATCAACTCAGAATGCACACAACCATCACTTTGAAGACTAAAAGACAGCCAAGCAAGGGAAAGGGATAGAAAATAGTTTATCTTAAGTTGGGAGCCAAGCCTCCCTAATGAGAAGGAAGTCATTAGAGACTTCAAATGTATAAATAGAGAGGCTTAGGACCTCAGTAGGATTCAAACTTCTATTGTAAAACTTTTTTTATTTCTGAGGTGCAAAGACTTGTGACAGTTTGCTCTATAATCCATGGTTTTTATAATAAGAATGAGTTTTGTTTAAGCTAGCTCTCAGTTAACTGCGAGGGCTGAAGCTCTTGGGTTAGGGCCTGACCCAAGCAACCAAAGCTCCTCTTTACTATACAAGTATGCTAGCATATATTTCTGTTCTATTTATTTGCTTAAGTAGTTTCATGGTTTTCTGTTCATTTGCTTAAGTAGTTTCACTTTTGTTACAGCAGGATAGATTAGGTTATTCGTGGTTTTCTTGATTCAGTTTCTTCAGTAGCTTCATTTACTTCAGTTTACTTCCATTTATGCCTTCTTTCAGTTCATAGGTTAGTTAGGAGAAAAATATCACTGTCAGGTTGTGCGCAGGTGCCTCGGCCTCATCTCCTCCCTCTCAGATCATGACTTGAGGAAGGGAACCTTCAGCAACCCCAAAAACACAGGTTTTTACTTCTCAGATGAGCTATGGAGTTTGTTGTTTGACGCAGTTATTAGTTCACCATCACTGGTTTTCTCTGTCATTTTCGTTTAAAACCACCTTCAGCACATTCCTCCTACATCGCTTCCTCGTCGTCCGATCACTAACAAACCTTCACAATCACCGTCTGATTCAATATTTTATCCAATTGTTGCC
Source organism: Pinus tabuliformis (assembly GCA_031772625.1). NCBI lineage: Eukaryota > Viridiplantae > Streptophyta > Pinopsida > Pinales > Pinaceae > Pinus > Pinus tabuliformis. The sequence continues at coordinate 155,065,108 of CM062812.1, forward strand.
TCACGTGGAGTCCACCACTTTCTTTATGAGCTTTAAGTCCCCACCGTTGATCTGCATCGCCTTATCTAATTGCTATCGTGTCACCTCCACACCTTTAGGTGCTTTAAACCCCCACCGTTGATCTGCATTTCCTGATCCGACGGCTATCGCGCAATCTCACGCGGATTAGTGCACGAACGTTATACGCCCGTGAGCACGCGACAAAAGTGGTTTTCTCGTGCTATGTGTCACGCAGTAAGGCTAATCGCGTGAAATTTCCAAATACTGCTTACAACCTGAAGGGCGCGCTAGAAACTACTTATCGCCTTAGAAACCCACTCCCTCATTTCCGCACATTTATTTTCCCCGTGATATGATCTCTGTCATCCTTCTCTTGACTTCACCTGCGCGATAATATCTTAGCCGTTCATTGCTCCTGCTAGCCTCATCCGTCCATCTCTTGACTTCATCCTCGCGATTAGATCTCGGCCATTCATCTCCTTTATTACCTTGATTCGTCCATCCACTCACTTAACTCCTCGCAATACAATCTTCACCGTCCATCTTTTTTTCATTGATCGATCCAATGGTCCCTATGCGCTACTACGTCTTTACATCTGCTTTCCATTGATTTTGACCTCCGATTTCTTTTTCTGCTTGAAATTCGATTTAGCCTAAGTTTCTTTGCTGCAACGTAGTCTAGTTTAATGTTTTTTTACTTCTACAACTGAGATAGTAGCCTTAGGTTAGTGACTGTTTTAGAAATTCTGCTTAGCATAGTTGTTTAATTGGTTAGTTAGGTTATGGTATGGTTTAGAATTTCATGTTGTTTTCTTCATTACTGTAGTAGAGTAGCTCTCTCTTAGAATAGGTTTGCTCTCCTTCCATCAAATAATTAATCTTCTTCTGACCCTATAGAAGTTTGGCTTGGAACCCCTGGGGTCTCTTGCCAGAAAAACAGTGACAACAGGTAGGACCTTCACTTCTACTTGTGCATATAGCACTGTCACCTCCAAGTTTGTACGAACCCCGAGTTGATAAGTAAAGCTGGTAGCCCTGGGAGTTGCAGCACTATTGTTGCAATACCTAGGCTCATCACTTTTTGGTGTCGTTGTCGAGGAGGTGTCTAAGTATAAGTAATTACTGCTTTCTTCTATTTCTAGTCTCCAAACTTTCTTTTCTTCTACTTCTAGTCTTTAACTTTCTTCCATTAGTTTATTTCTGCAAAAGTAGTCTAGTTTCTTTCTTTCTTTCAGTTGTCATTATCTGCTTTCCTTTCCTTTCTAAAAGTAGTTTCTAGATTTAACAAAATATTACAAAAACCAATCCAAAAACATTTCCTTTCATGCCTCGTAGGATTAGGGACACTTCAGGGCAATTCTTGTCAAATACCCCCGTTGCATCCAATAGGAAACATTCTCTCTTATTCAATGACAGTGAATTCGAAGACCCTTTAGGTGAGAAACCTTACCTATTTGAGGAACCTACAGAAGAAGAAGAAGAGGAAGAACCCATTCCTATTGAACCAATGGCTGGAAACCAAAATGACAGGAGAGATAGAGAGAGAATTGAGAGTGCCTTACCCATCAGGGAAACCAATGGGGACACCAAGATGAAGAATATAAGCCCCTTTGCTCTACCTCATTTCCATGGCCTGACCACAGAGGACCCTAATACTTTCCTATTTGAATTTGTTGTTATATGTCGAACCTATGACTATACTGATGATGAGCAAAAGTTAAAACTATTCCTATCTACCCTCAAGGATGCAGGATTGCATTGGTTTCATGGGTTTACCTAGAGATAGCATCACAACTTGGGCTCAAATGCAGCAAACCTTTAACAAAAAATATAGGCACTACTGTAGGTGAAAGGATACTAAAGAATAGATTTTCAAGATGACCATAGGCCCAAATGAATCTTTAGAAGATTATTAAGAAAGATTCCAGTTCAGTTACAAAAGGGCTAGGTGCACACTTGACCCTGAGTCACTAAAGTTGGTCTTGCTTAGAGGAGTAAGAGAGGATCTTATGGATACCTTACATATGATAGTAGGAGGAGATGTCTACCAATTACCTTATGAGGATATTAAGACTGTCTTTAGAAACCATTCTAGGGCAGACAAGAAAAATGGTAGGGGTAGTCAATATATGGCCAGTACATCATCCTCTAACTTATCCATCAAGGGTGAAATTGGAAATATGTTGGAAGATTTCAAAAGTGACATGATGCAAACCCTTGCCTTGCAATTGGACACCATGAACATCAAAAGGAAGCAAGAGGAAGCAGAGAGATCCTTGGCCATCTTTTGTCCTAGATGCACCAGGAGGCATCCTAGGGACGAATGTCCATTGAATTGTATTAAGATTTGCTCAGTCTGTGAAGAAAACCACTCCACAGACAAGTGCCCTTCTTTACCTGGACTCAAAGTTGTATATCAAGGAGCTGAAGGGGTCACTGAGCAGCTTTGCTACATCAACCAAAGGAGACCTCCTAGGCCTAGACCATACCAGCAGGGTATGCAAGGGCCATCCCATGCATATTACAACCCCAACCAAACCATAGCTATACCTTCTTGGGGACCCCCTGCTCATCCTTCCTAGTCTACACCCCCTCCTTGGTCCTATGCATCTCAGTATCAATCCCAGCCATCGAGCCAGTCATTTCAACCTTATGTTCAGCCACAACATCAGTGGAATACCCAGCCTTAGGGTTGGAGGCCCCAATTCAACAATGTTCCAGCCCTATTGCCTCCACCGCCTACCTAACCACAACTCCTGCACACTGCTCCACCTAAGCAACCCCATATGCCTGCCTAACCAAATCCTAACCCGAACAATAGGCAGGCTCAACAAGCATACAGTGGAGAGACATCATACCCAGCTTATGTTGTAGAAATCCAGGAGATCAACCTAAGATCAAGGAGAATTCTCCCTGATAACCAACCTCCCTCTCCACGTAGGGAGGTTGAGGAAGAAAAATAGGAAAGAAACCTTAAAGTAAATCTACCCTTTCTTGAGAGATTAACCCAACCACTCTAGCCTACCACAGAAGAAACTAAACTTCTGGGAGAATTGAAGAATCTATGTGTAAAGATCCCCCTTCTCCAAGAAATCAAAGATGTTTCCATTTATAATAAGTTGATGAAGGAGAAGTGCTTCAAGCATCCAGGAAGAAGAAAAATGGATGCCCCTACCATCAATGTCATTGGGCAATTTTCTGACTTAATGTTGGGGCAGGTAATATGTCCAAAATATTTAGACCCTGGAAACCCTATGCTAGATGTGCACATCAATGGCACCATTGTCCCACACACTCTGATTGATCTTGGGGCTACCATTAATGTGATGACCAAGGACACCATGCTCAAGCTCAACCTCTAAGGGCCATTAAGGAAGACCACAACAGTTCTGCAACTTGCAGACCGTTCCACAGTCACCCCTAATGGAATTGTCGAGGATTTGATGGTCTCCATTGACTCCTGGGAGTACCCTACAAATTTCCTAGTGCTATAGCCTAAGGCTAAGCTTACTTGTTACCCTCTCATTCTTGGGAGGCCATGGTTGGCCACATCTGATGCTTAGATTAGCTGCAGAGTTGGGAATATGACCATCGAGAATGGGCATATGTCCAAATAATTAGTCATATACCCTTCTATTCAACCTACCCTAGAGCATGATTTACCTTTATGGTTGGAGGAGGAGGAAGAGGATGAGGTTTATTCTACCCAACTTTATACTTTTGAAGCAATCATAGGAGGAGGATAGCAAGATGAGGATGATTTAATTGAACACCTGCTTCGAAGTCTAACTCCTAGTTCACTGCCATTAGAAGAAGAAGTAAGGGAAACCCAGAACAATCATCCAATTGACTTATGCTTGGCCAATTCCAACCCACTCCGTGTCAAAACCATAGAATTTTGCCCAGAGAAGACTTTGAACATTAACTCATCTCTTTTTTCTTTAGAAGAGGAAAAGCTATGCCACATGTTGAGAGAGAACCTAGAAGCCTTTGCTTGGAGTTATAAAGAAATGAAGGGAGTACACCCCTCAGTGTGTACTCACCACATATACATCAAAGAAGGTTGTAGGCCAGTCAGGCAACCACAAAGGAGGATGAATCCAGCTCTCAAAGACATAGTCAAAGAAGAACTGCAAAAACTGCTAGATGTAGGATTCATTTACCCTATCTCAGACTGTGAGTGAGTCTCTCCTTTAGTGTTAGTTCCCAAGAAAAATGGGAAGTGGAGGATTTGTGTTGATTATAGGGAGTTGAACAAAGCCACAAAGAAGGATCATTTTCCCCTACCCTTCATTGACCAAGTGCTAGATGGCCTGGCAAGGAAGAAGTTCTTTTCTTTCCTAGATGGATTCAGTGGGTACAACCAAATCCAAATCTACCCAGAAGACCAGGATAAGACCACCTTCACCTGTCCTTGGGGTGCTTAATGAGCCCCATAAATGGGTAATTATATGAGCTCATTTTGCCTCCTAACATAGTTTAATCAACCATTTTCTTATCTTATTGCATGTTTTTGGATTATATTTATGCTTATGAAGTGAGTTGGGTTGGTTATGTTGCCATGGAGTCTAATATGTGTTTAATGCAGATTTTTGTTGAATTTTGAAGACAAAGTGAAAGATTTAATGGAAAATTGGTAGCAATAATTCGAAGTGGACAAAGGATAGGATTTATAGGAGGGTATCCCCTTCATTTATGACTCCCCACTTCGAATTTTCCTTCATGCAGCTCGGAGCACAAACAGTCAAATCAATGCACTAGGAGGCAGCCGAGCAAGTGGAAGATAACTTATGTTTATCTCGAGTTTTGGGAGCCAAGCCTCCATGATTTTAAGGAAGCTGTTGGGAGCTTCAGTTGTATAAGTAGAAATTCCTAGGGCCTCATTAGGAAGTTAGTCAAATTTTCGAATTTTTGTTGCAGCTTTGCTCTATTCAACTTCGAGCTTACTTTTGTTGACAGTTTCATGTAATTCTGTTATTATTTTGGAGATCCTTTTTGAGCTAGCACTGAGCTACCTCAGAGGGTTGAAGCTCATGGGTTAGTGCCCAATCCAAGCAGCCAAGCTCCTCTTGTTTGTATTTCTATGCTTTGTTTCAGTTTATGAATTAGTTGTTGTTAGATGAATTTCTTTCTTGGTTAAGAATAGGTTGCTTTTGGTGATTTATAAGGTTGTTTCCATTTGAGGTTTCCATAGCAGGTTGAACAGTGATAGAAAGAATATACAAAAAGGCCATCAATAGATCCTTGGGCTCCTTTCCTCCCTTTGGGACCATGAACTGAGGCCAAGACCCTCTTGCTGCCACAAAAACATATATTTGCCTTCTCCATAGGATTTCTAGTGTTGCAGTTGTTAGAAGGTTAATGCTTTACTTTATATCTCTTTCACCATGCTCATTTCTATCTTGCAATAAGTTTCCTTCCATGCTTTCTCTCATTATAACATTTTTTAGCATTTCTTTCCATAGCTCATAATCTAGATTGGCTTGATGCAAAATTGGGTTTTTTGATGTGCTTAGTTTCCTTGCTTGATTGATATCCTTGTTTTATTTTCAAGTCCTTTTGCAGAAAATCTCTTATCACAGCAAGTCAGCCTACCAGCCATCACATTCTCTCCCTGATCTATGCCCTATAGGTCACCCAAAGTTCACCTCAAATCTGCTTAGTTTTCTGCGTTTTCCATAGGATTTCTTCCTCTCTCCTGACCATCTTTTCCTCTCCTAGCAATCCTTGGTGACCCCTAGGCACCTTAACACATCATCCCATCCTTCAGCTACCCTTTCCACCCACTCTCACACCTTCAAAACCTCCAAAACTGCTCTTGGCATCCTCCTATAGACCTCTTGTAGATCCCTTGCAGCCTCCTGTAGATTTTCTTGTAAGCTTTTTTTTGAAGTCCAATTACAGGAAAAGCCTCCAAAATGCCACCTGAGACCTTCTAGGACCCATCCACACCATCCTACATCTTCTCCATTTCCAAAACCACCCTCCATCGCCACCTAATTGTTGTCACATTCACAATCAAATAAATTACATGCATGACAATTTCACATAAAAATCCAAAAAGATGTTTTTTGTTCATTTACTTCAGAAATAGCTTGAGTAGATGTTGTTTACTTCCTGAGTAGGTCATGGAATTCATTGCATGGTTCTTCATCTCTCTTTCTGCAAAAGTAGGATTAGTTGGTTAAGTAGGGTTTGCTAGGTTTACTTTGCATTCCAGTCTTCTTTTCCTTTCTGCAAGTAAAGTAGCCTCTGTAGAGTAAGCTTTCCTTTATGTCATCACATATAGAGCTTCTTTTGGAATCCATAGAACTTGGCTTGAGCTCCTAGTGATATTACACCAGCTGACCAAGTGACAGCCTACAGTAAGAACTAGTACGTGTGCATACAGTACCGTCGCTTCCAAGTTTGTTACGAACTATCGGGTTGATAAAAGTAAAGTAGGAAGCCCAAGAGTTGCAGAATTATTGCTACAATACTGGTGCTCGCCACCTTTTTGGCGCCATTGTCAAGGAAGCGTCAGAGTATTTTGTGATTACTGCTTTCTTCTATTTTCTATCACAACATTTTGCTAAGTAGTTTATTTCAGTAAAAGTAGAGTAGTTGTTTCTTTCAGTTTCTGCATTTCCTTGCTTTCATTTTCAATTCTGCAATTTCCATTTCAGCAAAAGTAGATTAGTCATTTCCTTGCTTTCAATTCTACATTTCATTTGCTTTCCTTTACAGTTCTGCAATTTCATTTCAGTAAGTTCATTTTAGTTAGTTGCAATTTGTTTGTTCAATCAATTTCAGTTTTGTAGGTACAAGCAGTGAAAAAACAAAACCAAAAAGATTTCCTTTCATGCCTCATAGGAACAGAGATAATTCAGGAAAATTCTTGCCCAACACCCCCACTACATCACATAGCCAACCTTCTCTCTTCTTCGGTGGCAGTGATCAAGAAGAACCTTTAGGTGAACAACCAGAGATATTTGAAGAACCTATATGGGAAGAAGAAGAAGAAAACATCCCTCCTGAGACAATGGCTGAAAACAGAAATGCTAGGGGGAATGGAGAAAGAATAGAGGGTACCTTTCCCATCCAGGAGACCAATGGGGACACCAAAATGAAGAATATAAATCCCTCAGCCGTGCCTCACTTCCATGGTTTGACCACAGAAGATCCTGACACCTTCTTGTTTGAGTTTGCTATCATCTGTTGAACCTATGACTATGCAGAAGATGAGAAAAGGTTGAAACTGTTCCCTTCTACTCTCAAGGATGCAGCATTGCACTGATTCATGGGGTTATGTTAGGGTCCCACCCTAACCCCCTTATTTAGGTAGTAGGAGCGAGTCATAGTTATAGTTAAGTAAAGAGTCAATAAAGCCCATATTAATAATTGTAAGTGGTTAACCCACATTTAATGACGGGACCACAGTTAGTTATGGGCCATGGTATTAGATAGATGGTATTAATAAGAACCATGGTATTGCTCCATGGTATTGCATGTATGATTCATATATAAAGGATAGAGACTCCCTGCGAGGAGAATCGTGTCTTATTTTGTAATCGAGCTCTGCTCTATTGGAGGTTGCCCCCTCAAAGAGGCAAGTGAACATTGCTTTCTAAATAATAAAATACTTGCTGTTGTTTCTCATTATTCTATGTTCTGGGTATATTTCTTCGCATATTCGGTATTCTGGTATCTTCTTGCAAGTTAAGAGCATAACAACTGGTATCAGAGCACTTTCCAGGGCCAATGGGATCTCCATTTCTTAGCAAAAAAAAAATTGGCTAGAGACGTGTTCCGGCGTCTTTAAACCACGGTATCTGTCGTTGAGCGCATAAACCTGCGGATTTGGGGAGGCATGCATGCAGGAAATAAAAGAGGTGGTCACTCTTGTTGGACTCCCTTGTAACTCCTACGGGTACCCCTTCGAGTAGTAGCGCATTAGACAGAACTGCGCACGGACTGTCTTCCAAGTACCCTCTGGGTATATCGGAAGCCCCCTAGCTCCTTTGCAACCTCGCCATAGATAAACCGTCAGCCGTCTTGCTGCTACAGTACACCGAGAACAGCAGTAGGAGAGATTACTCGCCCGTACGATAGGGTAGTCGGGTTGTACGGCTAAGGGTACGGTTGATCCTCCTTAGTTAGAGCCTTGAAACATTGGGCCGAGTACTACTATCAGACCCTTATGTATATTGCGATCTGTAGCACCTGACACTCCTCGAGACCATAGTCCCCTTTCCTATCTCTGGATCATGCATAATCTCTGCCAGATCAGATCTCACAAGTGGGGTTTGCAGCAGCAACAAACATCAGTCCCACAGTTTCGAGTTAACAGAATAGCCATTCAGATCTATTAGATCCATCAGATCCGCAGCAACAATCTGTTCCGCCGCTCAGAGCTATCCGATCAGCCATTTAGATCTCTCATATCCACCAGATCTGAGTAGTTGTGTGGGGTGTTATCACTCAGGTTGTTCCCTAAAGTTGTAAGAAGGGGAATACGGCCGAGGTAACCATAGGCCAATATTTTAGATATAGATTCTAGCCAATCTGCATCCAGAGAGGGCTCTCTCTTTATAATTTAGCTTTATTTTGATGTATGTTAGGCTAGCTATGAGGTGCAAGGGTTTTGTTTTGAGTTTGGTTGGAGGAATGGACATTCAATAGAACAGTGAGGTAAAACTGAAAAGTTTCAATCCATTGGGCATGATGGAGTCAAAGGAGGATAGCTTCCTGGATTAGGTTTCTTAACAGAGGAGGTATCACAGAGCAAGGTACACAAATATGGAACAATTTATAGGTTGGATAAGACGGAATGGAGTCAATGGGTGAAGGGCAATTAAGAATCCTTCATCATGTTGTTAGAGGGAAAATGGCTAAATACTGTTAAGGAGTAGTTAAGAATTCCTTAGCAAATATTCAAGATGAAAGAATCAGGGGAAACATGAGAAATTAAGAATTCACTGTTTATTCTAATTCTGAAGAAAACATTAATAATAACAAAGACTGAACACAGAGTGCAATCAAGCAAATTCTGAGTTATTCTTTCTCTCTATTATTCAGATCATGAAACATAGATGATAAAACATTGAAACTGTAAAACACAAGTTAGAAGAGACTTATTGATCCATAAGATGATTCAAGGATTTTGTAGCATAGTCCTTAGCAGCAATTCCTCATTAAGTAAGCCAGACAAAAATGGTTCCAACAGCCTTTTATTCCAAAAACTTCAGAATTACAGCAAAGTTTGAGAATGCTTCCCAATCAACCAACCAACCAACCCCTAATACTTCGTTTTGGGGGGGTATATATACAAAAACATCAAAATATCTTACATAATATCTGATAGAAATAATATCTGGGGATCATTAATGCTTCTTTTACATAGATAGAGACAGACAGTCTGGAAAACAGGGAGACAATAAATAGATGCAATAAATTCATGCTGCGCTGGTTGCTCCGTCTTTATGAGATGTACTGGAGGTAGGTGCTGCAAGTCGGTTCAGGTTCGTCTTCTGTTGATACTCTGTGTTGGTTATTCTGCTTTGGCCAAACTTTCTTTGACTTTGATGTGATGCATTTTGACCCACATGAGTGTGATTCATTCCTGTTCTCTGCATTATAGTAGATGGTCCGAAATTTTCAATTGACCAAAGATAAGTTTATAGGATTTCTAACATGCTTTGCCACCACTCCGGTCCTGGTAATTTATGTCTCTGCAGCTTCCTCAAAGTTTCGTCAGTTTCTGTGTACCTGAAGAAATTAGGTGGGATGGTGAACAGATGCTTCACCTCGTGCTCTATGTAGAACACATTTTCCAGGCTATCATAAAGGGACTGGCCAGATGGAAGTGCTCTTTCTCCTGAAGTACTTGATGATGTATTAACTTGATTAACAGCATATGTATTCAATTTATGTACATAGTCCTTGTGTTTCATTAGACGATCATTACTTCCCAAAGGACTTGGCAAACCTTTTTCATGCAAGATTGTAAACTTTTTTGTGAAAGAATTAATCTCTACCTGCATGTCCTGGCATCTTCTGTCCAAATTTTGCATTAAAGTTCTCATGGTTAGAACTCTTTTAATGTCTAGAATGGTGCCTATTATGTCCCTAATTTCCAGTGCTTCCAGCTCTTCACTGGTCTTGGTGTTCAAAAAATGTATTAGCCGGTTAGCTTACTCAGGCATCTATCCCAATAAGGCTCTTGTTTTCTGAATTTCCACTTGGGCCACTCTTATCAAGTCAATCTACTCATAAATAGTTTGAATGGACCTCCACACATCACTAAGGGATTGAGTGATGTTGTTCCACAAAATTCCTCTGATTTCTGCCAGAGGTTTATCCAGAGAGAGATCTTTTTCTAAGGCTCTTACCTTGTTCTCCAATGTTTTGATCTCTCTTGTTTTCTCTGCCACATTCATCTTGGATTTATCATAACTTTGTTCTACTTTTGCCAATTTTTCTTTGACTTGCTTCAGCTCAGACACTTGGAGTTTCAATTCCTCCATGGCTTTTATTAATTTCTCTGTGCTCATAGTTGTACTACTACCTGGTGCTGTTGCTGTTGATGCCGCTCCTGTGATGACTTCTACTGTTGATGTCGGGACAGTGGGAGGCAATGTTGTTATAAGTGTGGAGGGGGAAGTAGTTACTGTTGGAGCTACTTCAGGTGGCTGGGAGGTCGACTCTCCCTGCTTTTCTTGTAGAGCTTTCTCCAATTCCTGCTCTGTCTCACTCAATCTCTCATTCAGTCTCATGAGCAGGTCCATCATGTCCTCTTCAGATTTCTACTGCACAACATCTGCAGTCTGTGGATGCATAGAAGGAGGAATTTTGAGCTGTTTTCTGAGGGCAAAAATGTCCTCTTCTTTCTTCTTCATTAGTACCTTTATGCCTTTGGCATATTTGGAATCGTGTCCCAATTCAATGATGATGTCCTCCAATGATTTTACCCTGTTATCCTTTGCTAGAGAAGAAGCTTTCTCTAAATCTAATTGAGCAGAGGTATTATTCAAGGAGTTTTGCAATTTATGAGCTAACATAGCTTTGTCAGCTAGCATGGAGTATACCATCTCTCCAGTCTATTTATGCAGCTCAATCTGGTCTATTGGGTGAATGTCCTTGGCTAGGACCTCCAGATTTGTCCTGATGTAATCAGTTGTTGATTGTGGTTGCTACACCTTGGGCTTGAAATAACTCATGATCATTTTTCCCTCTTTTATGTCATATGCTGACATTAACCTTTGCTGCTTTGTGGGGGCCATTTTAAGATATTGATTGTAAATCTGCAGCCTTAGTGGATCATTTCTAGCTTTTATCTCTGTGAACGTTCTTTTGATGTCAGAGGTCTGCTTACTTGGTGGCTTGGTAGATGAAACTTCCACACTATGTTGCCTTTCTAGCTCCTGCTTGTGTGAGCTAGTTGATGTGTCCACCATCAGGGATGTCTGCTGGCTGGCTATCTTTTCCCCTCTTAAACTTTCAGTTGTTCCTTCAAAGATTTCCTCCTCTGACAGAGGACTGAGTCTTTTCCTTTTTGTACCCGGCTGTTCTACAGGTCCACTGATGGGTGTGGCCTCTTCTATATCTCTTTTCTTGACCTTTTCCTCATTTAGAGGAGTTTGTAATGCAGGAATCTCTACTGCTTTGGTTTGGACCGGAGGACTTTGCTCCTGATGATCAGTCATTGCTTGTTGCTCTGTGCTTGCCACCTCCTTGCCCTTAGAAGACCCTGTAACTAGTGTGCTGGTTTCTTGTACAGGTTTCTGTGAAGTTCCAGCAAAGGATGTACCCACTCTGGTTTGTTGAGATAGCTTGAAAGATACCTGTCCAAAAGAGTCTAGGTCAAGGGTTTTTTCTAAATCTTTCATAGCTTGTTCCATCTTTTCTTGTTGAGTAAGTTCTTCTATTAATGTACCCTCTACCCACTCATCCTTATTAGCAAATTGTTCTACTTCAGGGATCCTATGATGTATGTAAGCTGATAGCCTGTTTCTTACTTTTTTGTCACTTATGAAGTTATTTGGGTCATATGGCACCCACGAGAAAATTTTCTTCAATTTAAGGTCTTTCCCTAATATCTTATCAGCATCTTCCCATGCCTCCCTTTTGTTAATGATAAAAGGGCCTAACTAGTTTCTTATTCTTAGCTAAGCCTTTTTCTTTACATTGCAAAAGTGAGTTAAATCTGCATTGATAAGTTGCCTGAAATACTCCAGTGCAAACAGTCTCAGGGCACATATTTGGGCAGCTTGCAAGGGCACATTTCATAGCCATATATTTTGATTTCGGTGTGATTCTAGTAGAGGTACCAATCACCTATTCTGTAGTTTTTGGAGAGCTATAAAATCTTCTTTATATCACCAGAGAGCCTAGGAGGAGGAGCTCCTATCAATAGAGTGGAGGCTAGATGTATAAACCAGTCAATGAATTCACAGTAGGTATAAGGGGATTCACAAACATTGTGGAAGACTGAGGTCCAAAAGATCACAGACCTCCTCTCTCCTTTGGAATCCAATTTCCTGATGGGAAATAAAAAACTGTCTGGCTGATAGTATAGCAAAAGGTGATATATGAATGAGGTGTACTTGAAGACTCCTTCTCTTTCCAGATTTATGAATTGCTCATTGATTTTATTGGCAATGAAAGAGGCATAATCATATTTGACAGCAGGGGGCTGTCCTGGAGTAAACATTGACAACATAACTAAGATGGTCTCATCAACAAATTCACTGGTTTTGAATCCCAAGATAAAGGATATCATGTCAAGAATAAGCCTGCCAGTTTCAGTAAACCAGGAATGCACATAGGGAGGTGGGCTTTTGGGCTGGCAATCTAGTTTCATGAATAATTGAGCAATCCGGGTTATTTCTGCACTGGGCAATTGAGAGCCTTGCTCAAGCAAAAATCCCATGGAAAGAGGAGCAAGGGGCTGAGCTGGATGGAAGTGTAACATCTCATTGATAGATTCAGCAGTTATGTAAAAGAGAATAGTTTGGGATGGGGTCATAACTGCTTTACTGATAGGGTCATAATTGGCACAGCATTGGTGGATAATATCTGGGAACACATTGACTGAGGGAAGGTAATACCTGGGGAGATTGGATTCCCATATTCCAAAGATATCAGAGTTTCTCAGATGACTATTCCTAACTCGACAAAATGCTTGGAGATGGTTCATGTCGCCAGATAACTCTTTTATTTGAAAATCTCTGTCAGCCAAGGGTAACAAATCCTGGTCTTTATGAGGCGCATTGAGGGGTGCGACATTGAGGGCCACAAGGGCTTCCATGTTCAGTTTTCTATGTTTTTAAACTGGAGGTCAAGTTTCTGTGGAAAAAATGGGCAAAAGAGCAGCTCTGGGTGTCTTTTTCTAAGAGCTATGGACTGATTTTACTTGAATTTGGCCTTGTTGGGTAAAATTCAAAGAGGAAAAACGAAATTACAAGTTTGGGAAGCAAATTGGGGTAAATACCTATTTTTTAGAGGCGAACAGTGCAATTGCAGGTTGACCGACAAGCTGCGGAGCAGGACGCTGGACTTTGTCTAGCCAGGTGGCGGACTGTATGCTCGAGTAGTTTCTTGAACGTAGTCTGCATGAAACAGTTTCGCAGAGAAAAACGAATGAAAATGACATTTTCTGGACCTTTTAACAAAAATTGGCTTTTGCGAGGCTTTTTGGCGCTTTTTGGTCGGATGATGTCATCGGGATGTGACGTTTTGTCGTGACGCGGGGGTACGGGACGCTGATATGGCGATGACGTCAGTGGGCGGGGTCAATAGGAGGGTGGTAAGCGGTATTGGCCCGCACTGCTTATGAGCCGAAATGGTTTTGGGCGAGGAGGTAGCGAGCACGGCAGGAGGTTGACACGTGTCCCTGGTACGGGCGAGATACCGCCAGCTCCCCGAGAGTTAACGTACAGCTGCGGAGTGGCTTGCGATACGATCGTGGGCCGTTGGATGAGCGGGCCCAGATCTAACGGTTGGCGCTCGCTGGAGGTGGCGGAGGTTTATGGCGCGGGACCCATTCAATATATTTAAAATTTATAATGCATCGGGGTCATTTATCATTGGTTTGCGATGCTGCGGGTTTGGTTATTAATTAACCAAAGGTTAATAAATCCCATGTTTGCGCATGAAGGGCTATTATAAGGTTCCAAGTAAACCTTTAATCCCCACTCTCAAAATAATATGGTTTATATTTAAACCTGGGCGGGGTATGTAGAATATAGGGATTTTAATGTATTAATAATATATGGGAAAGGGGAGTTTATACAAGGGATTTATATAATGAAGTTAGCAGTTAATATGAATATGGTTTATGAACTGGGAAGCGTTGAGTCTAATGTTTGAGAAAATTAGGCTAAGGGAATGAAAAGGGTTTTACACAAGAAATGTGGCTTTGTGCCTAAGTAAAAATGTGGTTTTATTTAGGCCTCTTATGCAATGAGATGAAGTGATTTAAGAGGGATATTAAGCAGATCTCAACACCCTGGGGAAAATTAGTAAGTGATCTGGAGAAAGGATGGAGGGGAGTTAGTCAAGCCTCACTTGATTTGTAACAAAACAGTTGCCATGGTACTTATGATAACAATAAGATGAACATCTTTGAGAGACAAAATTAATCATAAGCATGCTTCTGCAACACCAAAACTGCCTACCCAGCCTATTATACCTAACATTTTTTGTTCTTCTTCCATGGGTGCACTTGGACTAGCAAACCCTTACAAATTTTCTTTTCTTTTCATGGGAATCCTATCTAAGTCTGCCCTTATTTCTTCCAAGGGCTCAGATTAAACTGTTGAGCTCCTTTGCTTCTCTACCTAACTATTTATCTGCCAAGTTTAAACATTTTGGACAGATTTTATTCTCTATTACTAAAACAAGAAATTGAAACATGAACTAGCCAAGATTAAGCTATTTGGCCATTCATCAGTTGTGACAAAGAGTTCCACAAGCTGTACATGAAACTTTATTTACAGAACATGAAATAGTAGTGGCATTTGGACTTGCACACTTCCCTGGTCCTTTTTCTTTGGGGTTCATTTCTTTCATTTTTCCTTTTGACCATTTCATTCTTTTTACCTTTTGATCTTTCTTTTAGGGTATACCCTCTTTTCATTCTTTAATTTTTTGATTTTTTCAAAATATGGAAAGCCTTTGCAGTAGGGAAAGGATGAACATATTAGGGATTTTAACCAGTCAATCATGAAACATGACACCTATTGGTATAGGAGCATAACATGGGGTTCCTATATCGGGGCGTGATTTTCACAGGACTTTTGGCAGCATTGACATTTTGGGGATTCAGCTACTGCAGTATTCCTAAGCGAGTAAAAAAAAAAAAGTTTGAGACCCCCCGGGGCACTTATTGGTGATCTAGCCCATAACAATTAGGATGACGAGCTAAGCAAGGTGGTAGCATTCAATTTTTAGTGCCAAAAAAAAATTCGGGCGGTCCTAAATTTCAAGTACATTGGATCGGTGCATGGTAGAAACTAGAGCTCAAGCTATGGCCAATGAGAAGATTGACAAACTTGAACAATCCTTGAAAGACCTCCAAGATCAGCTGACGTCACTAACTAACACACTCTCTAAGGGCAAGGGGAAAGCCCACGAGGAGGTGTATATTGGCCATGAACACAGTGAGGGTGAGTCTAGCCACTCTCTTCACCTCTGGGGCACCCACCAACAATCCCGTTCGTGACCTCCCAAGCTAGATATGCATAAATTTGATGGTTCTCACCCGACAGCATGGGTAGCACAAATGGAGCAGTATTTCAATCTGAATTACATCTTAGATAATGAGACTCAGCTTATGGTGGGGAGCATGTACTTGGACAATGAAAGATGGCAATGGTGGCAATGGCATCAACGTTGCACTGGAAGTTTTTGACTTGGGACACCTTCAAAAAAGCTCTTATAGAGTGCTTTGACAATGACTCTGCTTTTTTGGGTTGTCTCACTAAGCTTCGACAGACTGGCACAGTGGATGAATATATTACAACCTTTGAAGCCTTAGCTTTCCGCACTAGGGGTCTCCAAGATGCGTTCTACACAGAATGTTTTATCAGCGGTCTTAAAGAGGCCATACAAGCCCACGTCCAACTGCACCACCCTCCCACATGGTCAGAGGCTTGCAAGGTAGCTCGTAACATGGAACATGCGTTAGCGGCCCAATCCACTCGCCCAAATTTCACCGCCAAGGGTCGCCCCCCACAGGCTCACAGCACGACTCAAACACTTAAGGTTCAAAAGGTGTCACCTGCAGAAATGGCAGAAAGAAGAAAGCAGGGATTATGTTACTACTGTGATGAAAAATACTCCCCAGGTCATAAATGCAAGGAGCCCAAATTCTTTCAAATTGATGCCACTGATTACAGCTCATCGGAGGAAGCCCCACCACTTGAGGAACCTGAGGAGGCAGAAGAGGAAAACCAAAAGGACAATGTCCCTGAAAAACCAGTTATTTCGTTGCATGCTTTGGCAGGGATTTATTCACCTCAAACTCTCAAAATCAGAGGTTTTATTAAGCATCGCCCAGTAGTAGTCTTGATTGATAGTGGAAGTACACATAATTTTATCCATCAAAAAGTTGCGGAAGCAGTGCATTGTTTTGTACGAGAAGTTTCTAACTTCCAAGTCCAAATTACGGATGGGGGAATAATGAAATGTGAAGGCCGCTGTGAAAATGTCAAACTTCAAATGGGGGATTATCAGTTGAAGACCCACATGTTCACCATACACATGGGAGGGTGCAACATTGTCCTCGGTGCTGAATGGTTTCGCACACTTGGGCCAATCACAATGGATTTCCAGGAGTTATATATGAGCTTTAAGCAGAACAGCTCCACACATACCCTTCACAGAATCTAGGCGGGAGCTCCCTCTATCATCAGCTCACATAGGATGGAAAATTTGTTAAAAAAGGGCCATCATGGAGTTATAGCTCAATTTAATGCCATCCAGGCCGTCGAACCCAATTCTCTGCCGATTCATCCTGAGATGCAACAGATTTTAAATAACCATCTGACAAGCCTCATGAGCTTCCACCCTCGAGAGGGGAACATGATCATAGCATCACCTTGGTCCCAGGGGCCCAACCACCAAATGTGCACCCATACAAATATCCGTTCACCCAAAAGAATGAAATAGAAAAAATAATCAAGGAGCTTTTGGAAGCAGGCGTCATTCATCCCAGCATTAGTCCTTATTCATCACCGGTGGTCATGGTGCTCAAGAAAGATGAGGAATGGCGTATGTGTCCAGACTTCAGGGCCCTTAATAAGTTGACAATCAAAGATAAATTTCCCATCCCGGTTGTTGATGATTTGCTGGATGAACTCAATGGGGCTCAATTCTTCACTAAGCTGGATCTTCACACAGGCTACCACCAAATTCACATGAAGGAAGTCAACATTCCAAAGACTGCTTTCAGAACTCATGAAGGCCATTATGAGTTCTTGGTCATGCCATTCGGTCTTTGTAATGCCCCATCTACTTTTCAAAGCCTTATGAACCACCTTCTCAAACCATATCTCAGGAAATTTGTCCTTGTTTTCTTCGATGACATCCTCATCTACAGTTGCACTTGGGCTGCACATCTTCAGCATGTAGATCTACTCTTGCAACTGCTCCGCAAGCATAAATTATTTGTTAAGATGTCCAAGTGTTCTTTTGGCATGGAAGAAGTTGAGTATTTGGGCAACATTGTGGGGTGTGAAGGTGTCAAGGTGGGCCCAAAAAGATCCAGGCAATGCAGGATTGGCCTCAACCTAAGACCTTGAAGAGCCTGAGAGCATTTTTGGGTCTCACAGGCTACTATCACAAGTTTTTCCATAATTATGGTCGCATTGTGAAGCCCCTCACTCAACTCCTCAAGAAAAATTCATTCTTCTGGAATGAAGAAGCACAACAGGAATTTATAGCTCTCAAAAATGCCATGTGTTCCACTCCAGTATTAGCACTACCCGACTTCACCAAATATTTTGTCATTGAATGTGATGCTTCAGGTACTGTTGAAGCCCTGAAAATTGGGTCTACAACAAGGGGGATACCCGCCTGGTCCGGACCTTGGTTGGAAACTCCTTATCCGTTTGGTATAGCGGGTCCGACTGGGGACATGGGACCAGTTTCCCAATCTATGATTGTGTGTGTGTGTAGAATTTGATGTGCCAGATCTAACAGTTCCTAATTAAGATATTCTAGTGCTAAATTTAATCTAATGCTATGCTATTGTAATCTAATAAGAAGCAACATATGTTATAGACATTTTTGTGCCTTACAACTCCAAGCATGAAATGTCCATAAACCAAGGGCTCCTAAGTCCCTAAAAGTGTTGTTCTAACCCCTAAAGGAACAAGGTCAACAAATTACAGCTTCTCCCAGAAGTTCTCCACCAGAAACTGCTCAGAATAAGTCAAAACAGGATCATTTCAGCTACTCCACTGGCTAGGTGCGTTGCATAGTACCTAAACACATTAGCTAGGTGCGTTGCAACGCACCTAAATGCACTATGAGGGTGCGTTGGGCGAGAAATGACAAATGGCAGTGTCATTCCGCTAGGTGGAGAGACAATGGAAGCTTCCAGAATCTTCTCCTATGACACTTGCCTCACTAAATTCGACCAAGGATGAGTAAGAGGCCTTCAGTCTCCAAGTGGAAGCAAGAACTGACAGAGAGAAGACACTAATCAAATCACAAGCTTACTCATCCTCCTTACACATATCTATATATGGATCCCTCATCCCAGAGATCTAGAGGCTGGAATTTCGCACATTGTAAGGAATTGTTGTTGGTTTTGAGACAAACATCAGAGTATTGGGTGATCTATGCTTTGTTGGAGGTGAAGAGGGGCTTCTTTGCTGGGAGGTTGATGCTGGGTCAGGAACCATCGATTGTAACTCCTCCTGGATCTTCTTGTTTATCAATAAAAACTATTTGAGTTTTTCCTCCATGTTTTTGTATCATTGATGCTTGTTACATTTGTATGGTTAACTTAAATCTGATCCTAAGTTGTTTATGAATATAGATCCATGTCTTTGTATAGTTTTCTTCTTCTGTGATCTTACAGGTACTTGGTGAAGCTGGGCAAGTAAGGGAGAAAGTAGCTGGAAGCTGTCAAAGAAGAGAGGGATTGGATCAAAGGATTAGCGCAAGACACAGGTTGGTTCTTTCTATTCCTCTCTGTCTATAGTTCATAAAGGAAATACAAAAGTAGTTTTTCTCTATTTGTTTCTAAGGCAGCTGTCACACCTTAGTGGGATAGAGCAGTTCTAAATAGACACTTTTCCCGGTAACAAAATCGCGACTCCGCTGGGGAGGAATGTCTAATTAGTTTGTTTGTGTATCTCTTTGTTGTTTGTTTCATAAACTTATAAGTAGCATTCGAACTGCATTTGCCATAACAAATGCAAAGTAGACATCTGTTGCTTCAATCCATTCACTGGATCTGTTTATGATTTAAACAGCTGATTCACAAACAATCTGATTGCCCTTGTGATAGCTCTTAGACCCTCCTTAGATCTACCCCTGATAATGCATTACTGATTGCTTTTACTCGGCCAAAAACCAAAGACTGAACTGCAAACTGTGACCCAGAACCCGGACAGATTCTCGTTTCTGGCCCAGCACAGGTACTGTTAAGAGATCCTGCATTTCAACACACTTCCCAAAAGGGCAACCTATGCTGCAATGCAGTCTCTCTGTGTTACAGGTGCGCTGATCAGACTAGCCCTGTGCAGCTGAGGTTCTTGTGCTTCATTCTTTCCAGTTTTGTCTCTGAATTTTGCTGCCTGTGATCAGTGTATGTCTGTTTAAAACCCCTTTTCCTTGCTGTTATTCCACCTCCTTTGTACAAAAGAACTGTATATGTTTTTGTGTGTTTGTTAAGTCGTTTACAGTTTTCCATTGCAAAAGTAGAATAGTCGTACTATCTTCCTTTGATTTAGATCTATCGCAAGTGTCGATTTCGATCATAGGAGAAAGTTTGATTGCTGTTGATGGTCGATTATACTTTTACTATTTCCTTTGGTCTGAATTTGCGACTTTCTAGTGTCAAAAACGAGTATTCATTTCAAAATCGTAAAGTGTCGTAATCATCTCTATCTTTTGATTTCGAAAAGAAGCTTGTTTGTGTTTGTCGCTTGAAAGCAAATTCAGATTTGTACATCAACTTTCTTTTTAGCATCAATACTAAGAAAGTTGAAAACAAATACATGCATGTGCATTTGCATATTGACAGTCTGTTTGGCTTGATTTAGGAAAGTGCATTTACAGTGTGCTCTTTGCTCTTTGTGAAAAGATTGTGTCTTTCTTTTCCTCTAGTAGCTAGGATTTTCATTGCACAAAAGAGATAAAAGTTTGTTTATCATCTTTAAATTGCATTTTAGGAATTACATCTAC
Organism: Pinus tabuliformis; assembly: GCA_031772625.1. Lineage (NCBI taxonomy): Eukaryota > Viridiplantae > Streptophyta > Pinopsida > Pinales > Pinaceae > Pinus > Pinus tabuliformis. Next base: position 155,085,508 of record CM062812.1, read on the forward strand.
ATCTCGTGGTGAACCAAAAAGGCAAACTTCATAAGAAAGATCAACTTAAAATAAATTCAATGAATCTAACAACGCTTTGTAACTTAACGCACAACATTTAGAGGTCTAGGCTAGAGACGTATTCCGGCGTCGTAAAGCCTGGTAACTGTTGTCCTCATTGATGGTTGGGTGATTCCTCCACTTTGAGATGATAAGTGCCAGTACGGACTTGTGCTCCCACGTATCGTCGAGTATATTTTGGGAGACCCCTATAGGCTTAAATCCTTTATCCATAGGAAGCCGTGTATGCCGCCCTATCGATCGCAATGCACTGAACAGAGCATTCGAGAAGATTGACTGTCGTACCGTAAAAAGTATTCTATAGTTTTGCGATTGGTTTGGTACTCCCTCTACCTAGACCTACAGAGCAGTCCCTTTCGTTCCTTTTCAGACTCCTTAACGAAAAAGGTCCATCTGAGCACTTGTCACTTCAGGCTCATTAAAAATCGAAGGAGACTAGAGTCATCTTTTGTTTTTTCTCGACTCTTAAAAACTGAAAAAACAAGTTGTGTCAAAGCGTCTAAAATTCATTTAATTCATAAACATACCTTCCCTTTATTTTAGTTGATCGAGTAATCCGCAATCATGGAAGAAATTGAATTGAAACCCCGTCGTTCGCTGAGGCTTACGAGTCAACCGTCTTTATCTCCGGAATCAAAACCAGTACGGAAAAAGCGAACTCGTTTAACCGGTTCCAAATCTCCTATTAAAGTTAGAACAAGTGTTCCAACGACATCAGAGACTCCAGTTACTCCAAACATTTCTGGAATCCCTGCCTCTACAGAAGAAGTTCAACAGCCACAGAAGGACAGTGATATTGATCCTAGTTTGAGAATAAACACTTGTGTTACCGAACCAGTTCCATCTACAACCGGTTCGGAGAGTCTTACTCTTCAAACATCTGTCGCTGCCGATTTCACACCTTCTTCGGCACCAGAAATATTTTACGGACCTGACGGTCTTCCCCTTCCACCTAGTCTGATTGCAATAGAAGAAATTGTAGAAGATCCTCAAACAAGTACTCCAACGCACTTTGGAATCGGGATCACTCTATATCCTTCTTCATCAGAAGTTAGTCTACCACCAGCGGAAGCTCCTGTAAAATCGCTAGGTAATCTTTTGGATAGACTACAAATGTCTGAACAATCGTCAACATCTAGGACTGTGTCATCTGACACAGCGACGGTAGAACTCCCTGCTATCACTCCTACAATGTTCGCCAGAATACCATCTGTCCCGACTAGCTCTCAGCCGCTAGAAGGAGCCCACTTAGGGGCTATTACGACAGTATGGTTTGTTCCTGTTTGTTCATCCGGAATAATATCCGGAAACTCTTATGCTGAGTCTCAACAAATTGATCCATTCAGAGGTCAATTTGGGCAGTCCGGTCCCCAAGGGCAAACAATTCCCTTGAGTTCCTGATTACCACCGTATGGGGGGCAGTATGCCCTTTCATTATCCCCTTCAGGAGGATATCCATACAGGAGTTCACAACAACATTCAGGTTACACTGGAATTACCTCAAGTGGTTGGGTACCTATACTACCTCAACAACCAAGAGTTGTGTATTCAATGCAACAATGCGTACCTATGTCGAATATCCCAACTACGCCAGCTATTGTGATGGTGTCGCAAGTTCAAACGCTGCCTGTTGTATGCCAACCTCAGGTTTCTCAGGTTGTAATGTAACAGCCCCTTGACCCTGCGACTCAACCACAATCGCCAACTAGTGGAGCGACGCAGGTCCAGACGGGTACAATTACCCCTCACCTTGGTCAAACGGTTAGTATAGCGCAACAGCACATGGCTTCACAACCATGGCTGGTGCAATACCAACAACCGCAATTCCAACAAGTATACCAAGGTTCTGAGCAGCAAATCTTTGTGAACAGTGGACAGCCGTACATTCAAAACGGTCAAAATCAACCATTTTACAATGGTCATGTCCACCAACCTTACCAAACATACCAGCATCAAATGCATTATGTCGGTATGCAAAGACCAACTGCCGAGGCAATCCCATCTTATCCTGGGTATGCTTCACCTAACCTGAATCAACAGTTACCCTTTGTGGCAACCTTAGAGTTACCTGATTTAAATCGGTTAACAAACGATCCAATTGCTTACGCCCCTTGGTGGCCAGCGATTCCGCATAAACTTCCATCAGATATTCCTAAATTTAATGGAAATCCGGGTGAAGATCCATCGAATCACGTGATGACCTTTCATCTAGGGTGTTCATCAAACACCCTAAATGATGATTCAATAAGACTTCGCCTCTTTCAGAGGACGTTAACGGGTCCGGCGGCAAAATGGTACATTGAATTGCCTAGAGCTTCGTTTGACAACTTCAGTACCTTAGCCAAAACCTTCTTAACCCATTTTCAATTACCAATAAGGTACGAAACAGGAACAGAACTTCTTACTAACTTCAAATAGACAACGGCCACTCACATATCTGATCATATACATGAGTGGCGACGCCGTCGTAGGATGGTAAAAACGTACGTCCCCGATCAGCTCTTAGCTGAATGGTTTATCAAGTCATTACTGCCTTCCATCACGAAAGATGTGGCAAAGGGGGGAGTCGTAATAGAAGAGAAAGTTATCGCTCGTGCACAATATCTGGACTTGATTTACACTCAGTTCGGCACGCTCTACGACAAAATACCTGACGCCCCTAGACCGGAATTCTCAATTCCTCCTCCTCCTAAATCAAACAATGACTCTCATGCCGGCGATGGCATGATTGGCACGACAGACACGAAATCGACAAAGGCTACATCCAAAAAGGCCCGTAAGATTTCAGGTCAAAATGCAAAGGATGAACTTCTTGCTTTTGAAGTAAATGCCATATCCACAGATAAAGGCAAAGAAACCAAACAACCAGGAAGCAAGAAGAAAGGCAAAGGGAAGAAGAAGAAACAGGAGGAATCATCACCTAAAAAATCTTCTTCAAACCCTCCTAGAAATAGGAAACCAAAAACTCCATGCTTTATATGCGATGAGGATCATCGGACCACAGATTGTCAACACAGAGCTGAGCTTAAGAAATTCTTGAAGAATTCAAAAACCTCCGCAGTGTTAACTGATCCGTTCCCAAATCCAGGAACAAATTTGGTTGAAAGTGGAAATACTTCCCCGTCTCAAGTGCTAATGTTGTTGGTTTCAAAACAGCAAAATGACGCTTTGATATCGACAAGGAATAAAGATTATGGGAATCCACAGCTGTCGAACAACAAGGATAAAGATCAACCAAGTAGTTCGACAACAACTTCGACAGAAGTTGTGCCACCCACCATTCCTGAATTAACGATAAAACCGCCAAAGGGAGTAGTACACAAGTTGACATTTAATCCCCGCGCTAGAGCGGCACAGCATTATAATATAGTGGAAGATTTGGCACAATCGCCATCCGCTATGTCGACTCTTGAAGTACTACAGAATTGCCCATCCCAAAGGCAGGCTTTGTTATCAGCCATTGGTGGGATTGACCGAAAGGATTCCAATCTTGTATCCTTCAACCACAAAGGATACGATCCTCAGTTACCAGCTCAACTAGCTTTCCTTGTTCAAGTGAAAGCCCTCAACAAAACTGTTCATCGAACAATTATTGATGAGGGGGCATCTACATGCATTATGTCGATGAGTTGCTGGAAAACTTTAGGATCTCCAACCTTGTCGTGATCTTCGACGACATTAAAAGCATTTGACGGAAGGACGTATACCCCATATGGTATCCTAAGTAACTTGAAAGTTGAACTAGGAGGGAAAACGGTAGAAATAGATGTTGAAGTAATCGATGGAAATCTTGATTACAACATCCTACTAGGAAGGCCATGGATATATGCTATGGCGGCTGTTGTGTCGACCTATTTTAGGCAGATTGCATTTCCCTTTCAAGGAGGGATTACAATCGTCGATCAACAAAACTTCCTCCCTAATGGTTCTCAAGTTACAGGAAGCATTCCCATGATCCATGGAAGCCCCCATTCGCTTCAGAATATCGGAGTAGGCCTACTAAAAGATCCTATACTAATGGGAACTTTCGCTCTTCCACCTCCAATCAATTTGGTGGAAGTAGCGTCGATAGGAACCTGCAACATGATATCTTCTACGAAGATCTCAGAAAACGATATCGACATGGATCATGCAGTGGTTTTGCCCCCAAGCCCAACGGAAATATTATAGCAATCAATGTTCCTAGCATGGGAGGCAAACCCAAATCAACGCTCATCAAGCATTTGGATAGATAGGTCTAGAGAATATGGTACTCCTTTAGATCCTTGGTCGCAAGTGCATGTCACCGACGAAGGAATTGTCAAATCAATGGTAATTGAAGGAGCACCATGGAATGATTCCCACCATCGTTCTCTTCTTCCGGATTGTGGAGAAGATACTCAAAATGACCTTTATCATCCTTCAGTCTTTGATTTTCTGTCAAATACTGTAAATACGGTCGATTCCGAGCGAAACTTGTCCAACATTGAAGAGACTATAGCCATAAATATCTCGACCAAATCAGATGTTGTAGAGAATATTTATGTTGGCAAATGTTGTTCTCCTTCAGAACTAGAAATATATAACGCTCTTTTTCGCGAATTCAGAGATGTCTTTGCTTGGTCATACAGTGAAATGCCAGGCATTGACTCGAGTATCGTTGAACACGAAATTAAGATGTATCCAGATGTCAAACCAGTACAACAACAGCTAAGACAGGTGCACCCCAAGAAAGCTGCTGCCATTAAGGCAGAAGTTGAAAAACTTATCCATGCTGGTTTCATCTACCTGGTTCCTCTAACTGATTGGGTATCGAATATTGTCCCTGTTATGAAAAAACAAGGGACAATTAGAGTGTGCGTCGATTATAGGGATGTAAATCAAGCTTGTCCGAAAGACAACTACCCTACACCCTTCATTGACCAGATAATTGATGAATGCGCCGGATGCGAAATCTTTTCATTCATGGATGGATTCTCTGGGTATAATCAAATAAATATCCGCCCACAGGACCAGTCAAAGACTGCATTTATTTGTCCGTGGGGCACATTTGCATATCGAAAATTACCCTTTGGTTTAAAGAACACAGGGGTGATGTTTCAGAGGGCAATGAATTATGCCTTCCATGACATCAAAAACATCGTTCAACCATACCTCGACGACCTTCCGGCTCATTCGCGAAAGTGGACTGATCATCCGCAGCATTTAAGAGCGATATTTCTACGTTGTCGACACTACAAGATACGACTCAATCCGCACAAATGTGTATTTTGCGTCAGTTCTGGTCGTTTACTTGGCTTTGTAGTCTCCAAGGATGGGATTCGTCTCGACCCGTGTAAGGTTCAGTCAATCATAAATTTGCCTCCACCTTCAAATTTGCTTCAGATTCAGAAACTCTAAGGGAAAGCAAACTTTCTGAGGAGGTTCATTCCAAATTACGCCGAACTTGCTAAAGGTTATACACATCTTTTGAAAAAGCAGTTACCCTTTGTCTGGGATCAGGTTGCGCAAGCTTCCTTTGATGCTTTAAAAGATTCCCTAATGAAAGCATCATTAATGTACGCCCCTGATTATCAAAGATATTTTAACCTGTATCTGGCTGTAGTAGATACGACCATCACAATGGTTTTAGTTCAAGAAGTCGATGGAATTGAGCACCCTATATATTATTTAAGTAAAAACTTAAATGATACATAAAGAAAATATTCTTACGTTGAAAAGCTAGCGCTTGCAGCTGTTCAAGCGATACAAATATTTCGACACTATGTCCTCTTTCGGAAGACTACCATTCTGTCAGATTGCAACCCCATGACTTATATATTGTCGAGACAGTTACTGGGGGGCAAATATTCAAAATGGATAGCAATCCTACAAGAGTTTGATCTGGAATTTGTAAAATCCAAGTCAAAGAAAGCTCTAGTTTTCGCAGAATTATTGTGCGATCTCCCATCGTCGTCCAACGATGAAACATCCGAAGAATCAATCGTGGATGAAAGTTTGTTTCTGATATCTAAAAGCAATGAGTGGTATGGGGATATAATCATTTATCTCCAAACCCAAAAATTTAGGCCAAGCACCTCCCACTCTGAACAAAAACGTATTCGATACCAAGCAAAAGACTACATGATCGTCGGTGATACACTTTACCGTCGTGGTATCGATACAGTTCTGAGAAGGTGCCTCACCCATGAGGAGGCCGAAAAAGTACTGAATGAGTGTCATTCAGGTGCGTGTGGGGGGCATCAATCTGGATATGCTACAGCACAAAAAATTTTACGAGCAGGATACTTCTGGCCAACAATGTTCAAAGATTGCATAACTGCAGTCAGAAGTTGCCATGCTTGTCAAATTTTTGATAGCAAAACCAGAAAACCACCCGCACCTCTACAGCCAATAGTTGCTGTTGGGCCATTCGCCAAATGGGGCATCGATTTCATGACATGTAACCCCACCTCGACCAGGGGGCATGGGTATATCATAGTCGTAGTTGACCATTTTACCAAATGGGCCGAGGCGATGCCTACATTAGATAATACTGGTGAAACAGTTGCCCTCTTTTTTTTCAATCATGTAGTCGCCAGATTCGGCGTACCACAGGCTATAGTCACAGATCATGGATCGCATTTTCGCAATCACATGATGGTTGAATTAGCTGCCAAACTAGGGTTGTCTCACGACAGCTCTACTCCATATTATCCGCAAGCCAACGAACAAGTTGAAGCGATAAACAAGGTCCTGAAACGCATGCTGCAAAGGATGATCGGAGTTCACAAAAGAAGATGGCACCTAATCCTATATTCAGCCTTGTGGGCTTACCGAACATCGGTAAGGAATGCAACTGGGTTCACACCCTTCCAACTGCTATATGGCCTGGAAGCAGTCTTACCAATCCAGTGTGAAATCTCGTCTCTCAAACTCGCAATTGATCTCCTCCCCGGAACTTCAGAAGAAGAGGCTCGTTTCTTGGAATTAATCCAATTGGATGAAACCCGTCGTGACGCCGCCTTGGCTAACGAAACCCATAAGAAACGAGTCAAGGTGCAGTTTGACAAAAATGTCAAACCCCGTGTCTTCTCAGAAGGTGACTTGGTCTTGCTTTATGACCAAGAATCCGATAAATTGGGAGCAAGTAAATTTAAGTCTTTATGGATAGGCCCCTATATTGTTAAACGAGTGTTAGCAAAAGGAGCCTACGAGTTAATGGATTATGATGGAATTCCACTGGCGCAACCCCATAATGGGTTGTTTTTCAAGCGTTACTATGCGTAATGGTAACCAGTATGCTTTTGTTATGTTTTTGTTTTCGTTAAAGTGTTTGTTTTGGTCAAGTAATCCACTTTTTACATTTATTGCAGATGTCAAACCTATTGGAGCCATGTGTTGGATATGCCGACGGAGCGAGTCGTAGTTTTCGGAACCTATCCTCCGCAGCCTGGGCCATTTTTGATCCAAGCGGCGAGTTAGTAAGTTTCAGAGGAGTATGTATCGGTCGATCAACGAATAACATCGCTGAGTATAGCGCGTTGATAGAGCTTCTCTCTGATGCCATCACTCATCGTATACGCCGACTAATTGTCAGGCTAGACTCACAACTCGTAATACTACAACTCAATGGTATATATTTCGTCTGAAACCCAGCTATTTATCGCATGTTCCTAAGGGTTAAGATTTTGGAAAGACAGTTTGATCTTATTCAATATCAACATATTTCCATAAACTTAAACACATTAACTGACTCATTAGCAAATTATGTGTTAGATAGACATTTGCAACATTTATAAAAAGAAACATACCATCAATGTTTGCATTTGGATCATGTAACTTAACCAAAATAAAACTCCGAAAATCAAAAATATATATAAATGTTTATGGTTTACACATAATGTTCTGTAACCAAGACAAAATCGGTCAAACGACCCAAAAACTCAAAATGCTAGGGGGCACCCTAGTCTAATGATGCTCGTGATAGCAAGTCACAGCCTGTGCAATCATGCGTAGGAGACGAGTCCATCGTCTGGGCACACCAGTAGTATGCCGCTGTAACCGCAAAGGTAGCTCATCGGTCCTCACATCTGGGATACCGAGAGTGAGGCCCTCAACCTGCTCCTGCAAAGCTGTGAGAGTCTCGGCCACATCGAGGTCACGAAGAATAGCCCTTCCGACGGCCTCTCCTACTGGGGCAGCAGCTGGTACTCTCAGGCGAACTACTGGACGAATGGGACCAACATCTGCATGTACACATGAGTTTGATTAAAGTCTTGATAGAATAAAGCACAAGGACATTATAAACAAAAAAAAGATAAACATCAATATGGTCAAAGATTTTACCAATGGCACCCCACTGCTCGCCATCCGGCAGTACCAAATCTGGATCACCCCGGAAGTCCATGCCAGCGTATGGATACTCAGAATAAACCATCTCCTGACGATCAAACCACCTGAAGAAGGTATCAGAAAATGAAATTTGAGACTGGCCAGCATGCCTAGACATATGGTCAACCCATCTCTGCATACGTGGTTCAGTAGGAGAAGGTAAATCGAGTGCAATGTACTGCGGCTGCATCAGTGGTATCTTCTCCAAGGCAAAGGCGGTCAAAATAGAACCATACCCAAAGTTCTTCAACCTCCCGTTCTTTATCTTGGTCAACTGTTCTTTCATCACAAGAAGTACTGCGTCGCACCAGTTGAACACCTTTGGTTGGAGGCATTCCAAGGCATGCTGCATGTAAGATCGATTGGCTACATGAAGAGACGCACTACCGGCCATCCTACCAAAAGTAAATAGAATACTCCTAAGGGACCTGTCAGTGACATCACGGATGATGATCTTGCCATCTTTACTCGGCTGAGATCCTTCTCTACAGTACCGGCAGACATAATCTCTCACAGAATCGCCCCCTCGAGCCGAACCTGACAAAGAGATGGGGGCACCCCGCCTCGACAAGCCAGTCAAGAAATAGATGTCTACTGCAGTCAAGGGGATAGATTTTCCCCTGATCTGGAAAACCTGATTGGTAGGATCCCAAGCATCGAGCAAATACTGCGGTAAGTTGATCTGCTGTCTGATGCTAGAAATGCAGAAGAACTTCAGCAAGCCACAATTCCCAGCGCGTTCACTGTAACTAGATCATGTAGGGCAAGCATGTCCTCTTCTTCATGCTCACGTTCTCACCATGTAATGGTCATCTTACTCCAAAGATCTCTGAAAAACAAAAAAGAGAGGAGTTAGGTCCTGATTTTGGTGAGAAACAGGGAAAATTCCATCAAAAATTGTGCATCAAATTCCCTTTTTGCGCCCAACGCACCTGCAGTAGTGTTCTAGGTGCGTTGAATGTCAGATAGCCTTTAGACAGGCCAACATTCAACGCAGGTTTCGATACACTGAGGGTGCGTTGATGGCAGAACGAGTTCCTTGAACCCTAGGGGCTCAGAAAAGTTGGGAATCAAGCTCAAAATGCAAAATGGAAACCATGAAATGAAAGAGCTCAGGTTTAGCTCCTACCTGGTCCAGACGGCGCCGAGAATCGTCCACAGAATCTCCCGAAATCAACTGATGAAAATCGAGGGGGAAAAGCACCTCCAAAGCTCCAACAAACCAAGTTCAAATGAAATGGTAAAATGAGAGGTAAAAAACACTTTTTCATTACTTTTACGTAGTTCAAAGTAAAATATTAGCGTTTTAACTCATTTTCAAGCAAATATTGTTCATTTCTGACTAGTTTGATGAAGCAGTTGAAAATACAGTACGATCTTTGAAAGGACAAAGCTATTTATGGTAAAATCAAAACAAGACCATCTAATCGAGCAGTGTTACCGCAAGGTTCAAGCTCGTTAAAAAATAAACCCGCACCGAGCAAATGTTTCCACCCGTGTTTAAGCTCGTTAAAAAATGAACTATTCCCCGGTAAATAACCACCATGAATGTAGTACTTCAGCCATTAAAGCCTTGGTCGTGTTTGCACCGTCACCTCCACTTTTTCATTGGCCGATCATTCACCTCCACTTGATTGTTTACCCATTTTGAGGAACAGCTGCGAAGAGTGATTTCACTAGCCATCCTTGTGACACTGCCGTGATTGGAAAATTCCAAACCTTACCTGGAATTAGCTGCTACCCGTTTTATCACTCGTTCCTCAAAAGACGAGTCTTCTTTAAGCTCTTTTCAACTGACTCGTAAAATATGAAAATATTGTCGAGTCCTTGGCCTTCCAGCTCATTAAAGGGACAGGAAGTGCTATCCCTCCTCTAGATTTTAATCTTTTTGGACCTGAGGGATTATTGCACAAAAAGATCGAGCGCTTGTTTTGTTCGGCTCGTTAAAACTATCGAAAATTCATCCCTTCTGTATTATTTTATACTTTTTCGGACTTAAGGGATTAGATGACGAAAAAGGAATTTTGGAGTTACCTTTACGTGCCTTTTCAGACTCTCTAAAAATGAAAAGGACCGAGTTATCTTTGTCGTTAAACTCGTTAAAAAGATTAATAGCGACAAACTTGTCTTTAGACGAGAATGAGTTTCACTATCGCTAGGCTCGTTAAAACATAGCGATGGGTTTGCCCGAAGGGCAAATTATAGAACAAGCATACGTTATCCTCCTCAAGCTTGAAAAAAATAAAGAGGTACTGGTCAGCAATGACTAGGAAAAAATTGGGAAGAAAACTCAAAGAATCTTTATTGGTAGCAAGTCGCTCTTGAACATGACACTTCCACTCCGTGTCCGAGTCGGGTTGGGTCGTTTCATTCACCGGTCACATCGCCATGGTCACACCATACCATCCACATTTGGGGTTAATGCTACCAATCCATCACATCAGTGTCGCCGACATGTTTAAGAGAAGTCATCCAGAGAAGTCACCTGTGTCCCACCCACTACCATACATTATACTCCATTCTTTCATGACCGCCACCCTGAACCGTATATCATCAGATCGTTTTCACCTCCATCAAAATCATTTGCTCCGTTCCGTGTCATTGATGTGGGATTCATTAAGGCCCTCCTTTGACGGATCACTTCTTGTCGACATCAGCTCATTATCCAAGAATTTGGTCTAGGAACACCCCATTCAGTACTTTGAAGCTTGCATGCCTTAATGGCAAGTTTCTCACTTCCGGCGACAGGTTTACATCAATGGCCTTTGACCGAAAGATTTTGCGTGGTGTTCGACGCCAAGTCCTTTATTCACACCACGTGAATTGTACTGTAGTACCTTGAGGGTCATTATCATTATCGGTGATTCCTCTCGCGATTGTTAACAGTTTACATCATTGACTGGTAATCAAGCGATGTCTTTCCATGTTCGACTTCAGAACATTTCTCACATGGATCGACTTGTACTTCGAGTGAAGATCAGACGAGATTGAAGACCCCGGATCTAGTTTCATCCATCCGGGCTGCGATATATATTCAGGGAAATAAAGACATTAAATGTACAGCATTACAGCACAGATAATCATCCTACCAAAAGGATGGTGGCTCTATCAGAATCATCAGTCTACAATCAGACAATTGTCTATCCTATGTACATGAAAATGAATTTATAAAGCTAAGCATGGGAATGCCCGCCTCAACTAGATCATGAAAAACAGTATGAAGATAATGTATTATATTGTATCTTATTACAGGTCTCCTCCCAGCATTGAAAGAACTTCGGATCCTCATAATAAAGCATTTCACCCGACACCAAAAGGTTAACGGCCTCATACTTTAGGGGGCAACTGTTATAGACATTTTTGTGCCTTACAACTCCAAGCATGAAATGTCCATAAACCAAGGGCTCCTAAGTCCCTAAAAGTGTTGTTCTAACCCCTAAAGGAACAAGGTCAACAAATTACAGCTTCTCCCAGAAGTTCTCCACCAGAAACTGCTCAGAATAAGTCAAAACAGGATCATTTTAGCTACTCCACTGGCTAGGTGTGTTGCATAGCACCTAAACACATTATCCAGGTGCGTTGCAACGCACCTAAATGCACTATGAGGGTGCGTTTGACGAGAAATGACAAATGGCAGTGTCATTCCGCGAGGTGGAGAGACAATGGAAGCTTCCAGAATCTTCTCCTATGACACTTGCCTCACTGAATTCGACCAAGGATGAGTAAGAGGCCTTCAGTCTCCAAGTGGAAGCAAGAACTGACAGAGAGAAGACACTAATCAAATCACAAGCTGACTCATCCTCCTTATACATATCTATATATGGATCCCTCATCACAGAGATCCAGAGGCTGGAATTTCGCACATTCTAAGGAATTGTTGTTGGTTTTGAGACAAACATCAGAGTATTGGGTGATCTATGCTTTGTTGGAGGTGAAGAGGGGCTTCTTTGCTGGGAGGTTGATGCTGGGTCAGGAACCATCGGTTGTAACTCCTCCTGGATCTTCTTGTTTATCAATAAAAACTATTTGAGTTTTTCCTCCATGTTTTTGTATCATTGATGCTTGTTACATTTGTATGGTTAACTTAAATCTGATCCTAAGTTGTTTATGAATATAGATCCATGTCTTTGTATAGTTTTCTTCTTCTGTGATCTTACAGGTACTTGGTGAAGTTGGGCAAGTAAGGTAGCAAGTAGCTGGAAGCTGTCAAAGAAGAGAGGGATTGGATCAAAGGATTAGCGCAAGACATAAGTTGGTTCTTTCTATTCCTCTCTGTCTATAGTTCATAAAGGAAATACAAAAGTAGTTTTTCTCTGTTTGTTTCTAAGGCAGCTGTCAGACCTTAGTGGGATAGAGCAGTTCTAAATAGACACTTTTCCCGGTAACAACATCTAAGTCTATACTAACCCGGGATGCAATTCTTCTATTATGCGATCTAAAAAGATTTCAAATAACAACTGGTCATAAAGATCATTCAGCTATTATGAGAAAAGAAATCAATAAGGGTGAACCACTTCACATAAAAAGTTAGACGAAACAGTTGTGAAAAACATATCACATAATGAGCTATTCATACATTAAGCATAAATAAATAGTTATCATTGTACAAAAGTGCCAAATGATAACTCAGGAATTCATGCAATAATACATAAACAACTAAAAATTGTATATCAATTTAACATATAAGCAGAAATGTTTAAGAGACAAAAGTACCATTTATAACTAGTCCTACTCATGAGGTTCAAGCGACAATGATTTATCTCTCCTTGCTCTAACATCCACTAAGAGTATAGAAGTGAAACATCAGTAGCAGATATCAAATGCAAACATCAACAAATCCTGTTCCATTCATTCATCAAAACCTCCTCGGAGGGTGCAAAAGTGCATGTTCTGAGGACAAGTTTTTGATAAATTTCTGGACCCCTCTCTAAATGCATGAGAAGGGTTTAAATACTAATAACTAAATCTAAAAATATCTTATTTACAAAAATTCAGGATGCGGTTTAAATGACCGTCCTGTTTCTAGGAACATAAAACAAAATTAAAGCTAAAATTGAACCTAAAATTAAACTACTTATGTATTTGGTCATTGAAATTGCACGTATGCAGCATCTATTTAAGGAGAGTCGACTGGCTGACTTCTGCTTTTAGCTGAGCTGAGAAAACAGAATCGACGAGAGTTGGTGCCATTTTTTCGGCCGCATTTATGATACTCTTAACAGTCATCCACTGGCTATGCGGCTTCACCAAGTATGCCCAATAATACTCCCAGTTCAACTTGCTCAGCCCTTGAATTGCTTTTGCCTTTTCTTACGCTCTCTGTTTCCATTCTACCTCTAGTTTTTGTGCATTCGATAAATATCCTGGAGTGGTCTCTGCGATCAAATTTGCCCTGTGCAAATTTTCATTTACACAATCAATAAGACTACTTGCTGTCGTGGCTGCTTCTTCTGCCGCTTGTTCTGCCTCCCTGATTTGCTCGTCCCATTTGTTAAAGAGCATTTCCTTATGGTTTTCATTTATCCTTGGTGCACCTGCCCTTTTTCCCTCGTCTTTATCTTGCCAAGCCAAATATTCAGTCACCCGTTTATCAATTAGATCATAGTCACTTCGTAGATCTACCACTTGATTAGTGGTCTTATCACTAATTTCATAATAATAACTCCACTGTGATATCTTTTGGCCCAACGCTTCTTGCTGTTGTAGTAATTGTTCATTCAAGGTAATGGACTCCGTAATAAATTATATAAGCTTAGGATCATCTTTGTGCATCTCCTGTAAATCCTGTAACTGCTTTCCTTTCTCATCCAAACTTTTCTGATATCCTATCTGCATTTGCTGGAAGTCCTGCTGCAACCTTTCAAGCTATTTCTGTGCTTCATTATTGGTGTTAGCTTGTTGCAACTGTTGTTGCAGTACTTGTATCTGTTCTTTCCTTTCTTTTAACAACTGTTGTACCTCAGATGCTTTATCAATAGTCGCAGAGGCATATGCTCATGCGATCTGAGATAGTTTGGTGAGATTTCAGTAGGATTGCTAGTGGGAACTTTCCACAAGACGTCTAATTGTTCTGCGTCTTGAGAGAGTGCATTTTCCAATTTCCTTTTCTTTCTCTGTCTTCTTACCACTGCTTTATGCTGTGGGCTATAAAATATATCCAGAGGGGAAATTTCTTCTATGTTGACTATAAGCTCAGAAGATGGGGCAACAGGAATATGTTCCATATCTGAGACATCGCTGACTGTTGTTGTAAAATTCTGGGCAACCCCATTAGGGTCAAATGGTCTTCCCGGAAATTTGAATAGTTGTAAACACATCATATTCTTTACTTCCGTGAATGTGTGTCCTACATAAAATAGCTAAAAGGCCCCACAGGCTACAGGAAACTGTGGCTAGATGGCCTTCTTTTTGTCCTTTAAGTCTTTAGTTAGACCACCTTCCCCACAAGTTTGATATGCAATCTCTCGAGCTAAGAGTTTATCAGGGATATACAAAGGTAGGACATGAGGGGGTGCAGTACTTCCAAATACCCTGACATAAGTAAACAATTCCTCCCCGAACCATCTTGCGACGGGGAGGATGTCTACCTCTGCTTCAGGCGAGCACCTCGGGGGGTCTTTATCATACAACATTCTGTACAAGGGCAGCATAATTCCATGACAAATTTGATAGAAGTATGGAGTGAACTGAGAGTCCCACAATTCTTTATGATAGACATGGATGGGTAAGGGGTCTTGAGTGGTCCACTTCCAACCCATAACAGGAAATTTAGAAACATAACATATTGAATCCATAATATATGCAGATAGGTAAAAAGGAGGATAAATTCTCTGAGCCGCAGCTCTTTTGGACCGGTAACTGACAATGGTCGTGACTAGGTTATCAGATAAAATTTTGGCCCAATCTACAATAGTGGCATTTGTGGCAGCATCCAATAATGGTAGCCATTCGGATGAAAATTTGTTGATATCTGGCATTCCAAATATTCTACAGAGCATGGCAGTAGCAAAGCAATATGGGGAGGTAAGGGAACCAGTACTGTACATACCGTGTTTATCTTTCTTCAGCGGTTCGTCTCTCCTGGACCAGTCTTTGGTGGTTTCTGCCAAGTCCTGATTTTCCTTTACGAATTTCTCCATGAATTGTTTATTATAAGTTGCCTGTGGCTCGGGCAGATGATACATGAGCTTTAAATCCTGCGCAGCGAATGAACCGATGAGTCCTTGACCATGAAATTTGAACTGTCTATTTCTGATTTCTGCACTATCCAGTATCCACTTGACCATGTCTGTGTATGGGAGGATTTTTGGCCTTGTTGCTATCCGATGTAAGAATGAGCAAGCTAGCTATGTTAGGGATGCTTCAGAAGGACTCTGTGAGCCTACAACAGCAGTAACTTCCATTACTTTGGGATTTTCCTCTTCGATCAGATTATACATTCCTTCCCACGTAGCTATTCTCGCGTCTCTATTACAAGTCGTGTCTATATACAAAGGCGCCATTTCCTTTTCTTCAGAGCTCAGGGCTTTGCTTTTCTTTCCCATTTCAACCTGCGTATTGCTTTGTATCATCCTCTGTTCTCCGTTCCTGCAATTCACAAGTAAGGTAGAAATGAATGACAAGGAAGGGTGATGGGAGAGGTTTTAAATGCCGCAGACATACCAAATACACCACCTTACGTGAAATGATTCTTCGAAAAGCACGCCCTCATATTCTATTAATAACTAACAACTAACTCCTTTATTAGTATTTATAGCGCATAACCATGTGTCAGCTTATGGAAAATACTTTTCTTGAATAACGCGCCCGAAAGATCTGCGATGGAGCGACTTTGTGATTTGCTTCGCAACATCGCAATATCGCAAAATCACAGAATCGCAAAAACACAACATCGCAGCGTTTATGTGACCTGATGTCGCAACATTGTTTTATCTCGAAATCGCGATATCGCAATATCGCAAATCGCAGGAGTTTTATGTATGAAAAATTCTGTTAACCTGTTTCTTGCGAGATGCAATCTTGCGATCGGCGTCATCGCATATCAGCAGATTTTGAAGTGTTTCATGTAAGCTTTATTGAATGCGACGCGATATTTGTTCATTGTCGTGATCTCGCAAATGTTGGGATTGTGCTTGTAAGGTGGCATTCCGCTATCTTTTTACGATGCGATTTTAAAGATTTTTACCTTATCATAAACTTAGATTTTAAGAATTTCCAAGGAGCTTCCTAAGCTTATGATGGTAACTTTATTTTCGGAAAGGGAATTTAAGCACTACTTCGTTTTTCCGGGATTTTAACTAAGGGTCCTGTTGTGGTCACCAACAACCCCCCTCTTTGTTTGATACTAGCAATAACACCAAGCAAATGGGGACCCTTAACAAAAAATCCAAAAAACATTTTATCAAAATTTTTGTATTTTAACTCCCTAAAGCTGTATCGCATCGCGAGAAGAGAGTGAAACGTTTTCCTATGCGCATAATAAGCTGCAAAGAAGCGATGCGAAATTCATCGTATCGCTTATATTGTGAAGCGCTCTTAAATGAAAAACTTAAGGAATCGCCGACAGCCGATATGCGACGTCGCATATCGCAACATCGCATAAGCAGCACACAATGATTGGATGATTAAGTGCGACCTGCGATATTGCGATCTGCGATATTGCGATCTGCGATGAATGCAATCATCAATTCCTGCGATGACACATCTTGACAACGCAATCCTCGATACTGCGATGCGAGTCGCAGAAATCACTCATCGCAAAATTTCCTCGACACAGTGTTCAAGGAAAGCTGTCTGTAGACCAAAATTGGGTGCGCGCCTTAAAAGAAATTAATGATTGTACGCCAAAGTATCCAAGAAGGATTGTGTTGTGTTTTTCGAAGAGTCAGTTCATTATGAGTGTCATGATTATGCATTCATTAGAGCTTAAAGCTTTCATGTCAATCTTTTCGTCATTACTCTTTTCCTTTGCGTAAACTGTAAGACAGCAACTAACATAAAGCAATGTGCAGGAAACATCTAAGGAAAAGGGGAAAGCGTCAATACTCGGAGAACAGAGAAGAGATGCTTTCGCAAACGGATGCCACATGCAGCAGGACCGCAGATTCCAGAGTCTCACTCAACAGATACTGATGTCAATAGGCCATCCAAAACTCAGAGTCAAAGGCGCACAAAAGCAGCATGTTTACAAAAGATCCTGAAGCTTAGACTGGGTAAAGCAAAAAGAAAAACGCTAAAGAGGGAAAACACACCAGAAAAGCCTGGAACAAAGAACAGAAGCAGTTTTCAATACAGAAAATTGTTCAGAGAGAAAATTCCATAACTTATTCAGTCATTCGCAAAGCAACCGAAATAGCAACAACATAATCAGTTTGAGAGAAATTTGGGTTATTACCAAGTATACACACAGCGAATACACCAAGCCAGAGGAAGATTTTCGAAAATATCTTCTAGTTTGTCAGAAAGCGATGCCAGCTCTTGTTATTTCTATTTTCATAGCTCAAACGAAATGAGAAGACAACCAGCCGACTCTTCCCAAGCGAATGTTGCATTGCTTACAGCACTAAGGAGCAAATACAGAAACGGTTAGAAATTAGATTCAATTTTTAGAAATAAATTTGCTTTAGTAGAAGGGCGGCCATTTGAAACCGTGTCCTAAATTTATGTAATTAAGATTAATTAGTTAGCAGTATTTAAACCCTTCTCAGGCATTTGGAGAAGGGTCCGGAAATTTGTCAAAAAACTTGTCCTCAGAACATGCACTTTTGCACCCTCGGAGGGGGTTTTTGATGAATGGATGGATCGAGATTTATCAATGTTTGCATTTAATGTCTGCTACTGATGTTGCACTTTTGTACTCTTAGTAGATGTTAGAACAAGTAGAGATAAATCATTGTTGCTTGAAGCTTATGAGTGGAACCAGTCATAAATGGTACTTTTATCTCTTGACCATTTCTGCTTATATTCTTAAAGTGATATGCAGTTTTCAGTTGTTTATATGTTAATGCATGAATGTGTGGGTTACCATTTGGCACTTCTGTACGGTGGAGTCATTTATTTGTGTTTGATATATGAATAACTTATTATGCGATATGATGTTCACAACTGTTTTGCTTAACTTTTTATGCAGAGTGGTTTATCTTAATTGATTTCTATTCTTATGATAGCTGAATGATCTTTATTACCAGTTATTGTTCGAAATCTCTTTAGATCGCATAATAGAAGAAATACACCCCGGGTTAGCGTAGATTAGATGTGTTGTTTCTTATTAGATTACAATAGCATAGAGTTAGTTTAGAAGTTTGAATTAAATTAGCTTTAAATACTCCTAGATCAGCATCATCCAACTCTACACACACACACACCCCTTAGATTGGGAAACTGGTCCCATTATCCCCAGTCGGACCCGCTATACCAAACGGATAAGGAGCTGCCAACCAAGGTCCGGACCGGGTGGGTATCCCCCTTGTTGTCGACCCGATTTTCGGGGCTTCAACATATTTGGCGCTAGAAGGAGGGCCCGAACTATGAATGGCACCTAAATCAAAATCTAAATACCATTCTGAGAGTAAATCGCCCTCATCAACTCCCCCGACTTCCCCAGTACGTTTAAATCCAGAGTCAGAAGTCGCTCGAGTATCAACCGCTGCTACATACCCTAATATTTCAGACCAATTTACCATTGAACCCCCTGAAGTTCAAACTCTGATTCGTAAACTCCAGGGATTTTCTATTTTTACTCAGAGGTCTGATAAATCTCAAAGCAGCGTGACTTCATAGTACAATCCTGCTCATCCCCTGACCAGATTAAAGAGTGAAAAATTTGGCATCCAGCCAACTGAATTCCCTCTCCCCACCAGGAAAAGAGCAAGGAAAACACCACCAGAGTCTGACAGTGAGACTCTTTCATCTACGTCGTCCATTTCAACTCCCTCACTGCGAAGTCAGCCACCCACATCTTCATTCCAAACCACTCATCCATCTTCCACAACCCCTCTTCTTCAATCATCAAAGATCATAATATCTTCATCTTCCCAGCATCAGGGATCATCCTCTGCACTTTCATTTACTAGTAGCTCAATGATGGCCCAGTCTCCATGGAACAATCCTGGGGCAGTTTTAATGCCTCCACCACTGAGCCAAATACCGGCCCATCCTGAGAAATGGCTACCCAAGTTCAATCCAGAAGCAGGCATGTTAGCTAAAGAGCATATTAATAATTTCATGCTTTCTGTTAATCTCAACGGAGTTACCAATGAGGATGCTGTCATCCGGCTTTTTCCCTACACAATGCAAGGAACAGCCGGGTCATGGTACTTTTCATTACCTTCCGGGTCTATCACAAGTTGGGACATTTTTCAAAGTCAATTCCTTACCAAGTTTGGTGATGACAGATCAACGACGACGTTGATCAATGACCTATCCAATCTTAAAGCCGAGGCTAGAGAACCCATCAAAGATTTCAATTTACGCTTCAATAAAATCCTCAACAAAATTCTCGTTGCTTCCCAGCCCAGCGAAGAAGTAAGATGTGAATGGTACATTACGGCCTTACCATAAAACTTGGCAATCTTCATGGATAGGGAAAATAAGACAACCTTAGTTGAAAACTTGACAGAGGCGATAGCAGTAGAGAAACGCATAGTAGCCCTGGAAAAAAGATCTGCGATAGAGGAACGCAAATCTAAGAAAGTCTCCTACAAGGAAGACCCCAAGAAGAAACAAACGAAAGATCCTTTCGATTTGGAAGGATTACAAAAAGTGTTAAAAACCATGTCCAATGAGATGATTGACATAAAAAAACAAGTAGCAGAAACTTCTTCAAAAAAGCCCTACAGAGCTTTTAAAAGAAATCCTTCAATGGATGTGAAACCACCCAACGCTATCTCAAATGTCGAATCCGAAGAAGAGGAAGAAGAAGAGAATACCACTGAAGGGCAGACCGATGACGAAGAAGTTGTGGAACTACAAGGAATGTGGGATTTCATCCTCCCGCAAGAAGAAGATCAAGAAGTATTTCCGGTTAGCACACGAAGCAAAAATCAACTTGATCCTCCCCAAACTACCCCTAAGCAGAAGGGCGCAAGCCCTGCAGCAAAAGATAAAGTCGCAACAAAGAAAACAACCGCTAAAGCGACTCAATCTATCCCAGTCCAATCAGATCAAACACCTCCATCAAGAACACTGATTGTGTTGGATGAAATGGAGTACAACATTATTGATGACATGAAAAATACTAGGGCTAATATCACTCTTTATGAGTTGAGCAAATCGAAACATCAACAGAAGATAATGATGAAAGAATTACATGTCGTGCCTACTACATCTTTGCCTACAGTTGTAGATTCCCACAACATGGGAAGACCTCCAACCAACACGATCAATAAGGTTGACCCAAATGACATCGCCTTGATTGGAGGAAGATCAAGGTCTCACACTCCCCCTTTTCTTCTCACTTATGAAATTTTCAACAAAAACGTGCACAATTGTTTGGTAGATTCTGGTGCTTCAACGAATATTTTACCCAGATCAATATGTGCCAAGTTGAATGTTCAACCGCAAAAATCCACAGTGCGCATAGTTCAGCTTGATCGATCTCAAGTCGAAGTGATTGGTGAACTTAATCAAGTGACCATAAGATTGTCGTCTAACCCGAAGGTATGTCAGGTTATTGACATTCTAGTAGCTGATATCCCTGAATTCTATGGCTTAATTCTTAGCAGGGATTGGTCCGAAAAGCTCCATGGATACTTCTCAACCGACTGGTCGCACATGTGGTTACCCTACAATGGTAAACCGAATCAAATAAAGGTTGAACGAGAGTTACACCAGAAGTACATAGTAACGGAATTGGAGGGAGAAAATGAAGCAATAGCATACAACAGCAGTATCATAGGCAATTACTCGGTAGATTCTTTCCTCGGCAATTTCAATGCTCATACCTCACCTTACTTAGAAAATTCAGTTTTGTCCCAAGTCGAAAATTTTTCCCAAACTGATAATTCAAAGTGTGTTAATTTTTTAGATAACCCTGTAAATACATCTTTGTTTTGGAAATTATATTTTGATGGCTCTAAATCTAACGAGGGAGCAGGAGCAGGATGCGTTCTGATTAGCCCAAACGGAAATAAGACCATGCTTACATGCAAACTTGAATTCGATTGCACAAACAATACAGCGGAATACGAGGCCTTGGTGCAAGGCCTATACAAAGCAATCGGGTTGAACGTTAAGTACCTTCAAGTCTTCGGAGACTCTAAGATTGTCGTCAAACAGGTACGTAACACCATACATTTCCTATCAGGTCATTTGAAGCACTATCAATCTTTAGTACAAGATCTGACTGCACACTTCATAGCATTCAATATTTCGTCAATCCCAAGACTCCAAAATGCGAGCGCAGTCCTGTTAGCTAACGTAGCCTCTAGACTTATTCCCTCCGAAGATTTTAGTCCAGATAGATTCTCAATAGAATTAATCTTTAGACCATCCATCCCTGACAACATTACAAACTGGAAAGTATTCAATGATGATCCCGACATTGTAAATTTCCTCACTTCTGAAGGATCCTACTCCAATCAAATAATTGACGAAGACCATCATGATCGACAAATACAACAAAATAGCACTGATAATGCTATACCTAAATCGGTGGTTAAGTTAGAAGACTTATATGATTTGAAAAGTCAGTTTAAAAGGTCTACCGATTCTAAGCTCTACAGTTCAACTCTGAACTACAAATTAGTAAACCTAGGAACCGATGATAAACCACAAAACGTTAATCTAGGCCACGGCCTAGCCCCTGAAGAAAAATTAGCGTATATCCGTCTTTTGAGACAATACAAAAATGTTTTTGCCTGGAATTACGATGAGCTGAAGACATACAACACTTCTATCATTCAACATACTATCCCTATGATGGACAATGAAAAACCTGTCCAACAGAAACTCAAAAAAATCCACCCCAATTTAGAAAATCAGATAAAAACTGAGCTAAATAAGTTGTTGAGAGCCAGAATAATTTTCCCTGTCAGACATTCCAAATGGGTCTCCAATATGGTACTTGTTAGAAAGAAAAACGGAGATATTAGAATTTGTATCGATTTCCGGAATCTCAACAAAGCCTGTCAAAAAGACAATTTTCCCCTCCCACCTATGGAGCAGATATTACAGGCAGTAGCAGGCTCAGAATTAATGTCTTTTTTGGATGGATTTTCAGGATACAATTAAGTGTTGGTACATCCCGATGATCAGTTAAAAACCACATTCCGAACTAAATGGGGCACATACGCATATCGGAAGATGCCATTTGGTTTGATCAATGTCGGCGCTACATTTCAGAGAGCCATGGACATCGCATTCAAAGGTTTAGTCAATAAATCTATAATGATTTACCTGGATGATATAACAGTGTACTCCAAGAAGCGAAGCAACCATCTCAAAGACTTGAAACAAATCTTTCAACGATGTTTAAGGTATGAGATTTCACTTAACCCAAAGAAATCTTTTTTCGCATTAAGTGAAGGAAAACTTCTAGGATTCATAGTGTCAAAATCTGGTATTCACATTGAACCTGACAGAATCAAAGAAATTTCTGAAATATCCATGCCTCATAACAAAAAAGCCATGCAATCTTTCCTTGGTCAGATCAATTTTGTGAAGAGATTTGTCCCAAACTTCTCACGTATTGTTTCTCCTTTGCAAAATATGATTAAAAAGAATTCAAATTTTAAATGGGGTCAAGATGAGCATGAAGCATTCAACTTGATCAAACAAGCTATCATTAACGCTCCATCTTTAGCGACCCCGAATTTTTCAGAATCTTTTATCTTATACACATTTGCCTCAGAGAAATCTTATGTCACGATTCTAACTCAAGCAAATCAAGAGAAAGCGGAAGCTCCAATCGCGTTTTTTAGCTCGAATTTACAAGGTGCTGAACTCAACTATTCAGACGTGGAGAAACAGGCATATGTTGTTTTCAAAGCGATCAAATATTTTAGACCTTTCTTACTTAAAGCCCATACTAAGGTTATAGTACCGTTTCCAGCGGTAAGAAACCTTCTGATACATAAGGATGTGGGCGAAAAAAGAGCAAATTGGATTACCACTTTACAAGAATATGATCTTGAGATCAAACCAGCAAACATTGTAAGAGGTCAAGGCTTCTGCAAAATGTTGGCTGGAGCATCACAAATTCCTGAGAATTCATCTGAAGAGGTACATACGTATGAGGTAAGCCTAAACGATGCAGAATCATTATATGTTGACACCATTTATTATCTTAAGAACGGGTATGCTCCATCACACCTGGATCACACCAAGAAAAGAGCTCTGAGATTGAAAGCTAAACAATACCAGCTCATAAATGATGTTCTGTTTAAAAGGAATTACGATTCTGTGCTCCTTAGGTGTCTTGAGAAAACTGAAGCCGAAAAGGTTTTGCAGGAACTCCACGATGGACCAGCAGGCGGACACTACGCTGGAGACACTACAGCACATAAAATCTTACGTGCAGGATATTATTGGCCCACGCTGTTCAAAGACTCACACAGTTACGTGAGGAAATGCCAAGTCTGTCAGACTACTGCAGGGAAACAAAAGAAACCGTCCATGCCACTACAGCCGGTTAACATCGAGCAACCATTCAATCAGTGGGGCTTGGACATAATAGGTGAGATCGTTCCTCACTCTTCTAAGCAGCATAGGTACATCCTCACGGCAACAGATTATTTTACTAAATGGGTAGAAGCAGTTCCTCTCAAGACAGCTAATTCTGAAAACATTATTGAATTCATAGATCAATTTATAATCACTAGGTTTGGATTGCCAACGGCCTTAATGTTTGATAATGCTTCATATTTTTCTGGAAATACAATGACTGAGTTTGCACTTAAAAGAGGGTTCAAACTGAAATATTCGGCTAACTACTATCCGCAAGGTAATGGATTGGCTAAATCAACAAACAAAAACCTGATCAGGATTATTAAAAGAACAGTCGACCAAAACCAAAAGAATTGGCACAAAGCATTGGTAAATGCTTTATGGGCAGATAGAATAACGAAGAAAGCTTCAATCGGCACTTCTCCCTTTAATTTAGTTTATGGGAAAGAAGTGGTTCTTCCAACTCACTTAGTCATCCCCTCTTTGTCTTTAGTACAACACATCGATGAGGTATCTACCTCCTCCATACAACTAAGACAAATGGAAATAATTAAATTAGAAGAACGACGAGAACAAGCTAAGAAAACCCATGCTCATCACCAAGCGCTGATAAAATCCTCTTTTGACTCAAGCATAATGACCAGAAAGAATTTTCAGATGGGAGATTTAGTTTTGAAATGGGATAAGGCTCATGAAGAAAAGGGCAAACATACGAAATTTCAGAAACTGTGGCTTGGTCCTTTTCAGATTGTAGAAGTCATAGGCCCATCGACGTTTGTGTTGCAAGATTTAGCAGGTAGAAGAGATTCTTTGCATGTTAATGGACAGATTCTTAAAATATATTTTCCATAGAAGATCACTCTTCTATTTTTGTAGGATAGTTTTAGTTTTTATTTGTTTTTCTCTTTCTTATAAATAAAACCAGTTGTAGATTGTCACTAAAAGGGTTCATGAAAAAGACACCAATTCTCTATCATATTTTGAGCTTTTCGCTTGTACAAGTAGCAAAAAATTTTGAAAAATCTAATCTTTATTATTGACAGGTAGAGTTAACTTTAGCCTAGACATGATACTAGTTTCAACTTCAAAAATTTGATGAAAGCAACCTTTGGTAAGAAATTGTTTTATATCAGCACAATGAAAGGTATCAATAATAAAATAAATATTCTCTATAAAGCTGCTATTTTCAAACTCTATTATTGTCATCCAGAGCTTTCTTAAGGAAAAACAATGACTTCCTCCCTACTAAAGGAAATCGCAACATTCAGAGGAACAATCCGAGAAAACACTGTATCTCAAAGAATAAGAGGTCTCATCACGAGCCGGCTTATCATGATCACAGATATTATAACTTGCTGACTTTGCCAATACTGTCTACCAAAACAGGGCAACGACTCAAGATTGTTGCAATCAAAAGACAAGGGGTCTCATCACGAGCCAGCTTGTTCAGCAAAAGTGTAAATCAAGTGAATGACTGTGTCATAATTTGGCCACCAAACCAAGACATTATTCTTTAGAGAATAAAAAAGGAAAAAGTGTCAAAAAGGGTTTTCTTCTGAAAAGTTGTAAATAGCCTTAAGCAGGATAAAGGATTATTGCTGGGTAACAGGTAACCCTGTCGAGGCTATGGACGCTTGCGGGTAGCAGAGGCTCTACCTACGACAAATGAGCATATTTTAAAAGCCAGCACGCAGAGAAGACCTTATTTTATCTTTAAAAGACCAAGTAATGTCTGGTGTGAATACAAGAACTAAGCCTGAGGAAACAAACAATTGGAATATGAAAATGTTGAGACAAAGTATCATTGATAGGATAAGGCGTAATGTACTCTATCTGTCCATAAAAAAATTTAGACATATGAAAATTTTTCTGCTTCGGAATTTGAAATTCAATAGAAAAGCAGAGATAACTGGTTCTTCACAGTGAATCGCCATTGTTGTGGTCACCAACAACCCCCCTCTTTGTTTGATATTAGCAATAACACCAAGCAAATGGGGACCCTTAACAAAAAATCCAAAAAACATCTTATCAAAATTTTTGTATTTAAACTCCCTAAAGCTGTATCGCATCGCGAGAAGAGAGTGAAACGTTTTCCTATGCGCATAATAAGCTGCAAAGAAGCGACGCGAAATTCATCGCATCGCTTATATTGTGAAGCGTTCTTAATGAAAAACTTAAGGAATCGCCGACGGCCGATATGCGATGTCGCATATCGCAACATCGCATAAGCAGCACACAATGATTGGATGATTAAGTGCGACCTGCGATATTGCGATTTGCGATATTGCGATCTGTGATAAATGCGATCATCAATTCCTGCGATGACACATCTTGACAACGCAATCCTCGATACTGCGATGCAAGTCGCAGAAATCACTCATCGCAAAATTTCCTTGACACAGTGTTCAAGGAAAGCTGTCTGTAGACCAAAATTGGGCGCGCGCCTTAAAAGAAATTAATGATTGTACGCCAAAGTATCCAAGAAGGATTGTGTTGTGTTTTTCGAAGAGTCAGTTCATTATGAGTGTCATGATTATGCATTCATTAGAGCTTAAAGCTTTCATGTCAATCTTTTCGTCATTACTCTTTTCCTTTGCGTAAACTGTAAGACAGCAACTAACATAAAGCAATGTGCAGGGAACATCTAAGGAAAAGGGGAAAGCGTCAATACTCGGAGAACAGAGAAGAGAAGCCTTCACAAACGGATGCCACATGCAGCAGGACCGCGGATTCCAGAGTCTCACTCAACAGATACTGATGTCAATAGGCCATCCAAAACTCAGAGTCAAAGGCGCACAAAAGCAGCATGTTTACAAAAGATCCTGAAGCTTAGACTGGGTAAAGCAAAAAGAAAAACGCTAAAGAGGGAAAACGCACCAGAAAAGCCTGGAACAAAGAACGGAAGCAGTTTTCAATACAGAAAATTGTTCAGAGAGAAAAGTCTGTAACTTATTCAGTCATTCGCAAAGCAACCGAAATAGCAACAGCACAATCAGTTTGAGATAAATTTGGGTTATTGCCAAGTATACACACAGTGAATACACCAAGCCAGAGGAAGATTTTCGAAAATATCTTCTAGTTTGTCAGAAAGCGATGCCAGCTCTTGTTATTTCTATTTTCATAGCTCAAACGAAAGGAGAAGACAACCAACCGACTCTTCCTAGGCGAATGTTGCATTGCTTACAGCACTAAGGAGCAAATACAGAAACGGTTAGAAATTAGATTCAATTTTTAGAAATAAATTTGCTTTAGTAGAAGGGCGGTCATTTGAAACCGTGTCCTAAATTTATGTAATTAAGATTAATTAGTTAGCAGTATTTAAACCCATCTCAGGCATTTGGAGAAGGGTCCGGAAATTTGTCAAAAAACTTGTCCTCAGAACATGCACTTTTGCACCCTCGGAGGGGGTTTTTGATGAATGGATGGATCGAGATTTATCAATGTTTGCATTTAATGTCTGCTACTGATGTTGCACTTTTGTACTCTTAGTAGATGTTAGAACAAATAGAGATAAATCGTTGTTGCTTGAAGCTTATGAGTGGAACCAGTCATAAATGGTACTTTTATCTCTTTACCATTTCTGCTTATATTCTTAAAGTGATATGCAGTTTTCAGTTGTTTATATGTTAATGCATGAATGTGTGGGTTACCATTTGGCACTTCTGTACGGTGGAGTCATTTATTTGTGTTTGATATATGAATAACTTATTATGCGATATGCTGTTGACAACTGTTTTGCTTAACTTTTTATGCAGAGTGGTTTATCTTAATTGATTTCTATTCTTATGATAGTTGAATGATATTTATTACCAGTTATTGTTCGAAATCTCTTTAGATCGCATAATAGAAGAAATACACCCCGGGTTAGCGTAGATTAGATGTGTTGTTTCTTATTAGATTACAATAGCATAGAGTTAGTTTAGAAGTTTGAATTAAATTAGCTTTAAATACTCCTAGATCAGCATCATCCAACTCTACACACACACACACCCCTTAGATTGGGAAACTGGTCCCATTATCCCCAGTCGGACCCGCTATACCAAACGGATAAGGAGCTGCCAACCAAGGTCCGGACCGGGTGGGTATCCCCCTTGTTGTCGACCCAATTTTCGGGGCTTCAACAGGTCCCCACACATTTAGTATTTCGAATGACACTTAAATGAGAGGGGGATTGTTGCTGGCCACAAAAATTGGTGATTCACTTGGAAGAACCAGTTATCTCTGTTTTTCTATTGAATTTTCTAAACTTCCAAAACAGAAAATTTTTTAGAATGTTAAACTTTATTATGGAAAGATAAAGTACATTATGCTTTAACCTGTCAATGACATTTTGCTTCAACTATTTTCAACTTCGATTATTTGCTTCCTCAGGCTAGTCCTTGTATTTACATCAGTCATTACTTGGTCTGTAAAGATAAAACAAAGTCTTCTCTGTAAGGTAGTTTTAAATATGCTTATTTGTCGTATGTAGAGCCTCTGCTGCCAGCAGGCGTTTATAGCCTCGACAGGGTTACCTGTTACCCAGCAATGATCCTATATCCTACTTAAAGCAACCTACAACTCTCAAAGGAGAATCCACATCCACACTTATTGCTTTGATTTTATTTTTACTCTTAAAGAACAATGTCTTGGTTTGGTAGCCAATTTATGACATAGTCATTCACTTGATTTATAATTTTGCTGAACAAGCTGGCTCGTGATGAGACCCCTTGTCTTTTGATTGCAATAATCTTGAGTCATTGCCTTGTTGTGGTGTACAGTATTTGGCAAAGTTAGCAAGTTATAACATATGTGATTATGATAAGCCGACTCGTGATGAGACCTCTTATTCTTCAAGATGAAGTGTATCTTTGGGTTGTTCCTCTGAAAGTTGTGATCTCCTTAGCAGGGAGGAAGTCATTGTTTCCTTAAGATAGCTCTAGATGACAATAATAGAGTTTTTGGAAATAGTTGTTCTACAGAGAATCTTTATTTTGTAATTGATACCTTTCATTGTACTGACATAAGACAATTTCTTTACAAAAGGTTATTTTCATCAAACTTTATGAAGTTGAAACTAGTATCATATCTAGGTTAGATTCTTTAACTATATCTATCAAAAATAAAGATCAATTTTCCAAAAGATTTGCTATTTATACAAGCGAAAAATCAAAATCTGAAAGAGAATTGGTGTCTTGTTCGTAAATGCCTAATGTAACCACTCACAACTGGTTTTATTATGAAAGATATATTTAAAGAATATGAGAGGTAACTATTCCCTTGGATATTTATCTGAAATGAAGAGGGATAATTACTTCCTTTAATTTTTAACCTGCAAACTATTAAAAATAAACTATCAACGTAACAAACTAACTAAATTAATTCTACTCCTATTTTAGCTATATACATGAAATTGACTAGGTATAGTCATATTTCCAGTGTAACCATTCTCTCATTTTTATTCCTACACATATATACATTTCAAATATTAGTACTAGAAATAAAGTTTTTGCTAAACTAAGAACATTAAATGTGGAATTAGGATGCACAACTATTGTTAGAATTTTACTTGAAATCTCCTTCTTATGAGATTTTCTCTCCAATTGAATACCTATTGGATCATAGAAATCTGGATGGAATTCTATTGTGGATTGATAAACGTCAAGGATAATTTTAGGGGCAAATGTTCGCCCTTTGGCGAAATTAAGGGGTTTTAAATTTTTAGTGGGCGAATATTTTGTATCATAGTACATTTTTACAAATCACCTCAAATAGCCCACCTTATTTTAAGGGAGAGGGTAAAAAAGGTAAATTTAGCCCTTGAAATTAGGACTTACAACCTTCCATTCACCCATTTTCAAGAATAGGTTTTATTTAAGTGAATCCATTCGCCCATTTTCAAGAATAGGTTTTATTTAAGTGAATCCTATGGGCCAAATATCATATTTATAAAAGAGGTATGGTAAATTAATAAAAATATAAATAAATGAGAGGTATGGTAAATTAATAAAAATAGAAATAAATAAGAGGTATGGTAAATAAATAAAACATTTTTTATATTTACTCCATAAGTCACCTTATATACATGTAAGGGTGTAAACAAATAAAAATATAAGTAAAGTGGAGGTATGGTAAATAAATAAAATGTCTTTTTATACTTACTCAAAAGGTATGGTAAATAAATAAAAATATAAATAAACTAGACGTATCGTAAATAAATAAAACATCTTTTTATATTTAGTCCATAACCCTCGTTCTATTTATGAAGGCTCAAGAAAGAGGTTTTATTTAAGTGAATCCTATGGGCCAAATACCATATTTGTAAAAGAGGTATGGTAAATTAATAAAAATATAAATAAACGAGAGGTATGGTAAACAAATAAAACGTTTTTCTGTATTTACTCCATAAGTCACCTTATATTTACGAACACTCAAAAAATGGGTTATATTTAGGTGAAACCTATGGCCAAAATACCATGGGACAAATACCATGGACTAGATTGTTATTAATACCATGCAAAAAACCATTATTAACGCTAATATTAGAATTAATAAAAATAAAAATGGCACATGGTATTGACCCATGGTATTCACCAAAAGGGCACATGGTATTCACCCATGGTATTCACCTGGAATGTAGCCTATTTAAATGGGGGAATTAAACCAACATGTAGCCTATGCTAAGATTCACTAGGACTTTACAAAGTTTTATTATTTAGTGAAAGACTCGCCAAGATCTTACAAGATTTTATAATTGAGTAAAATATTCGCCATGCCTGGTGAGAGATTCGCCAAACAATTATATATACATATTATATTATTGATAAAATCGCCTTCCATTTTTCCTATATACCATGGAGATTCGCCCATTTATTATATTTATAAATTTAAGGGGCGTTCTTAAAATTTTCCCTGATAAACGTTCAAGGAAAGAGATGACAAGCTAGATTGAAGATATGAATTTTTGGATTTAGCGACCTGTATCGAATTATTAATGTTATGTGTGAAAGTTAAGCTTTTGACAATTTCTGGTGAAAGAAAAGTTTCCAAATATATTTCTTTGAATGGATCAATGAAGAATGAATGGAAATATTTCAAAGGACAATTATCAATCAAATTGGATTGCTGGAAAGTTTCTAAAAATACATCCTTTTGTTGATATTTTCTTGGATAAGACAGAAGATTTTGATAAAACATTGACATTGATTGAAATTGGAATTGAAACAGTTCTACATTCTTTCGAAAAACTTCAACTTTCCAACGGGGCAATACATCACTCGAATGTCTGATAGTAAGGTGCTCAGTATGCTAGCGTAATATATCAAAAGTCTGAAAATCAAAATCTAAAGCTAAATCTGATTTTATACAAAATGGGTGCAAACAGAATAGAATGCAATAACTATCTGTACAACTAGTGTTATAGCACAATTGGGATCGTTTTGAAATATTCTCTCTTTCACAAGGATTGGCCAGAATTATGAAATTCGAATAATTTCTAACTCCATCTTGTGAATTAGAAAGCGAGTTATTATTATGAATAGGCGTAAAAGCTTGATCATGATATGAATCATAGATTGGAATACTTCCTTGGATAGTGAAGTCATGCAGATGATTTGCTGCTTTAGAATGAGGATCGGTTGAAATGATTTCTGAATTAAAATACCTCTCATTCTCATTTGTCTTTTGAAGTTTCTAATGATTCTCTCAAGATAAATCAACATCTTCAATGTCAAAGTAATTATCATAAATGACTTCACAAAATTCTCTAGATTTCCCTTCAGTTTCATCGAGTATATTCAAACGAGGAGGGACAAGCCTTTCCTGTTCGTTAATGGCAAAAGAATGTTCTATAACTGCTTCTTTATCTTGAAAACTTAATGGTGATTCATTTAGATCAGCCTCTATATTTTCTGAAATATCATTAATACTGCTAGGGGAAAAATTACCATCATTAAAAATATCAGGATAAAGAGAAAAATGTGACTCTGAAATAATGCATTTAAAAATATCTCTTTTTGAGAATTCTTGTGCATTATGTTCATCGTAGATTTCAGGTTTTAGATCATACCTTTGTGTGCTCATGTTTTTTGGAAGAAAATTACTTTGCTGTTCTAACCTTGGCATTTGCATTTGTTGGGTTGCGATCATATTTTCTGAATTTGCCTCAAAGTTGCTTCCCGATTCCAAGGCGACCTTTCTTCCAAAATTGCCGCTTTTGTCTTCTTGTATTGGATCAGAAATATCCTCTAAGCTTTGGGAAACTTCTTCATCACAATTTATTTGCACATCCAAATTGGATTTCTCATTTATGTTAGAAGGAAATTGAACAAAGCTTGGACTAATTTCCAATGGATCGGGAATAGGAGGCAGAGAATAATTATGATCAACACAATCTAGTGATTCTTCACTTATGGGTTCACTTTCGACATCAAATTTCAAGCAATTCAGATGAAATTGAATATTAAAATCTCTAACAGACTCATCTTCTTTTCATAAATACTCAATTTCATCATATACCTGATCATAATCATAACAGTCACATTTACAAACGAAAATTGTGACAAATTGATCCCAGCTGTGAATTGAGGCAACCCGAAGGGTCCTACACCAGTTTCTAGCTTCTGCTACAAATGTGAGAGTAAAAATTATGCATAAAATGCCTTCAACAATTCCTCGAAGATTTGAATTTGAAACATTTTGAACAATTAAAGGGCATGATTAAAAGCAGAAGAATTTCTCTTACCATTGAATTTTACCTGAGACAAGAGTCTTACCACTTCGGGTGGAGCGTTGGAAGATGCTTGTACATGGATGCAACTCCAAATTGGAAGTTTAAGAGAGGCCATCGTAATTCAAATATTAAAATTGAAAACAAACCCCAACAGACAACATGTTTCAGGCCCTCCTTCTAGCGCCAAATATGTTGAAGCCCGAAAATCGGGTCTACAACAAGGGGGATACCCGCCCAGTCCGGACCTTGGTTGGCAGCTCCTTATACGTTTGGTATAGCGGGTCCGACTGGGGATATGGGACCAGTTTCCCAATCTATGAGTGTGTGTGTGTAGAATTTGATGTTCCTGATCTAACAGTTCCTAATTAAGATATTCTAGTGCTAACTTTAATCTAATGCTATGCTATTGTAATCTAATAAGCAGCAACATCTAAGTCTATACTAACCCGGGATGCAATTCTTCTATTATGCGATCTAAAAAGATTTCAAATAACAACTGGTCATAAAGATCATTCAGCTATTATGAGAAAAGAAATCAATAAGGATGAACCACTTCGCATAAAAGATAGACGAAATAGTTGTGAAAAACATATCGCATAATGAGCTATTCATACATTAAGCATAAATAAATAGCTATCACCTACAAAAGTGCCAAATGATAACTCAGACATTCATGCAATAATACATAAACAACTAAAAATTGTATATCACTTTAACACATAAGCAGAAATGGTTAAGAGATAAAAGTACCATTTATAACTAGTCCTACTCATGAGCTTCAAGCGACAATGATTTATCTCTCCTTGCTCTAACATCCACTAAGAGTACAGAAGTGAAACATCAGTAGCAGATATCAAATGCAAACATCAACAAATCTTGTTCCATTCATTCATCAAAACCTCCTCGGAGGGTGCAAAAATGCATGTTCTGAGGACAAGTTTTTGATAAATTTCTGGACCCCTCTCTAAATGCATGAGAAGGGTTTAAATACTACTAACTAAATCTAAAAATATCTTATTTACAAAAATTCAGGATGCGGTTTAAATGACCATCCTATTTCTAGGAACAAAACAAAATTAAAGCTAAAATTGAACCTAAAATTAAACTACTTTTGTATTTGGTCTTTGAAATTGAACGTATGCAGCATCTGTTTAAGGAGAGTCAGCTGGCTGACTTTTGCTTTTAGCTAAGCTGAGAAAACAGAATCGATGAGAGTTGGTGCCATTTTTTCAGCCGCATTTATGATACACTTAACGGTCATCCACTGGCTATGCAGCTTCACCAAGTATGCCCAATAATACTCCCAGTTCAACTTGCTCAGCCCTTGAATTTCTTTTGCCTTTTCTTGCGCTCTCTGTTTCCATTCTGCCTCTAGTTGTTGTGCGTTCAGTAAATATCCTGGAGTGGTCTCTGCGATCAAATTTTCCCTTTGCAAAGTTTCATTTACACAATCAATAAGACTGCTTGCTACCGTGGCTGCTTCTTCTGCTGCTTGTTCTGCCTCCCTGATTTGCTCGTCCCATTTGTTAAAGAGCATTTCCTTATGTTTTTCATTTATCCTTAGTGCACCTGCTCTTTTTTCCTCATCTTTATCTTGCCAAGCCAAATATTCAGTCACCCGTTTATCAATCAGATCATAGTCACTTCGTAAATCTACCACTTGATTAGTGGTCTTATCACTAATTTCACAATAATAACTCCACTGTGATATCTTTTGGCCCAATGCTTCTTACTGATGTAGTAATTGTTCATTCAAGGAAATGAACTCCGTAATAAATTATGTAAGCTTAGGGTCGTCTTTGTGCATCTCTTGTAAATCCTATAACTGCTTTCCTTTCTCATCCAAACTTTTCTGATATCCTATCTGCATTTGCTGGAAGTCCTGCTGCAACCTTTCAAGCTATTTCTGTGCTTCATTATTGGTGTTAGCTTGTTGCAACTGTTGTTGCAGTACTTGTATCTGGTCTTCCCTTTCTTTTAACAATTGTTGTACCTCAGATGCTTTATCAATAGTCGCAGAGGCGTATGCTCCTGCGATCTGAGATAGTTTGGTGAGATTTTCAGTAGGATTGCTAGTGGGATCTTTCCACAAGACGTCTAATTGTTCTACGTCTTGAGAGAGTGTATTTTCCAATTTCCTTTTCTTTCTCTGTCTTCTTACCACTGCTTTATGCTATGGGCTATAAAATATATCCAGAGGAGGAATTTCTTTTATGTTGAGTATAAGCTCAGAAGATGGGGCAACAGGAATATGTTCCATATCTGAGACATCGCTGACTGTTGTTGTAAAATTCTGGGCAAACCCATTAGGGTCAAATGGTCTTCTCAGAAATTTGAATAGTTGTAAACACGTCATATTCTTTACTTCCGTGAATGCGTGGCCTACATCAAATAGTGAAAAGGCCCCACAGGCTACAGGAAACTGTGGCCAGATGGCCTTCTTTTTGTCCTTTAAGTCTTTAGTTAGACCACCTTCCCCACAAGTTTGATATGCAATCTCTCGAGCTAAGAGTTTACCAGGGATATACAAAGGTAGGACATGAGGGGGTGCAGTACTTCCAAATACCCTGACATAAGTAAGCAATTCCTCCCCGAACCATCTTGCAACGGGGAGGATGTCTACCTCTGCTTCAGGCGAGCACCTCGAGGGGTCTTTATCATACAACATTCTGTACAAGGGCAACATAATTCCATGAAAAATTTTATAGAAGTATGGAGTGAACTGAGAGTCCCACAATTCTTTATGATAGACATGAATGGGTAAGGGGTCTTGAGTGGTCCACTTCCAACCCATAACATGAAATTTAGAAACATAACATATTGAATCCATAATATATGCAGATAGTTAAAAAGGAAGATAAATTCTCTGAGCCGCAGCTCTTTTGGACCGGTAACTGACAATGGCCGTGACTAGGTTATCAGATAAAATTTTGGCCCAATATACAATAGTGGCATTTGTGGCAGCATCCAATAATGGTAGCCATTCGGATGAAAATTTGTTGATATCTGGCATTCCAAATATTCTACAAAGCATGGCAGCAGCAAAGCAATATGGGGAGGTAAGGGAACCAGTACTGTACATACCGTGTTTATCTTTCTTCAGTGGTTCGTCTCTCCTGGACCAGTCTTTGGTGGTTTCTGCCAGGTCCTGATTTTCCTTTATGAATTTCTCCATGAATTGCTTGTTATAAGTTGCCTGTGGCTCGGGCAGATGATACATGAGCTTTAAATCCTGCGCAGCGAATGAACCGATGAGTCCTTGACCATGAACTTTGAATTGTCTATTTCTGATTTCTGCACTATCCAGTATCCACTTGACCATGTCTGTGTATGGGAGGATTTTTGGCCTTGCTGCTATCCGATGTAAGAATGAGCAAGCTAGCTCTATTAGGGATGCTTCAGAAGGACTCTGTGAGCCTGCAACAGCAGTAACTTCCATTACTCTGGGATTCTCCTCTTTGATCAGATTATACATGCCTTCCCACGTAGCTATTCTCGCGTCTCTATTACAAGCCGTGTCTGTATACAAAGGCACCATTTCCTTTTCTTCGGAGCTCGGGGCTTTGCTTTTCTTTCCCATTTCAACCTGCGTATTTCTTTGTATCGTCCTCTGTTCTCCGTTCCTGCAATTCACAAGTAAGGTAGAAATGAATGACAAGGAAGGGTGATGGGAGAGGTTTTAAATGCCGCAGACATACCAAATACACCACCTTACGTGAAATTATTCTTCGAAAAGCATGCACTCATATTCTATTAATAACTGGCAACTAACTCCTTTATTAGCATTTACAGCGCATAACCATGTGTCAGCTTATGGAAAATACTTTTCTTGAATAACATGCCCGAAAGATCTGCGATGGAGCGATTTTTCGATTTGCTTCGCAACATCGCAGATCGCAACATCGAAATATCGAAAAATCGCAGAATCGCAAAAACACAACATCGCAGTGTTTATGTGACCTGATGTCGCAACATTGTTTTATCTGGAAATCGCGATATCGCAATATCGCAGATCGCAAGAGTTTTATGTACGACAAATTTCGTTAACCTGTTTCTTGCGAGATGCGATCTTGCGATCGGAGTCATCGCATATCGGCAGATTTTGAAGTGTTTCATGTAAGTTTTGTTGAATGCGACGTGACATTTGTTCATTGTCGCGATCTCGCAAATGTTGGGATTGTGCTTGTAAGGTGGCATTCCGCTATCTTTTTACAATGCGATTTTAAAGATTTTTACCTTATCATAAACTTAGATTTTAAGAATTTCAAAGGAGCTTCCTAAGCTTATGATGGTAACTTTATTTGCGGAAAGGGAATTTAAGCACTACTTTGTTTTTCCTCGATTTTAACTAAGGGTCCCCACACATTTAGTATTTCGAATGACACTTAAATGAAAGGGGGGTTGTTGCTGGCCATAACAGGTACGGGTATTGGGGCAGTCTTAATGTAGGACGGTCGACCCTTGGCCTTCACAAGCCAGCAACTAAGTGGGAAGAATCTGGGACAATCTACCTATGAGAAGGAAATGATGGCCATCTTACATGCAGTAGATACCTGGCGACCTTACTTATTGGGGCGATGTTTCCAAATCCACACAAACCATCACAGTCTTAAATATTTTTTGGAGCAACGCCTATCATCCCCACAACAAAATAAATGGCTCGCCAAAATGCTGGGATATGATTATGAGATCATTTACAAGAAAGGGCGTGAAAATATTGTAGCAGATGCATTATCTCGCCAATTTGAGGAGGAAAGTACCCTGCTCGCAATTTCCCTTCCCATTCCAGAATGGATTGAAGAGGCTCGCAGGGAATGGTTTTCACATCCCTGGCTCTCCCAACTCATTACTCAATTGCAGGCAGATCCAAATTCCACCAAGGGCTACTCATGGCAGGATGAGATTCTTTGCTACAAGGACAGAGTCGTAATATCACCAACATCCACCCTCAAAAGCCGCATTTTGGCGGAATTGCACTCATCCCCCATTGTAGGACATTCAGGCTTTCAGAAGACGTTTGCTCGCACTAGAAGATCATTTTTTTGGACAGGCATGAAAAAGAACATCCTTACTTTTGTAGCGGAATGCAATGTCTGTCAGCGCCACAAAGGGGAGACAGTCAAAGCACCAGGCACATTACAACCATTTCCCATTCCGGCATCAATATGGATGGAGGTTTCTATGGATTTCATTACAGGTCTTCCAAAGTCAGGAAGCAAGTCAGTCATCATGGTGGTTGTGGACCGACTTTCTAAGTATGCTCATTTTTGCGCCCTACCCGACCCGTTTACACCGACTTTGGTCGCTCAATCTTTCATGGATCAGATCTTCAAATTGCATGGCATGCCCACTTCTATTGTGTCTGATCGTGACCCAATCTTCACCAGTAATTTTTGGCAGGAACTCTTCAGGCTACAAGGTACCCAACTAAAACTCAGTACTTCCTATCATCCACAAACGGATGGTCAAACTGAAGTAGTCAACAAATGTCTGGAAACCTACCTTAGGTGTTTCACTTCAGAAAAGCAACATCTTTGGGTATAGTGGTTACCTCTAGCTGAATGGTGGTATAACACCAACTATCATGCCACCACCAAAGTGACTCCCTATGAAGCAGTTTATGGTCAACTCCCTCCTTCCCCTACTTCTTATATCAAGGGGTGCTCAAAGGTACAAGCCGTGGATCAAATCCTACAAAACAGCACAACCATGCTCACGCATCTTAAAGAGAATCTTCATCAAGCTAAAAACCACATGAAGCAACAGGTAGATCAGCATCGCTTAGAGCACCAATTTCAAGAAGGGGATCAGGTATTTTTGAGGCTGCAACCATATAAGCAAACATCACTCAAAGACAAGGGTTGTCAGAAACTATCTCCAAAATTCTACGGACCGTATCAAATACTTCAGCGCATTGGAGAAGTGGCCTACAAGCTAGCTTTGCCACCCACTGCAAAAATCCATCCAGTTTTCCATGTCTCATGCCTCAAGAAAGTGATTGGGAACAATTGCAGAATTCAAACCTGTCTACCTGAATTGGATGAAGAAGGGTCAATATGGCTCCAACCTGAACAGGTCCTAGACACACGAGAACAGCACATGTGTGGCCGCATGGTCAAGGAAGTCCTCATCAAGTGGAAAGACACCTCTCCGAAAGATGTAACCTGGGAACTAGCCAATATTCTTCAGCAGTTTTTGCAGCTTTAGCCTTGAGGACAAGGCTATTCTTAAGGGGGAGGGCATGTCAGGGTCCCACCCTAACCCCCTTATTTAGGTAGTAGGATCAAGTCATAGTTATAGTTAAGTAAAGAGTCAACAAAGCCCATATTAATAATTGTAAGTGGTTAACTCGCATTTAATGACGGGATCACCGTTATTTATGGGCCATGGTATTAGATAGATGGTATTAATAAGAACCATGGTATTGCTCCATGGTATTGCATGTATGAGTCATATATAAAGGATAGAGACTCCCTGCAAGGAGCATCGTGTCTTATTTTGTAATCGAGCTCTGCTCTATTGGAGGTTGCCCCCTCGAAGAGGCAAGTGAACATTTCTTTCTGAATAATAAAATACTTGTTGTTGTTTCTCACTATTCTATGTTCTGGGTATATTTCTTCGCATATTCGGTATTCTGGTATCTTCTTGCAAGTAAAGAGCATAACAGGTTACCTGGCAATAACATCACAACTTGGGCTCAGATGCAGCAGGCCTTTAATAACAAATACCGAGACTACTGTAGGTCAAAGGATACCAAGGAATAAATATTTTGAATGACCACGGGAAGTGATGAATCCTTGGAAGATTATGAGGAGAGGTTCCAATTCAGTTACAAAAGGGCCAGGTGCACACTTGACCCTGAATCTCTGAAGTTGGCCCTACTCAGGAGAATCCCTGAAGACCTTCTAGACACCCTCCATTTACCTGTTGGGGGAGACATCTACCAACTACCTTACGAGGACATAAAGACTATCTTTAGAAACCATTATAGAGAAGCCAGAAAGAGAGGTAGGGGAAGTCAACCCATAGCCAGTACCTCCTCATCCAATTCATCCATCAAAGGTGAACTTGGAAACATGCTAGAAGACTTCAAGAGTGAGATGTTGCAGACTCTTGCCATGCAAATGGATAGCTTGCATATCAAAAGGAAAAAAGAGGAAGCAAAGAGGGCTTTGGCCATTTTTTGTCCTAGGTGCACCAAGAGGCATCCTAGGAACGAATGCCCATTGAACTCTATAGAGGTTTGTTCAGTCTGTGAAGAAGATCATTCTACAGACAAGTGCCCTTCCTTGCCCAGACTTAAAGTTGTATACCAAGGGGCCGAAGGAGCCACTGAACCACTCTATTTCATGAACCAAAGGAGACCGCATCGACTCAAACCATACCAGAAAGGGATGCAAGGGACATCTCAAGCATATTACCACCCCAACCAAGTCACTTCCATACCTTCTTGGGGCCCTCCTACTCATCCTTCCTGGTCCACGCCTCCTCCTTGGTCCTTTCCATCTCAATACCATGCCCAACCAACTGCTCATTCATTCCAATCCTATGCTCAGCCACAACCTCAGTGGAATGCATCTCATCAAGGGTGGAGGCCCCAGTACAACTCTCCTCCCACTCTTTTGCCTCCACCACCTACTCAACCACAACCATTGCCTCCTGCTCCACCAAGGCAACCCCAAATTCCTGCCCAGCCGAACCCGAACCCGAACAACAGACAGGCTCAACAAGTATATAGTGGGGAACCATCATGCCCAACTTATGCTGTGGAGATTCAGGAGATTAACCTGTGATCTAGGAAGGTTCTCCCAGAGAGCCAACCTCACCCTAGGGAGGTTGGGGAAGATAAAGAGGAAAGTGAACCTAAAGCAATTCCACCCTTTCCTAAGAGACTATCCAAGACAACACAACCCACCCTAGAAGAAACTGAACTTCTAAGAGAATTAAAACAGTTATGTGTAAAGATACCTCTTCTCCAAGCCATAAAAGATGTGCCTATATACAATCGGTTGATCAAAGAGAAGTGCTTTAGGCATCCAAGCAGGCGCAAGAGAGATGCCCCAACCATCAATGTCATAGGAAAATTGTCCGACCTGATGTTGGGGCAGGTAATATGTCCGAAATATCTCAACCCTGGAAGCCCAGTAGTTGATATCCACATCAATGGCACCATGTTCCCACACACCTTCATTGATCTGGGAGTTGCCATTAATGTGATGACAAAGGACACTATGCTCAAACTTAACCTCTAGGGATCCTTGAGGAAGACCACGACAGTACTGCAGCTAGCAGACCGCTCCACTGTGACCCCTGAGGGGATTGTGGAAGATGTGATGGTCTCCATTGATTCTTGGGAGTACCCTGTTGATTTCTTGGTTCTCCAACCAAAAGCAAAGCTCACTAGGTATCCTCTCATCCTGAGAAGACCCTAATTGGCTACTGTCGATGCCTATATTAGTTGTCGGGCTGGGAACATGACCATCAAGAACGGGCATATGTCTAAGCAATTAGTCCTAAACCCTCCTGCCCAACC
This sequence comes from Pinus tabuliformis, assembly GCA_031772625.1. Classification (NCBI taxonomy): domain Eukaryota; kingdom Viridiplantae; phylum Streptophyta; class Pinopsida; order Pinales; family Pinaceae; genus Pinus; species Pinus tabuliformis. The sequence continues at coordinate 155,126,826 of CM062812.1, forward strand.
CTTGATAGAACATGATCTACATCTCTAGTTGGAGGAGGATGAGGATGAAGTCTATTCTGCACCACTTTGTACATTAGAAACTGCCATGGGGGGAAACCGCAAGATGAGGATGATATCATTGAGAATTTAATTCAGAATCCACCCCCCAGTACCTTGCCATTAGAGGACATAGTGAAAGAAACCCAAAACAATCCCTTAACGGATCTCTGTGTGGCCGACCCAACCTCTCTCCATGTTAAGAATATAGAGTTTGGCCTAGACAGAACCTTGAAAATCAATCCATCCCTATCCACTTCCCAGGAGAAGGAGTTGTGCAGCTTATTGAGAAAACATTTAGATGCCTTCGCTTGGAGTTATAAGGAGATGAAGGGAGTGCACCCTTCAGTATGTACTCATCATATATACATTAAGGAAGATTGCAAACCAATCAGGTAGCCTCAAAGGAGGATGAATCCAGCCCTTAAAGACATTGTTAAGGAAGAATTGCAAAAATTACTTGATGCAGGATTCATCTACCCCATCTTTGACAGCGAATGGGTCTCTCCTTTGGTGCTAGTGCCAAAGAAAAATGGTAAGTGGAGAATCTGTGTCGATTATCGGGAATTGAACAAAGCCACTAAAAAGGACCATTTTCCTTTGCCTTTCATAGATCAAGTGTTAGATGGTCTGGCAGGGAAAAAGTTTTTCTCCTTCCTAGATGGGTTTAGTAGGTACAATAAAATTCAAATAAGTCGGGAAGACCAAGATAAGACCACTTTCACTTGTCCTTGGGGTACCTTTGCATATCAGGTCCTTCCTTTTGGTTTTTGCAATGCTCCAGCCACTTTCCAGAGAGCAGTACTGAGTATATTTTCTGAACTGGTTCATGATGCAATGTAAATATATATGGATGATTTCACTCCTTATGGTTCTAACTTTCAGGAAGCTTTATCTAACCTAGGAAAAGTCTTGGACAAGTGTATTGAAATGAACCTATCCCTCAGTCTGGAAAAATGTGAATTTTTTATGATTGAAGGGACCATGCTAGGTCATGCAATATCTCAACAAGGACTACAGGTGGACCCCAACAAAGTTACCATGATCCAAAGGGTCCCACCTCCTCAAAAGGTGAGAGATGTCAGAAGTTTCCTAGGCTTAGCTGGATATTACAGAAGATTCATTAAATATTTCAGCAAGTTAGCCTCTCTGTTGTTTGGTATTTTAGAAAAAGATGTCGAATTTATATGGACTGAAAACTGTCAAGAAGCCCTAGATACCTTGAAAAGCAAACTTGTGACTACCCTAATTTTGAGAGGCCCAAACTGGGCCCTACCTTTCCACATTCACATGGATGCCTCAAACAAAGCAATAGGAGTAGCCTTAGGACAAATTGATGAAAAGTTACCTTATGCCATATACTTTATAAGCAAAAACTTGTCGAAGGCAGAGTTAAACTACACAGTAACCAAGAAGGAACTCCTAGTTGTGGTGCATTCCTTAAACAAATTCAGACATTATATCACAGGCTATCAAACCTTTATGCACACTGATCATGTTGTAATTAGATATTTAATGAACAAACTGGATGTAAATGCTCACATTATTAGATGGTTGCTTTTACTGCAACAGTTTGATTTGACCATTGTTGATAAGCCTGGTAAAGAAAATGTTGTTGCTAACTTTTTGTCTAGAGTAAATTTGCCTGCAGGTGAAGAAGGAATGGTGGATGATCAAATGCCAGATGAACACCTATTTTCTATCTCAGTACTCTCTCCATGGTTTGCTGATATAGCAAACTACTTGGTTTCAGCACAGTTTCCACCACACCTGTCCTCAAAGGAGAAGAGCAAGATCGTGAGGAAAAGCACCCCTTTCACCTAGATTGGGGGCAATATTTTCAAACTTGGCCCAGATCAGATCTTGAGAAGATGTGTCAAGGAGGAGGAAGTCTTTGACATTCTCCTGACCTGTCATGACGGGCCTTGTGGAGGCCATTTTGCAGCAAAGAGGACTGCCTTCAAAATATTGCAAGCAGGCTACTATTGGCCCACTCTTCATCAAGATGTGAGGAGATACACCAGCCAATGTGATTGGTGTCAAAGGATGGGGAAACCCACTCAAAACGATGAGATGCCCATGCAACCTCAAGTGACCTTTGAACCATTTAAGAAGTGAGGCATGGATTTTGTGGGTCCTATCAACCCTCCTTCAAAACAGAAGTAGTACATCATTGTGTGCACCGATTACCTGAAAAAGTGGGCAGAACAAAAGCAATCAAAGTAACAACAGAGGAAAAAGCAGCTGATTTCTTAAGATAAAACATATTCTACAAGTTCGGGTATCCAAGAGAATTGGTCACAGATCAAGGCAATCAGTTCACTTCCAATTTGATTGAAAACCTGCTCACACATCATAAAATCAAGCATATGACTTCCACCCCTTACCATCCATAAGCCAATGGGTAGGTGGAAGTCACTAACAGAGCTTTGGAAGGAATTCTGACCAAGGTAGTGAGTAGCAGCAGAAAATATTGGGCAGACAGATTAGTTGAGGCCACCTGGGCCTACAACACAACATGGAAGACCACCACAAGGTTCACACCCTATGAACTGGTCTATGGGAAGAAGACTTTGTTGTCAATAGAATTTGAATACAATACACTAAGGATGGCAGCTCATCTGGACCTAGACCTCAGCCATGCACAGAAGGAAAGACTACTCTAGCTCAATGGATTGGATGAACAAATATTGCAGGCCCTCTTCCACACAGAGGTAGTTCAGCTTCAGAGGAAGATATGGCATGATAAAAATATCAAGGAAAATAAATTCCAAGAGAGAGATTGGGTATTGCTCTATGATTCAAGTTATAAAGACTTTAAGGGAAAGCTGAGCACAGGATGGCTGGGACCATACACTGTGGAAAAATGCAATGACAATGGTTCAGTTTTGATCAGAACCATTGATGAGGAAGCCATCCCCATGCTTGTCAATGGACATAGGTTGAAAATTTACAAGAAGCCCCTCTCCAAGCGAGAGTTCATTGAAGATCTGAATAAAACAGTGATGGTAGTGGGGCATGTCTCAGCCTCCACACACTGAAGAAACAGAGAAAAAAGAAAAAAATAATAAGGACTCAAGTGAAAACCTCCATGAGGCGCTTGAGTCCCATCATTGGGTTGAAAACCTCTTCTAAGGTGGCCCAATGATGCAAAAAAAAAAAGAGAGAGAAAAAAAAAGAGAATAAGATCCCTTGGAGGCGCCCAAGTTAGGTAATCAGGGTGAAAACCTCCTTGAGGCACCCTAGTTGTCTTTCAAAAAAAAAAACCAGAGAAAAGAAGAAAAAGAAAATTGAATTTTAATGTGCATTGCAGGTTGCAGGAGGACCACAAGGAGCAAGAGAATATTCCACAAAGCCTATTTCATCTCCTCCACACTCTTCTCCATCATTTCTGACCTTTCTTCCACCCCATTGTGTTCTTTTTTTTCAGAAACTGTGTGTTCTACAGGAGGCCCTGTGTTTTCTACAGGAGGCTCCTGTAGAAATCACAGAGAGCCAGAAATGGTTCCAGTAAGCAATTTGAGGGGTTGGGAAGTTTCATGAAGAGAATGTAGACCCTCCTACAGCTATCCACCCTCCTTGCCATCCATCCCACACCTGCACCACCTCATCATCATCATTTTTTTCCTTCCTGTCGAAAAAACACAGAAACCAGTTTTTAGAAAAAAAAAAAACAAAAAATAAAGGGAGCAGCACCTCAAATCTCACCTGCAACTTACCAAGTACCTCTCCATCTCCATCAGCATCTTTGGCATCATCCTCACTGCTCCCAGTACAAATATCAGCTAAAATTTTAAAGGGAGAAGCAGCTACAGGAGCTCCTATAGGAATTCCTATAGCAGCTAATCCCATTAAAATCAAGCCACAGCAACAAAAGAAGTGCAACCATGGGATTGAAGGAGACATTTGAAGCTAGATCCAGCCAAAGGATACCTGCACAAACAACCAGCCACACATCAGAAATCAAAAAGCATGCAGCAAAGGAAATACAAGCATGCAACAGCAAAAGGAGCCAAAATGCCTCACAGCACATACATTCGACTCACAGGTAAGTGACTAACCTGCTCCTCTGTTGCATTGGTGTAATTGAAAAATATGCATAAGCGAATGAGATGGTTAGGGTTGAATGAGAAAAGGTGGCCAGTTAACTGGCCACCCTCATCCAGTTGACTGCGCTCATCCGGAGTTGCCACCACACGTGCATGTAGTCAAACTCAGAGAAAAATCCCAAGGATAGGTAATGGAGGGTTTGCAAACTCCGATGCAATTATGGGAGGTGATTTTGGGAAGAAATCATGATGACAAGGTGAGTGGGGACCAATGGTACCAATATGGCAATGTACATCTTTTGCCAACTCACCCCCTCACAGGAAATATCTAAAAGAAGAAATAAGTACTCCTCCTCGAAACTCCTTCACCACCTTTTCCTTCATTTCATCCTAGTCCACTTAGCTGCAGCAAGCTCTTTTTCACCACCACAGCCTCGAAACCATAGTTCTCCATCGCTTTCACCCATCCTCTTGCTATCAGCGTTCTACAGCAGCACTTATAGGTTCTACAGGAGCACCTACAGGCAGTTCTACAAGAGGGGCAGTAAATTGTTTTTAAGGAGAAAACACGGGGTTTTTGCTTGATTTCTGGCTTGAGGAGGTAGGTTCTATGCATACCCACCTTCATTATTAATATGTGCAAGGAATGATATAATTTTAAGGAGGAATTGAGTCCATAGAAGAAGAGGAATTACATAAAAAAAAATTGCCTGTTTTCTAAAAAAAAAACACAGTTTTTCTCTGTTTTCTACAAAATTCTTGTCTCCACCATTCAGTGTGAAAAGGGGGTATAAGAAAAATGACAAGGAGATTAATGAGGAAGGAGCCCACAAATTCAACCAGGCTCCATGAACATCCCCAGGTAGTAGTCATATTCACCAAAGCAAATTGGATGCCATTTTTTGAGAAATTCTGAGGGTTTGATGAAGAAGTTGCTCAGGAATTTTCCCTTTATTTAGTTCCTCACTCAAGGACCCATGCCACTATTACTCTTAGAGGTCTCTCCATGGAAATCACCCCATAATTTATCAGTAGGTTTACCACCCTTCCTCTTGGATTACCTTGGAGCAAAGATGAAAAGCCAATTGGACAGTCTACCAAGAAAAGATTCTTCCAAAACAATGAACATCTTGTAGAAGACAAAAATGGCATTAGAAGGACAAGCATATGCTACCCTTGGGATGAGGTCAGTTACCAAATCATCAAATATATTTCCTGTGAAGGGAGGTATAGCATATTCTATGGCTACCATTTTAGACTTCTCCATGAGCTGATATATGGCATGGACACTCCAACACCCCAGAAACTCAGCATCCCCTATTTTCTCCTATAGTCCCTCATAGACTCCAACATTAAGTTGAAGGTAGGAGGTCCAGATCAGCTGGCTCACCATGGGTTAATTAAAATGTTAGTGGAAGAAGCCCTCCATACCTTCACAATCCCCATAGCATGGGAGATTTTCCGAAACATGACAGCAGAAGATGACATAAAGGCCCTCACATATGATATCAGTCCTTCTGATAGTGGGGAGGAGGAGTAGCAAGGGGGAGAAGGGGAAGAAACTGAGGAACAAGAAGGGGAGAAGGAAGAAACCAAAACAAAGGAGGAAGAAACCAAAATAGAATAGGAGGAAACAAAACCAACAAAGATAGAGAAAAAGACAGAAGGAGGGGAAAAAGGGGTAGAAAAAACAGAGGTGTCTCCTGAGACCCTAGAAAGAGAGGTAGCAGCTGCTCTCACTGCCCTCAGCACCCCAATTAAACCAAAATAAAAGAGGAAGAGGCAGACCTCAATGTATTTCAGGGCTAGGAAGAGCACAAGGATCAAACAAGGGAAACCCCAGCCTTATTCTAAAGTGCCCATTGTAATTGAAGATTCACCCACTATCAAAGGGGAAGAATCTCCCTCTAAAACCCCTATCACATATGAAAGAGGGACTCCTAGATCTTCCACTTGGAAGGGAAAATTGCAACTACAGGACTCAAATACAGTTTTATAGGAGGCACAAACTGTTCTATAGGAGACACTGTCAAGACTACAGGAGACCGAAAAACTTGAAAAAGGACTAGAAGGACAGTCACAGGGGAAGGAGGAAGCAACAGAGGCTCAAGAACCTGACCCCCAGCCTAGTTTGGGCTCTTACTACAATCTTCTTGATGGGGGAAATCATTCCACGGAAATTTGCAATCCCACTTTTCTTTGAGTTGGAGAAAGAAAGAATAAGAAGCCATAGGTGGATGCAAATCACCAAATCCAAGGGAGTTGAGGATATTGGCCATATGGAGAATCAACTCAGAGAAATGGGCAAAGAACTAAGTGTTGTAAGACATAGAAAGGCAATCACAAGAACACACTTGGAAATAGAAAATGCATTACTTAGAAGATAGCTGCAAGAGAGGGAGACACAACTAGCATGCATGGCCAGCTGGTCCATGGAGGCACTGCAATGCAGAACACCAACAAAATCATATGGATTATACCTCAAGGACCAATGGCTGCAGTTTCAAATAAAGACTTTGGCACAGAGAGGCACAATGCCTTTCCAAGATTACAAACAGTTTATGGACCTATGTGACCAAAGTTCATCAGAAGACAAGGCAAAAATAGCAGAGTTCTATTTGCATAACATGGCCCTCACCGACATGAATGTGTGGGACCCCAATGCTAGGCTAGGGGACCTGCAACTAATGGCCAGGGCATCCTGGATGAATCATGAGGAGTTAAGGGCAACAGAGATAATGAAGTTGGTGATAAAGGAGCAGAATGAGCCCCTCATGATCAGATCTGAGCCATCAGATCCCATGGCTCTCATCAGCACACACCAGCTGCTTGCAAATAATCCCCAAATTGCCCCTAAGTACTGTTAAGGGAAATGTTCCCCTAGGCTTTTTGGGTTGAAACCCTAGCAGACTGAAAGTTGTCTATACAGAGAAACACACATTCACACAGCCATTATGCTATTATAAGCAAATTCTATGATAAGGGGCGTACCTGAGGTCCTACATTTGAGAAGGTCCTTTAGGGTCCAAACCCTTCTTGGAGTTCCTTTTGCTCCTTTGACCTGCAAAACAACCAATTCAAGAGAGCACAGCAGTATATGGACTAAACCTTATAAAGAAACCATCTTCATATTATAAAGAAAGGTAGTTAGTTATGAAATTTAAACAACCATTCACATATGAATTCTAACATGAATATCATAAACATGAAGAAGATTTATATCAGGAACCAAGACATGTGTTTCTTTTATTATAGACAAATAAAGTACAGAAAAGGAATAATTTCACCTGAGTCATCCTTTCACAGGCTCCAAGCAAAGCCTTCTTCTAGATTCATCTAGCCTCAAGCCTTTAACAAACTCCTTCCATGACTTACTCCATGATATCACAAGTAGTGGATGGACATCAACACACAAGGAAACTGGGGTTTCCTGTACAAATGGGGGAAGTGCAGGAGGCACAAGGATCTTCAGACCTGGTCAGGGAAATCTCAGCATAATAACCTTTCTCTCTCTTCTCTCCTCCCTTAGGCCTTCCCATTGAAGCCTTTTTATACTTCTCCCAAAGTAGTTTTTTAGTTGGGAGTTGGTTGGGAACAGTTGGGCCACGGGCACTAACAGGTGATCAGTAGGTAAAACCCGCGATCTCTGCCTGAAATTAAGGAGTTTTATATTTTTTTAAGTGTTTTAATACATATATGCGGGTTGGGTATATGCCTACCCACGTATACATGCATTTAACTCAGGGAAATGTCGCGTATAAGGGATAAAACACTGTTTTTTAAATTTTTGGACCAGGTCTGGAAGGAGGGGTTGCCCTAGGCCATGAGTGCAGCATCACAAACCATAAGAGTGAGATTTGGAGCTATAACAGATACTCCCTAATATATGAGGTCAGAAGGGGTACATGATGGCCGAAATGTATTAAGTAAGTACATGGAAAGGAAATCTGTCAAAAACCGAGAAGGACTTCACCAGAGTTCAGCCTGCCAAGCCACAAAAGGAGATCAGAAAGAAACACTATCTGAGGCGGGCATACCCATGCTCAGAAAAAATAAAGCATGTCTGCATATCAAGTACAAGCGGATCCACTAAGTATACAAGTATAATTGACTAGAAAATACATAATGGATCATCTGATCATGATCGAACAAGTACATGTCTGAATATCACATATAAGACTGTCAATGATGCTGAAAGATGCAACGGATCACTGATATCAAAGAATGATACCAAAAGGTACCAACTGAACATGATGGAATAGGATGGTACTACACTGCAAACTCAGGTGCCAGCATATAGAATGTCGCCATGACTTACTGCAACATATAAGGTGGAACGATATCAACTAGCAGCAACAGGAGCAACTGTCAAGTGAACCAATGGATGCTGATACAACCTGAGGTCTTCACCAACCGCCGTGGTACATTTCTACACCATGGGAATAAATGATCTGAAGTCGACCATGTGAGAAATCGTTTGATTACCGGTCATTGATGTATACCGTTAACAAACGCGAGACTACTCACTGATAATGATAATGAGCGTCAAGGTACCTAGTACAATCCAACAAGTGTGAATAGATGAGATGGAGTCGAACACCTGTAAGAATCTATCGATCAGGAGACAATGATGGTTTCCCACTATCGATAGCGAAGGATCTACCACTAATGAGTGCAAACCCCAAGGTACTGCCAAATGGACTCTAGATCTTTGCCTCAGAGCAATGAGTCGGAGTCGATAGGGAAATATCCGCTAGAAGGAAGGCATTAAGGCAACCTTCATCAATCTAGCGCGAGTGTAACCCGTAGGCCAATAATGTGGAAGGAATCGGATGAAAGAGATGTAGTAACCCAACCGAAGTACGTTTCCAGCGTACACAAGATGTGGCTAGCGCACGACAGAAACCCTCTGAACCAACCAATAATGGAAGCTGACACAAAGGCAAGGTATCCACCAATAGGGTCAAATGGAAACCAAGGTACTGCACGAATCCCAATGTGTGATAATGTAAGCTGATGTAGAACACAAGGGAAACCACTCAGTCAAAGACCCATGATACTGATTGATGCTGAGCACAAGGTGACCTATCAATAATTAAAATAGGGCCAGGGTGCAGCTCTAGGCCTGTCCTCAGAGCAAGATGTCAATGTCGATAAGGACAAGACCCGCCAGCAAGAAGTCAATGGAGACCTTCTCAAACCGGCACGAGTAAAGGACCAATATAGCTTATGTGATGATAGACATGATACTGACAACCAGGGATGGCCGACTGAAAAATGAGTCAAGAGACACCGCAGAGAGGCCGATTCAGGCTAACTTCCCTTGAACAAAAGCACGACTCAATGTGACTATGTGGCAGCATATGATGACTCTGTATAAGTTTGTCATGCAGGAGGCACGAACGAACCCTCCATATGATTGGAAGAGATAACCAATCGAGGGAGAATTGACTCAATAACAAGGTTAAGGCATACCTAAGTCAAACTAAATCCCACCCAAACGGAGGAGACTTTGCTTTGAGTGCTTTATTCAAGGGCGACACGACTGACTCTAGCTACCAACAATAAATGGAAATATTGTCCCGTTCCCGCTCTTTTTTGGAATATTTAATTTTTTTGACTTTTTCTGTTAAGCTTGAAAAAGAATAAAAGAATGCTATGGTATAGTGGAAAGAACGAGTGTCAGTGAAACAGATGATCTAGTTCCTGGGAATGGAACGTTCCTATGCTCAATGCAGGGAGGTGAAAACTGGTCAGTGACACTCAAAGTTGCGTTCCTTCCATAGGTCAAGGTGTGTCAAGCTGCAGAAGTCAAAGGTACGCAAAGTTGATTTTGCAGTCGTCATGGTCAAAAGTTGGCTTAAACACGAGTCCAAGTGAAGCCGACTCTAGGCCAAAAGGTGCAAGTGGTCAACATGCAATGCAATAGTACAACTCAACACAAAGGAGCCTCTAGGGTATAAGGCCAGAACGAAGCGAAGAAGCTAAGAGGAATGAGTCTTCAATGCATAAGTCATGGCGGGACTACAGAGGACTCCCGAGCCTACTCAAATCGGAGCAGCATGGGAAACAAATGTCAGTGAGGTGCTAACTACAATGCCCATGTAAAGGATGGCTCTACCATCGTGTCATGATTTAAAGAATCGGCGAGTGAAGATGGCTTACGAACCATAACACAATGGGGTCGACCCTATGGCAGATGTATCGACAAATGGAGGCTAGTATGCATAATGCAACGGAAAAATGGTGTCCCTAACCTATATGCCAGTGAGAAAACGATACCTGCCATGACGGGTCAGCAGTCATGGAACCGTCTCGAAACTGTCGAAAAAACGTCCAAAATGTCCTGAAAATCAAACCATTCTCGACATTCCAAGCTCCCAAGTTAAAAGTCACATGAGGCCAAACAAAATAAAATTTTGAAAAAAAATTGCATTTTCAAAACCTATAAAAGAGCTTTTGGACTCACCATTTTCACCATTTGAGTTTGAGAGCAAAGAATTGGAGCAAAAGGAGAAAACTTCCCATACGCCAAATTCAACCGTTCAGATTCTTCAAAAACCTCCAGGTAACTCTTATACTTATCTTGCAATTGATTGTGACTAGTTTTAAGATTTTTAATTAATGTTTTACCGTTGAATTTTTTGCCAAAAATTTCACCGCGGCGTATACGCGGGTTGGTAATATGAAACCCGCGTACACGCGGGCCCTATACGCGACTGTGTGCACAGGGACCCGCGTATACGCCGCGAACATTTTTAAACAAAAAACTAACGGTTGAAAATCATTTTTTCCTCAGGATGTCGGTCACCTGGCGAGAAAGAGAGCATGTCGCGGTGGATAATGAAGTCATGAATGATCCTGAAGCTTTGGATGCCCTACGGGGATGTGGTTTGCTTAAATTCTTCAAACTACCAAATATGAAAGCAAACACACGTCTGCTTGAGATGCTCATTGATTATTGGGATATCGAGGAGGATGCCTTTATGATTGACCAGATGCCACTCAGGATAGAATTGGAAGATATCTATTTCATCACGGCCCTTTCCCAAAGGGGAGAGGTAGTACATTCCCGGGGCAGGACATGGAGCAGTCTCACGATCGAGGACTACGTACAGATATATTTCCCGAGACATCCCAAGAAGGTTGGGAGTCATATTTCCATCACACATGTGGCGAGTTTATCACTGAGGATAATCCTGTTCACCGTAGCTCGAGTGAACGGATCAGCCTCTCTGCATCAGGCATCACGGCTAACCATGAGCGTGGCAGTTGACTGTCTCACCACTGTATTTGACTGGTGTACTCCTCTTCTGGCCAACATGAAGAGCCAGCTCACTTCTATTAAGAGGGAACAGACCAAAAACTTTGGATATGGGAATATCCTGTGTTCTTTCTTTTTTGAGAGGGTCCCAGCACTCCGCCCTAGGGTAGCAATTTCCATCAGCACCCCACGAGATCCACGCATGGGCCGATGGGCTGACCTGATGAAACGTCTAGGGGGTGGGGAGGTCCCACGGACTGCATTTGACGATGACTTCTTTACCTGGTGGGATCAGCAGATCATCGCCATAGATGACTACCCCTATGCTGGGTTGGATTTCCGAGGAGATCCTGATCTAGCATTACCACCGACCGCAGCATGGGGTGACATTGGTAAGTATTTTTTGATTTTATGATTTTTTTGGATTTTTCAAATGAATTTTGAAAAATATTTTTGATGGGATTCAAATGACTAATATGATGATCATGTTCCAGATATTGGGTCGGTATGACCAGATGGGTTCCCGCGGCATGGACGGCGCGGCCGAGGAGCCGAAGAGGTGGCTGCTGATACAGAACGACTTCTACATAACGTCCAGCGACACTTGGCGAGACTGAGTCACCGAGTACCGATGGCTGCCGTAGAGGACCTTCCTGAGGATATGCAGCGTCATGTGGTTGGCATGCCACGTGACTGGGTTCGCACTTTTCGGCGTGTGGCCAATGCGATAGTTACCTACTTAGCCGCTCATCCTGAGCCGGGGCATTAGATATGCCGGACATGATTATGGGCATTTGAGTCCCAATTTTGTATATTTTTGGACAAACATATGTACACTCGAGACGCTTTATGATATATATATATATATATATATATATACATATATATATATATATATATATATATATATTTATAGATATATATATATAGATATAGATATATAGATATATACAATTCGACTTTTTGATGCTTGATTTTATTGTGATGAATGATTGATGTGCCAGTCTAATGCTTGATTAGCGATAGAATCAGCTAACCAATTATGAGATCTTGGAATGTGCAAATAATTAATATAAGTAAATGATCTTTGCAACAACCTCACCCTTAAATACTGGCGATATAAACATGGATCCCTTACCCGATAAATGTTGTTTAATTGTGACACTATCAATTGAGAATCAAGATAAACTACCAACGAGTCAATTCCATAAGAAATTACCTCGGATAATAAATTAATAACGATAGTATACTCAGCCATATTGTTTGAAGCAGGGTCAATGCATACACCTCTTGATACCATCAATTGACCAGTTGGATAATAGAGTACCCAAGCTGCGGAAGCGAGATTCCGAGTGTGCCGACTAGCACCATCGGCGAATCCAAAATGGACCAAGTCATCCATCAACACCTGTCACAGCAAACCAAAAAGTGTTAATATCAAAAAACTCTCGATGATATATGTAAAAATATACATAATGTACAAAGAAGCGATTGCTTGGCCAAAACTAAGCAAAGTACTTCCTAAGGTGGAGCCCGTCAGGGGGCTCCGCCAACTTGCTCTTAGGGATGTTTATAGGTACAGTTATTGAACCAATCAATATACTTCCTTCGGAAAGTGATTTTGTTGGAGCCAAAGGGATCGTACAAACATCGCTAGTCATACTGGAGGATCTAGATTCGACTTCGTGTGAAGGAGGACGAAAATATGAAGAACGACGCAAATCTTCCAAAGGTTGATCTACAGTCGTCATTGCTTCAAATATCACTTCGTCAGATGGAAAAACAATATCCAAGCAATCTGACACAGAAGTGGAATCAAGGGTCCGGATATGAGCCACATTATCATCTAACTCGTTCTCTGAGGAAGGAGTAGGATGATCATCTGCATAGTTATCAATAGATTCACATCTAAGTTCTACTACAGACATAAGAGATTCTATTCCACCCACCTTGCCGTCATCTGATGTGGTCACAGATGAAGATAAGGTTCCAGGATCCGAAAAATAAGGAGTTTGAACAAACTCTTTCCGTAAAGGGTCCCTGGAGGATGAAATTGTATCTATTCTAGCCATAGGAGGGGGAAGATCAAACGTACCCATCAATGAAGAGTACATCCCGACTCCTAGATTCTCAGTAGGCGGACGGGGGTTACCCACTAACGGGACAGTAGAGTCAGAAGTCGCTCGAGGATCAACTGGAGAATAGTCCAATTGATCAACCTTAACAATTTTCCCTTCATGAGGAAAGCAAATGACACGAAACAGAGTCGAAACAATGGCTTCCATTTCATATACCCAGTTCCTTCCTAAGAGGAGATTGTAGTCTAGGTTAGCATCGATGACTTCTACTTCAATATTAACGACCTTCCCTCCAACACATATAGGAAAGGTCGGGATAATCCCGTATGGCCTATGAGAATGACCATCAAACGATGTCAAGAGGGTAGCTGAAGGAACAACCGATGGTGATCCAATGGCCTTCCATCATGACATAGACATGACACACGTGGAAGCTCCCTCATCTATAACCATCCGAAAAATATTTGTTTTTTGGTAGGTAGACTTTATCTGGAAAGCCATGTGATGAGGAAGTCTCTTTTTGACATTATTCATATCAAAAGTGAGAGCTAAGGATTTACTTGGATCCACTGCCCCCATTGCCGATAGTAAGGCACTTCTTTGAGCAGGACATGACTGGAGAACCTCTAAAGTGGACATAGCACATGGACTCTGAGCCAGATCCTCAACAATGGAGTAATTTTGGGCTACCCTAATATTAGGGTTGATAGTGGCGCATTTAGCGGAACCTTTCGGTACCCGTGGTATAGTCTCAACAGAAGGTCACTCAATATGAAGTGGGTTGTTAGTTTCGGGAACTGATTTACCCTTGGAAGTTTCACCTTCACCATAATCGCGTGACCGTGTGGCCACATTAGCATGAGAACCCATCATGAAAACATTTGATGACTTGTCCCCTTCCTGGTTGCCCCCTGCGGAGGTTCCATGGTTTGAACTCGCGCCAACAAGCATTTGTTTCCCTTGGGGAAAAGGGTTGGTTAACACAGCTTAAGAACTAGAAGTCCCTTGCTGCCCTAACAAGCGTTGAGCGTCTTGAATCTTTGGGCAGAGATGAGTTAAATGGTCTCCACTGCATAACTTGCATGGAAACTTGACTTTCTTTCTAGACTCATTTCTACCACCACCAACATTATTGCCGAATTTATTTGCGTCAGCCTTCCCATCCTAGTTCTTTTTCTTACCTCATCCTTTTTTTTTCCCATTGGAATTTTGATTTCCTTTGGGGTTATCAGATTGGACGGCATTAATCGAAGAGGTTTGGGAAGCCGGAGGGTTAGATGATGTGACTTGGTTGTTAGAAGCCGTTTGTAAAGACAACTACTGTAATTGGTTCAACAAGTTCACCGCATTTGTGTCTACCGACCCAACGATGCCATCTGCATGGGGACCTGGCTTCAACTTGGCTATGTCAACCTTAGACCCAAGAGTGTCTGGAAAGTATTTTTGTAGGATCCCAGACTGAGAGTAGATCAATTCTAATTGTTGGGCCCTAAAAATGGCTTGCTCCTCCGAATAGACTCCAGACATGGAGACATCCTTAGAGATCTCGAGTTGTAAAGATTTCAAAAACCATTCGAGACGGTACTCCAGAGGGATTTCGGCTTTAATGAGCCTCTTTCTCCGTCTCCATTCCTGAATATGGTTAGAAATGTGAGTTGCCTTATCCTGACGAAAAGTGGCCAGAAGTTCAGTTCCGGCATCATAATGGACAGGCAACTGGAAATGATTTAAGAAAATATTAGCTAAGTCAGCGAAAGATGTAAAGCTGCCCCCTGGCAACTCTATATACCATTTGGCCACATTACCAGTCAAGGTGCGTTGAAAAAGTCTCAACCTAATCGAGTCATCGATAAGGGAGTTAGATGAGCACCACAAATGGAATGTGGTTACATGGTCACCTGGGTCTTCACCGCTCTTCCCTTCAAATTTTGGAATGTCCGAAGGGAGTTTGGTTGGGACCAGAGGCCAGGCCGGATTGTATTTGATTGGATCATTTGTTAACTTAGTGAGATCTGGCAAGTTCAAAGTTGCCAGAAACGGAAGCCTAGGAGGACCTTGGGGATTCCACCCAGACTAGGCGGAACTCCCAAAGTTCTGAAAAGATTGGCCTGGATTTTGGAAGGCACCAGGCTACCCGAAGTAACCAGCAGAACTGGCTGAACCAAAAGGCAAGCCTTGTGATCCAGCAAAATTCGGAGTTTGACCAACTCCGGCCGCAAAACCTCCATAACCAGCAAAGTTTCCTCCTAAAGGATTATAAGGAGTTGATAACCCCTTATATGGATTCCAAGTCGAAGCTAAGGGAGGAATACTTTGAAATGAACTAACTGTGGAGTACGGCATATTCCCTTGTTGGCCGAAAAGCAGATTCCCAATTCCCGCACCACTAACCCCAGGGTTAGTCCAACCTTGGAAAGGATTGTTGCTTTGTCCTATAGAAGAAAAAGGCATGGATCCTATTGTCAAGTTGGAATGTGGTATATGACCACTTCCGAAAGGAAAACCCTGGAATGAAGTCGATCCACCCATCATGGACGTGGCGACACTAAACGGAACTGATGGAATACCCTGTGAATGGGTGCCAAATGGGAAGAATCCAGAACTAAAAGCATTGGTTTGGGAATTTCCACTCGTGGACGGAATGGAGGTAGACCCAACTAAAGATGTTCTAGCAAAAGATCCAGACAAAGAAGCAGAGGAGATGGAAATCGTTCCTCCCCCCTGTACCGATGTTGGAGTCTGCATAGTTGTAGCACTTGTAGTAGAAGCCATGCTTCCAGCAGTGGTCATCGACAATAAGCGCGTAATGTGACCTGGACTTGACGGTCTATGCGTCGGAGTCCCAATGTATTGTAATACTTCCAGATGGCTAGATGGTAGGGGAGAATTTGGAGCCGCTAATGACTCTGAGAGTTCTTCTACCTCTATGTTATTCTCTGTTTGAAATAGAACTTGAGAAAGAACTGGAGTGTTCCTCTCTTGTTCTGCGGAAGTGTCAGGCCTTGCTTGAACACTAATGCCCCCGAGAGGAGGATCAATCCCCGATGCGTCAACTGTCATGGGATGAAACCCACTAGCAGTATTACCTTTGCGCCTTCTAGGAGAAGGCTCTAAACTTGGTGGTGAAAGACCACGAAGTCTTTGAGACTGTCTAGGTGATCAGTCAGCCACTTTGAATTTTTTGTTAAGATCTAACTAAAGACTCAAAAAATTGAAAGCTAGGCCAACTAAGAGCACAGAGCACACACTATAAAGTCCCTAAAGATATCAGCCAGTCAAACAACTTCCAAGTATTTCCACTTTGGGTGATTAGGACCGGACACCAAAATACAAGAAAGTGAATTAAGGGGCCTTCCGAAGATAATCTGGGATGATGAGGGCCCAGTCCTATCAGCGAAGGTAACAGAGGAAGTTACGTTGACCTCCTAACAATAGCCTGCGCCGGTACAAGCCCCCAAGCTTCGCAAGGGTGCCCTCCAGTAGTACCATTGAGAGTGATGCAACGTCGACCTCAGGTGCCACGGGATTCCCCTCCGCAGCCACCCGTGTAGATCTCTAGGAGTAGCAACTATGGATACCAACTCGTCACAAAAGCCAGGCGGAATAGTCGTGAGGTAAGTTTGGACAAGTAGGAGAGGGGGTATCTCTCTTCCCTGTCTTCACAGACCCTCGTGCTTAACTCCCAGATCCGGAGCTTTCCTGGTCTTCCTAACGCTATTGGATTTTCACTCACTATTCAGACTCCTATGTTTGACAGTTTAAATGGCCTTGGAGAGTTAACTCTCCACTCGCCTAATCCAAGGCCCTAAAATCCTAAAACTTGTTGGTGTATCTAACTTGATAAAAAAAAGTTTTAGTGAATTTTAATTAGCGCTTGATTTTAAAATAGGTTGTTCTTTAAGTCACGGGATAAACGAAAGTGAAACTAGTGGTGTTTTGACGCAAAAGAAATTAATAAAAACCAAACTACATGCAAATGCACTTGTTTTCGTTTTTCGATGAAAATAAATCTCTATAGGGTTCAAAGGAACTTCAAATAAGACAAATTTTTCTTTTCTTTTCGTTAATTCAAGCTTCACACTCACAAAAGTTAACAAAGCTATGGATGCCTAAAAGATATGCAAATCTATCCTAATGCAACAAGTATATGCTGATGCAAGATTTAAAACTACTCTAAAATCAAGAAATGAAAGTTGCTTGCTTATCAATTTTTTATTTTGCCACTTAAAATGTTTAGATGGAATACGAGATGCTACCATTCATTTCGTCTAAACACTAAAAACAAGTTTCAAGACAAACAAAAATCACTTTCATTCACTAAAAGGAAACCAAATCAAAACAAAGTTCAAGAAAGCAAAACCAAGTTTTTCAAAAAGTTTTCTTCACAAGTAAAAACAAAAATGTCTTTTCAAAAATGCTCTCAACAAGATTGAAACTTTGTGATTGAAGAATAGGCAACAAACACTTTTGCAAGTTGACACCACACAATGGATGAAAACTCAACAAAAATAAATGTGTTTAAAGATGCTCTTAACAATCAAAAGCAGCAATGAAAGCTTTGGCAACAAAGACCAAAAAGATCAAAAAGACAAATTTTCAAGAAAGCGTCAATCAACAACTTTCATGAAACAACAAGTGGATGGTCACAAAAAGCGGTTTTGTCAAGAAAACAAAAGTCACCAAAAGAAAGATTTAACACAAAGATTGAGATCAATCTTCCTGCCCTGGTGAATCAGAGCAGCTAAGATTCCCACAAGAAATCTTGCATGCTTAAGCAAAAAACGATGACGCTTGCAACAACAAAAACAAGACCAACACTTCTTGCAATCAGAGAGAATTTGGAACAAGATGCTTGCTGTAAAACTAACAACTGATACTGGAAAGAGATTGTTTAAGACTGAATCAAACCATCAGACAGACCTTCAGAGAAAAAAAGATTTAAAAATCTTGAAAATTGCAAGATACACGCGACTGTACTGATGTACAGATTGCGTGTATACGCGATTGTGCCTAAGGAAACCTGTGTATAAGCGAGTTCACTTAAGGAAACATGTGTATATACGCTTCTGTAACTAAGAAAAATAGCATATATAAAAGATTTCAAGAAAAATAAAAAACAGTCTGAAGAAACTGGCAAAACTTAGAATTCAAGAACAAACCACACAACAACAGCAAGCAAACAGACAGTTGAGCCCTGATTGGCTTGAAAACACCCAAACTAGGAACAACAACAGTGTTTTCCCCGGTGGATTCGCCAATTCTGTTAAGGGAAATGTTCCCATAGGGCTTTTTGGGTTGAAACCCTACCAGACTGAAAGTTGTCTATACAGAGAAACACACATTCACACAGCCATTATGCTATTATAAGCAAATTCTATGATAAGGGGAGTACCTGAGGTCCTACGTTTGAGAAGGTCCTTTAGGGTCCAAACCCTTCTTGGAGTTCCTTTTGCTCCTTTGACCTGCAAAACAACCAATTCAAGAGAGCACAGCAGTATATGGACTAAACCTTATAAACAAACCATCTTCATATTATAAAGAAAGGTAGTTAGTTATGAAATTTAAACAACCATTCACATATGAATTCTAGCATGAATATCATAAACATGAAGAAGATTTATATCAGGAACCAAGACATGTGTTTCTTTTATTATAGACAAATAAAGTACAGAAAAGGAATAATTTCACTTCAGTCATCCTTTCACAGGCTCCAAGCAAAGCATTCTTCCGGATTCGTCCAGCCTCAAGCCTTTAACAAACTCCTTCCATGACTTACTCCATGATATCACAAGTAGTGGATGGACATCAACACACAAGGAAACTAGGGTTTCCTGTACAAATGGGGGAAGTGCAGGAGGCACAAGGATCTTCAGACCTGGTTAGGGAAATCTCAGCATAATAACCTTTCTCTCTCTTCTCTCCTCCCTTAGGCCTTCTCCATTGAAGCCTTTTTATACTTCTCCTAAAGTAGTTTTTTAGTTGGGAGTTGGTTGGGAACAGTTGGGCCACGGGCACTAACAGGTGATCAGCAGGTAAAACCCGCGATCTCCGCCCGAAATTAAGGAGTTTTATATTTTTTTAAGTGTTTTAATACATATACACGGGTTGGGTATATGCCTACCCGCGTATACACGCGTTTAACTCCGGGCAATGTTGCGTATAAGGGATAAAACACTGTTTTTTAAATTTTTGGACCAGGTCTGGAAGGAGGGGTTTCCCTAGGCCATGAGTGCAACATCACAAACCATGAGAGTGAGATTTGGAGCTATAACAAGTACATCAATGATCAGGCTCAGACCATTGCACATTTTGAAGACATGGAAAGGTTACTTGGGGATGACTGTATTCATGCTTTTATGAGGAGGTGGAACACCCTACCACACAGTTTGCAGATCAGCTAGTATCATTCCCCAACAAGGACGAAAGAAGAATTAAGGAGAGTGCCACTGTACAAGCACTCTATGCAGAATTTGAAGGTCAATTGGATTGGCCTCAAATTGAGTCCCCCACTACTGCTAGGCATGCTAGAAGGCAAAAAAGAGGAAGAAGAGAAACAGCAGTGGGAAGAGGTGGACAAAAAGGCAGGATTCCATGACAGAGAAGAGGAGCTCACATCAGAAGCATGGGATGTTAGGGAGGCCATCAGGGCCATCAAAGATGAGGAGATGGACTAAGTTGCTCAGAGGATGAGCAACACCTTCAGTAGGGGGGTGATGATGAGCCCCATAAATGGGTAATTATATGGGCTCATTTTGCCTCCTAACATAGTTTAATCAACCATTCTCTTAGCTTATTGCATTTTTTTATTATATTTATGCTTATGGAGTGAGTTGGGTTGGTTATGTTGCCATGGAGTCTAATATGTGTTTAATGCAGATTTTTGTTGAATTTTGAAGACAAAGTCAAAGATTTAATGGACAATTGGCAACAATAATTCAAAGTGGACAAAGGAGAGGATTTATAGGAGGGTATCCCCCTCATTTATGACTCCCCACTTCGAATTCTCCTTCATGCAGCTCGAAGCACAAACAGCCAAATCAATGCACTAGGAGGCAGCCGAGCAAGTGGAGGATAACTTATGTTTATCTCAAGTTTTGGGAGCCAAGCTTCCCTGATTTTAAGGAAGCTGTTGGGAGCTTCAATTTTATAAGTAGAAATGCCTAAGGCCTCATTAGGAAGTTATTCAAATTTTCGAATTTTTGTTGTAGCTTTTCTCTGCTCAACTTCGAGCTTACTTTTGTTGACAGTTTCATGTAATCTTGTTATTGTTTTGATAATAAAGATGAGATCCTTTTTGAGCTAGCACTGAGTTACCTCAGAGGGCTGAAGCTCTTGGGTTAGGGCCCAATCCAAGTAGCCAAGCTCCTCTTGTTTGTATTTCTATGCTTTGTTTCAATTTATGAATTAGTTGTTGTTAGATGAATTTCTTTTTTGGTTAAGAATAGGTTGTTTTTGGTGATTTAGAAGGTTGTTTCCATTTGAGTTTTCCATAGCAGGTTGAACAGTGATAGAAAGAAGATACAAAAAGGCCATCAATAGAGACCTTGGCCTCCTTTCCTCCCTTTGG
This sequence comes from Pinus tabuliformis, assembly GCA_031772625.1. Lineage (NCBI taxonomy): Eukaryota > Viridiplantae > Streptophyta > Pinopsida > Pinales > Pinaceae > Pinus > Pinus tabuliformis. The sequence continues at coordinate 155,147,820 of CM062812.1, forward strand.
GGCCATGAACTGAGGCCAAGACCCTCTTGCTGCCACGAAAACACAGATTTGCCTTCTCCATAGGATTTCTAGTGTTTCAGTTGTTAGAAGGTTAATGCTTTGCTTTAGATCTCTTTCACCATGCTCATTTTTTACCTTGTAATAAGTTTCCTTCCATGCTTTCTCTCATTATAGCATTTTTTAGCATTTCTTTCCATAGCTCATAATCTAGATTAGCTTGATGCAAAATTCTATTTTTTTATGTGCTTAGTTTCCTTGCTTGCTTGATCTCCAAGTTTGAACAGATTGCCCCCAATCCAGGTGAAGGGGGCGCTCTTTCTGACTATCTTGCTCTTTTCTTTGGAGGGAAAGTTTGGTGGGAACTGTGATGATACCAGATAGTTTTCTATATCAGCAAACCATGGGGAGAGAACTGAAATAGAAAACAAATGCTCATCTGGTAACTGGTCATCCACCATTCCTTCTTCACCTGCAGGCAGATTCATTCTAGATAGAAATTCAGCAACAACATTTTCCTTGCCAAGCTTATCAACAATAGTTAGATCAAACTGTTGTAATAGAAGCAACCATCTTATGATTCTAGCATTCACATCTGGTTTTTTAATTCAATATTTGATTGCAGCATGATCGGTATGCACAAATGTTTGATAACCTATAATGTAATGCCTAAATTTGTTCAACGAATGCACAACAGCTAGGAGTTCCTTTTCGGTCACAATATAGTTTAGCTCAGCCTTTGATAGGTTCTTACTGATAAAATAGATGGCATAGGGAAATTTCTCCTCTTCCTAACCTAAGGCTGCTCCTATGGCTTTGTGTGAGGCATCAGCGTGAATGTGAAAAGGGAGGGCCCATTTTGGGCCTCTAAGGATTGGTGCAGTGGTTAACTTACCCTTTAGAATGTCTAAGGCCTCTTGACATCTCTTTGACCATATAAACTCGGAATCTTTGGCCAACAATCCAAACAAAGGAGAGGCCAACTTGCTGAAGTTCTTTATGAATCTTCGATAGTATCCAGCCAATCCTAAGAATTTTCTGACATCTCTCTGCTTTTGTGGAGGTGGGACCCTTTGGATGATTGTTATTTTGTTTGGGTCCACCTGCAGTCCTTGTTGAGATATTGAATGACCTAGCACAATCCCTTCAGTCATTAAGAATTCACACTTTTCTGGACTGAGAAATAGATTCATTTCAATGCATTTGTGTAATACTTTGCCTAGGTTAGTCAGGGCTTCTTAGAAATCACATCCATAAGGTGTAAAATCATCCATATAGATTTCCACAGCATCATGTACTAATTCAGCAAAAATACTTAAGACCGCTCTCTCGAAAGTGGCAGGAGCATTGCATAGGCCAAAAGGGAGGACCCTATAGGAAAAATTACCGGTGAGCACCAGTATTGCAGCAATAATTCTGCAACTCCTGGGCTTCCTACTTTACTTTTATCAACCCAGTAGTTCGTAACAAACTTAGAAGTGACAATGTTGTATGCACAAGTACTAGTTCTTACTGCATGTTGTCACCTGGTCAGCTGGCACAAGATCACTAGTAGCTCAAGCCAACTTCTATGGATTCCAGAAGAAGCTCTATATGTGATGCAAGAAAGGAAATATTACTCTACAGAGGCTACTCTACATGCAGAAAGGAAAATAAGACTGGAATGTAAAGTAAACCTAGCAAACCCTACTTAACCAACTAATCCTACTTTTGCAGAAAGAGAGATGAAAAACCATGAAATGAATGCCATTACCTACTCAGGAAGTAAACAACATCTACTCAAGCTATTTCTAGAAGTAAATGAGCAAAAAACATCTTTTTGGATTTTTATGTATTTTTATGTGAAATTGTCATGCATGTAATTTATTTGATTGTGAATGTGACAGCGATTAGGTGGCGATGGAGGGTGGTTTTGGAAATGGAGAAGATTTAGGATGGTGTGGATGGGTCCTAGAAGGTCTCAGGTGGCCTTCTAGAGGCTTTTCCCACAATCAGACTTCAAAAAGAAGCCTACAGGAAACTCTATAGGAGGCTGCAAGGGATCTAAAGGAGGTCTACAAGAGGATGCAGAGAGTAGTTTTGGAGGTTTTGAAGGTGTGAGAAAGGGTAGCTGAAGGCTAGGATGATGTGTTAAGGCGTCTAGGGATCACCAAGGATTGCTAGGAGAGGAAAATATGGTCGGGAGAGAGGAAGAAATCCTATGGAAAAACGCAGAAAACTAAGGCAGATTTGATGTGAACTTTGGGTGACCTGTAGGGCATAGATTAGGGAGAGAATGTGATGGCTAGTAGGCTGACTTACTGTGAGAATTTATTTTCTGCAAAAAGACCTGAAAATCAAACAAGGAGATCAAGCAAGCAAGGAAACTAAGCACATCAAAAAATAGATTTTTGCATCAAGCTAATCTAGATTATGTGTTATGGAAAGAAATGCTAAAAAATGTTATAATGAGAGAAAGCATGGAAGGAAATTTATTGCAAGATAGAAATGAGCATGGTGAAAGAGATCTAAAGCAAAGCATTAACCTTCTAACAACTGCAACACTAGAAATCATATGGAGAAGGCAAATCATCGGGCGCTTATAGCTTTAAATCCACCCTTCGTCTTGGTTAACGCCCGGACTTGTTCATGCCCGATGACCGTAGATCTTTGACCATCGACGGCGGTGATGCTCCTTCAGATTTCTCTTCCACCAGCGCTTTTGGTTAATCTTCATCGTTCATTCCTTGATTCCAATCTACATGATTTAGTCTGGATCGTTCATTTCCTTCGACCTCATCCATTGATCTCCAAGATCCAATGGTTCCTATGTGTTCATTCTTCATCTGTCCACTCACTTTGACTTTGCACCATTTCTTTAGTATTTTGTGGTTCTGGGGTTTTCTTCAGGGTTTTGGCCTTTCATTTTCCCACTACTCAACTCTCTCTGAGCTTGACTTCTATGAATTCTCACTTCGCTGTTATTCTTGGGCTTTACAACATAGTATATATATTTCAGTTATGGCTCCGTATAACCATTTATATTATGATTTAACTTGATCGCATGGGTATACTGGGACCGATTCTTTTATACTTGTTCCTTTAGCGATTCTTCTATGTCATTATCACTTCTTCCTCTTGATTTTAACTTTTTTGAAATATTTTCAAGTTCTTGAATGAAAAATGAATACTACAAGCAAAAAAAAATGCATGTTACAACACACCCTATGAGTTGGTCTATGGTAAAAAGCTTGTGTTGTCCATTGAATTTGAATATAACACGTTGAGGATGGCAGCCCAACTAGATTTAGATCTCGGTCATGCACAGAAAGAAAGGTTGTTACATTTGAATGGCTTGGATGAATTTAGAATGCAGGCCCTCCTACATACAAAGATATTTCAGCTTCAGAGGAAGATCTGGCATGACAAGCACATCAAGGAGAAGTAATTTCAAGAAGGAGATTGGGCATTGTTATATGATTCCAGGTTTAAAGACTTCAAGGGCAAGCTAAGGACAAGATGGCTCAAACCTTATGTGGTGGAAATATGCCATGACAATGGTTCAGTGCAAATCATAACTATTGATGAAGAAGCCATTCCATTAATAGTTAAAGGACACAGATTGAAAATGTACAAGAGGACTTTATCAAAACAAGAGTTCATTGACAATATCAATAAGACAGTGATGATGGTAGAGCAAGTTCCAGCTCCTCCCTCATCAAGTCACTGAAAAATGAAAAAACAAAAGAATAAGGATTCAGGTGAAAACCTCCATGAGGCGCCTGAGTCCCATATTTGGGTTGAAAACCTCATAAGGCGGCCCAAGGATGAGAAAAATGAAAAAGAGTAAGAAGATCCCTGGGTGAAAACCTTCCTTGAGGCACCTAGGGCAGATATCTAGGGTGAAAATCTCTTTGAGGCAGCCTAGGTGTTTCTTTAAAAAAAATATAATAATAAAAGAGAAAAACATAATTGTTATTTGCAGGTGGGTGAAAAAGACAAGCAAGGAGAAAAGAGAAGATCCAGAGGGAACCCTGCCTCACATATATTCATCTCCTCCACTCCTTATCATGCATCCCTCCATCAATTCTATTTTTTTTTCACTTCATTGCTTCAATTTAGGTGAAGATTATGTTTTCTAATAGAATCACCTCAACCATTACCATCATCCCTGCATCCACATACACTCCTACTCCCTCTTTCCATTCATTACAGCATCCTCACAACACCAGCCAACAACATGATCAAGAAATTCTAAGGGAGACACCAAACATTTCCAAGTGGTAATCCAGGAGCTCCACAGCATCAGCAGCATCAAATCCAAGAGCTCCACAGTAGCAGCAGCATCAAATCCAAGAGCTCCACAGTAGTAGCAACATCAGATCCAAGAGCTCCACAGCAGCAGCAACAGCATCAAATCTTTAGTCACAGACACCTGCAAAAGCTAATAAACCATCAGCATGCAGCATAGGAGGAAGAAGAATAACCATCCGCAGCACCTCTGATCTTTGACAACTACAGCACGGCATCAAGACCATAGGTAAGTATCCTACTCACTCACTCATATGCATCATTTGATCAAAAGTTGTAAAGGTTAAGAGGTAGTTGGTTTATAAGTGAAAAGGTGGCAAAAAGGAAATTCCTTAATAAGTCAAAAGAGAATGCAAGAGTCCATAGATACAGTGTTGTCATGGCAACCATTTGAGAATGCTTGAAGAATTAGGATTTGGGGTAGAAACACCAGTTCACTAAAGACTCAACATACCCTATTTCTTGATGCAATCACTCATAGACTCCAGCAACAAAGTAAAGGAAGGGAATTCCCAACAGTTGGCTCACCATGGTTTGATCAAGATCCTCATTGAGGATGCCCTCCAAAACCTCAGGATCCCTATAAAATGATAAGTCTTCAGAGACTTACCAGTAGAGGATCACATCAAAACCCTCATTTATGATGTTAGTCCTTCTGTCATTAAGGAGGAGGCAAAAAAAAAGAAGAGACAAAGCTAGATGGAATGAGATGAATAAAGAAGAAACTAATACAGAGGTACATGTTGAAACACAAGGAGGATGATGTTGAAACAAGACACAAGGAGGATGATGTTGAAACAGAGGAAGAAACTAATGGAGATAAGAAAGAAAAACAAAAGGAAGAAGATAAGAGAAAAAGAGAGGATAGTTGCAGGAAAAGGAAAACCAGCTAGCATGTATGGCTAGCATCCCCTTGGAGGCCATCCAATGTAAGATGCCAACTAAATCCTATGCTCTTTACCTCATAAAACAATGGCTACAATTTCATATTAAAACACTAGCACAGAGGGGCACCATTCCATTTCAGGACTACAGGTAGTTTATTGATATTTGTGATCAAAGTTCACTAAAGGATAGGGCAAAAATGGCTAAGTTTTACTTTCACCACATGGCCTTCACAAACATGAATATTTGATCCTAATGCAAAGCTAGGGGATCTATAATTAATGGCTTTGGCATCAGGGATGAACCATGAGGAGTCAAGGGTTGCAGAGATGAAAAGAATATTGGCATGAGAGCAAAATGAAACTCTTTTCATCATAGATGAACAATCAAATCCCATAACCCTAATCAGCACCCATAATCTAATTTCAAATAATCCCCTGCTAGTACTTAGATAGCTTACTGCCCAAGAGCAAGCAATTTCACATTTTGAGGATATGTTTAGGCTGCTAAGAGATGATAATATACATGCCTAATAAAGGAGATGAAACACTGCCACACAGCTTGAAGATCAAAGAATATCACTTCCCTCAAAGGTTGAGAGAGGCACTCAACAGGACACCTATGTATAAGCAATCAATGCAAAGGTTGAAGGTCAATTGGATAGGCCTAAAACTCAATCCACCACTACTCCTAGGGATGCTAGAAGGAAGAAAAGAAGTAGAGGAACAGAGGCAGTGGGCAGAAGTAGCAAGGAAAGCAGGCTTCTATAAACAAGAAGAAGAGACCACTGCAGAAGAATGAGATGTCAAAGAGGCTACCAGAGCCATAAAGGACATGGACATTGACTAAGTTTCTCAGAGGATGAGCAATACTTTCAGTAGGGGGGTGATGATGAGCCTCATTATTGAGTAATTATATGGGCCTTAATTGGCCTTAATTCACCTCCTAGCTTAGTCAAACCAACTATTCTCACAACTTATTTCATACTTTTGATTATATTATGTTTATGAAATGAGTTAGAGTTGGATATTTGGCTTTGTGGTCTAATGTGCATGTAATACAGGAATAAAGGAAAAATGCAGGTATAAAGGATAAAAGCAAAGAACTATGGCAAAGACCTTGGTAAAGACTCAAATGGGACAAGGGAAAGTAACTATAGGAGGTAAATCCTCCATTTAATACCCCTTCATTCAAATATTCCACCATCAGCTCAGAATGCACACAGCCATCACTTTGAAGACCAAAAGACAGCCAAGCAAGGGAAAGGGACAGAAAATAGTTTATCTTAAGTTGGGATCCAAGCCTCCCTAATGAGAAGGAAGTCATTAGAGACTTCAAATGTATAAATAGAGAGGCTTAGGGCCTCATTAGGATTCGAACTTCTATTTGAAAACTCTATTTTATTTCTGAGCTGCAAAGACTTGTGATAGTTTGCTCTGTAATCCATGGTTTTTATAATAAGAATGAGTTATATTTAAGCCAACTCTGAGTTAACTCCGAGGGCTGAAGCTTTTGGGTTAGGGCTCGACCCATGTAGCCAAAGCTCCTCTTTACTGTACATGTATTCTAGCATAGAGTTATGTTCTGTTTATTTGCTTAAGTAGTTTCATGGTTTTCTGTTCATTTGCTTAAGTAGTTTCACTTTCATTACAGCAGGATAGCGTAGGTTATTCATGGTTTTTCTAATTCAGTTGCTTCATTAGCTGCATTTGCTTCAGTTTACTTCCATTTATGCCTTCTTTCAGTTTACAGGTTAGTTAGGAGAAAAATATCACTATTAGGTTGTGTGCGTTAGGTTCCTATACCAATAGGAGTCATAATTTGAATGACTAAGATTAAGCCTTGTAATATTGTACATACCTTTTCAATCTGCAAATGTTTTCCATATTAAAAAATAAAAATAAAAATGTAAAGATGGTATGTCCTAAAAGAAACATCAAAGGACAAAAAGAATAAGAGAAGGTCAAAAAATGAAAATATATGAACCCAAAAAACAAAAAGAGACCATGAAAGTGTGCAAGTCTAAATGCCACTACTATTTACTTTTATGCATAATAATGATTGTGTGCAGCTTGCTATTCATGCCATAATCCATGGTAATTAAATTGTTTAATCTTGGTTATTTCATGCTTTGAATTTTATGTTTATAGTTAGAGAATAAAAGCTGACCAAATAGTTTAATCTCAGCAGATCATTAGATAGGTAGAGAAAATAAAAGGAGCTCATCAGTTTAATCTTAGCCCTTGGATGATATAAGGTTAGAATTAGATAGATTACTTTTCAAAAGAAAAATGGATGATAAGGGTTTGCTAGCCTAAATGCACCCACATAAAATGAAGAAAAAATGGTAGGGTAAGTAATGGGTAAGTAGAAGAAAGGTTGTTGAAGTATAAAGTTGATTGGATCAAAACACATGCATCATGCTTAGACACATATTTCAATATGTATGATCAATTATGGAAGCAAAAACAAAGGTTTGCAAGTTAATGTGATTAACTCCCCCTCATTCATTTTTCCCCTTACTTACTAATTTCCTATCCACAAGTATATTCTAGCACTTTAAATCCTTCAAGTCAAAGAGGCTCAGAGAATTTCTCTGACTTTTGGTGGGACCGGACCCTCGGCTTAATGACTTATGGACATCAAGTGTTAGAATCCCCTTCATGAAATTCATTTCCCCCTCATTATCCTAATAAAACCCCTTTTCCTAAGGATAAACTTCATTTGCCTAGGAAAAGAAAAGCAACTCCATGTTAAATCCCTTTTCATTCAAAAAACCCACAAAAACATCTTATCCTAAGTATTGAGTGTATGTAAATAAAGTGCGCAAATATTACATTTTACATTATGCTAAGGATATACCCACTCTGCCAATTTCGTATTAATTTTTAATTTTTATTATATAAATCCCATAATACCTTTTCTCGTATATTAATTAAATCCCCTAAATAAATATCCCAACCCTTAGTTTAAATATAAACTATACATTGTATCCCATATCCCGACAAATAGATTAATCCCATCATTAAACCCCCCCAATCGATTAAACCCATGATTAAATTCTAATTAATCCCAAACTACCGAAGTCAAAAGCCCTGGGCCCCCCCGAAACCCATGTTGTTATCGCTCGTGCACCTTCTTCACCCGACTACCATCCGATCACCATCGCCCACATCTAACGGTCCACAGCCATATTGGTCGTGCCGTGCCCGATGGCCGATCGTTACCCGCCCGATAAAGCGGTTTTTGCCGGCCCCCTGACTACTACGTGTTAGTCGCTGGAGTAGATCAAGTGACTCCTCCCAAATACCGCCTGACCCTCATAAGCGGTGTGATGGCCTGGGAAATCGCCTCCCCGCTCAACCCGATAAACAACCTACTATGCATTCATAAAATTTGGCACCAAAAAGTGATCGTTACTCCATAAAAAGGTCAAGAAGCCCTTTTTCGTATTTTTCGCTCGAGCTCTTTGAAAACCTCTGCAAACCAGTTTGACACCTCCAAACAATGTTCGCCAATTGAACTCCAAATTCACTCTTGAAGAAGCTGCAGAGACCCAATCAACCCCTTGTCAGTACCAGAGTCATTCGAACTTCTGCAATTGCCGAGAACACTGAATTTCAAGTCAATTCACCAAATTCCAAGTATTTACAGAGAAATTACCAGACTCCCTTTCAAAATTTGAAAATGTTCACCCTTGAAGTATTTTAATTAAGTAAAATTAATTGAAAAATACTTTAAATTCAAAAGCCTACGAACAAACCCTTCTAAAAGTTTCCAGTTTCCATTTAAAAACCCCTGAATAAACCTTTAAAGCCAAATTCAAATCCACAAGAACTGAATTATGGCTGCCCTATCGCCATGGATGTTAGACCTATCACAACTCCCCATCTGGACCTAGACCACCTTCCCCTGGCGGATAGGGATTTCCAAATCAAAGATACCAGTGCATATGAGGTCCTGCTCAAACTTCATTGTTTGAGTAGGGACAAATATCTAAACCATTCTGATGACATTGGTCTTTGGGAATCCAATTTGCCCAAATACCAATTTCCCCAAGTGCATGTCTTCCCTGAAATTGTCCATATGTGCCATTCCTGTTACATTCCCAGCCAGAGAGCTATTATGTCCCCTGACCAAAATATTTTGTTCACCATTACAACTGAATCAATTAATGAAATGTTACAAGTCCAACCAGGTCCAAACCTGACCCCACTCTCCATTGGGGATTTGTTGGACCAGTACTCCAAATTGAGTCTGTCTAGGTTAGCCCAAATATTCCAGACATTCATTGTTTCAGAGCAACATATTCCCAAAGATGCCCCTCCATATGTTTCTGCCATTTTCTTTGAAAGGGGCAAGCATATTGTGACTATGATATCATGTGTTCTGGGTTGTACCACTGATGAATTTGTTGATGAACTTGTCTTGGCCTTCATGTCTATTTACACCCCAGGACAGCCTCCTGCTGTTTTGTATGATTATGCCCAGTTCATAGCTGAAAGAATGCATGAACAGTTCACCAAAATGCACAATGAGAGAGTATTTAAATACTCATCTATTCTCTACCATATGTTCCTATACTATCATCCAGATAGATTTCCTTTCACTCTTTAGAAGCTGGATACTAAAGGCCAACCCAGGTCTATCATATTTTGGACCCCACTTTTCCACAAGTTTCAATCACCATATACCTATACAGATTTCATTGATTCTTTTGTTCATCCAGTCATGACCATGCTGACAGGAAGCCCTCCACCCAGAATAAGTCAAGAGATCAAAAGGGTGCTTCAGTTGTCTAAACAAAGCAAAGTGGGAGATTGGTACCTTTACCAAAATCACAAAAAGATAAGAATCTATGGTTGCTAGCTTGCACCATATAAACTGCCCAAATACCTCCCCATGAGGTTATTCTAGAGTAATATAGACAAATAATGAACTCTGATGAGATCAATTTTGTCTTAGCTAAGAAAAGATCACAATTTAAAGTCAAAAACCAGTTAGGCCCCTTCATTTGCAACTCTAGAGAAGCAGGGCAGGAGGCAGATCTGATTATGCAACAAATGAAGTTCTAAAAGACTTTCATGTGGAGGTATGACCCCCAGGAGTTTATGACCAGATTGAGAAAGAAGGCCAAGTTGGGACCTTATATTCATCACCCCATACCATAGATAGAAAGATATGCCAATCAATATGAATGGGTGGAAAACACTCTTGTAGACAGGGATAGTACAAAGGTAGATGTAGAGAATACCTTGATTGACTTAGAAAGACAGCTTGATGAGAGCTCATTTCTGCAGGTACATGAACAACTAGAAAGAACCATGAGCACCCCTCCTATCATGCAAACTCCTCAGAATGAGGAAAAGAACCCCAAAAGGACCAGAGAGGAACCCTCAAGTTCAGGAATGGGCACATCAAATATACAATATGAGACCAGTCAAAGCAAAAGACCTAGGCTAAATCCTATTTCAGAGCAAGAAGACACGGAAGGCTCAGTAGAAATAACTGATACTGAGCTGGACAGAAGTAAAGGCACAGCTCCATCTGGGGAAACACAGGGACCATCCACATCATAGACCCAGATTTTGGAAAGGTAGCTAAGTGTAGAAGTATCCTCATTTAGTAGGCCTGCTGATAAGGATAAGGATATAAAAGATAGATATAAAGAGATCAAGATGAGAAATGAGAAACTGAAGGCCCAAACTTATGCTCAGTATCTCAAACTCACACCTACCAATCAGACCAGGTTGATGTCAGCTTTCGACATCAAAGAGGGAAAACTACATATGTCCTTCATAAAAGTGCTTGCACAACAGCCAAGGACATTAGCAGATTACAAGAAAATTGATTTTGAAGTGTTGGCAAGGGATATTCATCCCATAGACCAAATTTAGTTTCATAAACAAGCTGGAGAAATGATTTACTCCACCCTTACAGGTAAAGCCATAGCTTCCCATCAACTGCAGAATTCATTGACCAACATCTCAGCTCAATATCAGTTAGAGAAGGCCTCCTCATATGCCAAAGACACCAGAATTAAATCTTTAGAAGACTTAGTGATTAAATTGGGACATGATCCCAAAGACTTCAAAGCCACCAAGAAACTATTCAAAAAGAAGAATGATGACATTGCAGCACTTAAAAAACAATTGAAGATACCTCAGCTGCAGCATCCCCAAACACTGGAAGTTTTGGAGAACTAGACTAAACATGAAGAATTGATGGACCTAGTCCTGAAACTAAATGATCAATTAAGAGAAACAAATAAGGAATTGGACACTTTAATCCAATTGAAGCGGACTGATATTGCCACTACCTCAGTGGATGCCATCCCAACAGTCTTAACAGTCGTTCCTTCTACATTGGCAGCCTCATTGGCTCCAACAGCTCCTATGGCCACAGCAGAATAGGTTTCAGCATAGTCTACATCAGCAACAGGTACATCAGGGGAAGAGGCAGCAAAATTGGTTAGAGTTATGGAGGAAATGTCCATACAAGCTACAGAAATGAATAAGCTGAAAGAAAAGATGTCAAGCTTGGAAATTGATTACAAGCTTGCCAAAATCATGCACAAAGAAGAAGTGCAGAAAGATGCCAGAATGAATGAGAGAATAAAAGCCATGGAAAAGGACCTAACACTCAAAGAACCTCTTAGGCAAGCTAAGGAACTATTATGGGCCAATATCATTGACTTTATCGATGATATTTGGCCATCTATTCAGGTAACCTTTGAGCAGATAGATCTAATTAAGATGGCTACAGAAGCCATCCAAAAGGTAAAAGAGGAATTGGGAGAGATGCCCGAAGATGCCACCAGAATCATCCAATTCCTTAACAGTAAAAATATATATGAGCTTCAGGAATTGGAGATTGAGGACAGAACTGAAACAATTCTGGAGGTAAGGAAGGTCCTTTCCAAGAGAAACTTGATGTTAAACTTGGAGGACAAGTGCCAAAATATGCAAGTACGCATTGATAGATTCATGGCTAAGTTTCAAATTTTGAGAGAGAAATGGTTACCCAGTCCCGTAGTCATAAATGACAAGCTCATTACACAAAAAGATTACAACAGCAAGCTTAGAGAGATAGCAAAAGAACAGGTTGGTACATCTTCAATGAAGGCATTGCCAATAGGAAAAGTACTATACCAAACCTTTGAAAACTTGTTTTACCTCCAACATGAGGTAAAAAACTTGTTCATCATAAGCCTACTTTCTCCAAGTACACCGAGGCAAATGAGATATACAGAAGGATGTTAAAAATTCAATTGCCTAATGCTGAAATGTGGGACAAATTGATTGAGTTACTGTAAGAAAAATGCAGTAAAAGGGTAAAAGTAAAACAGCACGGTGAAAAGATGAAAATAGGTCAGTAGGGCCAAAGAGTATCAGTGTTAAAGTGTATCAGATGAAAGCCTAAAGTGACTAAAGCCTCCAGCGTGAAAGTTCAAACAACAAAGAGCATAAAGGGATAAAACCAAACCATAAAGACCAAAAGTACCAAAATAAATGGGACGGCATGAAAGCAGTTCAATAGTTGTCTCTATCTTCTTGTAAGAAGATATATTTATTTCCTAGATTAAATCTCAAAGTTAGTTTGAAATATTTTGTAATATTTTTTTTTAAATACTTCACAATTCGAAGTATGTAGGGTGGATTCTTAGACATTTCTATAGACTTCTTGATCAAAATACTGCTAAGCTATTGTATCATTGACTGGGCTAGCAAGCTGGATTGACGAATAAAGACATGATATTTCACAGGATTCATGTGTTGAGCGAAGTGCAGACAAGTATTTTCTTATGTTATTGTTATCTTTCTTAAATTTTTTCCATAATCTTTAATATATTTATGAATATGAATGCTACACTCTGTTTTAACAGTTAAGCATATAAATGTTTTCTACCGATATCTATGTTAAGGAATTCTTAATTTCTCCTTAGTTTAGGTTGTTTCTTGCTAATCATGGAAAATTTTAGGGGCTAATGTTCGCCCAGTGGGCTAATTTTCCATGATTTTTCCACAAAAAAGATTCGCTAATTTCCAATTTTATAAAAGACGATTCGCCCAAATTTTAGAATATAAAATTATTTTACCTTAAAAATCGCCAACATTATATAGAGGTTATATATAAAATCATTATAAATTTGAATAATTTTACATTTATATCAATAAAAATTTTATAGTTTGCATATTAGGGATTAATGAGATTCGCCAATGTTTCTAAACTTCAAGAAAATTTTCTATCCTTAAAATTTTCCTTGTTGCTAATCCAAATCAAAGGATTCTTAAGTGCCCTTTGCTTTCAGTTACCCTCCATTCCTCATTTAGATCTTGGTCTGAGAACCCTTAATTTCTCTCTCACCCTGATTAAAACCATTTCACCCCCTGTTCCAAAGACCTGCACTTTACTCTGCTAGCTTGCCCTTTGAACATTCCCTTTAGTGAGTTGATCCAGTTTTGCTGCCCTTCTGTTGAATCCATAGCCCAATGGTCTAAAGACATCATTCTATCGATCTGTTTCAAGGATTCCACCATCCAATCTTGAATACAAATCAAAAACCCCTTGAACATTCATAACTAGCCTGAAATCCTAGCAAACAAAGCTAAATCATATAGAGAGAGCCCTCTCTGAGTCATAGGTTGGCTAGAGCCTATGTCCCAAAGTTGGTTTGTGGTTACCTCGGTCATTTTCTTTCTTCTAATATCTTCTAGAGAAATTTCTGAGTGATAACAGTGCACAGGTGTCTCGGCCTCATCTCCTCCCTTTGAGACCATGACTTGAGGAAGGGACCCTTCAGCAACCCCAAAAACACAGGTTTCTAGTTCTCACATGAGCTATGGAGGTTGTTGTTTGACGCAGTTACTGGTTCACCATCACTGGTTTTCTCTGTCATTTTCGTTTAAAATTTCCTTCAACACGCTCCTCCTACATCGCTTCCTCGTCGTCCGATCACCAACAAACCTTCACAATCACCGTCTGATTCACTATTTTCTCCAACTGCTGCCTCGCATGGAGTCCACCACTTGATTTATGAGCTTTAAATCCCCACCGTCAATCTGCCTCGCATGATCCGATGGCTATCGCGTCACCTCGACACCTTTAGGCGCTTTAAACCCCCACCGTCGATCTGCCTTGCCTAATCCGATAGCTATTGTGCAATCTCACGTGGATTAGTGCACAAACTTTATCTGCCCAAGAGCACGTGAGAAAAGTGGTTTTCTCGTGCTACGTGTCGTGCAGTAAGGCTAATCGCATGAAATTTCTAAATATTGCTTACATCTAGAAGGGCGCGCGAGAAACTACTTACCACCTTAGAAACCTGCTCCCTCATTTCCGCATTTTTCTTTTCCCCGCCATATGATCTCCGTTGTCCATCTCTTGACTTCACCCGCGCGATAAGATCTTAGTCATTCATCGCTCTTGTTAGCCTCATCCTTCCATCTCTTGACTTCATCCCCACGATTAGATCTCAGCCATTCATCTCCTTTGTTACCTTGATTTGTCCATCCACTCAGTTAACTCCTCGTGATACAATCTTCATCGTCCATATTCTATTCATTTATTGATCCAACAGTCCCTATGCACTACTGCATCCTTACGTCCGCTTTCCATTGATTTTGACCTCTGATTGCTTTTTTCGCTTGAAACCTGATTTAGCCTAAGTTTCTTTGCTGCACCTTAGTCTAGTTTAATGTCTTTTTACTTCCGCAACTTAGATAGCAGCCTTAGGTTAGTGACTGTTTTAGCAATTCTGCTTAGCATAGCTGTTTAATTGGTTAGTTAGGTTATGGTGTGGTTTAGCATTTCATGTTGTTTTATTCATTAATGCAGTAGAGTAGCTCTCTCTTAGAATAGGTTTGCTCTCCTTCCATCAAAGAATTAATCTTCTTTTGACCCTATAGAAGTTTGGCTTAGAACCCCTGGGGTCTCTTGCCAGACAAATAGTGACAACAGGCAGGACCTTCACTTCTATTTGTGCATATAGCATTGTCACCTCCAAGTTTGTACGAACCCCAGGTTGATAAGTAAATCTCGTAGCCTTGGGAGTTGCAACATTATTGTTGTAATACCTAGGCTCATCAAGTAGGATCTTAGATCTCTGGGCTTCTAGCTCCACTATTTGCAATTTTGACTCGATGGAGTTGTAGCCACTACCATGTTCATCCGTTAGTAAGGCTATCTGGTTTTCTAAGGCAGATAGGGCAAGTTCCTCCCTAGCTTTTTTTCCTTTTGGCCCAATCAATGGATAGCTGCTTGAGATTGTACAGGTCATTGCATAATCCTACAGCTTTCCTCTGCTCATTTGAAAGGGGATGGGATTTCCAGAAGTCCGAGACCATCTTGAGGTAGTCTGGTTCCTTTAACCAGGATGAATTGAACTTGAAGGGGGCTCTTGGTTTGGTTAAGGTTCCTGCCAATTCCAAATATATAGGTGAATGGTCAGATATGCCACCTGAGCCCACCCATTGTCTGTAGTTTGTGAGGGTAACCAAAAGGTCTTCATGGATGAGATATCGATCAAGTCTTCTCCCTAGGGCTACCTCACCAGTCCTTCTATTATGCCAAGTAGGCATCTTCTTATTCATAGGAACATCAATAAGGCCATGTTGATCCAACAGAGAGCTCAGTTGATCCGAGAGTGGATCGAGTTGCGAGTGATGACCCCAGGATTCTTCGTGTCCAATGGAGAAGTTGAGGTCACCCCCCAATATGGTTGAGGGAGTGATCATCAGGTTATCTAGAAATCGCTGCTAGAAATCCAGTCTATTTTGATAGGGGGCATATATGTTTATTATACGAATCTGTTTGCCCAAATCAGCTGAAAAGAGATCCATACCAAGAAAACCTTGACCTCCCCATGAAGAAATCACCCTGATGGTTCGAGGGTTGATCCCAAGGGCAAGTCCCCCAGACTGCCCTGCAGCGTCTAGGGCTTGAAAGTGCCACCCAGGCATGATGCCTAGAAGGGCTTTAACGATCAGATCGGAAGACCCCAAGGTCTCCTGTAGGAAAATAATATCACAGGGCTCACTACTCAAGAGTCTCTTGAGGGCCAATTTTTTAGGGGGGCTGGCCAGGCCCCTGCAATTGAAGGAGAGCCATTTCATCGGGGAACCTTAGCAAGGGTGTCTACTGCTCTAAGCACCCAATCAATGGTGTTTTGTCGACCCTGGGCAACATCGTCCCCTGCAATTTTAATGGCTTTGGCTATTTTGGATGGTCGCCCTCTGGTAGGCTTATGGTCAGAAAGGTAGGGTGTAATACCCAGGGCCAACGCATCAGGGGTGGTTTGCCGTTGGGGATGGAGATTGTAGGCATGAGAGCCCAAGGGAGTAGGTGCAGATGGAAATTGAGACTCGTCCAGTCCAGATATAATCGATGGGGTAGTGGAGAAAATAGGTAACAGAGGCTCAATCGAACATGAAATGGGAGAAGTGATTAAACATGGGGAGGATGCAGATGTAGCCATAGAGACAAAAAAATGATTAAAATGCAGAGTAGAGGAATAGGGGGGAGAGTCAGTACCCGATGAAGGAGTTGCTTCTGCCACAGACCAGGATCTGGTCATAGGAGGAGATGGAGGCGGCATCTAGGAGGCACTGGACGTCTAAATAGTGTTCCCATCATCATCCTTTGGGCAATCTGGATCTGAGGGTAGCACATCCACCATTGGTTCTTCAGATTGTTTGTGCTTCAAACCCTTAGTAGCCACTGAATTTGTAGGCGTGAGCAGAGGACAATCTTTGTAGAGATGTCCGACCTTATGGCAGCGTCTGCACTGGAATGGCACACCTTCATAGTTGAGGTTTTGCCTGCGTGAAGTGATGCCAATGCAAGGTGATCTTCTCCTCCAGCCCTGCCCAAGTATCCAGGTGTACCAAAATTCGAGCCATGGTCATGATCCCCATCGATTCAAAAGATTGATCATGATCCAAGTAGGTGCCAAGTGCGTTCCCAATTTGCTTGAAGATGGTAGGGGTCCAGTATTGCAGTGGAAGGCCCGGCAAATGAACCCAGATTGGTCCTGCCCCTAGCTATTCCCTCTCAAGATCAAATAGTGGATCCCATCGCTTCAGCAACACAGGTGCAAGTTCTATGTGCCAGAACCTAGATAGGATCCAATCCGTGTATTCCTCCCGGTGGAATCGTAGGGCAAACCATCCCCTTGCCAGAACATGGATAATGGGTAGGTCTTTTAGTAAGGATCCCCAGATTTCCTCTGTCTAGAGCCGAAGCCTCTCAACAGTGTAGTTCCACCCATGGACACGGCCAACCAGGACCTTCTTGGCAGTGTCATCCACTTCTCCCATCGAGAGATCTTCACCCAGAGCGAGATTTATATCTCTGTCTCCAGCCCTAAGACACCGACCTTTTTTGAGCTTTTTTGTACGTCGGGCCATCGGATAATCCTTGAGCAGTCCGCGGATGCCTTGGTTCACTGTCTGTGGGGTGGATGGAGTGGATTTAGGGGTAGGGATCGGGGAGCTGAAACATCCCAAGCAGATGGGCATGCTAGGGTTAGGGTTAGAGCCACCAGGGTTCGAAGGGCCACTAGGGAGAGGAGGGTTTGTATAGGGTATGGTTCCAGAAAGAGGAGTACTAGAGATGGACAGAAAGCCAAGCGGGGTGGAGACGTGGGGGGTTTGGGGGAGCTGGGGGAGAGGCACATCAAAGGAGGGCAAGGATTGCAGACAAGAACCTAACAGGTTCAGGGTCGTCGGGGATAGAGGGGGATAGTCCAGCCTAGGAAAATCATCGATGTGCACGGTGGAGAGATGGTTCACCGATGTTGATGGTTGACCCAGTGCGAGGTAGAGGACGACAAAGGTTTTCGAGAAGTAGTGAAAGGTCCCTAACCCAACACGGCACGTTGGAGAGACCTATTGACCTTGTGGGGATGAGGGTTCGCCAATATATTCACCCCGTCCATATCCTCGAAACCAACAGTAAACGGAGTAACGGCTATCGGGGAAATGGAAGTCTCAACAATTGTGAACACCGGGTAAACCAAGAAATAGGGAGGCAATGATGGAGTCATTCCGGTGAGCCTTGAGGGCTTAGTCCAGGCTGTCAGTTGTCAAGCATTAGGGTTTTAGAACCGCCATGGGATCCTCCCACAATTCATTTAGGGTTTCCGCCATCGTCCGAAGCTCCCTCCTAAACCTTCCTTGAGATGTTATCCATCCACATCAACCAATATTTAGCCACCAACTCTTTATAATTGGCAATTCGTTGATTTTGTTTAGTATATGGAATAACCATATTTTATTTTATGTGATTTTTGTTGTATGGTTATAGTAATCATATTAATATTCTTATATTTTTGTTTTATATTATTGTGTAGGGATAACGTGGGATTGCCATGTGTCATTGGCCCATTAGACAATCAGTCGCCACATAAATTTAGTGGGTCTCAGTTGCTAACTGGGTTTCCATGTGGCACGTTATGGTCCCCGCTTTTCCCCTGCCTTGTCAAACTTTCAAGAGCCATAATTCGGTCATACAGACTCAGATTTGAGTGTCGTCTATGCCACCACAATCATAATGACGATCACTACAGCTTGGTATTAGTTTGGCTACATTTTGAATACTTTGATTTTCAAGCCTTTCTGGAGCCACTTGGATCACTTCCCTTGTTCCCTTTATGTAGAGCGAGGAGCATAAAGTGTCTAAGTATACTTCATTTCACCTCCCACCCTTTCCTTCATGCATACTAATCTTTGTAGGTCTTAACCCTTAGTCTCGTGCAATTTAATTTATGTCTTGGTAGCTTATGTAGTGTATGGTGCATTAAGCTCCCCTCCTTTTGGTCCAAAGTTTTTTTGTGTGAACCTTAGTGTGCCTTGCATCACATAACCTTTATTATGGAGTACAAAAGTAGCACCTATATTACCATGACAAAATCTCCACATCAATTTTTTTTCACCTTTTTCCCATTCTTCGTGCAAAGTGCAGAGTAATAGTACCACATGCCTTTTGTCCATACCTTCTCATGATTAAAACTCCCTATGTTTTCTTTGTCTTGGCCAATTTTAAAGACATTTGTGAGCTTCTCTCAAAAAATGAATACATGCTTCAAGCATGGAAGCCAACAAAGGTTGTTAAGCACAAAACAATAAGAATATTAACCTTTGTCATTTCAAATATTCAAAGTCTTGATCAAAATTAATGAACAAGAGATAAACAATCAAACTAGGTAATGTGAACAAGAACATTGTTGCCAACATGAAAACAAGCTACAAAATTAGCAAAAAATCAAAGTGTTGTGACTCAACTTGCATGAGAGAATGTTTACATGAATTTTACCTTGCAAATATTTCAATCTAGGGACAAGAAGAAATCCCAACAAGTATATGTTACTATCCAACCATTACTATTTTCTCAAATGAATCTAAATGGCTAATTTCACAATTTTCACTATTACATATAGATAAAAGAAGATAATGCATAAAATTATTAAAAAGGTGGTTCATTAAAAATTGACCTCATATACATTGATTCAAGATAATCATGGTCTTGTTTCTTTAAATTAGGTCAACAAGGGCACTTATGGCCTTGGATTGGATAGTCACACGAACTCTCCATGTCATGGCATGTTTATCACATTAGCATTATTCGTATCACAGGTTAGAGGAAGATTAATGGCACATTGCAAGAAGTAGTGGTGGCACACATCGGGTCAAATATTGGCTATACACCAAAGTAATGTGATGAGTCATTTCCCAACCCATTAAAAATTGAAAAAGGTTTGACATTAAAAAAAAAAAATTGTATTAGATATAATAGAACCAAAACAAAATTCCTTAGTTGTTTACAATCCA
The DNA here is from genome assembly GCA_031772625.1 of Pinus tabuliformis. NCBI lineage: Eukaryota > Viridiplantae > Streptophyta > Pinopsida > Pinales > Pinaceae > Pinus > Pinus tabuliformis. The sequence continues at coordinate 155,167,820 of CM062812.1, forward strand.
TACCATTAATTACATAAACACAATTAAAAAATCACCCAAGTGGAGAATGAAGCATAGAATAATTGGAATTGGGCGGTGTAAATTTATCACACCAACCCAGTGGGATCCCTATAAGAAGATGCTCTCTTATTCCCCCTAATTATTATTCATATGCATCATAGAGGTGATGAGCCCCAAAAATGGGTAACTGATTAGGATCATTTTGCCTATTGTTCTTCATCAATCCACCATTTTTCATAGTTTATGCATGTTTTTTGAGTATATTTATGTTAGTTGAACGAATGAGAATAGTCACTTGACCAAGAAGGCTAACACGTGGTTATTGCAGATTTTTGGACAAATTTTGGACCAAGGCCAAGCATTTATGAGCCAGATGACAACCAAGCATGAAGGAACAAGGGTGAGGATTCATAGGAAGGGTGTCTCCTGCACTAAATGGCCCCTTCCTCAAATTCTCCACCCTCAGCTCGGAGTTCAGCAGGCCACCGAAAAGGATTCCCAAGGGCAGCCGAGCAGTTTTGTGTAAAGTGACTAATCACTAGCAGTTTGAGCAGCTGAGCCCCTCGAGTTAAGGAGGGTTGTTGGAGACCCTTGTATTGCATAAATAGGAAGGCTTCTAGCCTTCGTAGGTTACTTTTTAAGCAGTTTTATTTTGCACTATAGTGCTATTAGTTTTTAGCGCATTTTGTAGCTTCTGCTGTACAACTTTCTTTGTGACATGGTTATTTTTGAATAATGGAAAGAAGTTTCATTTGGCATTAGTTCTGAGCTTTTTCTTAGGAGCCTGTAGCTCTTGGGGTTGGGCCTAACCCAATTGCCAAGGCTTCCTTGTGTACTGTTATATGTTTTTAATGTCTTTATCAAATAATTTCTGTTAAGTAGATTAAAGTCTTGCTTGGTTACCTAGGTCATTGTTGATGATTAAAAAGGCTTTTCATGTTTAGATTGATTTGATAGGTTAATAACAGAGAAGATCTTTAGAAAAAGGCCATCAAGCACCCCTGATCTCACCTCTCCCTCTGTGGGACCATGAGCTGAGACCAAGGTGTCCTTGCCACCACCAAAAACACTATCTTTGCTTCATCATGCAATTGTTAGTGTTAGATTCTCATTTGCAGAAGTTGATACCAGTTGTGGTTACATGCTCAGGTTCATGATTGCTTAGTTTGCATAGCTATTTCACATGATTTCGTGGCAAATAAACTTCTGTTCATTTTATTTGCTGATATTTAGGACAGATTAGATTAAAGTATCTAGGTCTTTGGTTTTCCGAGTCTTTGTTTGAATAGTTTGGAAAATAACTTGCAGAGCACCTGTGATACCTCTTTGCCTACCCCTACTCCATAAATACCGCTTGCTCTATCCTCTAACTCTGGTTCTTGCCTCACATTTGCTACGTTCCCTCACTTTGACCTAATTTCCATATTTTGTGCAACATTGTTCCACCCCTCCTTGAACAAATCCAACCATCCTTATCACTCACCCGCTTCGTTCGCCAGGTCCTAGATCCCTCTACATCATCATCCAACCTCCGTACCCACTTCTTCACCTTTCTTCCACCATCAACCCTCAAAAATCCCCTTTCGGAACATCCTGTAGAAGCCACAGAACATCCTGTAGAACCATTGCAGACTTCCTGTAGAAGCTCACGAAAGCAGTTTCTTGAGATCCGAGCACTATGAAACTCTATGGAAGGGTGATAGGGACCCCTTAGGCCCTCTTATAACCTTCCCAACCTCCTACAAACGCTTGCTCGATTTCCTTTCGCCAATCAACCTCTGTACAGTCAAAAACAGTTAAAGCACATGCAAAATAATTCTGACAAATTACTCAAAAAATGCAAAAAGATGTTGTCTTCATATTTCTCTTCAGAAGTAGCTTAGTCGCATGCATTTTACCCTTCTAGAATTCAATGGCATCCATTTCTGTAGCTTTCATCCTTTTACTTGCACCAGTAGGGTTAGTTGGTAAAACTATGGTTTGTTAGGGTTTGTGTTCCATTCTAGCTTTCAACTTCTTTCTGCAAGTAGATTAGCCTCTGGTTGAGTTAGTTTCCATCCATCATAGTTAAAAGCTTCTTCTAAGAGCTCATAGAAGTTGGCTTAAGATCCTAGCGGACTTGTGCCAGCTGATCAAGTGACAGCCTGTGGCAAGAGCTAGTACTTGTGCATATAGCACCGTCGCTTCCAAGTTTGTTACGAACTACCGGGTTGATAAAAGTAAAGAAGGGAGCCCTAGGAGTTGCAGCATTATTGCTGCAATACTGGAGCCCACCATTATTTTTGGCGCCGTTGCTGGGGAAGCGTCAGAGTATTTGTGATTGTTGCTTTTTCTTCTATTTTTTACTACAACCTTCTGTTAAGTTGTTTATTTCATTTCCATTCTGCAATTTCATTTCTACAAAAGTAGATTAGACCTTTCCTGCTTTCATAGATTAGCATTTCAATTCCGCAATTTCAATTCTGCAAGCGTAGATTAGCATTTCAATTCCGCAATTTCAATTCTACAAGCGTAGCCTAGCATTTCATTCCTGCAATTTCATTTCAGCAAAATAGATTAGTCCTTTCCTGCTTTCATTTCAATTCCGCATTTTCATTTCAGCAAGATATATTTTAGTTAGTTGCAGTTCAATCTATTTCAGTTTTTCAGGTACAAGCCAAAAAAAAAGGCCAAAACTCCACCAAAAATATTCCATTTTCATGCCTCGTAGGAACAGAGACAATACAGGGAAATTCTTACCCAACACCCCCACCACATCGTTGAGTCACCCTTCCCTCTTCTTCGGTGGTAGTGATCCAGAAGAACCTATAGGTGAACCTCCAAAGATATATGAAGATCCTATAACAGAAGAAGAGCAAGAAAACATTCCTTTTGAGACCATGGCTGAAAACAGAAACGGTAGAGAAGATGAGGAGAGAATAGAAGGTGCCTTTCCCATCCGAGAGACCAACGGGGATGTTATCACTTAAGAATTCTAATACCAAAATGTCTCACATTAGTTTGATGGTAAAGTTCGGTGCTAGTCTAAGTTTGATTTTTGTTTGCCTTAGAGTCTGAGTCTTAGGAGTCTTGAGTCAACTATGCATTCTCTTTCATCACCGGTCATTCTCATTCATTACCGGTCTCATAACCATGTGTCAGTTTTGTTCAAAGGTTACTATGTGCCACAAAGCTCTTTAGGTGATTTCGTAGCGCATGTAACCATTTTGAAGTGTTTTCGCAGCGCATAAATCCTTTTTAGCAGTTTCGCAGTGCAACATGTTTTAGGTGATTTCGCAGTGCAACATGTTTTAGGTGATTTCGTAGCGCATAATTCAAAATTTACACTGACTGCGCTACGAAATTAGAGATTTGTGCATTCTGCAGCAAATCTTTCCTAACTATCAAATCTGTCATGTTAATTTATAGTTGCGTCATTCATTGTCAGTTTATGCACTCCACATATTATGTCCAACCGCTTATCTCCATCATTACAGCCGCTAGGTACATTGGTACACACGGATTGCAAGTTCCAAGCAAAACCAGGTATTCACAGTCTTAACGATGATTGTATTCATTGCATGAGGAACAAGTCTGCAATTTTTCAATTTGAATACATTGTTATCAAGCGAGGCAGCCATTCAAGTAAGGTAGAGATTGAAGTTTGAGCAGTAATAGTGTTTCAAACCTTCATGGAGGGATCGGTAGAAAGAAAAGACCATAGATCAGGCAGATGTTTGAGAAATGAACCTGAAGGTTTAGACATAACCTTGAAGAACAGAGAAGTCGAGCATGCATTTAAACAAGCTGGTTGTTGCAAATTTATGTAAAAAAGCTCTGATATTTGGCTTATGTAAAGACTCTGTTTTTTTTTGGTAATACAGTACTGGCTTATGCTTCTCAAGAATCATAGAGAGTTCAATGTATGAGTTTCTTTTGTTGTCTTTTCATGCTATCTACAGTGTTATGAGTATTTGTTTACTTAGAAATCACTTGCAGTGTTCTAATTTCCTTCATATACTCGTGGACTATCTTTTTGTGTTTGTTGTGCTCTACCTATATTGAAATATGAATGCCTTGACTTTTATGCAAAGCCAATCCTACTGTTAATACTAAATCACATATGACTCCATAAGCCCAATGGATACTTGTTAATTTTGTTTCCACCATCTTCATTCCTATTTGTTTCACAAAGAGTTAGCCATCTTGATCATAATCAGAAAACCTTTAATCCTTTGAGAGAGCCCTCTCAGGCTAAGGAGGCTAAGCCTTAGCTAAAAGATTGGTTTGAAACAGTTACTTGAAGTCTTCCTGGTCTGCAGCCTTCTAGGGCCTGATTTTGAGATAACAGGGGACATGAAGATGAAAAACATAAGTCCCTCGGCCTTACCTCATTTCCATGGATTGACCACTGAAGACCCTGATACCTTCCTATTTGAGTTTGTTGTCCTTTGTCGAACTTATGACTATGCAGAAGACGAGCAAAAGTTGAAACTCTTTCCCTCTACCCTCAAGGATGTAGCACTACACTGGTTCATGGGGTTACCTAGAAACAGTATCACAACTTGGGCTCAGATGCAGCAAGCCTTCAACAACAAATATCGGGACTACTGTAGGTCAAAGGAAACAAAGGGAGAGATCTTTTGGATGACCATGGGAAGTGATGTGTCTTTAGAAGACTATGAGGAAAGGTTCCAACTTAGCTATAAACGGGCCAGGTGCACGCTTGACCCTGAATCTCTAAAGCTGGTTCTGCTCAGAGGAGTCCCTGAAGACCTTCTAGGTACCCTCCATCTGCTAGCTAGAGGAGACATCTACCAACTACCTTATGAGGACATAAAGATTGTGTTTCGAAACCATTCTAGGGTAGCCCAGAAACGAGGTAGGGGGAATCCACTCTCAGCTAGTGCCACCTTCTCCAAGCATGAGTTTGCTAATCAGATGGAAGACCTAAAAAGTGAGATGAGACAGACCATTTCCATGCAACTGGATACTTTCCGAATCCAACAAAAGAAAGAGGAAGCTGAGAGGGCTTTGGCCATTTTTTGTCCCAGATGTACAAGGAAGCATCCTAAGAATGAGTGTCCATTGCACTCAGTGGAGGTATGTTTCGTTTGTGAGGAAGACCACCCCACGAACCAGTGCCCAACCTTACCTGGACTTAAATCCATGTACCAAGGGGCTGAAGGGGCCACTGAGCCACTCTACTTCCTTAACCAAAGGAGGCCACATGGGTCCAGACCTTACCAGCAGGGGATGCAAGGAACATCCCAAACTTATTACAACCCCAACCAATCCGCTCACATGCCTTCTTGGGGGCCCCCTGCTCATCCTTCCTGGTCCACACCTCCTCCTTGGTCTTATCCATCTCAATACCATACTCAACCTGCTGCTCATTCGTTTCACTCTCATGTCCAGCCACAACCTCAGTGGAATGCACCTCAACCGGGGTGGAGGCCCCAATACAACTCTCCTCCCGCTATTTTGCCTCCACCTCCTACTCAACCACAACCATTACCTCTTGCTCCTCCAAGACAACCCCAGATGCCTGCTCAACTGAACCTGAACCCCAACAATAGATAGGCCCAGCAGGTATACACTGGAGAGACAACATGCCCTACGTATGCTGTGGAGATTCAAGAAATCAACCTACGATTTGGAAAGTTCCTTCCAGATCGCCAACCTCCTCCCCTGGGGGAAGAGGAAGAGAAACAGGAAAGTGAACCCAAAGCCATTCCACCCTTTCCTGAGCGACTAATAGTAGCCACGCAACCAAACCTGGAGGAGACTGAACTTCTGGGAGAACTTAAACAAATGTGTTTGAAAATCCCACTTCTCCAGGCCATAAAAGATGTGCCAATATACAACAAATTGATCAAGGAGAAGTGTTTCAGGCACCCAGGCAGGCGCAAGAGAGATGCCCCGACTATCAATGTCATAGGACAATTGTCTGATCTGATGTTGGGACAAGTAATCTGTCCAAAATATTTGGACCCTGGGAGTCTTGTAGTTGATGTCCATATCAATGGAACCATAAACCCCACACCTTGATTGATCTAGGGGCTGCCATTAATGTGATGACCAGGGACACCATGCTTAAACTTAACCTTCAGAGTTCCTTAAGAAATACCTCGACAGTACTGCAGTTGGCAGACCGCTCCACCGTGACTCCCGAAGGGATTGTGGAGGATGTCCTGGTCTCTGTTGATTCTTGGGAGTACCCTGCGGACTTCTTGGTCCTTCAACCAAAGGCAAAACTCACTGGATACCCCCTCATTTTGGGAAGGCCTTGGTTAGCTACTGCGGATGCTTACATCAGTTGTCGAGCTAGAAGCATGACCATCAAGAATGGGCCTATGTCCAAACAGCTAGTCCTATACCCTCCTGCCCAACCTCTGTTAGAACATGACTTACCACTCTGGTTGGAGGAGGGAGATGAGGGTGAAGTCTACTATGCACCATTGTGCACAGTAGAAGCCGCCATGGGAGGCCCTCTGACCGAGGATGACTTGATCGAGAATTTGATTCAAAATCCACCTCCCAGTGCACTATCGTTACAGGAGTTAGTGGAAGGTACCCAAGCCAGCGCTTTATTGGACCTCTGTGTGGTTGATCTGACCTCACCCAGAGTTAAAAATGTGGAATTTGGCCCTGAAAGAACCTTAAAGATCAGCTCATCCCTATCTTCCTCTTAGGAGAAGGAGCTCTGTAGCTTATTAAGCCACCATTTGGATGCCTTCACTTGGAGCTATAAGGAGATGAAAGGAGTCCACCCTTTGGTCTGTACCCATCACATTTACATTAAAGAGGATTGTAAACCAGTCAGGTAGCCTCAGAGGAGAATGAATCTAGCCCTTAAGGACATTGTTAAAGAAGAATTGCAAAAGTTGTTGGATGCAGGATTCATCTACCCCATCTCGGACAGCGAATGGGTTTCTCCCCTGGTGCTTGTACCCAAGAAAAATGGGAAGTGGAGAATCTGTGTAGATTATCGAGAACTTAACAAATCCATCAAGAAGGACCATTTCCCTTTGACGTTCATAGATCAAGTGCTAGATGGGTTGGTAGGGAAGAAGTTCTTTTCTTTCCTAGATGGGTTCAGCGGGTATAATCAAATCCAAATCAACCCGGAAGACCAAGATAAGACCACCTTCACTTGTCCTTGGGGAACCTTTGCCTACCGGGTCCTTCCCTTTGGGCTATTGTTATAGACATTTTTGGGCACTGCAACCCCAATCATAAATGTCCATAAACCAAGGGCTCTTAAGTCCCTAAAAGTGTTGTTCCAACCCCTAAAAGAACAAGGTCAGCTGATTACATCATCTCCTAGAAGTTCTCCGTGAAAAACTACTCAGAACTGGTCAAAATTGGACCATCTCACCTGCTCCATGGTCAAAGTGCGCTGCATCCCACCTAAATGCACACAGGAAGTGTGATGCATATTGAAAATCCCTTCTATGGGGTGCGATGGGCGAGAGTGGACAAATGGTAGGGTCAATCTGCAAGGTGGAGGCTCATGGAATCTTCTAGAAACTTCTCTTGTGACACTTGCCTCTCTGCATTCGCCCAGGGATGAGTAAGAGATCATCAATCTCCAAGTGGAATCAAGAACTATCAGAGAGAGGACACTAATCAAATCTCAAAAGCTGACTCACCCCCCTTGCAAACATTATATATGGATCCTTCATCCCAGAGATCCAGAGGCTGGAATTTTGTATCTTGTAAGGAAGTGATGCTGGTTTCTTGGTGTAACATCATAGTGTTGGGTGATCTAAGCTTTTCATGAGGTGAAGAAGGGCTTTCTTGCTGAGAGGATGATGCTGGGTCAGAACAATTGGTTGTAATCCTCTTTGTTATTCTTGATTATTAATAAAGCTACTCAAGTTTTCCTCCACATTCTTGTATGATTGATGATATATTGTGTGGTCAATATATATCTGGTCCTATATTGTTTATGATAGTAGATCTCTGTTCTTGTATAGTGTTATGTTGCTTTGATTCCACATGTGCTCTTTGAAGCTGGGTAGACGAGGAAGCGAGTGGCAAAGACCTATCAAAAGGGAGAGGAATCAAGCAAGAAACCAAGCGCAAGACAGAGGTTGGTCTCCTTTATTCCCCTCTTATCTACTTCTCATAAAGGAAAACGTAAGTGGTTTTAGTTTGTTTGTTTCTAAGGTAGCTACCAGCCTTAGTGGGACTAGCAGCTCTGCATAGACACTAGATTTCCCGATAACAGCTATGCAACGCTCCTGCCACTTTCCAGAGAGCAGTATTGAGCATATTTGTTGAGCTGGTTCACGATTCGGTGGAAATCTATATGGATGAATTTACTCCTTATGGGTCTAACTTCCAAGAAGCATTGTCTAACCTGGGAAAAGTTTTAACCAAGTGTATTGAGATGAACCTGTCCCGCAGTCCTGAAAAATGTGAATTCCTGATGACTGAAGGGACCGTGTTAGGTCATACCATTTCTCAGTAAGGATTATAGGTGGATCCTAACAAAATTTCTATCATCCAAAAGGTTCCACCTCCTCAAAAGGTAAGAGATGTTCAAAGTTTTCTAGGCTTGGTAGGATATTATAGAAGATTCATTAAAGATTTCAGTAAGCTAGCCTCGCCATTGTTTGGCCTCTTAGGGAAAGATGTTGAGTTTAAATGGACTAACGATTGTCAAGGGGCTCTGGATGAGTTGAAAGATAAGCTGGTGTCCACCCCGATCTTGAGAGGTCCAAACTGGGCCCTACCTTTCCACATCCACACCGATGCCTCGAACAAAGCCATAGGGGCAGCCTTAGGACAAGTTGAGGAGAAACTACCATATGCCATATACTTTTTCAGCAAAAACCTGTCCAAGGCAGAGATGAACTATACTGTAACTGAAAAAGAGTTCCTGGCTGTAGTCCACTCCCTAAACAAGTTCAGACACTACATCACTGGTTATCAAACATTCATACACACTGATCATGTTGCGATTAGATATTTAATGAATAAGCCTGATGTAAATGCTCGTATCATTAGATGGTTACTCTTGTTGCAGCAATTTGATTTGACCATTGTGGACAAGCCAAGTAAGGAAAATGTTGTTGTTGACTTTCTGTCTAGATTGGATTTGCCTGCAGGTGAAGAAGGGACAGTGGATGACCAGATGCCAGACGAACACCTGTTTGCTATTTCAGTACTCTCTCCATGGTTTGCTGATATAGAAAATTACTTGGTCTCAGCACAGTTCCCTCCACACCTATCCTCAAGAGAGGAGCAAAATTGTGAGGAAAAGTGCCCCATTCACTTGGATCAGGGGCAACCTATTTAAACTTGGCCCAGATCAGATCTTGAGGCGTTGTGTTAGGGAGGAGGAAGTTTTCGACATCCTCCTGACCTGTCACGATGGGCCCTGTGGAGGTCACTTTGCAGCGAAAAGGACTGCCTTCAAAATTCTACAGGCAGGCTACTATTGGCCCACTCTTCATCAAGATGTCAGAAGATACATTAGCCAATGTGACTGATGTCAAAGGATGGGGAAACCGACTCCAAGGGATGAAATGCCCCTCCAACCTCAAGTGACCTTCGAGCCATTTGAGAAGTGGGGCATGGATTTTGTGGGTCCTATCAACCCTCCTTCAAAGCAAAGGTCTTACATCATTGTGTGCACAGACTACCTGACAAAGTGGGTAGAAACCAAGGCAACCAAGGCAGCGACAGAAGGAAAAGCGGCTGAGATTTTAAGGGAAAATATCTTCTACAAATTTGGCTACCCAAGAGAGCTAGTCACCGATCAAGGAAGTCAGTTCACCTCTAACCTGATTGAGCAGATCGCTTGGTTGAGGCCACCTGGGCCTACAACACCACTTGGAAAACTACAACAGGTTTCACACCTTATGAGCTGGTCTATGGGAAGAAGGCTCTACTATCCATAGAATTTGAGTACAACACATTGAGGGTGGCAGCTTAGCTAGACCTAGATCTCAGCCATGCACAACGGGAAAGATTACTGCAGCTGAATGGATTAGATGAATAGAGAATGCAGGCCCTCCTCCACTTAGAAGTAATTCAACTCCAAAGGAAGATATGGCATGACTAGCACCTTAATGAAAAGCAATTCCAGCCAGGAGATTGGGCGCAGCTGTATGACTCAAGATACAAGGATTTCAAAGGGAAACTAAGGACAAGGTGGTTAGGACCATATACAGTGGAGAAATGCAACGAAAATGGTTCAGTCCTTATCAAGACCATTGATGAAGAAGCCATCCCCATGCTCATCAATGGGCATCGATTGAAAATCTATAGGAAACCCCTTTCAAGGAAGGAGTTCATTGAAACTTTGGACAAATCAGTGATGGTAGTGGAGCAGGGCCCTGTCTCTACTCCACCCGCACCTTGAGCATCAAAAAAAAAAAAAACAGAGAAATGAAATAAAAAGATCCCTGGGTGAAAACTTCTTAGAGGTGCCCCGGGTAGACAGTGAGGGTGAAAACCTCATGGAGGTGCCCCAGCTGTCTCTCAAAAAAAAAAAAAACAGGCCTAATCGTTGTGGAATAATTGCAAGTTGCAAGGAATATATTGCAGGTTAGGAAGGTCGCGCAAAAAGGACAAGGGTCTACACCAGGCTACAGGACACCCTCACAGACACTTCCTCCATGACCACTCGCCTCTCCTAGGACTTGATCATATTCGAGGGTGGATTTCACCTTCTACAGGAAGTTCTGTCTATTCTACAGGCAGTCTATGTCTTCTACAGGAAACATCCTGTAGAACCTTCAAGCAAGCCAAAATCGATCTTGGAGGGGAATCTGAAGGTTGGAATCTGTTTGTTAGGCCTACAGCCACCCTTGTTTGCACCCATCACCATATGGCACCCTATTTCATCTCTTTACACCTCTGTCATCCACCTGATTATGTGTTCCTGCACAGTCATACAAGAAACCCTGTTTTCCTCAGATTGCCAGCAAGAATTTTTCAGCGACAAATTAAGCAATGATGTCTAGCTCACCCTACCTGTCAATCTCCATCTAGACTCTTCATCAATGAATCCCTCGTCCGCAATATAGCCCTACTCGTTTAGCCTGCATCCCAGGAGGAGAAGCAGCTACAGGACATCCTACAGGAATCCTATAGCAGCTGATCCCTCTGGAAGACATACTCTGGAGGCAGGGACAGCCGAGATCAACAAAGGGAACATGCAAAAGGCTCCTCTTGGACATGAAAACATCCTCGGCAGCCGAAACCCAACAGAACCTGTGCATGCAGCGTTGATAACCAAAGGATCAGGTTCCAAAACCCGTGCATACAGCATCAACAAATGAAGGAATGGGTTCTAACACCCATGCACGAGGCAGCAGCAAGCGAAGCAGTGGTTCCAAGACCCGAAGTCTACATAACGCATCCACGGCCATGCAGGTAAGTGTCTAAACTCATTCGTCAATTGCATAAACTATATTTCGAAAACTGCATGACTGTGAAAATGGTTCGGATTGAACGGGATCAGTGGCCAGTCAACTGGCCACCCTCAGCCAGTTACATAGCTTCGTGGGATCCGAACAAGCTCAGTTACGTTCAAATTTGCCGACGAGACGTGCAGCCGACACGTGTGGAGTGTCCAGTCGGGGAAAATCGTCGAGACTAGCAGTGGTGGTGGCAGTTAATGGCAGAGGGGAGGTGATGGCGGTCAGAGACACGCAGAGAAATGATGGTCATGACGTTGGATCAATGATTCGGTCTGGCCACCTCATCCCCTTGCCACAAATTGCGCTGCAGTTAAAAGATACTCGGCTGAAGACTCTCACCACCCGCTGTTCATTTGCACTTGCAACGTCCTCGGCCGAAGTACGTGTCCTCTGCTTCCAAAATCTATTAACCTGTCGTCCTCCACCGAGTTTTTCGGCCTGTTTCAAAAAAAAAAAAAAAAATCTCCCGCGTACCGAGCTCGTTCAAAGGTGTAGTGACATCCTACAGAAGCCGGCAAGAGTTCTACAGGAAGAAGCTCTACAGGAAGTACGGCACAGCTTTCTGGAGCAGAGAAGCCTGGACTTTTCTTCGTCGAATTTGGAGTTCCGAGAGAGGTAGGCTCAAAAACACTCTTCCATGCATGGTATGTTTCGAAAAGGTGGTGAATTGAACTGTCTCAAATTGGGGAGTCTAAGAAAAATCCGCCTGTGAGTTGGAAATAGCAGTTTGCCTGTGTGTTGCACGATATTTCTCAGTCGTTTTTGCGTCAAAATTCTCCTCCACAGTTCCTGTTAAAAAATAAAATTCTCCTGTAGGAAAGATACGCAACTGTGAGGGCTAGCCTGTGTATGAAGAATTTGAATTTGCATGTTTGTATGTATGCTGGGAATAAACATTGAGCTCTGTACTCTGTCTGTGGAAACCCAATTTCTTCCTTCATAAACGGACAGCCGAGTTCTGGGCAGCAACAGCCTTAAAGCCAGGGAATTGGTGCTAATTGATAGTTGAAATCCCTTCCCAAAGTTCACGGGAGAAATCCATAAAACAGCATTCCCTTTTTTTATCAGAGCATAGAACAGGGCACTCTCACCATGCCAGGGGGGTTTATCAGGAAAGAACCTTCGGATCCCAGCAAGCTGTGTGAGCATCCGGAGGTGGTGGACCTCTTCACCCGTGCCAATTGGATGTCCTATTGTGAAGAAATTCAGGGTCATGACGATGAGATAATGGAGGAATTCTTAATGTCCCTAAAACCTGAATCAAAGACACAAGCCACAGTGAATTTTAGGGGTTTGACCCTAGAAGTTACCCCTGAGCTCATCAGTCATGTTACTAGTCTCCCATTAGGGCTCCCTTGGAGCAAAGAAGAAAGGTCATTGGGCCAGGCAACCAAGAAAGCATTCTTCCTGCCTAAGGAGCATCCTGTAGAAGACAAGAACGGGGTCCGGAGAACCAGCTTACCTCCTCTCTGGAGCGAAGTCAGTTTCCAAATCATTAAATACATTACCTGCGAAGGGAGGTTCAGCATTGTCTATGGCTATCATTTCAGGTTGCTAAGTGAACTAAGACATGGAATGGATTTACCTCCAGAAGAGAAGTTGAGCATCCCATATTTTCTTCTGCAATCATTAAGTGAATGTGGCACAAAATTGAAAGAAGGGACACCGGATCAATTAGCCCATCATGGGCTCATAAAACTTTTAGTGGAAGATGCCTTCGACACCTACACTGCCCCCTCTCTTGGGAAATTTTCCAAAACATGTCCAAAGATGACGATATTAGAAATTTGGCCGAGGAGCTCACCTCATCCAACAGTGAAGAAGGGGAACACACTAAAGCAGGAGAGAAAAACAGTGGTAAAGAAACACAGGGCAAACAAGCACAAGCAGGACAAAAGAGAAAGAGGGAAAGGGTCAAATTACTGAGCCTAAAACAGAGCAAGGAACAACAGCACAAACACCAAGGGAAAAGAGACTGCAGAGGAGAGCAGAGAAGGTGGAAACATCCCAAGTAAAGGCTGGCACAGCCACAGCAGTCACACCAAAACAAAAGGTAAAGACAGATCCTGAAATGGCCGCAATACAGTCAGAAACAGTTGACACAGAGACTTCTACAGGAAGCATGGAAACAAAACAGCAAAGGGGTAAATCACCAGAAATATTGGTAAGAGAGGCAACAGCTATGCTTGTCGCCTTAAAAACACCTCCAAAACAAAAAGGGAAGAGAAAGAGGCAAACCTCCATGTACTTTAAAGCAAGAAGGAGCACACGGATCAAATTAGGCAGACCCCAACTGCAGTCAAAGGAGCTGATTATCATTGAGGACACAACCCCTAAACCAAAGGAAGGGTCTCCTTCAAAGATATCCGTCACCTATGAACGAGGAAGCCCAAAAACTTCCACTTGGAGAGAAAGACTGAAGATAATGGACTCAAAGATAGTTCTACAGGACGCTGAGAAATCTCTATAGGAAACTCAAGCTAAGCTAAAAGAGACCGAGAAATTGGAGGAAAAGGTGGCCAAACAATCACAGGAAGAAGAAAGGATAGAGGAAATATTGGAACCAAGCCCTCGGCCCAGTTTGGGCACATACTATAACCTGTTAGAAGCTAGGAAAATAATTCCCCAGAAATTTGCGGTGCCACTATTATTTTCACTGGAAGAAGAAAGAATTAGGACTCACACCTGGATGAGGATCGCCAAGTCCAAGGGTGTGGCAGACATAGGCCCTCTAGAAGACCAACTCAGGGAGTCAAGGAAAGAATTGGCCATGGTGAAGCATGTGGAAAGCAGTCAGAGGGCCAAACTACAGGAAGAGAACGAGCTGCTGAAACAGCAGCTACAGCTACAAGGAATACATGCCCTCCATTCTAGGAGAATAGCAGCAACAAGAAAATTCTCCAACAGACAAAGAAACCTTGGATGAACAGCAAAGAAAGGATGGGCTGCAGGCTGAGATCGAGGCACTAACAAAACAGCTATAGGAGAAGGAGTTGGAGGCAGCAGAGGAGATATAGTCTCTAAGGCAACAGGTACATGAGAAGGAAGCCCAACTGGCCTACATGGCCAGCTGGGCAATAGAGGTTGTACAGTGTAGGCAGCCTACCAAGTCATACTCTTTGTACCTTAAAGATCAATGGTTGCAGTCCAGATTAACACCTTGGCCCAAAGGGGCACTACTCCATTTCAAAACAATCATCAATTTATGGCTTTATGTGACAGTAGCTCATCAGAGGACAAGGCTAAATTATCAGAGTTTTATTTGCACAACTTGGCCCTTCCAAATATGAATTCGTGGGATCCCAACCTTGTGGTAGGAGATGTGCAACTTATGGCCATGGCCTCTTGGTTGAGTCATGAGGAAAAAAGGGCAGCAGAGGTCCGAAATATTATGAACAGGGAAATCAATGAGCCACTAATGATTAGAGCAGAGCCAGAGGATCCCTCGGCATTGATAAGCACCCACCAGCGCTTGGCCAACAACCCTCAGGATTTACCAGATTACATTGAACGAAAAGCTCAAGCTATTGCCCACTTTGAGGACATGGAGAGACTGTTGGGGGATAACTGCCTTCATGCTTGCACAAGGAGGTGGAACACACTACCCCACAGTTTGAAGATAAGAGAATACCACTCTCCAACCAGGATGAGGGAGGCCTTGGCAAGGGTACCCCTCTATAAACATTCAATGCAAAATCTGTAAGGCCAATTGGATCGGCCTAAAGTTCAGCCCTCCCTTGCTTTTGGGATTGCTGGAAGGAGTTAAGGAAGAAGAGGAAAACAGGCAGTGGGAGGAAGTGGAAAGAAAAGAAGGATCTCATGACCAGGAAGATGACATCACCTCGGAGGCCTAGGACGTGAGAGAGGCAGTCAAAGCTATCAAGGATGATGAGCTAGATTAGTTGCTCAGAAGATGAGCAACCCATTTAGCAGGGGGGTGATGATGAGACCCAAAAATGGGTAACTTATTTGGCTCATTTTGCCTATTGTTATTCATCAATCCACCATTTTTCATAGTTTATGCATGTTTTTTGAGTATATTTATGTTAGTTGAACGAATGAGAATAGTCACTTGACCAAGAAGGCTAACACGTGGTTATTGCATATTTTTGGACAAATTTTGGACTAAGGCCAAGCATTTATGAGCCAGATGATAGCCAAGCATGAAGGAACAAGGGTGAGGATTCATAGGAAGGGTTTCTCCTACACTAAATGCCCCCTTCCTCGAATTCTCCACCCTCAGCTCAGAGTTCAGTAGGCCACCGAAAAGGATTCCCAAGGGCAGCGGAGCAGTTTGTGTAAAGTGACTAATCACTAGCAGTTCGAGCAGCCGAGCCCAGTTAAGGAGGGCTGTTGGAGGCCCTCGTAGTGCATAAATAGGAAGGCTTCCAACCTTCGTAGGTTACTTTTTGAGCAGTTGTATTTTGCACTATAGTGTTGTTAGTTTTTCAGCTCATTTTGTAGCTTCTGTTGTACAACTTTCTTTGTGACATGGTTATTTTTGAATAATGGAAAGAAGTTTCATTTGGCATCAGTTCTGAACTTTTTCTTAGGAGCCTGTAGCTCTTGGGGTTGGGCCCAACCCAAGTGCCAAGGCTTCCTTGTGTACTGTTATATGTTTTTAATGTCTTTATCAAATAATTTCTGTTAAGTAGATTAAAGTCTTGCTTGGTTACCTAAGTCATTGTTGATGATTAAAAAGGCTTTTCTGTTGTGGTGACATGCTCAGGTTCATGATTGCTTAGTTTTCATAGCTATTTCACATGATTTCATTGCAAATAAACTTCTGCTCATTTTCTTTGCTGATATTTAGGACAGATTAGGTTAAAGTAGCTAGGTCTTTGGTTTTCCGAGTCTTTGTTTGAATAGTTTGGAAAATAACTTGCAGAGCACCTATGATACCTCTTTTCCTACCCCTACTCCATCAATACCACCTGCTCCATCCTCTAACTCTAATTCTTGCCTCACATTTGCTACGTTCCCTCACTTTGACCTAATTTCCATATTTTTGTGCAACATTTCTCCACCCCTCCTTGAACAAATCCAACCATCCTTATCACTCACCTGCTTCGTTCGCCAGGTCCTGGATCCCTCTACATCATCATCCAACCTCCGTACCCACTTCTTCACCTTTCTTCCACCATCAACCCTCCAAAATCCCCTTTCAGAACATCCTGTAGAAACATCCTGTAGAAGCCACAGAACATCCTGTAGAACCCCTGCAGACTTCCTGTAGAAGCTCACGAAAGCGGTTTCTTGAGATCTGAGCACTATGAAACTCTCTGGAAGGGTGATAGGGACCCCTTAGGCCCTCTTCTAACATTCCCAACCTCCTGCAAGCGCCTACTCCATTTCCTTTCGCCAATCAACCTCTGTACAGTCAAAAACAGTTAAAGCACATGCAAAATAATTCTGACAAATTACTCGAAAAATGAAAAAAGATGTTGTCTTCATATTTCTCTTCAGAAGTAGCTTAGTCACATGAATTTTAACCTTTTAGAAGTCAATGGCATCCATTTCTGTAGCTTTCATCCTTTTACTTGCACCAGTAGGGTTAGTCGGTAAAACTAGGGTTTGTTAGGGCTTGCGTTCCGTTCTAGCTTTCAACTTCTTTCTGCAAGTAGATTAGCCTTTGGTTGAGTTAGTTTCCATCCATCACAGTTAAAAGATTCTTCTAAGAGCTCATAGAAGTTGGCTTAAGCTCCTAGCAGACTTGTGCCAGCTGATCAAGTGACAGCCTGCGGCAAGAGCTAGTACTTGTGCATATAGCACCGTCGCTTCCAAGTTTGTTACGAACTACTGGGTTGATAAAAGTAAAGAAGAGAGCCCAAGGAGTTGCAACATTATTGCTGCAATACTGGAGCCCACCAAGAGGATGGCACCACAAAAGGGATATGGAAAGGGGTTCATTATGTATATCAATGATTTCTATCGCGAGGTGAATAGAGTATTGAAAAGATAAGTCACCACAATAGGAACAAATAAATGTCATTGAACGTAGTATGAAGTTTTATGATGTTTAGTATTATGATAGTATGGAATTACATTTGGAGGCATTTGATGTTTTTGGATTGACATCTCCACATTATATTGATCATAATAATGGATTCTACATTAACTCATAAAGGTTTGAAGTAGGTAAAGATATTATTATGGAATAATACAAACCATACAATAATGTTATAAATTAAATAGTTATATAAATTAAATGGTTGGTAAATGTTGATAAACATCAAAACACTTAACTCATAGCATTAACCAATCAATTGTTGATTCTCCTAGGGACCTTAGAGATCAACCCTCTACTTTTGGGCATACATCATCATTATGTCTCTTAACATTTGAGCATTAGGGAGAGCCTAAAAAAAAAGTCCCTTCGATATTTGATCAACACAATTAGACCATTTATGATTCTCATTGAAGAGACTATGGCTACTATGGCGAAGGCTCAACCATATTTTGTCAGCATTTGTCCTAGGTGTAATCTTTGTGTTGTGCATGATTGTGGGTTGTCTGGTGGTTTGGTATCCATTTAGGACCCTCATATTGCTAAATTCTCATCTTATAAATCCTGTGCAAGTGTTTTTTCATGGGTAATGACAAACGTGTACATGTTGTCAACTGCCATGGACCATATCAGTCAAGACAATTTTTTTGGGATCAACTGAAACAGAGTGGCATCTTTGGTTTGGGATCCTTGATTTTTTATGAGAGATTTAAATCTCACTATGTCAGTCAAGGAGGTTTGGGGTGGTAATTATAGATTGGATCCTTTGGCAGAATTCTTCTTGCAGATGTTTGCTAGGAATAATTTGGTTGATGTAGCTCCATTGATGCCACATCACACTTGGAGTAATGGGGAAAAATTGGTAAGGATAGAGTGGAAACAATATTGGATCGATTCTTGATTAAGGAGAATTTTCTTCAAAATATGAGAAACCCATGTACCTGGGTACAACCTACAGGTATCTCAAACAATTTCCCTACTTTTTTGCAATGGAAGTATGACTACAACTATAAGGATCTTCCTTTTAAGTTCAAACATACTTGGATTTCACAGGTGGAGATCAATGGTATTATTAGACATTGGTGGTATTAGGATATGGACAGCCTATTTTATTCTCAAATGGATATGCTATATCATAAGCTGAAATAATTGAAAAAAGTGGGAGTATGATAAAAAGAAAAAAAATAATGTTGAATTAAAAGAGGTCAACACTTTGTAGGAGCTTCTATCAGATCTTATGCATCTGGATATACACTCTAAATAGACCAAAAAGACACTAGTGGAATTGGAGAATAGAAAGAGATTTATACTTTGTCAACCAGAGGAAGAGTGGATATTAAAGAGTCTGGTGATATGGATTGCAGTTGGAGATAATAACATGAAATATTTTCACCACTTTACATCTCAACAAAGGAAAAATAATGTTATATGGGAGATTCAAGATGCGGTTGGAAATACATATCATTCTCTAGATCATATAGGAGAAGAAGCCATCTGATATTTCAAGGGCATTTATCAAGCTAGAGATGATCTTGAGATTGATAATCCACTATGGTTGATTAATGCATTTCTGACTATTACAAAAAAGGATTATGATTATATTGACAATCAAGTTACTTTACAAGACTCGATGAAAAAGGTGTTGAAGTCTTTCACCAAGGACAAAGATTCCTAGCCCAAATGGGTGGTCAATGGAGTTATTTCTGCACTTCTTTGAAATTTTGGGAGGATAACTGTTAATGTTGTTCAAGGAGTCTATAACTATAAAAGTGATATTAGGTGCATTGAACTCGACCTTTATTACTCTTGTGCCTAAGACTAATAAGTCGTGTACATTTCAGGACTTTAGGTCTATTTCCTTGTGCAATTTGGTTTATAAGTTGATGTCCAAGGTGTGTTGTTCGGTTGAGGGATAAATTATTAGTTTCCATCTCCCAAGAGCAATTTTTCTTTTTGAAACAACTCCAGATTCATGATGCCATTGTGATGGCTCAAGAATGTTTGCATACTATCAAAACTAAGCATCTACAAACTCTCATTCTCAAATTAGATTTAATTAAGGCCTGTGATTGTATGGATTGATCATTTTTGTGATTGGAACTGGTCAAGATTGTTTTGACCTTTAATGTTGTTTAGTGGATCATGGGGTGTATTACTTTTGTTCAATTTGTGGTACTGGTCAATGGTATCACTACTCGCTTTTTTAACGTTTCTAGAGGTTTGCATCATGGTTGCTATTTGTCTCCTTAACTATTTTTTATTATTATTGAGAGTCTCATTCTGCTTTTACTTGAGGAAAAGCTTAATAACCAAATTTTAGGGATTTGAGTTTCAAAACACAACACTATTTCTCATCTCTTCTTGTGGACGACATTCTTTTACTTGGGATAGGAGCTTTGATGAAGTGGTCAAAATTTTATAAGGCAGTTAACAGATTTTGCTCCACCATGTGGTTGGGCATTAGCAAAGACAAGTCTATTTTGATTGAGAATTAAATGGATCCTATGATTTGCCATGAGATTGTGGAGCTATTTGATATCAAAGTGAAATCTTTATCGCTTGGTTTTAAATACTTGGGATTCATGTTAAAGCCAAATAACTATAAGGTAGAAGATTGGAAATGGCTTATGGGAAAATTCGAGAGGAAACTTTCTACTTGGACTCATAGATGTCTTACCATTGGGGGCAAGCTAATTCTTGCAAAATATGTACTTCATAATATGGTAGTTTATTGGATGCATCTCATTTTGATTCCCAAATCTATTTTGAAATTGATAAAATCTATTATTTCCAAGTTCATTTGGGTTGGATCGAGTGCTCATAAAAAAATTCATTTATGGAGAATATTTCTATCCCTAAACATGTTGGCAGTTGGGGGTTAAAAAACCTTTAGTGGTTTGGTTGGGCCTTAGGGCTTAAAAGTCTCAGGTGTGCACTATTTGGTGAAGGTATTTGGCAGGAGGTTATTCGTGATAAATATTTGATGGGAACTCAACCTAAGGAGTGGATTCATCAACCACTTAGTTCTTCTAATAATACATCAGTTATCTGGAGTTCACTTCTTTCTATTAGGCAATGGTTGGTGGAGAATGTAGTTTGGAAGGTGGGTAATGGGATGAAGGTGCATATTAGAATTGTGGGTTTCACTTGTGAAATGGAATTTCCACAACATTTTGTTCATTTGCTACATAATAGAGGGATATATTACATTAATAAGATCTATATTTCATACAGAATCTCTTACTGGTTGGGGTGAGATTGAATCGGGAAGAGGACTCTATACAGTGGAATGGATCAGTTGTTGGTGTATCCGTTAATGTCAAAGAGGCATATAAGGTTATTACGAATCATAATGTGATACCAAACCATAAATGGTGGTATAATATTTTGTGGCATTTGAAATCACTGTATAAACTTAAGGTTTTTGAATGTTTGTGCATGAATAACAAAATATTAACTTGGGAAAATGTCTGAAAAAATGGAGTTTTTTGGCATCTCTTAAAAAAGGGGGTTTTGTGGCCCGGGTAGATGTTCATTGCATATGGTAGATTGTGAATATTTAAACCACTTATTTCTTAAGTCTGCTTTTGTAGTGGTTGTTTGCGGGAAGTCTCACTTCTTCTTAATATCCACTCCAGTTGGAATTGTCAAAGTTTTGAACAATGTTTACGGGAGTGGAAGTCTAGAAATTTTGAATATGCCACACTTCCTTTATATATCACTTGGGGCATTTGGCGAAGTCATAATAAGCTTATTTTTGAAATATGCTCTCCAAATTTTGTGAAGATCTCTTGCAATATTGTTGGTTACTTTATGGAGATTGGGCCCAGGATGAAATTGATGAAGCATAGAGTGATTTCTCCCCCTGCAAATCTGACACAATATCCCACTGGGTTTTTTTATGGCGCGACTCAATCTGATTCATGTGGTTGCAAAGGAGTTCTCCATCTAGATGGAAATCACTATTACACATTGTACTGGAATTATGGTAGGAGATCATCCATGAAGGCATAAATAGGTGCACTTTGGGCTATCTTAGTTTTAACTATTTCTATTGGTTGTAATATTTTGCATGTTTTTGGAGATTCTAAGACAGTCGTGGAATGGAAAAAGGGTAACTATAATGTGGAGGCATATGATTTTATACACTGGAAGCTTAAGGTGTGGGAGATTTCGAGATATCACTAGAAATCACATTTATACATAATTGAATGTGTAGGCAGATACCTTGTCTAAATTAGGCATTGGTACATCGATGGGTATAATTTGGGTCAAAGAATACAGGTTTGGTCTTCTTATGGAATCTAGATAGGTTCAATTAATGTGAAGGTGATGCATAGAGGGATGACATGTTTTTGGTATATCCTACTTGCAATTTGTTGATAGGATACTGGTTTATTACCTTAGTTTTCAAGCCTTATGATGGATAAATGATATCAAATAGAACTAGCTCTATTTCCTAGAATTCCAATATTTTGGATATTTTGTAATTTCCAAATATATTGATTCTGCAGATGATGTAACTACTTTATATTAATATAAAGCATATTGTTTTTTCTTGCTGAAAAAAATAAAAATAAAAACACTTACCTCCTAATACATATCACATTGTCAAAATAAAATAAAAAAAATCATAAAAATAAAATAAATTATAATTTTATTTATTAATATTGTTATTGCTATTAATTATATAAAAAGAATTAGTATATGAGTTCAACATATTTACATTTAAAATACATGTAACAAGATTCATAAATATGGAGATTTGCTTTGTCATAAACTCTTAATATGTAAATTGGTTTTGTTATAATACCATGGGCCAATACAATGTCTTATCAATACCACATGCCTAAAAGACATAACTCTCTCTCTCTCTCTCTCTCTCTCTCTCTCTCTCTCTCTCTCTCTCTCTATCTGAAAAGAATTAGTATATGAGTTCAACATATTTAATTTAAAATACATGTAACAAGATTCATAAATATGGAGATTTGCTTTGTCATAAACTCTTAATATGTAAATTGGTTTTGTTATAATACCATGGGCCAATACAATGTCTCATCAATACCACATGCCTAAAAGACATAACTCTCTCTCTCTCTCTCTCTCTCTCTCTCTCTCTCTCTCTCTCTCTCTCTCTATATATATATATATATATATATATATATATATATGAATTAAACCATTGTTTAACTAACATTCCTTGTGATAATTTAAAATAAAGGCTCTGATGGCGGTCTCGCGGAGCTACCGCAAAGGGCTAGGTTAACTTAGCCGCAGGTTCGCAAAATATCGGGAGGCTCGCAGAACGGACAGCACAGTAGGGATCTAGGGTTTTGGGTATTCGGTTACTGACAGCGACCGCGATTGACCTACAGTTGGCCGGGATGGAGGACCGCGAGGAGACCGAGCTGGTCGACTATTCTGCCGACCCTCTTGAAGGCTTCGACATTTTCGGTTATCCTAATCATCCACCTGCTCCCGATACCGTTAGCACCGCCGCCCATAACGCTGATCCTAGGGTTTCGCTGCCATCTTCCTCCGCCCCGCCTTCGCTTGAAGCTCCGCCTCTATCTCCTGGATCCGCCCTACTCCTCTCATCTTTCTCGCCAGAGGATTTCACAATCGACTTTCCTTTCTCGCCCCGCAGGAATTGCCTCTCTGGACCAGTACAATCTAAAGATGCAGTATCGCCTCCCTCTGACCCTGCAGGGAATCCACCCGTCTCGGATCCCCCTATCCCCTCGGAGGTGAATAAGGAACAGGGGTCAAATCCCTTGAATTCGGCAGAAATCAGGCCTTCGGGTAGCTTTAGCACGCCAGCCCTAATTGCTCAGGCCATCAATCGCTCCCCCAGGGTTGGGGTTACAAATCCGCTCTCTGATCATCCTACTGCTCCCCGCTCCAAGAAGACGAAGTGCATCAGGGAAACGGTGAAAGATATCACTGTTCAATTTGGCGACCCATCAAACTTTGAAGAGACCATGGCTTTGGCTCGTACGACCTTGGTAGGACATGTGCGCGGGCGTTCATACACGGCGGAAAGGCTGAAGGAATGGGTAAAAGAGATCTGGGGCGGATTGTTCACTGAGTTGCCAGACGTAATTGAACTCCCTAGGGGCTGGTTCTCCATCCATTTTGCAAAAGAGGAGCACACAAACACCGTATTGGCGCAATACTGGCACATAGAAATGGCTCCAGTACTCCTGAAAAGATGGAGCCCTCTTTTTGATCCGGATCGGGAGCAGATCGGAGCTGGACCAATATGGGTCCGTCTGCCGGGGCTACCAATACAATATTGGTCCGAGGAAGCCTTCATCAAGATAGGGAACGCTCTGGGAACATACCTGGATCACGATCGATCCTATAAGGACACAAACAAGCAGATCATGGCTCGAATTCTGGTCTATCTGGATACCAGGGAGGGGTTAGAAGGCAAAATGACACTGAGATGGGGGAATTTTAGCAAAACTCAGTTACTGGATTACGAAGGGGTTCCCTTCAGGTGCAACCGATGCCGCCAAATTGGTCATTTGTACAAGGATTGCCCACTAAACACCAGCCAAGATGGATCTCCCAAACATCCACGATCGGCATCCGGAGGGGTTTCTCCAACTGCACCAAAATCTCCGAGGACCGGCGGTCCCCCATCAGATCAGCGATCGCCTATGCAGAATGCAGAGCCTCTCGCCTCCCCATCAAAAGAGCACGAGTATCAGAAAGCTCCGCCATCGCCTCCGATGACCAGGGCTCGAGCAGCAGCAGCGGCCGCGAATGTATCGGGTACTCTCCCTAACTCTCTCATTATCACATCTGATATCTCATTTGAGCATGATATTTCCACTGCATGCACTATGGTTCAGTGTGATATTCCCCTTCCCCCTCCCTCTCTTTCCTCGGCTCCGCCCACGCTTCCGTTCCCCTCTCCGCCCCCTTCGCCCCCTTCATCCCGATCATCATCATCTCATCCTTACTCCCTCCGCCCCCGTGCACCTCGCCCGGAATCCTCCGAACCTTCTTCGGGCCTGGGTATCGTCCCATTTGATCCTGGGTACTCATCTACCCGTGGACGAAAATCAAACCTCAACAAAGCCATCAGACTTGCGGGCGCAGAAGTCGCAGCCGGGCGTCAAGCCACCATCGTAGGGGTCCTTAGAGCATCTATCCCCCCTAAAACTGGTCCACCATGAAGTTTATCTCTTTCAATTGTAGGGGCCTGGCTAGCACCCCAAAAAAGCTAGCCCTCAAACGACTTTTTGAAGTCGAAAATCCGGATATCATCTTTCTACAAGAAACCCTAGGATCAGAAGAAGCCTGTATTCGAGCTCTAGCCACTGTTGGGACCAAATGGAACTTCATTGCCTCGGATGCTATGGGAAGATCAGGAGGACTGGCGCTCGGTTATAATCCCATATCTATTAGGATGGTGTCATCATGGGGTGGACAGGGATTCCTTGGAGCAGACATCTTTTCCAGTGAACTTGGCTGCCCCCTGCGAATCATCAATATCTATGGACCCTGTCATCAAAGGGAATTCTTCTGGAGAAACCTTCTCAGCCGCAACCTCCTATCAATCGATCATACCATTATAGGGGGAGACCTGAATTTTTCCATGGGATTCACCGAATCCTGGGGAGAGGCGGCCCAGATAGACCCCATCACAGATTACATGAGCAGGTTACTGGAGCAACATGATTTCATTGACATTCCTGTGCAGAAGCCACAACCCACTTGGAGAAACAGAAGAACGGGAGATGCTGCATTGGCCAGAAGGTTGGATAGATTTTTGATGAAAGGTCCCTTGATTCATCAGTTGCAATCTTTCAAGCAATGGGTTAGCAATGGAGGCATCTCAGATCACCTTCCCATTGCCTTGGAAATTCAGGGGCCTCACCAGAAACCCAAGGCCCCCTACAAATTCAACCATCTGTGGCTTCAAGACCCGAGTTTCTCAGGTTTGGTCACAACATTCTGGAAAGCTCACCCCATCGACCGAGAATCCTCGTTGGCTAGGGGCTTTGTAAAAAATCTTACAGAGCTAAAACACCTAGTGATCAATTGGGCTAAGGAGAAAAAGAAAAAAGAAGATGAGCACCTCTCAAAGGTCGAGAATGACTTAGAGGGTCTCCTGGATGAGCGAAATTTAGGGTTTATAACACAGGAAGATAAGACCAGACTCGTGGAGCTGGAGAACCAAAAGAACATCATCCTAAAAGGGAGGGAAGAATCTATCAGGCTTCGAAGTAGAGCCATCTGGCTGAAAGCGGGAGATGAAAATTCCAGATTCTTCCACAACTTCGCAAAAGGAAGGAAAGTGGCAAATACCATTTGGAATCTACCTATGCCTGAGGGAGGTCTGGCGGACACATTCAATAAGTTATCAAACCTGGGCTCCACACACTTCAGGAATCTTTACAAAAATCCGGCTGGCACAAATCTGGCAGAAATCATCAATGTGGCTGGCCACTTCCCCCGGTTTATCGAGGAGGAGGATGCAGAAGACTTAGAAGCTCCTGTCACTATGGCTGAATTAGATAGTACGATTAAATGGTTCAAAAAGGAGAAGAGCCCTGGACCGGATGGATGGACTATCGAGTTCTATTCAGCCTTTTTCGAACTCCTGGGAGAGGACATACTTAAGGTGGTAGAGGAGAGCCGATCCACAGGTAGCATATACCATGCCATCAACTCTACCTTCATTGCCCTTATACCTAAATCTGACAATCCATCCTCATTTGATGATTTCCGTCCCATATCCCTCTGCAATGTGCTATACAAGATCATCTCCAAGATCATAGCAAATAGGATCAAGCCCATCCTTTCCAGACATATCTCTCCCCATCAATTTGCTTTTCTGGAGAACCGTCAGATTCATGAAGCCATTGGCTCGGCACAAGAAGCTATTCACTCCATCTGGACCAAGCACCTCAAATGTATTCTGCTAAAAATTGACCTCTCCAAAGCATTTGATCGTGTAAGCTGGCTGTATATCAAGATGATCCTCATACATACGGGCTTCCCTCTCTCTCTCATCAACTGGATCATGGCATGCATCACCTCTCCCACCTTCAGCATCCTGATTAATGGATCCGCCTCACATTTTTTTCACTCTGAAAGAGGGCTTCGTCAGGGCTGCCCACTCTCGCCATTACTCTTTCTTTTGGTTATCGAAGCCCTCAGCAGACTTCTCATTACAGCAAATCGGGAGGGATCTATCAGGGGTCTAAAAATCTCCGACATCTGCTACCTCACTCATCTTCTATTTGTAGATGATGTACTAATATTACTGGATGGCAGCGTACAGGACACTACCACTTTCTCCCGCATCCTTGATCTCTTCTCCAAGGCGACGGGAATGGAAGTAAACAGAGCAAAATCATCTATCACCATGACTGGCACATCTGTAAACGAATCTCACGCAGCCAGCATGGCATTCCCATACAGCACTCAGCCACTGGAAAGGGGGCTCAAATACTTGGGATACTGGCTCAAGCCGACCAGTCAGAAGATCGCGGATTGGGTATGGCTCGTATCGAAGATTGAAAAAAGACTATCATGCTGGAGCCACAGATACCTCTCCAGGGCAGGGAGACTAATCCTCATAAAATCTGTACTAGAAGCCACCCCTGTATTTTGGATGGCTCTGGCCTGGATCCCTCGGAACATATTATCAAAATTGCAGCAGCTTTGTAATAGATACCTATGGGCTGGGAATCAGGACAAACGTACTTTTGCCTGGATAGGCTGGAACAAGATCGCCCTTCCTAAGAAATGGGGAGGATGGGGACTAAAGGAGCTCCCGATATTTGCAAAAGCACTAGCTGGTAAGATGGGATGGGCCCTTCTGACATCACAAAGTCTATGGACCAAGATCACTTACCACAAATATATCTGGCCT
This sequence comes from Pinus tabuliformis, assembly GCA_031772625.1. NCBI lineage: Eukaryota > Viridiplantae > Streptophyta > Pinopsida > Pinales > Pinaceae > Pinus > Pinus tabuliformis. The sequence goes on from CM062812.1 coordinate 155,195,142, forward strand.
CTCACCATTCTCGACTGGGCAAGACTTCCGGGATGGAATAAAACAGGCATTTCCTCGATTTGGAAGGCTCTCTTACACTCATTCCCACTCATCAGAGACAACCTGGTATGGCGCATCAGAGCAGGCAACAAAGCTAGAATTGGACTTGATCCCTGGTCTGGTTGCGGTGGTAGACACGCGCTCCCACAAGATCTCATTGCACACCTCTCGGCACAAAACATAAAGGTTATATCTCAGATAGCTGACCCCGATCGATCAGATATTTTCCATCAGGCATGGAAAACTGCGAATCAATTAAACCTCCCGCAGAGATGGCATACCATTTGGGATGAATACAGAGAGGCATTAGTGGAATCTCACATTCGCATATCGGAGGGTCAGGACGAGCTAGTATGGCACCGAGCGGATCATGGAGTATATACCCCCAAGGACGGGTACAATCAGCTCATTGAGCACAAGAAACCTGCAGCTAGTGCAAGCTGGTGGCAGAGCTTATGGAAATTCTCCGCCTCCCCTCGATCAAAACTATTCAGCTGGTGTCTATTGAGAAACAAAATCCCCACAGGAGATCAGCTCATGAAACGAGCCATTCACGGACCCACCTGGTGCGTTCTATGCAAGGAGGACTCGGAAACTATTGATCATTTATTCCTGAAGTGTCGGGCTACAAAAAGCATATGGATCAATCTCAAGCCCCACGCAAACTATGCAGGAGAGTGGGCTGGATTGGACATCAACAGCGCTTGGATCGAATGGGAAAAGAATAACAGAGGGACAAAATTGATCAATCTGCCCATCATCGTAAATTGGTCAATCTGGAAATCGCGGAACAATATCATTTTTGAAAACAAGCCTATCCTCTGGCCCTTGCTGGAGGCAAGCATTATCGCAGCCCTGAGAGAATTACCTGACCCTCCCCCCCCGAGAGCCCGCCAACCTGCCCCGCCTCCGCCCATTGACCCCAGCATGCCATGGGCATACTTCGATGGTGCTGCTAACACACAAAGCAGTGGAGGAGGATTCATCCTCCACATAAATGAAAACCATCACTACAGAATTAAAGCAGGATTAGGAGCAGGCACAAACAACTTCGCTGAGCTCATTACCCTTCGCCACCTTCTTCACTTTGCTTTGAGGCATCATTGCACTAGCATCAACATTTTTGGGGACTCACAGATCATCATTAATTGGATAAATGGCACTGCTACTTGTCACATGCACTCTCTCAGCACTATTTTACATGAAGCACTTGAACTCAAATCAGCATTTAACCATATTTCCATCTCTCATATCTACAGGGAACATAATAAGGGTGCCGACAAACTTTCCAAGGAGGCAGCGTTGATGGACAGGGGTTTATGGGAGATCACGGAGATCATCAATCAGCAGGAGCATATATTTTATCATCGGCCATATATAGATCCAGGGTATCCAACCCTGGATCAGCAAGCAGCACTCTAGCATCTAGTTATTTTTTGACTACAGCTCTACAGACATATACTGTTATTTCTGTAATTTTTTGTAAAATTTTGAAGGCAAGAACAGCATACTGAAAGTACACTGATAGCATACCCTGCGTGGTAGTGCAACAAAGAAGCAACTGAAAATATCATGTAAATAACAGACTCTCATGTAAAAACTGATCATCAATGAAATATTTATGATTTTTCCAGAGGAAAAAAAAAAAAATATATATATATATATATAGATATATTTAATTTTAATTTTAATTTTAATATATAATTTTAAACATTTTTTTTTATTAAAATTGAAAAGCGAAAAAGGCCTAACTACCATTGAGATAAATTTCAACCTTTATCTTGTTTATTACTAAAAATAGTATGCCTTATTAAAAACAAACATGTCTATCAACTTAACAAAGTACAACTTCACTCTTATACCTAGCACATATATCCTCATGGTAATGATGAGATAACTTTGTCAACATAATTTTAAAGTTAATTATACAAAATGAAAGTGTATTTCGGAGTACGCAAGATTGTAAAGATAGATAGATCACAAACACTTAATTCTCATAGACATATCTCATAAAGACAAAGCACACGGACAAATTTTCTATTATAGAAATTCTTTGAAACTTACAAGTGGTCAGGGAAGAATCCTCTTTCCCTTATATAGAGAATTTACAAAAGCTTCGGGTCCTTCTCCCCTATTCCAGATCCGACAAAGAATATAGATATGGTATCCAATCTTTCTACTAGGAATCTTTTACAGATCTAAAAAGCTAGATATGATATCCAACATTTGTATCCGGAATATTTTTCAAATTTAAAAAGTTGGATCTGATATCCAACATTTGTACTAGGAATATTTACACAGTGGATATTGTCATGGAAAACCCATGAAATCGACTTTTTAATCAGTGGATTTTTTTTAGGAAAACCCACCAAAGCCTGAAAAACAAAGATTATTGTCATGTGAAAATCTACCAACCCGATCCTTTAGGACTCCTATCGAAATCAGAATCTGAATCATAGATTTCTTCATCATGGTCTTGATTGTGCAGTCCTAGATCAATACCTAGGATGATGTGTTGTAAATAGGGAATTTCATGTCCAAAGTAAGCATAGAAAGGAGAGAACGACATGTGAGGATCAAGCTTGTCTGGCGGAAGTCCCGCTTCTCCAAAGTATTCTATGTTGATAGTGTTATGTTCCTATACCAATAGATGTCATAATTTTTTAATAGCTGAGGTCAAATCTGTAATATGTACATACCTTTGCTTTCTGCAAATGTTTTCCATATTCAAAAAATTAAAAATTAAAAAATGTAAAGAGGGTATGTCCCAAAAGAAAAATCAAGGGACAAAAAGATTAAAAAAGGTCAAAAAAGATGAAAAAATGAACCCCAATAAAAAAGAAAAGGACCAATGAAAGTGTGCAAGTCTAAATGCCACTGCTATTTATTTTCTGCATAATAATGATTGTGTGCAACTTGTTATTTATGCCACAATCCATGGTAACCAAACAGTTTAATCTTGGTTATTCCATGTTTTGAATTTCATGTTTATAGATAGAGGATAAAATCTGACCAAACTGTTTAATCTTGGCAGATAAGTAGATAGGTAGAGGAAATAAAAAGAGCTCAACAGTTTAATCTGAGCCCTTGGATGTAATAAGGATAGACTTAGATAGATTTCTATTGTAAAAGAAAAGAAAAATGTTTTGATGAGGGTTTGGCAGCTTAAGTGCACCCTAATAAAGAGTAGAAAAAATGGTAGGATGAGTAAATAGGTAAGTAGTTGGATGGTTGCAGAATTATGGTGATTGATTGGATAAAATCATATCATTTACTTTCATCATCAAGTTGCTAAGAATGTGAATGATAAATGAACAATTACAAAGTCAAGTGATTAATTTCCCCATTCATTTTACCTTTAAGTTCACTAATTTCCCATGAGTAAAGGCAAAAGTACCTAAAACCTTAAGTTAAAGGGGCTCAGAGCATTTCTCTGACTTCTGGAGGGACCGGACCCTCGGCCCAATAACTTATAGGATCCAAGTACTGAAACCCCCTTACCAACATTCACCCCCTCCATAATTCATTCATTTCACCTAAAAAATCCCTTTTCCTAAGGTGAAATCACCATTTGCCTAGGGAAAGTAATTGCCCCCATGCAAAACCCCTCTTTTCACAAAAAACCCACAAAAATCATTTAGCCTAAGTTATAATGTGTAGGTGAAAATATGTAAATAATGTTAAACACATTATACTTAGCGCAAAAACCCACTTTCCCACTTTCATTTCATATTAACTTTAAGTTTCATTATATTTATTTAACTCCCGAAAATAAGACCCTTCCCCGTATACTTTATTAAAACCCATATGATAATATCCCGCCCCGAGGTTTGAAATACAAACCTTATTACTAAATTAATTAAATGGATCAATTAGCCGATCAGCGACTAATTAAGAACCATAACCCTCTGTCGAATAAAATAGGTTAATTAATCAACCAACGATTAATTAATAACCTGTTCCACCAATCAATTCACCCCCGACGTCATTAAGCCCTCCCTAATCTGCAGTTAATATCCCGTCAGGCCTCTCCATTAACTCCCCGATCAAATCATTGCCCCGATCACCATACGATCTGACCCCTATAGATACAACGGATGACGGTCATATCGAGCGGCCTCCGAAGGTCGACCTTTACCCACCTGTTGTGAGCAGTTTCACTGTTCACCCCACCGCTACGTGGCGCCCGATGAATGGCATCGGGCGGCCTCCCCCCAAAACCACTTATACCGAAAAGCGGTGCGATGGATTCCTCTTATCGCCTCCGCTACACGCCAAAATGTCACATCCCCCGATTGGCGCCAACTGTCGTTTTCCCAATGTACCTGCCAATATCATTGACTTTACACATAAAAACAAAAAACTCATTGTTTTTTCATTTTTTATCATGAAAAGAAGATTTTGACTTCCATGTAAAGCACTGAGTATGTTCAATTGTCAACCTGCTATCAACCGTCAACTTTCTAAAGCCGTTGAAACTCTAGACTACCTTGCAGATCGTGTGCTTCCTGCAAACAGTGCATAGCACCATTACTCCGTTCAAACAGCCGAAACCAGGTATTTACCCCTTTTCCACTGAGAAACCATGTTTTCTTGCTGAACCTGAACTAAATTGCTTTAAATACTAAGTAATTTAGTAAATTAAGCTACCTGGTAGTCCCGAAATACTCTGTAATAAACCAATTTTTCCCAATTTCCCTGAAACCCTTTGCCCTCATCCTTGAATCCACAAGAACAAAGGACGGATGCCCCAATTGCATTAAATGTCATGCCCATTACGACTCCTCACAGGGATTTAGACCACCTTCCACCTGCAGACAAAGATTTCCAAATTAAAGATACCTCTGTCTCAAAATCCCCTTTGAAACTTTTCTACAAGTACGGAGACCAGTACCTAAACCATGAAGACTACATTGGACTTTAGGAATCAGGTTTACCCAAGTACCAGTTCCCCAAAGTGCATATATTCCCAGAGATTGTACATTACTACCACATGAACTATGATCCTATCCAAAGGGCAGTAAGTACCCCTGACCAATCTATTCTGTTTACCACTACTGTTGAATCTATTAATGAAATGTTACAGTTACAACCAAGCCCAAGCCTGACTCCTCTTTCCATTAGAGATATGTTGAACAGATACCCTACCCTTTCTTCAAGAAGACTTGCTAGATTGTACCAGACCTTCATCAGGCAAGAAAAGTATACCCCAAAGGACTCTCATCCTTTATTTATGGACTATTCTCTCCAACCTTGGTCGAGACATCATAGATATGATATCTGGTGTGCTAGGCTACACCACTAGTGAATTGTTGATGAGATCATCATATCCTTCATGTCAATCTACTCTCCTGGACAACCACCAGCCATCATGTTTGACTATGCTAAGTTTATAGCTGACAAAATGCATGATCAATTCATGAGGTTAGAAAATGAAATAGTTTTCAAGTATTCTTCAGTTTTATATCATATATTTTTGTATTACCAAGCTGATAGATTTCCAATTGCCCTCCAAAATCTTGATACCAGAGGTAACCCAAGATCAATGATCTTCTGGACTTCATTGATCCATCAATTTGATTCTCAATACTCTTATACGGATTTCATAGACCTCTTTGTTTACCCTGTGACAACCATCCTACTAGGAAGCCCTCCACCCAAAATCAGTGCAGACATCAGGAGGCTCCTACAGTTGTCAAAGCAGTACAAAGTGGGGGATTGGTACTTATACCAAAACCACATTGAGATCCAAATCTATGGATGTGAATTGCCACCTTACAAACTGCCTAGATATGTCCCCATGAGATTGTTTACTCCAGAGTACTACATGCAAATGATCAATTCAAATGAGGTGCACTTTGTAAAAGCCAAGAAGAAAGCCCAACTCAGGATAAAGGATCAGCTGGGCCCATTTATTTGTAACAGTAGAGAAGCAAGAAAGGAGGCAGATGAAATCCTCCAAAGGTTGAAACTGAAACAGAGTTTTGTATGGAATTATGATCCCTTAGACTTCATTTGTAATAGGAGACAAAAGAATAAACTATCTCCCTACATCCACCACAGGATCCTTGAAATAGAATAATATGCTAATCAATCAGAATGGGTGGAAGGAAATTTGATAGATCGAGATAGCACAGAGGTTGTTGTTGATAATGTTTTGATAGATTTAGACAGAAGACTTGATGAGGATTCCTTTGTACAGGTGCTAGGAGAGTCTCAATCTCAAGGAAATCCTAGGGACACAGTGAGCAGATAGCAGAGGCAGGACCATCAGGGCAACCAGAGTCTTCAGATCAAGCAGGACCATCAGGGCAACCAGAATCTTCAGATCAAGCAGGGCCATCAAAGCAACCAGAAATTTCAGATCAGCCAGAAGAATCTGAACAGCCTGAAATTTCAGAGGAACTTTCTCAACGTAAACAAATCATGAGCAATCCTCATGTTTTGCAGACTCCTCTAAATTAGGAGAGGAACCTTAAGAGAGATAGAGAGGAGGCCACTCCTTCCAGCAAAACTGTTGCCCAAACCTATGCCAAAAGGTAGAGGTTGAATCCAAATGCAGAGCAAGAATACACTAAGGAGACAACAAGAACTTCAGGAGCAGAAAGGACAGAAAGTAGGCACACCACTCCTTCAGGAGAGACACAAGAACCTTCCACCTCACATGCTCAAATGTTTGAAAGGCAACAGAGTGTGGAAGTATCCTCCTTCAGGGATCCTACTGGACAGAGCCTAGATATCAAGGTAAAGTATAAGGAAATCAAGGCAAGGAACGAGAGGTTAAAGGTGCAAAGCTATGCACATTATCTGAAGATGGATCCAAAAAACCAAACAAGGCTAATGTCGGCCTTTGATATAAAAGAAGGTAAGATGCAGATGATTTTTCTCAAGCCAACCATACAGCAACCTAAATCAATGGCAAACTACCTAAAAATAGATTTTGAAGTACTGACCGAGGATATCCATCCTATTGACCAAATCGAGTTGCATAAACAAAATGGTGAACTGGTATATTCCACTTTGACCAACAAAGCAATAGCAGCCCACCAACTCCAGAATTCGCTGAATAATATATCAACACAATTCCAGTTGGGGAAGACGTCCTCTCAAGCCAAAGACACTAGAATAAAGTCCTTAGAGGACTTGGTCATAGAACTGGGACATGATCCCAAGGATGTGAAAGCAACAGAGAAGTTGATAAAGAAGAAAAATGATGACATAGCTGCACTAAAAAAGCAGGTCAAGATTCCTCCTATTCATCATCCTCAAATAGCTGAAGTGTTGGAAACACAGAAGGAGGAAGAGCTTATGGACCTAGTCCTTAAGTTGAATGACCAATTGAAAGAAACTGGAAAAGAATTGAATAATTTGATACAATCCAAGCAGAGTGAGCTAGCCACCACTCCTCAAATTGTAATACCTACAGTTTCCACAACAGTGCCCTGCACCTTGGCATCTGCCTTGGCACCTACACTTCCACCAGTTACAGGTACTTTAGCAGGTACAGGTACATCAACCAACACAGAGACACCAATAGAGAAAACTGCTAGAATTGATCAAGGCCATGGAGGAAATGAGTATCTAGGCCACTGAGCTCAAGAAACTCATAGAAGAAGTGACAAGCTTAGAAACCAATTGCAAACTTGCACAAATACAACAAAAAGAAGAAACTCAGAGGAACCAAAGGATGGTAGAGAGAATAAAAGTCCTTGAAAAGGACTTAACATTGCAAGAGCCATTAGGAGACATGAAAGAAATCCTTTGGGCCTACATCATTGATTCCATCAATGATGTTTGGCCTTCTATTCAAATTATTTTTGAGCAAACGAAATTAGTCAAAATGGCTACAGAGGCAATCCACAAGAAAGTGGAAGAATTGGGAAATAAACCTGAATAAGTCAATTAGTTGATCACCTTTTTCAACACCAAAAACAGATATCAGCTTGATGAAATGGAAATAGAGGAAAGAACAACAACAATCATAGAGATAAAAAAATGTTCTCACCAAAAGGAACCTAATGCTCAACCTGGAGAAAAGATGTCAGAGCATCCAGATAGATATTGACAACTTTATGCTGAAGTATGGCATCTTAAGAGAAAAAGTACTTCCCAGTCCTATGGTAATAAACTACAAGCTGATGACTCAGGAAAATTACGTTGAAAAGTTAAACAAGCTAGCCCAAAGCCTAGCTAGTACTTCAGGGGTGAAACCTTTGCCCACTAGAAAAGTGCTTTATGATGGCCTTGAGAATCTGTTCTACATAGAACATGAAGTCAAGCACTTGTTCACAAGAAAACCAAATTTTTCCAAATACATAGAAGCTGATGAAATTTACGGGAAAATGATAAGGATGAAATTACCTGACAGTGAATGGTGGACAAATTTGACTGATTTACTATAAGTTACTATAGTAAAACTATATGGTAAAACATAACTACCAGGTAAAACAGGTAAGATAGGATCAGAGTAGCACAGATAAAAAGTATCAGTAGGTAGAAGATAAAAGTGATTCCAGCACATAACTACAAATCAAACTGAAAGAGCCAAATCTGAGTTACAACAGCCAGAATAGTCACAATAAAAGGGACAGCTAGAAGACAATTCTCCATCTATCTCTATCTTCATGTTGAAGATATTTTTTGTCCTAAAGTGATAATGGAAGTTGGTCCAGAGAGAAACGAGGAGGGGACTCTCGAAAAAAACCCTAGATTCGATGGGAGCCCTGGTTCTGCTCACCCGCGACAATTTTCATGGTAGTTCTGAGGGTTAAACCTCGTGGGTCTGACCGCTTCCCTTCTACCTACAAGCTTTTGACCCTCGTGACCCACACCCTACTGGTTTTACTGTGGTTTGGTCATCTTCGCACTAGTTTCATGAAACCCCGTTTCAGCTTGGCTACTACCCCCTATTTTTTTCGGTCGATGTTTTTGGTCGGTTTTCGATGGATGCGGGGGACTTCGTGGACTACGAGGAGGACCCGATGCCCGACCAAGAGATATGGGCTTATCAACCTGGCCCCAACATTGGTCCCCGGACTATCAATATTCATCAGGTGCCAGCTGCACATCTGATGCCCTCCCACCTGCGTTCCTCTGGAAAATCACCCCTAACTAATGTTCACATTGATGATCTCCCTGGCTTGGAATGCCCTCCATTATCCCCGGCTACTCTCAACCTCCTTGGCACCAGCCTTCAACCTTCCCCCACCTTCTATTCACCCTTGGTATTATCTAAGCCTCCTTCCATGCCATTGCATGAACCCTCATCTTCCTGTGCCCCGGCTGGTCCCTCAAGCCCCATTAATCCCTCAAGCTCCATTAATCCTGCTCACTCTATCGCTCATCTGGGGTCTTGCAGTTTAAACCCTAACTCCCTGATTCGATCTGGTTACTTTAGCTCCCCCATTCCTAACACTAAATCCACCCAGTCTACCCCCCACAGTTCCTCTGAGGTGTGCAGAAGCTTGTTGAGAGAGCACCCCATGGGCCAGTGCACGGATAAGCCAAAAAAGGGAAGGTGCCTCAAGGTGGTGGATTCAGACATTAATATGACCTTCGACGAAGATGTACCGATGGGAGATGTGGCTGACACGGCAAGGAAGGTGCTAGTTGGGTGCGTGCGTGGAAGGAACTATTCGGTTGAGTGTCTTCGGCACTGGACCATGCAGATTTGGGGTTCACTGTTAAAAGAACCTCCCGTCATCAGGGTATTGGCTCGTGGTTGGTTTTCCCTCCACTTTCACAGAGAAGAATATACAGACTAGATTCTTTCTCGCTAGTGGCACATTGAGTTGGCACCTGTACTACTCAAATGATGGGATCCTTTGTTTGACCTGGAATGAGAGTAGTTGGCAGCGAGACCAATCTGGGTCCAGCTGCCTGGGCTACCCATGCAATTTTGGATCCCACAGGTCTTCAAGCGCATCGGCGACACTTTGGGGACTTACCTTGAACACGACCAGTCATACGAAAAAATGGGAAACATGACCATGGCCAGGATCCTGGTTCACCTTGATACCAGGGAGGGTCTCGAGGAGAAAATCACTCTCCACTAGAGGCATTTCTCTCGCAGACAGATCCTCGACTATGAAGGAGTTCCCTTCCACTGCAGAAGGTGCCACAAAGTGGGGCATCTGTACAAGGATTGCCTGCTTCTCAATTCACTGGCTTCGAAGACTGCTCGTGGGGTCAAACATCGTCATTCGGAAGAACAGGACATAAACGAACAGTCACAAGGACAAGTCCCACCAAAGGAAGCGGATGGTGTGGCGACTCAGTAGACTAAAGCTCCATGAAAGTCTCCTCCATCTCCACCTCGCACCCACTCCAAAGTGGCAAAGGGAACTGCTCCTCCGAGTAATGACTCTGCTCATATGACCTCTGCATTTCTTTCAAATGATGTTCCTTTTACTCTTCATAGTCCATCTCATCCCACTGCCTCTCTTCTGTGCTCTCTCCCCAACATTATTTGTAACATCATCACTCCCCCCCCCCTCTTTCTCCACTATGCCTCCATCTATACGGGGAATATCTCCCCCTCCCCTACCTTCCTCTCCCCCCTCTGCTTTAGGGTCCCATTCTTACAACCTCCGTTCCAGATCTCAGCCCATTTCCCCCATCCTCGGTTTGGGTATTACCCCCATGACTTCAGATCCCAAACCCTCCAGAGGGTGACCATCCAAGCTTGCAAAAGCCATCAAGACTGCGGTGGCTGATGTTGCACAGGGTCGTCAATCCACTATTGAAAGGGCACTTAGAGCATCCGAGCCCTCTGTCCCTGTTCCCCCATGATCTGGCTTTCCTTCAACTGTAGGGGACTAGCCAACCCCAAAAAGAGATTGGCTCTCAAGCGACTATTGATCACTTCCAACTGCGACATCCTCCTCCTCCAGGAAACCCTTGGATCTTCTGAATTTATAACCAAAACCCTTCTCTCCCTCCTCCCGGGCTGGTATTTCCAAGGAATGGATGCTGAAGGTAGATCAGGGGGGCTCGCCTTGGGTATAAACCCCAGAACGATAAAACCTATTTCCTCCTGGGGTGGGAAGGGTTTCTTAGGCATGGATGTTTTTGCAAGTGACTTGGGGAATCATTTTCGAGTCATAAACATATATGCACCAAATCAGAACAGGCTCAATTTTTGGAACTCCTTCTTGGACAGCTCTCTTATTACAGGGTCCACCATCATTGGAGGTGATTTAAATTTTTCTCTTGGGAATGAAGAATCCTGGGTTCACCACTCTCAATTCAACCCTATCATAGACCAAATGAGATTTCTCCTAGAAAACCATAAACTCATTGATGTTCCCATGAACAAAAAATTGCCTACGTGGCATAATAGAAGAACCGGTGAGGCGGCCCTGGGTAGGAGGCTGGATCGATTTCTTATTCATGAAGATCTCCTCCGATATCTCAACCTTTTTAGGCAATGGGTCGGATCGGGTGGACTGTCTGACCATTCGCCCATATTTCTTCAAGCCTCGGGGCCTTCCAGGAAACCTCGTGCTCCATTCAAATTCAACGCTGGCTACTTAAAAGACCCGGACTATCTCAAACTTGTCTCGGATTTTTGGATTGCTCAACCCCCTCTTGGGATCTGAATAAAGTTGTTGACATCTGTGGTTGTCTAAACAAGCTCAGAACACTTACTATAGACTTGTCAAAAAGGAAAAAAGTTAGCGATGAATAGACCTTGAAGGATTTAGAAGAACAGATTGCTTACCTTACTGATGATAAGGGGATTGGGTACCTCTCAAGTGATACAAAGCTTCATTTAGTCAATCTGGAATCACAGAAAGCAAATATCTTATTGGAAAAGGAAGAACTTTGGAGACTTAGAAGCAGAGCTATCTGGCTTCAAGCTGGTGATGGCAACACAAAGTTTTTTCATAACTTCGCCAATGGTAGAAAAGTTACAAATACCATCTGGTAGTTACCAAGAGATCGGGATGGCTGGGCCTCCATCCGCCCCTAGTTACCAAGGTTGGGTAAATCACATTTCAAAGAACTGTTCACAGCCCCCCCTAGCACCACTCTCCCTGAAATCATTAACCTGGCTGGACATTTCCCTATATTTGTGGATCCAAGCGACACAAAAGATCTTTTAAAACCTGTCTCAATGGGGGAGCTAGAGAGCACCCTTAAATGGTTTAAGAGGGACAAGAGTCTAGGCCCGGATGGATGGCCTATTGAATTTTACACAGCATTTCTTGATATTTTGGGGTAGGATCTACTCGAGGTCATTGAAGAAAGCAGAATCCTGGGCCGTATCTATGCCCCACTAAATTCCACCTACCTTGCTCTGATCCCTAAAACTGACTCCCCTGATTCTTTCAATGACTTCCGGCCTATTTCTCTGTGCAATTGCCTTTATAAAATCATATCCAAAATCATCGCCAACTGCTTAAAGCCCATATTATCTAATCACATATCCCAGGAACAATTTGCATTTCTTCATCACAGACATATTCAGGGAGCTTTTGGCTCGGCCCAGGAAGCCCTAACCTCAATTAAACTTAAGAAGCTCAAAGGACTGACTCTCAAAATAGATTTATTGAAAGCCTTTGACAAAGTCAGTTGGTTATACATAAGAATGATCCTCACCCATTTGGGCCTCCCCCTGGATTTCTTGAACTAGATCATGGGATGCATATCCTCAGTATCTTTTGCTATCCTCATCAATGGTTCCGCCACTCCCTCCTTTCATGCTACAAGGTGCATAAGATAGGGATGCCCACTATCCCCTCTACTCTTTCTTCTGGTCATGGAAGGTTTGAGTAGATTGATCGATTCTGAAAAACGAAGAGGGAAACTCAAGGGGTTAAAGATCGAGATAATTTCAACCTGACACATCTCCTCTTTGTGGACGACATTCTTATCTTCCTTAGTGGAAGTGTACAGGACACTACAACCATGATTGAGATCCTAAATCTTTTCAGAAGTGCCACCGGGATGGATATCAATAGGGGAAAGTCTACCATCTCATCCTCGAAATGCTCCCAGCAGGAAATACAACTAGAACTTCAAAAATTCCCATTTCAAGTCAATGATATAAAGGATGGGCTAAAGTATCTAGGCTTTAGGCTCAAGCCTGATGGATACAAAATAGCAGATTGGAGTTGTCTGAAAACCAAGGTAGAGAAAAGAATCAATATTTGGTGTCATAGGTTCCTATCCAAGGCTGCAAGATTGATTCTAATCAAATCAGTATTGGAATCCACACCAGTCTATTGGATGTCTTGGCTTGGATTCCAAAGGGGATCCTACACAGAAAACAACAAGTTTGCTGCCATTTCCTTTGGAAGGGAAGAAAGGAGGGGAAACCATTTTCCTGGGTTAAGTGGAGCAAAATTTCCACTCCCAAAAAATGGGGTGGTTGGGCACTTAAGCAACTCCCTTCTTTTGCACAAGCTTTGGCAGCTGTTAGCCTCCTGTCACAATAGGTATTCATCTTTCATGATCGACATTTTTACATACCAAATATGTCATACATTGCATGCTGCAATGTTCCATATTTCCTTAGGAGGCCAAAGAAGAGGCCATGATAGTGTGCTAGTCTAGATGCCATTGTTGTACTCCAATTTTGATGAGTCATTCCATTTTGAAGAATTTCCAGTTAAGGGAAGGCTAAACAGTTTAATCCTAGCTTCCCTAGGTTTCAATTTCTTGTTGTAGAACATAGAGAATGGATATCTGTCCAAACAGCTTAAGCTTGGCAGATCAGTAGCTAGGTAGAGAAATAAAGGAGCCTAACTGCTTAATCTGGGCCCTTGGAAGATATAAGGGTACATTTAGATAGCAGGGCAGTCAAAAGAAAAGAAGATAATCAGGGTCTGCAAGTCTAAGTGCACCCAAACCAAAAAGAAGAAAAAATGTTAGGTAAGTAGGCTGGGTAAGTAGTTTTTGAGGTTGCAGAATGAATAAGTGTGATCAATTTTTGTATCTCAAAGTGTTATTTTACTTCAGATTACAAGTGCAAGGCAATTTTCCCTTGGAGCAGCTCAAGCGAGGCATGACTAACTCCCCCTCCTTCTTGTTCCCCAAATCATTCACTGACCTCCCCAAAGAGGTCAAGATCTGCTTGATATCTCTTTAGTTTCATCATTTGTCATAGCATTGCCCAAGTAAAAGATCTGCTTTGCTTAAAGGATGCTTATATTTCTTATAAAGGTCTTGTTTCCCCTTTAAAGCCTAATATTTCTATCCTTAGCGCTTTCTTCACAAAATTCATATTAACTCCTAACTCTATTATATAAATCCCTCCTTATTTTCCCCTTCCCATACTAAAAATATATGGTAAAAATCCCCATTATTTACATATCCCCTCCTCTGGTTGAAATATAACCATAAATATCGCTTGGGAATTACTAAGTTTACTTGAAACTCAGTAAGAACCCTCATTTTGCACAAAAACCATCTTCCTAAGGTGTTTGGACTCCTTCCAAAACACAAAAACCCCCTTCAAATGCTACCGGACTCCTTTCGATGCATTAAGGACCCTTCCAAAGCTTTAAAAAGCCCTTTTCCGATCACATAAATCATCCTCCGATCGCATTAACCCTCTTCCGATTGAGTGTTTCCTCCTCCGATGAGTTTTCCTCCCCTCCGACGCGATATCGCTGTCGGAGGTCGTAGCGTTCATTCATCAGCCCCCCTTTTATAAACTCCCCGATATCAATTCACCGATGCGATTTCGCGATCAGCACTCGCAAGGTTCTGTATCTGTATATATATCCCCCCTCTCATCCGCCGATGCGATATTGCTATCGCACCCGAAAGCAAATCGTATCGCGATCTGCTCATCTCCGCAATATTTCCCATTTTCGCACAGCCGCATGCCTAATCGCTTTGTCCGATATCGGCGATTTCTCCCATCGCCCCGCACATATAAAAGCCATTGCCCCCTGTCCCCGCCGATTTCCGATCGCCGATTTAATCCCCGTCGTACCGCCACGTCACCCTGCCACGTCACTGCCATACTAGGACCCACTGTTGGCGTCATACTGACGTCATGCTGACATCATCACTGAAAGAAGGCGCGAAGGGCGAAAATTGCAGCAAAGAGAGCCCGGAATGTAAAACAGAGGCAGTTTTCGATGCGCGACTAGCGCTTAGCGCTAATCGCGCATCGTTAAGAAAAAATGACCAAAATGGAAGGCTTCATATCGTTTGGCTACCAGCGGGCCCGAAAATTCACAGTTTTGACAGGATTTCTTCATTTATGTTCGTATTCAAATTGGCCAACGCCGGTAGCATTCCAGAGGCCACGAAAATCATTTGCAGCAGCCATTTTTTGCCTTGAAAGGGCAGAAAAGGGGCGATTTGACAGTTTCAAGCATATCAGATCGAGAGAAAGTGGCCTGATTCAAGTATTAAAGAGTATCATAGGAAAGATGAAGCCTCGATTAAATTGAAGAGTATCAGTGAAGCGGAAAAGAGTATCAGATCGAAGCAGGTGAACATTAAAGGCCCCTAAGCAAAGTCAAAGAAAGCGGTGAAACCATTTAAGGCTCTCAAATCACAGTTAATACACATCAAAACCACTCAAGAGCAGGGGATCAAAGACCAAAGCACAGTTATGGCTAAATGAACAGCACAGAGCCATAAGGACACCATATTAACTCATTTTGATGCAGCTACCTCCAGCGCAGCTCAAATAGACATCTTCTTGCATTAATTTCAGGACAAGATTAGATTAAAGAACTCATTTCCCTCAGATCTGTTTAAGATCTGCTGTAATAGATATTTTTAGATATTTTCCCTATATAAACCACCCTAATTCATTGTTTAATGGGGTTGGTTGGTGGATAATCCTAATTCGAGACTCGCACTGTATGTTTGAGAATTTCTATAATCAAAGACTGCTAAAAAGCTTGGAGGATGGACTGTCTGTTGTGTTATTAATGGCTGAAGAGTGAAATATAGAATTCTTGTGCTGCCACATGGCCCAATAAGTGTTTCTTACCTCTGGTTTCAATTCATATATGTTTATATCATATATATATCACCATCTAAGTTACAGAAAGAAAGATTAGCTTAGAATTTGCGTGGCTACACTCTATGCTCAGTTTCTGTGACTTCTATATGTTTTCTTCTGATTCAGGCATAAATATGAATTCCTCATGGCTCGTATTTGCTCTGTTTCATTCATGTATCACTGTTATTTAGGAATTCTTGACTGCTCCTAGATATAGTTCACTCACCTTCCCTCTGTTAAGCTGAATGAGAGATTCCTAGTTGCCTTTCATTCCTTAGCCTTCATTTCATCCTTTAGCTTGAATGATTGTTTCATGTGTAGCTATCCTGCTCTATATTCCTCTTGTGACCAAGAAAATGCACCAGCAGCCCAACTCCACGACTCCATGCCCAATGGTTTGAACCTCTCACACGAAGCATGCCTCCCTACTTGAAAACATTAATCATCCCACCAAAACTCAAACAAAAACCCAAAGAAGCATATAACTAGCCTAAAATCAACCCAAAACAAAATTAAAACAGAAATAGAGAGCCCTCTCTGATTGCTGGTAGGCTAGGACCAGCAGTCCAAAGATTGGTTTGTGGTTACCTCGGCCGTATCCCTTAAGGAGCCAAGGGACAACCTGAGTGATAACATCACGGGCGACTCCGCTGGGGAAACAAATTCAGAAAATCCCAAAAAACAAGTTAGAAGCTGGCTCCTAAGAAGAAAACGCATAATACCAGGTCAAACCCAGACCCAAATCCACCAGCTGTTTTTGAAAATCCCAATTTAATCTCTAGAAACCTCAGCAAGCAAAAACAATGAGAGCTTGATGATTCCAGTCCTAAAATAGTTCAGCCTAGCTGTTTTTCAACCCCTGTCAAAGTTTTATTTCGTTCAAACCATACTTCCCCTAGTTCATCATCCACCTCTCAAAGCACTACTTCCACACCTCCATTCACTGCACATACTCCCGTTACCACGATTATTACCGTTGTTCCAATCGTTCCATTTATCCCTGCTGCTCCGCTTATCCCTGAAAATATGGCTAATAGATATGCACCGTTGCAGTTGCCAACAAATCCAGGGGCTATGCCTCAGGATTATCAAACTAAAATCACATATTTTGATGGTACTAGCTCTTGCACAGCCCTACAACATACCAAGAAGATGCAAGACTATTTTGAGAACTACGAGATAGATGATGACAGTGTAAGAATGAAGATTTTTGTCCAAAGTTTAACAGGAGATGTAAGGCCCTGGTTTAGAAGTCTTGCTGCAAATTCCATAGCTAACCCAGAAACCCTTTACCAAACATTTCTTAACAGATGGGAGAAAAAGAAAGATCCCTTACACATATTATCTGAATATGACACCATCAAAAGAGGCCCTCAAGAGGCTGTCTTAGACTATTGTGCAAGATTTAACAATGTTTATAATGCAATACCACAGAACCTCAAGCCTCCACCTGATCTTGCTTTGTATAAATTCCCTGATGGTTTTGATACTGACATGGCTTATCAGTTAAGGGAAAGAGCCCCTCAAAGCCTAGCAAACATGAAAAATGTTGCTATTAGCGTAGAGGCAAATCTAATTGCTAAAAGAAACAGAGCTAGAACTGAGAGAAGAACCACCTTTAAGGAAGAACCCTCAGCCTTAGACCAAAAGTTGGATGCTATTATCAGTGGCATGCACAGGCTGGGAGATAGAGTGGAAAGCGTTGAAAGGAAATCTACATGGGAAGGACAACAGCCCAATACCATAAGGAACCCAAATTTCAGGAAAACTCAGAACACAAACGCTGGTAGGTCTAGCCCAGACCAGGATATAAGGCCTCCTTTCCAAGAAAACTATACAGAAGCATCCACATCTAGTGAGCAGACAGAAGACACTCATATAAACTTGATGGGTTTGAAAAGTGAACAACAAGTATTCCTAACCCAAGAAGACCAAGATGAGCATGACTATAATCAATTTCAGACTCAGTCTGGTGAGTCTTTTGACTTTAAACAAGGTTATGATTCAGCTGTTTATGAGGTCCACAAACAGTATAAACTGAGAACTAGAACAATTGATGTGCCTGAGGCCATCAAACAGAAGGAATCAAAGCAGCCTAAGAAGATCAAAGAAAAGGTTGCCCTCACAGAAACTGCTGATAAAACAGTCCCAAATCCAAAAGAAGTGACCATAGAGGATATCACAGATGTTCATCCCTCTGAAAATTAGCCTTTTCTATCTTTTCCCTCAAAGGAAAACATAAACAGCACTCCTAAAAGCCTTTCCAAATCAAAAATAGTTCAAGAAATCAATGAAGAACAAGAGCAAATCGCTGATATTCCCATGGAAAAAGGGAATCCTGCCTATCACAACACTAAAACCCAATCAAAGAAAACATTTGATTTAGAGGCAGAAATAGGTAAACTTAAGATAGCCATCCCTCTATCTGAACTTGCTAAGCATGAAGTGTACAAACAGCAAATCAAAAGATCACTGCAAATGCCAGAGAACAAGGATGATGTTAATATCTTAGATAATCAACCTGAATTACTTTTTGGTCCTGAAGTCAATGGTAAATCAGGACATGGAGCTGTTCTACCCTTTTATGTAAGCCTGCACATACACGATAAAGTCTTGCACAATGCTATGTTCGATTCAGGAGCATCGCACAAGCTTATGCCCAAAGCAATTATGGAAAAGCTAAACCTTGATGTCACTAGACCCTACAAAGACTTGTTCTCATTTGATTCTAGTCAGGTCAAGTGTTTAGGCTTGATCAAAGATGTTTGTGTGTCTTTAGTCCAATTTCCCAACAAAACGATCCTAATGGACGTGGTGGTTGCTGACATTCCACCAAAATACGGCATGCTCTTATCAAGATCTTGGGGAGCAAAACTCCAAGGATCTCTCCAGCTAGACCTCTCCTATGCCACTATTTCAGTCTTTGGACAACCAAAGAGACTGTACAGAGAAACACTGATGAAGTATGTGGTAAGTAGTGAGGAAAAACCCCAAAACTTTCCCATTTACTCAGTCCATTCTGATATGGATTCCTTTATATTGTTCAATGATAATAGCCGCCCTCTCACCGATGAGATGCCTTTGCCTTTAGAACAAGAAACATGCACAAATCAAGAATCAATTGCCCAGACCCATGAAACTGTGAGTACAACCAGCGTACAAGAAGAACCACATAAAGCACAAAACCAAGGTCCACCCAATCCTAAAATGGTTGAAACTCTTAATACTAACCACAAGCAAGAAATCACATGGTATTTAGAGTTTGATGGTTCTGTTAACAAGCTAGGAGCAGGGGCAGGAATATGGATTCACAATACACATAAGAGCCATGCAGAGGGTCATGCTTACAGACTAAACTTCAAATGTACCAATAACATGGCAGAGTATGAGGCTCTCTGTTATAGACATTTTTGTGCCTTGCAGCTCCAAGCATGAAATGTCCATAAACCAAGGGATCCTAAGTCCCTAAAAGTGTTGTTCCGACCCCTAAAGGAACAAGGTCAAAAAATTAAAACTTCTCCCAGAAGTTCTCCACCAGAAAATGCTCAGAATCAGTCAAATCAGGATCATTTCAGCTGCTCCACTGGCTAGTTGCGTTGCATAGCACCCAAATACACTAGCTAGGTGCGTTGCAACGCACCTAAATGCACTATCAGGGTGCGTTGAGCTGGAAATGACAAATGGCAGTGTCATTCCGCGAGGTGGAAAGACAATGGAAGCTTCCAGAATCTTCTCCAATGACACTTGCCTCACTGACTTCGACCAAGGATGAGTAAGAGGCTCTCAGTCTCCAAGTGGAAGCAAGAACTGACAGAGAGAAGACACTAGTCAAATCATAAGCTGACTCATCTTCCTTGCATACATCTATATATGGATCTCTCATCCCAGAGATCCAGAGGCTAGAATTTTGTACATTGCAGAGAATTGCTATTGGTTTTGAGATAGATATCAGAGTATTGGGTGATTTATGCTTTGTTGGAGGTGAAGAGGGGCTTCTTTGCTGGGAGGTTGATGCTGGATCAGGAATCATCGGTTGTAACTCCTCCTGGATCTTCTTGTTATATCAATAAAACTATTTGAGTTTCTCCTACATGCTTGTGTATCATTGATGCTTGTTACATTTGTATGTTTAGCTTAAATCTGATCCTAAGCTATTTATGAATATCAATCCATGTCTTTGTGTAGTTTTCTTCTTCTGTGATCTTACAGGAACTTGGTGAAGCTGGGCAAGTAAGGAAGTAGGTAGCTGGAAGTTGTCAAAGAAGAGAGGGATTGGATCAAAGGACTAGCGCAAGACACAGGTTGGTTCATCCTATTCCTCTTTGTTTATAGTTCATAAAGAAGAATACAAAAGTAGTTTTCTCTGTTTGTTTCTAAGGTAACTGTCACACCTTAGTGGGATAGAGTCGTTCTGAATAGACACTTATCCCGGTAACAAAATGGCGACTCCGCTGGGGACGATTGTCTAGTTAGCTTGTTTGTGTTTCTCTTGTTGTTTGTTTCATAAACTTAGAAGTAGCAATCTAACTACATTTGCCATTAACAAATGCAAAGTAGACATCTGCTGCTTCAATCCATTCACTGGATCTGTTTATGATTTGAACAGCTGATTCACAAATGATCTGATTGCCCTTTGTGATAGCTCTTAGACCTTCCTTAAATCTACCCTCTGATTGTGTATTACTGATTGCTTTTACTCGGCCAAAAACCATAGATTAAACTGCAAACCGTGACCCAGAACCCGGATAGAATTCTCGTTTCTGCCCCAGCGCAAGCTCTGTGAAGAGGTTCTGCATTTCAACACACTTCCCAAGAGGGCTACCTGCGCTGCAATGCAGTTTCTCTGTGTAACAGGTGCGCTGATCAGCCTAGCCTTGTGCAGCTGAGGTTCTTTGCTTCATTTTTTCAGTTTTGTCTCTGATTTTTGCAGCCTGTGATCAATGTATGTGTCTGTTTAAAAACCCCTTTTCCTTGCCGTAATTCCGCCTCCTTTGTACAAAAAGACTGTAGATGTTTTTGTGTGTTTGTGGCGTCGTTTACAGTTTTCCATTGCAAAAGTAGAATAGTCATACTGTCGTCCTTTGATTTAGATCTGTCACAAGTGTCGATTTTGATCATAGGAGAAAGTTTATTTGCTGTTGACAGTCGATTATGCTTTTACTTTTGCCTTTGGTTTGAATTTGTGACTTTCTAGTGTCGAAACGAGTATTTATTTCAAAATCATAAAGTGTCGTAATCATCTCTACCTTTTGATTTCAAAAAGAAGCTTGTTTGTGTTTATCACTTGAAAGCAAATTCAAATTTGTACATCAACTTTCTTTTTAGGCATCAATATTAAGAAAGTGAAAAACAAATACATGCACATGTGCATTTGCATATTGACAGTCTGTTTGGCTTGATTTAGGAAAGTGCATTTACAGTGTGCTCTTTGCTCTTTGTGAAAAGATTGTGTCTTTATTTTCCCCTTGTAGCTAGGATTTTCATTGCTGAAAAGAGATAAAAGTTTGCTTATCATCTTTAGATTGCATTTTAGGAATTACATCTACATCTCATGGTGAACCCAAAAGGCAAACTTCATAAGAAAGATCAACTTAAAATAAATTCAATGAACTTAACAATGCTTTGGAACTTAACGCACAACATTTAGAGGTCTAGGCTAGAGACGTATTCCGGCGTCGTAAAGCCTGGTAATTGTTGTCCTCACTGATGGTTGGGTGATTCCTCCACTTTGAGACTATAAGTGCCAGTACGGACTTGTGCTCCCACGTACCGTCGAGTATATATTGGGAGACCCCTATAGGCTTAAATCCTTTATCCATAGGAAGCCGTGTCTACCGCCCTATCGATCGCAATGCACTGAACACAGCATTCGGGAAGATTGACTGCCGTACCGTAAAAAGTATTCTGTAGTTTTGCGATTGGTTTGGTACTCCCTCTACCTAGATCTCCAGAGCAGTCCCTTTCGTTCCTTTTCAGACTCCTTAACGGAAAAGGTCCATCTGAGCACTTGTCACTTCAGGCTCATTAAAAATTGAAGGAGACTAAAGTCATCTTTTGTTTTTTCTCGACTCTTAAAAACTGAAAAAAACAAGTTGTGTCAAAGCGTCTAAAAATTTATTTTAAACGGAATATTCATTACCCCTTTCCTACGTTGATCTTAGGTTGAGAAAATGGAGTCTACCAACCAAGGAATTCCCCTTGGTGGAAATCCTAGTCCCTTCTCCTCTTGGGGAGATGTTGGTGCACCCCATATGGCCACATTGTCGCTTCCAGGACTGACAATTGGCTTGCCGGTATGGCTCTTCTCAACCAATGTCGTTCAGAACACCACCATTCCTGAACAATCGAATCAGCAATTAGACGAGTCCAGAGTTGCCCACCAGCCTTCTACTTCCTCTAATTCTTCCTCTCCTCCTTCCTCTTCGCTTGATGGGGCTGGCAAAGCCAAAAGTCAAGTCCCTAAGGAGAAGAAGGAAAAGAAGAAGAAAGAGAAGAAGAAGAAGGAGCCAAAGGCGAATGGGGGAAAACGAGTGTCGTCTAACGAAAATCCACACACTGCACTGACCAGGCCTAAATCACCATGTGTCATTTGCAAAGGAGACCACTTTCACAGAGATTGTCCTTGCATCCCCCGGATACTAAGGGACTGGTCTCCTCGTTTGCACAATCCGGTGTCATCAACCTCTAATGATCATGTTGAAAGCACACCGTCAACTAGCGAAAGTGAAGCCCCAGGACAAAAAGGGAAAGCTAGATTTCCTTGTAAACTGTGCGAAGGCAATCATGCCGTCCACCGTTGTCCCTTCTTAGATGAGGCTAAAAGAGTCTTGGATGATCATCCGGTTTCACCGTTACGACTTCCTCCTGGATATAAAAAACTCTTGCCGAGTCCGTCGCTAGTTGAGAATCCAGCCGACCCGCTCAAGTGGTCGGCTGAAGCGCCTATCATTGAAGATAAACCATCTGGATCCATACCAGACGAAAGTCAAAAGGTCGAGGCGGCAGTTGACCCAGTCTTGCCTTCAGAGGTTTCATCTTCAGATGATACAGTCACTAAAGAGAACAAGGATGACACAGTCCAAATTCTCTTCATAAACACAGACTCCGACGAACATGGGGGCAATTTACCCGTTCCTTCACCGCAGGAAGGAAGTTCGTCAGAACCATATCCGGTCGTCTATTCGGTCCCACCTCCAAGCAACCTAGTTGTTTCCTTCGACTGGAATCAACTAGGCAGACCCCGTTTACCAACAAGTGTACCATTCCGAATTATCGTTCAAATATATAGAATGGTTATGGCTGGTACCATCATAGATGAGGGGGCTTCTGTGAGTATCCTTTCCTCTACTGCTTGGAAAGCGCTTGGTTCGCCATCGCTTTTGCCTGAGATGAGAAATCTGACAGGCTTTGATAAAGGAACCAGTCGACCTTTAGGGATCCTTCCCGATGTGCCCATAACATTGAGAAGGAAGACAGTTCACATGAACGTAATGGTAGTTCAAGGACCCTTGGATTACAATCTACTCCTTGGACGAGACTATATTTATTGCATGGGAGCCATTGTCTCCTCACTCTTTAGAGTAATGTGTTTTCCGCACGAAGGAAGAGTGGTCAAGCTCGTGGACCAGCTTTCATTTCCCGGATCATGCATAGCAAATAGTCATATACCATCCCCAAATGGTCTTTTCACGCAAGAAATGTCTCAATCTCCAGTCCGTCCTCCCGATGAGCGCGAGTAATTTGGAGGGATATGACTGAAACCCAGGGGGCATGCATCCTGGTCTGCTTCTGCAGGAAAACTTCGGGTATAGGGTAGGTTTCCGCGGGAGAATATGACTAGTCTGTACCCCGTCCGTGATTGGAAGAGGGGTTATTCTAGAACAAGATTCTCTTGTCAAAGTTATGTCAGGGATGGTCTCACTATATCATCCGTTCACCTTTGTTTATTTCGGTAGACATCGCCGAAGAAGTGTTTTGTTTACGCCGTAAATAGAACAATCTTTGGGTAACCTGTAAGAGGTAGTACCCTTCCTGATAAAACGAATGTTTTGTCAGCTCGAATAAAGGGTGACCCTTCCTGATTAAACGAATGTTTTGTCAGCTCGAATAGAGGGAGACCTCGAAACTCTGTTTTATACCTGGGGGCATGCAAACCTTTTGGAGTGCAAGCGATGGGCGGCTATTTATTTTTTAAATTTTTAGGACCTCTAACCCTTTAAACTCGTAGGATTAGTCGTCACCTAACTTGCATAAAGAAAGGATGTGGGGCAAAAATCTAAAAGTTGCCGTTTTATATGAGACATTCTTATCATATGACTGGATTAATCGAGCAATTTTAGCACATAGTTCAAGGTCGTTAAAAAATAAACATAAGACATGAGCAAATGTTTCCACCCGCGTTTAAGCTCGTTAAAAAATGAACTATTCCCCGGTAAATAACCATCGTGAATGTAGTACTTCAGCCATTAAATCCTTGGTCGTGTTTGCACCGTCACCTCCACTTTTCAATTGGCCGATCATTCACCTCCATTTGATTGTTTACCCATTTTGAGGAACAGCTGCGAAGAGTGATTTCACTAGCCATCCTTGTGACACTGCCGTGATTGGAAAATTCCAAACCTTGCCTGGAATCAGCTGCTACCCATTTTATCACTCGTTCCTCAAAAGACGAGTCTTCTTTAAGCTCTTTTCAACTGACTCGTAAAATATGAAAAGATTGCCGAGTCCTTGGCCTTCCAGCTCGTTAAAGGGACAGGAAGTGCTATCCCTCCTCTAGATTTTAATCTTTTTGGACCTAAGGGATTATTGCACAAAAAGATCGAGCGCTTGTTTTGTTCGGCTCGTTAAAACTATCGAAAATTCATCCCTTCTGTATTGTTTTATACTTTTTCGGACTTAAGGGATTAGATGACGAAAAAGGAATTTTGGAGTTACCTTTATGTACCTTTTCAGACTCTCTAAAAATGAAAAGGACTGAGTTATCTTTGTCGTTAAACTCGTTAAAAATATTAATAGCGACAAACTTGTCTTTAGACGAGAACGAGTTTCACTATCGCTAGGCTCGTTAAAACATAGCGATGGGTTTGCCCGAAGGGAAAATTATAGAACAAGCATATGTTATCCTCCTCAAGCTTGACAAAAATAAAGAGGTACTGGTCAGCAATGACTGGGGAAAAATTTGGAAGAAAACTCAAAGAATCTTTATTGGTAGCAAGTCGCTCTTGAACATGACACTTCCACTCCGTGTCCGAGTCGGGTTGGGTTGTTTCATT
The DNA here is from genome assembly GCA_031772625.1 of Pinus tabuliformis. Lineage (NCBI taxonomy): Eukaryota > Viridiplantae > Streptophyta > Pinopsida > Pinales > Pinaceae > Pinus > Pinus tabuliformis. Next base: position 155,220,429 of record CM062812.1, read on the forward strand.
CACCGGCCACATCACCATGGTCACGCCATACCATCCAAATTTGGGGTAAATGCTACCAATCCATCACATAAGTGTCGCCGACGTGTTCAAGAGAAGTCATCCAGAGAAGTCACCTGTGTCCCATCCACTACCATACATTATACTTCATTCTTTCATGACCGCCCTCCTGAACCATATATCATCAGATTGTTTTCACCTCCATCAAAATCATTTGCTCCGTTCCGTGTCATTGATGTGGGATTCATTAAGGCCCTCCTTTGACGGATCACTTCTTGTCGACATCAGCTCATTATCCAAGAAGTTGATCTAGGAACACCCCATTTAGTACTTTGAAGCTTGCATGCCTCAATGGCAAGTTTCTCACTTCCGGCGACAGGTATACATCAATGACCTTCAACCGAAAGATTTTGCGTGGTGTTCGACGCCAAGTCCTTTATTCACACCACGTGAATTGTACTGCAGTACCTTGAGGGTCATCATCATTATCGGTGATTCCTCTCGCGCTTGTTAACAATTTACATCATTGACTGGTAATCAAGCGATGTCTTTCCATGTTCGACTTCAAAACATTTCTCACATGGATCGACTTGTACTTCGAGTGAAGATCGGACGAGATTGAAGACCTCGGATCTAGTTTCATCCATCCGAGCTGCGATATATATTCAGGAAAATAAAGACATTGAAATGTACAGCATTGCAGCACAGATAATCATCCTACCAAAAGGATGATGGCTCTATCAGAATCATCAGTCTACCATCAGACGATTGTCTGTCCTATGTACATGAAAATGAATTTATAAAGCTGAGCATGGGAATGCCCGCCTCAGCTAGATCATGAAAACAGTATGAAGATAATGTATTGTATTGTATCTTATTACAGGTCTCCTCCCAACATTGAAAGAACTTCGGATCCTCCTAATAAAGCATTTCACCCGATAAACGGCCTCATACTTTAGGGGGCAACTGTTATAGACATTTTTGTGCCTTGCAGCTCCAAGCATGAAATGTCCATAAACCAAGGGATCCTAAGTCCCTAAAAGTGTTGTTCCGACCCCTAAAGGAACAAGGTCAACAAATTACAACTTCTCCCATAAGTTCTCCACCAGAAAATGCTTAGAATCAGTCAAATCAGGATCATTTCAGCTGCTTCACTGGCTAGCTGCGTTGCATAGCACCCAAATACACTAGCTAGGTGCATTGCAACGCACCTAAATGCACTATCAGGGCGCGTTGAGCGGGAAATGACAAATGGAAATGTCATTCCGCGAGGTGGAAAGACAATGGAAGCTTCCAGAATCTTCTCCAATGACACTTGCCTCACTGAGTTCGACCAAGGATGAGTAAGAGGCTCTCAGTCTCCAAGTGGAAGCAAGAACTGACAGAGAGAAGACACTAGTCAAATCATAAGCTGACTCATCTTCCTTGCATACATCTATATATGGATCTCTCATCCTAGAGATCCAGAGGCTGGAATTTTGTACATTGCAGAGAATTGTTGTTGGTTTTGAGATAGATATCAGAGTATTGGGTTTATGCTTTGTTGGAGGTGAAGAGGGGCTTCTTTGCTGGGAGGTTGATGCTGGATCAGGAATCATCGGTTGTAACTCCTCCTGGATCTTCTTGTTATATCAATAAAACTATTTGAGTTTCTCCTACATGCTTGTGTATCATTGATGCTTGTTACATTTGTATGTTTAGCTCAAATCTGATCCTAAGCTATTTATGAATATAAATCCATGTCTTTGTGTAGTTTTCTTCTTCTGTGATCTTACAGGAACTTGGTGAAGCTGGGCAAGTAAGGAAGCAGGTAGCTGGAAGCTGTCAAAGAAGAGAGGGATTGGATCAAAGGACTAGCGCAAGACACATGTTGGTTCACCCTATTCCTCTTTGTTTATAGTTCATAAAGAAGAATACAAAAGTAGTTTTCTCTGTTTGTTTCTAAGGTAACTGTCACACCTTAGTGGGATAGAGTCGTTCTGAATAGACACTTATCCTGGTAACACTCTCTTATTAGGCCTTAAACTTCTCAAAGCTCTAGGAGCTGCAAAAGTGTCCATTCTAGGTGACTCTGATCTGATCATTCAACAGATGAAAGGTAACTTTGTTACTAATGACAATAGGCTGAGAGCTTATAGGTCTGCTGCCACAGAAATACTCAATTCCTTCACCGAATCCAAGCTTGCTAAAATTTCTAGAAGCCATAACATGCATGCTCATAGTCTAGCTACTTTTGCTAGCACTTGCAAGCTGCCCTTTGAACCCAATTACCACTTTACTGCTGAGATAAAGCACAGGCCTACTGTGCCTAACACTATCAAATATTGGCAAGTGTTTGAGGACTATGCTCAAATCAACAATTTTCTTACCTTACAGCATGAGTTTTCAGGCCTAAACATTGACATGGATGCCATGGATGATTCCTTACAGCGAACAAATGAAAATCAGCAGACTGTAACAGCTGTAACAGCCAAACAAATGCTAAACCCAACTGTTTTTGACAATGCAAACATAGAAGAGCTGAAACAAATGCATTTGGAGGAAATATCCAAAACAGAGGTCAAGATCATTGATCTAAAGGATAACTTTCTCCCTGCTGGCCTCACTCCATTAGAAGATATGTTTGATGCAAATGATGTTCCCAAAAAGCCAAAAATGCAGCCCTTAAAAACTGCTATAGAAGAACACAACATTGGGACAGTAGAGAAGCCCAAAATTATCAAACTATCTCAATCCTTGCCACCCGATCAAAAGCCCAAATATGTGGATTTCTTCAAAGAATTCCAAGATGTGTTTGCTTGGAGTTATGAGGACTTGAAGTCCTATGACACCTCAGTGATCCAACACACCATTCCCTTAAAACCAAACCAAAAGCCCTTCAAACAAAAACTAAGGAGAATCAATCCTGTGCTTCTCCCTTTAATTGAGAAGGAAGTAAAGAGAATGTTTGAGGCTGGCATAATAGCACCCATCAGATTTTCTGAATGGGTATCCAATCTTGTTCCCACCAGAAAGAAAACAGGTGAGATTAGACTTTGTGTAGATTTGAGAAACTTAAACCAAGTCTCCCTAAAAGACCACTACCCATTGCCAAAAATGGACCACATCCTACAAAGAGTAGTGGGGTCATCTAGAATCTCTTTGCTAGATGGCTTTTCAGGTTTCAACCAAATACTTGTTCACCCGGATGACCAAGACAAGACAGCCTTTACAACACCGTGGGGAACATTTAAGTATGTGAAGATGCCTTTCGGCCTAAAGAATGCAGGTGCTACCTTTCAAAGGGCAATGGACATTGCCTTTGCCAAGGAAATCCATGATTTCCTGGTTGTCTATCTTGATGACCTCACCCCTTTCTCCAAATCTGATCAAGAGCACCTAAAACATTTGAGACAAGTGTTCCTAACATGTAGGAAATATGGCATTTCCTTGAACCCCAGGAAGTCTTTATTTGGCCTTGAAGAAGGAAAATTACTAGGCCATATCATTTCAAAAGAGGGGATTAGAATTGATCCTGAAAGAATTCAAGCCATCCTTCAAATCCCATATCCAAGAAACATAAAAGAGTTGCAAGCATTCCTTGGAAAGATCAATTTTCTTAGGAGATTTATCCCAAACTTAGCTGAACTAATAAGAATGCTAAGCAACATGTTAAAGAAGGATGCCAAGGTAAAATGGTCTCTTGAAACCAAGCAAGCCTTTGAGAGTATCAAAGCTGCCTTAACCCAAGCCCCTGTCCTCACCAGTCCACAATTTGACAAAGATTTTATCATTTTTTCTTTTGCATCTGATCACACCATAGCTGTTGTCCTTTTACAAAAGGATGATCAAGGAAATGAAAAGCCAATTGCTTTTTTTAGCCAAGCCCTTAGGGATGCCCCTTTGAAGTACTAAATCATGGAGAAGCAGGCTTATGCCCTTGTTAAAGCAATCAAAGATTTCTGAGTTTACATTTATATTCACATGTGATTGCCTATGTCCCAAATGTTGTTGTAAAAGACATATTAACCCAAGAGGGATTAGAAGGAAAAAGAGGCAGGTGGATTGCTAATATCCTTGAGTATGACATTGAGATAAGGCCAACCAAGCTCATAAAGGGACAAGGTTTAGCCAAACTGATGTCCGAAACAAATTTTCAAGCCCTAGACATTAACCAACTGGACAATGAACAGGAGGTGGCGACTCCACAGATCAGTGAAACCTTCTTGCAATCCCCATGGTATGCTGATATATGTTTTATATTGTTAAACCTGTGTGCTCCTCCAGGGTTGTCCAGAACCAAAAAGAGATTTTTAAAGATGAAAACATCAAAGTTTTGTGTCGTAGATGGTGCATTATTTTGGAAAAATCATGAAGGCGTATTGCTTAATTGTTTAACCATGAATGAAACTAACAATGTCATGAAAGAATTCCATGCAGGGGACTGTGGAGGACATCTATACTGGAAGTCCACTACTGATAAAATTTTAAGGGCTGGTTTCTATTGGCCCTTTTTGTTTGCTGATGTAAAGAAGTTTGTTGTTTCATGCCACAAATACCAAATCTTTGAGGGCGAAAGAAAGCTATTGCCCTTGCCCCTTAAGCCCATCTCAACCGAAAAGCCTTTTCAACAATGGGGTCTTGACTTCATTGGAGAAATCCATCCCTCTTCCTCAGGCCAGCACAAATGGATTCTAACAGCCACAGACTATTTCACCAAGTGGATTGAGGCCATCCCATGTAGGCAAGCTAATGACACCACCATTATCCAATTCCTCGAATGCAACATCCTTTCTAGATTTGGCTGCCCTGAGAAGATCATCACTGACAACGCTGCTGCCTTCAAATCCAAAAAGATGATCAATTTTTGCCATAAATTTCATATCACCTTAGGCCACTCTACAGCCTATTACCCTCAAGGTAATGGCTTGGCCGAATCATCCAACAAGAGCCTGATTAATATTATCAAGAAGATCTTAGAAGAAAACAAGAAGAACTGGCATAAAAAGCTCACAAATGCCCTTTGGGCAGACAGACTTTCAACAAAGAGATCCATTGGGATGAGCCCTTATGAGCTAGTGTATGGCATGGAGGCCAAGTTTCCATCTTCTTTGGGCATTTCCATTATGAAGCTATTACAAGAGATTCAGGAAGAACCAAATAATATTCAACGAAGAATAAATCAGACCATTCATCTTCAGCAAACCAGAGAGCAAGTGTATGACAGAGCTCAAATTGTGCAAGAGAGGCTGAAGAAAGCATTTGACAAAAGGACCAAGGCTGAGGATTTCTGCATTGGCGACAAAGTTCTAAGGTGGGACTCACGAAGAGAAGACAAGGGAAAGCATGCAAAATTTGATTTTCTATGGAAAGGCCCATTTGTTATCAGCGTTGTGCAAGGCAATAACACGTATTTTCTCAAATCTATAGATGACAGCACAGTGGAAGACGGCCCTGTAAATGGCCAAATGTTGAAACATTATCGAGATCCCTTTTAAGGGATACAATGCCCCTGTGTATATATTTGTATATTAGTGTTTGTGTATATTTTTTTGTTTTTATAAGCAATCTGATTGCTTGGAACCAAGCAACGAAGTTATGGAGGCAGAGCAAGGTAGTCCTCTATTTTAACGATCAGTCACAGCATCATTCTTAGGAGAACAGCGCAGCAAAGTTTATAAGGCACAGCCCATGCAAATCATCCATTTCAAAGGCTCTGTCTTTGCATTGGTTTCAGCATAAGTGCGCAGCGCAGTTTTGAGTGAAAGGAGCAATAGAACGCAGCACCCAGCTCTCTGTTCTTGTGAAATTGATGTCAAAAATAATTATCCATATTCGACCCCTGTCTTCAAATAAAGTGCAGAAGGATGCTCAAGACCAATTAAGATGTATTTAAAGCACTCGCTATTAAAAAGAGGCAACGCTGTATTGAGCAGCGATTCATGTTTAAAGGAGGCCACATTCAGAGTTCAAGCTTAAATCAGGTGGAAGCCAATTAGAGAAAATGCTCCTTTTTATCCATGTTATGAGACTATTTCAAAGGGCAGTGCTCAGGCAACATTGTACATAACATTAAGCACGCAGAAGGAAGTAGGCGATGCTATATAGTTCACAGTAATTCAGTTGAGGAGAGTGCTGTTCAGATCTCAAAATTCCTGTTTTTTAGCAGCCAACAAAGAATTGTTTTCAGTTCCACAACAACAATAGGAGATCTAGGCAGTCTGACCTACTGTTCTTGGCTTTCACAAGGAAAAGCCATCCCCAAGTGGAGCCACTGTTAGCCTCCTGTTGCAACAGGTATTCATCTTTCATGATCGACATTTTTACATGCCAAATATGTCATACTTTGCATGCTGCAATGTTCCATATTTCCTTAGGAGGCCAAAGAAGAGGCCATGAAAGTGTGCTAGTCTAAATGCCACTGTTGTACTCCAATTTTGATGAGTCATTCCATTTTGAAGAATTTCCAGTTAAGGGAAGGCCAAACAGTTTAATCCTGGCTTCCCTAGGTTTCAATTTCTTGTTGTAGAACATAGAGAATGGATATCTGTCCAAACAGCTTAAGCTTGGCAGATCAGTAGCTAGGTAGAGAAATAAAGGAGCCCAACTGCTTAATCTGGGCCCTTGGAAGATATAAGGGTACATTTAGATAGCAGGGCAGTCAAAAGAAAAGAAGATAATCAGGGTCTGCAAGTCTAAGTGCACCCAAACCAAAAAGAAGAAAAAATGTTAGGTAAGTAAGCTGGGTAAGTAGTTTTTTGAGGTTGCAGAATGAATAAGTGTGATCAATTTTTGTATCTCAAAGTGTTATTTTACTTCAGATCACAAGTGCAAGGGAATTTTCCCTTGGAGCAGCTCAAGCGAGGCATGACTAACTCCCCCTCCTTCTTGTTCCCCAAATCATTCACTGATCTCCCCAAAGAGGTCAAGATCTGCTTTATATCTCTTTAGTTTCATCATTTGTCATAGCATTGCCCAAGTAAAAGATCTGCTTTGCTTAAAGGATGCTTATATTTCTTATAAAGGTCCTGTTTCCCCTTTAAAGCCTAATATTTCTATCCTTAGCGCTTTCTTCACAAAATTCATATTAACTTCTAACTCTATTATATAAATCCCTCCTTATTTTCCCCTTCCCATACTAAAAATATATGGTAAAAATCCCCATTATTTACATATCCCCTCCTCTGGTTGAAATATAACCATAAATATCGCTTGGGAATTACTAAGTTTACTTGAAACTTAGTAAGAACCCTCATTTTTCTCAAAACCCATCTTTCTAAGGTGTTTGGACTCCTTCCAAAACACAAAAACCCCCTTCAAATGCTACCGGACTCCTTCTGATGCATTAAGGACCCTTCCAAAGCTTTAAAAAGCCCTTTTCCGATCACATAAATCATCCTCCGATCGCATTAACCCTCTTCTGATTAAGTGTTTCCTCCTCCGATGAGTTTTCCTCCCCTCCGACGCGATATCGCTGTCGAAGGTCGCAGAGTTCATTCATCAGCCCCCCTTTTATAAACTCCCCGATATGAATTCGCCGATGCGATTTCGCGAGCGGAACTCGCAAGGTTCTGTATCTGTATATATACCCCCCCTCTCATCCGCCGACGCGATATTGCTATCGCACCCAAAAGCAAATCGCATCGCGATCTGCTCATTTCCGCAATATTTCCCATTTTCGCACAGCCGCATGCCTTATCGCTTTGTCCGATATCGGCGATCGCTCCCATCGCCTCGCACATATAAAAGCCATCGCCCCTGTCCCCGCCGATTGCCGATCGCCGATTTAATCCCCGCCGTACTGCCACATCACCCTGCCACGTCACTACCATACTGGGACCCACTGCTGGCGTCATGCTGACGTCATCACTGAAAGAAGGTGCGAAGGGCGAAAATCGCAGCAAAGAGAGCCCGGAATGTAAAACAGAGGCAGTTTTCGATGCGCAATTAGCGTTAAGCTAAGAAAAAATGACCAAAATGGAAGGCTTCATATCGCTCGGCTACCAGCAGGCCTGAAAATTCGCAGTTTTGACAGGATTTCTTCATTTATGTTCGTATTCAAATTGGCCAGTGCCGGTAGCATTCCAGAGGCCACGGAAATCATTTGCAGCAGCCATTTTTTGCCTTGAAAGGGCAGAAAAGGGGCGATTTGACAGTTTCAAGCATATCAGATCGAGAGAAAGTGGCCCGATTCAAGTATTAAAGAGTATCAGAGGAAAGATGAAGCCTCGATTAAATTGAAGAGTATCAGTGAAGCGGCAAAGAGTATCAGATCGAAGCAGGTGAACATTAAAGGCCCCCAAGCAAAGTCAAAGAAAGCGGTGAAACCATTTAAGGCTCTCAGATCACAGTTAATACACATCAAAACCACTCAAGAGCAGGGGATCAAAGCCCAAAGCACAGTTATGGCTAAATGAACAGCACAGAGCCATAAGGACACCATATTAACTCATTTTGATGTAGCTACCTCCAGCGCAGCTCAAATAGACATCTTCTTGCATTAATTTCAGGACAAGATTAGATTAAAGACCTCATTTCCCTTAGATCTGTTTAAGATCTGCTGTAATAGATATTTTTAGATATTTTCCCTATATAAACCACCCTAATTCATTGTTTAATGGGGTTGGTTGGTGGATAATCCTGATTCGGGACTCGCACTGTATGTTTGAGAATTTCTATAATCAAAGACTGCTAAAAAGCTTGGAGGATGGACTGTCTGTTGTGTTATTAATGGCTGAAGAGTGAAATATAGAATTCTTGCGATGCTACATGGCCCAATAAGTGTTTCTTACCTCTTTTTTCAATTCATATATGTTTATATCATATATATATCACCATCTAAGTTACAGAAAGAAAGATTAGCTTAGAATTTGTGTGGTTGCACTCTATGCTCAGTTTCTGTGACTTCTATATGTTTTCTTCTGATTCAGGCATAAATATGAATTCCTCATGGCTCGTATTTGCTTTGTTTCATTCATGTATGACTGTTATTTAGGAATTCTTGACTGCTCCTAGATATAGTTCACTCACCTTCCCTCTGTTAAGCTGAATGAGAGATTCCTAGTTGCCTTTCATTCCTTAGCCTTCATTTCATCCTTTAGCTTGAATGATTGTTTCATGTGTAGCTATCCTACTCTATATTCCTCTTGTGACCAAGAAAACGCACCAGCAACCCAACTCCATGACTCCATGCCCAATGGTTTGAACCTCTCACACGATGCATGCCTCCCTACTTGAAAACATTAATCATCCCACCAAAACTCAAACAAAAACCCAAAGAAGCATATAACTAGCCTAAAATCAACCCAAAAGAAAATTAAAACAGAAAGAGAGAGCCCTCTCTGATTTCTAGTAGGCTAGGACCTGCAGTCCAAAGATTGGTTTGTGGTTACCTCGGTCGTATCCCTTAAGGAGCCAAGGGACAACCTGAGTGATAACAGCAGCAAAACAAGGCTGGCTATTTCTTAAGCACAAGAGTCTCTGGTCGGAGGTTATCACCCACAAATACATTTGGCCCATGCCCATCACTGAATGGATAAGATGTCCCTCCTGGAGCAGGAAGGGCATCTCTGTCATATGGAGAGCAATCCTAAATACTTTTCCCATTATAAAGGATGGACTCATATGGAAAATTGGAAATGGGGCTTCAGTCTGTATTAGGATAGATCCCTGGACCGGAAGTGGGAACACATATCAACTTCCACCTGAGCTAATAAATCATTTAAACAGCAGAGGCATCAGATATATTGAACAGCTTGGTGATCAACAAAACTCTACTTTCCTTTCTCAAGCTTGGCTCTCGGGAGAGAACTGGAACATACCCTTTGAATGGGACAGGACATGGCAAAATTTCCTTCAAGCCCTCACAGAATCACATGTCAGACTAATTAATCAAGAGGATGAACTTATTTGGGGACACTCAAAAAAGGGCCAATACTCCTCTAAACAGGGCTATGACATCATTGTTGCTGGTACAAAACTGGAAAGCTTAAAAAGTTGGTGGAAGCCTCTCTGGAAACTGAAAGCCCCCATGCGCACAAGACTCCTGATGTGGTGCATTCTTGAAAACAAAATTCCCTCCGGAACTTATCTTACAAAGAGGGCTTTCACTAGTCCTACCTGGTGTGTTCTTTGCCATTAGGAGGAGGAAACGACACAACATCTCTTCCTCTCGTGCCCCATTACAATTTCAATATGGACACAAGTTTGTACAACTCTAAACATAAACAAGAGCTGGCATGGAGAAGACTTACTAACCGCTTAGGACTCTTGGTGGGGAGAAGCAGCGGAATCAAAGACAAGAAACTTACCCCTTCTGGTCTCTTGGCATATCTGGCTGAAGCGAAATCTCATAATTTTTCAAGACAAACCAGTAATCTTGAATCTGGTCCCACCGAAAATCTGCTCAGCATATGAGGAATTTCCTACAGAGGAAAATACCAACAAGCCCAGGGTTATAAGACAGGAGCAGATTGACAAGTTAATACCTTGGGCCTATTTTGATGGGCCTACTCAAGCCCATGGAAGTGGGGGTGGCATCATTTTCCATCTCATCGAAACACATTTCTTCTAGATTAGCATGGGATTAGGCCATGGAACAAATAATCATGTTGAATTGATTTCTCTTCGACATCTGATTTACTTTGCTATACATAAACAATGCAGGAAATTACAAATTTATGGGGACTCAAAGAATGTGATTGACTTGTTTGATAACACTGCCACTTGCAATGCTTACTCTCTGAGATCTATTATGGACGAAATTGTTTTTTTTAAACATATTTTGATCAAATTTCTTGCTCTCACATCTACAGGGAGAGAAATGAAAGAGCGAACAAGCTTTCGAAAGAAGAGATGAAACATCCTCTAAGAGATTGGCTTATCATAGAACACACACTAGCAAGAACATATCAGTACTTCCACAGGCCATACATCAATAGGGAAATTCAGAGGGGGAAGAGCCCCTAATTTTATCAGAAATTTTTGCCTACAATTTTTCTTATAATATAGATTGATAAATCGATGTAAATATTTGATATTTACTTAACAGTAATCATCATCTGGATGACATTTTGGTTTCCTCTCTGGAATTGAAACAGCACAGTACACCCCTCGGGGTCTTTTGTAAATATTACAGAACTTTGATTGTGGACTTTGGTCTCAGTATAGCATATGCCCATGGGCATCTACAGCATGTAATTTCACCTATAATGAAATCATGATTTTCTTCTCGGCAGAAAAAAATTTAGTAAATTAAGCTACCTGGTAGTCCCGAAATACTTTGTAATAGACCAATTTTTCCCAATTTCCCTGAAACCCTTTGTCCCCGTCCTTGAATCCACAAGAACCAAGGATGGATGCCCCAATTGCATTAAATGTCATGCCCATTACGACTCCTCACGGGGATTTAGAACACCTTCCACTTGCAGACAAAGATTTCCAGATTAAAGATACCTCTGTCTCAAAATCCCCGTTGAAACTTTTCTGCAAGTACGGAAACCAGTACCTAAACCATCAAGACTACATTGGACTTTGGGAATCAGTTTTACCCAAGTACCAGTTCTCCAGAGTGCATATATTCCCAGAGATTGTACATTACTACCACATGAACCATGATCCTATCGAAAGGGCAGTAAAAACCCCTAACCAATCTATTCTATTTACCATTACTGTCAAATCTATTAATGACATGTTACAGTTACAACCAAGCCCAAGCCTGACTCCTCTTTCCATTAGAGATATGTTGAACAGATACCCTACCCTTTCTTCAATCAGAATTGCTAGATTGTACCAGACCTTCATCAGGGAAGAAAAGTATACCCAAAAGGACTCTCCCCCTTTATTTATGGACTATTCTCTCCAACCTTGGTCAAGACATCATAGATATGATATCTGGTGTGCTAGGCTACACCACTAGTGAATTTGTTGATGAGATCATCATATCCTTCATGTCAATCTACTCTCCTGGCCAACCACCAGCCATCATGTTTGACTATGCTAATTTTATAACTGACAAAATGCATGATCAATTCATGAGGTTAGAAAATGAAAGAGTTTTCAAGTATTCTTCAATTTTATATCATTTATTCTTGTATTACCAAGCTGATAGATTTCCAATTACCCTCCAAAAGCTTGATACCAGAGGTAACCCCAGATCGGTGATCTTCTGGACTTCATTGATCCATCAATTTGATTCTCAATACTCTTATACATATTTAATAGACCTCTTTGTTTACCCTATGACAAACATGCTACTAGGAATCCCTCCACCCAGAATCAGTGTAGACATCAGGAGGGTCCTACAGTTGTCAAAGCAGTAAAAAGTGGGGGATTGGTACTTATACCAAAACCACATTGAGATCCAAATCTATGGATGTGAATTGCCACCTTACAAATTGCCTATATATGTCCCCATGAGATTGTTTGCTCTGGTGTACTACAGGAAAATGATCAATTCAGATGAGGTGCACTTTGTAAAAGCCAAGAAGAAAGCCCAACTCAAGATAAAGGATCAGTTGGGCCCATTTATTTGTAATAGTAGGGAAGAAGGAAAGGAGGCAGATGAAATCCTCCAAAGGTTGAAACTGAAACTGAGTTATTGAAATCCTCCAAAGGTTGAAACTGAAACAGAGTTTTGTATGGAATTATGATTCCTTAGACTTCATTTGTAATGGGAGACAAAACAATAAACTATCTCCCTACATCCACCACAGGATACCTGAAATAGAATAATATGCTAATCAATCTGAATGGGTGGAAGGAACTTTGATAGATCGAGATAGCATAGAGGTTGTTGTTGATAATGTTTTGATAGATTTAGACAGAAGACTTGATGAGGATTCCTTTGTACAGGTGCCAGGAGAGTCTCAATCTCAGAGGCAATCCTAGGGACACAGTGAGCAGATAGCAGAGGCAGGACCATCAGGGCAACCAGAGTCTTCAGATCAAGCAGGACCATCAGGGCAACCAGAGTCTTCAGATCAAGCAAGGCCATCAAAGCAACTAGAAATTTCAGAACAGCCAGAAGAATTTGAACAACCTGAAATTTCAGAGGAACTTGCTCAACCTAAACAAATCATGAGCAATCCTCCTGTTTTGCAGACTCCTCTAAATGAGGAGAGGAACCTTAAGAGAGATAGAGAGGAGGCCATTCCTTCTAGCATGCCTATTGCCCAAACCTATGCCAAAAGGCAGAGGTTGAATCCATATGCAGAGCAAGAATAAACTGAGAAGACAACAAGAACTTCAGGAGCAGAAAGGACAAAAAGTAGGCACACCACTCCTTCAGGAGAGACACAAGAACCTTCCATCTCACATGCTCAAATGTTTGAAAGGCAACAGAGTGTTGAAGTATCCTCTTTCAGGGCTCCTACTGGACAGAGCCTAGATATCAAGGAAAAGTATAAGAAAATCAAGGCAAGGAATGAGAGGTTAAAGGTGCAAAGCTATGCACATTATCTGAATATGGCTCCAACAAACCAAACAAGGCTAATGTCAGCCTTTGATATAAAAGAAGGTAAGATGCAGATGATTTTTCTCAAGCCAACCATACAGCAACCTAAATCAATGGCAAACTACCTAAAAACATATTTTGAAGTATTGACCAAGGATATCCATCCTATTGACCAAATCAAGTTGCATAAACAAACTGGTGAAATGGTATATTCCACTTTGACCAACAAAGCAATTGCAGCCCACCAACTCCAGAATTCACTGAATAATATATCAGCACAATTCCAGTTGGAGAAGGCCTCCTCTCAAGCCAAAGACACCAGAATAAAGTCCTTAGAGGACTTGGTCATAGAATTGGGACATGATCCCAAGGATGTGAAAGTAGCAGAGAAGCTGATAAAGAAGAAAAATGATGACATAGCTGCACTGAAGAAGCAGCTCAAGATTCCTCCTCTTCATCATCCTCAAACAGCTGAAGTGTTGGAAACACAGAAGGAGGAAGAGCTTATGGACCTAGTCCTTAAGTTGAATGACCAATTGAAAGAAACTGAAAAAGAATTGGATAATTTGATACAGTCCAAGCAGAGTGAGCTGGCCACCACTCCTCAAACTGTAATACCTACAGTTTCCACAGCAGTGCCCTCCACCTTGGCATCTGCCTTGGCACCTACACTTCCACCAGTTACAGCATTGCCAGTTACAGGTACTTCAGCAAGTACAAGTACATCAACCAGCACAGAGACACCAACAGAGAAAACTATAGAATTGATCAAGGCCATGGAGGAAATGAGTATCCAGGCCATTGAGCTCAAGAAACTCAGAGAAGAAGTGACAAGTTTAGAAACCAATTGCAAACTTCCACAAATACAGCAAAAAGTAGAAACTCAGAGGAACCAAAGGATGGTAGCGAGAATAAAAGTCCTTGAAAAGGACTTAACATTGCAAGAGCCATTAGGAGACATGAAAGAAATCCTTTGGGCCAACATCATTGATTCCATAAATGATGTTTGGCCTTCTATTTATATTATTTTTGAGCAAATGCTACAGAGGCAATCCATAAGACAGTGGAAGAATTGGGAAATAAACCTGAAGAAGCCAAACAGTTAATCACCTTTTTTAACAGCAAAAATAGATATCAGCTTGATGAAATGGAAATAGAGGACAGAACAACAACAATCATAGAGATCAAAAAGGTTCTCACCAAAAGGAACCTAATGCTCAACCTGGAGAAAATATGTCAGAGCATCCAGACAGATATTGACAACTTTATGCTGAAGTATGGCATCTTAAGAGAAAAAGGACTTCCCAGTCCTATGGTAATAAACGACAAGCTGATGACCCAGGCAGATTACATTGAAAAGTTAAACAAGCTGGCCCAAAGCCAAGCTAGTACTTCAGGGGTGAAATCTTTGCCCACTGGAAAAGTGCTTTATGATGGCCTTGAGAATCTGTTCTACATAGAACATGAAGTCAAGCACTTGTTCACAAGCAAACCGAATTTTTCCAAGTACACAGAAGCTGATGAAATTTACAGGAAAATGATAAGGATGAAATTACCTAACAATGAATGGTGGACAAATTTGACTAATTTACTATAAGTTACTATAGTAAATCTATATGGTAAAACAGGTAAGATAGGATCAAAGCAGCACAGGTAAAAAGTATCAGTAGGTAGAAGATAAAAGTGATTCCAGCACATAACTACAAAGCAAACTGAAAGAGCCAAATCCGAGTTACAACAGCCAGCATAGTCACAATAAAAGGGATAGCTAGAAGACAGTTCTCCATCTGTCTCTATCTTCATGTTGAAGATATTTTTTGTTTCCTAGAATAATTCTCATATGGTTATGAGATATTTTGTATCAATTTTTGTATAAATATTTAACAAATTGAAGTAATTAGTGTGGATTAAATTACATTTCTGTAGACATTTTATTTTTGAGCCAAGGAGCTATTGTACTCAAGACTGGACTTGTTTTAATGGAAATGAAATAAAGCTAAGGACATTTCACTGGATTCTCGTGCACAGTTTGAACAAATGAGTATCATCTTCTCATGTTTAAATATTGTATTCTCTTCATGTTTATGAATATTCATATGTGTTTCTTATTAAATCTGTAAAGCAAACAAGGAATGATATCATCAGAATTAGCTTAAGTGCTCTTTGTTTTAATTGTTTGCTTTCTTTATGTTTTCAACTAAACTGCCTTGGTTTGGGAATTCTTAATTGCTTCCTTACTTTTGTATTTTACCCCCCTTTGGTCCATAGTAAATGATTCTTCATTACCCTTTGCTCCTGATCATCCTTCCTTTCTTCATCTTAATCCCAGTTAAGGATTCTTCATTACCCTTTGCCCTGGTTAGGACTACTTCACCCATTTAAACCCGCAGATTTGCTTTTACTGTGCTATCCTGACCTGTGGACTCTTACCTTAGTGATAAATCAAATCCAGTTAAGCCTTTCTAGATTGAATCGATAGCCCAATGGCCTGAATATTTGTTCTGCCCATCTGTTTCCTTAATTCCACCACCCAATCAAAACAAACAATCATGAAAACTAAGAACTAGCCTAAAATCTTATTCAAAACAAAGTTAAATTATAAAGAGAGAGCCCTCTCTAGACTTAGGTTGGCTAGAACCCGGGTCTAAAATATTAGGTTTGTAGTGTTGAGATTGCAACAAGATGATGGAGCTTAGTGAAAAGAGTCGCCTTCACTAAGTGGGCCCGCAGGCAAATTATGGCACAAGTTCTATTTTTGACCACAGTATGAGTGATCACAGTGTGGGTGACCACAGTGTGAGTGATCAAAGTCTATTTTTAGACTGGCTGTCAAAAATAGAAAAGTCAAATATTATTGTCCCATAATAATATTTGGACTATAAACTTGATCTTATTCTCTTGGAGCACTTTAGGATGAGCTACGAATGTGGTACATGCAGATCCCAGAAGGAAATACGTGGTTACCTATGGGATGACTAATATTTGCATGCAGGACTTCAGTTAGAACTCAAGTGAGTTGAGTTTAGTGGACTGGAGGTGCAGTTGATGGAGTTGTGTTCAGTTTAGCTTTGTTAAACTAGTTGTATTTAGTCTAACTGGCAAATAGACTAGAGATGAGTTGGGTGAATTAGTTATTAATTAATTCACAAGTTATTAACTCATAATGCAACTATAGAATACATCAGTTAACTCAGTTGCATGTCAGTGCATGTTCAGTTCAGCAGGGACAGGTGTTAGAGAATCATATTGCTATCAGTTGTGACTATAGGTGTGCATCAGATCTTGCACAATCAGAGGGATTGAGTATGCCAATGAATTGGCCAATATCAAGAATTGTAGCTTGTGCTCACGTCCAACAGAGCGTGAGTGATTATTTGCAGGTGAAATACGAGTTTGGTAAACCATTCTCATCAGTTCTTGAGCAGGTATTGAGCAGTGGAGGCAGGCAAGCAGTGGAATAGATTTGGAGATCAGATCTGAGTTGTATTGTGTGTAACAGGTGGAGCTGGTACTGGATTGCTTGTGATAAGCATTGTACTTTGTAATGTTACATGGTCTCAATCATTAATATACAGATAGTGTGGGGTTTTTAGCGAGATGCTTTCCCCGGGTTACATACTGTGTTAATGTGTGAATGCTCTTGATGTTTTATTGTTATTGATGCTGCTATATTGATGATCAACGTAGAGGAGCTTATGTATTGTGTATGTATTCCGCAATAGTACATGATCAGGATAATCTTTGTTGAATATGTGTTAAATTATTCAAAATTTCTACATGGTATCAGAGTTGTTGATCATCAGATCTACTATTCAGGAAGTGTTTACATTTTATTTCTTCAGGCAGAGTCTATAATCGGGCCAGGTAGCCTCTGGATTCATCCTTCCTTTGGAAGGTGAGATATCCGGTGAATGCCCATACATTCAATCTCTGTATGAGAAATATTGTGTTCTCACGAATCTTAGATCCGAGGCGATTGAGTTGGTTGAGTTGGTTGCTGGTGGAATTCGAATTTGCAGCAGTGTTTTCTTGGTGACAACACAGCAATGTCTTTCAACGGATTGCGATTGGAGTATGCTCTTGAGGGCAGCTCAAACTATATTACATGGAAGGACAGGATGGAGGCAGTATTGGATGATAACGGGCTGAAGGAGTTCATAGATATGGATATCCCAAAGCCTACTGATGCTGCTGAGGCGGAAGTTTGGCAAAAGAAGACCGCAAAATGTCGAAGGATTTTGTTGGAGGGCGTGAAGGATCACATTGTGTCCAGCCTCCATGGAAAGGCTACTCCATATTTGATGTGGAAATCATTAATAGAATTATTCCAAAGCAAGAGCGATCAGAGGAAGCTGGCGCTCAAAGATAAACTCAGAAACATCAAATGCGAGAAGGGTGACAGTATTCCCCAAGTATCTCACGAAGTTCACTCAGTGTCAAGATGAGCTGGGAAGTGTGGGGGTTACTGTCGATGATGAGGACTTGGTGAGCTTGGCTCTCCTTGGTCTTCTGAAGAGTTGGCATTCCTATCAGGACTCTGTCAATGGTCGGGAGAAATTGTCAGGATGGGAAAGACTATGGTCAGATCTTGTGCAGGAGGAGATCAGGCGGAGTACCAGTGACGGATCTTCGTCTGATGAAGAGAATTGTGCTTTGGCTGCCAAAGCAAAGAAAGGGAAGAGCAAGAAAGATTCTCAGTCTGGTGCGAAAGGTAAGAAGCAGGATATGTCCAAGGTGAAGTGTTTTCACTGTCACCAGCACGGACACTATGCCACTAATTGTCCGCAGAAGAAGAAGAAGAACAAGCAGGGTGCTGGATCTTCAGCAGGAGAGGCTCTAGCCTCACAGTTTGAGCTTGATTTTTCATTGATCGCATGCTTGGTTTCAAGTGTGATGGGATCGGTGTGGTTCTTGGACATTGGTGCGTCTTTTCACATGACGGGAGATAGAGATTTGTTCTCTGATCTGGAGGACAAAGATCTTGGAGTGCACATCGAGATGGGCAATCATGGTAGATACAGTGCGACCGATATTGGTACCATTTCCTTTGAGAGGGAGTCTGGTAAACCCTTCATATTGAAGGAAGTCATGCATGTTCCAGGATTGAAGAAGAATCTCATCTCAGTGGCGATGTTAGAAGACAAGGGGTATGATGTTGTTTTCAGCGAGGGAAAAGCTTTCCTGCGCAGCAAGACAACTAGTGAGACCCGGAAGATAGGGGTTCGAGTGAGGAACCTTTATCAGTTGCATGTAGATGGATGCGCAGCAATGGCGGGCAAGGCAGAAGGATTGGTGAGCCGGGATGATGGCGAGTTGTGGCACAGGAGATTGGGTCACCTTCACCATGGAGCCTTGAAGATACTCCAGCAGATCACTACAGGGCTTCCTAAAGGCACACTTGCGCAGTCAGATCAGTGCAAGGGGTGTACTTTGGGCAAGTTTGTGAAAGCCACCTTTCACGAGAAGGATAGTCGCGCCACGATGATCCTTGAGAGAATTCACACAGACATGTGTGGACCTTTCTTAGTTGCTTCGACAGCAAAACACAGGTATTATGTGATTTTTGTTGATGATTTCTCTCGTAAGTGTTGGATCTTCTTCATGCAGAAGAAGAGCGAGACATATTCAAAGTTCTGTGAATTCAAAGCATTGGTCGAGAAGGAGTCGGGGAAGAAGGTGAAGGCTCTTAGTATCGATAATGGTGGTGAATACATCTCGGACGAGTTCAAGGATTTCTGTAAGGCAGAAGGGATTCGAAGAGAGCTCATAGCTCCCCATAACCCACAGCAGAACGGGGTAGCTGAGCGGAAGAACAGAACGATTGTGGGTGTTGCACGGGAAATGTTGCATGATCAGGGCCTACCCCTTCACTTGTGGGCGGAAGCATGCAATACAGCAGTTTATGTGCAGAACCGTTGTCCTCATAGGATACTTTGCATGAGTACACCCGAGGAGGCTTATTCTGGTAAGAAGCCTGATCTTTCTCATTTGAGGATTTTTGGTGCTAACTTTTACATGCATGTGACGAAGGATGCCAGGAAGAAGTTAGATTCGACCGCAGAGGTTGGGATATTTGTGGGGTACACTGATACGCCCCACAACTATCGTGTGTATTTGCCAGACAGTGGTAAAACTTTTTTTTTTTTTTTTTTAAGTATGGGGGATTTTCGCAGTGCATTATATTAGATATCATTTTTTGGATTCAACTGCGTTAAGTAAGTCATTCAAAGTATGACCATTTCCATGAGAGGTAGTCGTAAAGTGACTAATTTCTCATGATTTTTGAATAGTTCACTTAGCACTCATTGCATCGAGTGATGCTCACAGGGGTGAAGAAGTGGGATTGAAACTAGTGAAATGTGGAGAACGAATCACATAGCATCAATCATCACTTCCGGGGCTTGCACCCGGTAACCAGGACTTCCCAGGAGGTCACCCATCCCAGAACTCCTCTGGCTCAAGCGCGCTTAACTGTGGAGTTTTTCCCCACAATCAAGCCCACTTAACTTGCTACCCCATTTGCAAAACCTTAGCAAGTATTGTGCCTCATGAACCATTCAGGTAGAGATCCCTTTACTCTTTTTGAATTTAAGTATGGGGGATTTTCGCAGTGCATTATATTAGATATCATTTTTGGGATTCAACTGCGTTAAGTAAGTCATTCAAAGTATGACCATTTCCATGAGAGGTAGTCGTAAAGTGACTAATTTCTCATGATTTTTGAATAGTTCACTTAGCACTCATTCCATCGGGTGATGCTCACAGGGGTGAAGAAGTGGGATTGAAACTAGTGAAATGTGGAGAACGAATCACATAGCATCAATCATCACTTCCGGGGCATAAAACTGTCGTGCGACGGGATATAAAATTTCAGGAGGAGAAACCCATGAAGTGTTCGCTTGAAAGGGAGCTACACTTGCATGCAGATGAGGAGCTATTAGTTCCTAAGGATGAGCTTCAGGACATGGATCAACCACAGGACGAGGTTCATGGAGTGGAAGAGACCACTCATGCAGCGCCAACCATCAAAGGGCGAAAGCGCTTGACAGAAGCTAAGCGACTGGCTCAAGATGCAGAGAAAGTTGTAGGACCACCTACAGCCCAGCGCAGGCAGAGACAGTCACCTGATCGGTACACTGGATACATGGCTCTTATGAGCAAGTGTGTTGTGACTGAGCCATCCTCTTTCAAGGAAGCTGTGGAGGATTCCGCATGGGTAGACGCCATGGTGGAAGAGTATGATTCTATTGTCAGAAACAGTGCATGGGAGATTGTTCCTAGACCAGAAGGGAAATCAGTGGTGGGTTCGAGATGGATCTACAAAGTTAAGCAGGCAGCTGACGGGAGTGTGGAGAAGTACAAGGCAAGATTTGTTGCCCGAGGCTTTTCACAGATAGAGGGGATCGATTATGAGGAGACCTTTGCACCTGTCGCAAGGTATTCTTCCATACGGACGATTCTTTCTCTCTCAGCGCAGATGGGATGGCACATTCATCATATGG
The DNA here is from genome assembly GCA_031772625.1 of Pinus tabuliformis. NCBI lineage: Eukaryota > Viridiplantae > Streptophyta > Pinopsida > Pinales > Pinaceae > Pinus > Pinus tabuliformis. The sequence goes on from CM062812.1 coordinate 155,241,360, forward strand.
ATGTGAAGACTGTGTTCCTCAACGGAGTCATTGAGGAGGAGGTGTACATTGAGCAGCCTGAAGGCTTTAAGGTCTTCAGCAACGAGTCGCATGTGTGCAGGCTCAAGAGAGCGTTGTATGGGTTGAAGCAAGCACCATGTGCTTGGTACACACGGATAGATAGCTATTTCACATGACTTGGATTCTCCAAGAGCGAGGCGGATCCTAACCTATACCAAATTGTGGTGGAGGGTAAGTTGCTTATCATTGTACTGTATGTTGATGATTTGATTCTAACGGGTGATGAGGTATTGATACTGTCATGCAAGAAGGATCTTGCTACAAAGTTTGAGATGAAGGATTTGGACCTCCTTCACTATTTCCTAGGATTGGAAATATGGCAGCGCAGTGGTGGATTGTTTGTTTCTCAGGGTAAGTATGCTCGGGAGATATTGGAGAAGTTCAACATGCATGGCTGCAAGCCTGTTGATACTCCTCTTCCTGGAGGTTGGAGGAAGGAGGATGCCACTTCGGGAGAAGAAGTGGATGCCACTGTTTATCGACAGTTGGTGGGGTCGATGATGTATTTGGTCAATACACGACCCGATATATGCTATGCAGTTAACCAGCTTTCACAAGCTATGGTTAAGCCTACCAAGCTCTTCTCGAAGGCAGGCAAGCATGTATTATGCTAATTGAGAGGCACATCGGGATATGGTTTGTGGTACAGACAGGAGGATGAGGTGAAGCTATGTGGCTTCACAGATGCAGATTGGGCAGGGAGCCCAACGGACAGAAAGAGCACATCAGGAGGGGTCCTCAGTATTGGATCGATAGCAGTTTCTTGGTACAGCAGGAAGCAGAGATCCGTGGCACTCAGTTCAGTGGAGGCCGAGTATATGGCAGCAAGTTTGGCTGCATGCGAGGCTATATGGATGAGGAAGATCCTGGTTGGTTTGTTCGGTTCTCATTTGGATCCTACTATGATTTACTGTGATAACCAGAGTTGCATTAAACTCTCGGCTAATCCTGTATTTCATGATAGATCTAGGCATATTGACATCAGGTACCATCATATCAGAGATTGTGTGCAGCGGAGGATCATGTTGCTTTCATACATTCCAACGGAGGATCAGGATGTTGATATTCTGACGAAGGCGCTCACCAGGAGCAAATTCGAGTACCACTGAGGCAGGATAGGGGTTGCTGATAATCCATATCTTGTCGAGAGGGAATGTTGAGATTGCAACAAGGTGATGGAGCTTAGTGAAAAGAGTCGCCTTCACTAAGTGGGCCCGTAGGAAAATTATGGCGCAAGTTCTATTTTTGACCACATTATGAGTGATCACAGTGTGGGTGACTGCGGTATGAGTGATCACAGTGTGGGTGACCACAGTGTGAGTGATCACAGTGTGAGTTATCAAAGTCTATTTTTAGACTGGCTATCAAAAATAGAAAAGTCAAATATTATTGTCTCATAATAATATTTGGACTATAAACTTGATCTTATTCTCTTGGAGCACTTCAGGATGAGTTACGGATGTGGTACATGCAGATCCCAGAAGGAAATACGTGGTTACCTATGGGATGACTAATATTTGCATGCAGGACTTCAGTTAGAACTCAAGTGAGTTGAGTTTAGTGGACTGGAGGTGCAGTTGATGGAGTTGTGTTCAGTTTAGCTTTGTTAAACTGGTTGTATTTAGTCTAACTGGCAAATAGACTAGAGATGAGTTGGGTGAATTAGTTATTAATTAATTCACAAGTTATTAACTCATAATGCAACTATAGAATACATCAGTTAACTCAGTTTCATGTCAGTGCATGTTCAGTTCAGCAGGGACAGGTGTTAGAGAATCATATTGCTATCAGTTGTGACTATAGGTGTGCATCAGATCTTGCACAATCAGAGGGATTGAGTATGCCAATGAATTGGCCAATATCAAGAATTATAGCTTGTGCTCATGTCCAACAGAGGGTGAGTGATTCTTTGCAGGTGAAATACGAGTTTGGTAAACCATTCTCATCAGTTCTTGAGTAGGTATTGAGTAGTGGAGGCAGGAAAGCAGTGGAATAGATTTGGAGATCAGATCTGAGTTGTATTGTGTGTAACAGGTGGAGCTAGTACTGGATTGCTTGTGATAAGCATTGTACTTTGTAATGTTACATGGTCTCAATCATTAATATACAGATAGTGTGGGGTTTTTAGTGAGATGCTTTCCCCGGGTTACATACTGTGTTAATGTGTGAATGCTCTTGATGTTTTATTGTTATTGATGCTGCTATATTGATGATCAACGTAGAGGAGCTTATGTATTGTCTATGTATTCTGCAATAGTACATGATCAGGATAATCTCTGTTGAATATGTGTTAAATTATTCAAAATTTCTACATGTAGTTACCTTGGACTATTCCTTCTTTGATAACTTCTAAGGAAAAAATCTAAGTGAGAACATAGTGGTGACCATATTGGGGACTCAAAACCCTCAGTCTTAATAAACCTTTGAGAAATTCGAATTTTTATTTTTAAGCCTCTTAAAGGGTTATTAGAAGTTATTTCAAAAAGTTCATAAAAACCAAAATAATCATAAAAAGCTCGAAATCTGGCTTCAGGGAGAACTCACTATACCAAGGCCAACCCTGATCCAAATCCTCCCCCTGTATTTGAAAATCCCAACCTTATTCTGAGAATAATCAGAAGGCAAGAAAGTTCAGTAAGCCCTAGACCTATTTTTAGATCCAATTCATGCCCTGTTGAGTGGTTATTCATTGAAGACATCCCTTTTGACAAGTATTTTGACCTATCTCTGTTTAGAACCAAGTCTGATAGTGAACTTGTGGACACAGTCCTAGACCCAGAATTCACAAGAGAACTTGAAGTCCAACAAGCCAACTTGTCAATTGACCAGAACCTTCTGAACTCCCCTCAGTCATCCCTTACCACTGATAGATTCCCTAAGCTCTCTGAAACAGCTTCAACATCTTTTAGCTCACCATCTTTTCCCCACACCTCTGAAGACCATCCCTCATCTCTATTCATACCTTCACTCCCCCATCATCCCATCACTACCCCTCAAATACCCATTACCCCTGTTACCCCAACTCCCCTTGTTCTCCCAAATCCTCCTGTTACCCCAACTCTTGTTCTCAATGCTGTCCAACTTAGAGCTATGGCCCTTAGATATGCCCCTCTTGTGATGCTTGCTCCTCAAGGCGCCTTACCAGCAGATTATCAGAGTAAATTTACCTTATTTGATGGCACTGGAACTCACACAGCACAGCAGCACACAAAGAAAATGACAGATTATTTTGAACTTCATGAGATTGACATAGGAGATGTTCAAATGAGAATCTTTGTCCAAACTCTAGTTGGAGAAGTAAGAACTGTTAGAAAATTATATATTACAGAGCAATGGAACACATAAAATATTGCAGAAATATAAACACAGAAAACGCATAAAACAAGAGAGACACAGATATACGTGGTTCACCCAGTTTGGGCTATGTCCACGGAGAAACAACCAGTCCTTCCTTTTATATTATCCAACAAACTGAAGAGATACAACCTACAGCAGATCCGTTGTAACACCCTCTTCACTCTCAATCTCCTCTCTCTTTCTCACTCAGAATACAGATCTACATAGATGCAATACAATTCCCTCATATATAGTGAGGGGTTGCCTTCTAGGGCAAAAAACCCTAAATTAAACATAACTTCTACGATCAGATCTTCACTTAATCAACGGCCCAGATTGACTAGAAATTACTATACTTTTACAAGGCAATTTTACATCTATTCTTAGCTTCGGGGGCGCTACCCCCGAAACCCCCCACCAGGGGGGGGGGCTCCCCAAAGGTCGCAGCCGCCCCCCCTGGACCCCCCCTGCAGCGAATATTTTACGGGCGACGTTGCCGCCCCATTTCGAACTGGGGTCCAATGCGGTGATACCTTTGAATACAAAAGATAATCTGGCTCCACACCCAACAAGAACATGGTTTAGATCTTTGCCTCCTCAAGGTATAGATAGTTTAGAAGTGCTTTACCAACAATTCTTAAATAGGTGGAAGAAGAAAAAGAAGCCCCTTCAAATTCTTCCTGAATATGAAAACCTTAAAAGGGGACCAAATGATACTGTTCAGGACTTCTGTACTAGGTTTAATAATATATATAATGCAATCCCACTTGACCTTAGGCCTCCACCTAGCTTAGCCCTGATTAAGTTTCCAGACGGATTTGACACAAATATGGCTTTTCAACTTAGAGAAAGGAACCCCCCTACACTTGAAGATATGCAAAGTGTAGCAGTTAGCGTAGAAGCTAATATGTTATCCAAAAGGGCTAGGGTTAGAAACGAGAGAAGAACGTCTCTTAAAGATGAAACTTCACCCTTTGATCAAAAAATGGATGCTTTGCTAAAGGAATGGAAAGTGTTATCACTTAGAACTAAAAACTCTATGCATATAGATGTTTGTCTTAGTCCAATGACAAAGGTCTGTGTCAAGTTGATTTCGTTTTATATTTCTTACTTAGGATTTGGAGTTTTAAAAAGTTTTTGATTCAAACTATACTCGAATCCTATTGGTTCTCCTCCACCATCATTGTTTTATAAGCCATGTCTTGTCTTGTCCTAGTCACCGAGTCTTTTAGTGATTTCGCAGCGTAATCCTATTGGCCAGTTTCGCAGCGCAATTATGGTTTAACAATTTCGTAGCGCGTTATGATTAGGCCGTTTCGCAGCGCATCATTAGAATTTTAAACTAACCGCGCTGCGAAATCGGGGATTCGTGCATGTCGTAGCGAATCTTTCCCAAAATGTCAAGTCTGTTGATGAGTCACCAATTGTGTCCTCTCATGTCAGTTTGTGTACCTCTCGTATCATGTTTGAGCGCTCATTAATCACTACTCCACCAATAGATCTGTTGAAATGCACAGAAATATCATTCCCAATGGATTTTACCGTGCATGGACCTTTATGATAATCGTAAGTGCTGCATGAGTGTCAAGTCTGTCTGATGATGTATTTGAAATTTCAAGCGAGGCTGTTTTCAAGCGAGGCTGTTTTCAAGCGAGGCTGTTTTCAAGCGAGGTTGTTTTCAAGCGAGCCTGATTACAAGCGAGGCCGAGTTAAAAAAGAACTGAACCGCCATTTCAACTGAAGTTGTTGGTCATTGTGTGTGTGAAGATTTCAAAGAGAAAAATGGAGAGAAAAGAACACAGATCCGGTAAATGCCAGAGGACTGAACCTGAAGGTCTAGACATAGCGTTGAGGGATGAAGGCGTGAAGAAAGCATTCAAAGATGCTGGGTGCTGGAACTTTTGTAAAAAGCTGCAAGGAGGACATGCGCAGGTAACCAAAGAATTTGCACTAAACTTCACTGGTTTAAATTCAAAAATAGCTATGTTGGAAGTTCAAGTGTCTCCAGAAGCAATATCTGCTACAACAGAGATCCCAAGAGGACGGCAAGAATGGTTTAAGAATTTTAAGTTTGATATGAATCCATGTAAGGAGTTTTTAAAAGAGGCATATGTGAATGAAGACCTAACAAAAGCAGTGCCCAGAAACTATGTCAAGGAGCATTATGCCCTTCTTCTCACCTGCATTCAAAAATACTTGACCTGTGAAGGAAGATATAATAAGGTCTATTCTTATCATTTCAAACTGCTCTTGCATTTCACTGGGAAAGTTTCCATAGACATTCCTTTTTACTTATTTCGCAATTTGAGTAAAATGTGTGATAAGGTGCAGCTGAGGAAAGAGGACTGTGAAACCTCCTTATTTCATCATGGTTTGATTAAGTTGCTAGTTTTAGATGGCCTCCAGAAGATAGGCAAAGACTGGAATTCGTTCATTTTCATGGCTGGATTCCAAAGCAAAACTGGTTTTACTCCACAACCAGTTAAAGAACAACCAGTCAAAGAACTCACAATAGCTGAGCTCCAAAAAGAGGCCAGAGCTAAAAAACAAACCAAGTCACAGCTAAGAGAACCAGTGAAGCCACTGATCATTAAAGAACAACCTCAGCAATCAACAAAAGAAAAAGCTCAGGATAAGAAGACTGTACCTGAAAAAAGCAGATCTGAAGCAGTCTCAAGGGTAAGGACAAGGAGCCAAATAAATAAAGAAAAAGGTAAAGAAATAGCTGTTGAAGAGAGCCCAGTGTCTAAGGCAAGCCTGAATGATTTATTACAGGCCATTGAGTTTGAGCAAATTGAACCAGTGCATATTGATTTGACACAGTCATCACCAGAAAGTACCAAGAAGTCTAAGGCCTCAAAAAGGCTGAAGTTCGATGAGCCAGGTGAAGAATTCATTTTCAAACCTAGAAGACCTATTACAAGGAAGCAAGTAAAGGAAGCTCTGCCCAGAATAGAGGAGGCCGAGAAATTGCCCAGAACAGAGGAAGCCGAGAAAATTAAGCAAAAAGACACAAGCAGAACAGTCATCATATCTCAAGGAGGTAATATTATAGCTATAAGGAACCAGTTAGAAGCAGCTAAACATGAGATTGCTAAGGTGAAGAATGCCACTAGGGATTCTGCAGTCAGGTATGCAAATTATCGTAAGGCTGTATGGAAAGAAAGTGAAACCCTAGAAAACCAGTTGGATTCAGTAGTTGATGTTTACACATGGACAGTACCAGCAATCAAAGAGGCCAAATTCGTCAGAAAGATAAATATGCACCTAAGAGCTGAGAATAAAGATATGAAGAAGAAAATCAAAGACCTGAAGGCACAGCTAGACCAGTTAGCTGCTAAATGAAGTTTCTTTTCAAAGAAAGGTTTGTTCCAAATTTTGTCAAATTTTGCTTAGTTTTATTTTTTTGAGGACATGTAGATCCTTGCTATATATATCAAAGGTCAAAGGGAGTTTTAGCAATCAAATGTCTGGGCGGTAAATATCTCAGGACAAAGGCAAGTTGTTTAAACAATTCAGCAGTTTCGTAGCGGTGATGGTTTTAACGCATACAAACAGTTTGGTAATATGGGCGGGAATATTCAAAAGGAAACACCTAAAGGATATGTAAGAAACCAAATGAAGCTATCAAAGCCGTTCAGATCGAGACAGGTGTACCTTTAAAAAGGTGGAATATTTTAACTCAAGTTTAAAGTTTCTGTTATAAAGCCACTTTATCACCGTTCATGGGGTATTAAATGAATTGCATACAAGGAATTTTGGCCTGCACACTTTTCCATCGATGAAGCCTCCAACACATCAGGAACATGGTAGTGTCCTATATTTTTGGGATATTAAAGGGCTAGAAGACATGCTGCTGTATATTCGAACAAGTTGTGGAAAATTGGAACCGAAAAGCAAGGGATATCTCCTAACACCACTGAAACAGTTAAAGGGGTCAGCATCCAAGGTCAACATGGAGCATTGATTACCCATCTCAGCCATCTTAGCCAAACTGAAAGAAGACCAGGTGTCAAAGAACGAGGAGGAATCATTATACATGGAAGATAGAGTTAGAGTCATAGTCAAATTAGAACTCTTTAAAACTCCAGTTAAGCACTTTATTGTATTTAATAGTTAGTTGAATAGCAGATAGGTGTCATCAAAAGCAGTTATCGAATTCCCCTCATGCTGGAGGAGGAATCTCGAATTAGGTAGAATAAGAATTCTATATATAGCTAAGACAGTGATGTAATGAGGGTTGGAGATTTTATAAAAACAGAGTACTGTTTTGGCTTATGTAAAGAGACAGAGTTCAGTAATATAATAGAACTGCTTTTCTTCTCAGGATTCATAAAGTGTTTCTATGTTCAAGATGTATGGTTTTACTTTATCCTTGATTTATTTTACAGTTGCATAGATGTGTAATCACTCAGAATTCACTTATGCTGCTATGATTTCCTATACACATTCATGAACTGTGGTTTTATAAGAGTTGTGTTTTGAACATTTAAATGCCACATGCCCTGACTTCTATGTAAAGGTTGTATCATTATTTGCTAAGGTTTTATTGACTCCATAAGCCCAATGGAAACTTGTGTAATGTGTGTCCAACCTTCATATTTGTCACTGTTATTTCACAAGAGTTAGCCCTCTTATTTTTAAATCAAAATCAATAACCTTTTTGAGAGAGCCCTCTCAGGCTAAGGAGGCTAAACCGTTACTTGAAGGAGTTACTTTGAAACAGTTACTTGAAGTCTTCCTGGTCAGCAGCCTTCCAGGTTCTGATTTTGAGATAACAGAAAGGTTAATGGATAGGATAGAATTCATTGAAAGGAAACCTCACTGGGATAACCAACAGGATAATCCAGTAAGGAATCCAAACTTTAGGAAGAACCAGAACCAAAACACTGGTAAAAACGGGCCTGATCAGAACATTAGAAAACCTTTCCAAGAAAATTATGTTGAAACTTCTCACCAAGAAGACCCTGAGATAGACACCCAAATCAACCTAATGCGGTTAGATGATGAAGAAACTGTTTTTCTAACTTAGGATGATCAAGAATTATACATGCTTCAACAATTACATACCCAAACTGGAGAATCTTTCAACTATAAGCAAGGGTATGACTTTGCTATTTTCAAAGTGCATAAACAGTGCAATTTAAGAAGAAAAAAGAACACTGATGTTCCTAATCAAAATAAAAAGGAATTGCCTAACTAGCCTAAGAAAGTAAAAGCTACAAATCAAAATCCTCAAGTTACAAAAACCTTACAAATCCTTTCTAGACCACATCAAAACCCTCCCCATCCCACCATTGAATATGTAACTAACGACCAACCTTCTAATAAGCAACCTTCCACTTCAGTCCCCCTCAAGGGAACAGTGGAACAGCCTCCAGAAATTATATTAGAAAATCCAAATAAAAATACTCTGAACAATGAAAAAGAAGAAAATACTACTCAAAACCTTGGTACTAAAATTTCAAATGTTCAAACAGAGAAAGCCCCTCTACCTTTCAGTTTGGGAGCAGAAGTGGCCAAACTCAAAATCTCAGTGCCTCTGACAGAATTGGTTAAACATGAAACTTACAGGTCTCAAATTAGTAAATCTTTGAACTTCGTTGAAAATGAAGACTCTGTGAATCTATTTGATGATCAACCTGAGTTAATTTTCAGACCTGATGTGAATGGGAAGCCAGTTGAAGGAGGGATACCACCCTTCTACATCAGCCTTAACATCCACGATAAAATCCTACATAATGCCATGCTTGACTCTAGAGCTTCGCACAATCTTATGCCTAAGTCTATAATGGAAAAGCTAAACTTGGATATCACCAGGCCTTACAATGATCTGTTTTCCTTTGATTTAAGCCAAGTTAAGTGTAGGTCTTATAAAAGATTTGTGTGTTTCCCTAGTTCAGTAGCCTACTAAGACCATACTTATGGACATAGTTGTTGATATACCACCTAAGTATGGTATGTTGTTGTCTAGATCTTGGGGTGCCAAACTCCAGGGATCTCTGCAACTTGACATGTCGTATGCTACCATATTAGTGTTTGGACATCCCAAGAAATTGTATAGAGAGACTCTGATGAAGTATGTAGTGAGTACATAGGAGAGGCCTCAAAACTTTCCTATATATTCAGTGCATTTTGATATTGATTCTTTCATACTTTACAATGCTGAAACTAATCAAGAAAACACTTCAAGCAGCATCACAACAGAACCAAAAGAAATTGCAATATTAAAAGAAAATCAAAATGTCCAAATTCAGGATTGAGACACTTGGTCGGGCTCCAAGCATGAACCCTAGTTCCGCCGACTCCATGCCCTCTGCCACAGTTGGGTCTCTGATCGCTCGGGCTGCGCAGGGGCTCGATAGATCCAAGCAAATATTCAGGCCCTGTCTCTCAGATGTACGTACGCAAGATGGCCATGCCTCGAACATTGGCTCAAACCCTAACGATACAGCCTCCATGCCCCCGGCCGTCGGCGGCCCTCTGATTGATCTGGACGAGAAAGGGTTAGAAAGATCTGAGCAAGGATTAAGCAGATGTATCTTAACTGCAGGTGCGAAAGATGGCCACGCCATGAAAGCTGGGGCCGCAGACTTATATGCACCTGCAAATCTCGAGGCCAAGAGTTCAAAGATAGACTGGCCCAGCTCCCCTGCTTCCGCAGCGTGCTTGGGCAGCCCTCTTCAGATTGTCGGCGAAGCGGCTTCACCTCTGACCTTAGCTTTTGGAAAGGAAGGGTTTCTTCGGAACTGTTGTACGCCTCTTTTGCTCCTTAAGCAAACCCAGGAATTGAATATTATTCAAGGCAAATGCCTATCCTCTCCACAGATCTGCAGGGGAAAGAGGCTTTCTGAACCTTCCTCAACATTCCAGGTTCAAATCAAGCTCTTAACGGGCAAAACCATGCTCCATTGGGTTAGCCAGACGGATCAAGTGCAGAATCTCAAGCATGCACTGGACATCAAACTAGGGATCCCCTCTGCAGCTCAGCGGCTTCTCTATGAAGGTAAACATCTTGAGGATCTCTTTCCTATTTCTTTTTATGGCATCAAGAAAGATGCATCTATCATTTTAACCCTTCGTTTAAGAGGAGGAGCCGAGGGAGAACCATCCTCAGCCAATGCTTTTTCATATAAAGATGTCGTCCATGGCAAGAAGACTGAAAAGACAGCTTCTCCAGCTCAGGATGCACCCAAGCCTTTCTTGGTTGACAAAGTGGAAGAGATTCCCTCGGTTGAGATCTCTTACCCAAACCTGGCAGACGATACCCAAAAATTCGCGGAAAGGGCCATCATATGCAGATTCAATGGGCTATGGCCACGCTCAAAGGATCTTCTGGACTGGATCTATGACAAATGGACACGCAGCTGCAAGGTCTACTTTTGCGCAAAGGGATATTTTATAGTGCTGTTCGACAACCTCGAGCACTATGAAGATGCCTTAGAGGAAGGCCCTTGGTTCATGGGAGCGGCAGGCCTCTTCCTAACTCCATGGTTCCCAGACTTTGACCCAGCTTCTGCAGTTATCACAAAAGCCCCTGTTTGGATCAGGCTTCCAAATCTCCCATTACATCTTTGGTGCACAGTAGTATACAGGCAAATAGGCAACGCTTTGGGTAGCTTTATAATGGGAGACTACATGCGGGAAATCCAAGGTCTCTACACTTATGCCAGAATATGTGTAGAGCTAGATCTCAGCAAGGGTTTGCCAGAGCAAATCCATCTCAAGGTCAATGACACGGTTTGGACCCAGTTTCTCGATTACGAAAACACAGCCTTTCGATGCCGCCATTGTCACCTAACAGGGCATCTTCAGACCTCCTGCCCAGCGCTGCCAGCGAGATCGAAAAAGGGAATCTTCGCGAAAACCAAACCCAAGCGGTGGGCTCCCTGTGCACCGCAGCCAGCTAAAAGATCCAGCCCAGCACAAAGATCCAGCCCCCCCCCAGCCCAGAGGAAGGAGAAAGCGATTCAGATTCGGAACAGGTGCCTCAGCCGATGGATCCGCCCATGGACCCTATAGGGCGCACTCAGGACCCAGCTATAGCACAAAAACGCAACCATGAGACCTCCTCTGAATCAGAGAAGGATTACCAGATGGAAGGGAACTCCAATCTTCAAGTTGTCCTAGCCCATTCTCCCCATGATGGCTGGACAAAAGTCAACAAAAAGAAAGGGAAAAAACAATGTGTTGTAGTTTCTGGCCCTAAGGGGTAACCAGGCAGTCTGTGATTTCTTGTCCTTTGATGTGACTTTGAGTTTGAATCTTTCTTCCGGGACCGAGGTTGATGGCTCCATCATTTCCGGTTTGCCGGTTTTTGCTTATCCTGATTGTACTATATTTCACTTAATAGAATTAGTCTTTACCGAGAAAAAAAAAAAATGTCCAAATTCATGAAATTTCAAATAAAAAAGATGACCTAGATACCTTAGTCAAGAAAGATTTCATTCCCCCAGATGAAAATTATGAGCATGAAATCCTATGGCATCTTGAATTTGATGGGTCAGTCAACAAATTAGGTGCAGGAGAAGGTGTATGGATTTACAACTTGGGAAATGATCATTCAGAGGGTCATGCCTACAGATTAAACTTTAAATGTACAAACAACATGGCTGAATATGAAGCACTTCTGTTAGGTCTAAAACTAGTCAAAAGATTAGGAGCCATAAGAGTCTCTATTATGAGAGATTCTGAGTTGGTAATCAAACAAATTAATGTTGTTTATATGACTAGGGATCCTAGGTTAGGATTTTATAGAGGGACAATTGTAGAAATACTAAATGCTTTTTTAGAAACCAAGCTTGTTGTAATCCCAAGAAAACACAACATGCAAGCTCACAGCTTAGCCATGTTTGCTAGTACTTGTAAGTTGCCCTTTCAACCCAACAATCAGTACACTGTGGAGGTTAGGCATAGACCTGCTATTCCTGACAACTTAAAGAACTGGAAAGTATTCGAAAATGATAAACAAATTAACAACTTTTTGACTTTAGATGAGGAGTTTGTAAATAGCAAAATAGACACAAACATAGCATTAGATTTTGATTGCTTTGGTGAAGTAGAAATTAACAAAGTAAAAGATGATCAGATAGATAGGCTTCATCCTACAAAGTTTACAAAAGCAGATATTCGAAACCTAAAACAAATGGAAATTGATGAAGTTATTGATGAAGAAACTGAAGTCATAAACCTTAAAGACAATTTTCTACCCAAAGGATTAACTCCTCTAGAGGACTTATTTGATTCAAACAATATTCCTAAAAAGCCTAAAATGGAACCCTTGAAATGAGACATTGAGGAATGTAATATAGGCTCTGAAGAAGATCCCAAACTGATAAAAATTTCAAGATCATTACCTCCCAATGAAAAAGTGAAGTATATGGAACTATTGAAAGAATTACAAGATGTTTTTGCATGGAATTATGAGGACCTGAAATCCTATGATACTAGCATAATACAGCACACCATTCCATTAAAAGAAAACCAAAAGCCCTTTAGACAGAAGCTTAGAAGAATCAATCCTGTTCTACTTCCTTCTTTTGAAAAGAAGATCAAACGAATGTATGAAGCTAAAATTATTGCACCAATTAAATTCTCAGACTGGGTTTCTAATTTGGTACCTACAAGAAAGAAGACTGGCGAAATTAGACTGTGTGTAGACATTAGGAATTTGAATAAAGTTTCACTTAAGGATAACTATACTCTTCTTAAAATGGATCACATACTATAGAGGGTAGTAGGTTCCACTAGAATCTCACTGCTAGATGGTTTCTCTGGTTATAACCAAATCCTATTCCACCCAGATGATCAGGCAAAGACTGCATTCACTACCCCATGGGGCACTTTCATGTATGTGAAAATGCCATTTGGATTAAAGAATGCAGGGGCCACCTTTCAAAGAGCAATGGACATAGCCTTTGCTAAGGAAATCCATGACTTCCTGGTAATCTACCTAGATGATATCATAGTATTCTCTAAATCAAATCAGCAACACCTGGATCATCTTAGGTAGGTCTTTACTAAGTGTAGGAAGTATGGAATTTCTCTGAATCCTAAAAAATATTTGTTTGGGTTGGAAGAAGGGAAATTACTAGGCCACATTATCTCCAAAGATGGTATCAGGATTGACCCAACAAGAATTGAAGCCATTTTGCAGATACCACATCCCAGGAACATCAAATAACTTCAAGCATTTTTAGGCAAAATAAACTTTTTGAGGAGATTTATCTCTAATTTAGCTGAGTTAATTAGATTATTAAACAACATGTTAAAGAAAGATTCGACTATTAAATGGACTCTAGAGGCTAAAAAGTCATTTGAAGATATAAAGTTGGCCCTGACACAGACACCAGTTCTCATCAGTCCAATGTTTGATAGGGAGTTCATCATATTTTCTTTTGCTTCAGAACACACAATTGCTACAGTCCTCCTGCAGAAAAATGATCAAGGTTTTGAACAGCCAATAGCCTTCTTTAGTAAAGCCCTGAGAGATGCACCTTTAAAGTATAATATAATGGAGAAGTAGGCTTTTGCTCTGGTTAAAGCAATTAAAGATTTCAGAGTTTATATCTTGTACTCTCATATAGTAGCTTATGTTCCCAATGTTGTAGTCAAGGACATTCTAACACAGGATGGACCTGATGGAAAGAGAGGAAAGTGGATAGCTACAATATTAGAGTATGATTTAGAAATTAAACCTACAAAATTGATCAAAGGCTAAATTTTGGCTAAGCTCATGGCTGAATCAAACTATCAGACCCTAGACATAAACTTCATTGCAGAACTGGATAACGAAGAGGAGATGGTGACTCCATAGATCAGCCAAGCCTTTACAGATTCACCATGGTATGCTGACATAATATACATTCTACAAAACCTTCAAGCTCCTCCAGAGCTATCCAGGACTAAAAGTAGGTTCTTAAAGATGAAATCTTTGAAGTTTTGCATAATTGATAATGCTTTATTTTGGAAAAATCATGAAGGCATCTTTCTAAATTGTTTGTTAAAGGAGGAATCTGATAAAATTTTGCAAGAGTTTCATGCAGGTGACTGTGGGGGACATCTCTATTGGAAGACAACAGCTGATAAGATCTTAAGGGCTAGTTTTTACTGGCCCACTCTGTTTGCTGATGTTAAGAAGTTTGTAACCTCATGCCACAAATGTCAAATTTTTGAAGGGAAAATAAAACTACTACCGTTACCTTTGAAACCTATATCTACTGAAACACCATTTCAACAATGGGGTCTTGACTTCATTGGTGAAATTCATCCTCCTTCCTCTGCCCAGCATAGATGGATCTTAACTGCCACAGATTATTTTACAAAGTGGATAGAAGCCATACCCTCAAGACAAGCCACTGATACTGTCATAATAGGTTTTCTTGAGGCCAACATTCTGTCCAGATTCGGTTGTCCCACTAAAATCATCACAAACAATGCTGCAGATTTTATATCAAAGAGGATGATTGATTTTTGCAACAAATATCATATAACCCTTGGTCATTCCACAACCTACTATCCCCAGGGAAATGGACTTGCAGAGTCATCCAATAAGAGCTTAATGAATATTATCAAAAAATTGTTGGAAGACAATAAGAAGACCTGGAATAAGAAACTAGTGAATGCTTTGTGGGCAGACAGGCTGACTACAAAGAAATATATTGGTATCAGTCCCTATCAGCTAGTCTATGGAATGGAGGTTGTCTTCCCATCTTCTTTTGGAACTCCAGCGATGAAATTACTCCAAGAAGCACAGGTTGAGTCAAATGATATTCAAAGGAGGATCAACCAGACAATTCATTTGCAGCAAACCAGGGAGCAAGTATACATCAGGTCCCAAGTTGTGCAGGAGAGAATCAAGAAAGCATTTGACAAAAGGACCAAGGCAAAAGATTTCTATCTAGGAGATAAAGTCTTGAAATGGGACTCAAGAAGGGAGGATAAGGGTAAACATGGGAAGTTTGACTTCCTATGGAAAGGTCCTTACATTATTTATGCTTTGAGATGTAATAATGCTTATTTTTTCAAAGAACTAGATGGTGCAGAAGTAGGAGGAGGACCAGTAAATGGTCGAATGCTTAAGCACTATATAGATCCCAGTCACTAATGTTACCAATCACTTGTACATAATATATCCTTCACAAAGTTTAGTGTGGATTGGATGCTAAATTTTGGAGTTGAAGCCCGAAGAGAAAGCCCTAAGCTTCAAAAGTTTCATTATCAATAAATATCAATAAAGCAGCAAAATAAAAGGAAAAGTTGCAGAGTAAGGTCACAGAAATTCAAAAGGCCATTGATCTACTAGTTCTTGACATTTCACCAGGAAATTCCATCCGCAGCCACTGTTATGTTCCTATACCAATAGATGTCATAATTTTTGAATAGCTGAGGTCAAATCTGTAATATGTACATACCTTTGCTTTCTGTAAATGTTTTCCATATTCAAAAAATCAAAAAAAAAAAAAGTAAACAGGGTATGTCCCAAAAGAAAAATCAAGGGACAAAAAGATTAAAAAAATGTCAAAAAAGATGAAAAAATGAACCCCAATAAAAAAAAAGGGACCAATGAAAGTATGCAAATCTAAATGCCACTGCTATTTATTTTTCTGTATAATAATGATTGTGTGCAACGTGTTATTTATGCCACAATCCATGGTAACCAAATAGTTTAATCTTGGTTATTCCATGTTTTGAATTTCATGTTTATAAATAGAGGATAAAAGTTGACCACACTATTTAATCTTAGCATATAAGTAGATAGGTAGAGGAAATAAAAGGAGCTCAACAGTTTAATCTGAGCCATTGGATGTAATAAGGATAGACTTAGATAGATTTCTATTATAAAAGAAAAGAAAAATGTTTTGATGAGGGTTTTCTAGCTTAAGTGCACCCTAATAAAGAGTAGAAAAAATGGTAGGATGAGTAGATGGTTAAGTAGTTGGATGGTTGCAGAATTATGGTGATTGATTGGATAAAATCATATCATTTACTTTCATCATCAAGTTGCTAAGAATGTGAATGATAAATAAACAATTACAAAGTCAAGTGATTAATTTCCCCATTCATTTTACCTTTAAGTTCACTAATTTCCCATGAGTAAAGGCAAAACTACCTAAAACCTTAAGTTAAAGGGGCTCAGAGCATTTCTCTGACTTCTGGAGGGACCGGACCCTCAGCCCAATAACTTATAGGATCCAAATACTGAAACCCTCTTACCAACATTCACCCCCTCCATAATTTATTCATTTCACCTAAAAAATCCCATTTCCTAAGGTGAAATCACCATTTTCCAAGGGAAAGTAACTGCCCCCATGCAAAACCCCTCTTTTCACAAAAAAAACCCACAAAAAGCATTTAGCCTAAGTTATAATGTGTAGGTGAAAATATGTAAATAAATGTTAAACACATTATACTTAGCGCAAAAACCCACTTTTCCGCTTTCATTTCATATTAACTTTAATTTTCATTATATTTATTTAACTCCCGAAAATAAGACCCTTCCCCATATACTTTATTAAAACCCATATGATAATATCCTGCCCTGAGGTTTGAAATATAAACCTTATTAGTAAATTAATTAAATAGATTAATTAGTTGATCAACGACTAATTAAGAACCATAACCCTTCGCCGAATAAAAAGGTTAATTAATCAACCAGTGATTAATTAATAGCCTGTTCCACCAATCAATTCACCCCCGACGTCATTAAGCCCTCCCTAATCCGCAATTAATATCCTGTCGAGCCCCTCCATTAACTCCCTGATCAAATCATTGCCCCGATCACCGTTGTTTGGTCAATTTAGTGTTGTCTAAATTGCTATCATAAATTGTCAACCCGGGGCTCGTAAGCTGATGAAGTGAAGTGTACAATATATACTTAAGCAGCCTTTCCTAGTTCTTTTTGTCGTTTTTAGTTCATGTTTGACTTATCTTCCTAATGTGATGTGATGGAGTTATAAACAAGTGAGTGAATGTGTGTGTATGTGGCGATTTCTAAATGCTTCTTGAAATTTAAAGGAAAAACTTGAACAATAACTTGGAATGAAATTAAAGCTCTCAAATGAAAGTAAAGCATCAAACAAGAAGACCAATGGCACTAGTCCAATACCTTTACTGCTGATAAGAATGAAAATGACATCTACATTAACTCAATTGAAAGCAAGAACACTACTCTAACTCCTCTAAAGCAATGCAAAAATTAAGTGACAAATCACACTACTTAATTCTCCCTTAACATTCTGCCTTTAGCCAAATTGATCATGTGAAAAAGAGTTAGGAGTGAATTAGTAATATGAGTCTAAAACTAAATAAACCAAGCTGCAATTAAATGATGTTTTGGTCCCATAAAAGTTAGTGAATTATGATAAAAAGAACCATCAAGAGATTAGAAACTTGACAAAACTTGATAAAGTAAACTAGGCAAGGAAACTAACAAAGCAAGGAAACTAGTCAAAGCAAAAGTCAGCAGTTTAGATAAGACAACTTCAAATGCCACTAGTGATAAAAAGAAGGAAAAGCACACTGTCCCGGGCTCCTAACAAAGCTGCAAAAACACACACTGATCAGTCATGAAAAGTACAGAAACGTAAAGCAGCATAATTCAAACTGTACATTAATATACATGTCAAAAGAAATCGAAATTGCAGAAATCAAACTGTACATTAATATACATGGTAAATCAGAAAAGAGAAATGCAGGAAAATAAATCTAAAAGCTACTGTACAATGGTTGTAGCAGACAGGGGCCCTCCATCCACTCAACCAATTAAAAAGATCAGCTACGCAGGTAGGAACAGAACTGTCTTCTTGGTATTAAATCAGCACATAACAAAATACAGTGGGGAGCGTAAACGCTATTTAAAACAGAGTTTTACAAACTGAATAACAACAGCAAAAGACTAACTTCCAAGCTAACTAATCAGCGTGTGCAAACGCTTTATTTATAGCAGGAACACAAACTGTTCTGTGCGTAAACTAAGTAACTAAGAGCTATGCAAAAGACACGTTCAGCAGCACTGTGCACGGATTTAGGAAACGGTCATCATGGATGATAAATTCGTTGTTGGATTCTTGTCCCCTACAGTCTTCGTGGCTAAAGAGGAGGCCAACTGTGAGTTCCGTGCTCTACCTGAACACGCAGAGCCGTGCCACCGTTTGCAACCTTGCCGTTTGACCAGAGTTACTTCCGCGTTGACCAGGGGTGTAGACGACCAGTTTGGTTGAGCTGACAGCACGCGCACCATGTACACAGTCATACAAACTTGCCCATGTGGCTCTTTCCTCTGGAGGACACCTAGAGTATAGCAAACAAGAAAATGGCTGTGGAATCTGGGATCGGCTGCGGAATCAGAGACCGGCTGCAGAAACCCTGTATAAGCTGCGGAATTGCAGCACTTAAACCAAAAATCTAAACCAACAGTCAATCATTAGCACGATTAGCAAATCATGTTAAAAAGTACTATAATGCAATGAATTGAACAAGTTTGATGAAGGAAATGATGACAAAAGAAGGAAATGAGTAGGAAAAGGCTATTGGGAGGATGGGTAAATGAGTGCAGGTTTGAGGCTCAACATACCCCCACTGTGAAGGTGTTGCATGTCCTCATGCAACCAAAACTTTGTCATGATTTTTCAGTCCATATGCTCAGATGCCTCTGCCAAGACATCCAACCTTCTCCTTTTTCTTCTTGCTGCCAAATTTGTTTTTGGTTTTCTAACCAAACACCTAAATTTCAAGTTAATCAAGGCCTTGCTCAATTTCTTGCATTTCCTCTTCAACTTCCTATTCTTTTTCTGCCAAAGACCCAAGTGAAGCATTGTGTTGTCGTGGACAATTTTGTCCACCTTGCTCTGTTCTCTCAATGCTTCATTTTCCTGTTTAATATGGCGATTCAGGACTTCTAGCTCGAATACTTCTTGTTTTAGAGATTGAACCTGTCGATCAAGAGGCAAGATAGTGCTAGGACCGGCAGTTGATTGCTCTAAGGTTTCCAAATAATTGTACACCTTCTGCTGGTCTGGGTCAATGTCAGGTGATCTTCTTGGACTTGGTTCATATTCAAACTCTGTTTGAGGGTCTTGCTGGAATGGGCTTTCTTCACATGGAGGAGTGACCTCAGCACGTGGGGAACTTGATTCAAAATCAAGCTGGGTAGCAACCTTTTCAGGTGTACTTCCTCCCAAGTCAATAAAATGTGGTTGTTTGTCTTCAGTGACCCTCATTTTCCTTTGTAGTCTGCTGCTCCTTCTCACGGCACTAGTGCTCTTTTGCTTTTGCAAGGTACTTTGTTTTTGCTTTTGTTTCTTCTTTGAGAGGGCAGTAGCATGGAGTTGAGCAAGTCTATCAGCTAGTGTTTGGGAGTCTTCTTCCATTGAGGGCTCAGGTGAAGGGTATGACTCTTGCATAATGGCTTTCCCTTTATCCCTCTTTTGTCTTTTAGTTCTGCCTCCCTTTTTCCTTTCTTCTTGAGCAATTTCTTGGGCAGTTTCTTGAACAGTTTCTTCAGCAGTTTCTTGGGCAGTAATTTCTTTCCCTCTTTTCCTACTTTGCTTTGGTATCCTAGGAGAGCTGCTAGAGGCTTCAGCTACCTCTTGAAAATGGTTTCTAACTAGAAACTTCTCCCACGTATCATTTTTAGTTTTCAACTGCTCCTCAATTAAAATTCTAACAAGTCCATGATGAGACAAGTGGGGTTCAATGTTTCCCACGTGTTTCTGAATAGTTTCACTCATCTTATTTAGACTAGCTAACAAGAAATAAGGTAGGTTGATAGCATGGTCATCCATAAAGTGCATCATGATTCTTGCATGGTATACATACATGACACCGAAGCAGCCTTCACATGTTAAAAAATTTTGAACAAGCAACAGTAATGAAGTCCACTCTTCCTTAATGACACGTACAGGGATTCCCTTAGTAAAAATGGAGGTATCCATACCTGGATTCTTGAGCATATTTTTCCACTCTTGATCTTCAACTTTTCTGTTTTTGAACCAGCGTTCTCCTTTTTGAGGCAAATCGGTTGCTGTGGCCAAGGTGCTCTCTGTTATGGTGAACTGCAGGTCTCCTACCTCCACGGTATTTCCATTAAATGACCGGGCAAGTGCCTTTGTCACCTCTTTATTGTACCCTTTAAATTTCTGGATGAACTTCAACCATTTGGCTTTCTGCAGTGCTTCCTTTATCTGTGGGTAACCCTCTAAAAATTTCGAACCCTCCGGTTCTGCTCTTAACAATTTCCCCATTTTCAGCTCTCAGTTTTTCTTGAAGCTCTGACAGTGGGATATGGACGCTTGAGGAGAATGCTCACGGGGAAAACAGAGGAATTACGGTTGTAACAGAGTAACCGTCATGTAATAAACAGTATGGTGCAGAACTTGTGATCGGGGTTTTGATCAGAGAGATGAGGAAAAAGAACAGAGAGAGATTTACAGTAAAAACGAGAGTGTGGAAAACAATACAGCAATGAGTTTATGCATGCGGGAAATGGAGATATGAATAGATGAAGCAACGGCCAAATCCGCAAGCGTCGGGTGGCTACATACATTTGGCTGCGGAAATGATCATATGTAGAGCCGTAGTACACTGGTATACGTCACTGAGGTACGAGTAATTAATGGAAGAGCAGCTCATGTTAAGTTCGAATCAATAGTAATTAGGGGACCGTTAAGAGGGTGATGAGGTGGATTAGGCGTGATCGTGGACGAGGAGTGGACAAGAAGTGGGATAATCTTGTCAATCATTGCATTAAGTGATTCCTACCACGATTTGAAAACCATGCATAAATGGCATTAAACTATTGGTTAAAATTTTGGAATATACCTTCATACGTTTGCATTTGATCCCTTTGTTGATTATGGTGGCTAACTCTTGATTGCTTTTTGGCCTTGTAGGTGCTATGTATCCTTGCTGCTCTTTGATGATGATACCTCTGACTGTAAATTTTCCTTTTTGAAACAGAATTGCTTTGATTGCAGAGACAGAGTGTATGAGCTGCGGAAACTTGGTATGAGCTGCGGAAACTACAACAACACTTTTCTGCCTGCACAAAGATGATTAGAACAAACTTAACTGAATGGAATAGTCCTAAGAGGGACTTTATTGGTGGAAATGAGATGGAATGAATGATCTGGAAGAAAAATGAAGTGGAATGAAGATGATGAGATGGGTGAAATGGCGGATGAGATGGACAAAATGGCGGATGAGATGGAAAGAGAAAGAGAGAGAGATTTTTTTATTTTATTTTTTTGGAAAATATAAAGTGTCAGGTGACCCTGATTTTCACTTTATATTTTCTGCATAAGACCGCCAATCCAAGATTGGTTTTCAGGCTTATACAAAAGACTTTTTTTTTCTCTTTTTTTTTCTTTTTTTTTTTTTTTCAACTGAAAGGAACAAAGACTAGGTTGATGGAGGAGAAGAATTCTTCTCCACCAGCCTCATTGCAGAATCTTCTTGGAACATTTTAACAAATTCCTCCTTTGAGAGTGGCTTGTGGTAGACTTTCAATCGGTGGCCATTCACAATGAGAGGATTCTGAAGCTCATCAATGGTCTTCACTCGAACTGCTCCATTGTTAAAGACTTCATCAATCTCATATGGCCCAAGCCAATGAGTTTGAAATTTTCCTTTGAAGTCCTTAAACGTGGAATCAAACAATAGTGCCCAATCTCCCTTCTGAAACTTTCTTTCTTTGATGTGTCGATCATGCCACTTAGTTCTTTGGTGCTGAACTAGATCGGTCCTTAGAATTGCATCTTGTCTTATTTCATCTAGCTCATTTAGCTGGTCCATTCTGTGCTTTTGGGCTTCTGATAAACTCATCCCCAATTGAACTGCCATCTTGAAGGTCTTGACTTGGAACTCAATGGGGAGCAGGACTTCTTTCCCATAAACAAGTTCATAGGGAGAATGTCCTGTTGTGTTCCTCCATGTAGTTCTATAGGCCCATAAGGCTTCAGGAAGCCTTTCTGCCCAATCTCTTCTGTGAAGATGGACAGTCTTGGTGATGATGCTTTCAAGAACTTTATTTGTAGATTCCACTTGACCATTTGCTTGCGGATGGTATGGAGTAGATGTTCTGTGCTTGATTTTGTATTCCTCCATCAGCTTCTCCATCAATTTAGATGTAAATTGACTTCCCTGATCTGTCACAATTTCTCTTGGGACACCAAAACAAGTGAAAATATCCTCAAAAAGAAATTGAACAACTGAATTTTCAGTGGCAGAAGGCAATGCCTTGGCTTCTACCCACTTAGTAACATAATCAGTGCAAACCAATATATACTGCTTTTGCTTAGATGGTGGATTAATAGGTCCAACGAAATCTAGAGCCCATTTCTCAAAGGGTTCGATGCATACCTGTGGCTGTAGTGGCATTTCATTTGAAGGAGTTGGTCTCCCAACTCTTTGGTAGCTGTCACACCTTCTAACATATTGCTTTGCATCTTTGAAGAGAGAAGGCCAATAATATCCTAAAGAAAGGATTTTATAGGTCGTCCTCTTGTCAGCAAAGTGTCCGCCGCACGGTTCATCATGACATGCCTTAAGGATGTCAAGCATTTCATCTTCCTGAACACATCTTCTGATCATACAATCTGGCCCTGTTTTGAACAATTCATTAGAAATCCAAGAATAATGTGAACTCTCCTGAATGATTTTCCTTTTCTCATTAGGAAATAAGTGTGGAGGTAGCTTCCCTGTAACTAAATAGTTGTCAATATCTGCATACCAAGGAGTTTTGGTAGTTACTGCAAATAAGTATTCATCCGGAAACTTATCCTCTACAGGAGAATCTTCGTTAGTATTTTGGATTCTAGACAAGAAATCAGCTACTGTGTTTTGTTTCCCTGGTCTATCTAACACAGTAATATTGAATTCTTGTAAAAGTAAAATCCATCTTGTAACTCTGCCATTAGTAACAGGTTTGTTCATAAGATATCTAATTGCAGAATGATCAGTATGGACAAAAGTTTCATAACCGGTTATATAATGTCTAAACTTGTTGATTGCATGAACAACGGCTAAGAATTCTTTTTCAGTCACAGTATAATTTAACTCAGTGGGAGTCAAATTTTTACTGGTGTAATAAATGGCATAAGGGACCAAATCCTTTTGTCCCAAGACAGCTCCTAGAGCTGTATCTGAAGCATCAGTAGAAATGTGGAAAGGGAGTTTCCAATTTGGCCCTCTCAAAATGGGTGCTTCAGATATTCTAGTCTTTAAAGTTTCAAATGCAGACTGACATTCAGGATCCCAATTGAATTCACAGTCTTTTGTAAGTAATTTGAAGAGCGGAGATGCTATCTTGGTGAAGTTTTCAATAAATCTTCTATAATATCCAGTAAACCCAAGAAAACTTCTAACATCTTTCTGACAATTTGGAACAGGTAACTTGGAGATGACTTCAACTTTTGATCTATCAACTTTAATTCCATCTCCTGAAATATGATGTCCTAAAACAATTCCTTCAGTAAACATCATAAAACATTTTTCATGACTTAATGAAAGATTTGTTTCTTTGCATATAATTAGGACTTTTTCCAAATTTTCTAATGCTTCTTCAAATGTGTTACCATAAACTGTGAAATCATCCATGTAGACCTCTACACAATCATGAATTAGATCTAAAAAGATTCCTAGTACAGCCCTTTGAAATGTAGCGGGTGCATTGCATAATCCAAAAGGAAGTACTCGGTAAGCAAAAGTTCCCCATGGACAAGTAAATGTGGTTTTGTCCTGATCTTCAGGCGCTACCTGAATTTGATTGTAACCACTAAAACCATCCAAAAATGAGAAATACTTTTTGCCTGCTAAAGTATCTAATACTTGATCAATAAAGGGCAAAGGAAAATGATCCTTCAAGGTTGCTTTGTTCAATTCCCTGTAATCAATGCAAACCCTCCATTTACCATTCTTTTTAGGTACTATAACCAAAGGAGAAACCCATCAGCTATCTGAAATGGGGTAAATGAAGTTTACATTAAGTAACTTTTGGAGCTCTTCTTTCACTATCTCCCTAAGATTTGGATTCATCCTTCTTTGAGGTTGTCTGATTGGTCTACTGTTTTCCTCAATGTAGATGTGATGAATGCAAGTCTTAGGGTCAATACCTTTCATGTCGGTATACTCCCATGCAAATGCAGTGGAATGTCTTTGCAAGACTTTGGTTAGCTCTTCCTGTTGGGATTTTTCCAAGTTTTTGTTAATGTTTAATGTTTTTCCTGGAAATATCTCAATGGCAGAACTACCAAATTCTTCCATAGAGAAAAGAGACATTTGTCTAGATGATAGACACTCTATGTCAGAATCCAACTGAAATTGTGTAGAGTCATATTCTGAAGATGGTTCAAAATTTTCTAATGTGTTCAGAATTTGACTATCTTCACTAATCTCAGAAATGGTAAAGACAGGTTGTATAGTATCTTCATCATCAACCCACTCATTATCTCCTATTTCTGTAATTGCTTTCGCTGGAGGATACAGATTGAACTTCTTTGTTGAATTGCCATCAGAAATATACATATCCCCAGACCTACAACTTATGAAAGCATCAGCTGTGGCTAGCCAAGGTCTTCCTAAAATAAGAGGATGTCCTCCTAGATTTTTCTTGGGAGTTAAAATCATAAAATCAACTAGATATTCCCAAGAGTCTAGGGAGACTGGAATGTCTTCCAATACACCATCAGGTTTAATGATTGATCTATCTGCAAGTTGCAGTAAAGTAGGTGTAAAGAGAAGGTTAGGAAGTTTTAACTGGTCCATGGTCTGTCTACTCATAATGTTGATAGCAGCCCCTAAATCAATCAAAGTATTTGGTATTTCTACCCCATTGATATGTGTTTTGACAATTGGACTACCGGGATCTACATATTTCTGCATGGTAATCTTTCCCATCATGATATCTGCAATTTTTCCTACCAGGTGGATCCTTCTGGTATCTCTTGGTTTCCTTCCTGGTCTTTTAAGGCTCAACTCCTTTATTGTTTTTGCTAGAATGGGAATCTCTTTAATGGCTTGTAACAAGGGAATCTTGATACAAACATTCTTCAATTCATCTAGAAAATTATAGTCAGGCAACCAAATTTTTTTTTCCACTCCTTTGTCAATTTGTAACCTTTCAGGAAAAGGAGGTGTGGCCAAAGATATAGGTTGTTCAACTATGGGAGTTGTGGGGGTTGATTCTTTTTCTTTTTCTTTTTGAGTGTTTGGGTTTTGAAGGGATGCTTCAGAACCCTTATTAGCTTTAAGAGATTCTTCCTCAGAAATGCTTGGCTGTTGAACATTTATAGAAGGTTGATCTAGGATTCTACCTGATCTGAGTTGTACTTCATTGAGAGGAACAATCATATAGGTAGGGAATGGTTGACCTTCCATCATGTAAGCATTTTGAGGGTTCCTATTATTGGGGTTTGGCAATGGCTGAGAAGGAAGTTGATTTGACTTCTGTTGGGATGGAAGCAAGAGTTGAGAATTTTGATTTTGTGGAGAAGGTTGTTGTTGTTGAGGGAATGGCAATGATAGTTGTGGACTTTGATTTGGAAGTTGTGGAGCTTGCTGGTTTTGAAAAGATGGAGGATATTGATAGAATTGAGCAAATCTCCCATAAGGATTTTGCATGCTTTGCATCCATGATTGAAAAGGATTTTGAGGTTGAGGCCAAGGTTGTTGCCAAGGATTCCAATTTGGTTGGGGTTGAAAATTCATAGAGTTGTTAAACCCTTGATTTTGTTGCCCCTGCCAAGGTCTCCTTACAAAAAAACAGAGAGATTCAAGTGTATTTGGATCTTCTTGAAAGACTGCTTTGAGCCCAGGGATTGAAGGACAATCCTTGGTCTCATGGTTTTCTGAGCAAATTACACATGTTTCCACAACTTGTGCTTCCAAGGGACATTCCCTTAAAGCATGTTTCTTCCTACATTTCGGGCAAAAGATGGCCAAGGCCTCGGCTTCTGCTTTCTGTTTATTGTGGATCTTAAGGGTGTCTAATTGTTCACTAAGACTCCCTAAGATGTCAGTTTTGAATTCATCAAGCATATTGCCGATCTCAGCCCTACTTACTGATCCAGTTGCAGATTTATTTGCTCTAAGGAGAGAAGGATCTCTAGGCCCTTTTTGAGTTTTTGATTTGCCCCTTGAGAGATGGATACATAGATCTGCTATATCATTGAGTGAAAGTTGAAATATATCTCCTTTCCCCATCATGTTCAGAATGTCTATCCATTCATCTCTAATGGCTTTTAATAGGAGGGCTTTCAAGGTCTCCTCATCCAAGTTACTCATTTTTGCTCTTTTCAGGTTATATTGAAATCTTTCTAGTAAATCCTCTAAGTTCTCATCTTCTCTTTGTACCATTTTAAATACCTCATCCTTGTGATTGGTAGGCATACAATAGTCCAGGTACCTATCCAAAAATGTCTGTTTCATATCATTCCAAGACCTAATGGATTGAGTGAGTAACCCCATGAACCATTTCAAAGCTTGTCCTTTCAATGTTGAAGGGAACAATTTGAGTTTTTGAGAGTCATCCAGATAGTCATAAGTTCGACACACAACTTCAAACTCGAATAGAAATGTTTCAGGGTCCTCATTTCTTAACCCATGGAAGTTTGGGAGGACAGATGGTGATATGTTTTTCATAGTGGCTCGGGAATCCTCATCAACGATAGGAAATCCAAATGAGTTATCCCCATCTCTATTTCCTCCAATGTGACCTCTACCTCCTCCATTGTTTCCTCCTCCTCCTCCTCTACCTCTACCTCTACCACCTCCTTCCTCTGTCATAATGGCTTCCCTAGAGACTTCAGAGTCTTCTGGTTCTTCTACAAAGGGTGAATGAGAAGGAATTTCTCCCTCTTCTTCAGATGATTCTACTTCTTCAATTACAATTGGTCTTTCTGTAGAAGGAAGGAAAGGATCTATTTCTGATTCAAATTCAATAGAAGGTGTGGGAGAGTCAATTCTTGCCTCTTGAATTCCAGGAATCCTAGGGCTAGGAGTGTCAGTTGGAGATGAGGGAGGTGTCTCTTGTCTATTCCTTGAAGTAGATGGACTTGTAAAAATCGAACTCTTGGCTCTAGCTAAAAACCTTCCCCTAGAATCTCTAGCTCTATGCATGTCATTTTTTGTTTATTTTTCTTCAAGTCAGGCTAATAATTCTCTTTCTGATCTTCCAGGTCACTCTAGGTGCAAGAATAGAGCATACTTAAGAAACTATTAAACCAATAACTTTCTCTTTTCTGATCCTCCAGATCACTCTAGGTGCAAGAGGAGAGCATACTTTGAGAGGTTATCGATTTCCCTTTCTTGAAATTTTCTTAATAATTTTTTTTTAGAAATTGGCTACCTAATTTCACTTCCCCGGCAACGGCGCCAAAATGTTTGGTCAATTTAGTGTTGTCTAAATTGCTATCATAAATTGTCAACCCGGGGCTCGTAAGCTGATGAAGTGAAGTGTACAATATATACTTAAGCAGCCTTTCCTAGTTCTTTTTGTTGTTTTTAGTTCATGTTTGACTTATCTTCCTAATGTGATGTGATGGAGTTATAAACAAGTGAGTGAATGTGTGTGTATGTGGCAATTTCTAAATGCTTCTTGAGATTTAAAGGAAAAACTTGAACAATAACTTGGAATGAAATCAAAGCTCTCAAATGAAAGTAAAGCATCAAACAAGAAGACCAATGGCACTAGTCCAATACCTCTACTGCTGATAAGAATGAAAATGACATCTACATTAACTCAATTGAAAGCAAGAACACTACTCTAACTCCTCTAAAGCAATGCAAAAATTAAGTGACAAATCACACTACTTAATTCTCCCTTAACATTCTGCCTTTAGCCAAATTGATCATGTGAAAAAGAGTTAGGAGTGAATTAGTAATATGAGTCTAAAACTAAATAAACCAAGCTGCAATTAAATGATTTTTTGGTCCCATAAAAGTTAGTGAATTATGATAAAAAGAACCATCAAGAGATTAGCAACTTGACAAAACTTGATAAAGTAAACTAGGCAAGGAAACTAACTAAGCAAGGAAACTAGTCAAAGCAAAAGTCAGCAGTTTAGATAAGACAACTTCAAATGCCACTAGTGATAAAAAGAAGGAAAAGCACACTGTCCCGGGCTCCTAACAAAGCTGCAAAAACACACACTGATCCGTCATGAAAAGTATAGAAACGTAAAGCAGCATAATTCAAACTGTACATTAATATACATGTCAAAAGAAATCGAAATTGCAGAAATCAAACTGTACATTAATATACATGGTAAATCAGAAAAGAGAAATGCAGGAAAATAAATCTAAAAGCTACTGTACAATGGTTGTAGCAGACAGGGGCCCTCCATCCACTCAACCAATTAAGAAGATCAGCTACGCAGGTAGGAACAGAACTGTCTTCTTGGTATTAAATCAGCACATAACAAAATACAGTGGGGAGCGTAAACGCTATTTAAAACAGAGTTTTACAAACTGAATAACAACAGCAAAAGACTAACTTCCAAGCTAACTAATCAGCGTGTGCAAACGCTTTATTTATAGCAGGAACACAAACTGTTCTGTGCGTAAACTAAGCTAACTAAGAGCTATGCAAAAGACACGTTCAGCAGCACCGTGCACGGATTTAGGAAACGGTCATCGTGGATGATAAATCCGCTGTTGGATTCTTGTCCCCTGCAGTCTTCGTGGCTAAAGAGGAGGCCAACTGTGAGTTTCGTGCTCCACCTGAACACGCAGAGCCGTGCCACCGTTTGCAACCTTGCCGTTTGACCAGAGTTACTTCCGCGTTGACCAGGGGTGTAGACGGCCAGTTTGGTTGAGCTGACAGCACATGCACCATGTACACAGTCATACAAACTTGCCCATGTGGCTCTTTCCTTTGGAGGACACCTGGAGTATAGCAAACAAGAAAATGGCTACGGAATCTGGGATCGGCTGCGGAATCAGAGACCGGCTGCGGAAACCCTGTATAAGTTGCGGAATTGCAGCACTTAAACCAAAAATCTAAACCAACAGTCAATCATTAGCACGATTAGCAAATCATGTTAAAAAGTACTATAATGCAATGAATTGAACAAGTTTGATGAAGGAAATGATGACAAAAGAAGGAAATGAGTAGGAAAAGGCTATTGGGAGGATGGGTAAATGAGTGCAGGTTTGAGGCTCAACAACCGTACGATCTGACCACTTTAGATCCAACGGATGATGCTCATATCGAACAGCCTCCAAAGGTCGACCTTTACCCACCTGATGTGAGCGGTTTCACTATTCAACCTGCCGCTACGTGGCGCTCGATGAATGGCATTGGGCGGCCTCCCCCCAAAACCACTTATCCCGAAAAGCGATGCGATGGATTCCGCTTACCACCTCCACTACATGCCAAAATGTCACATCCCCTTATTGGCGCCAACTGTCGTTTTCCCAATGTACCTGCCAATATCATTGACTTTACACATAAAACCAAAAAACTCATTGTTTTTTCGTTTTTTATCGTGAAAAGAACATTTTGACTTCCATGCAAAGCACCAAGTACATTCAACTGTCAACCTGCTGCCAACCGTCAACTTTTCGAAGCCGTTGAAACTCCAGACTACCTTGCAGACCCATGCGCTTCCTGCAAACAGTGCATAGCACCATTACTCCGTTTAAACAACCGAAACCAGGTATTTACCCCATTTCCACTGAGAAACCCTGTTTTCTTGTCGAACCTGAGCTAAATTGCTTTAAATACTAAGTAATTTAGTAAATTAAGCTACCTGATAGTCCCGAAATACTTTGTAATAGACCAATTTTTCCCAATTTCCCTGAAACCCTTTGCCCCCGTCCTTGAATCCATAGAACCAAGGATGGACACCCCAATTGCACTAAATATCATGCCCATTATGACTCCTCACAGGGATTTAGACCACCTTCCACTTGCAGACAAAGATTTCCAAATTAAAGATACCTTTGTCTCAAAATCCCCTTTGAAACTTTTCTGCAAGTACAGAGACCAGTACCTAAACCATGAAGACTACATTGGACTTTGGGAATCAGGTTTACCCAAGTACCAGTTCCCTAGAGTGCATATATTCCCAGAGATTGTACATTACTGCCACATGAACTATGATCCTATCCAAAGGGTAGTAAGAACCCCTAACCAATCTGTTCTATTTACCATTACTACCGAATCTATTAATGAAATGTTACAATTACAACCAAGCCCAAGCCTGACTCCTCTTCCCATTAGAGATACGCTGAACAGATACCCTACCCTTTCTTCAATCAGACTTGCTAGATTGTACCAGACCTTCATCAGGGAAGAAAAGTGTACCCCAAAGGACTCTCCCCCTTTATTTATGGACTATTCTCTCCAACCTTGGTCGAGACATCATAGACATGATATCCGGTGTGCTAGGCTACACCACTAGTGAATTTTTTGATGAGATCATCATATCCTTCATGTCAATCTACTCTCCTGGCCAACCACCAGCCATCATGTTTAACTATGCTAAGTTTATAGCTGACAAAATGCATGATCAATTCATGAGGTTGGAAAATGAAAGAGTTTTCAAGTATTCTTCAGTTTTATATCATTTATTATTGTATTACCAAGCTGATAGATTTCCAATTGCCCTCCAAAAGCTTGATACCAAAGGTAACCCCATATCAGTGATCTTCTAGACTTCAATGATCCATCAATTTGATTCTCAATACTCTTATACAGATTTCATAGACCTCTTTGTTTACCCTATGACAACCATGCTACTAGGAAGCCCTCCACCCAGAATCAGTGTAGACATCAGGAGGGTCCTACAATTGTCAAAGCAGTACAAAGTGGGGGATTGGTACTTATACCAAAACCACACTGAGATCCAAATCTATGGATGTGAGTTTCCCCCTTACAAATTTCCTAGATACCTCCCCATGATATTGTTTGCTCTAGAGTACTACAGGCAAATGATCAATTCAGATGAGGTGCACTTTGTAAAAGCCAAGAAGAAAACCCACTCAGGATAAAGGATCAGTCGGGCCCATTTATTTGTAATAGTAGGGAAGCAGGAAAGGAGGCAGATGAAATCCTCCAAAGGTCAAAACTGAAACAGAGTTTTGTATGGAGTTATGATCCCTTAGAATTCATTTGTAATAGGAGACAAAAGAATAAACTATCTCCCTACATCCACCACAGGATCCCTGAAATAAAATAATATGCTAATCAATCTAATGGGTGGAAGGCACTTTGATAGATCGAGATAGCACAGAGGTTGTTGTTGATAATGTTTTGATAGATTTAGATAGAAGACTTGATGAGGATTCCTTTGTACAGGTGCCAGGAGAGTCTCAATCTCAAAGGCAATCCCAGGGACACAGTGAGAAGACAGCATAGGCAGGACCATCAGGGCAACCAGAGTCTTTAGATCAAGCAGGACCATCAAGGCAAACAAAGTCTCAAGCAGGGCCATCAAAGCAACTAGAAATTTCAGAACAGCCAGAAGAATCTGAACAGCCTGAAATTTCAGAGGAACATGCTCAACCTGAACAAATCATGAGCAATCCTCCTGTTTTGCATACTCCTCTAAATGAGAGGAACCTTAAGAGAGATAGAGAGGAGGCCACTCCTTCCAGCAAGACTGTTGCCCAAACCTATGCCAAAAGGCAGAGGTTGAATCCATATGAAGAGCAAGAATACACTGAGGAGGCAGCAGGAACTTCAGGAGCAGAGAGGACAAAAAGTAGGCACACCACTCCTTCAGGAGGGACACAAGAACCTTCCACCTCACATGCTCAAATGTTGGAAAGGCAACAGAGTGTGGAAGTATCCTCCTTTAGGGCTCCTACTGGACAGAGCCTAGATATCAAGGAAAAGTATAAGGAAATCAAGGCAAGGTATGAGAGGTTAAAGGTGCAAAGCTATGCACATTATCTGAAGATGGCTCCAACAAACCAAACAAGGCTAATTTCAGCCTTTGATATAAAAGAAGGTAAGATGCAGATGAGTTTTCTCAAGCCAACCATACAGCAACCTAAATCAATGGCAGACTACCTAAAAACAGATTTTGAAGTATTGGCCAAGGATATCCATCCTATTGACCAAATCGAGTTGCATAAACAAACTAGTGAAATGGTCTATTCCACTTTGACCAACAAAGCAATTGCAGCCCACCAACTCTAGAATTCGCTGAATAATATATCATCACAATTCCAATTGGAGAAGGCCTCCTCTCAAGCCAAAGACACCAGAATAAAGTCCTTAGAGGACTTGGTCATAGAACTGGGACATGATCCCAAGGATGTGAAAGCAACAGAGAAGCTGATAAAGAAGAAAAATGATGACATAGTTGCACTGAAAAAGCAGCTCAAGATTCCTCCTCTTCATCATCCTCAAACAGCTGAAGTGTTGGAAACACAGAAGGAGGAAGAGCTTATGGACCTAGTCCTTAAGTTGAATGACCAATTGAAAGAAACTAAAAAAAAAATGGATAATTTGATACAGTCCAAGCAGAGTGAGCTGGCCACCACTCCTCAAACTGTAATACCTATAGTTTCCACAGCAGTGCCCTGCACCTTGGTATCTGCCTTGGCACCTACACTTCCACCAGTTACAGCATTACCAGTTACAGGTACTTCAGCGGGGACAAGTACATCAACCAACACAGAGACACCAACAAAGAAAACTGCAGAATTGATCAAGGCCATGGAGGAAATGAGTATCCAAGCCACTGAGCTCAAGAAACTCAAAGAAGAAGTGACAAGTTTAGAAACCAATTGCAAACTTGCACAAATACAGCAAAAAGAAGAAACTCAGAGGAACCAAAGGATGGTAGAGAGAATAAAAGTCCTTGAAAAGGACTTAACATTGCAAGAGCCATTAGGAGACATGAAAGAAATCCTTTGGGCCAACATCATTGATTCCATCAATGATGTTTGGCCTTCTATTCAGATTATTTTTTAGCAAACAGAATTAGTCAAAATGGCTACAGAGGCAATCCACAAGACAGTGGAAGAATTGGGAAATAAACCTGAAGAAGCCAATCAGTTGATCACCTTTTTGAACAGCAAAAACAAAGATGAAATGGAAATAGAGGACAAAACAACAACAATCATAGAGATCAAAAAGGTTCTCACCAAAAGGAACCTAATGCTCAACCTGGAGAAAAGATGTCAAAGCATCCAGACAGATATTGACAACTTTATGCTGAAGTATGGCATCTTAAGAGAAAAAGGACTTCCCAATCCTATGGCAATAAACAAAAAGCTGATGAACCAGGTAGATTACATTGAAAAGTTAAACAAGCTGGCCCAAAGTCAAGCTAGTACTTCAGGGGTGAAATCTTTGCCCACTAGAAAAGTGCTTTATGATGGCCTTGAGAATCTGTTCTACATAGAACATGAAGTCAAGCACTTATTTACAAGCAAACCGAATTTTGCCAAGTACATAGAAGTTGATGAAATTTACAAGAAAATGATAAGGATGAAATTACCTGACAGTGAATGGTGGACAAATTTGACTGATTTACTATAAGTTACTGTAGTAAATCTATATGGTAAAACATAACTGCCAAGTAAAACAGGTAAGACAGGATCAAAGCAACACAGGTAAAGAGTATCAGTAGGTAGAAGATAAAAGTGATTCCAACACATAACTACAAAGCAAATTGAAAGAGCCAAATCCAAGTTACAACAGCCAGCACAATCACAATAAAAGGGACAACTAGAAGATAGTGCTCCATCTGTCTCTATCTTCGTGTTGAAGATATTTTTTGTTTCCTAGAATAATTCTCATATGGTTATGAGATATTTTGTATCAATTTTTGTATAAATATTTCACAAATTGAAGTAATTAGTGTGGATTAAATTACATTTCTGTAGACATTTTATTTTTGAGCCAAGGAGCTATTGTACTCAAGACTGAACTGGTTTTACTGGAAATGAAATAAAGCTAAGGACATTTCACTGGATTCTCGTGCACAGTTGGAACAAATAAGTATCATCTTCTCATGTTTAAATATTGTATTCTCTTCATGTTTATGAATATTCATATGTGTTTCTTATTAAATCTGTAAAGCAAACAAGGAATGATATCATCAGAATTAGCTTAAGTGCTCTCTGTTTTAATTGTTTTCTTTCTTTATGTTTTCAACTAAACTGCCTTGGTCTGGGAATTATTAATTGCTCCCTTACTTCCATAGCTTACCCCCCTTTGGTCCATAGTAAAGGATTCTTCATTTCCCTTTGCTCCTGATCATCCTTCCTTTCTTCATCTTAATCCCAGTTAAGGATTCTTCATTGCCCTTTGCCCTGGTTAGGACTACTTCACCCATTTAAACCTGCAGATTTGCTTTTGTTGTGCTATCCTGCCCTGTGGACTCTTACCTTAGTGATAGATCAAATCCAATTAAGCCTTTCTAGATTGACTCCATAGCCCAATGGCCTGAATATTTGTTTTGCCCATCTGTTTCCTTAATTCCACCACCCAATCAAAACAAACAATCATGAACACTAAGAACTAGCCTAAAATCTTATTCAAAACAAAGTTAAATTATAAAGAGAGAGCCCTCTCTGGACTTAGGTTGGCTAGAACCTGAGTCTAAAAGATTAGGTTTGTGGTTACCTCAGACTATTCCTTCTTTGATAACTTCTAAGGAAAAAATCTTAGTGATAACAGATAGTAAAACTATGGCCAACTGGAGAGTTATTAATTTCAACTGTAGTTCCTTTGTATAGTATATGAAACTCAAAAATCTCATACCTGATACCCCCTTCTTCCATTTTTTGGTGTAGAGTTGATAATGTTCCTAATGGGCTTCTGCAGTCAAGATCATCTTTTCTGGGAGTATATGAAACCATCAAAAGATTCATCCACCTTCTCTAATGCCTGAAAGGAGACATGATATCTTCACAATACATAATAATAGAAATTCTTTCAAATGTTCTGGCATACTGGTGTATTCCATAATACTCTATCCAAGTGATGCTTGGATCAAAAATGTCGACAATTCTGGAATAAGGAGCTCGAGCTTGGCCGAAATAAACATGATGGTTATTTATGAGATTCCATTTAATATTATAACTATATCTTCCTTCTAATGAATTGAACCATTTTTCTAATATTATCTTTTGGATCTCAATTAGAAAAGATTTGATGATTTGGGTGAGACATTCCCAACAATATGTGTAATGACACAAGGAGCATAAATTAACAACAATTTTTTCTCTGGATGAAGAGATTTCACCAATCTCAAACTTTCTCAACTCAAGAGGGTTATTAGAGTTTTCTCCTTCTCTGGTGAGCAAGTCTGCTAAATAATTCTCTTTTCTAGCCTTGTAGACAATGTCAAAATCAAAGCCTTCCAACCATAATGCTCATCTGAGAATTCTGGAGTTGCCTTGTTCAAGTAATCTTTTATTACTCAACATCCCTTTCATGTGCTTTAGATCAATCTTGAAAATCAAATGAACGCTTTGAAGGAAGAGTCTAAAACGTTTTATGCCCTTTTTGACTGCAAGAATTTCTTTATGTGAGGAAGGGTATTTGAGCTGAGGATCTGAAAATGTACCTTATGCATAAGCGCAAACTTCCTCTTTTATGGGATGTTTTTGTAGAAGTATTGCAGCCCAACATGTGTTAGAAGCATCTGTCTCAAGAATAAATGGAAGATCTTGTTGGGGTAGAGATAGCAGCAGCAACTATTGTTTTTTTGCTTAACTATTTGGACAGATGTAGTCATTGCAGAGGTCCATGAAGCTCATGATTTGAGACATTGTTGTAGAACTCTAGTTTCACGAGCTTGTTCGGCATAAAGTTGTCAGATGTAATTTAGTGCACCTCAAAATCTTTGCATTGTCTGGATATCTGGTAGTTGGTCAGGAAAATTTAAGAGAACAAACAACATGTGAGGTTGGAGTTCAATCTTGCCTTGTGCAATTATCAGACCAAGATAATCAATATTTGTTTGTTCGGTAATGAACTTATCAAGAGAACTGGACAAAACTAAACCATGCTTATATACAAACTGGTAGAATGTTTCTAAATGTCGTCTGTGTTGCTGAATATCTCTACTAAAAATCAACAAGTCATCTATGTACACAATGACAAATGGTAAATCCCAAAAAATATCTTCCATCCTTTTCTGGAATTCGGATGGGACATTATTCAACCCAAAAGGCATCACTGTCCACTGGTATTGTCCCCTTGGTACCACAAAGGATGTTTTAAACCTATCTTCTGGAGAAATGCCAATCTGCCAAAATCCACTTTTCGGATCAAACTTACTGAAGATATAAGCTTTAGAAATCTTAGAGAGAAGGATCTCCTTGTTTGGCAAGGGGTATCTAATTGGGAGTAATGCATCATTTAGACTTTATAATTGATTACCAACCTATGCTTACCCGTTTTTTTCTCTAAATGTTTATTCACATAGAACGCAAGACATGCCCATGGGCATTTGCAGGGCTCAATGAGCTTTCTCTCAAGTGATTGTTTTATTTCATTCCTGCAAAGTTCATGTTCATAGGGACTCATGTGATTAGCGGATGCTTTTTGTGCTTGATGGGTCTAAGCATCTTTAAAAGGCAAATTTACAAAATATTTTTCTCTAAACCAGATGGCGTTAGAATGTTCTGAAGTGCAGTCCTTCTGGAGTTTGGAGACAATATCCTTTAACTATTCTTGGCCATGTAGGTTATCATGCTTGATTATCTTTTGAATTTTTGCCAAGTCCTGAAAAAATTCTTCAATAGTCTTTGGATTATCTGGCTTAATTCGGATTTCATATTTGCTTTAAAATGAGACTGTTATCTTGGCTTGTTGCACAGAGAATGTAATAACATCTTTGTCAACTAGGATAGGCATATATTTCTTCACGAAATTCTATCCCAACAGCATATCACAACTAGTATCATAGTTATACAGGGTGACATATACAATAGTAGATGAAATCAATATAGGAAAATCAAGGGCATAAGAAATCTTCATGAGTTGTTTATTAACAACTTTAAAATGCAACTGTGTGGGCTGCAAAAAATAGGATGGAATGGCTTTATACTTGTAACAACTACACATAGCTCATGTGTCTATCTGTGCGTCCAATTCATAATGTGTATAGCAATCAATTTTGATTCCAATGGGGATGACCATCTGATCCCCTATAGAACTGATATCAAGAACAAGTTTAGGAGATGTTTCTTCTCTCTTAACTGCTAGTATATCTGCACGAGCCAAGGCCAAAGCTATAAAATTTGAATTTAATTCATCAAGTTTTTGAATTGATGTTGAATCTGATTTACTAAATCTACCATCTTTTTATTTTTATTTTTTATATCTTCTTTTGTCTTCCGAAATTCATCTAAAATCATTTCTTCTTGAGAACATGAGGAAGGAAGTGGTTCTAAGATAGAAGCATAGGAGGGTTTATACCAGTCCTCTGGATCTAATTATGCTTCATCATTCTGCAACACCAAAGACTCTTTTAATTTGTTGATCCTCTCTTGGAGTCTTCATCGGGGAATTACCAATCCTGGAGCAAGAGCATCTTTTTGTTTTTGGAGAGACTGAAGCATTTCTTTTGAACTTTGTACAGAAAACATAAGACAATCTGAAATATATGTACAATCATCACTGCTAGAAGAACATGCTATAGACATTTTCTAAAAATTATTTTCTACATCAGAACCAGAGTCACTATATACAGAAAAGTATTCATAGTCAGAATCTGATTGTGAAACCAGATCCCAATCAGTCGAATTATATGTGGTGGTGAATAACTCACATATTTTGTTTTGAACTCCTTTCTTTTTATCAGGACACTTGTTAGCCCAATGTCCACTTTTTCCGCAGATAAAGCACGTGGATCCCTTTGCTGGTTTTTCTCTTTTTCTAAAGACATACCTGGATCTAGGAGACCTTTTAAACTTCTGAGGATATTTCTTGAAATATTATTTCTTTTGTCTAGACCCTTTCGAAGAACAATAACACTTATGGTTCTAGTTTTTCTGAGAACCCTTCTTGGAGGAGTTCTTATAGCATCCAAACCTATAAGTCTCTCTAAAGGAGCCACAAATATTGGGGTTAAAATGCAACTGCTTTTTCACATTCTTCTTTGTTTTATAGGCAGCACATTCTGTTCTGAGAATAATGAGTATATGTTGATGCAATGCAGCCAACGGAAGTGTTTCCATAGAAATTCCTTGAGCAGAGAGAGCCTAATGAACTAACTCACGAATTTTCCTTGGCATAGAAGCAAGATAATGTCTTAGGTAGGCTACATTCTGGTAATCAGGAATCTTGTAGAAGAGTTTTTTCATGGTGCAATAGTAGTCTGAAAGTAAGTCAAGACTACATAACCTTTGGCTCATAAATAGCTAAGCATAGTGGTATGCATCAGTTTGTATGATCCCGAGAAATTCATGAGAGAGGGCTTCAAGTATAGCTTGTAAAGGGTCATCATGGTCAAGGATTTCTAATTTTTCTACTCTGGTAAGCTTATCCCATCATAATCTAGCATTACCATTTAGTGACCAAGTGATTTGGATGACTACATCCTTCTAGGAGGCTTTAGAATCTTATTTCTTTTGGAATCCCCATGCATTTATCTTTTGTAACAAAATCAATGTCTGATCTCTGTTTAGGCAATCAAAATTAATAAACATTGTATTACCCTGATTACTGGAATCAGAGGATTTTTCTTCCTTAGCATCAATATCATTCATCTGTTTAGTCCATTTGGGGAAAGGACTACTATGTGGCTGAGATCCCAGGTCTAACCCGGAAGTCTTTGGAGTTTTATTGGAGCAATTAGAAGTTTCAATACGTTCGTGCTTATTAGAAGATTCTCCAACTTCTTCTGAACCTGTCATTTTCATTTCAGAAATAGAAAATTCTTGTAATTTCTATTTGACAAGATTTAGCTTTTCACAAGCCAATTTTCTTCCCTGATTAAGTTTATCCAAAATATCTAAATCAAAGATATGATCTTGATCAATCATCTTCAGAACGAGACTTGAGGAGCTTTTGGTGGCTCTATGATAGCTAAAAGTTGTTCCTTCTTGTTCAATATCTTCATAATGAGGCAGGGATGATGGCCTTGGCAATGAACTTTGAAAATTTGAAACTGCTTTACTGATCACTCCTAGCTGGTTTGAAATGACCTGCAGTTTTTCAATTTGACTATCTTGGTGAGCATTAAGGGTGTCAAATGTCTGATGCAATTTTTTAACATGTTCCTTGACCTCTATCACATCTCGAGCCAAGTCATCTAAGTTTTTTGCAAGGCAAACTGACTACGCAATTTCAGAGTACGCAAGATCACAAAGAGCATGACCCAAAGAGTGAGATTTTACCTGTTGTAGGCAAAAGTTGAAGGTCGTGCGTTGTGATAAGTCCCGTTTGAAGACCAGAGGAGGTTCTTTTTGGGTGTGAAGGCGATAGACCAAGGATTTCAACTAGTTTTGTGATTTTTCAGGTTCCTCTTATTCTTTCTCTTGTATCAATATGGACTCTAGGAAAACTTATGAGTTTTCTTAATCATGCAAATCCAGACATGATAGACGATGGTCATGGTTGTCCAAACTTTTGAATAAAGATAATAAGGAGCTTCTATATAACACTCGTGTCATTACGCAGGAGTTTGATCCCCAACCAAATTGGAAACTTCCGATATTGATGTAAACAATATTTATAATAAACGTTGTATTACCCTGATTACTGAAATCAGTGGATTTTTCTTCCTTAGCATCAATATCATTCATCTGTTTAGTCCATTTGGAGAAAGGACTACTATGTGGCTGAGATCCTAGGTCTAACCTGGAAGCCTTTGGAGTTTTATTGGAGAAATTAAAAGTTTCAATACATTTGTTCTTGTTAGAAGATTCTCCAACTTCTTCTGAACATGTCATTTTGATTTCAGAAATAGAAAATTCTTGTAATTTTTGTTTGACAAAATTGGCTTGTGAAAAGCTTAATCTTGTCAAACAAAAATTACAAGAATTTTCTATTTCTGAAATCAAAATGACAGGTTCAGAAGAAGTTGGAGAATCTTCTAATAAGCACAAACGTATTGAAACTTTTAATTTCTCCAATAAAACTCTAAAGACTTTCGGGTTAGACCTAGGATCTCAGCCACATAGTAGTCCTTTCTCCAAATGGACTAAACAGATGAATGATATTGATGCCAAGGAAGAAAAATCCTCTGATTTCAGTAATCTGGGTAATACAGTGTTTATTAATTTTGATTGTCTAAACAAAGATCAGACATTGATTTTGTTGCAAAAGATAAATGCATGGGGATTCCAAAAGAAAGCAGATTCTAAAGCCTCCTGGAAGGATGTAGTCATCCAAATCACTTGGGCACTAAATGGTAATGCTAGATTATGGTGGGATAAGCTTACCAGAGCAGAACAATTAGAAATCCTTGACCATGATGACCCTCTACAAGCTATACTTGAAGCCCTCTCTCATGAATTTCTCGGGATCATACCAACTGATGCAAACCACTATGCTCAGTTATTTATGAGCCAAAGGTTATGTAGTCTTGACTTGCTTTTAGACTACTATTGCACCATGCAAAATCTCTTCTACAAGATTCCTGATTACCAGAATGTAGCCTACCTAAGACATTATCTTGCTTCTATGCCAGGGAAAATTCCAGAGTTAGTTCATCAATCTCTCTCTGCTCAAGGAATTTCTATGGAAACACTTTCGTTCGCTACATTGCATCAACATATACTCACTATTCTCATAAATGAATGTGTTGCATATAAAACAAAGAAGAATGTGAAAAAGTAGTTGCATTTTAACCCCAATATTTGTGACTCCTTTATAGAGACTTATAGGTTTGGATGCTATAAGAACTCCTCCAAGAAGGGTTCTCAGAAAAACCAGAACCATAAGTGTTATTGTTCTTCGAAAGGGTTATTAGAGTTTTCTCCTTCTCTGGTGAGAAAGTCTGCTAAATAATTCTCTTTTCCAGCCTTGTAGACAATGTCAAAATCAAAATCTTCCAACCATAATGCCCATCTGAGAATTCTGGGGTTTCCTTGTTCAAGTGATCTTTTACTAATAGCAGGAGGAGTAATATTAGGCCTCAATGAACAAATAGAATCACAATACGCATGAGGATTGGGAACGACTTCAAATAATCATGTTGAATATATTGCATTATGGCATGGATTAGAAATTGCAATGGCAACAAAAATAAACAAAATCACAATTTATGGTGATTAAATGACAGTCATTTGCCAAATGAGGAAAATAAAAAAGCTTCATACTATAGACTCTCCCTTAGTTTTGCCAATAACAATTCTTCAATCCGAACAATTCGCGCAAATAAAAAAATTCATGTATATTGACATCACAATTCCTTGACAAATTCATTAGCCAACCAGGGGCAAATTTGGAGCAAGAGCAGTTGATAGTGGAACATGAAAGGACTGTTATCTCTCTAATTCCATGAATCATAATAAATTCAATTATTATTAACGCCATATTAAATGGCTTTTGCACGTGACTATACAAATTGATTGCCATTGCGGATTTCCACTTCATGCTTATCATATTATGTTGATGCCTTAAATCTTCAAGGGAAGCTAAATTAATATCTTGGTCACTCATCATAAAATGAATGGACCCTTGCTCATTTACAACTAACACTCGGGTGTTTTGCGGTGATGTTGGGGTTACACAAGGGAAAAAACGAGGATAAGGATTGATTGATTATTACACGGGTGAAAGGCCTCGGCCAACTTTTCGCAATTACTTCCATGTAAATTCAAATTAATTCTAATGTCTAAGAGTTAGTGGATGGATTTTAACTCCACGCATGGAAGAAATATTGTATCTCACTGCCTCATGCAAGTAGCATGGGAGAGCAGATGGTCATATAAGGATTCAAGCATTGTCTTGCATGACATTGTTGTTGAATGTTTATTCTTATATCTCTGGTCGGTCTTTCATTCTAGAAGTTTCATTTGCAGTGGTTAATCACAAAGAAATGGTGAATATGAAGGGAATGAAGAGTGTCTTATGTAATAATATATATATATAATATTTTAATCGTGAAATGAAAGATGGATTTTGGGCATGTGGTATTGGCTTTTAGTATGGTATGGTTAATAATATCCATGGTAAAGTGGCATGAGTATCTATGTTTAAAAGTCTTGTTAATTGTAAGTATTATTTTGATTGTGAAATAAGTGATGGTTTTTGGGCATGTGGTATTGATGAACATCGTATTGGCCCATGGTATGGTATGGTTAATAATATACATGGTAAAGTGGTGGTGAATATCCATGGTTAAAAATCTTGTTATATTGTAAGTATTAAGTTTTTTTTTGTTTATTAATGAAATTTAAATATGGTTACAAAATTATTATTTTAATTTATATGGTGAAATGAATCTTAATTTATAACTATTATTTATATCTTATATATTTTCATGTGATAGAGATTTGGATATATCTCAAAAATAATTATAATATTTTTTCTTTTAAATTTAA
Organism: Pinus tabuliformis; assembly: GCA_031772625.1. Lineage (NCBI taxonomy): Eukaryota > Viridiplantae > Streptophyta > Pinopsida > Pinales > Pinaceae > Pinus > Pinus tabuliformis. Next base: position 155,284,218 of record CM062812.1, read on the forward strand.
TAAAAATATTGGTATAAAATTAAATTCAAAAAAAACATTTATAAAATATTTTGAGTGTGGAATGAGAGATGGTTTTTGGGCATATTGTATTGATGAGCCATGGTATTGGCCCATGGTATTGTAACAAAGCCTATTTACAAGTTAATAATATCTATGGCAAAGTGGAAGTGAATATCCATGCTTAAACATATTGTTATATTGGAAGTTTGTGTGCTTATTAATTAAATTTAAATATAATTATATAATCATTATTCTATTTTATAAAGTAAAATGGAGCTTAACTTATATATTTAATATGTATATTATGATTTTTTTAATCTAAAAAATTATTAGTAATTTTATTAATAAAAACAAAATTACAATGTAACAAATTTGAAGTTTACTATTTTTATTATTTTTAACTTTTTAAAGACACTAAAACATCTCCCTTGGGCTCTATATTAATTTTAACCGACATGTAAATGTTTACCAGTTTACATATTATAAATTGGGCATATTAATATAAATTCAACATATTAAGCTGACATGTAAAAATGTTTACAAACTTTCTTACATTACATCTACATATTACCCCTATACTAGGTTGTAGAGCCTCTGCCCAATAAATTCAAATAAAATATTTTGAGAGTGAAATGAGAGATGGTTTTTGGGCATGTTGTATTGATAAGCCATGGTATTGGCTCATGGTATTGTAACAAAGCCTAGATAAAAATTAATAATATCTATGGCAAAGTGGATATCCATGGTTAAACATATCGTTATATTGTAAGTTTGTGTGCTTATTAATTAAATTTAAATATGATTACATAATCATTATTCTATTTTATAAGGTAAAATGGATCTTAACTTAGTGTTGTTATTTATATATTTAATATGTATATTATGATTTTTTTTAATCTAAAAAGTTATTAGTAATTTTATTAATAAAAACAAAATTACAATGTAACAAATTTGAATTTTACTATTTTTATTATTTTTAACTTTTTATGGACACTACAACATCTCCCTTGGACTTGATATTAATTTTAACCAACATGTAAATATTTACCAATTTACTTTTTATAGATTAGACATATTAATATAAATTCAACATATTAAGAAGACATGTAAAAATGTTTACAAATTTTCTTACACTAGCAATGGCACCAAATGTTGCAAAGAAAACGTCTTAAGTGGGTAGCATATGAGAAAAGAGCATAGATGAAAAGTGATGTGTTATGTTATGCTATCTAAATGTAGCCCAATTTGAGTAAAAGAGAAATCTTAATGTTGTCCTCCTTGTGCCTTGTGTCAAAGGAAACATCGTAAGTGGATAACATATGGAAGATGAGCATAGATGAACACAAACTTATGCATTGGGAATCCTTAGGTTTGGTTTCGGAAAACTCGGTACCAGATCTAGATTCAATATCACCTTGTCCAATCTCATTCTCTGCAACAAATTTGAGATCCAAGAGTCCACAATAGGCTTTATGTTTTCCAAAATTGATTTCACTTGCTTCTGATATCATATTGAGTAGAATGGAATTACCTGAACAATTTAAATCAACAAAGAACTATTTCAAAATACAGTATCCATCACATACCTTGAAAGGGGAGAGACAATGTATGATAAGTTAAGAAGCAAGCATATGGATCCCTAACAATACACCCATTCTATGTTTGTTGGGGTTTAAAGCTGCCAAGTTGCCTTAGTTAAATGAGCTCTAAGACAATTACCGGAATTGGTTTTGTCTCATTCATAAGAAAGTTAAAGATAGCCATAAACCCCATGAGGTCCACACTACAAGTCATTTTAAGTTGTTGACCATTAAGGTGCTCCATTAAACCAAATGGTACTGAAATTCTGTAGAGCATTTTGCCAACTTCATTTTCATGGGGATCCCATAATAATCCAGGAGTTGTAGGGGCTTGGGACCAAATTGTAAATGAAGCCGAAGAAGTCATGGAGGCTTACATGAAACTATAGAAAAGAAATGTTAGTATTAATGAAGCTATGGCACAAGAAGTTGTGGATGTTGAGCATTTGAATGTGGGTTAAGAAGATTGACTTTCAGAGCCTGGTTTCCCTCCCTTATCCAAAAAATAACTTCACACGTACCGATCGAATATGGTTTGATGACTAAGTTAACAAGAGATTAAAATATATGATATATACTAAAAGAATTAAGAGACATCAATGGATTCAAATAGGTGTAAATTAACAAGAGATGAAAATATATGATATATTTCAAGAACAAGAATAGAGGGACAAGTTACAAACCCATTCCCTAAGTTCATCCTATCTAATGTGATCATTAAACTGATGCAACATCCACATAAGATATACCTATATTGACCTAAATTAGCAATATCCATTTGAGTATTATATTGTAATCTAGATAAAGATAACAAACACAACCAACATGATGACAAGAAAATAAGCAATAGTAATTGAAAGCAATTGTCTGCATCTAGATGGTACAAATAATTGTCATAGTGAAGTTTTAACAATTATCTTCAACTCTCAGGACAAGGAAAATGTGTTGTAAGAACAAACATATCAGAACTACAATAGTTGATGAGTGTCATAAATAGATGATTCAAAAGGCCTCAACAAATACACATTAGTAAATTGTTTGCTTCCCCGGTGCACCATGCCAGGTTGATCATGAGAATGATTATTTTGTGTTTCCAAGGACCTATACATGAGATCTATGGTGCCTTGAATATCTTGTGAGTTGGCAGCTTGAGAGATTTTGAAACTACTCCCCTGCAGCATGCCAAATATATTTCCTCCAAAGTTTCCCATTTTGCCTGCATTGGAAACAAGTGGTTGACCTTGGTGGTGTTTATCCATAGAATTCACAATAGTTGCAGGGAACCCACCTATTGCAAGATTAGTAGAGGACTGGGGATACATTGTTAATAACTTGTTTGTTGCAAAAAGACCAAAGTTGTGTTGTACTCCTTACATCAATGGTGCTTGGGACATAAGAGGTTAATCCTCTAGCAGAAGTTGATCCATTGTGAGACTTTTAGAGCTCAGTTTCCCTCCCTTATCCAAAAAAACTTCACACGTAGCTATAGAACATGGTTTGATGACTAAGTTCACAAGAGATGAAAATATATGATATATACTAAAATAATTAAGAGACATCAATCATGGATATTTTGATGAAATTTTATGCAAGGATTCAAATAGGTGTAAATTAACAAGAGATGAAAATATATGATATATACTAAAAGAATTAAGAGACATCAATCATGGATATTTTAATGAATGCTATACAGGGATTCAAATAGGTGTAAATTATTTTTGTTGAGAAATAATCCTCTTTTCAAGTGAAAATCTAATAAGATTATAGAAAATTCAATCAAGTTTTAAATAAATAAGAATCTTGACTTTCTATATGGCTAGATTTAAGGAGAACAATTTGCTACAAGATTAAATGTATAAATATTAGGTTTAATCAACTACAATAATAAGCACCATGCAAATTCTTGGAGAATGCTTGCTAGCTCAAAAATGGCAAAAACTATCACCAAGCAGGTTGGAACCATGAACCATGAATGATTCAAACCTGCCCGAACCATGAATGATTCAAACCTGCCTGAGACAGTTCCAACCAAGATTTATTACAAATGATTCAAACCTGCCTGAGACAGTTCCAACCAAGATTTATTACAAATCTGCATCGTGACACGTAGTAAGAAAAGTTAACAAGTCAAAATATACTAATATGAAATAGATATAACAAGTCAAAATATATGAAATATAGAAAAAGAATTAAGCGAACTCAACCATTCATCATTTAATGAAATGCAATCCACACTAGTTGACAATCATTATGGTGGATACTTACTTGAGCAACAAATTTTGAACATTTCCTTAATTTTGTGGCATAAATCCCCAAATTGATAAACATGAACCACCACAATAGCTATTCAAATATTGAAATAATAAGAGATTTGGGCATTGGATGGTTGGAAATTGTGTACAAAATGAAGAAGACCCTACAATCTTAGTATTTGGATTGGTAGCTTGCACTGGGAGGCCTTTACAAAGGGTGTGTATCACCATATAAGATTCTTTTATAGATAGATATATACCAGATAGAAGAGGAGGAGCAACCAAAATAGTCTTGTGTATGTCGAGTAGGGAACCAACAAAACCATTTATCAAGTTCTATGTAAAGTAGGAATAACCAAAATAGCAGGGGGTTTCTCAACAAAACCATTTATCAAGTTCTATGTAAAGTAGGAATAACCAAAATAGCAGGGGGTTTCTCGAGTTGTATGTCATCATGTTGATCAAACAAGAACAAGTTTTGGATGTTTAGTTTAAAAGCAAGTACCAAAATCATAGCCATAAGAAAGAAGGCTCATAGAGAAGCGTCCCATTGTATATTCCAAAAAAGGTGAAGTGAGTTGCCTAAGAAGTAGTTCCGGTCAATTCAAAAAACATTCTAAAACGCGCATCATCCTATAAAGAACAACTTGATTTGAACGGGGTTGTAGGCAAGCATATTGATCCATTAGGGTTGAGAATTCATATCTTTCCTCTTGGTAAATTGATTTCATTAGGGTTGAGAATTCATATCTTTCCTCTTGGTAAATTGATTTCATGTAATGTTCCCTCCAGCTTTGGCCTAGGCACCTTTATCTTGTAATGTTCCCTCCAACTTTGGCCTAGGCACTTTTATCTTGTAATGTTCCCTCCAGCTTTGGCCTGGGCACCTTTATCTTCAAGAGGGGGCTAATTCTATGAGAAATAACCTAAATCTAATTTATTCTCATTTCAATGGGAGATAGGGTTGAGAATTCATATCTTTCCTCTTGGTAAATTGATTTCATTAGGGTTGAGAATTCATATCTTTCCTCCTGGTAAATTGATTTCATGTAATGTTCCCTCCAGCTTTGGCCTAGGCACCTTTATCTTGTAATGTTCCCTCCGGCTTTGGCCTAGGCACCTTTATCTTGTAATGTTCCCTCCGGCTTTGGCCTGGGCACCTTTATCTTCAAGAGGGGGCTAATTCTATGAGAAATAACCTAAATCTAATTTATTCTCATTTCAATGGGAGAGTTGCATAGAAGTAAATCTAGGGGCTAATTCTATGAGAAATAACCTAAATCTAATTTATATCTCATAACCTAAATCTAATTTATTCTCATTTCAACCTAAATCTAATTTATTCTCATTTCAATGGGAGAGTTGCATAGAAATCTCATTTCAATGGGGGAGAGTTGCATAGAAGTCTCATTTCAATGGGGGAGAGTTGCATAGAAGTCTCATTTCAATGGGAGAGTTGCATAGAAGTAAATCTAGGGGCTAATTCTATGAGAAATAACCTAAATCTAATTTATATCTCATAACCTAAATCTAATTTATTCTCATTTCAATGGGGGAGAGTTGCATAGAAGTCCCATTTCAATGGGAGAGTTGCATAGAAGTCTCATTTCAATGAGAGAGTTGCATAGAAGTAAATCTAGGGGCTAATTCTATGAGAAATAACATAAATCTAATTTATATCTCATAACCTAAATCTAATTTATTCTCATTTCAATGGGAGAGTTGCATAACCTAAATCTAATTTATTCTCATTTCAATGAGAGAGTTGAATAACCTAAATCTCTCATTTCAACTCTCTCATTTCAATGTGAGAGTTGCATAGAAGTTGAATAACCTAAATCTCTCATTTCAACTCTCTCATTTCAATGTGAGAGTTGCATAGAAGTTCTCAACTATTGAAGTAAATCTAATTTCTCAACAATAGAGTTGAATAACCTAAATCTCTCATTTCAATGTGAGAGTTGCATAGAAGTTCTCAACTATTGAAGTAAATCTAATTTCTCAACAATTGGGACTAAGGGTAGCACTAAAACTATTTCTCATTACAATAGAGAATGTATTGAGTTTTGGTTCAAGAATGGTTACATATATAACTGTGATATCATATCATCATTAATACTCTTTCGTCTATGTCCTACAGTTTGAATGTGGGATTAACACTCCTCCCCATGGAAAAGCGCAACGTAAAGATGCGGTATCGTGTCTCAATGTAGAGGTTGCATTATTGAAACCGGGTGACTCAGCCAGCCGCCGATATAGCATTGTCTCAGATTTTGATTTGTCTTGCACTCTCTTGGATTCATCAACAGTGTTAGCCTAAATTGCAATATTGACTACTCTCAAAACTGAGCAAAATGGTGTTGAAAACCGAAGTGATAGAAAGACATCATCAGAGTTGCAAAACACTTGGGATACACTTTCTAGTCAATATTCTAAAGAATGTGAAGAATGTTTAAGGAAGATTTTTCCACCCGAGGAAGTGGACATTTTTTATTATGAACGTCTCCACCAATCTGTTGTGCAGCTGTCTCAATTCGAAATGGAGGGAAACTCAAAAGTTATGGAGTCAGGTGTCCTTGAGGGCATTAATATAGATGATATTAAAAAGGAAGGAAAGCATCTTGCATTTTAGGATGGATGTGCAAACTTCTTTGAACAAATCCTAACGAAGATGGACGATTTAAATGTGGGAGTGCACATAATTTCTGTTTGTTGGAGTGGAGATATCATCAGGGCCACTTTTTCATCAAGTGGTTTGGATGGTTTACAAATTCATTCAAATAAACTTACCTTTCTGGAATCAGTCTTGACGGTGGTATTGATAGGCGTGTTGAGTCAACAGTTGACAAGGTAAAAATATTTAATAATATATGTTCTTCAAAATACCAGGACACGGAACATATCTCTATATACATTGGGGACAGTTTAGGTGACTTGCTTTGTCTTCTTCGGGCAAATATTGGAATAGTGACTGGTAAAAGCTCAACGCTAGGAAGGGTTGGAAAACGTTTTGGAGTATCATTTGTTGCTTTGTTTTCTAGTATTCTCAAACATGAGAGAGCATGTGTAGAAGGATCTAGTTCTTGGACAAAACAAAGTGAAATTCTTCATACCGTCTCTAGTTGGAGTGAAATACATGCTTTTATTTTGGGTTCTTCCAATTGATTGGAGCTCTCTTTCAGTGCATGGTGTTTGTTGTGGCAATGTGTTTTTGTGAAGATACAGTTATTAAAAATTACATACATGATACATGAATGTATTCACACATCCTATAAAATAGGAGGGCAAATTTTGCAGAAAAATAACACCCCAAATATCAATTTAACTCAGAAGTTTTGGTTGAATGTGGCATTCGAATGGTGAATCGGGATCTACAATTTTTCTTTTCTTTTTCAGTTGAAAAAATTGTTGAGAGTCTACATGTTCTAGTTTAGCATGTATTGCTCGAACAGTGAGTTGAACGATACCTGAAGGCCTTGTAAATTGATGATCATGCCTCCATCCTTTATATGCTAATGTTGTAGAAACATGCAACATAGCATGAATTTAATCTAGATTCAATTTGTTGATCTGATTTCAATGCTACAGTTCCAGACCTTAGTTAGGAATCCTGATAAGAAGCAAGTCTTTACAGGACGTTACAGTAATTAATCGAACACTTGGAGGGAAAACTTGTATAAATCAGGGTCATTATTAGTTTTCAATGCAGGATAATATCTTGTGACAAACATTATTGAAGATACATGGCATATGCTACTGATTTGGGTTATTTCATTATAGCATGCAAGATGTAACAGTCTAAACCCAATATATTTTTGAAGCGGTTGTATAAATATTTTGAAGAAATTTCTTTAAAAAAGGTTTGGGATTCCTACGCTGTTAGCCTGTTGGTTGTGGTGCACTAGACGTCTTCAACAGCTCCGCTTCCCTTCATCAAACTCAGACAACGTATGAAACCTACATACAAGTCCAAGGACTTCATGCACCAAATTCTAGAAGTTATAATCATCCATGTCAACTAACAACGACTTCTAAGATTTAGCACAGTAGTCTCGTGGAATATTGGAAAATAGACATTTAACACATCCATAGAACTATGCCCTCAAAAGAATTGAATCCTAAAAGAGAGTTGCACATAAGAATTAGTTGCAACAGAAACAAAATTAATGTCCTCATCCATTACAAGAATTTTCCCAATCAAGATAGCAGGAAAAATAGAGGGAAAATCAGGTAATGACCATCCTCTTCTCAAATCAAATTAATCTGCTGATGAGAAAAATTGACCGTCAACGCTATCCAAAACAAAAATAACTAAAGGTTAGAACAAGAATCATGTACATGAGCTAGAATGCATTATATTAATAAGAATTTGGATGAGTTGTAAATTGAATGGCTGCCTTACCACCTAATGTATGTAGATGTGATCAACACTCGCTTAACGTTGGGCAGATCCCGCACACAGCCAAACATGGTGATCTCTGCTTCATGGCAAGAAACCTCATGCGTTAACCTAAGGGGCAAGTAGTTTAGAGCAGGAGGGGCAACAACATATTTGGTCATGGTGGCCCTTTCAAGAATTTTTTTTGAAACTCCATGCTCTTTCCCTTGAAATCATGGCATGTTCTATGAAATTGTGAAACGATACCCTCCATCCCTGAGGGGGCCTGTAACAGGACACCTCCACCATATAGATCTGTTTCGATGCATAGAAATAATATATCAGTATACTCGTTATGGCACAAATTAGGGGCAAATCCATACCATTTCACCCACAACCACTATCATCCCTGTATTGTAAATACAAGTGCAACAGTGACAAGAAATCACGACCACGATACACTGGTTAGTAAACAAAACTATTCCATCTTTATGCTATTAAAGTCCCTAATCTTCGCAAAATCAAAGGGCATCTTATGAAAACATTATGCAAATTTGTATCTGTATCTGACCTCCTCTTCTTCACAATAGTAAGGGCATCTTATGAAAAAATTATACACAATTATGCAAATTTGTATCTGTATCTGACTTCCTCTTCTTCACAATAGTGATTTCTGCGGAACTGTGCACAACATTTACACTGTTCATCACTACTGCGAAGCTATGACTTACTTTTGCGCAACATTTACAGTCTCAAAGAACATTAAAACCCGAGAGAGTTAGTTAGTTAGTTAAGGAGTTGGGTAACAGTTAACACTGTGTATCTAATGGTGGAAAACATTTGAATCGTCTAACATCAGATTAGATGGGCATGAAGGCGACAAGTAAGATAGGAAGGAAGTTATTCTCAGAAGAAACGCCTTATAGCCTCATTACATCTACACATTACCCCTATATTGGGTTGTAGAATACCTCTCGACGCAAATATACATATAATAACAATAAAGGACACCTCCCTGCAACATATTGAGCTTATGTATCTATTTTTTTTTCAATTAAAATGAACCTAGAACAAAGTTACTTATACATTTAAATAATTACCAATAAGAACGTTCACTCTTTAATTTTTTAAATGAAAATCTTTTAAAAATTTAGTAATTTTTATTAAACTAAATTCTCAGTTACTAAACTGAGAATGCTTTATGCTAATGCTGTAGATAAAAAATAAATAAATAAATTATTATATTTTAATGGGTATATTATTTTTTATAAATAAATAAATTATTATATTTTAATAGTTATATTATTTTTTATTTTATTTTTAATGGAAAAGGTTTTACTTAGGTAATGGATGAATATTATTTTTATTATTTTATAATTAACTTAGATTTATCTTGAAATTGGATTTGTCAAATATTAGATATAAAAAAATAAAAATTAATACTTATTTTTAAATTATTTAATTCTATATTATGTGTTATTTTTTATAGTAAATAATAAAATATATATATATATATAGAAATTTAACCTCTCATTTCATAAATTCAATTCTAAGATGAATCTATTTAGTTTTTTAAAATATTATTTTTCTCTCTCTTATATATATATCCATGAGTTGTAGCCCAGTGAGTTTGAGTGGGGTTTAGTCCCCACACAATCTTAGGTTTAAACCTCATGGGGAGGGGTTCAAGATGGAAGCCACTTTAGGTAAATTAAACTATCCTGAAAGGAGTCCAAGTCTAAATTAAATTGTAAAGCACCTTGTTACATTCATTGCAATCAAGAAGAATAAATTCGTAACACTTCCTCCCACCCCCTTGTACTATCTTGAGCTGTGAGAGTTGTTATCTATTCATTTGACCCAATCTCCAATGTTTGCTATGAAGATGGGCTTACAAAAATCCTCTTTTTCCAATGTTGTCAAAACTCAAACAAATATCACCATCATGTTCAGTTCATCAAGAGCTTTTTGGTGATATAAATATAAATATTATAAGAGGCCACATCATCATGTTTGCCACGTGGAACCCTTGTGGCCTCCACATAACCTTGACAAGTTAGTTTGGTGGGTCCCCCTAGTTAGGTCTACATCATACTGCTTGGTTACATTACTGCCCGCGACAATTGAATGTTAGCTAAGGGAGAAAGGGCAGTGTGTAGTAATAGTATTTCATGGTGGAACCGTTGTCGGGTGAACCAACCCTCATTGGTGCACCCACTGCATGTTACATTGAATAAATACTTAAGCAGCAAGCGATGAGCAGTGGGTTGTGGCAAGGTTCCACACTAAAACCACGACTGGGTCGAACCCTCCCTTGTCGGCGTGTTCGTTGAGTGAGTGTGATTCACAAGGGTCGTGGTAGTGGTTGATGAACAATAGCTGGCGGCATCCATGTGGCCACTACCTTGTGAACTCAAGCATGGGGTCCCACCAGGTCCACCTCCTTCATGTTTTGTATTCATTTTTATAAAGTTTATCTGGTCCACAAGCAAACTAGTGTGAGTGCGTGGCCACCTGAAGATCACTAGATAACAAATCCATCTACGCATTTGAGGGGAATACGATCTAGTGCCCATTCAGGCCTTCATAGGGGTGGGCACCCTTTACCTGGTCTAGATTTATGAAGGAACGAAATGAAATACAAATTCAAAATAGAAAAACATAGATACCGTGAAACTGAACCTAACTTACTAAATAGAAAATGCTAAAAAAAATCACATGCAGAATGAAATAAAACTAGCTCAAGCGATGGTAATATATCTATGAGAAGAGATGTGATGACTACATGCCTTTTGAATTGTATTACAATGAGGCTTGGAGACCTTTTTATCTTGTAAAACAATGAAAAACCCTAAACATCCAAAAACCTAATCCTAGGAGATGAAGCGCCAAAAGGTATGGGCCCCGATGGGGTTAGTTGGAACATCAACTTCCCAAGGTTGTAACGTTGGCATATGATCTTAGTTTGGCACTCATGATATCCCATTAAAAAGGTATATCCAAGGACAACAACTTTTGATTACAAGCAGGGATCAAAGATCTATGTTTTCTCATTTCCCCAAAAAACATCATTTAGGGCCTCAAAACAGCTCCAAACATTCATGACCCAAAAACTACCAAAAATAGAAAAACTGTTGAAATAGGAAACTATGTTAAAAAATAGTAAAATGATAGAAAATGGTGTTGGGGGTCCAAGTATAATAGATGGGTGACCTCCAATATATCTTGGATCAATTCTTACCCCTTAGGAAGTAATGGTCCCCATTGCGTTGAGTGCCTTCATTAGGTGAGGAAACTTCAACTAAACTTGGTCCCTAGTGAGCCACTTGCCTTGGTGTAGGAGCTGACCAACTTTGACAACCTGATACAATTGGATCCTCTACTGGTGAGTGTTCATAATTTGTGTGTCCATGATCTGATCAGTTGTGGCCTATTCAATTCAATATGGGTTGAGCTCTATTGGTGTCAGTTGCTCAACAATCTCTTATGTGTCCAACAATGGTCGAAAGTATGGCCGAAGGCAATCCACATTGAATACTGGTTGTAGGCCAAGGAATGGGGGGATACTTAACTCAAAAGTGTTGTCACCCACAACCTTGGTGATGGTGTAAGGTTTGTATTAGATTGGTCAAAGCTTTCGATGGGCTCTGGAACTCGATGTTCCTTTTGCAAATGCAACCAAACCTTGTTGCCCACTTGAAACTAATGTGGCACTCGATGTTGATCATGACAATGCTTGTACTTAGTATTGGATTTATCCAGGATATCATGAACATGCTGGCAGATGTGTTGAATGCTTTCAATAAACTTGATGACCTTATCAGCTTCAAATTGAACATGTGCAAATTTTGTCTATGTAGTTGCAAGAGAAATTGCAACATCAATGGGACACAATGGTTGAAATCCCAAGCCCACTTGAAAGGGGTTGTGGTCACTTGAGCTATGGAGAGTTGTGTTGTATTTGCGTTGCACATAGGAGAGACTCTCATCTCTTGTTCGTGTGTGCTTAGAGTTGTACATGTGTAAAATGTGCAATATCATCCTATTGACGACCTTTGCCTAGATATTACACTGGGGGTGGAATGTAGTCGACTTGGTGAGCTTGGTGTCCAACAATGACCAGAGGCTTGACAAGAATGTGCTTAGGAACTTGCTATCTTGATCTGATTTAATGGTCTGCGGGATCCCAAAATGCAACGACACTCGTTCAAAGAAGAGATTCGCAATGGCTTTTGTTGTGATACTCTTCATGCAGGCGACCAATATGGCCATCTTAGAAAGTCTATCAACAACCACAAATAGACAATCATTACCATGCTTGGTAGAAGGAAGTCTAGACATATAGTCCATGGATATGGATTATCAAGGTTGGTTAGGAGTATGCAGAGGAATGTACATGCCTTGCTTCTTAATGGTTGGCTTGGTGATGGCACTGGTAGTGTAGGATTTGATGTATCTTCCAAAATCATGTCGAAGTTTTGGCCAATAAAAATATTTTTGCAGTATTGTCATTGTCTTATCCACACAAAAGTGTCCAACATCTTGGTTGTAATGCACCTCCCAAATCAGCTTGGCACGCTTGCTTGAAGGAACATAAATATGTCCCAGATAACACAATAGTGCATCCTAAAGCTGGAAGTCTTAAACTGGCTTTCCAACCATTAAGATATTGTAGGTGGCAATGAATTCCAAGTCATTTTCATATAGATGCGCCGATCCATAGGCCTTGTGCCCATGAGAGTTAAGAAATGTGCTTGTTGCCATAATCGGGGGCTAACTAAGGCAATCTGCAACATTATTGGTGTTATCCTTCTTGTATTTAATGTTCAAATGGAATTGTTGTAGGTATGAGGACCATTTATGATGGCAATCATTCTGCAACTTCCCCTATGTCTGCATAAATTGAAGAGGTTGGTGATTCGTGTGGATGATCGTCTCCTTCCCCCATAATATAATGTTTCCATTTTCGGTAAGCCTGCACGATATAATACCTTTCCTTTCATAGTTGGGGTACCTTTGAATAATATCATAGAGCGTATCACTGTGATAGGCTACTAGATGCCCTTGACGAGCGACGAATGCACCAATAGCATACTCAGAGGCATCTGTCTCAATCTCAAATTGTTGTTATAGGTTTGGTAAGGTGAAGAATGGTGAAAAGCAAAGGTAGTGCTTCAGTTCAATGAATATGTCTTTTGTTGTGACTCAAACCCAGAAAAATTTGCTTTTGCACCACCCTTGGTAACTTGACTCAACTACCAAGTGATATGAGAGAACCCCAACATGAATCTCTAATAGAAATTAGCAAGGGCCAAGAAGTTGTGAAGCTATGTTAGAGTCATTGGGGCCACCCAATCTCGAATGACTTAGATCTTATTTGGATCCACATGCACACCTTTCTCATCAATTATGTATCCCAAATATTGGACCTAGCCCATGCCAAAGGAGAATTTATCTAGGTTGGTACATAGCTTGTGCTACAACAGGGTTTAAAGGACCTACAAAATATGTTGCATGTGCTCTTTCTAACTCTTGTTGAAGATGACGATAGTATCCAGATACACAACCATGAATGAGTTGGTGAAATGTCACAATATGTCATCCATTGACCTCATAAAAGTTGCAAGGGAATTTTTCAACCTGAAGGGCATGACCATCCACTCAAAGAGACCCTCCTTGGACTTGAAGACAATCTTCCATACATCTGTGGGCTTTATTAGAACTTCGTGATAGTCGAACTTCAAATCAATCTTGTTGAAGTACTTATCCCCTTGAGCTAGCCGAGAAAGTCATCAATATGTGGGATCAGGAATTTGTTCCTTATTGTGATTTTTTCAGTGCCTGTAATCAATGTAAAGTCTCCATGTCCCATCTTTCTTCTGCATGAGTACAATTGGGCTCCCACAAGGCGAGGAACTTAGTCAAATGTGCCCTTTTTGTAGAAACTCCTAGATCTGTTGTTTGATTTCTTCATTTTCTAAAAGAAAGCGATGGTAGATTGTTCCATTAGGTAGAGGTGCGCAGGGGGTCAGATCGATTGAATGCTTGACCTGAAAATGCAAAGGTACCCCCATGGGTGAGGAGAAGATGTCCCTGTACTCTTCTACGACCTTATCCACTTACTTCTGCTACACAACGGAGGCCTTTCTGGAGGCCATGGATATGGCCATGATCACCCCCTTACTTTGAGAGTGAATCACAAAGAAAACAAATTTCACAGTTTGGGAGATGATCTTACTGGATTGCTTAGTAGAGATTAATAACAACAGGAGGTGGGGCTACCTTCGATACCCTGTATAGTTTTCTACCCAAAGTATTAATAACAATATGAGGTATGGACTCATACACAGCACGACTCTTCCATAAGTATGGTTGGCTTAATAAAACATTACAAACTTCAAAGGGAGAAACATCACACAATACCTCGTCCGTGAAAGGCTTGATGTTGTAGGGTAGAAAGAACTGTTGGCTAACATGAAGATATTACCCTTGGTGGAGCCATCCAATGGTATATGGTTATGGGTGTGGTGTTATCGGTAGACCCAAACACTTAATGACCTCTCCTGAGATGAGGTTCCTTTGACTCCCACTATCGACAAGGAACTGTAGTGGAGGACCCTTCACCCACATATGTGAGTGGAAGAGGTGCTCAGCCTCCTCTGGATCTTCAAACTCACTTTTCTTAACCTTGGCGGTTGAAACAATGGTGTTTAGTTCTACATCAATGATTGTTTCCCCTTGTCAGGTTCTAGCTCAGAGTCAAAACATGCGTCTGACTTTGAAGCTTTCATCTTAGCCACCAATGACTACTTTGTATGGCATTCACTTGCGTTGTGAATGGGGCTCTTGTGGAACTCACGCCACTTTCTTGTGTCTTTATTCATATTCCCATTTTTATTCTTTGCTTGTAGCTTCGAAAGGTTGCCCTGAGTAATTTCACCTTGGCTCTTTCTTTCGTTCTATAGTTTGGGGGTGTCATTGCCCTACTTTGGATTCACAAATCCAAAGTCTTGCTTCTTCTGTTTAAAATTTTGCTCGATCTTGACAACATATCAGTATACTACACTAAGCGAAGATATGTCTAGGAAATCCATTTATACCTGGATTTATTTGTGCAGACAACCATGGTACTTGAGCACTAGATGTCGCTTAGAGTCCTTGATACCCATCTTCATGTGTAGGGTATGAAAGATATTTGTGAACTCTAGCACTTCGTGGTCCCTTTCCTACCACAGTGTGGTCCATTTTATGTACTTGTATTCACAGTTCCTAACAAGGTAATATTGTTCCTTAACAACATCTCAGAAAGAGTTCCATGGGGGTGCGATTGAAAATAGTGAGGATTCCCCCTCAACCATTTGCTCATAGTAAGTTTCACACCAGTCCTTGACATTGGGGGCGACCTTAAAGAGTGCAAAAGTAATTTTTTCTCTATTTGGAAAATTATGGACCGAAAAATATCCTTCCAGTAGATTTAACCATTTATCTAGAGCATCTATTTGGCATTCAAATATAAGAATGTCAAAATTAACTTGTAACTTAAAGGGGGTGACACCTATGAAGTGATTGCTAGATGAAGATGCTTCACCCATTAGTATTCGCCAAAGGATCTAGGAAAAATTATCCATGATCTCATTCCTTTCGTGCTCGAGGGCTTCTTCGAGCAATAATTTTATAGGATTTCCTGCTCACCCGTCTTTCTTTTATTTTTTTAAGTGAGGTCGTCGGGGTCAACGAGGACAGTCTTGCAAGGGTTCAAGCAATTCGAGTCCCAACTCCTTATACCTTGACCTTGTTGGGGACATGCATAAAATAAGAAAGAAAGAGTAGATCAAGTTGAGACCACTGATCTGGATTTATGAATGAATGAAATGAAATACATATTTGAAATAGAAACACAGAGATACAATGAAACTGAACTTCAATTAATAAATAACAAATGCTAAAAATTGTTTACATGCAGAATGAAAGCAAACTAGCTCGGGCGATGGTAACTTATCTCTAAGAAGAGATGTTATGGCTACATGCTTTCTGAACAATATTACAATGAGGCTCAGAGGTTCTTTATCCTGAAAAAACAATGAGAACCCCTAAACATCCAAAATGTAACCCTAGGAGATGAAGCGCCAAAAGGTATGGGCCCTAATGGGGTTAATTGGAACGTCAACTTCCAGGGGTTGTAACTTTGGCATACGATCTTTGTTTCACATACATGATAGATCATTAGAAAGGTACATCCGAGGACAACATATTTTGGTTGCAAATATGAAATTTGATTTATGTTTTTGCATGTTTACCCAAAAAATGTCGTTTAAGGCCTTAAAACGGCGTCAGAATTTCAAGGCCCGAAAAATGCCAAAAATAGAAAATTGTCAAAATAGGAAATTGTGTTGAAAAATAAGAAACTAATAGAAAATAGTGTCGGGGGTCCAAGTGGAATAGGTGGGTGGCCACCAATATCCACTTGGATCACTACCACCCCAAGATCCTAGATACTCGGATCCGCTCTACTCTCATGAGTAATGTAGTTTAGTGCCCATCGTGTCTTACATCTAAGTACTTGTTGTCGCGTACCACAGGATCCTTGGATCCACATAGACATTGCCACTTCACTGAGTCTCAGGTTATTTCCACATGACATTGACACGTCACCCATGTCCTAACTTTTCCAAGTCGCTCCACCAAATCATCACAGAAGTGGCTACGCCATCTATCATCCTCCATGTGGGCCCATGTGGCACTTGCCACATTAACCTAGGTGTACAAACCACTAGATCCTCCCCATTGGTGTTTTACAATATTTCTCCATTATAATTGTTTATGGTCAAAATCAGACCCTTTGGGTTATCAACATATATCCGCTCTTACCTTTCCCCGAAGCCCGAGTCTTCATATATGGTTGATTTAAAGTTAACCCTGCTTGTGGCATTCGCCCCTTCCATAGTCGCATTGATTCTTATCTTCTCTAGAGCCCAAATACCATACATAACTAACTCTCAAAGGGGAAATCTGGCCTTGTGGTGGTTTTTCCTCCACACAAGTGTGTCAATCATCGGCATCATCAAATGCTTGGATGCTCCTACTACTCTAGTGTGTCAAGGAACATTACAACGTTCAAATTTGAGGCATTTTCTTAAGGCTTGTGGTGTTGACTCGAAGGCCAATTTCTTAGAAGGAGATGGCCAAGGTCTGAATAATGGCCCATGACAAATGCAACAAGTCTACAACTCAACTCTTAAGGATTTTATCAAGATTTTTCTCAATGTGGTGGATTATGAGTGAATAATTTAGAGTTCTTATTCAAGCAGTCAAGAACAAGGAAATACTTTCAAGATTTACAATTTTCGATCATTTTCACAAGATATGATCCTATCATTACAACCCTGAAAACACTCAACTGCCAAAATACAAATAATTGATATCTCGAAAACAACATAACAACCCCATGGTGCTACCAAATCATTGGAGACATAATATCCAAAATAGCCAACAGTAAGTGTAATAACAACATTCAATATCCACACATGAATATGTTTTACCATAGAAAATTTCTTCATTAGAACAAGGCTATCACATCCTAAAAGTCAAATATACACAATTTCATACTTATCTAAGTGAATTGAGATGGTTGGGAACTGAAGGAGTGACTTCAACTCTCCACCCAACCATAGGCCAGGTACACTGCAATATTTCTTGCAGTTAACCACCTTAAGTCAGATTCAAAGTATGAGGGGATGCTTGTTCAACAAAATCACACCAAGGGCAGGGTCAAACACTCAGGAGATGGAGTCCATTGTCCAGATGACTTATCTATTGCCATTTGGCAATAAGTGCCATAGTGACTCCCTTGCTCCTATGAGGTCAATCATAGGACTTCAACCCAAGCTCCGGTCCAGTTCATTTTTTTCGTTTGGCTCTAAGTGCTCCTTGCTCTTTCTCTCCCCAACTTTTGATCATCTCACTTCACTACTCCTTAGTAACCACTCTCTTTCTCTATAGGCTACCTAAGAGAGTGTCTCCATCCATCCTTCAATACAAAACTCCTTCTCCATTTTTTGTCAGTGGCTTGATGTCCCTCTTTCGCTCCTTTGTTCCGCATTGTTTGTTGTCTTCCATCCAATCATGTCTTTTCATTTGTCAAATGGTGGTTAGATTTTTTATGCCACGTCCTCCCTCTTTGGAGTGATGACATCATATCCACTTCTCCACTTTGTTTCCCAGGGCTTTTGTTCCCTTTGTCTCGATCCATGAGGAGGGGACAAGGATGGCACCATCCTCCACCTATGTTTCCCACTCTGAAAGCATTAATGCTTGTCAAGGTAAGTTGGTAGTTGGTCAGGGTAATGTTAAAGAGATTAAATGTTGCTAGTATGGGTCTACCCAACATGTGCACAACATGCATGTCACAGGCATGCCACGAGAAACCAACATGCACACAACAAGTAACCCCTCTCAGAACATTGGATTCATGTGTCCCTCCATTCAAGCCACCCAATTAAAATTCACATTTAATTTATTTTATGCTTACAACATAATGTCTCAGCTAGTGATGGCCTCCATGCTGATGTTACCCAATCACAATTTTAACATTACAAAGATAGAGATAACATGAGGGATGTTACAAAATTCTCCATTCAAAATATATACATTAATTACAAAGTATTTAAGTTATTTTATAACGATTAATCTTCTCTTCTCATTTTCATTATGGTAGTTATGGTAAATTTCCATTTTTATTGTTGTTTCTAGTTTATATTTTTAATATATTTATTTTGATAACGACAATTTATAGATACATTTTGTGTTTGTATTTGTGTATGTGTATGTGTATATAAAATATTTAAGTAGAAATGTAGTAAAATTATTTAGAACAAGTGGATATTTTTTAAATAGTTTAATTTTGTAGTAAATTAAATGTTTTAGTGGACGTATTTTTAGGAACTGTAATTGGGATTTTACTAGCCTCGATCCATCTTAACTCTAGATCTACCAAGCGTTGAGAGGGATCAAATCGTCTTTCGCTCTAAAAGAGGTTTGCATATCAAGAGATTTGAGCCCTTTCAGCACTTGGTAGATTCAAAGTTAAGATGGATCTAGGTTGGTTTAATTATTTTTATGTAATTTTACCAAGTCAAAATGTTTTATTAATAAATATAATTATTAATTATTATTAATACTAATATTATTATTTGTTTTGTTTTGTTTTTATGTAATTTGATCGAGTCAAAATGTTAAATAGGACATTACATTACAACAGGTTTACCATACAGGGCTGGAGAGCACCTCTCAGCACAATAAATTATAATATCAATCTTTTAAAAATAGAAACAAGGATTGAGAAATCAATTTGCAATATCAAAATTTGTAAAATTACAATTTATAGTTGAAATTATAAACTTTTCATGACTAAAATATATTAAGTTGTTAAGTGTTTTAGAAGATAATCGAAGGGAGCTTTGTGGGCCTGCTCCGTTGCGGCTAAGGTTTCCCTAACTACTTGACGCTGCGATATTCTACATAACCAAGATTTGGTCCATCACCGACAAGTGAACCCACGTGGTTGTTTGACTTTGTGATGAGTGGAAAAGTTTGATCAATTGGTGGATAATAGATCAACCCTAGGACTTTGAAGCCCTGAAGTTGGTGGACCATCCTTGGGATCTAACGTTGATGTAGTTCCCTTCAAACGATTTTGTGATGCTATATGTTTCAGCGATCTGTGGGAGCCATCCAATTGGTGGATAATGTTGATCTAATCCTTAGTTGATGCAGGTCGGAAACCATGACTCCATTGTTTGCTTAATGGAAGCTCCCTTCCGTAGACACTTGGGATTTTGTTAAAAGATTGATCTCAGAAGCTAAGAATAAGGTCACAGTCATAGGTGTTGTGTTTTTTGTTCAATGCATGCACAACGAGTGCCCCAAACAAGTTCATGGAGAAGGAAAAATCAAACCCTTCTTCGGACATGGGCTTTTCCTCCTCAATGAAAAAGAATGTGGTAATATCGAAGGAAAGAGGGTTATTGGAGAATTTTACTAGCTTATGGCCAAGTTATGAAGCCATCGAAGATTGTTTTTGACAAATGAGTAAATCATGAACCCACGAGCATTTACTATTGTGGAAATGGGTATTAAGCATCTCTTTTTGAAAACCAAGAAGATAGAGACCACATCTCTAAGTTGGGTCCTTATTTCATGGGTACCATAGGTTTGTTTCTCACTCATTGGTTTGTAGATCAGATTTCATTTATCCCTCTTCTTTGTTGGGGTGTGTTAGCATCAGGTTTGCACCTTTCCCTAAAGGTCCAAAGGCAATATTTATCAGTTCATTTTTCAAAGTCATCGTTATGAAAAGGGCCTTATAATTTTATTTTATTTTGTGTAAATTGCTACATAGGCCTAGGGGCATCTCTAATCAAGTCTTTTCACCTAACACTAAGTTTATCCTAAGTTTTTCGCAACACAATTAGCCTATCGCAAACCTACAGCTAGCGCTACGAAATATTTTCGTAGCGCTCACCAAAAAATTTAAAATTTAGGTTTTCGAGCTGCCGACTTGAATTTTTCAAGTGCCGAAGTGTTTTTTCACAAAACCCTACCCATTTTCATCCCTTATGTGACATCTAGTAGCATTTTGAAGCCCAAGAGAGACGTTTAAAATCAAACCCTAATTTGCCCTATTTACCCTAAAACAATAATTTCCAGCAAACCCAGAATTTTGTTTATAGTGTACAGGAAGGTTCTCAAGTGGTTTGCGACGTCCGACCAGGGTAATTCAAGGTTAGGGAAGGTGTTTGAAGCATCAAAATATTTGCAATATGGGTCAATCAGGTCATGTGAAGTGATTTGAGCCTGATGGGATGTATTTTGAAGTGTATCTAGAGATGTTAACACTATTTAGAAATGCAGGATGGGAACCAGTGTTTCAGCGCTTCAATGGGCACAATCTGAGTTGGTGCCATGATTTAATTTACTCATTTGATGGAAACACAACAAGAATCAGAACCTTGCAGTTCCCAGTCACAGAGGAATCTATTGCAGAAGCTACATGTTTGCTAACTGAGGGTGAGAGATGGTTTAAGAAACAAAGATTGTAGAATGTGGACTTGAATTTTTTCTTAGAGGAGGAATGTCAGAATCAAGACTAGAATGCTAGAGCCCTCCAAAATATGTTGAAGCCCTAATGGTCTGATTCCCTCAAAACAATGCAACTTTTCTTCACCTATGAAGGCAAGTATTCTAAAGCCTATATGTATCATATGAGGGTTTTATGTCATTTTACAGGGTTTAATAAGATGAATTTTCCATATTTCCTTCACCAAAGTTTGCTAAAAATGTGCACCAAGGCAAGAACTAGACCTGAGCTACAACCTCATGACATTTGTCATCACGGCCTAATCAAAATATTATATACTCATGAGCTAAACAAGCAGGTGGAGCAATTGAGACAGAGAAACCTAAGACAACCTGCACCTAGAAGACCAAGGAGAGGCCAAACTAAAGTTTCTACTCAAACCCTAGCTCAGGAAACAAAGGGAGAGTCTAGCCACATCCCTGTTGAAAAACATGATGAAAACCCTATGAAAGAACCATAGGTTAGGGTTTATGAAAGGAGAAAAAGAAGACTACAAAAACTGATGTTGGAGGAAAAGGAGGCAAAATAGAGAGCAACACAAAGTAAAAAAGGAAAACAGAAGAAAGAAACAGGGGGATGAAGAATTTGAAATTGAACATAGGGTTTACTCCAAAAAGCCTTACATTCACCCTACAAACAAACTGAGATTGGGTTTAAAATCAAAAACAAACCCTAAGCTAAAGGAGATTGATTATTGATGAATATGAAGAGACTATGTAGACTTCAAAGAACATAAAGAAGGCCAAAAAACAGAGGAAAACAGAGCATGTTGACAAAGAGGGGAAAGAAACCCTAAAGGTTGAAAAATTTATACCGAAAGATACTAAAAGAATGACAAGAAGCTAGGATAAGTTGAACCTCCTTCCTCATGCTACAGAAACCATGGAGAAATAACCAGTTTCCTTCGTGGGCCACAGAAATATTAAAAACCCTAATTTTGTTGAATAAACCCTAATTCTGTTTCAAATATTTTTCCGGATCCATCGCATAATGTTAGTTAGCTAATCAATGTTTTGAACCCCCAACTGTGGTTCATCTTCAGGATAATATGAAATGTGGAAAACTGATCATACCATGGTAGATAATAAATAGGAATGATTTGGTGGAAAAATGGACAATAATAGAAAACCTAAAAGAAAAAGGATTTTGTTAATATATAAAATGTATGTTATATAGTGTTATTAATGAAATTAACAAAGATCATATAATTATGTATATTAATATTGATCAAATATTTATTGATTGATATATTGTTATTTGATGGTAATTATTAATAATGTTTGATGGACATGTTTGAAATAATGGTAAAATGTTTGTAACTGTAGAAATTTTGAATAATAAACACTTATTCACAGAGATTATCCCGATTATACACTATTGCGGAATACATGCACAATACATAATCTCCTCTACGTTGATCATCAATTTAGCAGCATTAAAAACAATGAAACATCAATTGCATGCACACATTAACACAGTATGTAACCCAAGGAAAGCTTATAGTTGAAAACCCCACACTATCTGTATATTATAATGATTGAGAACATGTAACAATACATAGTACAATACTCCTCTCAAGTATCCAGCACCATCTCCACTCGTTACACACAAAACTAGCTCAAATCCGAACAAGTCACAGGTTCAAATCTCCTCCACTGCTTTGCCTGCCTCCACTGCACAATCCTGCAAGAGAATGAATGAGAATGGCTGATCCAAAATCACGTGAGCACAAGCTACAGTTGCTTGGATATTGGCCCACACTGCGCAATCCTCATTGGCATTACTCAAATCCATGCATGTGCAAAATCTCATGCACAACTGATAGTCACAACTCACCCTTTCACTTACCTCTAACACCTGTCTCTGTTGAACTGTCCATGCACTGAGTTAACTGATGTATTCTTTAGTTTCTTTATGAGTTAATAATTAGTGAATTAATTAAAAATCAATTCACACAACTCATCACTAGTGTATTCTTTAGTTAGACTAAATACAACTAGTTCAACTAAGTCAAACTGAACACAACTCCATCAACTCCACATCCAACTCCACAGAACTCACATGCATGAGTTCTAACTGAAGTCCTCCATGCAATAGCTCAACTAACACATAAGAAACCACATGATTCCTTTTGTCAGTTGCATGTGCCACATCCGTAGCTCGAATTGAAGTGCTCCAAGAGAATAAGATAATGTTTAGAGTCCAAATATTACTAAAGGCTAATAATATTTGACTGTTTCTATTTTTAGCCTGGCAATCTAAAAATAGACTCTGATCACTCCGCTGTGAACCAAAAATAGAAGTCCATCTATTTTTCCCAACATGACCAATCATCCATAAACAGCATCCTGCAACTCATAGACCATGATCCATATGTCTAAAAATAGACTTTGCGCCAAAAATAGCCTGCGGGACCACTTAGTGAAGGCGACTCCTTTCCACTAAGATCCATCATCTTGTTGCATTTTCAACACTCCCTCTCAACAAGATATGGATTATCTGCAACCCCTATCCTGCAACTTTGGAATATTCTGCATGCAACACATTCGCCCCGTCCACTTGCTCCAACAACACTTGGAACAAAAAACACTCCCAACTGACCACTCTGTTGGGCTAGGAACATACTCTGATGTTGAAGCTCTACCTGCTGCTGACAAGTGCTCCCTCTCTGACATCTGCGCTACTGCAACATCTCCATGCATCTCGCACCATTGCACACTTCTCTGTGCCACCTAGCACTGTGCAAAACACTTGTGCCTCTCGCATTGTTGCAGCCTGCTAGCTATGCGCTGTCCTGGGATTCCCTACACTGTCGCTCTCTCTGCTGCTCCATCCGCATCTGTCTCTACCCAATCAGTCAGTTCCTGCTACTCCACATCGGGGCTCCCGTAGCAAGGTCTCATCCAAGAGGTTGGGTACCTCATGGATCCTACCCCTCCTCCTTGGAACGATCAATCCACATCACCCCACCTACTACCTGCAGGTATGGCTGCATGTGATCCCTCAGCCCACCTGGCTCGAAGTTTCCCCCTACTAGAGGTCTCTACATGAGTAGTTGTCTCTACTTGATCTCCTCTCAGCTTCCCTTGTTGTGGCTGCTCCACAACCTCCTGAAGTTGCTTCACCAATCGTGGCTCCTCCACAATTGTCTGAGACTTCTTCTGGCTCTGCATGTTAAGAGGTAATATACGCTCCCTCTCAACCACCAAGTCTCCATCAGTTGCCTCGTTGCTCAAGGCTTTGCATGCATCTTGAACCTCAAGAGCATACATGTTCTTGACCCGTGAACCAATCTGCTTCACCTGTCTAGTGATGATGTGTCTAAGGAAAACCTTTCCCTTACTGAAGACTACATCATAGCCTCTGTCTTCCAGCATTGCGATCAACACCAAGTTTCTCTTCAGTCCTGGTACATACTTGACATCGGTCAAGGTAAGGTGAGCTCCATGCTCCCTCTGAAAAATAACCGTGCCTACACCTGAGACACTATACTTCTCATCATTACCCATCGCTATGAGTATCTGGAGATCTTTCTCCTCCAAAGTACTGAATAGACTTTTGTCACCGTTCATGTGGAAAGAAGCTCCACTGTCAAGAAACCAACCACTTCCCACCATGGATGAAACCATGCATGCGAAGAGTGTGAAATCCAACTCGAATTGTGAAGCAAGTGCCTCACCTTCAGATCCTTCCCCGGATCCCTTCTTGGATTTCTTCTTTGGGCAATTAGTAGCATAATGGCCCAACTCATGACAACGAAAGCATCTCACCTTCAACTTGTCAACCTTCTTCTCATCATTTGGAAGAACTGGATTCGGAAAGAGAACCCTTCTCCTTCCCCTTCTTCGCTTTGGCAGCCAAAGTGCAATCTTCTTCATCAAATGCCTTTGATGAAGATCCGTCCCTGGTATTCCGCCTAATCTCCTCTTGCACAAGATCCGACCAAAGTCTCTCCCATCTTGGAAATTTCTCCCGACCATTGACAGAGTCCTGATAGGAATGCCAACTCTTCGGAAGACCAAGGAGAGCCAAGCTCACCAAGTCCTCATCATCAATAGTCACCCCCACACTTCCCAGCTCATCCCTGCATTGGGTGAACTTCGTGAGATACCTGGGCATACTGTCTCCATTCTCACACTTAGATGTTTCTGAGTTTATCCTTGAGCGCCATTCCACCAGCTCAAAACTCAACCACTTCTGATCTAAAATTCGTGAGAACAAAGTATTTCTTGTACAGAGATTGACTGTATGGGCATTCACCGGATATCTCACCTTCCAAAAGAAGGATGAATCCAGAAGCTACCTGGCCCAATTACAGACTCTGCCTGAAGAAATAAAATATAAACACTTTCTGAATAATAGATCTGATGATCAATCCCGCTTTGGTATCCTGTAGAACTTTTTCTACAAATCAAAGAGCTCTGATACCATGTAGAAATTTTGAATAATAAACACTTAGTCACAGAGATTATCTCGATTATACACTATTGTGAAATACATGCACAATACATAATCTCCTCTACGTTGATCATCAATTTAGCAGCATTAAAAACAATGAAACATCAATCGCGTGCACACATTAACACAGTATGTAACCCGGGGAAAGCTTACAGCTGAAAACCCCACACTATTTGTATATTATAATGATTGAGAACATGTAACAATACATAATACAATACTCCTCTCAAGTATCCAGCACCATCTCCACTCATTACACACAAAACTAGCTCAGATCCGAACAAGTCACGGGTTCAAATCTCCTCCGCTGTTTTGCCTGCCTCCACTGCACAATCCTGCAAGAGAATGAATGAGAATGGCTGATCCAAAATCACGTGAGCACAAGCTACAATTGCTTGGATATTGGCCCACACTACACAATCCTCATTGGCATTACTCAAATCCATGCATGTGCAAAATCTCATGCACAACTGATAGTCACAACTCACCCTTTCACTTACCTCTAACACCTGTCTTTGTTGAACTGTCTATGCACTGAGTTAACTGATGTATTCTTTAGTTTCTTTATGAGTTAATAATTAGTGAATTAATTAACAATCAATTCACACAACTCATCACTAGTGTATTCTTTAGTTAGACTAAATACAACTAGTTCAACTAAGTCAAATTGAACACAACTCCATCAACTCCACATCCAACTCCACAGAACTCACATGCATGAGTTCTAACTGAAGTCCTCCATGCAATAGCTCAACTAACACATAAGAAACCACGTGATTCCTTTTGTCAGCGGCATGTGCCACATCCGTAGCTTGAACTGAAGTGCTCCAAGAGAATAAGATAATGTTTAGAGTCCAAATATTACTAAGGGCTAATAATATTTGACTGTTTCTATTTTTAGCCTGGCAGTCTAAAAATAGACTCTGATCACTCCGCTGTGAACCAAAAATAGAAGTCCATCTATTTTTCCCGACATGACCAATCATCCATAAACAGCGTCCTGCAACTCATAGACCATGATCCATATGTCTAAAAATAGACATAGTCTAAAAATAGACTTTGCACCAAAAATAGCCAGCGGGACCACTTAGTGAAGGCGACTCCTTTCCACTAAGATCCATCATCTTGTTGCATTTTCAACAGTAACAACAATAGATCATCTATTTGTTACATGTTAATGATTAATTAATGTAAAAGTGTTAAGTTAATGTGTTTTGAATTAAAATAATGGTATTAAATAATAAATTTTAGGTGAGGCAATTTAATTATTCGGACAATTAAGGTGAGGGGTTTGTGCAGATATTGTTTTAGATGTCCATGTAGGAATCCAATTTTTACGGATACTCCATCCTTCATCCCTATTGAGGTTATTCAGATGTTCACTGGTTTCTATGGCCTCCCTAAATTTTATGCGAAAATAGTGGTCAATTTTGGCAAGGATGCTAGTTTTTTTTATACAAATTTTATGTTTGGTTTTATTGGAATGTTATGCAAGAGCAGAGTTCTTTGAACCATTATTTTTAATGTCAGCAGAATGTCCTTGGATTCTAGTTTTGATAGATTGACCAGTTTCTCCAACATAAGGAACCCCACAAGAACATGGAATTAAATAAACGCCTTTTTGACATTTAGGGTCAATGGGATCTTTAACAGATTTGAGACAACTCCAGATGGTATTTAAAGGTTTGAAGGTGGTTAAAATATTGTTTTTCTTTAGAATGTGGGCAATCTTGTTTGTGGTTCCAAGGATGTAAGGAAGGTTTACTTTGCCAGCAAATCCATTCTTGTTTTTGCTTTCATGACAAGTTTCTTTGTTTGCATTTTTAATAACCTTAATAGCTTGATGTCTTTTATATCCATTTTTTAGGAATACATTCATGAGATGTGCTTTTTCCATTTCCAAGTGTTCCTTATCAGAAATTCATACTGCTCTTGTTGCTAGAGTGCTTAGAATCCCTAATTTTTGGGTGGGATGATGGTGAGAGGTGGCATGAAGATATTGTTCAATATGGGTCTTTTTTTGATATACTTGGTGGGATAAGGAGCCATCCTGATTTCTGGTGATGAGGATGTCAAGAAAAGGGAGGTTATTATTAACTTCTACTTCCATGGTGAATTTTATGGATGAATAAAGGCTATTCAAATGTTGTTTAAAAGTTTCTAATGTGTCACACCCATGGGGCCATATGATGAAGGTGTCGTCTACAAACCTTTTCCACAATTTAGGTTTTAAGGGTGTAGATTCTAAGGCTTTAGTTTCAAAATCTTCCATAAATAAATTAGCAATAATGGGTGATAAAGGAGATCCCATTGCTACTCTGCAGGTCTGTTCATAAATTTCACCCATGAAACTAAAGAAAGTAGATCTAAGGCATAATTCAATTAGTTTAGATGTGTCAGGATCAGTTAATTTATAAACCACCTCCATGGCTCCATCAATGGGTATGTTGGTATATAGTGATGTGACATCAAAACTAACAAGAATGTCATTTTCGTCAAGCTTGATGTTCTTAATCTCATTGATGAAATGGGTGGAGTCTTTGACAAATGATTTAGTGTTGCCAACCAAGGGTTTCAGTTTTTTGGCTAGGTATTTGGCAAGATGATAAGTAGGTCCACCAATAGTATTCACTATGGGTCTAATTGGAATCCCTTCTTTGTGAACCTTAGGAGCACCATAAATTCTATCTATCGAGTTTTTGTTTTCATCAAGATTACAGGCTTTGACAGAGTTGCAAACTTCCTTAGTAATTTTCTTTAAAGGATTCTTGTTTAAATTCTTATAGCAACCACTATTGTTTAAATGGTCTATCATTTTGTCATTATAATCTTTTCTATTCATTATAACAGTAGCCCCTCCCTTGTCTGCTTTTAAAACAACAATGTTAGGGTTATATTTTAATGATTTTAAGGTTAGGTATTCTTCCTTACTAATGTTACTTTTAGGAGGAGGTTTAGATTTTCTAAGGATAATGGAGCAGTCTTGTCTGATTTGTTCTTTGGTATTATCAAGTGTGTTTTTAATGCCATATTCAATATGACATAGTATGTCTTCTATAGGAATTTTTTTGGGAGTCATAGCAAAATTTAGCCCTTTGTTTAAAATTTTGATGATGGCAGAATTCAATTGGATATTCGATAGATTGATAATAAGGCTATTGGGAGGATGGTTGTTTAATGAATGGTTTAATGGGAGGAAAGGTTTATCGTATAGGGAGCAAGTATTTTCAATTTTTTTGAAATTTTTAAAATTTAATGAAAGAGACCTACTTAATTGATTATGTTGATCCTTGCCTCCATCAAGAGAATGTGAAGTCAGATTTGCATCATGATTGAATGATGAGTGAATAACCTGGATATGTGAAGACATTTCATTATGTATCGAATTGTTGGATAGCACAGTCAATGGAATAGTTCTAAGATTAATTTCAGTGTTTTGAGTTGTGAGAGCATGTGGAAGAATGTTAAGTTGCGTGTTGATGGGAGGATGGTGAATAACCTGGATATGTGATGATCTTTCATTATGTATCGAATTGTTGGATAACACAGCTAATGGAAAAACACTGAGATTAATCTCAGTGTTTTGAGTTGTGAGCGCATGTGGAAGAATGTCAAGTTGCGTGTTGATGGGAGCATGGTGAATAACTTGGAGAAGTGAAGATGTTTCATTACATATCAAATGGTTTAATGGAACAACGTTGAGATTAATCTCAATGTTTTGAGATATGAGAGCATGTGGAAGAATGTTCGAATTGTTGGTTAGCGTAGATAATGGAACAACGTTGAGATCAATTTCAGTGTGTCGAGCTGTGAGAGCATGTGGAAGAATGTCAAGCTGCGTATTGATGGGAGGATGGTGAATAACATGGAGACGTGAAGGTACTTCATTATGTATCGATAGTGCAGTTAATGGAACAACGTTGGGATTAATCTTAATGTTATGTGCTGTGAGAGCAAGTGGATGAATGTCAATGTTGGGCAAGGAATCCTCCCGCAGCATGTTTTGCGGCTCAAAGCCCAAGTTTTGGTCAAAGGTTTTGTAAGGCTCCGCGAAGCGCGAAGTACAGGTTAAGTCATAGGGTTGTTCGCCCTAAAGTAATGTAACATAGTGTAAATTCATGTTGGCCTACCAATGGTCTTCTGACCATGGGATTGTATAAATAGAGCGAGGCTCTAAGTTGAAAAGAGAGTAGATGATAGAGTGAGTAGCGAAGGAATGGTTGGAGCTTAGAGTAGGATTCTAAGTGTCTTGGGTCAGCTGAGTGTGCAAAGGCCTAGTAGAGTCCGCAGCTAAGTGCGCGGACCCCTGCAGCTGAGTGCGCAGGGCGATGTCAAGTCTGTAATCAGGATTGAAGATTAATAAAGAGAAGTTGATTCTTATTTATGTGTATTTGTTGTGCATTATACTCTTTATGTTTGTATTATATTATGTATCATGCGCATTGATATGATTGTTGAATATGTTGTAATAACCATAAATCTTACACACACAAGTTAAGTAATCAATTAATTAGCAAGGAACTTGGGTATCGTATGGGTCGCGCCCCAAGGAGGGTTGTGTAGAAATAACAGCATGGGTTGTGAAGGAATAGCAAGTGCGCATAGCGACGGGTGGGACCACAACCCTCCAGAAGCCCATCAAACATCCCCAGGGTGCGGAAACCTAGTTCTAGCACCCTCCCATACTACTTCGGATGAGACCTCAATCTGCACTTCGCGGACTGTTGCCAAAAGGGCCAGTAGTACTGGGATTTGCTTGGCTAAATCACCTCTGAACCTGGGTCAGGCCCATACAAGCCAACAAATGGTTCCATTTCCAGGACCGGGATCTGCATAAAGGATGTCTGATGTCATGCCACTGGAATCCAACGAAGAAAGAAATTGAAGAGTGGTTGGACAAGAAGATTCACGAGTTCGCGGCGCAGGAGAACGGGAATCCGTAAGTGTCTAAGGAATAGTGGTTGGAGCGCTACTTGTACACAGAAATCCATGAAATTTTCTTCGCATCTTTTCCATTTAATCTATATGAGTGAATCACGAAGTTAGCAGATAGTCAGGGAAGGTGTAGGCTCGACAAACCAATAGTGTGGACTCTGGAACTAGTGTGTAGAATAGAAGCATCAGAAGATAAGATAACACGAGCTGTGGACCACTGGTTTGACTGAATACTAGGAGGATTTATCACCGAGTTCGCGGTAGACATTACCATCAGCTATAGTGAGGCAGACCGACATTTTCTCAAGGACCGCGAGGTAAGTATATTAAAACCTTGAACACTTGGATTAAGATGTTATTGTGTGAAAAGCGGGTTATGCAAATAAATTAATGTTTGGGACTACGCGAAGCAGGAAGATATACAAAAGCAGAAGTAGTGAGGAGTTGGAAAACAGTCCCTTAATTTCACCCTCGCGGGAAAGTGAGGAGGAGCTCGCGAAAGTTTCTCCGAGAAGCGCGGTCAATTTGAAAAGACAGAGAATTCCACGTTTACCACCCCCCACCCACACTGCCACCCATTTCACCCCCCTCACCTCCATCTCCACCCACTCCACCTCCACCACCACCGCAGTTCAGTATGGCAAGTGCGATCAAACTACTGATGTTCAGAGGAGTAGGAAATGAAGATCCAGACCAATTTTGGTTTGTGGTAAGAGTAGTATGGGAAGCACAGGGCATCATGGATGATAATATTAAAAAGGCTATGCTGGTGAGTGCGCTACAGGATCACGCATTAACGTGGTATATCAAGCATTCTAATGACCACCCGAACGTAGGGATTGCAGAGATCCAGACCGTGTTGAACAGGGAATTTAGCAGGCCAAAATCAGAGACACAATCAATCATCGGTTTTAAGGAGATCGTGATGCTCCCAGGAGAGACCCCTTGGGATCTGGACCAAAGGCTGAAGAGTACGATCTGCGAAGCCAATATGACGTTAACAGATGCACAACATCACATATGTTTTGTGGCCTCACTTACGCCACACTTAAGGACGACGTTGTCACAGTAAAAACTTTCCACCTAGGCCGAATTGTTGGAGATGGCAATGAGATTGCATGAGACCCCTATACAATACCCTGGGTTGGGAATCCAACAAATCCACGTGCAACTGCAGAATTTGTGTCTGGAGATGCAAAGTTTAAAACAGGACAGGACAACTCGGCCAGAGGTGCGCGAGGAGGTATGGTGCATGAAATGCAAAGGACAAGGGCATGACAAGGACCATTGTCCAGTGTTCGTGAACTACTTGGCAGGGGGAGGGCCAATGCCATTAAGACCAGAGGCACAGGCAGGGCCGAGCGCGGCGTCTACATTATGGTGTGTGATCTGCCAGGTAGGAGGAAAGCACACTATGGATAATTATCATCTATTGCAGAAGTATATGCAGACGTCCCAGCAATTATTTTGTAATTTATGCAGGTCGGTAGGCCATGACGAACTCACCTGTTGAAGCTATGAATTAATGATGGATCGGACCCCTACCTATAGGCTACAGGCTGAAATGCGAGCCCTCAACCCAAATATAGGGATGGCGCACGCTGGGTTTCATGGGCGTGGTTGGGGTCGAGGTGGAATGGGACCAGGAAGGGTTCACGGCCAAATAATTTGTTACAATTATGGAGGGCCAGGGCATTATGCCCATGATTGTATGAACCCAACTAGGATATCGTGTTGGTACTGTAAACAGTTTTATTAAGAGAAAGAAGATTGCCCTTCGCTGATAGCGAAGATTCGCGAAAAGGGGGTACTCCAGCCCCCTCCGACCCAGAATTTACAAATGATGAGATCTGAACCGCGCGAAGAAGACCCAAATATAAACATGATACTCAGGAGCGGTATAACAATGGGAGATGATAAAGGGAAGCAACCAGAAGAAAGCGTGTGGGTTCGCAAGGCTCCTACAAGGGAACCCGAGTTTGATATAGAACGCGTTAAGGAGACATTCATGGAAGCTAAGAAGAACTTCACGAAGGCCTCCACTTCAGGTAGTAAGGATAAACTAGAACCAGGGATGGATCCTTCAATGCTCACTACCTTTCTAGAGACATGCATGAAACTGTTGCACGACAACAAGGCAGTCAAAGGGCTATAGGAACTTATCACTAGGTGCGCGAGGTCAGGAGAACCGCGTGTGGTCTGAAAACTTGGAAAGCATGCATTACGCATAGGAAGGGAGATGAGGTTGACTGTGCAAATAGGCGAGTATGAAATGGATCGTGTACTCCTGGATCTAGGTTCGGACGTGAATGTACTACCAAAGCAAACATGGGAACGCATGGGCAAACTTGCGTTACAATGGTCCCCTATTCAGTTACGAATGGTGAACCAACAAAAGATTTTGCCCATGGGAAGATTGCAAGGGGTGACAGTCGATATTGAAGGCGCGAGCGCACAGGCGGATTTTGAAGTGATAGAGATTGTCGATGACAGCAATCCCTATCCTACGCTACTAGGAATAGACTGGGCTACCGATATGAACGAAGTCATAAATATGAAGAAGCGCAAAATGACCTTTGAGAAAAAGTCACTACGCATAGTAGTACTGTTGGATCCAGCCGAAGGAGCGCAATACACTGAATCGGTGCGCGACGACGATAGTGATGATGATCTCGACTGTATCTACAAGATAACTGCACAAGGAGAGGATTGGGTG
The DNA here is from genome assembly GCA_031772625.1 of Pinus tabuliformis. Lineage (NCBI taxonomy): Eukaryota > Viridiplantae > Streptophyta > Pinopsida > Pinales > Pinaceae > Pinus > Pinus tabuliformis. The sequence continues at coordinate 155,317,672 of CM062812.1, forward strand.
AATCCAACTGCAGATGGAAGGATTTCGTGGGAGCGCGAAAGCTCCTGCACTTCGGATTCAGACGAAGAGATAGAGCGATGGCAGAATTGGCTGCATGAAGTAACAACACTGAACTGCAACATGATGATCAGGTCATTGCGTTGCGTAACAACAGAGGCAAGGGAGCTACCGACATATGATGGATTGTCAGCGGTGGATGAATTTCTGAGCAAATTTGAAAGCGCAGTACCAGAATAGCAACAATTTGATGCAGTGAAATGGGCACTGCGCGCAACACCCGCACGATGGTGGGGTACGCATCAAGGAACTTTTGAGGACTGGCGCGGATGCAGAAGGATGATGCGCCTACGTTTTGGAAAACCCCAGCTCCGAACGAAAGCCAATCAGCAGGGGCAAAACAACTTGCGCGCCCACCTTTCTCGATGGGTACAGACATATGTTGTACAGTTCGCACAAGCGTACAAACCACAACAGCAGGAAAGGCGATGTGCACTACCAATTCTCCACGACGAGGCATTTGATAGGGTGTGCGGAGTACTGAACAAGGTTCACCAGGCGAGATGAACTGATTGGGACCTGTGCGTGCCAGCGGTTCGATGGGCCTATAGGACCATGTGCAAAAACTTGAGCGCAGAGATGATTTCAAAGGTGCGAAACAGAGTAGAAACCGAAATTTATGAAGGGAATACCAAAAGGAATCTACACGTAATAGCTCCCACAGTTATGGCAGCACGCGAAGACCAGGACGAAGGAATCACACAGCTACACGAGGACGACCATATAAGGATTAGGGAAGCCATTTGACAAGGGAACCTTAGACTTTGCGAACTCAAAGAAGATCGGGTACGATTAAGGAAGAAAAGCATGTTGATGGACGCTGAGATCAAAAGACTGGAAAATGAGGTCATGCAAGCATGTCTCGTTGATAAAACAAGGATGACAAGGCAAGATACGGATGGTCATACCACTGCATTAGAAGATTGTCGCCAAGAATTTATGACTCTGCTACCATGGCTAAGACCGCACCTTACCAAATGCAGTAACAAGGGGAGCGCACCACATAAGGTAGAACACACGACGCCGACTGTCGCGAGGGCAATTGAGGAGTGTCCACGGACTATACTGGAAGGTGAATTGAAGTCTCGCACAGATGGTGCGACCACCTGACTAGCCATAGGGAGCACAATCTCAGTGCTCCAGGTAGTTGAAAGAGAGCGCGGGACTATAAACTGTGAGGGAGGTGCGTGCAGAAACAGCATGACACAAGGGTCGCGCCCATGCACGAGGAGCTGCGCTGCCATGTGGGTAGACTGGCAAGTAACCATTGGCATCACTGTTCATGATGAGATGTCCAATTTAAGGCAAAAGGGAGCAAGCGGCGGGCAATTAAGACATGAATTAAGAGCTAGATTTGGGATGATCTGCCACCAAGAATGCATTAATGACTCAGAAGTGGGGGGAGCAGTCGAATTCAAATTCAAAAGACGCTATAAAACTCCAAGGGCTAGCCATGAGACAACACTTGTTTAGTTGATACTTGAGCTACTACAAAGAGCACAGAGTGTTGAGTGCTAAGCGATATTTGAGCCCCCAAGTTCGCGAACAACCACAGACAGTTTGAACAAGATAACAACTACCAAGAGAGGTGTGGGTTTTTCAAAGAGTACCACCGAGGAAGCCGCGCAAAACCCTACGGTGCAGGTTGGGGATGCAACAGAAATTATGAAATCACCTCGGACGCCAAGGCCCAAGAAGGATAAACATGCAGCAGGACCAGTCCAAATGTCCCCGTGAAATCCGTGGTTTGGTAAACTTTCCATGGAAGAAAAGGGCAAGGCTATCACCATTGAGACAGATGATGAGGAGGAGGACCTATAGGCTCTCGTAGATGAGATAGAGGCAGATGAAGAAATGGAAGAAGACATCCAGCCGGTGTGCGCTGCAGCAAAATTGCCCGAGTACATTCCTCCGCGGAAAGGGAAAGTTAAGGTACCCAAGTATTTGGATGCTGCTAAGAGCGCACTCCAAACCCCACTCCTCCCAGATGGAATTTTGTTTGAGGGCTCAGCCCTGGGCCGCGTGCCCACAATGAAATTTGAAGACTAGGACCTTGCGGACAGCGAGAAGTTCCCACATTTAGAGACTGAGAACCTCATGAAACAGAGCAAGGAGGGGTCAGTTACAACGCTAGAGCCGCAGAAATGGTTGTGCGGTGTGGAGAAGGCCGGACTACTCCACCTACTATGGATTCCGCACTTTCACCACACACCTATCACAATATTTGTCATCAGGCAGTTGCTTTGCCTGGTGCACAATGGGTACTTATGGTTGGAGGAGCCTATTCCCATCACGGCAGAGCTTATCCACAGGATTTCCTGGCTTCCTGTAAGGGAAAGGACCCCGCAAAGATAGTCGGCAAAAGCGGAGATTTGGCGCTCGCAAAGGCCATGAAGAAGAAGTACAAATTGGAAAAGAAGAAGAGGGGCTACGTAATCAGTAGCATTAAAGATAAAGGGGTGTGTGTAGCCACCCAACTCCTGGCCGGGAAGGTGATGAGAAAATGTCGCGGAGACGAGGTACCAGCGCCGGTAGTTGCGCTGGTAGAACAATGCACGGAGGGGGTCCAATTCAACTAGGCCGAGTTCCTCTACGAAGAATTCCTAATTAACTGCAAGGAAGCTCAAGAGCAGGGCAAGACCTTCCACTACACGTGGTTGCTCTTGTCTATTTTATTGGTGATAGGGGAACTTCTTGAGGACAGTTAGTTCCCTCATATTGAACAGGACTTGCCAGAGGATGAAAAATATGTGTTGCTTTGGGATACGAAGGACGCCACATGGATCCGCGAGACTAAGATCTTCTGGGTGCTCATGGAGGTGAGTGTTCGGATGTGGATTAATAGGAGACCGCACCTATCCCCACAGTGTACAACAATTTGCGGAGCTTTGCAAACTTCAAGGCGGATATGCACAATGTGTATATCAAGTCGCGTAAGGATCCTGCGCAGAACTAGACCAAGCTTCCTTTCATCACAATTGATGATGCCATCTTATCCATGCTTGAATCATGGCCTCTCGAGTGGCACGCCCCGGATCTGGTGGAGCAAGATAGAATAGCGCACAAAAGTAGAAGAATGCCACCAAGCTGTGTATCACCCAGTTGGCCCAATAGAAGTGCAACGAACAATTGGCCGCGGAGGTAAGGGCTGCCCGCAAGGCAGCGAAGGTAGCCGCAAAGCAGGCAAAGGCTGCCGACAAAGTAGTAGCAGCACAAGAAATAGGGGCCACCATGACGCAGGAGGAAGGTGGCCCGAAATTGTCCATAGGACAACGAGCAGAGGATGCAGCAAAGGACGCGGACCTGAGCACAACATCTACACAGCTGAAACAGCCGCACGTTACGAAAATATCAGGCCCACGAAAGAAGCCCAAGGCTTCCAAACTAGACATCAAACCAATTACATTCACAGAGGGTGACCTCTATGACATCGGTGACACAATTCGTGAGGTCACCAGGGAAGCGCTCCAGGAAGCTATTACGGAGCAACAGAATGTGTTGGGGGCCCTAAGGGTGCAACTGCAGGAACTTCAGGTGCAACCCCCATAAGAAGGAACAGTAGCCGCCTATGGCGTCGCAGGTACATCAACAGAGGAGAAACTACTGCGCGAAAAAATGGCCAACACCATAGTGCTGCTGGAAGGAGCGCTAACATCAGAGAGCGAGAAGGACAGAGCCACGGTGGGCCGGATCAAGGGACTTGGCCTAAATTTGGCTGCCCTTCTGTGTGACACATTGTACCAGCTGCAGGACGGCATAACAATAGAGCTACGTGCCCGGGAAGGCCGCACGATCCAGGTATTGAGTGAGCAGAAGATCAACATCGAACAGCTCAGCCTGCAGTGTGACGAGCTAGTGTCACAGAATCGACAGATCGCGCAAACAGTGGATGAAGCATGCTGGCGCGTTCCAGAATTATCCATCACCGCAAACCTACAACCCGAGATGCAGATCCACTGTCTAGAAAGTGGAATCTGAAGCACGCACAAGGAAACAACATGAGTGTAGCTGGAGCTGAACCTCCAAATTGTTGAGCTGCGGATGAAGGCGCAACCTTCCACTCCTCCGGAAGTTAAAGAATGGTGTGTTAGCGCGATTCAGGCAGGATTGGAAGAAATTGGAAGGGCGGTGCAGGACTGCACTGGTATGTTGGACCAAGCATTTGATGTCCTCACATCCTTGCAAGAGGACCCCAACATACAACACCTGGAAACAGAGGCGCGCAAACTGCAGTAGCAGTATGACAGTGTCAGGGGAACGGCGCAGACAGTCGTCCTCACCCAACAGCTGGCTAAGATGCAGCAGGCAAGGGCACTGAAGGAGCAGGTGGATGCTACAAGACAGAAAGAGGCCCTTCTCAAAGCACGCGTCCAGCCTTGGATTGATGAGGCCTTCACCATTACGGCCGAGATTGAGGGCAAGCTTGCGCAGATGCAGGGACTATATGCGCTAAGACAAATAGCAGAGCCTCACAAAGAAGCAACAGAAGAGCGCATGCAGCAAGTCCAACAAACCGTAGAACAGTGCGTTGCGGACCTCCGAGCAGTACGGGAATAGTTGGAGGGGCTTCGTTCCAAGATTGCCGCACCAGCAGAGTGACTCGGGACGAGTCACGATGATTGTGTTGGGGCCTATTGGGCATGGAATCCCCCCACAGCATGTTTTGCAGCTCAAAGCCCAAGTTTTGGTCAAAGGTTTTGTAAGACTTCGCGAATTGCGAGCACGGAGCACGAAGTAGAGATTAAGTTATAGGGTTGTCCGCCCTAAAGTAATGTAATGTAGTGTAAAGTCATGTCGGCCTACGGACCATGGGATTATATAAATAGAGTGAGGCTCTAAGTTGAAAAGAGAGTAGATGATAGAGTGAGTAGCGAAGGAATGTTTCGAGCTTAGAGTAGGATTCTAAGTGTCTTGGGTCGTAGTGGTAGGAAGAGTCTCTACAGCTGAGTGCACAAGGAGGTGTCGAGTCTGTAATCACGATTGAAGATTAATAAAGAGAATTTAATTCTTATTTCTGTGTATTTGTTGTGCATTATCCTCTTTATGTTTGTATTAGATTATGTATCGCGCGCATTGATATGATTGTTGAATATGCTGTAATAATCATAAATCTCACACACAAGTTATGTATTCAGTTAATTAGAAAGGAACTTGGGTATCATACAGGTTGTGCCCCGAGCAGGGCTGCGCAGAAACAGCAGCATGGGTCGCGAAGGAATAGCAAATGCGTATAGCGACGGGTCGGACCGCGACCCTCCAAAAGCCCATTAGACATCCCTAGGGTGCGGAAACCTGGTTCTATCACCCTCCCATACTACTTCGGGTGAGACCTCAGTCCGCGCTCCGCGGACTGTTGCCAAAAGGGCCCGTAGTACCAGGATTTGCTTGGGTAAATCACCTTTGAACCTGGGTCAGGCCCATACAAGCCAACAGTCAAGTTGTGCATTGATGGGAGGATGCAGGTTCTGGGGAAGGGAGGGAAACGTGTGAGAGACAACATATCTAAATTGATGATACACTATTATATTGTTTTTATCAGAATGAGGTTTATTATCCAATTCTTAAATCATTCCAATTAAATTTTGTGATATAAAATGACTATTATAATTTACCGAATTCGATTCTAGAGAATTAAATTAGCTGTTGTAAGTTGAATTCTGAAGAATGATATAATTTAAAAACGTTTTCTGAGTAGGAACAATTATGGAGTTATTATTAATTGAATTATCGTTCAGTGAGTAATTATTTATCGATTTTGAATTGGGAGAGCATTGAACAAGATTAATTTTTGAGTTTGTTTCTTGCAGGTTAACTCCCCGATTCTTAACACTTTATTTATGGAAGATTTCGAAACCAAAGCCTTAGAATCTACACCCTTAAAACCTAAATTGTGGAAAAGTTTTGTAGACGACACCTTCATCATATGGCCCCATGGGCATGACACTTTAGATAGTTTTAAACATCATTTGAATAGCCTTTCTTCATCCATAAAATTCACCATGGAAGGAGAAGTTAATAATAACCTCCATTTTCTTGACATCCTCATCACTAGAAACCAAGATGGCTCCTTATCCCACCAAGTATATCGAAAAAAACCCACCGAACAACATGTTCATGACACATCTCACCATCATCCCACCCAGAAATTAGGGATTCTAAGCACTCTAGCAACAAGAGCGGTACAAATTTCTGATAAGGAACACTTGGAAACAGAAAAAAACACATCTCATGAATGTATTCCTAAAAAATGGATATAAAAGACATCAAGCTATCAAGGCTATTAAAAATGCAAACAAAGAAACTTGTCATAAAAACAAAAACAAGAATGATTTTGTTGGCAAAGTAAACCTTCCTTACATCCTTGGAACCACGGACAAGATTGCCCACATTCTAAATAAAAACAATATTTTAACCACCTTCAAACCTTTAAATACCATCCGGAGTTGTCTCAAATCTGTTAAAGATCCCATTGACCCTAAATGTTAGAAAGGCGTTTATTTAATTCCATGTTCTTGCAAGGTTCCTTATGTTGGAGAAATTGGTCGATCTATCAAAACTAGAATCCAAGGACAATCTACTAACATTAAAAATAATCATTCAAAGAACTTTGCTCTTGCAGAACATTTCAATAAACCAAACATCAAATTTGTATCAATAAAACTAGCATCCTTGCCAAAATTGACCACTATTTCCACAAAAAATTTAGGGAAGCCATAGAAATCAGCAAACATTTGAATAACCTCAATAGGGATGAAGGATGGAGTATTGGATTCCTACATTGACATCTAAAACAATGTTTGCCCAAACCCCTCACCTTAATTGTCCCATTAATTAAATTGCCTCACCTAAAATTTATTATTTAATACCATTATTTTTAATTCAAAACACATTAACCTAACACTTTTACATTAATTAATCATTAACATGTAATGAATACACGATTTATTGTTGTTACAAACATTTTACCATTATTTCAAACATGTCCATCAAACGTTATTAATAATTAACATCAAATAACAATATATTAAGCAATAAAATATTTGATCAATATTAATATCCATAATTATATGATCTTTGTTAATTTCATTAATAACACTATGTAACATACATTTTATATATTAATAAAATCTCTTTTTTTTTTTCCTTTTTTTTGGGCCATTTTTCCACCAAATCATTCCTATTTATTATCTACCTTGGTCTGATAAGTTTTCCACATTTCATATTATCCTAAAGATAACCACAGTTAGGGGTTCGAAACGTCAATTATATAACTAACATTATGCGATGGATTCAAGAAAATATATGAAACAAGATTACAATCGTGGAAATATGAAATCTAAAATCCTAATTCTACCTTAGCATTTTGACCTAATCAGTTTATCTTTTTTGACAATTAGTTATTTTCAAAATGTTATGGTAAATTTAAAAGGGTTTTTGTGGCTGAGGGAGTACAAAGAATGTGAGTCAACATAAGGGAAAACTGCCTTGAAAGGAGCAAGCAATTACAAAGAGAGTTGCACAATTTCAACATGCTTTACAAGTTCATGCACCAGTTTTGTTACCAAGAGGAAAGACAAGTTGTAGTTACAAATATTGAGCCTACACAAGAGTGACCAGTTCTTGATCCTATAATACAACTATGTCTTGTCCTTGTTCTAGAATAATAGTTGGAGATACACACAACAATTTTACAATGCATTTTAACCATTGTTATGTACCAGATAGAGATCCAAATATCTAAGATGATAGGAATTTGTTTATTTTTGTTAATTAAACCTTCAGATATTGTAAATATTATGCAGTTACTACTACTAGACTTTGTGGATCTTATATTTGTTGTATTTTCTCTATATATTACATGAGAAATGAGGAAAAAAGGTGGGTTTTTTATGAAAGAATAGCCATTGTCTGTGTGTTGAAAAGCTTTATCAATCTACAGTTTGCCAAGATCAGTAGATTGATAATCAGTGATATAAAGATTCATGTGATGGTATGTCTTAGTATGTGTTTTCTATAGTTTCAATGTTTCTTTCTCTGTAATGTCATTTAAATGTATGGTCTTCTGAATATTTGAATAAGAGTAAATGTTACAAAATTCATCCATGCTTTGATGCTCCGTTTCATAGATTTCAAAAAGTTTCACTCCTATCTTCTAAAGTTACTTTAGGATTCATTTTGTATGCCCTATTGTAGTGGATTGTTCTCTTATTTTCTCCCTTCAACTATAACATTGATCAATATCTAAGATGTGTTATCTATCTTGCCTTTGTCAATCATGATCAAACCACCAGTATCTTGGTAAGTTGCCATAAACCCTAGCTTGTTGATTCCACTGCCCAATGGATTGTCTACCTCATGCCCAACCAAACACTATATCAACACAACACAACTAAAGATCTAGCCATTATGTAGAAGTATAATAAATTACTAAACCTAGTGATTAAGTTGTCAGAGAGAGCCCTCTTTGGATTAAAGGGGCTAGGCCTTCAATCTATAAGTTGGACTGCAAAGGTTACCTTAGAATCTTCTCTCCTACAGCCAATAGGACATTTCTAAGTCATAACAGGTTAAGGCATTTTTAAGGCTGCAGGATATAAAGTGGGCAAATTTATTACCAGTGATATGGAACATTAGAGCAATTTTTGATGTGCCATAATTTATGTTGAAATGGAGTTCTCAAAAGGCCTACCTAAGGCGATTCAACTGAATATGGATGGTTGGTCTCATCTATGGGCTTTACATTACGAACAAGTTCTTTTTAAATGTAATCTTTGTCATGAATATGGACACTTTGAGAAAAGTTGTCCAAAAGCTTCAACTTCTCGAAGTTCTCCAAATCCATTGCCTCCTCCTAAAGAAGAAAGGAGAAAATATGCAAGGATTTATTCCAGTTAAAAGGAAATATAAGAATAATTGAAATAAAAAGTAATAGACATGTAAGGCTGGATCTAAGCATTAACCCCTTTCTAAAAATAATTTTGAAGTCCTAAATGTTTAAAAGAAAGAAGGTGAGAATCTTGAGGCTCAAGCTGAACAACCAGTACTAGAGAATAATAATGTTCCGAAGGTCCCACATGATTTGAAAGAAGAATAAGACCCAAATTAGGACTCCCCATAGAAAACTCCTGTTGTGGAAAAGTTTTCTCCAAAGGTTTTTCTTATATTGAAAGGCGAAGAAGCTAGTAAGGTGGTCGAGAAGAAGTTTAAATCCTTCTTTTCTTTCCCTTCCTATTCATATATGCTTAAAAATCAATGTTCCTCCCCACTGATAATAAGAAGTAGGAAAGATCATAGTAGAAGGAACTCCGATCTTGAGATTTATCTTGCCTTCCCCGGGCCAAGCGGTGGGCCGTATTTTGGCAATTTATAGAAATGTTTTGTTTTTGCATTTTCTTGTGTAAGTAATTTGTTAAAATTTACTCGTGCTCCCAGGAAGCAATAGGAATAAACATTTAAATATTTAGTTTTGGACCTTTGCCCCCCTGTTCTTATTAGGAGGATTCTCAACATAATTTACTCTCTCTCTCTCTCTCTCTCTCTCTCATCGAATTTGGTTAGCCCCTAATTTGGCTCATGAAGTATGCTTCTTCCATGTCTTTTGCATAAACAACTCCCAACTTGATTTCTAGGCAAACAAGCCTCTTTGAGAAAAAGTTGGGAAATATTTTAATTAATGATCATCACTCCTCTTAGTCGATACCTTGATAACTACCACCCCACTTAATGGTTACTTGCATGAACTCCTCATGGTATTCATTTGCCACCCTTGCATCATGAAATCGACATAGCCCTTGTCACTTCTTGTAATATCAACATGCCTAGCCCTCTCTCTTAAAATATTCTCATGAATTCTCCCAGAATGTTGTGGGATCTTCCATGCACTAAAGGATTTGCCTGTCCAGATGAGCCATCATAGTCATAAGCAGGTCTTATGCTTGATGGGAAATGAAGTTATGGGCCACATCGAGAGAAGGCACTTCATCGTTCATTTGTGTTGTGTCGTTGACATTGACCTCATGATCCACCACAAAATGAATGGACTTAGGACAACCCTACAATGACAAGCTAGTGAAATTGAAGAGCTTCATTCCTCCCTTCACCTCCTCAAAATTCAATTCTCGGATTTGGAAGCACAGGTGGGCACAGTGTTGGACATCCTCATCCACCATAGCCAATTCCTTTACCAAGTATAAGAGGAATGTGAGGTGCCTTGATTTTACCTTAGGGATTTATAAGAAATAGAGTGAGGTATAATTCTAACTTTTATCTCAATTGAATGTTTAAGAACAACCTCTATCACTCATGCTAAACCAATCTTTCTCGATTTAAATGCTTTAGCTTCAGGGAAATTCGATGAAAATGATGCAAATTGACAACCTTCCCTAACTCTTAGGCCCCCCATGACATAGTGTTTTGTTCTCTCAATCCTTGGAATTTATTATTGAGATTACTATGTAAATTTCTTATTTGACTATCTACTCCTTTCCACTATCCCCATGTTTAGTAATCTCTTTGAGCCCAATGCTTTTAATTAGTATTCTCTAGATAGTGCTCATGCATTTTGTAACTTTGCTATGTTCTCTTGACACAAATTTTAGTAATTTAAACATCTTCCAATTCTAATAAAAAAAGGTACTATTCTTGCTTCACTTTAACTACAAGAACTATTATTTGTATAAATGGATTCTTAACCAAAAGATCAACCTAAAGGGTTCAATAAGGTTTTTATAACATTAATCTTTTATTTATTTGAATAGAGTTATGCTATGTTCTCTCGATTCATATTTTACTAGTTATAATATCTTCCAATTCACATAAAAAAAAAAAAAAGTATTATTCTTGCTTCACTATAACTACAAGACCTTTTTATTTGTAGAAATGGATTTTTAACCAAAAGATTGAACTAATTAAGGGTTTGATAAGGTTTTTATAATACTAATATTTTTTCTATTTGAATAGTGTTATAACATTGCTATGTTCTCTAGATGCAAGTTTTACTAATTTAAATATCTTCCAATTCTCATAAAAAAAATATTATTCTTGATTCACTATAACTACACGACTTTTTTATTTGTAGAAATGGTTTCTTAACCAAAAGACAAACTAAAGGGTTCGGTAATGTTTTTATAACATTAATCTTCTATTTATTTAAATAGAGTTATTGTAATCCCACAACTTAGGGGTTGGAATACAATACCCTTTTCCCCAAAGGTAGGGTTGAACTTATAACATCGTGGGATGATAATCCATGAATACATATCATTGACCTAACTTCACCCCACATTAAGTGGTTGCCATCCTCATTGAGTTTTTACACTTTTGAATATAGTTGTGGTGATGTCATTGCTTGGAGGTTGGAATTTAATGCATTTCCCCCTAAACATAAGGCTACAACTTATGGCACTAGGATGTGGCAATCCACAAATAAATACCAGTGAACCATGTTCACGCCACATTCTCCTTAAAGTAAATTCCAATGATATTAATCTATTGCTATAAATTAATGCCACTACTTCAGGGTTAGAACATAATACCAACACAATACCTTTTTCTTGAAAAGTAAGGGTTAAAACTTATCACACTATAGGTGAAAATCCATGAACAATTTTTTTTTCAAAGTCAATGCTAACCCCATGAATCTTTTGTTTGTTTGAATAGAGATGTCACAATGCCATTATTAGCTAGTTAGAACTCAATATCTTTTTCCCAAAGGTAGAGGTTGAACTTATAACATTGAATATCAATCCATGGATATATATCACTAAATGAAAGTAAACCCTTACATTCTCATAAAGTGGATGTCATTGCCATTAATCTTTTATTTCTTTGAACATAGCTATCACAGTGCCATTATTTAGGGGTTGGAGTATAACAATGCCTTTCCCCGAAAAGATAAAGGTTGGTAGGACAGGGAGGTGAAAGTCCTTATATATGTATCATGCATTCAATTTCACTCCTAGACTCGATGATGCCATTAATGAAATACCAATGTACAAGACCTTGTTTGGCAATTGAGTAAGTTAATATTGTAACAAACAAATCCTCTTTCTCACCACACCTGTAAGAATCCTTAAAATTTTCATATAAGGCTAGATATTTGCCATGATTGAAAACCCATACTTGGTGGAATAATGCCTTTTAAATTTTTACCTGACTTTAAATCAATAAGATCATAAAAAAATTTACCTACATTTTTAAATAAACAAAAACTTTAACTTTTTATTGAGCTGAGAGGCTCATTCTACAAGAGTGTGAATGTTATGTCCGTCCATCCTTTAAATAAAAATAAAATATTCTCAAAATAGAAAAACAATATGAGTTATGCTATGCATATTTAATTAGTTGTCCATATGACTTAATATAATTTCATGTAAAGTAATTAGAAGTAAAAAACGAATATCTAAGATGCTTAAACCTTATACTTTCAAAAATATTTTAAGACCTGATATCGACTTCATATATATCTATATATAATAAAAAAATTGTTAAAAGAAAATATTTTATTGTTGTATATAATAAAATATTCAATGTCGGTTATGAATAAAATATTTTAATATGAATTAATATTGATGCATACTTAAAAATATATTAATAACAAAAACTAGTTTACATATTGTTTTTTGCAATCTAAAATAAGTTTGCATGTGAAGAAATTTGATCCCTCTCGCCTCATGTTAGATCCCTAGTTAAGATGGAATTTGATCCCTCTCGACTCATGTTAGATCAGTGGTTAAGATGGATCTATACTAGTATTATCACATTTAAAAACTTGGAAAAAATATATTAAAAAATAACAAAGTTGAAGTGTTGATAACAATGACTTTACGTGAAAAGGTAAAGGTTGACAGGAAGAAGTGAAAGTCCTTATGTATGTATCATTGATTCAATTTCATTTATGAACTCTCTTTAATGATGATGCCATTAATCAAATTTCAATGTATAATACTTTGTTTACCAATTGAATAAGTTAATCGTGTAACAAACAAATCCTCTTTCTTAACACACTTGTAAAAATAGTGTAAAAAGTTCATGTGAAACTAGAAATTTACCATGATAGAAACCCACACACTAGAATAATGTCTATTTTACCCAACTCTAAATCAATCTAATCATTAAAAAAAATCAACTACATTTTTAAATAAACAATAACTTTTAACTTTGAAATAAGCAAATTTATTACTAGTGATATGGAACATCAGAACAATTTTTCATGTGCCATAATTTATGTTGAAATGGAGTTCTCAAAGAGCCTCCCTAAGGCGATTCAACTAAATATGGATGGTTTGTTTCATCTATGGGCTTTACATTATGAACAAGTTCCTTTCAAATGTAATCTTTGTCATGAGTATGAACACTTTGCGAAAAGTTGTCCTAAAGCTTCAACTTCTTGAAGTTCTCCAAATCCATTGCCTCCTGCTAAAGAAGCAATGAGAAAATATGCAAGGATTCATTCCAGCTAAAAGGAAATATAAAAAGCATGGAAATAAAAAGTAATAGACATGTAAGGTTGAATGTAAGCATTAACCCCTTTCTAAAAATAGTTTTGAAGTCCTAAATGTTTAAAAAAAAGAAGGTGAGAATCTTGAGGCTCAAGCTGAACAACCAGTACTAGAGAATAATCATGTTCCAAAGGTCCCTCCTGATTTGAAAAACGAAGAAGACCCAGATTAGGACTCCCCATAGAAAACTCATGTGGTGGAAAAGTGTTCTCCAAAGGTTTCTCTTACATTGAAAGACGAATAAACTTGTCGAGAATAAGTTCAATTCCTCCTCTTCTTCCCCTTCCTATTCATATATGCTTAAAAATAAATGTTCCTCCCCACTCGTAACAAGAAGTAGGAAAGATCATAATAGAAGGAACTTCGGTCTTTAGATCTATCTTGCCTTCGCCATGCCAAGCAGTGGGCTGTCTTCTGGCAATTTATAGAAATGTTTTGTTTTTGCATTTTCTTGTGTAAGCAATTTGCTAAAATTTACTCTTGCTCCTAGGAAGCAATATGAATAAACATTTGAAGATTTAGTTTTGGAATTTTGCCCCCCACCCAATTCTTATTGGGAGGATTTTGGGTTTTAGCCATTTTAGATTTTTGTGAGGCAAAAGCAATGCAACTCCTAATGTACTTGCTGCATCCAGGTGCAAATTTTCAATATAAGTTATACTCTCTCTCTATATGTGTGTGTGTGTGTGTGTGTTAGGTTGTTAGATATAAGATGTTTTCTTACAATATTAGATTATTCCAATTTTTTCGAGTAAAAAAAAGGAAAAATTTTAGCTAAATGACGAATAGTAATGCCGATTTTTGTTCTCACACTTTCTCTTTAACACATTTTAAGATTTGAATCCAATATAATAGGGACTAATGGTGAAAAACAATGGGTTTCACATTGTGTCAACCTTCTTATGGAGTTCAAGTTTGGTATCTAACAACCAAACTAAAGCTTTTGCTCTATATTAGGGAGTCAAATTACCCTCTTCCCTAGCAATCTAGAAACTTATCGTCATGGAAGACTATAAAATATGATTTGGCACCTCTACTTGGGCACAATCGCTTAAGATGGCAAGTTGAGTTTGATTCTTCATTGAATTTGATCAGCCCATAATTTTGTTCACGAAGTATGCTTCTTCCATGTCCTTTGCATAAACAACTCCCAACCCGATTTCTAGGCAAACAAGGCTCTTTGAGAAAAAAGCTGGGGAATATTTTAATTAATGATCATCACTCCTCTTAATTGATAACTTGATGACTACCACCCCACTTGATGGTTACTTGTTTGAACTCCATATGGTATTCCTTTGCCACCCTTGCATCATGAAATCGACATAGCCCTGGTCACTTCTCGCGGTATCAACATGCCTAGCCCTCTCTCTTAAACTATTCCCATGAATTCACTAAGAATGTTGTGGGATCTTCCATGCAATAGAGGATTTGCCTGTCCAGATGAGCCATCATAATTGTAAGCAAGTCTTCTGCTTGATGGGAAATTCAGCTATGGGCCACATGGAGAGAAGGAACTTCAACATTCATTTGCATTTTATTGTTGACATTGACCTCATGGCCCACCACAAAATGAATGGCCTGAGGACAACCCTACACTGACAAGCTAGTGAAATGAAGAGCTTTATTCCTCCCTTCACCTCCTCCAAATTCAATTCTCAAATTTGGAAGCACAGGTGGGCACAATGTTGGACATCCTCATCCATCATAGGAAATTCCTTCACCGAGTACAAGAGGAATTTGAGGTGCCTTGTTTTTAGCTTAGGGATTTATAAGAAATAGAGTCAGTTATAATTATGACTTTTATCTCAATTTAATGTTCAAAAACAACCTTTATAACTCATGCTAAATCAATCTTTCTCGATTTAAATGCTTTAGATTCAGGGAAATTCAATTAAAATGATGCATATTGACAACCTTCTCTAACCCTTAGGCCCCCCACGATGTAGTGTTTTGTTCTCTCAATCCTTGGAATTTATTATTGAGATTACTCTGTACATTTCTTATTTGACTATCTGCTCCCTTCTACTATCCCCATGTTTAGTAATCTCTTTGAGCCTAATGCTTTTAATTGGTATTCTCTAGATATTGCTCATGTATTTTGTAACTTTGTTATTTTCTCTCAATGCAAATTTTACTAATTTAAATATCTCCCCATTCTCATAAAAAAGGTACTTTTCCTGCTTCACTATAACTAAAATAACTTTTTATTTGTATAAATGGATTCTTGACCAAAAGATTGAACTAAAGGGTTCAATAAGATTTTTATAACATTAATCTTTTATTTATTCGAATATATTTATAACATTGATATGTTCTCTCGATGCATATTTTACTAATTTAAATATCTTCCAATTCACATAAAAGAAGGTACTAGTCTTGCTTCACTGTAACTACAAGATCTTTTTATTTGTAGAAATGGATTCTTAACCAAAAGATTGAACTAATTAAGGGTTTGATAAGGTTTTTATAACATTAATCTTTTATTTATTTGAATATTGTTATAACATTGCTATGTTCTCTCGATGCAGATTTTACTAATTTAAATATCTTCCAATTCTCATAAAAGAAAAGTACAATTCTAGCTTCACTGTAACTACAAGACCTTTTTATTTGTAGAAATGGTTTCTTAACCAAAAGAATGAACTAATGAAGGGTTTGATAAGGTTTTTATAACATTAATCTTTTATTTATTTGAATATTGTTATAACATTGCTATGTTCTCTCGATGCAAATTTTACTAACTTAAATATCTTCCAATTCTCATAAAAAAAAAAGGTACAATTCTAGCTTCACTATAACTACAAGACCTTTTTATTTATAGAAATGGTTTCTTAACCAAAAGACAAACTAAAGGGTTCAATAATGTTTTTATAACATTAATCTTCTATTTATTTGAATAGAATTCTTATAATCCCACAACTTAGGGGTTGGAGTACAATACCCTTTTCCCCAAAGGTAGGGTTGAACTTATAACATCGTGGGATGACAATCCGTGAATACATATCATTGACCTAACTTCACCCCACATTAAGTGGTTTCCATCCTCATTAAGTTTTTACACTTTTGAATATAGTTGTGGTGATGCCATTGCTTGGAGGTTGGAATTTAATGCATTTTCCCTTAAACATAGGGCTACAATTTATGACATTAGGATGTGGCAATCCATAAATAAATATGAGTGACCCATCTTTACCCCACATTCTCCTTAAAGTAAATTCCAATGATATTAATCTATTGCTTTAAATTAATGCCATTACTTCGGGGTTAGAACATAATACCAACCCAATGCCCTTTTCTTGAAAAGTAAGGGTTAAAACTTATCACACCATAGGTGAAAAGCCACGAACACATATCATTAATCAAAGTTCACCCCTAATTCTTTTTCAAAGTCAATGCTAACCCTGTGAATCTTTTGTTTGTTTGAATATAGACTTCACAATGCCATTATTAGCGAGTTAGAACTCGATATCTTTTTCCCAAAGGTAGAGGTTGAACTTATAACATCAAATATCAATCCATGGATATATATCACTAAATGAAAGTACACCCTTACATTCTCATAAAGTGGATGCCATTGTCATCAAACTTTTATTTCGTTGAACATAGCATAGCTATCACAATGCCACTCTTTAGGGGTTGGAGTATAACAATGCCTTTCCCTGAAAAGGCAAAGGTTGGTAGGAGAGGGAGGTGAAAGTCCTTATATATGTATCATGGATTCAATTTCACTCATAGACTCGATGGTGCCATTAATGAAATTCCAATGTACAGGACTTTATTTGACAATTGAGTAAGTTAATCTTGTAACAATCAAATCCTCTTTCTCACCACAATTGTAACAATCCTTAAAAATTTCATATAAGGCTAGAAATTTGCCATGATTGAAAACCCATACTTGGTGGACTAATGCCTTTTAAAATTTTACCCAACTCTAAATCAATTCATAAAAAAATTTACCTACATTTTTAAATAAACAAAAACTTTAACTTTTTATTGAGCCAAGAGGCTCATTCTACATCAGTGTGAAGGCTATGTAAAAATAAAATATTCTCAAAATAGAAAAACAATACAAGTTATGCTATGCATATTTAATTAGTTGTCCATATAACCTAATATAATTTCATGTAATATATATATATATATATATATATATATATATATATATATATGTATGTATGTATTTGATATTAGGTCTTAAAATATTTTTGAAAGTATAAGGTTTAAACATCATATATATATAAAAAAAATGTTAAAAGAAAATATTTTAATGTTGTATATAATAAAATATTCAATGTGGGTTATGAATAAAATATTTTAATATGAATTAATATTGATGTATACTTAAAAATATATTAATAACAAAAACCAATTTACACATTGTTTTTTGCACTCTAAAACAAGTTTACATGTGAAGAAGTTTGATCCCTCTCGACTCATGTTATATCACTGGTTAAGATGGAATTTGATCCCTTTCGACTCATGTTAGATCACTGGTTAAGATGGAATTTTATCCCTCTCGACTCATGTTAGATCTGTGGTTAAGATGGATCTATACTAGTATTATCACATTTAAAGACTTGGGAAAAAATATATTAAAAAATAACAAACTCCAAGTGTTGATAACAATGCCTTTACGTGAAAAGGTAAAGGTTGAGAGGAAGAAGTGAAAGTCCTTATATATGTATCATTGATTCATTTCACTGATGAATTATCTTTAATGATGATGTCATTAATCAAATTTCAATGTAGAAAGAAATAAAGAAAGAAATTATTTTAATGTCCACGAGGCTAAAGATAGCCTATGGGACAGATTGCTTCTTCATCTGCTTGATGTATTTGACCCTTTTCTGTGAAGCTTCAAAATAAATGCTCCAAGCTTCTCGACAAGCCCCTCGCTAAATAGATTATCCCAAGAGCCAGCTGCCATCATATCTACTTAACTTTTCATGTTGTATTTGAAGGCCTCACATTCTAAAATGAAATGTTTTCTGTTCCACTTTTCTGGAAGAACAAAAAATGCATACTCTTTCCTCCCACACTTCCTTTGGCCTTTTCCAGTGCCCTGTTTCACAACGGAGTTGATGAGAATTAGTCCTTAACTGAGCAATAAGAATTTTGGCTCTCCAAGAGATATTGGCCTCTATGTATGCTTTTGGTTGATGACTATGAGTGGGATTAAACACTTCAATATAGTAATTTTTCTTTCTTCCTAGCTCCTTATCCCAAGTACGCTTGTGGAACTTTTCCATAACAAAAGATTTTATCTCTTTGTTGTTTATGGGACACGTGTTCAAGCAAATACCCCATTTACTAAACCATTTGTTATTTTGTTGCATCCAAGTTTTTTTGCTCTTGCACAATCTATCATTAAAGACAACCTTAGGCCATCTCCCCTCTGCCATTTGCTCATTTTTTTTTAAATGCCTTATGACTTGCACCATAGCAATTCCTTCAATAGGAGTAATCCCCGTTTCACTTAACAAGATATCATAAGGAACTGCACTTTTAATCTTAAATTTGTTTATAATCAAACGCTTCTGAATTTTCTCAATTTGTCTCTACTGCATGTCGAATGTACTACTGGCCCATAGTTCACAACCATAGAGAATCACCAGAATCACTAGAAGCCCAAAAAGAGTTTGAGTGGTTTTCCAGTCCCATAAATCTGCCTCTCTGCATCTATTTTGAAAAGCATAAAATGCTTTCCAACCCCCCAAAGTTCTTTTCTTTCTACAACCATTCCAGGTTAGATTTTTGTTGAAGTCAATTCCGAGGTATTTGTAATCCGCAACTTCTTCCAGAATGTTGCCTTCAAAGTAGAACTTATGCTGGTTATGTTTTCTTTTCCTAGAGAAGACCACTACTTTCGTTTTGTTGATATTAACTTGCATCCCCACACTTCTACAAAAATTCTCAAGGGATAATAAGTGCTCCTGCAAACCAAGAGTCGATTTAGCAATCAAAATAAGGTCATCTGCATACAAAAGAAGCCTTTTAACAAGCTTGCCCAAATAGATACCATCACCCCCTTGTGAATTTAACCACTCCTCAAGCTTGTCAATATATAAACCAAAAAGGGTAGGAGACAATGGACAACCTTGCTTGACCCCGATATCGCTTATAAAACTTTCATAAATGCCTGCTAAAGTTCTAATTTTGACTTTCACCTCTTCATATGGCCTATGCACAACTACTCTCAAATGTTTAGGAACCCCAAGTTCCTCCATTCTGTGCCAAATCTTATGGCTAGGAACTGAGTCAAACGCTTTTCTGAAATCAACAAAGAAACAAAAGACTTCTTCCTTTTTCTCCCAAACTTTTTCAATGATGTGCCTTAAAGTTATACAATGATCAACTGTGGAATGTTTAGGTCTAAAACCTACTTGCCCTTTAGCACGCTTATCTCTTTCTTCTTCCCACTTGCTAATTTTGTTTTCTGGCATGCTTCCAAATAGCTTTGAAAACAAAGGGTTTATCATGATGGTTCTATAATTCGAGGGATTATTGATGTCATCGCTCTTGAAAAGAGGTATTGCCAAACTAGTTTTCCAATCTGTGGGAAGCCCTTGTTGTATGATGTTGTTGAAGATTTTTGTAATGTGAGGTGCAAGAATCTTTGAGCCCCACTTTAGATATTCTGCTTGGAGTTCAACTAAGTCTTTTGTTTTTCCAACACCCAACTTATGAAGAATTTAGTATCAATGTCGACCAAGGGGGGGGTCAACCTTGGGAACCTGCTCATAGAGTTGTCTTGCATAGTCAAACCATTTAGAAGCTGTAATATTATTTCCAATTTGTATCTTTTTCGGTTGGAGGTCCTTCCAAAATAATTTGGGATTATTTTTCCCAAGGAAGATTAGTTCTTCCCTCCTTGAAACCATGAAATCAACCTTTTTCTTGCTTAATAACTGCTTGTAAGCTTTTAACTTTATGTTATACTTGTTTGAATCTTTCCACATTCTCCTTGCCTTTTTTCATTCCTTGTCAAACCAAGCATTAACTGGAAAGCAATTTGTTTCAAACTTCTTAATTTTTGCTCTTTTGCACTTTGCAAGTGCGCATTGAATTAAATGTGTTAATTCATGACTATGAAGGCTGTGAATTGTAATTTTCTCCTTATCGAAGAGCCTCTCTATCATCATTTTGAAGTTATTACAATTTTTTGGGTCAAAATAATTCTACCCGGTGGGAGATTTTGTTGGATATGCTAAATTTTTTACTCTAATTGTTTCTTTCCAATCCAAGAGAAACATAAATAAATTGGCTTGTGATATGATTTCAAGTCCCACAACTGATCTCCAATCAAAGCTTCCTCCATTTTCTCACACAAACCATGTGAGCAAATTACATAATCTACCACACTTGCTCCATTGTAAGTATTGCAAGTGAAATTACCGAACTTTGCCTATCTAGTCAAGCCATTACAAATGACTAAATCAAAGGCCCCACATAGAGTAAGCAATTGTTCATCAAAGAGATTGCAGCCCTTGTCCTTTGAAATTCTTTCCCATTGATGATTACTTTCTTTTGTAAGCCAAATAGGGTCACAATCATCTTTACAACAAAGAATGCTAGGTTTCTCACTTGCAGTCCTAGCATTGAAATAACCCACTACAAGGACTTCACCTAGCTGTGAATATGTTGCAATATTTTCTTTTAAGGCTGCAAATGGATCTTTGTGGTCAAACCCTCTACCGTTGTAGTTTTTTGAAACCTGCGACGTAAAATAGCATGTTGCAATTCTGATGTGGTTTCCATTTGCTGATATTTTAAACCAAATGAATTGCTTATTTGAGTCTTCTTTTTCTAACTGAATGAGATGACCTTCTTTGTCCCTTACTAAAACCATGATACCCCCATGCCCTTTGCCATTCCCTGCTACCTTGTTCCACACTGCCATCTTCCATTATCCTTCAAACAGAGGTGTCTTGCACCCTTCATGCTCATGTGTTTCTATGAGGCAAAATATGTCTCTATCTTCCGCAAAATGCCCTAACCCAAGTCCTCGTCTCTGATGCCAGAAAACTGACATCCTGTTAAAGATCCCATGTGGACCTATGGATTATGCCCACACTTGCATCGGAAGCCTTTGCATTGGTGGATTTTATCAAAACCCGACCAATCACCAAACAGCGGAATAACACAGAACCCGCCAACGAACACCAGACCCACTCTAAACGCATACAGCTGAAACCCAAATAAAATAAATCCCAGTTCAATTTCTATCGGGTCCACCTTTCCACAAATATTAATGCGATTAATTCTCCACCATTAATCTTAACCTTCAATCTGACGGTTGATGATTCACCTGATCAACCAACCTACTCGGTGATCCTCCACCGTTTGATCTAAGCACATTTGATCCAACGATCAGCAGCGATGTCACACGGGATCTTGTGCGACGTTTACCTGCCCTTACGAAGCCGATAAGGATTATAAATCCTTAATCTATAAAAGTTCAGGTCCGTTTTTGGAATTAAAGTCCAAACACTTGATGACTCGATATCCGTTGGATAACAGAGGCCATCAAATCCTACAGCTGGCGGTTCTTCAACTAGCACACTGGTTAAAAACAAGCCTAACCCCTGTCGTTGACTGTGACCTAAAAGTTTGAAATTGAGATCGATGGCTAGGATTGAGCGCGGGTCTCCAGCCATGATCAAGAAGTTTCGTACTCTTCTACCTCCGCTATTGCTGATCACCACCGGATCTACTAGCCAACGGATGGTCTTGATTTATTCTGGGGTTTCTTCACAAATTTAACAAGTTCTGCCAATATTTAACGCTTCTGCCAAGTTAGTCGGTCTCTAAACTATATACTTCGGTTTCTCAAAACATATCCAGGCTCTTAACTGTTCACTGTAATTACAGAGGATTTTAGCCTACGATCTATGAAACCAATCATTTGACAAAAGACCACGCAAAGCAAGCTTTGTACACAAACTCCTTTTATTCATAACAATCTTTACATAATGCACAGAACATCTCGTGCTTTGATCTGTTCTCTCTTCCACTTAGCTCTCTCTACACTATCTAACCTCTGTGTAACACACTATGTCTACTCTAACACACTTAATACTGAATTACACAAATAGATACACAATCCACACTGTACTCAAACTGATAACTATTTACAGAAGAAACAGTCACTCTCTACTGTTTCAGTTCTCCCCTTGCTTATCCATCCTATCTTTTCATATGAATCTAACCTAGCTTCTCACTCATTCCAAAAGATTACAATTTATACAAAACACAAATTCATGAACCCATTTGGTTCAGATCCAAAAATCTATCATTCTTCCCTAAAGAATCTCTTCACTCCTCTCTTTCCTCAAACAAATGCTAATTTAAGCTTTCAAATCCCTCATATCCTATTTCAAACCAGATAATCTAACTGCTTGGCCTAATCTCCACACAGGGAGGATCAATCAGCCACTTATACCCTTCTCTGCTCAAATTTTGACAACAAATAATACACTCTCATACATTTAAATTAATAAAATTAACTAATCTCTTGTCTTCCAACCCTTTGTTAGCCACAACATGTGATCATACCATCACATCGCTGACTAGGTCTAAATTCTCCTGCATCAGGCTCCCAAAGTTGAAAGTTCTCATGACCTCTTGGTCATGTGTTTCTTTTGCTGATCATCCAGTATCCTGAACTTTACTTTGTAACTAGTCATCACTTTCATCATGCTGCTGATTCAATTCTTTTGCCATTATCACTTCTGTTCTTCCAGGATTCCAAATCTTATGTTGTTGTTGTCCACTTTCCTTGTTGATACAAATTTCTTTTGTTAATTTCTCTTCCTTGTTGTCCCTCTTCTTAACTGACTTCATCTTCCACACTTTCTCAACTTCCTCTTTACAATTTGTTCTTAGCTGAACTCCACTGACATATGTCTGTTGTACATTCTCCCTTACCATAGAAATTATGAAATTTCTGTCCAATTCTTCTTCACCTCTGTCATTTACAACCTTTTTCTTGTACTCTACAGCTTCCCTTTCGTTATCATTAAAGATAATCTTTCCCTTTATCTTATTAGGTTCATCTAATAACTTTTCCAGTAATTTGAATCTTCCCTCATCTCCAATAAGCATATCATTTGCATATGACTCCTCTTTCCTGTATAAAACCAAATTTCTGCCACAATTATCAGATTTAAAGTTATTATGGATTTCTGTCTCCACAGATAACTCTGCCATCAAGTCCTTATACTGATCCTCTGCAAAATTTATAAAAATGTCAATAAATTTCATTTGAGCACTTTCCTGTTCATTACAGAATATTCCCTGTTTTGACACAAAAATGTCATTCAACAATTCAATAATTAAATTGCCCTGAAATATATCACTGTGAAGTATCCTTTCACCTTTTGTACAACTAATTAATGTTGTTTCATCTTCACCTACAAAAAAATAAAAATAATAATAATAATTCTGGTTTTCTAAAGCTTCTTCATGGTTTACAAATTCATAAAAATAATCCACTTTAAAATCACAGAATTCCTGAACTTTTGTATTTGTTAACATCATCATACATTCCTTTACATCTTCCACATTGTCTGGATTTTCTACTGAAGATACTTCATTCTGGTTATCATCAAAAATTTCCATTTGTTTGTCTTCAGCTTCCTTAATAATGGCAATTTCCCTGTCAATACCATCATTCTCAAAAGTATTAAATACATGCTCAAAATATCCTTCTATTTCAACTATTTCCTCAAACAGTTTCACTTCTTCATCAACATGCATGAGCAC
Organism: Pinus tabuliformis; assembly: GCA_031772625.1. Classification (NCBI taxonomy): domain Eukaryota; kingdom Viridiplantae; phylum Streptophyta; class Pinopsida; order Pinales; family Pinaceae; genus Pinus; species Pinus tabuliformis. The sequence goes on from CM062812.1 coordinate 155,341,992, forward strand.
ATTGTCCAATTGTTGTTCATCACCTGTCAAACCTGAAAATATACACATCATGTCAGTTTAAAAAATACAAGGCTCTTCATCTGAACTCCCGTTGACTAGACCTTCATGCTCCTTTGAACTATTCAGATAGTTCAGTAAGTTATTGAGAAATTCTTCCTCAACATCTCTGATTTCCTTTTCATCAAAGAAAACTTCTGGGGCTACATCTTCTTGAATTTGCTTGACAATTCCATCATAAGTTTGCATAACATCCCCTTGTCCTTCACAATTTTCTCCAGCACTCAGTTTATCCAAATAAGACAATAATGTCTCCTTCTCTTCTATGATAAGACTTTGATATTTCAAAGATTTCCTTGACTTAACTTCTTCAGCTAAGTTCTCTGTGTCAGCTTCGCTTCTCTTCTCTTCACAACCCTCCAATGCATTAGCTTCTCTCCCCTGTTCAATTTCCATTGGTTTTCTATCCATATTAATATTCCTTCTAACATAATCCAATAAGTTTTCACTAAGAGAAGACACAACCATTTACTCATACCTTTTAATTTTCTCCACCAATCGAAGTCTTGAAAGTCTTCCTGCACCTCCTTTTCTGTTTTTCTTGTCTCTGCCTCTTTCACAGAGTCAATTTCATTTGGTTGCATACCTACAACTTTACATTCATACAAATAATCAATCTCAAAATTATGAGATTCTCCTGCCTGTGAATATGTTACCAACACTTTTCTCTCATGTTGATCTGTGTAGATCATCTCTTCATCATTATCATCATTGTCTCCTTTCCCAAGGTGAGATCCTTTCTTTGTTTCACAAATGTATTCTTCAACTTTTCGAAGCATTAATTTCTCAGCAAACAATTCTCTGACAGGCCACTTAACTCTTTTTCCCACATAAAATCCTTGTTTCCATTCTTCTCTGATTCCTTTCTATACCAGCTTCTTCAAATGACTAAGTTCTACCTTCATCTCAGTCAACTCTATGTCCATTCATTCTTTACTCATTCTTTTGAGTCCAACTACTTTGGCACTCTTTTTCCTTTGTCTATGACTTTCCTTACCCCTATTATGACTATTAATAGTCAATTCCATTTCTTCCTCTAGTGAAATTTCCTTGTTCACTGGTGAGCTACAATTAGCCCTTTCTTTCATCTGTAACAAGTCTCCTTCATGCCTCACCAAACTTTTCTGAGTTTGGCTTTTGGCATCTATTGGTTCTGTCCTCGAACCTTTCACTAACTAGCAATTCTACCTAGCACTCCTCTAGCTGGAATTGTTATCTTTAAAACAACTCTACCCACAATCACAATTGTGGAGCTGCCTCAACAACTTCTACCCAACCGCAGTTCGAAGTTGTTCTCAGCTTCTCTTGAACACTCCTGGATTTAGGCTTTGCATCTTCAATTGCTCACTTCCTTCTTTCATTCAGTAATTTCATTTGTTGTTGGGTATTGTAACCTTTACTCATCTGAGAGTTCTTCTTGCTTCATCTTCTTTAACATAGCTCATGTGCTATGATGTTGATACAATTCATTCTACCTTCCAGCAATTTCGCTGCTTCCATTGACCTGTACAATCTTATCTCAAGATACATCAAAGTACCTTTCAAACCTGCCAATTTTCCTTCAAAGATGTCTTAAAACTAATTCCCATTCCATCAGTTAAATCTTTGCCAAATGATTCATATGTTCACTATTTCATTTAAACTTCTCCATTCAAAAGACTCCATACAGTCAACAACTATTCTTCATCTTACGATTAAGATTCAATTTGAAATTCACCTATATTTACAAATTCATGACACACTACAAATTCCTTCTGATAATCTATTGTAAGCAAATCCTGTCTTGCTTCTACAAATTCCAAAATTCATTCCTTGTAGTGGTTCTTCTTTTAGATCTATCAAACCCAATCTCTATTCTTTCAACCATCAATATCATTGTCTTCAACAATACTTTAAGCAATCCTTAATCATTAAAATTATTCAAATCATTTAAATGATTTCAGTCATAGCAATCCACTCTTCTATTTGACTTTAATTTCAAAATCTTCTACCTCAATTTTGCTTTCAAATCAAACCAATCATTCAATCAACTTACATGGAAATTTCATTTTCTTGAAAGGAAAACATCTTCTCCTCTGAAATTTCACTCCCTTGTTGTTCTTCAGACATTCAAAACAAATCTTTGTAAAATCACAAAAGAATTCTTCTTACCAGATCTACAATATCTTGTAGTAATTCCCAGATTTCAACAATTCTAATAGAATATCAAATTGCCTCTAACTAAGAATTCAGACAGGTATCCCCAATGTTCTTCTAATCATTCCAAGACTTTTCCTTATAGTCTCTTAGCTGAAATTGCTTCATTCGTTTCTTTGTCACGGCTACTTGTTGAGAATAAAATTCAGCCCTTAACCAAACTCCATAGAGCATTGGTCTAGCTCTGATACCAATAATGACGCTAGAAAACTAACATCCTGTCAAAGATCCCATGTGGACCTATGGATTATGCCCACACTTGCACTAGAAACCTTTGCATTGGTGGATTTTATCAAAACTCGACCAATCACCAAACAATGGAATAACACAGAACCTGCCAACAAACGCCGAACCCACTCTAAACGCATACAGCCGGAACCCAAATAAAATAAATCCCAATTCAATTCCTATCGGGTTCGCCTTTCCACAAATATTAACACGATTAATTCTCCACCATTAATCTTGACCTTCAATCTGACAGTTGATGATTCAGTGGATCAACCAAACTACTCGGCGATCCTCCATCTTTTGATCTAAGCACATTTGATCCAACGTTCAGAAGCGATGTCGCACAGGATCTTGCGCGACGTTTACCCACCCTTATGGAGCCGATAAGGATTATAAATCCTTAATCTATAAAAGTTCGGGTCCGTTTTTGGAATTAAAGTCCAAGCACTTGATGACTCGATATCCGTTGGATAACAGAGGCCATCAAATCCTACGGCTTGCGGTTCTTCAACTAGCACACAGGTTAAAAATAGGCCTAACCCCCACCGTTGATTGTGACCTAAAAGTTTGAAATTGAGATTGACGGCTAGGAGTGAGTGCGAATCTCCAACCACGATCAAGAAGTTCCATCCTCTTCTACCTCCGTTATTGCTGATCATCGTCAGATCTGTCAGCCAATGGACGATCCTGATTTATTTTGTGGTTTATTCACAAATTTAACAAGTTCCACCAAGATTTAACACTTCTGCCAAGTTAGTTGGTCTCTAAACTATATACTCCGGTTTCTCAAAACATATCCAGGCTCTTAACTGTTCATTGCAATTACAGAGGATTTTAGCTTACGATCTATGAAACTAATCTTTTAACAAAAGACCACACAAAGCAAGCTTTGTACACAAACTCCTTTTATACATAACAATCTTTACATAATGCATAGAACATCTCGTGCTCTGGTATGTTCTCTCTCCCACTTATCTCTCTCTACACTATCTAACCTTTGTGTAACACACTCTGTCTACTCTAACACACTCAATATTGAATTACACGAAGAGATACACAATCCACACTGTATTCATATTGATAACTATTTACAGAAGAAACAGTCACACTCGACTGTTTCAGTTCTCCCCTCGCTCATCCATCCTATCCTTTCATCTAAATCTAACCTAACTTCTCACTCATTCTAGAAGATTACAATTTATACAAAACACAAATTCATGAACACATTTGGTTCAGATCCAGAAATCTCTCATTCTTCCCTAAAGAATCTCTTCACTCCTCTCTTTTCTCAAACAATGCTAATTTAAGCTTTCAAATCCCTCGTATCCTATTTCAAACTAGATATCTAACTGCTTGGCCTGATCTCCACGCAGGGAGGATCAATCAGCCACTTATACCCTTCTCTGCTCAGATTTTAACAACAAATAATACACTCTCATACATTTAAATTAATAAAATTAACTAATATATTGTCTTACAACCCTTTGTTAGCCACAACAAGTGATCATACCATCACATTGCTGACTAGGTCTAAATGCTCCTACATCAGTCTCCATGGGTAACCTCTACAGTTCCAACAAACTAATCTTAAGGAAACCTGGGTATGATTTGATTGCTATTTATTTTGACATGCAATACTCACATTTGAGTCTTTGTCCCTGCTTTCCCATACTGACCTTGCTTTTTGATTTCCTGTTGAAGAGTTTATTGCCTCTTCTTTATTACCATCTTGCTGCTCTATTTTGGAAGGAGGTCCAAATCGCGCTATCACAACTTTGCCTTTATAAATCCATGCTCTCTTGTCTTCATCTCTTGCTACCCTAACCTTTAAAATTTCCTCCCTTCTTTCCTCCTGTTGTTTTACAGTTAAATCTTCTTCTAGTAAAAAACGAGAACCCCTCAAGAGATGTTTCCTACTTAGAATTATATTTATCACGCAAGCTAGGCATAATGACTTTAATGGGCCTAACTCTCTCCCCGTTAAACTTACCCATCCCCCATGCTTGGCATATTTGTCCTTGCCATAACAACTGTCTTTCAAGAAGTCTCTTGCAAAGTCAAGAGTACATTCATTTTTCCCATAGTCTTTCACCCCTTTAATAATTATGTTTGTTGCCCTATTTTGTCTTTCCTTGCCTTCACTATCTTGCATGTTGTCAACCTGAATATTTGTTTCTCCTTCCTTATTAGCATAATTGCTAATAACTTGAGCCCAAGTTTTGGAAACTTTGGTGGAATCTCCTTTCGTTTCTTTTCTTGCGTTCTCTTCATGGTTGTTTATTTGGGCAATCATTTTCCCTTTATCTTGGGATGATTTCACATTCACCACCTATGTACTTTCCACTACAGATTTCTTTATGTTTTGCACATCCGCCTTCATGCATTTCCATTTTGTCTTCCCTATTAGGAGAGCTTCCTGTAGCAATGCCACTTGTTCTTTTAAAACTTTATTGCTTTCTGCTAAAGCCTTGTTCTCAACTATTATTATATGAATTTTATGATCTCTTTCCTGCCCTTTAGCTTCTAAAATCTCCAACCTTTGTTTTGCATTTAACAATTCTTTCACATAAAGATCAGATGACTAGGTGAGAGGTGTGGATGTGGGACTATATAAGGCAGAATCATCAATGACTTTTCCTCTGGACTTCTTGTTGCCACGTGCTTGTAGAGGAGACTTGTTTGAGTGCTTTTTGCGAAGGGCTCAAGTACTTTTCTTTTTAGACTGTTTCTTCCTTGTTTTCTCCCATTTTAAACGGGCTATTATTTGTTTTAAAATGCCTCGATATTGTTTGGCATTGACCCAAACCCACTTCCCAGCTTTGGCAGATGAGGCAATTTTCACTTGTCCTAAATCATTTGTCTCCACATGTTTTGAAATTTCTTGTTCCTTTGTCATGTTTGAATGCATTTGTCGTCCAACCTATTTCGAGAAATATGTAGGTCTATAAAATGCTAAGATTACTTCGCATTGCTCCGTACTATTCAGGTTATCGTTGCTCCTTACTCATTGCTCGATACTTCTGCTGCATAAAAGCTCCCTGCTCTCACACTACTCATTGTTCACTTCTCGTTGCTCTCACTGCTCGCTGATGAGCCTCATCATTGGATAATTATATGGGCATTAATTCACCTCCTAGCTTAGTCAAACCAACTTTTCTCACAACTTATTACATGTTTTTGATTATATTTTGTTTATGAAGTGAGTTAGACTTGGATATTATGCCTAGTGGACTAATATGCATTGAATTCAGGATTGAAGGAGAAAATCAAGGAATTTTGGCAAATACTAAGGTTAAAACTCGAATGGGACAAGGGAGAGGGATTGTAGGAGGTAAATCCTCCTCATTTACTTCTCCCCCATTCAAATATTCCTCCATCCATCACACTAGCTTGGAGTGCAAGCAGCCAAGCCATGAGGATTAGAAGGCAGCCGAGCAAGTGAGAGACAAAGAGCTAGTTTATCTCGAGTTTGGGAGCCAAGCCTCCCTGATTTTAAGGAAGTTGTTGCGGACTTTAATTGTATAAGTAGAGAGGCCTAGAGCCTCATTAGGATTTGAATTTTTGTTGTAAAACTCTAACCATTTTCGAGCTCCAGACTTGCGAAAGTTTTATTGATGTAATTTTCTGTTTTGGTAATAAGAATGAGTTTTGTTTTGAGCCAGCATTGAGTTAACTCAGAGGGTTGAAGCTTTTGGGTTAGGGCCCAACCCTAGCAGCCAAGGCTCCTCTTTATTGCATGTGTATGTTTAGATCAGTCTCATAGCTTCATTGTTAATTTGCTTTTAGATGTGTTTTCATTGCAAGTAGTGTTGATTGGATTGGTTGTTTATTAGTTTGCTTCCATTTGTGCCTTACTTCAGTAGCAGGTTAGCAGGGATAAAAGGAGTACTACAAGGTTGTTAGTGGGTGTATTGGCCTCATTTCCTCCCTTTGGCATCATGATTTGAGGAAGGGACCCTTATGCAGCCCCAAAAAAACAAATTTCTATTTCTTGCATAAGCTTTAGAGGTCACTGTATTTAAGTTAGCATTTGATCAGTTTTGCAAAGTAGGATTTCATTGCCATCTCCTCTATCTTCACTCTTGCAGTGGATCTCATCCATGCTTTCATTCCTTTCAACAACTTTCCTCATGCATAATGTAGGCAGTTAGTTCATTAATTCCACTTTTCTAGCTTATGAGAATGCTTCTTGTTTGCATAGCTTTGTGGGAATTATACATGTTTTATGCAGAGTAGGTGCTTCAGAAGGAGAAAAAGACTTCATAGCTAGCAACCACCTTCCACTCCATCCACCATAGTCATTCCTTGTTTTCACCATCACCTTCACTAGTTTTCATAATTTTTCATAAAAATTCTTCCAAGCACATTGAGCGAATCCAACCATCCTCTATCTTTGCTGTTGATTTCTGAGTGATCCTATACCTTTCCTCACTTCATTCCACCCATCTACCACCTTCCCTAAGCCTTCCATCACCTCCAACACCTTCCATTTTGCTCTCGGCTGTATCTTGTAGGTTTATAGGGAATCCTGTAGGTTTCTAGTACATCTTGTAGGTTTTCCTGAAATAGCCTGTTTTGAGGCCGAATTGAGGGAAAACCTCTAGGAAGTCACCAAAAGCCTTCCAAGGGTGTCCGACACCATCCAACCATCTCCTAACCCTTCCAGCCATCCTCCAACATCCTTAATTGACCTGTCACATCACCAAAAGAAATTAGTTTGCATACTTGATTTTGCATGAAAAGACAAAAAGACAAAAACAAATTTATTTCAGTTCCTTTACTTGCACATTAGTGATGTTTGATGCTTCTTACTTCCATGCTTAGATAGTAGCATTTGGTTCATGATAATTTAGCATTATTGTAAAGCATAGTTTCTTAGCAGTTAATTAAGAAATGGTGTGATTTAGCATTGAATTTCGGTCTTTTCCATTATTGCAGTAGAGTAGCTCTCCCTTAGAGCAGATTTCCCTTTCTTCCATCAAGAAACCAAGCTTCTTCTGACTCTATAGAAGTTTGGCTTGAAAACCCCAATGGTCCCTCGCCAGTTGAACCGTGACAAAAGGCAGAACCATCACTGTTACTTGTGTATATAACACTGTCACCTCCAAGTTTGTACGAACCCTGGGTTGATAAAGTAAAGCCGGTAGCCCAGGAGTCGCAACATTCTTGCTGCAATACTGGCACTTATCACTCGCTGTTCATTGCTCGCTGCTCTCACTGCTCACTTTTCACTACTCGCTGTTAATTAAAATGATTTACACGTCAAAATCCATTCCAATCCATTCCATGGTCATTGCGAGAGCATTAATCGCTAGCCAACGAGAAATTCCTTTTATTTTAAGATCCACCCGATATGGTCGAGGGTTCGAAGCTGCCACTGCAAATTCTTTGTCCAACCAACATAAAATTCTACAATAGTCAAATCGAATCGTTTCTTCACCATATATTAAAATTGTTACAAAATCCGCCAAGGCAAAACTTTGCGAAGAAGGCCATGGTGATCTTCATCCGCTAACCTCAAGTCTTGTGAAAGCACAATATGTCAATGCCTTTGCAACAAAATATACTAAACTCCTCTTGTAACAAACAAATCCTCTTTCTTAACACACTTGTAGTGTGTTAAAATAATATAAAAATTTCATGTGAAACTAAAAATTTACGAGGATAGAAAACCCACCGACTAGAATAATCTCTATTTTACCGAACTCTAAATCAATCTAATCATAAAAAAAATCAACTACATTTTTAAATAAACAAAAACTTTTAACTTTTTATATTACCACATTTAAATACTTTGGAAACAAAATTATTAAAAAATAAACAAACTCTAACAACTTGGAAATAACGATAAAAATATTAAAAAATATATTTTTATAATTATAAAAACTAATCTAGAAACCTCATAAGATAAATTTTACCCTACATTATCTCACATATATTATATATCAGATTTAAAAAAACAAAACATAATCACTTCACATCCCATCAATCATGATAATAATAATAATAATAAAAAATATAGATTAAATTATATTAATAAACATATGCCACTTCATTAAATAAATATAATAACCAAAAACAACCGGAGGACTGTACGTCAAAATTTTGTTAGCCACGGTGTGATCTGGCGGAGGGAATTCTAAAGTTCTCCAAAGTTTGAATATCAAGGAGCAAAAATGATTGAATATCAAGGAGCACCGCCTTAGGTAGAGTGGGAAAGAGGCGGGGCCCACTTGGCCGCTCCTCCCAACCCGAAAATTAGGAGGAAAGTCTTAGCTTACCTCTAATCTTAAGGAATCTAACCAATAACGGAGGTAGAAGGCTTCCCTAAAAATGGGCTTCGCCAAATATAGCTAGACAGGACTAAAATTGAAAGTCCCATTAACCAAATCAACGGTCCCAATTGATCACCGAAAGAAGATCAACGGTCACAAACACCTATTTCTGGCCTGCCCATCTCTTCTTTTTGGCCTCTCAGTCACCGATTTCCATTGAGTAATCGGTCGTCTTTCGTAGGGAGAACTTCGGACGATTTTCAGGCGTTTTCGGGGTTATATTAGGTAATTTTATCTCCCTCTGATGCTATTCATGTCTGGATTTGATCGTGACTGTGTTGTGTTTCGGCCATTTAGCTGAAGCAGATCGAGGTCTCTGCTTGCGTTTTTGATCGAGGGTTTCTGATATTTTTTTTTCCTTGGGGTTTTGGTGGCTAGGTTTTTTTTAGTAGCAGCCATGTCTCTCAGACCCATGTCGCGGACTGAGGTCCGAAAGAAGACGTACAAGGTGGCCGTTGATGCAGATGAGGCCCGAAGGAAGCGAGAGGATAATATGGTCGAAATCAGAAAGAGTAAGAGAGAGGAGAGCCTTCAGAAGAAGAGAAGGGAGGGTATGCAAGCGCAGCAATTTGCACCCACCGTGCAATCGTCTGCCGTTGAAAAGAAGGTATGTGCCATGCCCCTTTTTTGTAAGATCTGCTCTCTTTTTAATGATTAGGGTTATGGATTTTAGGGTTTTTTTTTTTATCTGGGTTTTGTTTGAGTCCATGCATTATTTGTTTGTTTAGTGCCAAACCCGTGGCTGTGCTGATAGGTGTTTTGCTACTTCGAACGTTTTAGGGGTTATATCTCACATGGCCATCGGAACAATTAAACTTTAGGGTTATAAACTGTAACAGATTTGTCTTTATGCTAATGGGTTATGTGTTGCTATTTTCATTAGCTTATTTTATGTTCTGGGTGTATTTAAGTTAAAATATGTAATGAGCTGTTGATGTAATTGGTTATAGGCCTTCTTCATGCACATGCAGGTCCGTTGACATTTTATTCTTCGAGTCTGTGTGCTCACTGAATAACATTTCTTATCTCTCATATGTTGTATCTGTGGTTTTATCTATCCTTCTTGTTGTTCTTTATTAGTAAAGTGTTGTTGGTGTGTTGCTTTCGTGATAAATGCATTCGATCACGATAGCAATTAATTATCTCGAAGCCAAAATGATCAAGCTGGATGTGGTCAAGTGGTAAATCTAGACCAATTCCCCTTAGAATGTTGTTTTGGTAATGCTGCCAATTGTTGTGATACACCGAGTTCAATTGTTACAATATGTTGTGATAACTCTAGTTCAATAAGTCTAGGTGGTTGTTTCTAGGGATTAAATCCTGTCTTGAAGCCAAGACGGTAAAGCTGGATGTGATCAAGTGGTAAATCGAGACCAATCCCCCCTGTAGTGGTGTTATTTCAATGATTTGTTAATGCGGCCAATTGTTGTGATACACCCAGTTCAATTGTTGCTGGATGTGGTCAAGTGGTAAATCGAGATCAATCCCCCTTAGAATATGTTGTTTTGTTGATGTGGCCAATTGTTGTGATATCTTGTGATAACACTAGTTAAATAAGTCTAGGTAGTTTGTTCTAAGGATTCAATCTCAATGGAATTTGTGGCATCTAAGGTTGTGGTATCTACTCTTAAAGTTCTAGTCATATTTGTCAATATTGAATCTTCAAAACTCTTAAAGTTGTCCTATTTGTTAAGATTGAATCTTCAAGATGGTCAAGTATGTTGTGATTAAGGGGTAAATGAAAGATTTAGGATTAATAACTCTCATAGAGCTTGCTATTGCGTTAATTCAGACATTCGTTGTGATATCATTATTTAACTATGCCTAGGCAGTTTATATCTAGAGGAATATATACCACTATGTAGTGGCAGCTATGATCTTATTTGACGTTTTTGTTTCCTTTTTTGATTAGTTTTATTTTATTTTTTGTTTTTGCAGTTGGAGAGTCTTCCTGCTATGGTTGCAGGAGTATGGTCCGATGAACCAAACCTGCAACTTGAAGCAACAACCCAATTCCGAAAGTTGCTTTCAATTGGTATTTACATCAAATCTCATGTATTAATTGTCAATGAACTGTCATTTTGTTTGTGTCTGTTTTGTCCATCAGGTGACTGACCATTTGTTTTGTTCTTGTGACAGAGCGTAGTCCTCCTATAGAGGAAGTTATTGATGCAGGTGTTGTTCCTCGCTTTGTTGAATTCCTGACGAGGCATGATTTTCCACAGCTGCAGGTGAAGGACCTAATTGTTTTATCTATACATGATAGAAGGCAGGAGTGTACTTCATTGATTATTTCATGAAAGGGTTGAGGGATTCTGTTTTGTTTCTCCTATAGTGTTTCAGTGGTCTGAAAGTGTGGCTTTGTGGCTTTTGCCTGCCTGATTACAGTTTGAAGCTGCATGGGCTTTGACAAACATAGCTTCAGGAACATCAGAGCATACACGAGTTGTGATTGACCGTGGAGTTGTGCCAATATTTGTACAACTGCTAAGTTCACCAAGTGATGATGTTCGTGAGCAGGTTAGAGAACTTTTTTTAATGTTTCGTTACTTTGTTTCTAATACAGAGTTTTTGTCCAATATTTCTATTCTGCAGTAGAGCATTTTGCCAAGAAATTTAGTCCAAGTTTTTGTTTCTGCATTTGGACCTATAATGCCATTGTTGTTTAATATATTGTCTTTACACGGTAATAGGCTGTTTGGGCATTGGGAAATGTGGCTGGCGACTCGCCTAAATGCAGAGATCTAGTTCTCAGCCATGGTGCCCTGATGCCACTCCTTGCTCAACTGAATGAGCACGCTAAGCTTTCTATGTTGAGAAATGCCACTTGGACCTTGTCTAATTTCTGTCGAGGCAAGCCACAACCTGCATTTGACCAGGTAGGGAATTTATACTGTTGATTTTGTAAATAATTTTGCCTTGCTCGTTCTATTAATTTGTCATCCTTGGCCATAGAAATATATGTTGCGGGTGTGAAATTTTCATGAACCATTTTCTTGCAGACAAAGCCAGCTCTACCAGCACTTGAGCGTCTGATTCATTCGAATGATGAAGAAGTCTTAACAGATGCTTGCTGGGCTCTGTCCTATCTGTCTGATGGAACAAACGATAAAATTCAAGCTGTGATTGAGGCTGGTGTCTGTCGAAGATTGGTTGAGCTTCTGCTGTAAGCATAAACACTGAAAAAATGATGAACATTTTTGAGCTTCTATGTATTGTTAATGTTGTAGATAGGTGTATTTTGTGTAAGGATATTAATGTTAAGAATGTTTTCTATTAGTTTCAGATTTATGTTTTTTAGATAAAGGTTAGAGGTTGATCAGTGCTATTATTTTGCTTTAAGGCATTTGAAAATTTAAATTCTACATGTTTTGTCTCTACAGTCATCCATCTCCATCTGTTCTTATCCCTGCTCTCCGGACTGTGGGCAATATTGTAACTGGAGATGATGTACAGACTCAGGTACATCCTGTCTCTATTTGCATCTGGTTTGAAATTTGAAATATTGTAGGTCAATCGATGGTGTACACATCCAAGTGGAGATTTAATTAGTCTTCTATACAATCCCACATAAATTAAATGTTTCAGTGCATTCTTTGATATAGAGTGAATACTTATGTTTTATTTGCTAGACTATGTTCTCAAGTAATTTTGTCGGGATGTGTTGCCTCAGTACATTATCAACAATCAGGCACTTCCCTGCCTCTTGGCACTGTTGACCCATAATCATAAGAAAAGTATCAAGAAGGAAGCATGCTGGACCATCTCAAACATAACTGCAGGAAACAAAGATCAAATACAGGTTCCTTAGCTACTGCTTTATAGATTAAGAATGACACTTCATCGTGGGTGTCTCATTCCTTATAAAATGCTGTTTAAGTTCATGTATCCTGATTTTGGGTTGGTTTACAGGCTGTTATCGATGCAAACATCATTCCTCCTCTTGTACAGTTGCTGCAAACTGCTGAGTTTGATATCAAGAAAGAAGCAGCATGGGCTATATCTAATGCTACTTCTGGTGGTACACATGATCAAATCAAGTATGTATCTGATGAATATATATGATCAACACAAGCATTTGCTAAAATGGGTTGTCTAGTAACTAACAAAGGGTGTAAAATTACAAAATGTAATGTAACGAGATGTGTTTGTTGCTGATAATAGTCGGTGTGATGTAGATGTTCAAGAACTTGTGTCAGTTGATACAATGAGAAAAACTACTGATTCCTGCTTTTGTTTGCAGATATCTTGTGAATCAAGGATGCATCAAGCCTCTATGTGATCTTCTAGTCTGTCCAGACCCAAGAATTGTAACTGTTTGTCTTGAAGGGCTAGAGAATATTTTGAAAGTTGGGGAAGCAGAGAAGGACCTGGGGAACACTGGAGGTGTAAATCTCTATGCACAGTATATTGACGATGCTGAAGGACTTGAGAAGATTGAGAACCTGCAAAGTCATGACAATAATGAAATTTATGAAAAGGCAGTAAAGATTCTTGAAACTTATTGGCTGGAAGATGATGAAGATGACCAGACGTTACCTGCCACTGGAGATGCTGCACAACCAACATTCAATTTTGGTGCAAATCAACCAACAGTTCCTTCTGGTGGATTCACCTTTGGTTGAAAAGGTATACTTATGTTTTACCTATAATATTGGTTCAATTGTTGGTTTTCTTATACTACTTTGCTTTAACATACATACCACTACTAAATTTCAGGAATTTCAGCTATTGCAACCCGGGGGGCGATGCTGTGGGTGTTTCAAAGAAAATATTCCAAGGCCTTATTACTACACTGTAGTCAGTCGTATGCAAGCAAATGCATGGTTTTTGGATGTCACTGGTGGCAGGTTACTTCTGTTGGTATGTCGTTATGACAGTACTAACAAAATCGTGCAGATATAAGCTCCTCATTTTGAATGGGTTGGCCTTAGTTGGCTTGGTGGTGCAGTTTCCATGCTGTACTAGTAAGGTGGTCTTTGTCCATAAGTCATAAAATTGCATAGTTAGATAAATGGACTCTTATCCAATGAGCCTTCTGACCTTTAAAGCTCAATGCTTGAGCTTATTGATATGTTGCCAAGTTGAATGCCAACTTCTGGGTGTTTAGACGAGAAGCAGTTTGATGGGTCATCAAGGCTCATGGTCATACTAATTGCCTGGTTCTACTTGCATGTGTCCTCCATTTCATCAGAGTCATTTCATCAAAGAGTCTGTCCCATATCGGTCTTGTGGCTAGTAAATGGCCTTACTAACATACTGTTCTGGGATAATCCTGGAACTGTGAGAAGTGCATGTAATCATGTGCTCTCTTCCTCTCCTCTGGCATTTTACCCAGAGTTTGCATTGGATTTTTCACGTTCAAGTGAGTCCTGATCCCTCTCTCCCCTTCTCTTTCTTGTGACAAACTTTGGATGACCCAGAGTTTTGTTCGGATTTCCACTTTCAAGTGAGTCCTATGACCCTTTTTTTCTCCCTCTCTTTCTCGTGCTAAACTGTGGACGAGAATAGAGAAATTTGTCTCTTGGAAGTCTGATAGGATTTCCTCCTCATACGGTACATTCTGTGTCTCAGACCCCTCCTGTTGCCAGTGGTCATTCTATTTTGGTAGTTGAAACTTTTATTGAATCATTTTATGCACTCGCAATATTTGTCTCCGGACTTGGAGACTGTTTTGCTATGTAATTTTTTAGAATTCTATTGTTAATGAATTTAGAGGCCTTCTATCAACGTTTTTATGTGTTTGGATAAAATAAGCTCGAGTTTTGAGATCATGTTGGGATTGTTTTATAAAATATGTCTATGCATCTGAATGGCTATACTTGGTCTGCAGATATTTTGACAATGGATTTCGGTCGATGTTGCATTACTTTTATCTCTTTGAACGTCTGATACAGTTGACTGTTGGTTTTATCTTTGAACATCTGTTGCTGGATAGTTATTTCTTTTCTTTGTGTAGTGATGACAGGTTTAAACTGAATGTGGTTAGTAGTTTGTTTTCAATAACTATAATGATGACAATGATGGTTTGATTGACCCTGAAAGCATTGCTTTAGTGTATTATTTCGAAAGCAAAATTTGTTCTTAATATAGTTGTTGCTGCTTTTGTTCTAAATTTGATTTGAACTTATGGATAAGAAAATTGGACCTAGGAATTATTTATCCCTATGTTGCATTTATTGAATCCATTTCATTTGAACGTCTTAAAATAATATTTTCTCAACTGAATCAAGAATCATCTATGATATGCCCTAGGCAATTATCAAATTCTTTATTTTGTCTATTGCAATCTTTAAAATCACTACTTGTCTTTCTGGAATATGAACGTTTAATTGTGTTAAATGAATTATTTAGGGTGAGATTTATTTGGTATTTTACTAGGAAGTGCAAGATTAGTGCTCAAAATGATCATTATTAGTCTTTTGATAGTATATTTGCAATAGATACTGCCAGTAGTTCTCTGCAATGGTTGTCCTGTCTAGGATTATTGTTCTCTTCTGCTGGCAAGTTTTTGTAGTGAAGCAAATTTAGCAATTCTAATCCAAATAAATACCTTCTCAAGTATTGGTTATGCTCAAGATTTCTTAATATTACCGTTCTTAATTTTGACGAAGGATGAGAACGGATTTAGCCTGGAAGCCATTGATTTTGTAAGACCTTTTAATTTTTATATTTCATCAAGGATAATAAACGGATCCAGTTTTGTTGCATACAACTCCAAAAGGCTTCACTTATTTAATTTCTTCCCAATATTTCTCACATCGTTCTGGTTCTCATCAGAAAATGCCTTTCTTATGGGAGTTCATTTTTTTTTGGTTGGTGTCTTTGGAGTTGTCAAATATGCAATTATCCTTCATTTGGTTGGTAGGAGCTATTGGTGGAATTTGTATCAGATCTTTAATTATGATTCTGCAATTTCTCTAAATGCAGAGCTCCCTTGTTATTCGAACACATTTTTGCATTTTATTGTTTATGTAAATTCTACTTGGAAGAACTAATATTCCATGGATAAGCTATTTCAAACTTCTGTCTAAATGACAGGATCTATGTATGCTGCAATGGACCTCATTTGCCTCTAGGCAGGGAAACTATAATTGTATCTTAGGAAATTTTGCGTTTAATACAATTTAATTATTGAAAAGTATTTTTATAATAACAAATAAAAGTCTACAAACCTATGTCCAAATCTACTTATTAAGTTTTCCAAAGGTCAATCAACCAAAAGCTATTTATATTGAAACAAGCGCCCTAGGGTTTCACCTTAGCATGGTGGTGTAAAAGGTTTCGGAGCAACTAAAAAAATTAATAAGATCAACGAGTTTACGATATTCACCTTTGACATTGTGTAAAAGACTTTACAGTATCTCTCTCCACTACGAGTTTAACGCATCATATTCCTTCTACATCGCTTCTTTCCATTCATCATGAGAAACGACTTTCATCATGAGAAACGACTTTTTTGAAGGAAGTTGGTTCAAAATTTGTAGACAAATTCAGTCCATAATCATAAAAAACATCCATATCAACAGGTGAATAAGAATTATCTACATCACCTCCATTTTGCTTGGTGAATAAGAATTATCTACATCGGCCATTTTGGAGGATCTATCTGAGATGGCACCGGCTACACAGTTGACGGAGTTGGGGTTGAGTCAAGATTTAGTTTCCTAATTCTGTTAATCACATCACTCAAAGTATCATTAGTGGTTGGAACTTCATGTGCATGAGAGACTGCTTCAAAAGAAGATTCCACAGATTGATCCAGTGTGGGAATACCCCCTTCAAGATGTGGAATTTGATTATCAAATTTTTGAGACGATTTGCATGTTCGAATCTATCTAAGCGATCACGTTGCTGCCCAACAACATTGTCATCTTTGGAATATTCGAGAAAGATTACATTTCTAGATACAACAAACTTCTTATTAACTTTATCATAGAGCTAGTATGCTTTGGAGGTATTTGAATACCCCAAGAAATACACTTACGACTCCTTGCACCAAGTTTGTTTCTTTGTACCAAGTTTGTTTCTTTGTTCATTTGGTGTCAAGGCATAACAGGGGGAACCAAAAACTGTGTGATGCTTGACCGAAGGAATGTGGACATACCACATTTCATAAGGAGTCTTGTTTATAACACTAGGTGGACATCTATTTTTTACACACACAACATACAGAACAACAATTTTACATTCTTGAAAAACATCATGGAACATACCACATTTAAGATTGTCGTTCTTTCTTTCAGCTATTTCGTTTTGTTGGGGATTACAAGGCACATTCCGTTGATGTTTGATCCCATGCTGATGAAGATAGTTCTAAAATACTATATTTAAGATTGTCTTGTTCTTTCTTTCAGTTATTTTGTTTTGTTGGGGATTATAAGGCACATTTGGTTAATGTTTGATCCCATGCTGACGAAGATATTTTGATAATTCATTTGAAGTGTATTCTTTTCCATTATCAATGCAAATAGAGCCAATATGAGATTGTGCATTGTTTTCAATCTATGCATAAAAGTTCTTGAATGTTTGAAAAGCATTAGAGTTGTTCTTCAATAAATAAACTCAACGCATTTTGGTGTAGTCATCAATAAATGTCAGTGTATATTTATTTCCATCTGCAAAAGGAACAGACATTGGAACACATAAATTTGAATGAGTTCAATTTTTCTATGTGCTTTGGAAAGTGAATCATGAAAACACTGTTTGCTATGCTTTCCTAGAATATAAGTCTCACAGTTCTTAAGTTCCTTAAGAATTGTAGGCAAGTTAGTGGCACCATTTTTTTTCAACATACGAACGATGTCATAGTTCAAGTGTCCAAATCTAGCATGCCATAAAAGACGATGGAAATGTGCCTTCATCATAATGAAACTGCTTGAAAAGTTTTGTGCACGAGCACTTTCAACTTCAAAAGTCTTTCTTCTTCTATCCTCGTCGTGACAAGTGAGCGATTTGATGCTCTTCTAGCCTCAACTTTTCCATCAAACATATGAATGGAGTGTTTTTGTTGGTGGATGTGGACCAAAGACAACAAGTTTCTCCTCCGCTGTGGGAGATATAAAACATCATGCAAAAGAAAGTCTGGAAGACTAGGTAGTTTGACCCTAATTGTGTGAAGCCCTAATGGCTTGAGTTTTGATTTGTTTGCAAAGTATATTGCTCCATCAACATTGTCAGTGAATTCTTCAAAAAAAATCTCTTTCAAACATCATGTGGCAAGTCTCCACTGAATCAAGCAACCAATCATTTTTCCAAGAAGCAAGTGAAACATTAAACAAGTCTTTAGTTACTCCAATATTACAATGTGCTACAACATATTGAGCAGATTCAGGTGTTTTACCTTTGTCTTTGTCATGGGTATTCCCTTTGTCCATCTCTATTGCAACATATGCAATGAAGATCAAACTTTTATCCTTGGAAATGTTTGCGCCCCCTGCCTCTAAAATTTCTTATTCCTCTTCCTTTTCGGCCACCTTTTCCTCTAGAAGAATCTTGAGCATGATTGTTTTCTCTCTATGCAAGACACAACTTCTTCAGAAGATTGAGGAGACGTCTTCTTCCCAAAAGCCTTCTCTCTCTCAGTGAACTTCTTCTTAAGGGAGTTAAAGGTAATTTCCTTGAGGTTTCCACTTGCTTGTAATGACTCAAGATAATTTGAATAAGTGGGATATAGTGCCTTGACATAAGCTATAAGAGGAATGTCTATTTAAACACTAGTGGTTTTAATATCATGCATAATAGATCTTACTTTTGAAGCTAAAGTAAGAGGGTCACCATTTTTCAATTCAAGACTGAATAATTTAATCATCAATTGGACAACTTCAAGTTCATAGTGTACTAATAGAGACTTTAATAGGTCAGCTATTGACTAATGGCTAACAAATAGGACCAGGGAAGAAAGGAAGGGGTAGTGGTCAGGCTAGATAGAAAAGACTACCTGCTATCCACTGAGGTAACCTCGCATACAGGCAATTGACCACGGCGGACCTGTACATAAGCATGTACTAGCACGCTCCAGGAGTTAACTCAGCCAATCGACTACGGTTAAGGTGGTTTATAAGGCTTCAAAAGCATTTGAAAATGGTGAAATATGACGACTCACCTCTTTATTTACAAATGCTACAATCAATGCATAAGCTTTGCTTTTTTTGCTTTCCCAAATGGCGATCTCCTTATTTAAGGTGGGCTTTGCAGGTTCATCATCTCCCTTATACAAACTCTTTTTCACAACTCATTAAAAATGAGTGTGTTTAATCCTCCCTGACCATTTTGGAAAGTTTTATTTTCTAGAGAGGACTATTCCAACAATAGATATCAATGAATGCATCTTAAAGACAATATTGTGTAAAAAATACTCTGTTGCCAATATATCAAATTTGCACTTAGTGGTAAAAAAAACAGTTTTGGTGTAAAAGAAGAAACTATGATATACAAGACTGAGGTAAATCTTGAATTCAAATATCTATTAATTGAACCTTGGTAAGCTATTTTGCAATTGAAATTAAGTTAGCTCAGTGAAATATAATGATATTTGTTATTTCATGACAATTAATAAATCCACATGGTACAAAACTCAATAAAATTTGTTTGGTATCAATGCTTTGTGAATGTAAAAATGATTCTATTAGGTTTTTTATGGATAAATTGATAACACATTATGTGGATATAAAAAGCAACACATTTTTTAGTTAATAAATCTCCAACAAAGAGGTCTAATTACATTGCACATTTGACATTTCCAAAATTAAGTTTCACGATAAAGAATATTTCAATGAATAACATTTGACATTTTCAAAAATAAGTTTCACAGTAAAGAATATTTCAATGAATAATTTGTTAGATCTCTTTATAGGCACTTTAGAGGAGAGAATGCACATGAGATGTGTCTCTTTAAACCAAATGCTTTGCACCATGCTTTTATGTACACATTGAAAGTAAATATATGGCTATGAGACGGGTGACCACTAACAACTAGAGAGAGCACCATGCTCCTCCCTTTTTCACTCAACCTACAAAGTTGACACCTCAACAAATGGATGAAAGGAGAAAAAAGGGAATATGTTTTGGGGCATTAGGTGATGTATTTTGGTCATTCTTTCCCATGAGCTACTGTGCACCCCAAACGTAGATTGAATACAAAAGTTGGGCCCTTGGGAAGTTGATGTACCAATTAATCATCTCGGGCACACAAACATTTGGTGCGTCATATTCTAGGGTTAAGGTTTTGGATGTTTAGGGTTCTTTATTTATGTTAAAAGCTCATTCTTTTGGCCTATTGTAATAGCTTTTCCAAATGAGCATAGTTGCTGTCTTTCTCTTTAGTCAATTTATTCTATTACTATTTTATTCATTAATAAAAGTTGGGTTTTACTAGATAACGATGCTCTCTATTATATTTATCTGTTTGTGTGGTACATTTCCTTTCTCATATTTCATTTAGCCGTTTGTACAACCGAAATCATTAATTGTGACACATGTAGAAAGGGGAATAAATGTAGTGAGAGGTGATTGAACCACATAGTTTGTGAAGAGGAAGAAGATTAAGCACTGGAACTAGTGCAATATATAGAACTAGAAGGGACTACAACCATATTTTGTCATGCATTGGTAGGTATTAGTGCTTTAAATACCTTCAAGAAGGAAGGATATAAAAAAAAAGAAAAGGTAACAATGTTGATACATAGTTGATTGATTCCAGTAGTACAAATATCTTCATTAATTTTAAACTATCCTAGCTATAGAAGTTAAATGAATGATGAATGTCAATAAGCTTAGAAATCGATGCAAAAAAAAGACAACCTTGGCAACAAGGTTAGTAAGAATTCAAATCTTAGGGTTGGAAATAAGTTAATCAATTAAAAAACTTTTTGAAAATGCAAATAATCACAAATATCTATTTATAAAATGGAACTTACTAAATTTATCATAATGATGAATATTTTTTTTTATTAAATCTTGAACATAGACGTAATATTTGTAATAAAGAACTCTAAATCTTGATAACCTCTTTATGATATAGACATGTCTATTGATGTAATTATCCAAACTTCTTAATTGCTTTATATATCCATCATGAGAGTTTCAAGTAATGATTGCATACAAAAGTAGCATAAATTGTTTAGGAAGTAACATCTAGACTTTTTGCTCTCGTGAATCTCCAAAAAATTATCAACATTCATTCTAAGGTATTTGGAGAGATACCTAAGGGTCTTCTACTCATGCCCATGTTATTCATTTGTAACTGGGAAATGTGCCACCTAACATTAGGCCTAACAGGTACCTATATGCACAAAAGAGAGATTTATTGGTGTACATGTATTACTTACCCTATATTTCCTACCTTTTAGTATGTCTATTTTTAGCAAAGACTAAGATGTAGAATGACATGTGGCAGTGTTTGTGTTTGGGAATTGACTAGGAAGTGATATGGCTATATCTTATCCGATAATGTAACTTGCTTACTTAGGCCTCTTTTTTTTTTTTTTAAGAATAATTGGTAAGTAATTGTATTGAGCAAAAATTTGTTTCATGGATATGCAACAAGTGGAATTGGAAAAATCACTATCCTTTAGTTTAAAGCAAAATTACCAAATTTCTTATTTGCCAAAAACTTAAAATACTTATGACCAAAAAACCTTCATCCCTATATTTTTTACATGAGTAAATCTGATAAATTATTGACACAATAAAGATAAAAAAAATTGCATGGCTACGTTGGATTACAAACTTGACTTCTTGTTTCCATTGGCTATGCCATTGAAGAGGATTTTTTTCTTCCTTACCATTGTTGTCCAAATTTCTTTTGTCTTTGATGAGATTCTCACTATTTTTGCATTTCTTAATTTGTCTAGTTTTGGCGATTCTAATTGCTCTTGTATCTTGTCTTGTTCAACATGATCTTCCCAACTTGCATTAAGATGTTCTATATTTTGAGATTCCACTAAGCCTTGTTGTGCCAATTCTTTCCAGGATGATGGGTTTTCATTTGATGGAATATCCCTTGTCTACTTGATGTCCACTAAGGTATCCCTAATTTTTTTCTAAATCTTGTTTTTTTTAGGAGGGCCTAGTTTAGGTTGATCTTTGGAAAACAATTGTTTATTCCTTGGCTCCAACTCACAAGGTTGGATTTGATTGTTTCTTTTTAGCTATCATCCTTTGTTTCTTTCAAAGAATGATATGCAACAAAAAGAAAAATGTTCATAATTTAGTTTTTGGGTCCAAGAGTAGTTCTCACATTGCATTTATTTTTGATGGAAACCCTTTGTTGAAGTCCATATCAACACATCGGTGAGCATATGTAGTGTTTCTTCATTTCTTTATTTTGATAATTTTATGGTAATATGTTCCAAGAGCTTTGCTAGTGGCGCAAAGAGAGGTACAACCCTAGAAATGCAAAGGTAGTTTTGGAAGTATAACCCACACACAAGTTGAGGAGAGAATTAGTTAGAGGATCAAAGGAAGGAGTCCAAGGTTTCATACATAAATCAACGTTTCCCTAAAACAAGGGCCAGATTTTAAAATCAAATCCTTGTTTTTGGCAAATTCAAATTATAACTCTTTGCACATAGGTAAATAAAGGCCTCTTCTTTTAACTGAGGTTTCCAACAGATTGAAATTCATTTATGCAGATCAAGTAAATGAGGCCAAAGGATGTTTAAATGATAAACAAGCCCATTTGAATGGTATAAGGCCTCCTGGAAAGAAACATATTCCATTATGGGAACAATGATCCCAGGAGATTCATGAATGAGGAGATAAGCAGAACGAGGAACATTCTTAACATTGTTCTCAAAGAAGTTTTACCAATATTACCATTGGGAGGAAAAGAACCATATTTACAATCATTGACCATATTGGCAATCAGTTAGCAGGCTTTGTGAAATCCCCCCCCATAGACTTCCTAAAGTCACCACAATGAGCTTTTGAGTGAGAACTAGGTGACCCAGAGGAGGGGTCGTTGAGGAAACAGAGATAGCCACTGCCATGTTTGGAACATAACTACCAAGGAGGAAAGAGTCGCACTAAAATGAAGCCTCAAAAGAAGTCATAAAAAATGACCCCCAGAATACAAGGCTAGATTAGAGAATAGGAGGGATTCTGTGCATGGCTAGGGAAAGACCCCTATCCCTAGATGACATAACTTGAACTAAAATTCTTCAAATGTAACAATCCTTATCCCTAGCCTCCTTATTCACAAGTGCGCACTTCCTATTTTTGGTATTTATCTATAATTGTGGGGTTAGGAGTTGCATGTGTGAGTTCTTTATTTATTTATCCCTTATTTTTGGTTCATCCTCTCCTTATTCAATTTTATTTTTGGCCCTAACTCTATTTTAGACTACACAACTCTATTTTCTAGATTGAGTTAACTAAAACTAAGGGCGAGTTGCTTTTCTAATGGTTATGTAGAAAGGAACCAAACCTAGTGTGCATTGTTCCTATCTCAACATAGTGTTATTTAATTGTAATAAACGAAAACACCATAATACAAATGAATTTGAATTGGTTTTTGAATGACTTAGTTTATTTAAGTGTTATTTCATTCTATCTTCTTTCTTGTAATTACTAGCATCACATTTTGTCACAATTAGATCTTGTGCTTATGCTTAAAATCCTACATGGTGTCAAAATTTTGTGATATTAGAGATTCAAAAATCTAACATGGTATCACACAAGATTAGTTTGTGAGAAAAACATGTCTCATAAGATTAAACAACTCATAGGATGGATCAACCCATTATTGTGATTTTTACTTTGTTCAACTACTTTGATTGGAAGTCTAAGATCATATTACTATTGTCAAGTAAGGGGTTTTGTATAATTACCATGGGTATTGAATCTTCCTCAAGTCCCAACGAAGTATGAACTAAGTTGGAGGGCATATGTAGCACTAGATGAACTAAGAGGACAAATTAAAGAATAAGATCATATCCTTTAGCCCAAGAAACTTTGATACCCTTAAAGACTCATTTTCCAAGTTTAAGACTTTGTTTCAATAGGTTAAAGCATGTGGCATTGATAGAAAAGAGTAATTTATCCTTTTCATTCTTTCAAATCTAAGACTTAAGAATTTTGTGTTTTTTTGTTCCTTCCACCTTACAAGGATATCCATGGAAAAACTTGAAAGACGCCCTCTTTGGAGGAATTCATAGATTCACTCATTCATGAGAAAAATAAGCTCATTTAGATGGGGGTTATAAAAAAACCCAAGGCCTATGCACTTGTAGTGTAGGATGACAACATGAAGAATAAGCTTAAATCAATGGATTTTGATCGCATAGATGGATAAAGCATTGAATCCACTAAGGAGACTTCAAACCCAAAGGTAGTAACGTATAAGGAGAGAAAAAAGTGTAGCAACTGTAATATAGGATTTCATTTAGAGATTTATTGTATGGTAAATGCCATTGATCTTATGTCAAAAGTACTTCAACAACACAACCTTGTAGATTGCATACCAGACAATGTCAAGAATAAGATCGAAGACAAGCCACTAGAGGATAGAGGTAATGTTCATGTTTTGACTACTACTACCTCACCATTTGATAGATGGATCTTATATTTAGGTGTATATAGTCATATGATTGTATCAAAACATTCTTTTTCTTCCTTGGTACCTTGCTTTAGTCTTCCTATGTTATTGGGAAATAAAACTCCTGCGAGATTGCGCAAGTGGACCTTGATTATCAAAGATTTTAGAAGGTGTTCTATGTTTCAAAGCTCTCCATGAATCTCCTTTCTATCTACTATATTACACGCTCAATTACAAGAAATCAAGTTGGGTCCACTCCAACTTCAATGATAGCTTGATTCTAGAGTTGTAGTTGGTGAGGTGGATCACCATTTGAGATTATATTCCTCCTCCCATTTCATTCCTAAATTAGATTATGTTTATCTTCTAACCCTTGTGCATGAAGAAAGTAGAAAGGAATTGTATTATAAGTTCGAGCAATGCCCCTTGCATCCACTCTAAGAGGAACCTACAACAACATTTCATCTCTTCTTGAGGTAGATCTTCAAGATTATTTGACACTCTTTAGGTCAAATTTTGATCATATTTTGGGATTTGACATGAGAATACTATTGAAATCCATGGATGGCACATCATACTTTACAGGTAACTTGTTAAACATCCAATACCATATGTAAAAATTTCTTATTTCCCACCCCGGTTTTCAGTTTCACCTTATTTCTCCAAAATAGTTAAATGCCCTTTCCCATATCCATACATTTAACAACTGAAAAATAAATTTTGCTGAAAACACAAATTCTGGAAATTTTACAGAATGCTGGAAAATGCAGAAATATAAAAATCAGCACATACAAACAGCCATTTAACTCATTTAAACACAGTGATTTTTGGTCAAGGTGACCTTGGAAAAACCCCCTACAACTCTTGGGAAAAACCAGTTCGAGAGCTCTTTCTTATTTCTGGAAAATGCTTTTTACAGTGAGAAATTATTCAGCAAAAAAATCAGCAAGCAAATTTTACAACTTATCTCGTTTTCCGTGCCTCACATCCAACTAGAAAACTTGCCAACAGCAAAATAGAACAGTAATAAATGTTGTACGGCCTCCTATAAAAGCATGCAAGCTGCCATTAAATACGTGGTGGGCTCCAGTATTGTTGCAATAATGCTACAACTCCTGGAGCTTCCTATCTCTAATTTTATCAACCCGGTAGTTCGTAACAAACTTGGAAGCGACGGTGCTGTATGCACAAGTACTAGCTCTTGCCGCAGCTGTCACTTGGTCAGCTGGCACAAGTCCGCTAGGGGCTCAAGCCAACTTCTATGAGCTCTTAGAAGAATCTTTTTAACTGATGGACGAAAGCTAACTCATAGGAAGCTAATCTACTTGCGAAAAGAAACTGAAAGCCAAAAAGAAATACAAACCCTAGCAAACCCTAGCAAACCCTAATTCTACTAACTAGTCCTACTGATGCAAAAAGGAGAATGCAAACTACGAGAAGAGATGCCTTACTTCTAGGAAGGTAAAATGCATGTGTCTAAGTTATTACTATCTGAAGAAAACATATTTTTGTATTTTTGCTTAAGTTGTTGAAATTATCATGCATGTGCTTCTAACTAGTTCTCCACTGTGCAGGGATGGATCAAGGGATGAAATGCTTTGGGAAAGGTTGGGATGGTACAGAGAGGGTCTAAGGGATCCCTAACATTCTTTCTGAGAGTTTCACAAAGTCTGGATGACATGCAACCGTGTCTATGAACTTCTACAGGAAGTCTGCAGGGGTTTCTACAGGATGTTCTGCAATTCTTCTACAGGATGTTTCAAAATGGGATGTTTGAGGATGGATGGTTGATGGAAGATGCATGGATGGTTATGGAGGTAGGATGGGGGTCTGAAGTGACCCAGGAACTGATGGATGGAGTGGTGAGATGATGTGGAAGGCTGACTTGCATCAACGAAGGTGTAGGCAATGGAAAAGCAAGAAGGTAGGGTTTCGTGGCAAAAGAGCAGATGGGAGATGAGGAAACAGACTTGGTGATGGGGGAGCTGATCTGGACGAGGCTCAGATGAACGAGGAGGTGATGAAGGTGATAGAGATGCCCTGCACAATGCTCATTCAAACGAATCAATGAATCCTTGCAAACAAACCAAGTCCTAGCTAACTTAATCCAACTGTCAATGAAATGAATAAACAACAGCTTTGTTTGGAAAGAGAACCATGTACATCACGTGAGTAAGAACATTCAAAAAGATCTAAATGCATGACAAACTCCTACCAATCGATTCTAACCATAAAAAGCTACTTTAACCATCACAAACAACCAAAATAACAAAGCAAGATCTAAGAGCAGATTTCATTTTAAGAACGCAGCAAACACATAAAGATAAACAAGGGAGGTACTGAGCGCTTGAGATGGGCCCAACCCCAAGAGCTACAGCCCCCCAAGAGAGATTTAGAGCTGGTGCAAAGCTGGATTCATCTTTATTGATCAAGAAATGAAGAGTTACATCAAAACTGTCCACAAGGAGAGCTTGAGAATGAGCTGAAAGCAAAGCTAATCTATTGCCTAAAAATCGAACTACAAAATGACTACAACAAGACTATGAAATGACTAACTACCAGCTACAAAATGACTAACCACTAGCTAACCAAAATGAGGCCCTAAGCCTTCTTATTTATACAATTTGAGGACCCAACAGTCCTAAAATTTAGGGACTTGGCTGCCCAAGACTTGTAGTTAACAGCAGTCCTACTTGACTTGCTTGGCTGCCCTTGTGCTCATTGATTTGGTGGCCTTTGAACTCCGAGCTGATGGTGGAGAATTCGAGGTAAGGGCCCATAAATGAGGGGGACACCTTCCTATAAATCCTCTAGCTTGTTCTCCCACGAATTTGGTTGCCAAGTGCTCATTAAGACCTTCAATTTTGTCTCCAAATTGACCAAAAAAGCTACACAAAGCACCCATTAGACTTGTTGGCATAATGACTAACCAAATTCACTCTATTAACATAAAAATAATCGAATACATGCAATAAAATAATGAGAATGGTGGATTAAGTCAAATTAGGAGGTTGAATGAGCCCAAATAATTATCCATTTTTGGGGCTCATCATCACCCCCCTACTGAAAGTGTTGCTCATCCTCTGAGCAACCAGTCTCTCTCCTTGTCTTTGATGGCCCTGGTGGCTTCTTTGGCTAACATCTCGGCTGATTTCTCCTTTGGCTTCCCTCTTTTCAAACTTCCTGTAGAAACAGTTCGCTGGCTTCCTGTAGAAACAGTCTGCTAGCTTCCTGTAGAAACAGTCTGCTAGCTTCCTGTAGAAACAGTCTGCTAACTTCCTGTAGAACCAATTTTCTCTGATTTTGCCTGCGGTATTGTCTCAACTTGTTCTGTTTTAGTGGCTTGCTGAAGGCTTACATTCACAGGTACACTGATAGTTTCACCAGATGGATTGGACTCAGACACTGCATCATTCAAATCTGAAACTGCTTTTTCCTCTTCTCTGGAACTTTCACCATCAACTTTTTGTTCAGTTGATAATGTCAAAGATCCATCTACTTGCTCTGCAATGCTGTTTGTTAATACATCCTTTGTCTCAGAAGCTTCAAAATTTTCAGTCTCTTTTAGATATGCAGAATCATTTGCCAAGACATCCTCCATTTCTGCTGCTGTAGAATCCAAAACCTTCTCTTCATCCCTTTGTATGTCACTGATTTCGCTTTTTAGTATTTGTTCAGTTCCTAATCTAACTGATTCATCTATTTTCTCTGCATTTCCATTTGTTAATCCATCCTTAGTTTCAGTAGTTCCAGAGCCTTTATCCTCTGTTTTTTCTGGTATTTCAGGCATCTCCTTCTCTGCAATTTCATAACCAGCTTTCTCATTGGATACAACTTCCTCCTCAGAGTCAATTGTGCCAACAGGTGCTTTTACCTGTTTATCATAATTTTGTTCTTCAGCCTCTACCAGAGGTTTTTCTGATTTACCAGATTTCTTCAGAGTCTCCTGTTCTTTTAAGAAAGCAGAAATAACAGGATTTTTACGGAAAGCCAATTCAAAAGGATTGGAAGCAACTTCAATCTCACCTTGGTTAAGTTGCATATTCAGACCTGCAACATCTTCCTCTCGTTTCATAGTCAAATTCACCCTTCCCCTCTCAATACGCAAAACTCGGACAGTAAAATCTTGCCCAATTTGTAGATCCATATTTCCATCAAGATTTCCATAGCCCTCAGATACTTCAGATGAGCGAAGAAAACCCTCTTCATCATCAGGAAGTGATATAAATGCTCCAGATCTGATTATATTCTTAACTTTTCCTTCTAGAGTTTGTCCCTTTTGGAACTTGGATCTCTTCTGAGTCTCGTCTGTCTTCTTCTGGCCTCAGGAGAGAAATTAATTGAGAATGATCTCAATGATAATATCTTATGTGGTAGCACTAAATAAGGCCTAGATATTTCAGAAAACGAAGAGCTTCTTAAATGCTTCTTGGCCCTTGAAGTGACGGTTCTTACTGGTGGGTACTGGATAGTCCCAATGGGACAAAGTATTGCAGGAACCATGCCGGGTGAAGCTTTATGGTGACCTGAGATGTATCTTGGGACCTATGAAGCTCAATCTCCTGAGATTAACTTTCTTCAAGCTCCAAACTTGATGAAGAAAAACTCGGGCTTTTCTGCTCTGGACGACTTTGCCATACTTTCCTGTAGAAGACCCCACCCGTTTCCTGTAGAGTGTGATTCTGCCTTTGAGTGAGCCCGATGCACGAGTGAAATTCAAGAACAGGCCGCAAATCTCCATGGAGGTTGATGGGTTAACTGATTGTGGGAGCGGAGGATGCATACTTCAGCTAAGAATGTCACAAATGCAAATTAATCAGCGGATGGTGAGAGTCAGCCGAGCAATTTTTTTAATTACGGCATGATTTGTGGTGAGGGAGTGAAGTGGCCAAGTGTACGTGGCCACATGCAGACGACAGTGCTGTGAAGCTGCATGTCCTCTTCCCGTTAATCAACTGCACTGGAGTTAAACTCTCTATCACTGTTTTTTTCTTTTAATTTTTTTTAATTTTTACGTGAGTCCATTGTCCACGTGCACTGCGTGACTGCCGGCTGAGTTCTAAAGAAGACAATCAGTTGAGCCTTGCTAATCCGTGGCTTAATTCCACCATTCCATCAATTCATGCAGTTTCCAAATTAAATCTATGCAATAGAAGAATGAGATCAGTCACATACCTCGAAGTTGAATGGCTGCCGTGAAGCTTTTTGCTGCTGCATGCTCTGATTCTGCTGCTGCATGCTTGGATCCTTTGATTGCATGAGGCTTGGCTGATGATTTTGATTGCTTTTCCTTGTGCAGGTGTCCTCTGGTCGGATCTGAGCTGCATGCAATTGTTTCCACGTCCAGATCTGCACCTTCAAGCTGCTGCTGCTGCATGGTCACAAAATCAGAACTTGTTTTCGCCATTTCTCTCAAACGGTAACCCGGATTGGGCTGAAACTCGGTGAGCATGTTCCTATCATCATTATGCATCTCCCATAGCAAAATCGTGATTAATGGATGCACGGATTTCGAGAAAAATGGAAAATGGCTGAAGATTTCAGAGCTTGATTTCTCGGAAACCGTGCATCGGAATCGACTGAAACTTCTTGGGTAGGTTACTATCACCCATGTGCATCTCCCCATGAAACAGGTTTTGAAACGGATGCACGGATATGGAGAAAACGTAAAAATGGCTGATGGTGATGGAGGCTAATTTCTTGGAAACCATGCACCGGAATTGGCTGAAACTGCTCAGGCATGTTTTCATCAACCTTGTACAATTCCCCATAAAACGGTTTGTCAAATGGATGCATGGTTTTCAAGTTATGGCAAAAACAAATTTCGCTCTTATGGATTTTTGCTTCAAGGCACTTTGCATGTGTTTGCATAGTATGACAAAATGAATTTTGGCTGTGATGCAGGTATGGAGATGATGGAGGAGGAGTTGGATGATTGCATGAGGACTTCTGAACCCTTGAGGAAGCTACCATGTTCGCCAAACCACTTTTTGAAATGCATGCCTAGTTTCCCACAATTTCTACAGGAAGTTCCTGTAGAAGCACAATGAGAAGCACAAGGAGGTGGAAAAAATGATGGATGAAGGCAAGGGATGGACACACAAGTGCTTGTAGGCCTAATCAACAGATTCCCACCATTAGATTCACTTTTGAAATTGGATTTGGCTCGTCCAAAGGTTCTACAGGATGTTTCCTGTAGAAATACAGAGCTTCCTGTAGAAGGCAAGAAAATTCCTTTGACCTTGATTTGAGTGCTCCTCCTGTCATGAAACGTCCTTCTTGCAACCTGCAATGTCACTGATGCAACATGAAATTATTCAATGAAGATTAGCTTTTATTTTTCTTTTTCTTTTTCTCTTTTTTTTGAAAAACAACTAGGGCGCTTCATGGAGGTTTTCACCCTAATTGCCTGCCTTGGGCGCCTCCAAGGGAGGTTTTCACCCAAAGATCTTATTCTCTTTTCTCTTTTTTTTCCAACCCATTGACCGCCTCATGGAGGTTTTCAATCAATGAGCCAATCTAAGGCGCCTCCGAGGAGGTTTTCACCTTAGATTTCTATTTTCCTCTTTTTTTCATTTTTTTTTTTTTTTGTTGTTGTTTTTTTTTCTACCCTACCCTACTTGAAAAACAAAATCATTTTCAAGTATAAGAATACTTCCAATGGAGCCATGTGCACATCGAGATTAGAGAAAAAATGATGTGAAGGCTCGAAATGCATGCTTGGACAAGTATCCAGATCTCAGAGACCAAATGATCTGGCGTTGAAGGGATCAAACAAAGCTGAGGAAGAAAGTACTGCTGCAACTTAGTGACCTTCTGAAACCATATCTCAATATAGCTTTGATATCCTTGGTTCTTTTGCTGATCTGGATCATTCTTCATGTCACCTTCTATCATGACCTTCTGATCTTCCTCTTTTTGTTGATCTTTCTCTTGAGTACATGGAGGATTTGATGATAACCATGAGGGAACTCTCTCGATCTCTGATTTAGATCTCTTCTCTTCATCAAGTGCAGCCCATGGTTCTTTGATCTCCTCTTTGGAACCTTCTTTTTCCTTTGGTTCTTCAATAGGATCTTGGTTTTGCAACACTCTTCCTGAGCTTTGGTGAACATCATTGAGCTCAAGAGGAGTCATTTGCACATGATGTGCCTCAGCTTTGCACTTGTGTTGAGCTGCTCCAATGTGTAGGTTTGGAGATGATGGTACGGGTAGTTGAGTGGAGGTGTGAAATTGAGATGGAGATGGATGGCAGTGTGGTTGGGTAGGCATTTGGGTTGCCTTGGTGGAGGAGGAGGCGATGGTTGTGGATGAGCAGGTGGTGGAGGAAAATGAGCGGGATGAGAGTTGTACTGGGGCCTCCACTCCTGATAAGGTGCATTCCACTGAGGCTGTGGATGAGCATAAGAGTGAAATGAATGAGCAACTGGTTGGGCATAATATGGATCTGTGAAGGAACAAGGAGGATATGACCAAGGAGGAGGTGTAGACCAGTAAGGATGAGCAGGGGGACCCCAAGAAGGCATGAAAGTGGCTTGATAAGGGTCATAATAGGTCTCAGGTGTCCCTTGCAGTTCCTGCTGGTAAGATCTAGGTCCATGTGGCCAACTTTGGTTCATGTAATAGAGTGATTCAGTGGCTCCTTTGGCTCTCTGATATGCAGCTTTGAATCTGGGTAAGGAAGGGCACTGACCTATAGGATGGTATTCTTCACAGATGAGACACACTTCTAGGGAGTGCATTGGACATTCGTTCCTAGGATGCTTTCTAGTGCACCTAGGACAAAAAATGGCCAAAGCCCTCTTGGCTTCTTTTGGATCCGCAAGGTATCCAGTTGCATGGCAAGAAACTGCCTCATATCACTCTTGAAATCTTTGATCTGATTTTCAAATTCATCTTTGGACAAGATGTTGCTCCCAACATCTCTGCTTGTAGCCATTTGCTCCAGAGGAATGTTTTCTTCTTCTTCTCCCCTAGAGGTTCTTCAGATATGTCTTGATGTCCACCCAGGGGTTCTTCAATCATAGCCATCGAAGAAGAGAGAATCTTGGCTGTGTGAAGCAGTGGGGGTGTTGTGCAATCATTTTTCTAACTTATCTCTACTCCTACAAGGCATGAAATGAAATCTTTTTGGTTGATTTTTGTTTTTTTCTACTTCTACTTGCAAAACTGAAATAGATTGAACTGCAACTAACTATCTTGCTAAAATGAAAATGCGGAATTGAAATGAAAGCAGGAAATGACTAATCTATTTTGCTCAAATGAAATTGCAGGAATGAAATGCTAGTCTACGCTTGCGGAATTGAAATGCTAATCTACGCTTGCAGAAATCAAATTGCGGAATTGAAATGCTAATCTATGAAAGCAAGAAATGCTAATCTACTTTTGCATAAATGAAATTGCATAGTGGAAATGAAATAAACTACTTAGCAGAAGGTTGTAGTAGAAAATAGAAGAATAGCAACAATCACCAATACTCTGCCGCTTCCCCGGCAACGACGCCAAAAAGATGGTGGGCTCCAGTATTGTAGCAATAATGCTACAACTCCTGGAGCTTCCTATCTCTAATTTTATCAACCCGGTAGTTCGTAACAAACTTGGAAGCGACGGTGCTGTATGCACAAGTACTAGCTCTTGCCGCAGCTGTCACTTGGTCAGTTGGCACAAGTCCGCTAGGGGCTCAAGCCAACTTCTATGAGCTCTTAGAAGAAGCTTTTTAACTGATGGACGAAAGCTAACTCATAGGAAGCTAATCTACTTGCGAAAAGAAACTGAAAGCCAAAAAGAAATACAAACCCTAGCAAATCCTAGCAAACCCTAATTCTACTAACTAGTCCTATTGATGCAAAAAGGAGAATGCAAACTACGAGAAGAGATGCCTTACTTCTAGGAAGGTAAAATGCATGTGTCTAAGTTATTACTATCTGAAGAAAACATATTTTTGTATTTTTGCTTAAGTTGTTGAAATTATCATGCATGTGCTTCTAACTAGTTCTCCACTGTGCAGGGATGGATCAAGGGATGAAATGCTTTGGGAAAGGTTGGATGGTACAGAGAGGGTCTAAGGGATCCCTAACATTCTTTCTGAGAGTTTCACAAAGTCTGGATGATATGCAACCGTGTCTATGAACTTCTACAGGAAGTCTGCAGGGGTTTCTACAGGATGTTATGCAATTCTTCTATAGGATGTTTCAAAATGGGATGTTTGAGGATGGATGGTTGATGGAAGATGCATGGATGGTTATGGAGGTAGGATGGGGGTCTGAAGTGACCCAGGAACTGATGGATGGAGTGGTGAGATGATGTGGAAGGCTGACTTGCATCAACGAAGGTGTAGGCAATGGAAAAGCAAGAAGGTAGGGTTTCGTGGCAAAAGAGCAGATGGGAGATGAGGAAACAGACTTGGTGATGGAGGAGCTGATCTGGACGAGGCTCAGATGAATGAGGAGGTGATGAAGGTGATAGAGATGCCCTGCACAATGCTCATTCAAACGAATCAATGAATCCTTGCAAACAAACCAAGTCCTAGCTAACTTAATCCAACTGTCAATGAAATGAATAAACAACAGCTTTGTTTGGAAAGAGAACCATGTACATCACGTGAGTAAGAACATTCAAAAATATCTAAATGCATGACAAACTCCTACCAATCGATTCTAACCATAAAAAGCTACTTTAACCATCACAAACAACCAAAATAACAAAGCAAGATCTAAGAGCAGATTTCATTTTAAGAACGCAACAAACACATAAAGATAAACAAGGGAGGTACTGAGCGCTTGAGATGGGCCCAACCCCAAGAGCTACAGCCCCCCAAGAGAGATTTAGAGCTGGTGCAAAGCTGGATTCATCTTTATTGATCAAGAAATGAAGAGTTACATCAAAACTGTCCACAAGGAGAGCTTGAGAATGAGCTGAAAGCAAAGCTAATTTATTGCCTAAAAATCGAACTACAAAATGACTACAACAAGACTATGAAATGACTAACTACCAGCTACAAAATGACTAACCACTAGCTAACCAAAATGAGGCCCTAAGCCTTCTTATTTATACAATTTGAGGACCCAACAGTCCTCCTAAAATTTAGGGACTTGGCTGCCCAAGACTTGTAGTTAACAACAGTCCTACTTGACTTGCTTCGCTGCCCTTGTGCTCATTGATTTGGTGGCCTTTGAACTCCGAGCTGATGGTGGAGAATTCGAGGTAAGGGCCCATAAATGAGGGGGACACCTTCCTACAAATCCTCTAGCTTGTTCTCCCACGAATTTGGCTGCCAAGTGCTCATTAAGACCTTCAATTTTGTCTCCAAATTGACCAAAAAGGCTACACAAAGCACCCATTAGACTTGTTGGCATAATGACTAACCAAATTCACTCTATTAACATAAAAATAATCGAAAACATGCAATAAACTAATGAGAATGGTGGATTAAGTCAAATTAGGAGGTTGAATGAGCCCAAATAATTATCCATTTTTGGGGCTCATCAATACGCTGTACGAATTTTCTCGATTTGCGTACAGAAAAAAAACCAGCAATCCAGCTGTACAGATTTTCCTCGATTTGCGTGCCAAGGTACAACCACTTGCTGTACGGATTTTTGCTCCTCGATTTTTGTGAACTTGCTGTACGGATTTCTAGAAAATCGTGCACAATATTGGCCTTTCATTGCGTGCTCACTCAGGTGTACGGATTTGCTAAAGTGCTGCCTTGGAATGTGTGCCAAGCTGCTGCCTCCTTCTCCTCCCTGTCCAGAAATCTCCCTTGCTCTCTTGCTCTCCTTCTCCCAATCTGCTCATGAAATAATGAATGACCTTTTCCTCCCTTAATCTAACCCTAAGTGACTTTTGGGTAATCCCTAAATCCAATGGCTGAAATAGATTGAGATCTAGGGCTGAGATTAAATGCTATTTAAATCTCACTTTCTATTTTTTAATTCAGCCCACTTTAATAAAGACCCACTTAGTCATTTATTTCCAAAGTCATTTTTCCTGTCTAATTTTTCATTGACTTTAATAAAGTCACTTTAAAATTAGACTTTAGTAACTTTATCACTTAAAGTCACTTTTAAATTAGATTTGACTTTATAAAAATTATAAAGTCACTTTAGGAGAAAAATTAAATTCTTTTGGACACTTTTCCCTAGGCCAAAGATCAAAGCCTTAGGGAACCACCTGTCTTCTGGTACCAAATTTGAACACTCCCTCTTATTGAGGAAGGTGTTCCTCACCACACCTATCTTGTCTCTAAAGTAGTCATGCTTGCCCCGTGGTAAGGCTTTGGTAAGAATATCTGCAACCTGCTCATCAGTGGGAATATACTCAAGCTTCACAACACCCTTATGAACACAGTCTCTGATGAAATGATATTTGGTCCCGAGATGCTTTGACCTGTCATGAAATACTGGATTCTCCGTGAGTTTAATGCAACTCTGATTATCGCAGTAAACCACTGAAGGTCTCAACGGCTTACCAAATAAGCCAAACAACATTTTGCGAAGCCAGATGGCCTCACAACTAGCTAGGCTGGCTGCCATATACTCTGCTTCTGCTGAACTCAATGCTACTCACTGCTGCTTCTGGCTGAACCATGACACTATTGTCGAACCCAACCCAAAACAACAACCTGAAGTGCTCTTCCTATCAGAAACACAGCCTGCCCAATCAGAATCAGTATAACCTGCCAATTTCACTCCATCCCCCTGCCTGTAGTCCAGACCATAATCCACTGTCCCCTGCAAGTACTGCAAAATGTGTTTTGCAGCCACCCAGTGAACCTTCCTAGGCTCACACATAAATTGACTCATCGTGTTGACTGCAAAACAAATATCTGGTCTAGTGTTGACCAAATACATCAAGGAACCAATCAGCTGCCTGTACAATGTGGGATCCACCAACTCGGAATCCGAAGCATGAAGCTTCTTCCAGTTGGTAATCATCGGTGTCGACATGGGTTTACAATCCTCCATGTGGAATCTGCCAAGGATGTCCACAATATACTTCCCCTGCCCCAGGAAGAAATGCCCCTCCTCCGAACCCAAAAAGTAATTCATCAAGCCGATGTCCTTCATCTCAAACTCCGCCGCAAGATCTCTCTTGCAGTGCTCTATGAGTCTCTCTGCACCTGTAATGACCAAGTCATCCACATACAACACCAGAATGAGAGGCTCCTCACCTATTACAATAAAGTAAAGGTTCGGATCTGCCTCACTCTTTGTGAAACCCATCCCCTGCAAGTATGTATCTATCCTGGAGTACCAAGCTCTGGGAGCTTGCTTCAGGCCATAAAGGGCCTTCTTCAGTCTGCACACATGGGACTCCTTCCCATGCACCTCAAAGCCCTGTGGCTGCTCAATGTACACCTCCTCCTGTGTGAAGCCATTGAGAAATGCAGTCTTCACATCCGTCTGGTGGATCTTCCAACCCATCTCTGCTACTATCGATATAATGGAGCGGATCGAAGTATATCGAGCCACGGGAGTGAAGGTCTCCTCAGAATCAACTCCCTCTACCTGGGAGAACCCTCTAGCCACAAATCTCGCTTTGAATTTCTCAATGCTGCCATCTGCAACATGCTTTACCTTGTAAATCCATCTGAAAGTAACCACGGATTTGCCCTCAGGCCTCGGCACCACCTCCCAAACATCGTTCTTCATGATAGAATAATACTCCTCCTGCATGGCCTCTCTCCAGACCTGCTGGCTAGCTGCCTCCTCATAGCTAGAAGGCTCAGAGTCAAGGATGCTGGTAGTCATTTCCATATAACTCCAAAACCTCTCAGGTGGTCTACTCTCTCTGACCGGCCTCTTAGGCTTAGCAACAGATGTGGCATCTCTCAAGGTGTCCTGAAGCCACTTGGGCTTCCTCTTCCCTGAGCGCACTTCTCCCATAGGAGAATGAAACTCCTCCTCATCATCATCAGGAGCCTGAACTCCTGACTGTCTGTCTGCTGTCCAGTGGAATCCCTAGTGAACTGCTCTGCATGCTGCCTGGAGCACCACCCCTCTGGCTCGGCGAGCCACTGTTCACTGACGGACCTGACATCCTCATAGATGTACCTCCGGATCCTCCTGATCCCTACCCACTAGATCCCTGCGACTGACTCAACTGCTGCTGAGGGTCTGGCTGATCCAGATACTCTAACTCCCGTGACCTCCTAAAGGTCCTGTCCTTTTCGAACTTCACATCCCGCCTGACAACAACTTTCCTCTGTGCAGGAATGTAAATCCGAAAGGCCTTTGAGGTCTCACTGTAGCCCACAAAGATACCCTTCTCTGCGGTGGGCTCTAGTTTGGTCCTCTTCTCCTTGGGTATGTAGGAGTATGTAATGCATCCAAAGATATGAACATGACTAATATCAGGCTTCTTCCCAGAAAAAGCCTCCTCCGGAGTCATGTGCCCCAAGGCATGATGCAGACTCCTGTTCTGCAAATAAACAGCTGTGTTGCAGGCCTCTGCCCACAAGAACAATGGAAACCCCTGATCATGTAACATGGCTTTGGCAGCCCCTACGATGGATCTGTTCTTCCTCTCCACAACCCCGTTCTGCTGGGGGTTGTAAGGAACAATGAACTCCCTCCTAATGCCTGCCTCCGCACAATAGTTAACAAACTCTCCAAGGGTGTACTCTCCCCCATTGTCCGACCTCAGGGACTTGATCTTCCGACCTGTCTGTGTCTCCACAAGAGCTCTAAACTCCTGAAACCGCTTGAAGACCTCACTCTTGGTCTTCAAGAAATAAATCCAGGTCCTCCTGGAGTGATCATCAATGAATAAAACATAGTACTCATATCCACTCAAGGAAACATGAGACATCCGACTGCTCACATCAGAATGAATCAAATCAAGTATCCCAGTCGCTCTGCTGTCATTGCTAAGAAAAGGGGATTTGGCAAACTTGCCCATCGCACATCCTCTGCAAGTATCAAAGTGATCAGTGCTGAAATCTGGCACACCTGTAGTGATCTCCCGCAATGTCCTCAAGGCTCCATGATACATATGCCCCATCCTGCGGTGCCAAATCTCACACAGCTCAGAACTGCTAGCTCTGCTGTCGGTACTTCTGCTCAATGCCAAAAGGGGCTGGAATTCAAACTTGTACACCTTTGCATGGCGTACACCTATCACTCTAGTTGAATCAGCTGGAGTGCCCCTGGGATACATCAACACCTGTCCTCCCATGAACAGTACCTCATATCCTCTATCCTCCAAAGCTGAGACGGATATGAGGTTCTTCCTCATCCCTGGCACATAAAGAACATCTGACACCTTCAAGGGAGGTTTGGACTCCCTCTGAAATGTCAGTGTCCCCACCCCCACTGCTCTAACAACTCTGTCATCACCGAGTACTACCTCT
Organism: Pinus tabuliformis; assembly: GCA_031772625.1. Classification (NCBI taxonomy): domain Eukaryota; kingdom Viridiplantae; phylum Streptophyta; class Pinopsida; order Pinales; family Pinaceae; genus Pinus; species Pinus tabuliformis. Next base: position 155,380,699 of record CM062812.1, read on the forward strand.
ATATCAGTGCCACTCTCTGAAAGCTCTGAGAAGTACTCATGGACTCCTGTCATGTGACGTGAAGCCCCACTGTCCACATACCAGATACCCGAAGATGCTCCGCTAATCAAGGGAAAAGCATGCTCCCTCTGAACCTGTGTGGCAGGTGATCCTGCACTAGAGGACTTACACGCAGTGAACGCAAACTCCCAGTCAAAACGATCTGCAAAGTCCTCAACCTCTGCTGAAGCTGCCATGCTCTGGTTCTTCCCCTTCTTCTTCTTCTTCTCCAGACACACAACTGCATAGTGTCCCATCTTTTGACAATTCCAACACTTCACCTTGGAATAGTCCTTCTGTGTGTTATCTTGTTTACCTTTACCTTTGCCTTTGCCCCCACCATTGCTTGTGGAAGCTTGCTTCTTCCCTTTGCCTTTCTTGCCTCCTGCCACCAGTGCTACATCCTCATCCTGCTCAACTGGTTTGGCTGCCCCAAACTGACCTTTCCTGACCTCTGTCTGAATGCAATCATCTCAAAACCTCTCCCATGTGGGAAGGGTCTCACGTGCACAAACCCCATCAGCAAAGTTCATCCATGAACGAGGGAGGCCATTCACTGCAATCCGCACCAACTCAGTGGATGGAATGACCTCTCCAACTGCTGTCAACTCATCTCTCACATTAGTAATCTTTGTGAGATATCCAGCTGCACTATCATTACCCATCTTAATGGTCTTCAGCTTCTCCTTCAGGACCATTTTCTGGTTCTCATTGGTACTCTGGTAGAGATTGGACAATGCTGTCTACATCTCATGGGCATTTCTCTTTCCTCTCACATGAGGAATGCAATGGTCTTTGACTCCGTCTAGAATCAGTCTCTTACCCTTGTTGTTCTTTTTATTATAATCAGCCAACTGAGTGGTATTAGTAGGCACAACAACAGGGTTCTGTGTGGTATGCACCATGGTGTCCCAGAGTTCTGCCTCCTCAAAGATACTCTGCATTCTCTCCTTCCAAACGCTGTAATTGGAATGCCCATCCAACCTATCCTCCACTCTCAATTCCAATGACATCCTGCTGTCCTAAAACTGAAAAATAGCACTGCTGTAGTAAAGATAAAACTGTTGTTTGTGAAAAATCAGCTTGCTGGAATTTTCTGAGTGAAAAATCACCAGGCTGTAATTTTCCTCCTTGCTGTCCGAAACTGTACTTCAGCACTCAAGCTCTGATACCATGTAAAAATTTCTCATTTCCCACCCCGGTTTTCAGTTTCACCTTATATCTCCAAAATAGTTAAATGCCCTTTCCCATATCCATACATTTAACAACTGAAAAATAAATTTTGCTGAAAACACAAATTCTGGAAATTTTACAGAATGCTGGAAAATGCAGAAATATAAATATCAGCACATACAAGTGGCCATTTAACTCATTTAAACACAGTGATTTTTTGTCAAGGTGACCCTGGAAAAACCCCCTACAACTCTTGGGGAAAACCAGTTCGAGAGATCTTTCTTATTTCTGGAAAATGCTTTTTACAGTGAGAAATATTCAGCAAAAAAATCAGCAAGCAAATTTTACAACTTATCTCTTTTTCCGTGCCTCACAACCAACTAGAAAACTTGCCAACAGCAAAACAAAACAACAATAAATGCTGTACAGCCTCCTAGAAAAGCGTGCAAGCTACCATTAAATACGCTATACGGATTTCTTCGATTTGCGTGCAGAAAAAAACCAGCAATCCAGCTGTACGAATTTGCCTCGATTTGCATGCCAAGGTACAGCCACTTGCTGTACGGATTTCTAGAAAATTGTGCCCAATATCTGCCTTTCACTGTGTGCTCACTCAGCTGTACGGATTTGCTAAAATGTTGTCTTGGAATGTGTGCCAAGCTGCTGCCTCCTGCTCCTCCTTGTCCATAAATCTCCCTTGCTCTCTTGCTCTCCTTCTCCCAATCTGTTCATGAAAGAATGAATGACCTTTCCTCCTTTTCCTCCCTTAATCTAACCCTAAGTGACTTTTGGGTAATCCCTAAATCCAATGGCTGAAATAGATTGAGATCTAGGGCTGAGATTAAATGCTCATTCAAATCTCACTTTCTATTTTTTAATTCACCCCACTTTAATAAAAACCCACTTAGTCATTTATTTCCAAAGTCACTTTTCCTTTCTAATTTTTCATTAACTTTAATAAAGTCACTTTAAAATTAGACTTTAGTAACTTTATCACTTAAAGTCACTTTTAAATTAGATTTGACTTTATAAAAATTATAAAGTCACTTTAGGAGAAAAATTAAATTCTTTTGGACACTTTTCCCTAGGCCAAAGATCAAAGCCTTAGGGAACCACCTGTCCTCCGGTACCAAATTTCAACACCATATTTGATTTATCTATACCTCAAAAATTATTTTATACTTAGAAGTTATTTACTCAATAAAATTTGAAAACTATTGAAAATAATTTCACTGGTGTTTTAACTTTCAAAATTGAATTTATAGTGGAAACAAAATAGGGAAATCAATCACACTATGACATAAAATTTTGCCCAAAACAATCTTCCTTCGATTTATATCACTAAGGAAAATTAAAGCCTAGACCCAAAAAGAATACACAAAATACAGCTGCTTGGAAATCGACCCCTTTAGAAAATTGGCCTCAAGGAATTCGTCCCTCCTGAAAATTTCGGCCCTGATGGAGGATTTTCTTCCATGATAGAGGGAGAAATCAAGCCCTGCTTCAGTGTCAGAGGGAGTAGACCTCTGAGTTTGAGATGAAGGTTCTTGGTTGGATACATTAATTCTTGGGACTAGAAGTGTGGAAAAAGCAAGGTGAGATCTTCCTTGGTCAAAGGAAGTATATTATTTCATTTATTCAGAGATTTGTGATGATGGACGACAAGTCCATGGCCACTCCCATGGTTACCAATATGGAGAAGCTAAGTGGTAGAGGGAGCATCCATGATTTCCATAACATGATCTATTTTAGTGTAAGAAGGATGCCCAGTTAGGGTGACTAGAAAGCAGTTGTGATGATGGATCCAGTGAAGGAAGTTGGTTAGTTTATGGTTGAGTTGAGGCACGCGACACAACATGTGTTTAGGTACCGATGTGGTACAATTGGATATGGACTGAGATGAAGAATTACAATTGTAGGAATATATAGATCCAGAGTGGGTAGAGAGTGCAGAAGAGCACATCGAGATGATGATTCAGCTTGAGATATGCTATGATGACCAAGAAGCTGACATCATTACTAAATCAGAACATACTGCAACTTGTTTAGCGAGTTGTGAAGCAATGTGACTTCATATGATACTCATATAATTGTTTTGATCAAGTGTAGGAGGTGACCATGACGAAAGGTCAAATCACATCAAGATCATGGTACCACCACATCCGAGACATGGTACAGAAGGGAGTAGTGTGGTTCCAACACATTTCTATGGTCGAGCATGTTGTAATTATCACGAAGCTTCTATCCTGGGATGAAGTTTGTATACTTTAGGAACAAGCTTGGAGTGGTTAAGAATGATTCTCTTGGTTAAAGGGGGTGTTTATCAAGTCAGGATATTGACAGGTCATGGGTATTGACTGGAGGGCATGTAATGTGGCTAGGGAGATTGGCCCAGATAGCATCAAGGCCCAGAGTGCTCCCTCGGTTACGGGTTACCTGACCATATTGCCAATGGTTATTTGGATAATGGGTTGAGTGAGTGCCTATAACATTGGGAAAGTGATTTTCCATTAAATAACATGTGATGCCATATGGGAATGGTAAATGGGCCCAGGGTTTCACCATGTGTCAGGGGGTGCCTGATTCCAAGTGACAAATTGGTGTATTGGTGAAACAAGGACTGGTATTATGTTAGGGCGTGCCTGACCAACCAATGGGTAATTAACTTGTGGGTGACTAGATCCATTTTCTAAGGGGATATGTCTAGTTGGTAACTAGATTCCTTTGCATGACGCTGATGCAGGAATCTTTCCACATGGTTCTAGTATAGAACTTGAAGTGGATGGATACATCAACATAGCTAGCCCATTTAACCTTTTCTTGGGATGGAAATTGTTTTAACAAAATGTACATATGAAGAAGTTAAAGTGAATACCTCCATAAGTAAGAGGGAGTGTTGATTTTATTATTACTTAGTTTGGTATTTAAAAAAGGAAGAATTTGAAATTCAAAATTCAAAATATTTTTCCTCCAAAGTACAGGTTGACTAAAATTTGCTTGAGTCGGGCCAACACTTGAGACATGCCACTTGGAGCATCTTAGATCACTATACAAGGAGCACTCAACCTCTTTTGTGACCAATAATTCAGATCACCTTCATCTTCTATAGTTTTTGTTCACACATGGGAAAGAGAAGGACTACTTGAGGCAAAATGAAGGACAAAGTTTATTTCTGAGGCATAATGAAGGACAATTTTATGAATGTTGTGTGACAGAACTTGAAGAACGAAATACTCTATTTCTGCGGAAGGGATGAAGCCTTATAAGGAGAACTTATAACCTTGAGAATATTTTTTTCATGGAAGAAGGGTTGGTTAAACCCTAGAAATTTCCAGGTTGTTCTATGAATCTCATATTGTACATTTGTTGAATTGAAAATTTTCTCTAAGAAATGTTGTTGGGTTTTTCCCTAGTTAGGGTTTTCCTAACGTAAAATTTTGTATTTCCTGTGCCAATTGATATTTTCTATATATAATTGCTTAATGATGAATGTAATATGAGAATAATTAATTAAGGAATCATTGGAAGTAATTATCAGACTATAAGATCATGTAAAATCAACAAAAGTTTGGCTAATAAGATCTTTTCACATCAACATTTGGTCCCACGTGTCATCTTACACGACACCTATGTGGTTATTATGCCACCAAGGATAAGTCCATGTGGAATAAGTGAGTTCCTCCTTTGTAATCGATGGTTGACCTACTTGTGTGAAATAAACATCAAAACTCCCACTAGAGCCTCGTTCCCAACAAGGATGACTGGCTCAACCATACCCCTGGGAATGACTCATCCACCAATCTTGACTAACCATTTTTTCTGACTTGCTGACCCCTGACTTGAGGTCTCGCCAGTAAAATCAACCCTGTCGACTCATCCTGGTAAACTTTGCTCAACAATCGACCCAAACCAAACGACCTAAAATAGTCGACTTACCTCAACTAACAAGACCAGTCAAATGACCCAAACCAATTGAATTACCTCGACTATCAAGACCATTTGAATGGCCCAAACCAATCGACATACTTTACTAACCAGTTGACGACCCAAACTGGTCGACATACCTCGACTAACTAGTCGACGACCCAAACTACTTGAAATACCTTGACTATTTAGTCGACTACCCAAACCAGTTAACTTACCTCGACTGACAAGACCATTAGAATGACCCAAACTAGTCAACTTACCTTGACTAACAAGATGATTCGAATGAATCAAACTAGTCGACTTACCTCAACTAACAAGACCAGTCAAATGAACCAACCTTTCCGACATACCTGGACTAACTAGTCGAACGAACCAGGCCAATAGATTTACCTCAAATGACAAGACCAATCAAATTACACAAACTAATTGACATACCTCAATTAAGTAGTGGACTACCTCGAATAAACATTGCCTGCTAACTAATTCATTTCAATATAGAGAATCAATTAGATCAACGGAGAAGGTCTATCTATCCATGCTCAAGCCATTTAAACAATTAGTCAGGCTTAAGATGATTTACATGCACAGTCCCATCCCTTAGGAAGAATTTAGGGAACCATGAACACATATTTATACAAAGGATCATATCCATTTTGGTGTTATGGGTAATTTATTAGCATAATAACCAACATGCATTATTTAATTCAAGGACGCATATGAAAACATGAATATATCAACCCTTCTAGGATTAACAATTCTTAAAAAATTACAAGACATTTAACATCTTCCATTCATAAAGGAATCAACATTCCTCATCAATATCATAGGAAATAAACCAACACATTTGACATATGCATGACATTCAAAACTATAATAAGTATATAAGTAAACACTTATCTTATGAAATAAGTTTAGAAACTGAGGTTGGGACTCTAACTCTCCACCCAACCATAGACAAGCTACAACCAAGACTTTCTTGCAGTTGTCACCCTCGAGCATGATCCCAGAGCTTGAGGAGGGGTTATCAATGAAGAAAAAAGAATGCTTCCAACTGAAATAGAGCTTCCCCAGGTAACCCACCTTGCCCACCAACTAGTTAGGAAATCAAATGCATAGGGACATACTTCCCTCAATTGTTCTCAATAATTTTTGCCACATTCATGTCATTGGGCCTTTACTCAACCAATTTCAATGCAGGGGTATTTTGTAAGGATAGAGAAATCACATCTCTAGTACAGGAGGATAGTTTCATCATAACATGGGAAGGTTCAACAACTGGACAAACTACTGTTAAGTTAATAGGTTCTCCAGTCCATAAGCTTCCCATTCGTTTCTTCTGTTGAAAAAATGTAGCAAAGGCTCAATTTGTCTTTAGCCTTATTCAAATTGAGTAAATCGATTTTCCACATCAACAGGACAACTTGGAGGCAGTTAATTAGTGTGACATGGATCTTGTCACTCAATTAGCTCAGTATATAATTCAAGTTAGAGGGCAAAGAGTTTAGTTATGAACGTGTGATTGCTAAACGTTAGTAATTCAATTTAGTTATTTTCAATTACCTGACCTCTAACTATTGATAGAGTCAACTTAAGGTCATTTGTGCAGTGGGACAACAATCTAACTTAGAGATTGGTTAGTTAATTGATTAATCAACCCAAAATAGCTAATGCATGCAAGGAATTCAAATTCCTCAATTGAAGTGGAGATGAACAGGAAATGTAACATGAGTTGTATACTAGTTTGAGTGTACAATTGTTGCATGAGGTCAGGAGATCAATCCTTGGGAATTGCACAATCAATTTAGAGGAAATTCCTATCTTTTAGGGGCTAATTTTCCTTGGGAATTGCGCAAGGAAATAAGAGGCTAAGTGAGCAACTAATTGGCTAAGTGTTGGCCAGAGTTTCTCATTGAGCAGAGAGAACAATTATTCTTTTACAGGTTGAGCTTAGCGCTAGAGGTTGCAATAATAATAGTTTCTCTATTCAAATGATTAATGCGAAGAGGCTTGAGGGATTTTTCGCAGTTGGGTTCACCTATAAATCACTATGTACTTGTAGTTTTTCTTATTGCACGTCTATGTATGTTGTTCTAAATTATAATTTCTATTCCGCAGAATAGTAGAGTAGAATTGTGTCTCTTGTTTTCAGTTTGAAATCTTGAGAAGTTGCAATTTCTATCAAATTTATACATGGTATCAAAGCCCTGAGATCACATTAGAACCTGTATTTCGAACTTGTCTCTCAAGAATTTTGATTTTGCAGCTTCAATGCAATAATTATTCTTCAAGATTGGGAGAATGTCTTTCAACGAAATGAGGTTGGATTATGCCCTGGAGGGTAGCTCAAATTTCAAAGCCTAGAAGGATCACATGGAAGTAGTGCTTCATGATAATGGGGTGTTATAATATATTAAAACTGATATTACAAAACAGTAGCAGTCAAATGCACATCAATTAACCCAATGGAAGAAGGATGTTGCAAAGGCCAAGAGAATTCTTCTGGAAGGTGCGAGAAACCATGTGGTCTCAAATATCCATGGAAAAGAGACACCATTTTCTATGTGGAAGACAATGACTGAGCTATTTGAAAATAACAATGACCATAGGAAATTGGCCCTGAAGGACAAACTTCGAAAACATAAGGATGCAGAAGAATTATACCATTCCATAATATCTCTCTAGATTTACTCAAGTTCATGATAAGTTGGAGGGGTTGGGGTGAATGTTGTAGAAGATGACCTGGTGAGCCTAGATCTTCTAGGCCTTCCAATTTTTTTTCATAACTACCATGACTCTGTGAATGGAAGTAAAAAATTACCGAATTGGGAAAGTTTGTGGTCCGATTTGGTTCAAGAAGAGTTCAGGAGAAATACCAGAGATAGAACTTCATCTAGAGCAGAGGATGAATACAAATTTTCCTTGTTTGGAAAGGGGAAGAAGGGAAAAGGAAATAAGAACTCAAGAAAACCTAAATCCAGTCAAAATAATGGCAAGAAAGACTTGAGCAAGATAAAACGCTTCCACTGCCATGAATTTGGGCACTATGCAACAAAGTGTCCGCACAAGAAGTCTACTAAGAAGCCTTAACCAGGAGCAGGAGGTGAAGCACTGGCTTCACAATTCGTATTATACTTAACCCTAATAGCATGCATGGCCCACACTATTCTAGTGAGTGTGTGGTACCTTGATTCTGATGCCTCATTCCGTATGACAGGGTGCAAGGAGTTTTTCAGTAGCCTAAAGGAGAAGGATCTCCAGATGCATATTGAAATGGGGGATGATGGGAGGTACTGTGCTATAGGAATTGGTACTTTCACCTTTGAGAGGGAGAAAGCCTCTCCTCTTCGCCTCAAAGATGTTATGTTTGTACCTAGGCTGAAGAAGAACCTGACCTCATTAAACAGTTTTGGAGGATTGTGGTTATGGTGTTATTTTCAATAAAGGGAAAGCCTTTATGAGACACATAGGTACTGGGAAAGTGAAGCCTAGTTGGGTTCGAGTCAAGAACCTATATAATATTGAGTTGGGATATTGCACTGCATTGAGCAGTAAGGCTGATAATTTTTAGAGTTGAGATGTTAGGGAACTCTAGCATAGAGATTGGGTCATCTACACCACGATGCCTTAAAAATCATGTAGCAAATTACCACCTGTCTCCCTGAAGGATCCCTTGAACAACAAGATGTCTAAAAGGGTTGCACATTGAGGAAATATGTCAAATCCACATTCCATGGACGAGATAGCAGAGCAGATGCAATCTTGGAGCGAGTCCACTCTGATGTTTGTGGACCCTTTTCTACAGCCTCCATAATAAAACATAAGTACTATGTTATTTTTATTGACGATTTCTCTAGTAAATGTTGGATCTTTTTCATGCGGAAGAAGGATGAAGTTTTCTCAATATTTGTTGAATTCAAGGCATTGGTTGAGAAGGAGACTGGGAAGAAGGTGAAGGCTCTCAGGAGCGATAATGGAGGTGAATTTATTTCACATGCCTTCAAGGATTTTTGTGCCAAAGAATGGTACTTGAAGAGAACTGATAACACCCCATAAACCACAACAATATGGGGTATCCAAAAGGAAGAACAAAATCACAGTGGTAGTAGCAAGACCCATGTTGCATGATCAGGGGCTGCCTTTACATCTGACACCAAAACTCCACACAATTATCGGGTGTATTTACTTTCATTGAGAATGAGAGTTGTATGGAGAGATGTCAATTTCGATGAGGAGAAGGCGATGAGATTCTCTCTGGAATGAGAGATGAATATCCCACTGGAGTAACAGATTCTAGCAACAAAGGAGGAGCCTTAAGATGAGATTCAAGAGGTTTTGGAGTAACCACATGTAGAGGAGAAGACAGGAGGAAGAGTGGAGGCACCCACTCAATTCGAATCTTTGAGAGAGGGGAGAAAGAGAACCAGAGAAGCTGATAGATTGTTACAACATGCAGGGGAGAATGTGGGAGCCCCCACATCACAACGTAGGTAGAGGAGGTCACCCGATAGGTACAATAAGTATGTGGCTATCATGACAGAGCTCATTGAGACAAAGCCTTCTTCATTTGAAGAAGCAGTTTCTCAACCTGTTTGGGTTGATGCCACGGTGGAAGAATATGAATCCATCATGAAGAACAATATATGGGAGGTGGTGCCAAGACCATAAAGGATATCAGTGGTTGGTTCCATATGGATCTACAAAGTCAAGCATGCAGTTGATGGGAGCATTGAGAAGTACAAGGATAGATTTGTGGCTAAAGGATTCTCTCAGATAGAGGGAGTGGACTATGAGGAAAATTTTGTGCGAGTTGCAAGATATTCTTTAATCAGACCCATTCTATCATTGGCTATGCAAATGAGGTGGAAAATCCACCATATGGATGTGAAAATCTCCTTTCTCAATGGTGTTGTTGAGGAGGAAATTTACATAGAGAAGACAAAAGGATTTGATACATATTATTGGGAGTCACATGCGTGCAAACTCAAGAGAGAATTGTATGGTCTCAAACAAGCGTCCCGAGCATGGTACACTCATATCGATAGTTGGTCAGGTGCTCAAGTTTATGCTCAAAAATAAAAGTGTCAAAATCTTGTTAAACTCAACTTTAGATCAAAGAGCTCGTCATTCTGAATCCAATGGCGCTGTCACACGGAATAAGTCGATCTTGCGGACAAGATAGACCTTCCTAGAATCTAAAGAAGACCTAATGACAAGAAAACCAATCAGACACTATCTTTCTCTAAATATGCTTTAATAAACAAAGGCAAACAAGTGTTTTTAGGGCCTACCTTAGGTCCAATGCAAGTTTGTGGATGCCCTCGCTCCTTCGATCCAAATGAGCTCCTTTGTCGCGAATCTGCAAACACAAACAAGCAAACAAATTAAATAGCACCTGAAAAGCCAATATCATAACACATATTTAACATGAAAGTCAAGGAGTTCATGAAAAAAATAACATGAGATACTTGTTGAGAAAAATGAGTTTGATTGTATTAATTCAAAAGAAGAAGAACTTTACAACCTATGCGTTGACGCTGTACAAGCTCCTCCCAGGGTCCAACAAGAAGTCTCCTCTACTTTGACAAGTTTCACTCACTTCCCAATGAAGCCAAAAAGGTATGTGATCTCTCCTCTTAAGCTCAACTAGGAAGTCTTAATTTCACCAGCATTTACCCTAAAAAATGTTCAGCTTCTAACCTCCTTAGCAACTAGCCCAATGCCTGAATTTATAGTGCAATGGAGGGAGGTTACTAGGTCCTCCTTCAAAGGGATAAAGCCCTCCTTCAAAGGGATAGCTCCTCTCATCAAGGGATTAGCTCCTTCTCTTTTGGGATGCATGAACCACCTAAGAGCGGCAAATCCACGTCAAATTTCCTTCTAGAATCATCTAGAATTAACCCAAAGTGAGTTTTTTAGAATAAACTTGCGCCTTTTTGACTTTCACAGGGGTCCGCACCCACACCTTTAGGGACAGAGCGGGCAGGTCCGCAGTTTTTGTAAACAGAAGGTGCGGGACCGCAGGTAACAGTGAGAGAAGGTGCAGAACTAGAGTTTCATTGATTTTTAATGTCTTTCTCTTATTTTCAAAGCTTGACTTGAAGAGCTGAGGTCTGAGACTTGCCTAGGAGGACAGTACAAGTGATGATAGACCCATACTGACTGCAAATAATCATGGTGACGATATTTTTGTGTAATAGATTGCCCCCTAAAGTGCGAAGTCTGTAGTAGATGAGGATTTCATTTATCATTTAGGAAGAGTGAAGTACTTTATCATTTCGAGGATCATCTTGTGGAGAGCCCGGTTGGAACCTGTAAAAACATTCAATGCAAGATATATATATGAGATCATATCATCGCTAAGGTAGGCATTCCCATACTCAGATCAAAACTGACTTAGAAAACTAACTACTGCTCTAATACAGGAATGGTCTTGTAAAACATCACAAGTATAGACTCATGTGGACACAGTATGGACGCAGCCATCTGTTTATGAATAGTCCATTATATAATGAATACAAAATTCCTGGCAGCCTGGATTGTGGAAACTAGATCCAAGGTCTTCATTTCTACTTCCTGAAACAGTACGATTATATCCATGCGAATGAATGTGTTGATGTCGAACATGGTAGAAACCACTTGATTACCAGTCAATGATGTAAACTGTTAACAAGTGTGAGAGAAACCACCAGTGATTTCAATGGCTCTCAAAGTACCCAGTACAATCCATGAGATGTGAATAAATGTGTTGATGTCGAACATGTCACAGAATCCTTTGATCGAAGGTCAATGATGCAACCTGTCGTCAAAGGCGAGAAACCTGCCATTGAGGCATGCAGATCCCAAGGTACTGACGATTTCTAGATCATCTTTCTAGATAATGAGCTGAAGTCGATAGAAAGCGATTCGTCGCAGGCAAGCCCATAACACGAAATCATAGATCAAGTTGAAGAAATTTAGTTGCAAGGACTGACTCAGGGATGGTCAAGATGGATGATAGATATTTTGCAGATGAATGGCTTATTGGCAGTGACCTCTTGAACACATAACGACACGATAGATGGCTTGTGACAATTGACCCAAAGTTAATACCCAGAAACCGGCTGAAGACTTTCAATGTGGTTTGATCAACTGTTAGGCAAAGGATTTCCCAACCCAGGTGAATAAAAGTGTCATGTTCAAGAGTGGTTACAAAGTATGACAAACAGGCTCATTTTTCTCTCTTTTCCCCCACCATTTCTGGTAAGTACCTCTTTATTTTTGACAAGCTTGAGGAGGATAACATTTGCTTGATTATAAGCTCATCCTTCGGATGAGTCCAACTTAGTTTAAATTCGAACCCTAAGAAGGAGTGGTTCGTTCCTGTTTGTAATTGAACAAGTCCTTTACTGTGAAATTTTAACGAGTCCAGTATAGGAGAAACTCGGCGTTTTTCAATTTTAGAGAGTCTAAAAAAACTTAAGAAGACTCCAAGGTTGACCTTTTTCGTAAATTTGTGTCCCCCAAGCCCAAAAAAGTATAAAATAATACTTGAGAGAACCGCTTGATCATTACGACCAAGGAGTACTTTTCGTAATTAGTGCCTCTGATCAGAAAAAGTAAGAAAGCGATCAATGACACGTCGTTTTATAACCAATATCGAATTTGAAACGACAAAAATACGACAATCTTTTCATGTTTTTATGGTCAGAAAAAGAGTTGTAAGTGGATCGTCTTTTTAGTTCCGTTTTAACGAGTTTAAAAAGAAAAACTCGGCAATATTTTCATATTTTGAGAGTCTGAAAAGGGCTTAAAAGAGAACTCCAAGGTTTCACTTTTTTGTAAGTTTTAACGAGTTTGAAAAAATGATAAAAATGTACTCATGGTTTTCACTTTTTCGTAAGTTTTAATGAGTTCGAAAAAATGATAAAAATGTACTCATATGGCCGACTTTCAATTTAATTTACGAGCAGGAAACGACGGAAAGAACTCGACATTTTCATTTGTTTTACAAGAATGAAAAATAGCAAAATAATCTCTGGATTTTCATGAGTTTAATGAGTCTTGAAAATAACTGAAATTGACTCGAGATAGGTTTCATTTTTACAAAAGCTTGAAACAGAGAAAAACTATGCTTCAAAGTAGTTTCATTTTTACACAAGCTTGAAACAGAGAGAAAATTGTGCTTGATGCCCCCTAAGCATAACTGCTAGAGCGCATGCCCCCCTAGCTTCATTTCATTCAACTAAGTACATTAATTAATAGTTGGATGGAATGAAGGTTCAGTTACGAGATCATTTGAAAGACTCAACCTAAAACTGTAAGAAAATTATGCAAAAAACTGAAATAACTAACCTAAATATACAACTTAACATTTATGAGATCTAGTCAAACTCTCGACTCAATTAGAGGAGGATTTGTTTCATTTTTTAACGAGCTTGACACAGGAAAAGAACTATGCTCGGATCCAGTTTCATGTTTACGCAAGCTTGAAACGAAAAACTATGCTTGTTATAAGTTCGCATGCCCCCAGCATAATGACGCAAATCGAGGTACATGCCCCCCAAGCTTCATTGCATTCAACTAGGTGGATGAAATGAAGGTTTACTTTCGAAATCTTGGAAAGACTCGTGGGAGTTGTTTCATTTTTTAGTGAGGTTGACACAGGAAAAGAACTATCCTCAAAACCCTTGTTTCATTTTTTAAACGAGCTTGACACAAGATAAGGAACTATTCTCATGACTACTCTCTACAATCTAACTATATATCCTAAAATCTACCCGATTCATTTTTTAATGAGGTTGACTCAGTAACAGGAACTATCCTCTAACACCCTGTCTCATTTTTTAACGAGGTTGACACAGGAACAAAACTATCCTCGCAACTACTCTCTACAATCTACCTATATAACCTACCCTTGTTTCATTTTTTAAAGAGCTTGACACAAGACAAGGAACTATGCTCAAGACTCCTTGTTTCATTTTTTAACGAGCTTGACACAAGACAAGGAACTATGCTCCAGAAGTTCGCATGCCCCCAGCATAATGATGCAAAGCGAGGTACATGCCCCCAAAGCTTCATTGCATTCAACCAGGTGGATGGAATGAAGGTTTACTTTCAAGATTTAACTTGAAAAGGGAGTTGTTTCATTTTTTAAGGAGGTTGACACAAGAAAAGAACTGTCCTCAAACCTGATTCATTTTTTAACGAGGTTGACTAAGTAACAGGAACTATCCTCTGAAAACCTTGATTCATTTTTTAACGAGCTTGACACAAGACAAGGAACTATGCTCTAAAATCCTTGATTCATTTTTTAACGAGCTTGACACAAGACAAGGAACTATGCTCATAACTACTCTCTACAATCTACTTATATAACCTACCCTTGTTTCTTTTTTTAAAGAGCATGACACAAGACAAGGAACTATGCACAAGACTCCTTGTTTCATTTTTTAACGAGCTTGACACAAGACAAGGAACTATGCTTCAAAGTAGTTTCATTTTTACACAAGCTTGAAACAGAGAGAAAACTGTGCTTGATGCCCCCTAAGCATAACTGCTAGAGCGCCATTTTGTCACACGAAATAAGTCGATCTTGCGGACAAGATAGACCTTCCTAGAATCTAAAGAATACCTAATGACAAGCAAACCAACCAGACACTATCTTTCTCTAAATATGCTTTAATAAACAAAGGCAAACAAGTGTTTTTAGGGCCTACCTTAGGTCCAACGCAAGTTTGTGGATGCCCTCGCTCCTTCGATCCAAATGAGCTCCTTTGTCGCGAATCTGCAAACACAAACAAGCAAACAAATTAAATAGCACCTGAAAAGCCAATATCATAAAACATATTTAACATGAAAGTCAAGGAGTTCATGCAACAAATAACATGAGATACTTGTTGAGAAAAATGAGTTTGATTGTATTAATTCAAAAGAAGAAGAACTTTACAACTTGTGCCTTGACACTGTACAAGCTCCTCCCAGGGTCCAGCAAGAAGTCTCCTCTACTTTGTCAAGTTTCACTCACTTCCCAATGAAGCCAAAAAGGTATGTGATCTCTCCTCTTTAGCTCAACTAGGAAGTATTAATTTCACCAGCATTTACCCTAAAAAATGTTCAGCTTCTAACCTCCTTAGAAACCAGCCCAATGCCTGAATTTATAGTGCAATGGAGGGAGGTTACTAGGTCCTCCTTCAAAGGGATAACTCCTCTCATCAAGGGATTAGCTCCTTCTCTTTTGGGATGCATGAACCACCTAAGAGCGGCAAATCCACGTCAAAATTCCTTCTAGAATCATCTAGAATTAACCCAAAGTGAGTTTTTAGAATAAACTTGTGCCTTTTTGACTTTCACAGGGGTCCGCACCCACACCTTTAGGGACAGAGCGGGCAGGTCCGCAGTTTTTGTAAACAGAAGGTGCGGGACTGCAGGTAACAGTGAGAGAAAGTGCGGAACCAGAGTTTCATTGATTTTTAATGTCTTTCTCTTATTTTCAAAGCTTGACTTGAAGAGCTGAGGTCTGAGACTTGCCTAGGAGGACAGTACAAGTGATGATAGACCCATACTGACTGCAAATAATCATGGTGACGATATTTTTTGTAACAGGTGCGAATGCCACTCAAATCCGAGCTCGTATGCAGAAGTTAGAGCAAGTCAAAGTTCAAGTTTGACTTGTCTACATGGTAGGATTGGATGACATGGAAAATCCCTTTAGCGAATGAGGAGGTGCCAAGTGGCAGGCTTCCATTGGCCCCCGCATATCGCAAATTGCATTCGCAGGTAGAAAGGTATTTGAAATCGGCCCTGGCACAAACAGGTTGCGATGCGATCTAATCGCAATCATATATCACATGTGGACAAGTATTACATAATCGGCCCCCGGCGAAGCCCGGTTGCGATGCGATTTATCACATATCACAATCATAGAAAAGGGTTTTGTTTGTGATGGTTTCGGTAGTAATCGACAAATTGCGATTTGCGATGGACTGCCCGAACGCGATATTTTATATATTCCAGTTAATACTACCGTTGGGTCTACGATATAACTATCACAATATCGCTGCCGTGTTAACTAGACCTTCAACTTGCCAAACTTCGCCAATTGTGATTTGTGATACGACCGACACAATGTATCCTGCCACACGGTAAAATATTTGCTCAATTAGCAAATTTTGGAGCGAATTTGTGGGATTATGTCGGCTTTGGAGCAATTTGTGGAATAAATAGTGGGAGAACTAGGAGAAGTCGTAACTTCTTCAATTCTTATCCAAATTGGATGCAAAAAGAGGCTAGATAGCCATTTTTTAGCATTCTGAACTGATTGAGACAGGTTTCATAGGAATTTGAGCATTGTAAACACACTTTTGTTGTAATTTTGAGCATAATAGAGAGATCAAAGCATTGGAAGCTGGACCAAGGAGATGTAACCTAGGAGGGGTGAACTCCTCATCAAATCTCTGTGTTGTGTGTTGTATTTTGATGTTCTTTGTTGTTATTTTTCTACTGATGAACATATGTTTTATGTTAAATTGTTTATAACATTGACATAAGAAACTCTCATGGGAATCAGTTAATTAAGAAAACATGGTGAATCCTTAAGCACTCGATAAGCAAATGATAAGCATCTTGGGTTTTATTTTGAATGGGGAATTAGCACAACATTACTAATCTACTCCATTTTAGATCAAGTTGGTATCAAAGCACTGGTTTTTTCTTACTAGGTTTGTCTTTTTGAAAGAAGGATTTAGTTGTTTGCAATTTTATGTCATGCTAACAAGGTTAAAACTCAAAGAGGAGAAGGGAAGCTGGTTGGAAGCCCTGAAGTTGGGTCAAGGGGAAGAAGAGCAAGATTTCCAAAGTCCTCTACACCAATACATCCTCAAGTTTCAGAAGTTGCAATTGAGTCTTTAGAGACCATGTCTCATGAAGGAGAACCTATCATGAAAGAAGATGAGAAGACCTTCAGAAAGGATTTCTTGATATGACAAAGATGGTGAAGGTCCTCTATGAAGAGAGGAATAACAGATTGCAAGGAGAAAGTTCCAAACCTCCCAAAGAAGAAGGCTCTTCAGGAGGAGGTAATGGAAAAGGAGGTAATGGGAATGGAGACAAGCCTCCACCCTCTCCACCATCTTCTTCATCTTCTACTTCACAAGCATCTTCACACTCTTCCACTAAAACAACCCTTACTCATACTCATCATCATTATGCAAAAGGAACTAGTAAATCACCTTTTCTAAAGCTTGATGTTAAATTCGAGTTGCCTATGTACAATGGAGAAGTTAATGCAGAAAAGCTGGATAATTAGATTCATCAGTTGGAGCTGTATTTTAGAATTCAGAACCTTCAAGAGGATGATATCAAAATTCAGTTGGATTCATTGAGAATGGAGGGTGCAACACTCATTTGATGGGAAGCAAGGACTCAAGATGAGATCAAAAAACATGGTAAGATCTTTATTACTTGGTCTGATTTCATTGCTGCTATAAAAAGACAATTCTACCCTTTAGCCCATTTGAAAAAATCTATCATGAATTAGCAAAATTTCAGACAATTAAAAGGTCAAATGTGCAATAGTATACTCAAGAGTTTAGGAGAAGAGCTCTTATGTTAGGAGTAGACTTACAGTCACAAGATACTTTGCTGAAATATATAGGAGGTTTGCATAGCTATCTTCGACACACCATTCTTATGTTTAATCCCACGAATCTTGGTGAGGTTTGTGATCAAGCTACACACCTCAAAGCAAGAGGGAAAAATATACAAGAAGAAGGTAAGAAGAAGCCATTCCAGAGTGGTGAAAAAGGAAAGAAATTTAAAGGAAAGCAGAAGAAAAATTCTTCTAATAAGAAAGAAGGGGAGAAACCCGTGTGCAAGAATTGTTCTAAAGAGGGCCATGATGAAGTGCATTGCTGGAAGCTTCATCCTGAATTATGACCAAAGAAATTTAACAATAAAGGGAAACAAAAGACCAACACTATTGTACAACAAGACTTGAGTTTTGACTCAAGTGATGAAACCAAGATTGTAGCCACAGTCACTAAAGGAAAAGCTGTGGCAAGCACCAATGCAAAAAATAACTCCAACAACGCTTCAAATGAAGAAAACAGAATTGAGCTGTTCCATATCAGAGTTATTTCTAAACACACCAAGATTGATATGTTGTTTGACAATGGATCCCAAGAAAATTTAAGTTCTACAGATTTGGTCAAGAAATTGAATCTGGAAACTGTGCTCATCATAAACCATATTCGTTGGGTTGGATAACCAAGGATGCCAATCTTCAGGTCACATGGAAATGCGTTTTCAGGTTTGCAATTACTGCCAATTTCGTTGATGAAGTTGAATTAGATGTAGGGCCGCTGGATATTTCTGAATTGTGTTGGGAAGCCCGTATCTGTATGACAGGAAATTCGTTTTCCATAGATTTGAGAAAAAATATCATTTGTTCAAAGATGGAGTGGAGTATATTGTGAGCGCCCATTATAGGAAGCTTGATCTATCTTTGGCAAGCGCAGGGAAAATGAAGCAACTGGTCAATTCCACCAAGTGTCTTGTGCTCCTTATGATCAAGCAGAAGAATGAAACGGAGCATGAATTCTTTGCAGGCTGTGACGTGAAGCGGAAAGTTGAATTGGTTGATGTGGTCAATCAATATGGGGACATGTTTTAAGAACCAAAGGGATTTCCACCAAAAATGGGAATTCAACATGAAATTCAGCTACAACAAGACTGTCCACTCCCAAACATCGGTATGTATCGAATCTCAATTCTGGAAAGTTTAGAAATTAAGAAAAAAGTCCAGAAATTGTTAGATAAAGGTGTAATTCGTCCCTCTACTTCGTCATGTGGTTCACCAATTGTTTTGGTACCCAAGAAAGATGGAACTTGGCGCATGTTTGTAGATTATCGAACTTTGAATAAAATTACCATAAATAATTGATACCCACTTCCTAGAATAGATGATTTGCTAGATCAATTGAAGAATGCAAAATATTTCACTAAATTAAGCATGAGAAGTGGATATCATCAAGTTAGAATAACCGAGGAGGATATTTGGAAGGCTGCTTTTAAAACAAAATAGGGATTGCTTGAGTGGCTGGTTGTGCCTTTCGATATTTGTAACACTCTAGCTACATTCATGAGAGTTATGAATGATGTTTTAAGATCCTTTCTTGATGCGTTTGTAATTGTCTATTTAGATGATATTTTGATATTCAAGACATCACGAGAAGAACATGTCAAACATGTGAGGAAAGTGTTGGATGTCTTGAGAAAAGAACAGTTATTTATGAAGATGTCTAAATGTGGATTCAGGAAAACTTTCTTAGTGTATTTGGGCCACATAGTTGGAGGAGGTGAGCTGAAGATTGACCCCTCTAAAGTTGCGGTCATTGTGAATTGGCTAATACCCAAATTAGTCACAGAAGTAAGGAGTTTTATGGGAGAAGTGTAGTACTGGAGGAAGTTCATTGCCAATTTCTCTTCCATAACAGCTCCACTACATGATTTGACGAGCGTGAAGGTTGTCTTCCAGTGGGGAGGCAAACAACAAAAAACATTCGATGCTTTAAAACAAAAGATCAGTTCAGCTCCAGTTTTAGCATTGCCAAATTTGAAACAACCATTTGAAATACAAACATATGCAATTGACTACGCCATGGGTGCAGTTCTTTTACAGCATGGTAAGCCCATTTCATTTCATTCTGAGATTTTTAATGGTCCTGTTATTAATTATCCTACATATGATACAGAGATTTACGCATTGGTGCAAAGTGTGAAGAAATGGAAGCATTACTTGATGGGAAAAGAAACCATTATTCACACCAATCATCAACCTTTGCAATATCAGCGATCTCAAACAAAATTGCAGCAATCAAAGCACTTTCGTTGGATGGGATTCTTACAACAATTGCACTTGGTAATCAAGTACATGAAAGGTATTTATAACATAGTTGGTGATATGCTTTCTAGACTGGTTTTTAATGTAGCCATTTTACTCAAGAATAATTCTGTTTTGCCTGAAAGTTATGTTGAAAAATACGTACATGATGCTAACTTTCAAGAGGTATATTCAAACTTGAGTCAAGGCCACCAAGTTGAGGAATTAGATACCATGTACATGATAATCTGTTGTACCATTTGGGAAAAGTTTGTGTCCCACGGGGAGAGAGAGTAAACGTCACAAGGGAAGCGCATACTTCTTTTATTGATGGACATTTCGGTGTAAGTAAAACAATGACAAATCTTCAGAGGTGTTTTTAATAGCCTCGTATGCTTGCAAGTGTGTCATGTTTTAGCAGAAGTTGTTCATTGTGTGCAGTCAGTAAGCCTAGTAATAGGAAACTAGGATTGTACACACCACTTCCAGTGCCTTCACGTCCATGGGAGAGTGTTTCTATGGATTTTGTAGGAGGTCTTCCTTTATCAAGAAAAGGTCATGATTATTTGTACATAGTTGTGGATAGGTTCAGCAAGATGTGCATATTAATGCCTTGTAAAAAACAAATTACAGCTGAACAAACAACTCAACTTTTCTTTCAAAATGTATGGGTTCATTTTGGATTACCTACTTCTATTGTAAGTGATCGTGATTCCCGATTTGTTGGGAAATTTTGGTCAAGTTTATGGAACTTGATGGACACCAAGTTGAAGAAAAGTACAACCTTTCATCCGTAAACAGATGGTCACACTGAAGTGGTTAACAAGACAGTTATTCATTTGCTAAGAGGATATTGCAACAAACATCCTAAGTTGTGGAATTAACAGTTGCATTATATTCAACATGCTTACAACCGAGCAAAACAATCTTATACTTTAACTTCGTGTTTTGAGGCATGTCTTGGTTATTTGCCTAAATCACCTTTGGATTTCATCTTTGAGAAAGATGTAGCTGTAGATGGACATAGTGACATAGATAGAGCAAAGAAATTCATTGAGAAAATTTAGTTAATTCACCAAACAGTTCAAGAACAACTAGAAAAAAGTTAAGGCAGGTATAAGGCAAGGCATGATAAGCATCGTGTGGATCATCAGTTTCAAGTAGGTGATGAAGTTTGGATTTACATTAAAAAGGAAAGGCTTCAAGGTGAAGGTAAAAAGATAAAACCAATATGTTATGGTCCATTTAAAATTTTGGAAAAGATTGGGAATAATGCTTTCAAGCTTGATTTGCCTTCATATATGCAAATTTATTCTTTTGTTAATGTTGAAAATTTGAGATTGTATGAGCCTCCTTTAATTGAAGATCAAGGAGAAAGTGTACAGATTCCATTAATTGAAGATTTTGCTCCAGAATTTCTTAATGAGCTTCAGCAAAACACCATACTTGACAGAAGAACGAGGTCATCAAAGAGGGGAAATTTTGATTACCTTCAATGGGTCTCGAAGGTACAAATCTATCAAAGGCCAAATGGATTGAAGAGGGGAAGGTGAGGGAACAATACCCTCATCTGTTCAATAACTAAATATAATATTTTGGGGTCCAAAAGGCTTCCAGTGAGGAGGAGTGATCAAGTACTCAAGTTTATGCTCAAAAATCAAAGTGTCATAATCTTGTTAAACTCAACTTTAGATCGAAGAGCTCGTCATTCTAAATCCAACGGTGCAAATGACACTTGAATCTAAGCTTGTATGTAGAAGTTAGAGCGAGTCAAAGTTCAAGTTTGACTTATCTACATGGAAGGCTTGGACGACATGGAAAAGCCCTTCAGCGAATAAGGAGGCACTAAGTGGCAGGCTGCCATTGGCCCCCGCATATCACAAATCACAGTCATAGGTAAAAAGGTCTTTGAAATTGACCCCGACACTGACAGGTTGCGATGCGATCTAATCGCAATCTCATATCGTAGGTGGATGAGTATTACATAATCAGCTCCCGACGAAGCTCGGTTGCGATGCGATTTATCGCATATCGCAATCATAGAAAAGGGTTGTGTTTGTTATGGTTCAAACAGTAATCACCGAATTGCGATTTGAGATGGACTGTCTGGACGTGATATTTTATATATTCCAGTTAATACTCCCGTCGGGTCCGCGATATCACTATCGCAACATCGCCGCCATGTTAACAAGACCTTCAACCCACCAAACTTCATCGATTGTAATTTGTGATACAGATGACACAGTATAGCCCGTTGCACGGTGAAATATTCGCTTAGTTAGCAGATTTTGGAGAGAATTTGTGGGATTATGTCGGTTTTGGAGCAATTTGTGGAACAAATAGTGGGAGAACTATGAGAGGTCATAACTTCTCAGTTCTTATCCAAATTGGATGCAAAAATAGGCTAGATAACCATTTTTGAGCATTTTGAACTGATTGAGATAGGTTTCAAAGGCATTTGAGCATTGTAAACACACTTTTGTTGTAATTTTGAGCATAATAGAGAGGCCCAAACATTGGAAGCTGGACCAAGGAGACGTAGCCCAGGAGGGGTGAACTCCTTATCAAATCTCTGTGTTGTGTGTGGTATTTTGATGTTCTTTGTTGTTATTTTCCTGTTGTTCAACATATATTTTATGTTAAATTGTTTATAACATTTACATAAGAAACTCTCATGCGAATCAGTTAATTAAGCAAACATGGTGAATCCTTAAGCACTTGATAAGAAAATGATAAGCAACTTGGGTTTTATTCTAAATGGGGAATTAACACAACATTACTAATTTGCTCCATTTCAGATCAATAATTATCTCAGTGGATTTGGCTTCACCAAAAGCGAAGCAGATGCAAACCTTTGTAACATTGTGGTAGATGGTAAGTTGCTTATTCTTGTTTTGTATGTTGATGATTTAATATTGACAGGCGATGAGAAACTGATCCGCTCTTGCAAAGAGGATATTGCAAGAGAATTTGAGATAAAAGACGTGGGCTTAATTCATTACTTCCTTGGGTTGGAAGAATTGCAAGGTGATGGTGAATTGTTTGTGTCTCACGAGAAATATGCCTTTGAAATACTTCAAATATTTCACATGGAAAATTGTAAGCCCATGGACACACCTATAGATACTAACTAGAGGAAGGAGAATGCCACTTCAGTTGAACAGGTTGATGCTACCATTTACAGGAAGCTTATGGGATCTTTGATGCATCTTGTTAACACAAGACCTGACATGTCCTATGCATTAAACCAACTGAGTCAAGATATTGTGAGGCCTACCAAACTGTATTGGAATGCATCGAAGCATGTGTTAAGGTACCTCAGAGGCACTATCGAGTATGGATTATGGTACAAGAGGATAGAGGGAGTGAAGCTTCAAGGATTCACCGAAGTAGATTGGGCAGGGAGTCCATCAGAAAGGAAAATTACTTCAAGTGCTATCTTCAGTGTTTGGTCTGCAACTATTTCCTGGTACAATAGGAAGCATAGGTCTGTGGCACTCAACTTAGCAGAGGCTGAATACATGGATGCAAGTAAAGAAACATGTGAGGTCATATGGATGAGGAAAATATTTGTGGGTATTTTTAGTTAGGAGATGGATTCAACATTGATATATTGTGATAATCAGAGTTGCATTAAGCTCTCTGAGAATCCGATATTTCATGACAAGTCCAAGCACATTGATATCTGGTATCATCATTTGCGGGACTATGTGCAGAGGAGAATTATGTTGCTACAGTACATTCCAACTGAGGAGCAAGATGTTGACATCTTGACAAATGCATTTTCAAGAGGTAAATTCAAATTCCATATGTGCAGGATAGGGATGGTGAAAAATCCCTTTCTTGCTAAGAGGGAGTGTTGAAAAAATATAGCAAGAAAGGCTCAATTTGACTTTAGCCTTAGTAAAATTGAGTAAATCTAATTTCCACATCAGTAGGACAGCCTGGAGGCATTTAACTAGTGTGACATGGATCTCGTCACTTAGTTCGCTCAATAAATTTGAGTTAGAGGGCTTGAAGTTCAATTATGCATGTGTGATTGCTAAAATTTAGTAATCCAGTTCATTGCTTTTCAGTTGTGTTTAGTTAATTGACCTCTAACTATTGATAGAGTCAGTTGAGGGTCAGTTGTGCAGTGGGACAACGATTTAACTTAGAGATCTGCCAGTTAACTGATTAATCAACGCAAAATAGCTAATGCTTGCAAGGAATTCAAATTCCTTAGCTGAAGTGGAGATGACAAGGAAGTGTAACATGAGTTGTTTACTAGTTTGAGTATAGAATTGTTGCATGAGGTCAAGAGATCAATCCTTGGGACTTGCACAATCAATTTGGAGGAAATTCGTATCTTTTAGGGGCTAAATTCCCTCAGAAATTGCACAAGGAAATAAGAGGCTAAGTGAGAAAATAACTGGCTAAGTGTTGGCCAGAGTTTGTCATTGAGTAGAGATAACATTTATTCTTTTGCAGGTTGAGATTAGAGCTGGAGCTAGCAATTGTAATAGTTTCTCTATTCAACTGATTAATGCAAAGAGGCTTGATGGGTTTTTCCTAGTTGGGTTTCCCTATAAATCATTGTGTACTTGTGGTTTTTCTTATTTCATGTCTATGCATGTTGTTCTAAATTGTGCTTTCTCTTTTGCAGATTAGTAGAGTAGAATTGTGTCTCTTGTTTTTAGTTCGAAATCTTGGGCAGTTGCAATTTCTATCAAATTTATACATATTCAGTCTATAGGAAAAGCCACTCTTAGTGACAGGAGGTGAGCTTGTATGTAACTATGGGAAGGTTCTTCATCTGCAAAGCTATTAATAGATTAGTAGGTTCTTCAAACCAAAATATTCCCAGTGGTTTCTTCAGTCCTAAGGCAAGCCACTCTTGGTGGTTTCATCAGCCCTAAGGCAAGCCATTGCTCAATTAAAAGATGAGGAGAACTCAATACGGAAATATGGAAAGGTCTTCAGTTGGTAAGCTACCGATAAATCAATAGTTTCATCATACCACAAGCTTCATAGTGATTTCCTAAGGCAAGCCACACTCACTTGTTTCTTCAATGCTCAGGCAACCATAGGAGGAGAGAGTTACATATGGTAAGGTTCCTCAACTAAAAAAACTATTGTTAATTCAGTAGGTTCTTTAGTCCAAAAAATTCCCAGTGGGTTCTTCAGTCCCAAGGAAAACCACTCTTTGTGGCTTCATCAATCCTTGGAAGCCATTGCTCTGTATCTGTTACACAACATTTTGTCACTGTCCATGTACTCCCAGTCTATGATCCTGGAGGACCTCTACATTGTACCCGACATGCTTTCCCATCATGAAGAAACTCCCAGTATGTCTCTCTTCATGAGCAGAATAATTCCCCTTTGCATCATTTCCCAAGAATCTTCCTTCTATCCTAGTTTACAAGACCGACGCTACTGACCAGTTTTCTTCTCGCGCCAATTTACAGAGGTTAAAACTAGCCCTCGCACCGTTCGAAGTGATAAAGCCCTTTTTCAGTCACGACGATCCTCTTTTGGAAGGTTTTTTAAATAAGGAGCCGAAGCTTCCATGTCTAGAAGCTTCGTAACGGAAGTATGGTAGATGGTTGGGCTGGATAGAGCCGAGGAAGTCAGGTTGGGCTCCTTTCTCCTATTAGGACAGAACAACCTCAAGAGATAAGACCTTCTCCCATGATGAAAGGAACCATCTCCCATCCATCCAGGCTATACTCTTTTTCCCAAGCAAAAGCTAGTTGGAGTTTTGGAGCAAGTTTGAATAACCAGCAAGTCATCTATAGCTTGTAGTTTTCTAGTGTATGTTTGAGGGAGAATAGTGTGATTCTGGTTTGGTTTGAGACTAAAGGAAAAGAGGCCTTAAAAATTATATTGTTGGGGCTATCCATGAAGTGCTAGCAGAAGTGTGGGAACACGGATACGTCGGAGGAGACCAACAACGTCAAGGCACCGGTTATAATCTCTCTCTGATTTATATAAATGCAACTATTGATTGATTTCCTACATGAAGTGTCATTTTACATCTTTATGGCTTAATGTTCCCTGACCTATTAAGTAGGCTAAATACAATATTGTATGCTATCACGTTTGTTGTTGTTGCTGTCTACTTGTTTCGGGTATTCGAAGGAAGGAAACGGAAGATAGCTGGAGTGAGGAAGCAAGATCATCACCAAGCGGAATAGTGTTCTAAGAGGTAGGCCCTCTTAATTGATTATAGCTTAAGGAGATTTTCCATAAATTGTTTGTTTGTGGCTAGAACCGCTCTCTCGGGTTAGAGGAATTGTTTGTGTCCTCACTGAGAATTTACCTACACCACAAATTGGTGACTTCGCTGGGGAGCCAATCCTTTTGTTTGATTGATTGTCATTTTATGGTTTTGTGTGAACTTTTCTAGTATCACCATTTCCCTTTAGTGTTCTCTGCTTTGCCTGGTTTACTGCTCTGAGCCTAAAATTTACTGTGGAAAGTTTGGTCTTAGCCTTTGAAAATTTTTATTTTTTCCTTAAATCCTTCGTCGGCACATTTATTTTTCTGATAGTTGCACCAATCATCGCGAGTTTCTCAAAAACGGTCGTGCCGACCCCCTTTTGGCATGTGTTGTTAGTTAGGAAGTCGCGCCGATTCGTGTAGGTGAATATTAGGGTTTACCCTAGATCACAGCCAATGTGTTTTGCCCTTCTGATTTCTGTCTCTCAGTTTTCTTTGACTGTGTTCTCCCTAGCTGGAAATCTCTTTTAGCCTGGTTTGTATGATTGGTTGATTTGCACTTTCTTCACTTGGTTTCTTGAGTTCTTGGATGTTGTATAACCCTAGGGCATCTAGGACGTCACCCGTTCACTTGTTTGCGTGCTCAGAAAGTCAAGTTGATAGTCAAGGTTGCTCTTTGCATTTTGTCTGTTAGTCCTTTTGTTGCTTTGATTTCCATTTAACAAGTTTGAAAAGTTTCGTTTGTTGATTGAGCGTCTCTTTTTAGGCATAGATCACATTTCCCATCTTGTTTTTGGTTGAGTCTTTGCATCATTAGTTTGGAAGGAATTCTCTTTTGTACTTTGCATTTGCTCGAGGTTGATTGTATTGGAAATGTTTCATTGAAGTGTTTGTGAAAGATTTGTTTTCTCATTTCATTGAAAAATACATAATTCTAGTTTGCTGAATCAATATGTTACATTGGTTAACATCATTAAAGACTAGAGTTGCATCGTCATTTTCATTGGAAAAGAAATGAATTTCTTCTACTATTATGCGAAAAGGAAAACACATGATAGAAAAACATGCAATATCATGCAACCATTAAAATACAAGGAACACAATGATTTTACAGGGGAACCCAATTGGGAAAAACCCCTCTGCTGCTTTGCATTAATTCAGATGAGAATATGGATAAATTACAATGTCTTGCTTCAATCCTGAAGCATACCTTGCAATGCAATTCTAATCTCCTGCTCACTGACCTGCTCTGACCAACACTTAGCCAAAATAGGCATATGATTTCCTTCTATTTCCTTGTGTAAATCCTAAAGGAATTGATTACCTGATCCATACAATATTTGTACACTCAACTAGTATATAATTTATAATTATAATGATGCCTTTTCCTCCACTCAAACTAGGCAATTTGAATTACATGCATGACTAGGGTTATTTTTAGTAAATTGATGAGTTAAATGAGAGATCAGTGAGTTAACCATTGTTATAACTACTCAAGTGAACTCCTACTGACTCCACTAAAGACTAGAGCTAAGTTAACTCAGTTTAACTAACAATAACTCCACTAGATTGCTAGATTTTAACAATCAACCCATGCACAACTCTACTAGTAGCATATAACTCGAATTTATTAATTTAACCAGGAGACAAAGCCATGTCACTCCAGCTAACTGCAATCCAAGTCATCACACTGATGTGGAAAATAGAATCAAATTTATCCATTTGATTAAGGCACAAGTCAAATGAAGAATTTTCTTGCTACAATTCTAACAATACGGATGTCCAGTATTGACTAGACCATTGGAGTGTAAAAGAGAAGATAATCTTGGAGAATAAGGACAATATTAAAAACATCATTGAGCTTACTGGTTTAACTAGGAGACAAAGCCTGCCACTCCAGCTAACTGTAATCCAAGTCATCCTGCTGATGTGGAAAATAGAATCGAATTTATCCATTTGATTAAGGTGCAAGTCAAATGAAGAATTTTCTTGCTACGATTCTAACAATAAGGATGTCCAGTATTGACTAGACCATTGAAGTGTAAAAGAGGAGATCATCTTGGAGAACAAGGATAATATTAAAAACATCATTGAGCTGAGAGGCTCATTCTACAACTCAGTATGAGGGATAGTATGAGGGATGTGCAAGTATGTTTCTCCATCCGTTGAGTTGATATGCATCAAAACACTTACCACATGATACATGTCACACTGTCAAGGTTAAAGGAACCCATAAAAATCAACTAAATTATAACTGTATTTCAATTATTATTATTATTAATTATAAATAATAATAAAATAATAATAATAATAATGTATGAGTTAAATAAAAAAAGGCTTTGTTAAATACCATGGCTTACTAATACCACCTTCCCATATCACACATGTTCATATGACATTTTTTTAATTAGTGGATTTTTCATCCAAATGGGGACTTCACACATGTTCATCTGATATTTTTTTTAATTAATGGATTTTTGTGTCCAGATGCATTCACACCCAGAGGGACTTCACACATGTTTATATGAGGTTTTTTTTAATTCACACATGTTCATATGACATTTTTTTTAATTAATGGATTTTTGACTCAGTCAAATTATATAAAATTAGAAATAAAAAATATATTAAATTAATGATTAAAATAAAATTGAGGTAAAATAAATTACAGTTGGTTGTTTTTAGGCCCAGGTTTTGACAACCCTTCATTTTTGCCAATAGTATTCTTATGTAAGAAGAAATATATCTATATATATAAAGAGAGAGAGAGATCCTAGATCCATGTTAATTCCAAATCTACCAAACCTCTTTTAGTGTGAAAATAGATTTGATAAGTGTCTCCTTGATAGATCTGGAGTTAAGATGGATCTAAACTTGTAATTAAACGGGCAAAAAAAACATAACTACTTTGGATATAAATATGCATCTTTGATTTGTGCAGACCACTAAGAACATTCTAGAATATTTGGTGGAGATTAAATCCTTACCATCCACCTAATAATTATTGATAATTAAATTAAAAATATGGAAGCCCTATTCCAAAATAAACAACAATGAGTGTAATTAATATGTGTTACTTTGAAAAGTATAAGCTTATCTATTTTGACCTTATCCTTATCTTAAATTGTTATTCTATTTTTGATAATGTATTTGTTATTAGGTCTTGTCAAAGTTAGCATATATTTATATTCAAACTTATTCGGACTACACTACATGGAGTGTTTCTTAATATAATTTTCTCCTCCTAAGCAATTTTTGCCTAATATTATATTAAAATATATTATTTTGAAAAATACAATATCAAATTTTAATTTATTTGTGGGAAAAATAAAATTAAAAAAATGGGTTAATTAGAAGTGTCTATTTTGTATATAGCTTCCATAATTACTTAAAAATCTCAACGGTAAAGTGGGAGTGAATCTCCATGGTTAAGAATCTTGTTACATGTTTTTTAAATGCATATATGTTTAATTTATATATTAATTCTTTTTATAATTTTTTTTCTATGTGGTTCATGGACTTAGGCGATCTATGTCCGAGTGAATTTAACCTCTGTGAACCTCTGACCTCTCAATAGAAAATATGCTTTAACAATGGGGATTGAGCAAATGCTCAATATATTTTTTTTAATTAACATAATAATAATTATTTCAAATAAAGTTCTAATTTAATTAATTTTTATTATTTTTTTAAATCTTGATAATGTGGAATGTATTATATGTAAATATTTTGATGTTTCTCGCATATCAATAACTATTAATGTTTGCCAACTATTTAATTTATATGACTTAATCATTAATAAAAATAACTTATAAACTCATACTATTTACTCATAATAGTAATATTATGTATTAAAATCTATTTAAAAACTTGAAAAATTCTATTGCAAAATACTTTTACCCATCTGTTCTTTTAACTATTTCCAGAGTAATATTATGTAATAAAATGTATTTAAAGTCTATTTAAAAACTTGAAAATTTCTATTGTAAAATACTTTTACCCATCTATTCTTTTAACTATTTCAAGAAATTTGAGTGAAAAGTTTGATCTTTCCTTTATGATATTTTTTATTCGTATTAATGAGTTTCTAAATTTAACATTATATACGAATATCTTTTAATTTCCTTTTATGTGTTTCAAAAGTAATATCGCCGGGCTTAAAACAACGATTTAGAGATAAGTTAAATATTGAAAACTAAAATTTGAATTTATAATTAAAAAATAATAATTTTATTATTCTAAAAATAGAAAATATCATAGTATGTAACTTAATTTATTTATTTAATTTTTTTTTGAATAATATGAAATTACTTTATTAATTTAGATTGACATAGTATTTTATAAATAATAAAAAAAGTTAGATTTTTTTTTTTCTCTGCAAAGACTAAAATCTATTAACTGAAAAGAGGAATAATTTTACAAAGAGTTGAGGCCTCAGAGAATAGAACCCGAGAGCACTCAACATAGAACCCGAGAGCACTCAACAGAGCAGAACTGCCCCTGTACAAAAAGAACGTGGGGAGACCAGTTACAAAGAGCTAGAAGACAGATATAGAACCCAGAGATAGACTCGTAGAACGTAGATAGAGACATTGACAACAAAAAAGCCTAAGTACTTGGCAAACCAGCCGGTAAATAAACAACCACTTCCCCGAAGGAAAGCCAAAACAACAGGTTGAAGATGTTGAACCTTGACTGTGAGCAGAGTTGCCTGGAAGTGGTCATCTGAGCGATATCAAAACCAAAAAGGGAGAAAAAACAGACCCAGGTGGCATTAAACTTCCACATCCTCACCAGGAGTCTTCTCCGCTACCAGACACGCGCTGCCAATCCTCAAATTTTCATTGCCACCCGTCTCGCTTGCTGGGTTCGCCAAGGAATGACTTGTAGCTCCAAAAGTCCCTTCCCTGGCCACTGGACTTATGTCTTCAAGAGGCGGAATGCTTCTGGGAATTTCATCCTGACCAAACTTATCATTCGTCCGATTCTCCGGGCTTCCCTCATCCATTAAATGCTCACTGCTTTGAGAAGGATCAGGAGCCATGCATGACAGAGGGGAGATTTGATTTTCCTCTTCCGAAAGGATTATAGTGATGTGAGCAGTAATCAGAGGCCTATTCAGATTGCTTTGGAATTTGAAATGCGTGGTTTGGAAAGCACTATTTGGAATTGGCTTGCGCACAGGGCTCGGAGGAGGCGCATCCACATGAGAGGAGGGAAGATTGATAGGCGACTGTTCAGGGTCCACAGAATGACTAGCGGTTGGACGTTTGCCGCTTCCACGTCGCCCCCCGGATCGATTCCTCCCACCCTGGCGAACCATTATGAAGAGCGAAGGGGAAGGCACAGAGAAACCAGAGACAACAACAGGGGGATAAAATGATTGACACAGAGACCGAATCAAACGCACAGAGAATGCCCGAGACGGAGATGCAACACGTCCAGTTCTAAATTCAAGAGCTTTAGAAAGCTTACCCCTTAAAGCCGTGCTAATCCTGCCGTGGGGAACCTTAGCATAATAGTACCTCTTCCAGAAAAACAGAGAGCCGACCTGGAGCTTGCCTCTGTTTGCAAGGTTCTGCCTGTCACCAAAAACCACATCAAACCAGGGCCCGGAACAATAAGACTGAGCGCGAGGTGTGAAGAGAACATACAGGATCGCCATGATTATAACAACCACAGTTTTGCTTTGAACAACGCACTCCATTAATGCAAAAATCCTACAGTATCCATCCTTAATAATGCTATCCCTCTTGCGCGAGGTGAGAACCTGGGAAGCCACGCTGCCCTGCAGCTGGCAATACCTGGTCTTACAATCTGTCATGACTATCATTTAATTCGTTTGTGTCACCCGCATCCGGGGAATAAAAAAAGTTAGATTGAAAGAATATCTTATAAATAATAAAATAAATTTAAACACAATTTTAAATATGAATATATGAGGATTTAAATATTTTAAACAATAATAATATATAACTTTCAATGTAATAAAGTTAAATTGAAAAAAGGTTTTATAAATAATAAAAAAAGTTAGATTGAAAGAGGATTTTATAAATAATAAAACAAGTTTGAACTCACTTTTAAATAAGAATTTAGGAGGATTTAAATATTTCAAACAATAATAATATATAAGACACGTGCTTTAAGAAATTTATGATTGTTCAACAAGTAAGAAAAACAAAGCTCTCCCAATAACATTCTATGATTTAAAAGGCCCAAATCTAGTCTCCTTCATATTCAATTATGGATTTATGGAATGCGTAGGAGTCATGGCAACAACTCATTTGAGATATCCTTTTCCAACCAATAAATAAACTCATTTTATAAAACCAATAATCTACCACCAACATACTAACCATGAAAAAACTACTTAAAAACTCTCAAAATCAAACAAAAAAATAAATGTCACTTCTTTTATTTATATTGAACAATTAAAAGTCCCTCCAATTTAATTACTCTATTCCCATATGCTAGTGTTTTATATAGCATATAGATTGTGCATAGGTGAGCAAGTTGCAAGATTTTAGGCTCCAGGGTGCATGAGCCTTATGTGAGTTAGGATGGAGACCAGTGTTTTCTAACACACCCAAAGACCAAATGTGGGTGAACTATGTGCTTATCTTTGAATTTCATAATGTGGGCATAGTTTGTGCTTATCTCAGAGTTTTAGGAGCTATGTGCTTATCTAGCCTCACACGTGCCTATCTCAGTCTTAGTAACCATGTGCTTATCTTGGAGTCTCATATTGTGGGCATAGTAACTATGTGCTTATCTTGGAGTCTTAACATCTATGTGTTTATCTTTGAGCCTTACACTGGAGGCATAATTTGTGTTTATCTCACAGTCTTAGCAATTATGTGCCTATTTGGGAGTCTTATACTAATTGGTATAGTTTGTGTTTTTTGAGTAGTGTGAGCACTATGTTATTTGTGCTTGCACTCTTATCTTGGAGCCATTTGTGTTTATCTTGGAGTCTTAACTAGTAGTTCGCTTTTTTTTAATCTCCACTCTAATTTGGAATTGCTTATATTTAAGATATGAAGTTAAAAGATATATTTGTGGAAACTTTCACACAAATATATGTAAATGAATATAGGGAAATATTTAACTCGCTCATCAAATTTATGGTTTTAAAACTTGTTCTGAAGATGAACCACTACACTAGCTGGTTCGAAACACGTCGACCAAATATTAGCAATGTGATTTTTTCCGAAAATCTTCATGAATTAACAAGTTATAGATCACAGAAACTTGATTCGAATATATATTAATAATCATAAAAATTAAATAGAAATTAGTAATGATGTGCATATTGTGAAATAACCAATATTTAATAGTTAAAAAAGAATAGTGCTAATAAATACTCCCCAAATTTAACTATTGATTGTAATTTTTTTTTTACACCTTTGGATTGTATTTTGTAATTTTTATTTTTTTTTAAGGAAAAAAGATATTAATATTAATTACAATATTATCCTTTTTATTTTTAATAACGTATCTATAAACTCCGCTAATTAACGAATTAATTTACTCCATTTTCTAACCATTAAGGGAACTATTAAGACCATGTTTAAACCATGACAGTTGGGCCGTTTTTTAAGGTTAGTTCACTTTGTATCCTCAAAGCAAAATTCAAAATAGAGTTACACGCACGCCACGATCTTCTAACGGTCAAATTATCGAAGCACACGATCTTTCCACGTCATCAATCCGTGCAGACTCGAATCCGACCAATGGGAGACGACAGCCCGATTGGCCGGGTCTTTCGCATTGAGGGCAACAATATCATATGACTCTGCCCCTTGTATTTAATGCATTTATTCCGGTTTATTTTTTACCGATAAATTATTAAGATAAGGGTTTTACAAGTATTTTCCTCAGGGTTTTAACTTTAAAAGAGGAGGGTTTAAGTTCAAATCACAACACGCAACTTCGAACTTATCACTCTACAGAAGCCAGTTGGAGTTTCACTGAGAGCGCGGGTTCTGCAATATCGTCAATGGCGGTCACTGCAAATGTTTCGAGGAAGAGCGGCAGGGTAGCTGCGAAAGAGGCCTCTAAGCCCAGAGAAAGCAAGCAGCAGCCGAAACTCAAGAAAACAATGTCGGTTGATGCGAAATCCGAGAAGAAGAAGAAGAAGCAACCAGCAGCTTCCGGTTCGCAGCGCGCTCACCCTCCATACTTTCAGGTGAGAACAATTCTCGAGCATTGTTCTCTGATATTTTTCTTTTTGAATTCTCATATTCAGGCATAATTGATTTTTTTTTTTTTTTCTTGAAATTTTGGTAGATGGCCGTGGAGGCCATTGCTACTCTGAGAGAGCGCACGGGTTCAAGTCGCCGGGCCATTGCGAAGTACATTGAAGCGCACTACAAGAGCGACCTGCCATCCAATTTCAAGAAGCTGTTGACTAACCAGCTGAGAATTCTGTCTGAAAAGGGCAAGCTTGTGCAAGTCAAGCGCTCTTTTAAGCTCACTGAGGAGCTCAAGAAGTCTTCCCAGGTGAAGGCCATCAAGGCCGCCACTAAACCGCCTGCTGCTTCTTCAGGGAAGCCAGTTGCCGCGAAGAAGCCCAAGCCCGCAGAGCCAGCCCAGGCTAAGAAGCAGACCGTTTCCGCAAAATCTCCCAAGCCCAAAGCGGCAGAAAAACCGAACGCAAAGGCCGCTGTTAAGCCGAAGGCAAAAGCTGTTTCCGAAAAGAAATCGGCCCCCCCTCCGGCTCCGGCTCCGGCTCCTCCGGTTTCTACCCCAAAGGTTCAGAAGACCGCTTCCGTCGTTTCAGTAAAGAAAGAGAAACCCTCGTCCTCAAAGGCGGCCAAGTCGAAACCGGTCAAGACATCGACTCCTGCCAAGTCGAAACCGGTCAAGACATCGACTCCTGCCAAGTCCACTCCTGCACCGAGAAAATCTCCGAGAGGCGCCCCCCCTGCTGCTGCTTCCAAGAAGCCCATCACCAGCCCCCCTCCGAAGAAGAAGAAGAAGACCGCTAGAAATTGAAGCGGGAAAAACCAGAAGGCGAGGAAAGCCGTTTCGGGGATTTTGTATCGTGAGAGAACAACGCTGTTTTGTGTGGAGTCAGGCGGCAGAAAATGATGATGAACACAGATAGCCGATATGAAGCAATGGAGAAGGAAGAGAAAGGGTTTAATTGAATCTTTACCATTTTCAGAGAAATGAATTTTCAGTAGTAGTCGTTGTTACTGTCACAGTGAGTTCCTCGTATTCATAATTTCTTTCATTTGTTTGTTATTGTTTGCTAAGTACATTTTTATACCTTAAACAATTAAGATTCATTGCCATACTATTCGGATCTCTTATGGTTCTTTATATAATGAATGAGATTTCGTACTGTCCATCTAATGGGTTAATGGTTGTTTGTACCTTCAGTCTGGTTATGATGTTAATGGGCTTTTTGTATCCTCTCTGTCTTTTGTATTCATCCTATTATGATGATAACTGTTATCAGTTTGAAATAACCCACTATCATTTTCAGATTGAAAATGCGAAAATCCATTCTCATCTTTCTCCTTTTTTGGTTGAGGTACCATTGATTTACAAATGTATGCCCTAAAAAGCATGTACGGTTAATGTTATTCATGAGGAGCAGTTATAATTAATTAGGTTTGGTTTTTGTTTATTTCTGATTAGATCACAGGGTATGTTGGAGTGATTTTGCTTTCCTTAGTTTTATGTTGGGGAATATTTCTTTCACTGTTGGAGTGATTTTGCCTGCCCTAGGTGTTGGGGAATATTTCGCTGGGTAAACTTCTTGAAACATTTGGGCGAACACTTCATCCATCATCAGGGCGAGACAGCTGAAGTGTGAGATAGAAGAGAGGAAGACCATGTGTGTACTTCTTGAAACATTTGGGTGAATACTTTACCCATTATCAGGGCCAGACAACTGATGAGCTTATGGGAAATGGAAGAGAGCCAGGCCATGATTATATCGCATTGAATCCAAGATAAATGTGTAGGAGAGAATTTGAACGTTGGAAAAATTAGAAGAGGGCAAGAGAACCAGGTTGTGGTTTCTTAAACCTAAATTAACTAGTTTTAAGAAAGATGTTAAATTAGAGAAGGGGGAGGATAAAATTAAGTTTGCCCTAAACTTTGGATGGTTTAAGAAGTCCACAGTTTTCTTTCCGAAGTACTCTCCCCATGAATTTTGACTGTGAATATCTGCATACCTTGGTTTTTTTTTTTCCCATACTATAACCTGAATATTGGAACTTTTGAATTTGAAATTTGTCCTTTATTTGCTTTCTCCGGTTGATGAATTTTGTGATATATATTTATTTTGAATGGTGGAAAATGTTTTTTAACTTGCTCTGGTTGATGTATATATTGATGGTCTCACCATTTTGATGACAGAAGTGTTGGGAAATGGAACTGCATAATGATTAATGACATAGAATCTGTTATGGAAGAACATATAAGAATTTGTTGCGTAATCAGTTATCTTTTCCATTAGTGTGCTCAACATGGATGTAGGTATCAACTTCGCTGCTTTTATTGAAATTTTGGATATGTAGCATGTATTGAGTTAGAGAAATACACTACAAGAAAGGCAAATGTGTAAGGATGACATTGGAATTCAAAAGAATTACATGTAAAATAAACAGACAGAACAAATTTTATGAAGGTAGATGACTGTTTGGATCCAAGTTAGCAACATTTTAGAAAACCAGAGCTGGGAAGTATATGAGGACACTAACTCTTTTAGAAAACCAGATCTGGGAAGTATACGAGGACTAACTCTTTCAGTCACTGATCTGTCAAACTTGCATCATTCAGAAAGGATAACTTGTCTGACTCTTTTTAATAGCAACAGATTTGCCAAACTTACATCATCCGGAAAGAATTGTTTGACTGTTTTTAGTAAAATGGTAATTAGTTTGGGAGGGGAGCTTTTTGCTATTTCCATTTTTAATTAGGATTGCAATTTATGAAATAGAACTAGCAATTTACTGAAAGCATGTGGTTTCTTTTGAAAAATAGATATTTGAACAGTGGCACTGCGTTGAAATCTTGTTGAAACGTTCACATAAATTTTTAATAGAATGTTAGATGGCATTTATATGATTGATGTGTGTGGTTGCATATATTATTTATTTCAATTAAATTTGTAGAACGAGTTTAGTTTTTTATATATTCGATTGATTATTATTTTGGTTCACATATATTATTAATGGTTTATTTATTAATAATTTTATTGGTTAATTGATGAAAAAAAATATTGGTAAGTTGAAAATAATTTTTAATAATTTTTTTTTTTTTTTTTGGTATAAAAGAGGAATATGTCACTATTTTTACCCCTCTTATTTTATTTTAATTCCAGAAAGATAGAGAGTTTTCCATTAATGAAAAGAAACCATAATTAATGGACAACTAGTAAAGCGCTAATTGAAACAACATGATTGTTATAAGGAAATACCATGATTATGATAGGCCTAACTTGGAAATACAAGAAAATATGAGAAATGCACATAACTTGAAAATGTAAATATATTTTTTTACGAATGGGGTTTTTATGATGAAGGGGGAGGGGGGCCTCCCACTCCTCCACGACGTGGCTAAGTAGTTAAGGGGACGTGGTAGCATGCCAACTTATAAAGTGTTTTTATGGCACTTCTAATCTCGAGATTTTGCTTCTTCATGTGAGTTGATTGTGACACACTTGAAATCATGCCTATACGCTATCATGCCAACTTATAAAGTGTTTTTATGGCACTTCTAATCTCGAGACTTTGCTTCTTCATGTGAGTTGATTGTGACACACTTGAAATCATGCCTATAAGCTATCATTGCATTGGATATATGTTGTCTTGATGGGATGCTTGTTAGGCCCTTGCTCGTGTGGTGATAATTATCATTCGAATGTAGCCCTCGACACTCTTTCATTGTGCAATTCTCATTTGGTGTAGTTGGGTTCTAGTTTCTCGGTGTAGTTGGGTTCTAGTTTCCCTTGTCTGTACTGTTTTTATATCTCGACTCTTGCTAATGAATTGGGGGCATTGGTTGACTCACCTACACCTTGTTTTTATATCTCGACTCTTGCTAATGAATTGGGGGCATTGGTTGACTCACCTACACCTTGGGTAAGGTTTGTTCCTTCTTGCTATAAAATTAACAAATCCTCCCTTCCTAAGTAGAGTTTTAATGGCAATTTCCCCTTGGTAATTTGGAGTATTAGACTAGCCCCACTGTTTCCCTTTCCTCGCAGGATTGATGCTATTGCTTCTGAATCCGACTCCCCATGTATGCTGGGTATTGGACACTTTCAGTGAGGGCCCTCTCAATTGTTTTTCGTTTGAATTCCTTCACTTAGTCTCTGTTTTTGTAATCAACTTTGTAACATGTATCCCTTTGACTAGCATTCTTGTTTGGTGCTCTCCTCATGCTTTTGGGCTTGCTCTTAGGCCTTTGTTCTCTAACTCTGGGTAATCCGTTATGGTGCTGGCTTTTGCTCATTGGTTCTTCAAGTAAGTATTGTGTTTTTCCCTCCACTCCCTCTTGAGCTAGCTCAACATTTTCGTGGGCCGCTAGTTGTTTACTCCTATTTTTATTCCTAGCTCACTTTGCCTATTGGTCACCCAACCCTTTCCCTTTTGCACTTGGACCCTCTCTTTGTGTTTGTCGCTTGTTCACTTCCTTCCCTAAAAGCTTGCTCTTGAATCCTTGTTAGGCCTCTCAGTGTGCATGTGTTTGTCGAGGGGTAGCTTACTACCAAGAGTGAGCCTATCAAGGACACTTATGGGCTCATCATCACTCGAAGGAAATAGATGCTAGGTTTCAGGATCTCACCTTAAGCCCCATACAGGGGGAGTTCACCTAGATAGAACATGAAGGAGCCTCTTAGAGACATCGACTTTCAAACACAAAAGTTCTTGCTGAACTAGTAGATTAGGTATTGGATGTTGGACACACGCATGATTGTTTCAACCATACATGTACACCATTGACCTATATTTAGCATTTGAAATTCCTCGGAAGAATCATGATGGACTATTTCGAGCATCGAGTAGACATCCTACGCTCCTTGGGCACTTGGATCGTCATATGAAGGACCTAGACCAACGCCTCAATCACATTGAGCAACAACTTGGTATTCCTCCCTCGATGGGAAACACCATCAATAACAATGAGGACCCCAATCAAGTTGTAGCCCCAGACTCAAACCTTTTGCGCAATCTTATGCTATGCTTTGGCTTATTCTATTTTTTGATTTCACGACTTATCTTAATGGTCAATCCGGCCTCCTTTTCAGCATATGTATAATCATTTTTGTATTTTTGAACATTATGTTATTCTATACCTCTTCGTGAATAATGCATTTTTTGTTATGGTCTAGTTTCCCTTAATCCTAGTGAAAGGCTAACCTAAATATCTAGCTTATCCATTTATGCTTTTTGTTTAGAAGGCAATACAATATTTACCTCACAAAAAAAATGTGAATATATTTTATATAATGTTTTACAATAGGTTATATGTTTTTATAAAGTTATTAGTTTAAAGTTAATTGGTTTTCACCATTGTATTAAAATGATCATTAAGATTTCCTTGATTTGATGGAGAGTGCGGGTGGGCAAGATGTTGGGGTCAAGCTCGCCAGCTCACTGCCTCATGCAACATTTAAAAGGGGGGTGGCGTGGCCTACCGCATAATGCAAACACATGTGAGTAATGGTTTTAATGTGCATGGACATGGTACTATTCTTGACTTGGCTTTTGCTACGAGATAGTGAAGACCAAGTGCTATTTGGGGTTAGGCAATTCCCTCTTCGGTGCGGGGGGGTGTCTCTGGAGACTTGTTGCGTCGTGGTTTTGTTGAGAGCTAATCATCATGCATTTCCTACAAATATTCCCCCCCCCCATTCTCGGCTTTGGTTTAATTTGTTGGATGCTGTTGTGTTATAGTAGAGGTGCTTTGTATTTTAAGAAGTTGCGGGATTGTTCTTCCAGTGAATGAGACTTCACGATGTGGGTGGAATTAGGGTCCTAGAAGCGTGGTCCTTTACTTGTCAGTGGCTTTGTTGGGACTTTGCTTCTTCCCACTATTGCAATGACATCTTTAGGCATCCATCACCTCTCAACCACTGTGGGCCTAGGAAAGCGACACTTTTGGTGGTCCTCTCTGTGACCACTATCGTTGCTCCATTTTCATTTGGAAGCTTAATTGTTGACTTTTTCTCGGCTAGGTGTTTTGTTGTTGTTGAATTTTAGTTCTGAGAAGGGTTGCATCTTTTTAATGTTTTGAAGTTTCACTTGGAAAACTCTTCCCTACCCCATGGCACTACTTGTTGCCTTCACTCTGTCTACATATTTGTTTTTAGTCTCCCCATTCACATCATTTTGATAAATATTTATTTTTTCTCTCAGCGCTCTTGTTACAGGCCATTTTGTCACATCTTGTCAATAGGCCTATAAACTGCATCCATCAACATCCATGAACACCTTGTCATAATCCTTACACAAAGCCCTAAGCATGACTATCTTAAATTCGTGAGTTTTTGACCTTCATTGCCTTATTTCAATGCTTTTAAGGCCCAATGCACCTTGGCCCTTTAGGGACCTACTTTGAGTGGCAGGTGCTCAATTCTGCACCTTGCTTTGATCAGAGTAGGTTCGCCCTTGTTGGGGGTACGTTGATCAAGAAAATTTGAGAAAAATAAAAAGAATTTTGAAGCTTCCTTTTCCAGAAGCTTCTAAGAGTTGTTACAACCATTTACCTTAGATAAGAACTTCGAATCCTATCTCTTCTACCTGGATCTTACGCTTAGATTGGTAAATGGATAAGAATTCCTAAACTACTATCCTCTCCTGTATATTTACTGCCATTCAGAAGCTAGGGGTGGGCTTTTGGGAATTAATCATACCCTTATGTTGTTGTTTTGATCATAAGAGAGACATCATTCCCATGCATTAGGGTGGCTTTGGGGTGTACATTGCGGCAAGGACGGACAAGTCAACTTGGGAGGTTCTGTACAAGATCAACTTCCACTTTTGGTTGTAAACTATCTCCTTTCCATTTTAATACAAAGAGTATACCATTTTCGTACATGTGTTATGTTATGTTTATGTACATGTGTTTCACTGCTATTTTTATCCACTGAATAGAATGATTCGATAATGCTACAAGATGTCGTAGATATTTGGCTTGTGTTATTTTTTTGTGCAGGTTCTAATTATAGTGTTTGGAGCTACAGTTGGAGTTGACAAGTCAAGAGGAGATAAGAGCTTGCGATGGATCACAAGTAAGTCATCTTTCCATTCTCCAATTCTTCTAAGGAAAACTTTATAGTCTTTGATTTTTGTTGTTCTAGATTAGGGCACTAGGTTGAGGGAATATACTTTTGTCCGCAGTGGTAGATTATGTATAACAATTTGGTGATTTCATTGGGGATCGATTCATTTCCCTTAGTGGTGTCATTCACTTTTTCCATTGTTACACCTCTTCATAAGACCTCCAATGTCTCACTCAGCTTGAATTGACCCTAGGAAGACCCCTCATTGAGCTGCATTTGACTTGTGTTGGAAAATCCACTTTCCTTGATCAACGCACCCCTTGGTCCGCTGATAGAGCATTGCAGAGCACCCTAGCCTTCCTTGCACCTGCGTTGTAGAGCACTGGTAGCTTATTTGCACCTGTACTAATTCCCGTTTCATGCAAAAAATAGTCTTTCGTGCTTTGTTCTCTGAATTTCTTTGTTCCAGTTGGTTCTCCTTGTGTCCGTGAATGTACCTTGGTCTCTGCAAAGCTAATAGCTTGTGTGAAATTGCGTGTTTTTCTTTCATTTTTGCAAAAAAAAAAATTCCCCCTCAATTAGGCGCTAAATTGTGTGTCACTGATAATCACCTCCGAGTGTCATCACCTTTTTTATAAGATTTTGTTTCGTTCTTTATTTTTTCTTGTCAATTTGGGCTTGTGTGCATAGATAGATTGGTGTCCTTCACTTTTTCCATTGTTACACCTCTTCATAAGACCTCCAGTGTCTCACTCAGCTTGAATTGACCCTAGGAAGACCTTTCATTGCCCTGCATTTGACTACTTGTGTTGGAAAATCCATTTTCCTTGATCAACGCACCCCTTGGTCTGTTGACAGAGCGTTCCAGAGCACCCTAGCTTGCCCTGCACTTGCATTGCAAAGCACTGGTAGCCTATTTGCACCTGCGCTCACCCTCGTTTCATGCAAAAAATTGTCTTTCGTGCTTTTCTCTCTGAATTTCTTTGTTCCAGTTGGTTTTCATTGTCCCTGAATGTACCTTGGTCTTTGCAAAGCCAATACCTTGTGTGAAATTGTGTGTTTTTGCTTTCATTTGCAAAAAAAAACCCCCCTCAATCGAGTGCTAAATTATGTATGATTGTTAATCACCTTTGTGTGTCATCACTGTTTTTAGAAGATTTTATTTCGTTCTTTCTTTCTTCTTGTCAATTTGGGCTTGTATGCATAGATAGATTGTTGAATTTGAAAAGTAATTTTTACATTACAGTTGAAGTTTGTGTGGTTTTTTTTCGTCAGCAACCACGTTGCATTCATATGTTTCTTTGTATTTGAAACATAAAAAGAGAAGAAAGAAAAACCATTATTTGCATTGCATATAGGGCTTTAATTTTGATTGAAATAGTGAAGTTGAAGATATCGATTGTTGCATTGTTGATTGATTTCTTCTTCC
Source organism: Pinus tabuliformis (assembly GCA_031772625.1). NCBI lineage: Eukaryota > Viridiplantae > Streptophyta > Pinopsida > Pinales > Pinaceae > Pinus > Pinus tabuliformis. Next base: position 155,423,569 of record CM062812.1, read on the forward strand.
GCTTGTTTGTTCCAGTTGGTTTTCATTGTGTCCCGAATGTACCTTGGTCTCTGCAAGGCCAATACCTTGTGTTAAATTGTGTGTTTTTGCTTTCATTTTTGCAAAAAAATCCCCCTCAATCGGGTGCTAAATTGTGTATGACTATTAATCACCTTTGAGTGTCATTACCGTTTTTATAAGATTTTGTTTGGTTCTTTTTTTCTCTTGTCAATTTGGGCTTGTATGCATAGAGAAATTGTTGAATTTGCAAAGTAACTTTTATATTACAGTTAAAGTTTATGTGGTTTCTTTTTGTCAGCGATCACGTTGTATTCATATGTTTCTTTGCATTTGAAACATTAAGAGAGAAGAAAAAAACCATTTTTTTCATTGCATATAGGGCTTTAATTTCGATTGAAATAGTGAAGTTGAAGATATCGATTGTTGCATCACTTGTTTGTTGCATTGTTGATTGATTTCTTCTTCTCTTTTTTAGTTATGTATTTCATTGTTAAAAGGAAACTAAAAAGACTTATTTTTATCATATTAGTTGCATCATAGGGGTGTTCAGATGACATCGAGTTTTGAGTGTTGAAATTGAAACATAATTCAAGATTAACTCTAAAATTCACTTAATCAACCTAATGAGCATTTGAAACTTAACGACACACATAGAGGTCTAGGCTAGAGATGTGTTCTGACGTTTTTAAACATAAGAGTTGTTTTTTTTCAGCGTTGCATTCTAGGGGTGATATCCCGTTCCACGTACATACGTGTATCAGACCGTTCTCCACATGCATTAGGGTATATCAGATGATGCTGCATGCATGATAAGTATATGGGAACGCTCTCACCGAATGATTACGCATTAGACAACATTACTATGGATTGTGCTTTCACGTATCGTCGAGTATATTTTGGAAGTTCAACATAGATGGTTATTTTCATTATAAGTAATTGAGTTGGCTGCCTTGTTCACTGTGATATACCGAACACAACATTTAGGGAGATTGTTTGCACGTACATAAATCATTGGTTTACCAAGGTGGTATATTGCAGTTCACAGTGATTTGGTAATCTTTTTTTCTTAGTTTATCTATTTTTATCTTTATTTTGTGTCTTTAATTTCTAAAATCAATTAATTGATCGTGGAATAACATCTTCCTCGTGGAACAACTCCTTAGTAGATCTTAGGTTGAGACTAATGGCAACAGTGCTTGAATCTACCAATCAAGGAAGCCCTTTTGACGAGAATCCTTGTTATTTTATTTTTTTTGGAAATATTGGTGCCCCTTATATGAGAATGTTGTCCCTTCCTGAATTTACCATTGGTTTCCCAGTTTGGTTGTTTTCAACCCCTATGGTTTTGAATGTCGAAATTGCTCCTCAACCAATTTCTTCTCCACTTGAACAATATCAACCTCAAGTTGATTCTAAAGTTGACCCTTTACCTTCTTCACTTCTTGTGTCTTCATCCCTTTCTTCCTCCTCACTTGGTGAAAGTCTTGATTTTGGTATCCAGGAAGCTAAGAAAAAGAAAAGGATAAATAAGAAGAAGAAAAAAAATAAGAAGGGGGCCAAGCATTGCAATTAATAGAAACCTTCTAATCAACCCGACAAAGTTAAATTCCCTTGCAAGTTATGTAAGGGTGGCCACCTTCTCAGAATTTGTCCTGGTATTCCACAAGTATTAGTAGTGTGGTCCAAAGGCTCACATCAGTCCATTTCATCAACGTCTGGAGATCACGCTAGTGATCTAAGTAAGGTCCATGGGAAAAACGGTAAAGTTAAGGGTTATGTGAAGGGAATCATCATATTCACCTTTGTCCTTATATGGGTGAAGCCTCAAAAGTGTTGGAAAACCTTACAACTTCTCAACCTTGTCTTCTGGCTAGTTATCAAAAGTTTTCCCCTAATCCTCCACTAGTTGATGAAGTGATTGATCATAATTAGTCTCCAGTCAATCCCACTCTCTGTAAACATGAATCTCATGAGTTCGTTCCCAACCAACCATTGGTTGAGAAAACGGGTGACTCGATTCCACCTTCATTTGATCGTACCTTTTCCGCAGAGAGTGAATTTCATACCATTCAAGTTCTTCTCATTTTTCAGATTCCAATGAACTTTGGGGGAATCTTCCCATTCCAATGACACAAGGGGACAATCCTCTCATTCCCATGACAAGGGGGAAATCCTCTTGTTCCCACAACACAAGGGGGAATGTATCCCGTTCCCATAGCACAAGGGGGCAGTTTCCCTGTTCCCACTGCACCCCCTCCAAATAGTATGGTTACTTCCTTTGATTGGAGTACACTGGCAGGATATCGTCTTCCTCTTTACGTGTCCTTCCAGATCATAGTACATGTTTATAATGTGTCTATATCTAGCACAGTCATATATGAAGGCGTATCTGTTAGCTCAACTACTTGGAAAGTTTATGGTTCTCTGCAGCTTGTGCCCGCTACCCAAAATCTATTGGCCTTTAACAGAGTAACCAATCAACTATTTGGGATCCTTTGTTGGTTGCTTATTACTTTGGGAGGAAATATTGTCTATAAAGATGTGATGGTAGTCCAAGGCCTTTTGGATTTTAATTTACTCCTTGGGCATGACTATGTTTATGACATAGGAGCTCTGGTCTCTTCTCTCTTTCGTGTGATGTGTTCCCGCATGAAGTAAGAATTGTGACCATCGACCAACTTTCATTCGTTAGTCCTAATTTGACTCTCAATCAACCAACTTCCTTAAATGGTCCTTATATGCAAGCGGTATTTTCCTCGCTACAGATTAATTATGTGGCCACATGTTCCATGCTCGCCTCAGCTGATGATCTAATAGGGGATGTAATGCATTATTTACTGGGGCATTAGAGTTGGATCTTTCCATTGGATCCTTTGATACCTTTCAGGATGTTCTCCCATCTAATGAGAATCTCTTGGAAGCCAAGGCCTTTTGTAGGTCATGATCAAGGCCCCTTGAGCAGAGTTCCTTTTATTGTGTCAAGCTCTTTAAAAGATGAAACAAGGTTCCTGGAGCAAACTTCTTTTTCTTGTGTCAAGCTTCTTAAAAAATGAAACAAGGTTCCTCAAGCAAATTTAATTTTCTTGTGTCAAGTAAGCTTAAAAAATGAAACAAATTTCCTTGAGCATAGTTCTTTTCCCATGTGAAGATCACTAAAAAATTGCAATATATCCCCTTCCAATTCGAGTCTTTCATTAGATCTCGTAAATTCTCAGTCGAGTTTTTCATTAGATCTCGTAAATTCTCAGTTGAGTCTTTCACTTGATCTTGTAAGTGAACCTTCATTCATTTTATCTGTTAGTAACCAGTCGTTTACTTAGGTGAATGAAATGAAGCTTGGGGGGCATGTGTCTTGAATTGAGTCATTACGTTGGGAGCATGCAAACTTATATCAAGCATAGTTTTCCTATGTTTCAAGTTTGTGTAAAAATAAAACCACTCTCAAGCATAGTTTTTCTCACGTTTCAAGCGTGTGAAAAAATGAGACCATATTCAAGTATTCTCAAGCATAGTTTCCACATGTTTTAAGCTTGTGTAAAAATGAAACTATTTTCATTTGACCTCTTGTGATTTCCATTTTTACCCTATTTTTGTCAGATGAGCCTTGGTTTTCTCATTCCATCGTCACCATCTGCTTAGTCGATCATAAGCTTTCACTTGGTTGTTTTACCCTTTCTTGAGGAATCGTTACGTTGAGTGGTATTATTATTCAACATCTTGACCTTTATGTGTTTTGAGCAGTTCTTTCATGATTGGAACTAGTTGCTACCCTTTATACCACTTGTTCTTCCAGGAGTAGTCTTCTTTCAACTCTTTTCAGACTTCCAAAATATGAAAATATTATCGAGCACTTATGTTTTCGAACTCGTTAAAGTAAATGAAAAGACGTCTACTTAGTATAAGTTTAACCTTTTTTTTGGACGAAAATAAACTATTGATGAAAAATGAATACCTTAGTGGAACATGGCTAAAAGGTTTTATTGAGTATTGTTTTTTATTTTTTGGATTGAAGAGACTATCTATGAAAATAAACCTTTGGAGTTTTCTTTTTTGCCTTTTTTTCAAAATCTCTAAACATGAAAAAGATGTTGAATTAGACCTTAGACTGTTTAAAAACATCAAACAACGATGAACTTGTCAAACATGATAGGACCGAACCACTCATTCTCAGGGTTCGTTAAACATACTCGGAGGGATTTATCCGAAGGATGAAATTACAGATCAAGCATATGTTATCTTCCTCAAGATTGTTAAAAAATAAAGAAGTGTTGATCAACAATGGTTGGGGAAAATTGGGAAAATAGAATATTCTACCTATTGTTGCAGCGAGTTGCTTTTAAACACGACACTCTTCCACTTTATCTCTTTGGCTGTTGGGTTGGGAAATATGTGTCTTTTAGTTCATCATACCATTTCAGAGCCTCCATTTTTGGTTTTGGGTCAATGCTTCCAACTTCATTCAGTGTCACCGGTGTGTTCAAGAGAAATCATTCAATTAATATATGCTACAATACTCTTAAGCATTCATTCCATGTCTGTCATTCCTGAACCAGTGTCACATTGAAGTCCTTTTGTCTTGAATCGTGATACCCGTTTAGTGTCATTGATGGGGTATACATCAATGCCTTCTTGCGACGGGTCGTTTCTTGTCGACATCAACTCATTATCCAGGAAGTTGACTTAGAAACTCTTCCTTCAGTACCTTGGGACTTGCATACATCAATGACAAGTTTCAACGCTTTCGGCAACGTGTTTACATCATTGATCTTCGACTGACAGATTATGTGGTGTTCAACTTCAACTCATTTATTCACACCATACAAATTGTATTGTAGTACATTGAGATCCATTAACATCATCGGTGGTTTCTCTCGTGTCTGTTAACAACTTACATCATTGGTTGGTAATCAGATGGTGTCTATCATGTTCAACTTCATCTCCTTTATTCACATGGTTAGACTCGTACATTGGATGATCGAGTGAACAAAATGTAAGACCTTAGATCTGTTGGCTTATGACACAGGTTTGGCGCTATGGCACAGGTGTTGTTCTTGATGGCAACTCACTCTGGTGACAGATCTCAGTTCAGGCTATCAGAATGAAGGAAAAATATATATACGCAGGTTCATCGTGGCCAAGCCATGTATACACACGGGTTAGATGTTCCAAATACGTGTATGCGTATACACGCACTTTCACGCAAGGAAAAGCGTGTACATGTGGGAGAACTTATGTTTGTTCCGTGGTATTTAGTCCTTGGTATTTGAATCTATGGTTTTGGACCATGGTATCTCGTTCGAAGTATTGATCCCAAGTATTGGGTCCATGGTATTGATTTGTTATGGTTTTGGACCATGGTATTGTGAAAGGCCTAAGACTATAAAAGAGGAAGGAGATCATTAGGCAAGGTCACGATCTGAATTATTGAATATCTGATAAAGTGTTAGATCTGGAATACTGGTGATTGGGGTTATGGTGCAGAGTTGGATCTGAACGAAGGAGGAACCTAAACGCAAAGAAAATGATAAGTTCTATTGATTGGTCAAAATCTTAAGGCTTGAGTAATAGTATCTTTGTATGATTTTGATCTGTTATATGTGGCGCACACTTGATCTATAAATTTGATAATCTGGGTTAACTAATGTCTGAATATTTGAAGGAGTGAATTATCTTTATAGATCTGTACGCAGGTTCAGTGAAGCGAAGGTGCGTATACACGCTGTTTTTGTAAGTCAAAAGTGCGTATACGCAGGTTGGTCTTAACACAGAAGCGTATGCACATCGGTTTATGAATAATGAAGTAGCGTATGTCTCTTAAATTATGTTCTAGTTGCTTCTGTTGATTACTGCAATGATCTGAGTTCAGAATTGGTGTATGGTTACTGTTACTGTGTTCTGGGTACAGCTGTCAGAGAAGTGTCTATTTGATTCAGTTTTAATTGGTGAAAAGGAGATTGTTTGATGCAGAAATTCTTGATGTTTGATTGATGTTATTCATGGATCCAGTCTGAAAATTTATGAAACGTGGTCCCTGGAAGAAAGAGAAGGTTGTAGCCTTCTGTAGGTCAGCACCTACGTACTAGTACCTCAGCTAGTACAAGAGCTAAGGGGGTTGTAGCTCCCTTCCAGGAGGGGCTGGAAAATGAGATAAGGTTGTAGCCTTCTGCAGGTTGAAGCCTGCGTACTGGTATAAGTTTGCACCAGTACAGAGACATTGTAAAAAGAAGTTTTTAATTAAAAGAAGATAGAGACGAATTGTAGCAGGTGGTTTTCACCCACATTGGGTTTCCACCTTATATCTTGTGTTCTTGTGTGTGATTGTCTTCTGCTCTGTTTTACTGTTCCTGGTCACTGTTTATATGATGCACAGATTAATGATGAACATCTGTAAAATAAATTAAATTATAAGTCTGCATGGTATACGCTGGTTTTCTTATCTGTAGTTGCATATATACGCGGTTTTCTCTAACTGAAGTAGCGTATATGATCTGGGTGTGAAATAAAAATAATTGACTTGATAACACTGATTCACCCCCCCTCAGTTTTATTTCCAACAATTGGTATCAGAGCAGGTCCTTCAGGAGAAGCTTGATCGCTTGAAGGAAGATCTATCATCATGAGCAACTATGAGAGAGAAGCATCGATCAGGCCACCAATTTTTGATGGGACCAACTTTGTTTATTGGAAGGTAAGAATTACAACCTATCTTCAATCTGTTGGTACAGAAGTCTGGGATATCATAGATACAGGGTACACATTTCCATCAGCAACTCCTACAGATCCGGCTGGTAAGAAGCAGTATGAAACAAATGCAAAGGCTGTCAATACTCTATTAGGGAGTCTATCTCAAACATAATTCGTCAAGGTTATGCAGCTCAAAACCGCAAAAGAAATATGGGACAAGATCGTTCTGAGTTATGAAGGAGATGAACAGGTAAAACGAGCAAAACTTCAAATCCTCAGAATTCAGTATGAAAATCTCAAAATGCACAATGAAGAAAGTGTGGCTAACTATTTCCTACGTATAGATGAGATTGTTAATTGTATGAAAAACTTGGGTGAAGAAATAAAAGAGGTTGTTTTGGTTGAAAATGTTCTAAGATCTTTGTCTTCTAAATTTGAATCAAAAGTTTCTGCAATAGAAGAAAAACAGAATCTACAGAGCATTACCATGTCGTAGCTACACGGAATTCTAACCGCTTATGAAATGAGGAAAGGGGGACCATCAGACAGAAGAGAAGCCACATTCAAGGCTTCAGGAAAAGGAGATTCCTTTGACTCAGGACATATGTCAGAAGAAGAGGAAGAATCAAATTTTGTCAAGAACCTTCAACGGGGTTTTGGAAGATTCAGAGGTAAATTACCTTTCAAATGTTTTGCTTGTGGAAGACTCTGGCACTATGTTGCCAAGTGTCCTCATAAAGATAAGCTTGACAAAGGTAAAGAACCAGTTAGAGGGAACAAAAAACAGAATGTAAATAAGAAAAGTTATTACACTCATGAAGACAGCGATGGACTTTCAAATAGTGGTGAAGATGAACAAGGTAATAATTATAGACTTTTAATGGCTTTTGAAGATGATGATTTCTTGGATGCTATAAATGAAGAAGGTCTTTATGAAGAAATTTCTAAACTCAAAATTCGCTTAGAAGAGAAAAACATGATTATAGATACTCTTAACATCCCAACTTGCTGAAATGGAGAAACACAATGAAAAGTTAGAATGTGAAATTGTGGGACTTAGAAAGGACATTGAGAAAACAAAAGCTCTTAATCTAAGATTTGCTAAAGGGTTTGAAACTCTAAATGAGATTATCAAAGTGCAGCGTTCTCCTCTAATCAAGACAGGTCTTGGGTATACCAAAGAAACATCTCAAGCACAGAATCCATCTACCTCTAAAAGTTATCTTGAAGCTGCAAGGAGAAGTGAGCAAAGGCCCAATGGAGATCACCAGGTAAATCAGGGACAATTTACCTCAAGAATGAACAAAGACTACCAGGTAAATCGGGGGGAATCTACTTTAAGGATAAACAGAAGCTACAACTAGCGACAGGTAAAACATTCTCAATTTGCCTCAAGAATGGATATCAACATGAACTACAATCATTTGGTTGGTAGATTTGATAATCACAGGAGTTTCTTCAATGGCCAATGTTTCTCTTGTCATAACTTTGGTCACAAAGCAGCGCAATGTGTTGCCTATAAGACAATCATGACCAGAGAAACTCAAAAAGAAAGAAGTATGACTGGGATCATGAAAACGACCTACAATAAATTTTCTGCTCTTGAAAATGAAATAAAATGTTCTATTTGTAACAACTTCGGTCATGAAGATTCTGAATGCAGGAGCAGGTTTTGGCAGACAACTCAGAAGGAACAAGCCTCAAGTGCCAAAACATGGAGAATGAAAGAACCACACCCAAAAAGATGTGGTATAGCATTATATGCGGAAGGGCAGGAAAATCAATGGTACATCGACAGTGGATGTTCGAAACATATGACAGGTGAAAAAGAAAAAAATTCAGCCTTATAGTGCCTTAGAAAAGGAGAAGGTGGTCTAATTTGGAAATGACACACCTGCACTCATAAAAGGTAAAGGTTCTGTTCTTTTAAAAGAAAAGGTCAAAGCAGGAAATGTTATGTATGTTGATGGCTTAAAGCATAATCTATTGAGTGTCAGTCAAGTGTGTGATCAAGGAAATGAGGTGATATTTCGATCAAATGGATGTATTGTTCGTGAGCTTGATACAGGAGAAATAGTGATCAAAGACATAAGGGCTCCAAATAATCTATACATTCTCAAGGGAGGACAACAACAATGCTATCTGAGCAAGAATGATGAACACTGGCTATGACACAGAAGATTGGGGCATCTAAGCTTCTCTCAGATAAGAAAAGCATGCAAATATCAGGCAGTTCATGGTCTTCCAGACATCAGAATTCCAGACAATACAATATGAAAATCATGACAATTTGGCAAGCAAACCAGAACTAACTTCCCTGAGAAGGAAGGATCAACTAGCAGACCACTTGAACTTGTCCATACTGATGTATGTCGTCCATCTAGGAAAAGGTCACCTCAAGGAGAAGAATATTTTATATTATTCATTGACGATTTTTCAAGGATGTGTTGGATAGGACTTATGAAGAAAAAAGACGAAGCCTTTGAAAAGTTCAAATCATTCAAAGCGTTGGTGGAGAACGAATCAGATCACAAAATCAAATGCCTCAGGTCTGATCGAGGAGGAGAATTCATCTCGAATGAATTTTTCAATTTTTGTGAAGAACATGGAATAAGAAGGGAATTCTCTATAGCGAGGACTCCTCAGCAAAATGGAGTAGTGGAAAGGATGAACAAAACGATTCAACAAATGGTTCGTGCTATGCTTGATGAGTCTGGAACTCCCGCAACCTTCTGGGGTGAAGCCGCATTTGCAGCAGTTACTATTCTCAACAAGACAAACGTTCGGGTAAACAACACTCAGACTCCTCACGAACTATGGTATGGTAAGACTCCCACGGTAAAATACTTCAAAATTTTTGGGAGCAAATGCTACATCAAAAATACTGATGAAAATCTTGGCAAATTTGAACCTAGAGCAGATGAAGGTATTCTCCTTGGTTACTCTCTCCACAGTAAAGCATACGAGTGTTACAATAAAAGGCTTGGAAAAATTGTTGAAAGTATTGATGTAGTGGTTGATGAAGAAGAAAGCACTCCTAGGCAGGGAAGATCCGAAGACTTCGAAGATGATGAGGACTATCCATCAATTTCAAATCAGATTCATGATGAAGAAGAAACCCATGAGGCACCAGAAGAACAGATAATGATAGAAGAAAGGACTCCATCCAGGTACGTTCAGAAGAATCATTTAGAATCCCAAATTTTGGGGCAGAAAGAGGCAAGAATACAAACAAGAAGAACAATTGCAGAAGCTTCAAGCTATTTGGCATTGCTCTCCTCCACTGAACCACAAAATGTAAGAGAAGCATGCAAAGATGAATGTTGGGTCAAGGCAATGGATGAAGAACTTGAGCAGATTGAAAAGAATAACACTTGGGAGTTGGTTCCTAGACCTAAAGATAAGAATGTCATAGGGACAAAATGGATATTCAAAAACAAGTTGAATGAAAATGGGGAAGTTATTAGAAACAAAGCCAGACTTGTTTGTAAAGGGTATGCTCAACAAGAAGGAATCGACTTTGAAGAAACTTTTGCTCCCGTTGCTAGACTTGAGGCCATCAGAATGTTCCTTGCTCTCTCTAGTTTTCAGAAGTTCAAAGTATTTCAAATGGACGTGAAATCTGCTTTTCTAAATGGAGACTTGGATGAAGAAGTGTATATTGAGAAACCATATGGGTTTATCCTTGGAAATGATCCAAAACTTGTATGCAGACTCAAAAAGGCTCTCTATGGCCTTAAACAGGCTCCAAGGGCTTGGTATTATCGCTTGGATAAATACCTCCGTCAACAAGGTTTTATAAAAGGATCAACTGATAGCAATCTTTATATAAAAATTGACAATGAGAAGTTGCTAATACTTGTTGTGTATGTTGATGATATCATCTTTGGTAGCAACGAAGAGGACATGAGTCAAAATTTTGCCTTAGTAATGCAGAAAGAGTTTGAAATGTCTATGCTTGGTGAGCTCACATATTTTCTTGGTTTACAAGTCCAACAAAACAAAGATGGCATCTTTCTATCACAAACCAAGTATCTCAAGCAGATCTTGAAGAAATATGGGATGGAGGATTTGAAACCAGTGTGTACCCCTATGGTGACAGGATGCAACCTCAACGCAAATGATGAATCGGTAGCAGTACATCAACCAACTTATAGATCCATGATTGGTAGTCTACTCTATCTAATAGGTGCCCGACTAGACATTATGCATGCAATGGGAATAGTTGGAAGGTTTCAAGCAAATCCAAAGGAAACTCATCCTCAGGCAGTTAAGAGAATTTTCAAGTATCTTCAAAGAACTCTAAACTATGGCTTATCGTATCCTAGAGATACAGATCTCACACTTCATGCATATATAGATGCGGATTGGGCAGGAAGCGTGGATAACAGAAAAAGCACTAGTGGTGGTGCATTCTTCATGGGTCCTAGATTAGTATCTTGGTTCAACAAGAAACAAAATTCTATTGCTTTATCTACAACTGAAGCAGAATATATAGCTGCTGCATCTTGCTGCACACAACTCCTTTGGATGATGCAAACATTGCAAGATCTTCAAATCACTTGTACTCCACCTATCTCCATTTTTTGTGATAATACAAGTGCCATCAATATCTCAAAGAATCCTGTCATGCATTCAAAGACTAAGCACATACCGATCAAGTATCATTTTCTCTGGGAACAAGTGCTGGAACAAAAGGTCAAGTTGGAGTATGTTCCCTCTAAGGAACAAGTTGCTGATATACTCACCAAACCACTGCCCAGGGAAACATTTGAATACCTCAGACAGAAGATGGGAGTAGTTGATGCATCATCTTGCTGTTGAAATCTGTCTGTTTCAGAGAAATGTGGTTGTACGCGAGTTTCATGAGGAGGATCCGCGTACATACGCCGATTTATGCAAATACAGTCGCGTATATGGTGGTTTGAAGGAAATCAGTGGGGACAGACTTTGGTTGAAGAGAGTCTGATATGGGTCTGACAGAGACCATCTGGCACAGGTTCAGGGGGAGCAGATAAAATTCTAATAATGCATTGTTGGAATTACATTAGAAGCTCTTGGTTTGAGTACACACGCTGTTTTGGATTCAGGTGGATCAGCTGCAGAAGGAGAACAGAAGGAGAACATGGTTGCTGATCTGAATAGTGCTACTGATATTAGTTATTGGTGACTTTCATAGTCTTGCTCTAGATATTTCGTCTCTATGTCATGTATATCTTTTATTATTATCAAGGTCATGTAACGGCCTATTTTGGTTTCCCCACTATGCCTGGGATGAATGATGTAATGTACTTGGTTATCATATGTAAATTTCTGATGTATCCCCACTTGGTTGGGTGGATGATCCCCACTTGGTTGGGTGATAGATGTATGTATAGAGTCTTTGATGATAGGAAGGTCAGTTATGATGTATGAGTCATGGTTCTTCTTGAAGAACATCTTTTTGCAGATCTTGCCTACAGTCAGGGGGAGCATGGCCAGCACAGCAGAGCAGAGATTTCAGCATGTACTCAGGGGGAGAATAACCTTTTGTCCTTGATGACAAAGGGGGAGAATGACTTTGAGGATCTTGGGGTTGCCATCAAGTCCAAAGAGGGAGATTGTTGGCATTATGACACATGTTTGGTGTTATGGCACAGGTGTTGTCTTTGATGGCAACTCACTCTGGTGACAGATCTTAGTTCAGGCTATCAGAATGAAGGAAAAATATATATACGCAGGTTCATCGTGGCCAAGCCGTCTATACACACGGGTTAGATGTTCCAAATACGCGTATGCGTATACACGCACTTTCACGCAAGGAAAAGCGTGTACATGTGGGAGAACTTATGTTTGGTTCGTGGTATTTAGTCCTTGGTATTTGAATCTATGGTTTTGGACCATGGTATCTCGTTCGAAGTATTGATCCCAAGTATTGGGTCCATGGTATTGATTTGTTATGGTTTTGGACCATGGTATTGTGAAAGGCCTAAGACTATAAAAGAGGAAGGAGATCATTAGGCAAGGTCACGATCTAAATTATTGAATATCTGATAAAGTGTTAGATCTGGAATACTGGTGATTGGGGTTATGGTGCAGAGCTGGATCTGAACGAAGGAGGAACCTAAGCGCAAAGAAAATGATAAGTTCTATTGATGGGTCAAAATCTTAAGGCTTGAGTAATAGTATCTTTGTATGATTTTGATCTGTTATATGTGGCGCACGCTTGATCTATAAATTTGATAATCTGGGTTAACTAATGTCTGAATATTTGAAGGAGTGAATTATCTTTATAGATCTGTACGCAGGTTCAGTGAAGCGAAGGTGCGTATACACGCTGTTTTTGTAAGTCAAAAGTGCGTATATGCAGGTTGGTCTTAACACATAAGCGTATGCACACAGGTTTCTGAATAATGAAGTAGCGTACGTCTCTTAAATTATGTTCTAGCTGCTTCTGTTGATTACTGCAGTGATCTGGGTTCAGAATTGGTGTATGGTTACTGTTACTATGTTCTGGGTACAGCTGTCAGAGAAGTGTCTATTTGATTCAGTTTTAATTGGTGAAAAGGAGATTGTTTGATGCAGAAATTCTTGATGTTTGATTGATGTTATTCATGGATCCAGTCTGAAAATTTATGAAACGTGGTCCCTGGAAGAAAGAGAAGGTTGTAGCCTTCTGTAGGTCAGCACCTACGTACTATTACCTCAGCTAGTACAAGAGCTAAGGGGGTTGTAGCTCCCTTCCAGGAGAGGTTGGAAAACGAGAGAAGGTTGTAGCCTTCTGCAGGTTGAAGCCTGCGTACTGGTATAACTCTGCACCAGTACAGAAACATTGTAAAAAGAAGTCTCTAATTAAAAGAAGATAAAGACGAATTGTAGCAGGTGGTTTTCACCCACATTGGGTTTCCACCTTATATCTTGTGTTCTTGTGTGTGATTGTCTCCTGCTCTGTTTTACTGTTCCTGGTTACTATTTATATGATGCACAGATTAATGATCAACATCTGTAGAATAAATTAAATTATAAGTTTGCATGGTATACGCTGGTTTCCTTATCTGTAGTTGCGTATATACGCGGTTTTCTCTAACTGAAGTAACGTATATGATCTGGGTGTGAAATAAAAATAATTGACTTGATAATACTGATTCACCCCCCCCTCTCAGTATTATTTCCAACAGGATCTAGTTCCCGTCCATTCAGGCTGCGATTTAAGGATTTACACGAGATCACAATGTATGATGACTATGATCATATGAATGATCATCTAATCACGAGTCCACCTTTTGTCACAATGGATATGTCTTCTTGATCATTGTACATGTACTGTTAGTTTGTGTGTTGAGTGTGGGTATGTCTACCTCAGCATGGATATCATGATATAAAATGTATTCTAACAAATGATGATCCGATCAATTTTTCTTGATCCAGAGTTGTCACAAGGTAAAACACTTCAATCATCAGCCACTATTTCAGACTTTACACTTTAAGGGGCAATATTTATAGGTCATTTTGTCACATCTAGTCAATAGGCCTACACAAAATGGATCCATTAACATCCATGAACACCTTGTCATCATCCCTACACAAATTCTAAGAATGACTCTCTTAAATCCCTGAGTTTCTGACCTTCGTTGCCTTATTTTAGTGCTTTTAAGGCCCAACGTACCTTGGCCCTTTAGGGACCTTCTTTGAGTGGCAGGTTCCTTAGTTTCTCACTTTCTCTGATCAGAGCAGGTTTGCCCTTGTTGGGGGTGCACTGATCAAGAAAAATCGAGAAAAATAAAAAGAATCTTGAATCTTCCTTTTCCAGAAGCTTTCAGGAGTTGTTACAACCATTTACCTTGGATAAGAACTTTGAATCATATCTCCCCTACCTTGGATTTTTCACCTCCTTATCCCTTGAGCTTATTCTCCCATCAAGAGTGGATTTCAAGCCTAGATTGGTAAATGGATAAGAATTCTTAAACTACCATTATTTCTTATATATTTACTACCATGCACAAGCTAGGGGTAGCTTTTTGGATATTAATCATACCCTTATGATGTTGCTTTGATCATAAGAGAGACATCATTCCCATGCATTAGGGTGGCTTTGAGGTGTACATTGTGGCAAGGAAGGACAAGTCAACTTGGGAGGTTCTCTACAAGATCAACTTCCACTTTTGGTTGTAAATTATCTCTGTTCCTTTTTAATACAAAGAGTATACAATTTTTCTACATGTGTTATGTTATGTTTATGTACATGTGTTTCAATGCTATGTTGATCCATTGAATAGAATGATTGGATAATGCTACATAGATGTTGTAGATATTTGGCTTGTGTTGTTTGTTTGTGCAGGTTCTAATTATAGCGTTTGGAGCTACGGTTGGAGCTGACAAGTCAAGAGGAGAGAAAATTTTGCGACAGATCACAAGTCATATTTCTAGTCCCTAATTCTTCTAAGGAAAACTTTATAGTCTTTGATTAATGTTGTTTTAGGCCAGACCACTAGGTCTAGGCAAGATACTTCTGTCTGCAATCGTAGATTCTGTATAACATCTCTGGTTTCCCAGTAGTCATGTTGTATTCCTAGTCTTGTTCCACTATGAGTTACAAACCTCGACAACACATGCATTGTCACCGAGGTGGGCGGGGTAGCCATGAAGGAGAGGGTGGTCGTGTTTCATAGGTTAGAACTCGTGCCCAAGCACAGGCACATGAGGCCGCAAATATTTACCACTCAGTTATTCCCCAGAAATTTGAGCTGAGATTCAGTGCCTTAAGTCTTCGCCTATCGATGATGGTCCCACTAGGTTCTCGACCCTGGTCACAACTAGGGAAGACAAAAACAATATCTTAATTCAATCTCCCTTCACTAGTAGCTTAAAACTCTCCTTGGAAAAGTATTGAAGGATAAGCAAGAGAAACAATATGATATTTCTCTTGCCTTGAATGACACCAAATATGCTTAAAGATTTTAACATTCATGCCTAGAAATCTTGGACACTCGGTTAGCTCACTCGGAGAGCCACCTCCATGTTGAGATTTGTAGCTTGGGAGGTACCATAAACCCTAGGATAAAGGGTTGTGGAGGAATTGTCTTCATAAGCTTGGTCACTTGTCGGCTAAGAACCCAAACTTGGCGTTTTGTAACCAAAGGCGTGGGGCCAAAACCATGATGAGATTTGATGACATGGCACTTGGAGATGATAGTGCGCCCTTAGAGGAGCAAGGGGAAACTTCAAGCACCAAGAGAGCCCATGTAGTTTGAGAGAAAATAAATTTTAATGTCTTGTATGGGTTTTTGCAACAAAGTTCACGTCGACTTTGACTTAGTGATGCCCCCAAGGGATAATTGTTGACACCCTAGAGTGTGGAGGAGCCTCGTTCCTCACCAAACAAGGCCATCTATCTCCATGCGAAGCCTAGAAAATGAGGTCAAGTCTACCTCAGGGAGTCACAAGCCCTAGGAGATCAACGAAAGAAAGAGCAGGTGGTTCTTAAGAGTGTTTGGGTCTGGGTTTGTGCAGGTAAGGGAAGTGAGGAAGGAGAGTTAGGGTCTAAGTATTGGAGGGATAAAAGTGGATGAATTCAAGGTAGAGAGGGAGTAGGATTGAGTCCAAGTATTGGGCAGTGTTTTGACATGCCCAAGTGCAACTAGCATAAGAGGGAAATCATCTGATTTGGTGGACACTTTGTGTTTGTTTTGGTGGCAGACTTCTCTAATATACAATATGAGTTGTGTTGGAGGTAACATATTATACACTGAGTCCCGTAGGTTATGTTTTGAGGGCCAAAAACACTGCTACAGGTGGTTTTAATAGGGTAAAGGAACCATCAGATGAAGGAGGATGTTTAGAAGAGAAGGCCACAATCCTAGTGGGGTAAATTGGGCCAAGTGGGGCTATAGAAGTTGCTACAATAGCCCTAACCAGGGCCAAGTTCCATAGAAGAGAAGGCACATGTCCAAGGAAGAAATAATAGAGGTAAGTGGTCCTTTTCAGATGGTTGTTTCTCTTCCTAAGTTGTTGAGTTGCTAGGAGGTGTAGAGTTCTAGTTTCGACAAAGTTGGAAGGTCATCTTAAGTTTGTAAGGAGGGCAACAAGTGGATGGTCTTTGTAGCCCTAGATCGGTTGGAAAGGAATTTGAAAATTGTAAGAAGAGTGAAGAATTGTGTAAGCTTAGGATTGATACTTGAAGGACAAAGGAAGGAGGTCAAGGAGCAAATTACATTAGCCCAAGTTCATTGTTAGAGAATGACTTTTGACAATGATAGGTGAAAGCCCTCCATGCACTAAGTGTGTCTTCATCGGACATCACAGGAAAGCACTAGTAGAAAGAAGTCTCTAAGAGTTATGTCCTTGAAGGACTAAGGAGCGACTAGTGGGCAAGAAGTCCCAAAGGAGCTTAGGCACAACAATGGGCAATTGAGAGTTGTTCACAAATGGAGTTGTGAACAACTTGACATGAGTCTTAATGTGTTGAAGGACTGATGATTAGCTAGAGAGCAGTTGGAGTTGTATTTAGTGCCCTAATGGAGTTACTTCATTGATAGGGGTAGGATGGAGTTGTTGTAGATCAAAGCCGAAGGATCGAGAAAATGTGTTCATGACACGTGGACTAAAAGGGCTGTGGAGCGCTACATCAACAAGTAGGTCGAGAGTTGTGTTGTTCATGGTGGATTGGTTTTCAAAGGACCGACACCAAACCTTATTTGTATGTACTTGTAATAGTGGATGTATGAGGGCAATTATCTCTGGTATGGGAGCCTTACAACGTTGTATTACAGTTTGTTAATATAAAAAAGTTGGGCAGTTGAAAATTATAAAAAGTTGTCTATATTTGTGCACGTGTTGATTTACTGCAATATTTTGTTCTGTTATGCAAAGTAGTTTGTTGTGATACTTGGATTGGTAGCGTTAGTGATTGTAAGATTCTAACCTCGACTCCAGTATCGTGGAAAAACAACAAGGAATCATAGCTGCTTTGAAGAGCCAGTGAATCAAAGTATGCACAACAAAGTGGCTCAGAGGGAGCTTAAGTTGTTTAGATCATGGAGCCGAGTGTTCAGCTGAAGACATAGAGATGTGGTCTTGATTGGCTTGGTAGTGAGATTGGTTAGGAGTTCTGGTGGATTGGTGGTGTTGGTTTAGTTGGATTTGTTTGGATGGATAGTGGTTGTGAGTGTGCTGGCATTGATGTCATCCAAATTACTCTGGTGATTGAGAGTCCAGGAGGAATCATATGGTAGCTGCAGGCTTCTGATAGATAATCGCCATAATAGCAGGCTTATTGAAAAGCCATAAAATGATGGCTATAGTGATTTTTCATCCAAGCTAAGGAAGAATCCTATGGTAGTTGCAGGTTTTTGGTAGAGAATCACCACAATAGCAAGATTATTGGAAAATCCATAAAATGATGACTATGGTGAATTGGGGGTCTAGGTTCTTAGCATCATATTTCAAGTTTGGAGCCATCTTTTAGGTTCCAAATGGGCTCAAAGACTACATCGGACCATATCCAATGGAAAGTGCTTTGAATAATCTTTCCAACGATATATGGAAGTCTGACAATGGCCATCGAAATCCATCAGAATCAAAAGTTTTTTATTGTCGAAGTAAGGAGCTTGGAATCCTTAAGAGGAGGCCAAATATCAGAACCTTGGAGAAAAGGTTTGATCGAAACCTCAAAGCAAAGGTCGGATCAGAACCTTCGAGAAGAATACTTATCAGAACCTCTAAGTAGGCTATATCAAAGGATGAGGTCATCGGAATATCAAAACCTTGGAGCAGGCTATATTGGAGGGCGAGGTCATCGAAATATCGAAACCTTAGAGCAGGCTACATTGGAGGACGAGTTCATCGGAATATCAAAACCTCAACGCAGATTATATCGGAGGATGATGCCATCGGAACCTCAACGCAGATTATATCGGAGGACGAGGCCATTGGAACCTTGTAAGTCCTTACAGATTGCAATTTCTTGGAAGTGCCGAGGTTCGCAAAGGAAAAGAAATAGAAAGGAATTTAATGCAGGACCAGGGACCAGGAGGCTCTTTCTCTCTCCTCCTAATAGACACATGGTCGCAGCTGATTGGTCCTTAAGAGATGAAGTGGAAAATGACGTCAACATGATGTGGCAATATGATGGACACATGGTAGCTTGTTTTGGTATTTTCGGTGGCTTAATGTGGAAAATCAAGGTGACACATGTCACCACTCAGGAGGCGCCACGTGGAGAGATGACGAAAGCATGACATCATCTCGAAGGTCATCATATCGAAGGTTGAGGACCTCGTAACTCCTATGCAAATGGAATTTGAAACATGTTACGATGAAATGGGCTCTGATGTAAGATTGGCACTTGGTCATGGAGTTCAGAGAACCAAGGGCACAAAGTAATATATAGGGAGATAGGCTCCCGATAGGAACTCGAAGGCCTCAACACTTAAGTGTTATGCCCCCGGTCACGACACCTAGTCCTATGATGGAAATGCAATAAAGGGCTAAGCAAAGGGAGCTAAAGGTATCAGAACTGTGTGATTTTGTAATGTTTCTTTTATATGAGTTACGATATGTTGGGGCTCCGATATTAACTGGCACGTGGTCGTGTGGAGAACAAAGGAACTAAGGGCTAAGCGCCAAGGGGCTAAAGGTATCGAAACTATGTGATTTCATAAATTTCCTTTTATATGAGTTACGATATGTTGTGACTCTAATGTAACAAGTATAGAGAATTAAAAGGATAAATGGGTTGACAACTAGAGATTAAATGAAAATAAATGGAGATGGTTTATGGAATCAGTGGAATCTGTAGAAAACATTGAGACAAGAAACAAGGAAAATGGTCCATAAAGAAGAACTGATGAGATGAAGAAAACCATCTTCAGCTTCCCATGCACGTCTTGTAGATTTAAATAAGGAATAGAGTGGTCATTCCTAAGCATGGTCAAGCTCTGCGAAGCAATGAATAAAATTTGGTAGTCACGGTAAAGTGTTTAGGTGGACTAAGATTAAATTCTCAGTATGGAGGATTACATAGGGAGTCGATGAAGAACTCAAAAGCCCATCCTTATGTTTAATGCCATTACAAAATTCAATCATCAGACACAACAACAACAAGAGGAGCCATACAGAGGTACACTTGGGTAATGTGGAAACAGGAAGCAGAGACAACATTGTGCAGTGTGCAGCAGAGGATCAAAACCATCGATTACCATAAAGAAAAGTGGGGAAGAGTGCATTGTTGAAGAGTTGAGTAGTGTGAGTAGAGAGTGTGTTGTGAAACGAGCGCAAGAGTAGAACAGAAAGGGGTGTAGCAGAGACACTGTGTTAAAGAAGGAAGAAAGTTGAGGATATGTTATAGTGAGAAGAGGTTAAAGTTTGTTATGTAAGACCAAAGGAGTCTATGGAACAATAGAGGACAGAGAGCAGAAGTTCGTTTTGGAACCAACCAAATTGATATTTTCCCATAATTGTATATGCCTTTTTTTTTTTCAGTTTTAAAATTATATGAAAAGTATAATAATGGCAAGAGAAGGTGGTGGCCTGCATTTAGAAGAGGTTGGTGTCTTTTGGAGAGTAGGTGTTTGTAACCTAAGGGGATTGGTGCCTCTTGTGAGTAGTTGCTCACAAACAAACTGATGTAATTAAGTAGGCGCTTAATTTACATCGTAAACAACAACAAAATTGGTGGTTTTTCCCCTTTGGGTTTCTAGGTGAAAACATTGGTGTTAATATGTATGCGCTGATCATGTGATAGATTGTATGAACATATGAATGCTTAAGTTTGCTACTCACTTTCTTTATGAATGAATGCTCTCATAAGTAACAGACAATAGAGGAAAGAACTAAAATCATATTCAGTAAAAAGTTTTAAGAATCTCATTGTTACTTATTCACCCCCCCAGTGATTCCTTATTCCAACAACTGGTATCAGAGCTAAGTTTATTCAGGAAAAATCTAACCACTAGAAGGTATATCTATAAGGAATTATGTTTAGGCAAGAAATTCAAGAGGCTTACTCAAGAAGAATACCAGTGTTTGATGGGACAAACTATGCCTTTTGGAAAGTATGGATGGAAGCATATCTTATGTCCCTGGGAGTAGATGTTTGGAATTCAATGCTAGCGGACTAGAATGTCACTGATATTCCTCCTACTGATGCAGATGCTAAAAAATTGTATGGAAATAATGCTAAAGCGAAGAATTCCATTCTCTTTGGTCTTAGCCAATTAAAACTTGTAAAGGTTATGCACTGTAAGTCTGCTAAGGATGTGTTGGTAAAGCTTAATCAGAGTCACGAAGGAGATGACAAAGTCAAGAAAGAAAAACTTCAAACCTTCAGAATGAAGTTTGAGAGCTTTAGAATGAGTAAAGATGAAAGAATATCAGAATGCTTCCTTAGAGTTGATGAAGTAACCAATATGATTAGAGGACTTGGTGAAGAAGTCAAGGAAGAGATGATTTTCAGAAAAACTTAAGATCTCTGGCCATGAGATTTAATGCCAAAGGCTCGACTATTGAATAAATGGCTAATTTAAAAGATCTCAAGATGGACCAGGTTCTTGGTACTCTCACAACCTATGAGATGAGAGTAGGAAGAGAGAAGTCTGAACCTAAGGAAGCAACGTTCAAAATATCCAAAAAGAGCAAGGAGCGCAAGGATCATTAAGATTGCTCCAGCTGTGACTCTGATCAGGAGTTGGCTCAATTGGACAAGAATTTGAAGCATGGCTCAAGAAAATATAAAGGGAAGTTTTCCTTTAAATCTTTTGACTATGGAAGAGTTGGACATTTTTCGTCCAAATGCCCTTACGAAGAAAGGTATGAAAAGGAAGATGATTAGAAACTTGGAAACAAATCTCAGAAACATTAGAAGAAAAGGTTCTATAAGAAAAATGGGTTCTACTCCAAAGAAGATAGCTCAGCACTAGAGTCAGACAACAAAAATTCTTCGAAGTATGATTCAGATAAGTATTTACTTATGGCTTTTGGAATAGACTCCAAGAAACAAAGTAGTATTGATTCTGAAGAGGAAGAAGGAGTAGTGGACCTTGAAGGGGAACTCATCACTTCCCTTGATGAGTTAAAGAAAACAAGAAAAAAGAATAAGCAGTTGAAGGAACAACTACAGTGTGCTGAAGAAGGTACGTATAACTCTGATAACGAGGAGTTTGTTTATCAAAAAGAAAAACTTGAAGAAGTTATAAAGAGCAAAGATAGTTTAGTCCTTTTACTAGAAGAAAAACAAGGAACATGTGAGAAACTAGAAGAGAAAAAATAATTAAAACAAGTGTTGCTCAAGATAACGAAGGAAACGATCTAAAAAACATGCTAAGATGAAATTTTGTCCTTGAAAGTTAAACTAGAATAAGCTAAACGAAAGGAAGAGGTTCTTCAAGATTTGATCCATGAATGGGAAGAGAACTGGCAGAGTCTTGAGGCAAAGTTTGTCTCTCTAAGAACAAATCTTGAGGGAATAAAGACCGAGAGAGGTCTAAATGAGAAATTTGTAGAAGGCACAAGGAAAATAGATCAAATTCTAAATATCCAAAGGCCCTTAGGAATCAAAATAGGTTTGGTATAGTCAAAGACACGAGAATCTTCTATGAGGAATATAAACACCAGGTCCGCAGGATTTGAAGAACCGCAGAGCTATGCAAAGAAGCATCAAGAAAGAATCAACGAAGACAAAAGGGCAACAGGGAAAGGAGGAGATCATTAATGGTGAACAAATCAATCATCCAGACAACGAAGGTACCTTCATGCACAAACTCATGAGACTTCCAACAATAGGCATGCCTATTTATTTTATGGTCATTGCTATAAGTGTCATATCTTTGGACATAAAGTTGTTGATTATAGATGGATCAAAGTTGAAAGAGATGAAAATCCTATAAGTATTAAAATTTTAGATCTCAAAACTCTCCTCTTAGAGATCAAAATGAATTCTCTCCCCTGATAAGCGAAGTTGAATGTTTCAAATGTAATAATTTTGGGCACAAAACAAGTGAGTGCATAAGTAGGTTTGAATACCTATCTAAGTTCCAAAATATTAGACACTCAGTTATCCAAAAGGATAAAGAGAGTTGGAAATGAAAGACTAAAAAGAACATGAAGTGTGGACTCGCTTTATCAACCCATAATCAGGAGAACAAATGGTATGTGGTTAGTGGTTGTTCCAAGCATATGACTAGGGATAAACACAAATTTCCATTGCTAAAATAAAAGGATAGAGGAAACAATGTCATCTTCGGAAACAATGCACCAACAAGAATTAAGGGTAAAGCTAGTGTTAGGTCCCTATAATACTAGTGTATACCCCTTATTGTTATTGTTATGCCCATGTAGCCCCCATATGGTTATTTTTGTGCCCCATAGAAGTCCACTATTGTTATTGTTGTGTCTTTACATTATTATTGTTATCTAGGCTCTGATTATATTGTGACCCCTTAGACACCTATATATACAAAGGAGGTCTTTGTTAATTTTTCATAGGGCTACATTGTTCTTTGCTTTGATAATTGCATTTCTTCATTAATACACTAAGTTCACCCCATACCATCATTACATTATTCATATCTACACCATTATTCATCAACATATGCAATTATATAGAAAGAACATCATCATCATCATTAATGCAGTAGAACATAAAGGAACAATAGAAGAAAAGCATGCACACAGAGACACCAGGATTGGTCCGATACCAGAGAAAAACCCTGTTATGAAACCAGCTCACAAAAAGATAGAAAAGAGAGATCCACGCCTTAGAATTCAGCCTCTTCGAGGGGGCAACCTCCTTTACATTACATAAATGAACAATTCTTGGATGATACAAATGACAAAACCTCCTTTCTATATATAGGAGTCTAGGGAGTCACAATATAATCCAGCCGACCTAACAATAATAATATAAAGCCACAAAAATAACAATAGAGGGATTCTATGGGGCACAGAAATAACAATATGGGGGTAATAGGGGCACAACAATATAAATAAGGGGTATAACTACAATAGTAATGGGGTAATCACTAGTATTATAGGGACCCAACATGCCCCTCTCCTTCAAAAAAGTGTTGTCCTCAACGCTTGAGTAGTTCTGGATACTTCTGCATAAAATTCTCATCCTCCCATGTGGAATCTTCAGCGGATAAGTTCTTCCACTTGATAAGATACTCTGAAATTGATCGATTTCGTAGCTGTCGAGTTCTTGTTTCTGTGACTGCTTCCGGTTCCAATATAATTTTTCCTTCCTCATCAAGTTCTGGAAATATTGTTTGAATTGGGAGCTTGTCACCTATAACCTTCTTTAAACATGAAACATGGAAAACTGGGTGCAATCGAGAAGCTGCAGGAAGCTCCAATTTGTATGCCATAGTACCAATCTTTTGCAACACCTTGTACGGACCATAATACTTTGGTGATAATTTATTATCCTTCTTAGCTTGCTTTAGGGACATTTGCTTATATGGTTGTAGCCGTAGGAATACCCAATCACCTACATCAAAACTTCTTTCACTGCGATGTTGATCTGCCTGTTGTTTCATTCTATTTTGTGCCAACACTAGGTTATCCTTTAAGAGTTGGAGGACTTGTTGTTGATGTTCGATGTGATGTTCCACTGCCTGAACCTTAGAATTTTCTCTTAAATATGATGTGATGGATGGTGGTTGATACCCATAAAGTGCCATAAATGGGGTCATTTTTGTTGCTGTATGGAAGGAAGTGTTATACCACCATTCAGCCAGAGGCAACCATTTGACCCATTGTGTCTGTTTATCAGATACAAAGCAACGAAGATATCCTTCCAAACATTTGTTTACTATCTCAGTTTGCCCATCAGATTGAGGATGATAAGATGAGCTATGAGCTAACTGAGTACCAAGACAAGAAAATAATTTTGTCCAAAAATTTCCAGTGAAAATGGGATCTCTGTCACTTACAATAATCTTTGGGTTTCCATGTAGCTTTTGAACTGTTTCCATAAATGCAGTAGAAACTGTACTGGCTTTAAATGGATGTGATAATGCACAAAAGTGTGCATACTTGGTAAGTCTGTCAACTACCACCATGATGACACTCTTTCCCTCAGACTTGGGTAAACCTGTGATAAAATCCATTGAAACCTCCTCCCAACGTTGGCTTGGAATGGATAAAGGTTGTAATAGACCCGGTGTCTTAATTGTTTCAACTTTATTTTGCTGGCAAACCAAACATTCCGCCACAAACTTTTGAATATCTGATTTAAGGCCATCCCAAAAAAATTCCTTCTTAACCCTGTGGTAAGTTTTTAAAAATCCTGAGTGCCCTCCTAAGGGAGAAGTGTGCAATTCCATAAGAATCTTTTGTTTTAGCTGGGAATTCTTACAGAGGTATAAGCGATCTTTGTACCATAACGAATCATTTTGCCAGCTAAATGTATCAGAAGTACTGGAATCTTGTTGTAACTTTCGAATAAGTGCCCACACTTCTTCGTCATTCTTCCATTCCTCCCTTGCTTCGTTTATCCAATCTGGTTGGATAATAGAAATGGCACACAACAATGCTTCCACATCCTCATCCTTTCTTGAGAGTGCATCTGCCACCACATTTTGCTTCCCTTTTTTGTAGATGATTTCAAAGTCATAACCCAACATCTTTGTGACCCACTTTTGTTGCTCTTCAGAGGATAATCTTTGTTCTAAAAAGTATTTAAGGCTATCATGATCCGTTTTTACCTTGAAGTGTCTTCCCATTAGGTAGGGTCGCCATTTCTTAAGTGCATGGAGTATTGCCAACATTTCCTTCTCATAAATAGCTTTGCTTAAAAACTTTCCCTTGATTGGACGACTTTCAAAAGCAATGGGTCTTTCATCTTGCATTAGAACAGCACCAATTCCATTTCCTGAAGCATCACATTCCACAATAAAGGTTTTTGTGAAGTCCGGTGTAGCTAAGACCGGTGCTTGGCACATTGCCTCTTTAAGATGTTCAAAGGCCTTTGTTGCTTCCGGAGTCCATGAAAATGAATCTTTCTTCAATAATGTTGTTAGAGGTGCTGCTATTCTCCCATAATTCTTAACAAACTTGCGATAATACCCTGTCAACCCAAGAAATCCTCGCAGATGCTTTATGGATGTGGGGATTTTCCATTCCTTAATGGCTTTAATTTTGCTAGGGTCTACCTTAACTCCTTCATGAGATACAATATGACCCAAATATTCCACCTCCTGGACTCCAAAGAAACATTTGGATCTTTTTGCATATAATTGTTTCTCCTCCAATAGTTGTAGCACCCTGTCAACATGTTCAACATGATCCTTCCAAGACTTGCTGTAGATTAGTATATCATCAAAAAATACTAACACAAATTTTCTAAGGAATGGTTTGAAAATTGAATTCATCAAACCTTGAAATGTTGAAGGTGCATTGGTAAGGCCAAAAGGCATGACCAAAAATTCATAATGACCCTCATGAGTTCTAAATGCCGTTTTCGGAATGTCTTCAATCTTCATTCTGATTTGATGATATCCCGAACGAAGATCCAACTTGGTGAAGTAAATTGATCCATGCAATTCATCCAGTAATTCATCAATAACAGGAATGGGGAACTTATCTTTAATAGTGAGCTTGTTGAGCTCCCTATAATCCGGACACATGCGCCATGATCCATCCTTCTTGTGCACCAATACTACTGGAGCTGAGAAAGAACTTTGACTCGGTTGAATTATACCAGCCTCTAGCATTTCTGCAACCATACGTTCAATTTCACTTTTTTGGACATAGGGATATCTGTACGGCCTGATGTTTGGAGGAACACTTCCTGGAATCAGATGAATAGCATGATCATGATCACGCATAGGTGGGAGACCTTTGGGAGTCTCAAATACCTTGGAATGATTGTCCAGGACTTTTTGGAGATCTGGAGAAATAGATGATTCCAATGTGGAAACATCTAGCGAACATAATTGTGCAATTACACCTCTTTGCTCCTTTTTTAGAAGCTTTGTCATGCCATTAGAGCTGATTATCTTTCCTGGTTTCCCTGCAATACCCCTTAATTCAACTTCCTTTCCTTCCACAGAAAATTTCATGAAAAGTTCTTGAAAATTAAAAGCTATTGTACCCAAGGATTGTAGCCATTGGACTCCTAGTACAACATCAGCACCTCCCATTGGAATGGAAAGCATTGGGCTAGTCAATACATATTCTCCCATGGATAGCTTGATATTATGGCACTTTCCAGAACAATTTATTGTTCCTCCATTTGCAATCATCACTTGACACTCTGGTGCTGGATATAGGAAGCAATTCAATTCTTTTGCTACCCTACAATGAATAAAATTGTGGGTGCTTCCTGAATCAATCAACACTATTACCTTTTTCTTCTTGATTTGTCCTTCTATCTTGATGGTTTGAGGAGTGGTAATTCCTGCCAATGCATTACAAGATATGGTCGGATTTATTTGTTCTTCATCTAGGCTTTGTTCCTGGAATATATCCTCTTCTTTTGACCTTTCTTGCTCCTTTTCTTCTTCCTCTTCACAATCTATGTAGAATAATTTCTTCTCAGCACACTTATGACCTTTTGTGTATTTGCTATCACAATTGTAACAAAGCCCTTTTGCTCTTTTTTCTTCCAATTGTTGTGGTGTCAACCTTGTAGGTTGTGGAAGACTATGGGCAACAACACTTCCGTCTTTATAGTTGTGAACGGTATGCTTCCTAGTTGCCATAATTTTGCTTTCCATTTTTCTTGCTAACCTGAATGCCTTCTCTAATGAATCAGGTTCCCAAAGGCGCACATCATGTTGGATATTATCCTTTAAAGACCCTATGAACACATCAATCCTATGCTCCTCTGGAATATCTTTTACCCTTATGTTCAATTTTTGGAACTCCTCAATGTGCTCCATTATTGAACCCTTTTGTTTGAGACTTATCAATTGGCTAAAAAAAGTGTTGCTTTTTGTATCCTCATAATGTGCTATCAATTCTTCCGTAAAAATTGCCCAAGTGATAAATTGTTTACGAGAACAAAGCCATTGATACCATACAAACTGATTTGGTTCCAAATATAAAGTTGCCATACGTACCTTTTGTGTGTTTTGCACATTATTGAGATCGAAGAATTGCTCCATCTGTAATATCCATGTGGCGGGATCCTTGCCATCAAACTTCCTCATATCGATTTTTGGAACATGGTGAGTCTTCGATCCAACATTAGAGTCTATGGAATCATGATTAACATTTCTTTTGTTCTCATCATGAGTTTCCTTTACTACCTTTTCACCATTAGTGACCCTTTCTTGTAGCAACTTCTTCAATTCATCCATCTTATCATCCATGCCATCAAATTTAGCATCAATCTTAGCTTCCATGCCATCCATCTTAGCTTCCATTCCCTTTATCTTAGATTCCACACCATTTACCTTAGATTCCACGCCACTTATCTTAGCTTCTGTTAGCTTTTGTGAGCGTGACATTTGTTGCACTTGTTCTTGTAATTTTGATATATCATGTAGCATTTCTTCCTCTTCTTCATGAGTCATGCTAGAGCTTTCAGGTTCCTTACTAGGTGTTTGCATTTTCTTTCCTCGGGGCATCAGTTACCGATAATAAAGTTTTACTATGCCCTTTGAATCCGTTGAACCAAGCTTACACAAAAATTAAAAAAAAAACTACACACCTTTTTTCACTTTATAGAAGCCTGATATTGAATCTGATGTATCTCTGTAATTTCGGATCCTCCAATTCTGAAATTGATACCTGTAGTAGCCTTCTACGTCCTCTTTCCAATGCCACAAGTCTGAGCCAAATTGGATTCTCCAAGGAAGAGTTATGTGAAATCTCCCACAGTGACTTGCTTTTAGACTGGTTCAGTAGAGCGAACTTGTACGACGTGCCACGAGTCACTGTTTCAACCTTTGAATCTGAAACACACACACAAGAAACTACAGTCCGTCCTCTTTCTGTACCTTTTTACGAAATTTCAATCCGATCCTCAGAGAGAGAGTTATGACGATTTTCCCCAGGTCACCTGTTTTGAATGTAATTCAGGAGTCTGCAAAAAGACCAACTTCCTCAGATCATATCTCCGAAAATATCGCGAGAAAAGCTCTGAAATTCGGACCCAAGGTTCAGCGCCAATTCTTCTCAAATGGGTTTTTTTTGCGACTTCTGAAACGTCACAGAAACAAAGTTATAGCGAAAATGCCACGATGCCCTGTTTGGAGCAGCGAAACCCTAGAATCCAAAGCTCTGATACCAAATGTTATGAAACCAGCTCACAAAAAGATAGAAAAGAGAGATCCACGCCTTAGAATTCAGCCTCTTCGAGGGGGAAACCTCCTTTACATTACATAAATGAACAATTCTTGGATGATACAAATGACAAAACCTCCTTTCTATATATAGGAGTCTAGGGAGTCACAATATAATCCAGCCGACCTAACAATAATAATATAAAGCCACAAAAATAACAATAGAGGGATTCTATGGGGCACAGAAATAACAATATGGGGGTAATAGGGGCACAACAATATAAATAAGGGGTATAACTACAATAGTAATGGGGTAATCACTAGTATTATAGGGACCCAACAAACCCACTATGGGGAAACCCTTACAAATATTTTTCTTCTTAGATCGTCATCAAATGATTCAGCAAAAGAGAGTACAATGATCCATAACTTTATCTATGCAAAAAAACAACTATGATATCCATGAAACATATCTAATTATGCTTATAATCACAACTTTCATTCTGATGGTTGTAATGTGTTGTCACTCACTGTAGTCAACTGTTGGACACTGTTGTCACTATGTTGAATGCTATTGTCACTGAGCAGAATCTTTGGAATACTGAAATCTCATCTTTGAGTCTTGGATGCAGGGAGAAGGAGTTGTGCGAGTGTCTCTAATCCTGGATGCTCTTTGTGAAATGTATGTTGACGTCTATGGTAGCCCAGACTCTCCCTAGACCATTTTTTGCATGTGTCTGGGGACCAACTCACCATATCTGCTCCAAACACCCAGACACTCTCTTCTAGTTACTTTGCATGCGTCCAGGACAACCTAGACGCTCTCAGGACTACTTTGTGCGAGCGTTTGGGGCCCGAAACTTCTAGATCTGCCTTTGAAACCCTGGACATTCCCATGGGATTTTGTGCCAGTGTCTAGGGATCTCTGGATGCTGTATTGACCACTGTGTTCCATCATCCAGGGATTAAAATGCCCAGTTATGTGCCAACATCCAAGAATCAGAAAACCCTAGATTAGTGCGAGCTTCATCCGTGAGATTTTAGACCCTTGCACAAACTTTCCTCTGACAAACCTGTGCGAACCAAGACAATAAAAGAAGAGAATATGGCTTGATCAATGTGTCCAAATGAGCTTGAGGTCTCTTCTATTTATAGGCTTTCTTGACGGTCCACTTGGGATTGAGGCTGACTTGTCCAATTTAACATGTGCTTAGAGTCGGCCTAACCCAATATGCATGAGAGAATAAATAAATTCAAAAAACAATTTTTTTGTCCAAATAAGGTGATATTTAGGTCGATTTTGGTCCTTTATAAAAGAGGAATCTAATGAAATCATCATCTTGGTCATCTGAGTTGTCTAAGGTGGAATTTGAGCGCAGTTGGAAAAATTAACACTCCCTCTCAACTAGGCAAAATTCCACCTGCCAATATATGTCCATTGATCAATATGCCATTCTTGTGTCTTCAAGTGTCATCATGTATCATCCCTGATCATCTCTGCCATGTAGTCATCACTCCATGACCACCTCAAGTATCTCATCATCACAAATAATCAATGTACATCTCAATCTATCTCTTGCTTATTCATGTATGTTGAACATTCTCGAATCTAGAAGAAGAAGAATTTGTTACTGGAGGGGAGATTAAGCTACAACCCTCTATTCATCAGGATGCTACCTGGAATCTCTCCCAGTGGGCTACTACCCAGAATATCATCATCAATCGTCATTAGAGAGCATATCATCAAGGAGCGCATCTCAACCTGGAACCACAACGAATAACACATCTCGAATCAGAATCTCATTTGGGAGCTATACATCTACAACTCCATATCAAGCAATAGGATATCTAAACACATAGGGTAACACATCTCGACCCTGGGATCTCATCAGGGAGCTCAATCTCAACCTGGACTCACATAGGGTTATCTCAACCCATCCTATTGCCTACTGATATTCCCATCGATTACTCTAAATAGTCATGTGATAGAATACCTGCATCATAATCGACTTGGGTTGTACACCCGAAGTACACTCTC
The DNA here is from genome assembly GCA_031772625.1 of Pinus tabuliformis. Taxonomy (NCBI): domain Eukaryota; kingdom Viridiplantae; phylum Streptophyta; class Pinopsida; order Pinales; family Pinaceae; genus Pinus; species Pinus tabuliformis. The sequence continues at coordinate 155,454,496 of CM062812.1, forward strand.
AACTCGTTGGCCAAACGAGGAGTAGTATTCCCGACAAGCCCAGCTTGTGGGTATGATGCCAACTGGGGTATACTCTACAAAGACCAAACAGGAGAGAAACATTCTCTGACCCTATGAAGATAGGGGAGCAGGATCTTCAACCCTATGGCTAACAGATAGGGGTCATACCCTATTTTCCAGAGTTCCCTCAACCCTAGGAGCCCTCCATCTCAATTCATCACCCTAGGAGCTCAGACAGGGAGGAAGAGTTGGCTCAGTGTCCTCAATCAACATTTCTCTCGTCATACTTGTCGTCCACCTCCAGAAAATGTTCGGAACAAAAAACTGACAAGAATACAACGCCGCATTCCCCGAAGATCGAGAAGCAAGAGAAGATCTATTAGGAAAAATCTTTCTCCGAGACAGAATTTTCACAGTTACATCAAATTACAAGCCATACGAAAGTCGGTATCAACTTGTCTCAATAGTAGTGGTTTCATGTTCATACATGACATCAAATCAAATATCATGTCAGAACATAAATAATCATATAAATCACAAAAGGATACCATAATCATCCTCCCCCTCAAGGAGGTGCCAACCACAAGCCTGATCTTGTTTTGAACAACTGCACTGTCTCAATATATGAGAGTATCTTGGTCCCAGCTATAAATATGGGATTTTCAGCCAATCACATCTCACTCTATGTCATCACAATGTTTCCCTGTCATATCCACATCATATTCAGATAGATCTCTAAGGAACTTCTTCATCCTGCCTCACATCTAATCATGCTAATAACATTGTACTCATCCTCAATCGTACTATGGACCTCTAATCCAAGATATCATGGCAGATATCATACTAAAGAAGCATCCAAATGTGCTTAACAATAATCTCTGTCAACAAGAATACATCCATGTAGTCACATATCATAGGAGAAATATCTCAACCTCAAAAATAGAATATCTCATGCAAATATTTCAAAGGATGCTTGGTGGAAACTCTATGTGAGGATCACTCATGAATTTATTCAGGTTCTATGCACATCATATATATATATATATATATATATATATATATATATATATATATATATATATATATCTATATATATATATATATATCTATCTATCTATCTATCTATCTATCTATATATATATATATGGATGTTCAAAATGGAACATCAATGCTTCAATCAACAGTCATATGCCATGTCAATTTCAACAACATCTTTGAACTTCAAATCAGAGTATCCAAGGATTTGCATTTTCATTATTCAAAAACATTTTTCGATAGATTTGCAATATATAATTTCTTTCCCAAATTCCAGAAATTGATTCATCATGCCATGATACATCATTTCGAGCTTTAGAAGCTATCTCCCTTTGATTTAGGTCATCAGAGGTTCATCACCTGTCAATAATAGACCATCGAGATGTAAAAACAAAACCATAATCAAAATCAAAGTCATACCTTGGAACTCATCATCCTGACTTCATCAGATAACTGTCAAATATAGACATATCTGGATCGGGGAGCTTGTTTCATGCAATTCTCTAAGAATAATGCCTTGCTAAGCCAACATAATCAGCCTTACATAAATCAATGTTGTATAAACAAGGTCAACTCATCAGAGTTTACAACCATTATCAAAGTCATCAATATCACAATATCAATTCTTTTAACCAGGAATAGGTGGAGCTCATATCGCATCTTGACTTCATTTATTATCATGCCAACAAAATGTATCAAGTCATGCAATATCAACCTAAACTTCATTAGGTCATTTTCGTAATCATAACATAAGTCAATTTTGTCGCTAGGTACAAATTGGTACACCAAGGATGAGTCATGCAGGTTTCAATTTCATGTTGAATCAAAACTATCAATACCTCAACCATTGTGCTAGGAATGAGGAGGCCAATACAAATTCATTTTTTTGAATACTCACATAAGTCATTATGCCCACATAGCATAGACATCAGATCAAATCAACAATCGTCAAATTAGATCAACAGTCATCAGGTCAAGTCCAAATTTGCTATCGTAGAGAGATATATAGTCAAAACATATCTTAATCATCAATTCAAAATTCCAAGTTATTGTCAAGTATCATGACACAACACTAAAGACTGCTCATCTATATCAATTAGCCAAAACATGTCAAACTCTTGTAGAATAAACATAGTGACATATCTATATGTATGTCCCGGGCACCTCCAAACACAAGTTTAGTCTGCATGTTCATGTTATGGAAAACATTCAAGATTTTCCTGCTTGCAGTTCTTGATATTATCAGCAACACATTTATGGTACTGACATCTTCCAGGTGAACATATGATTTCATGCACAATACTGCATTTTTCTATGATCAACAATTTAACCCAACAATTTTAGAAATCAAATTACAGTGGCAGAAAATGTATGAGACACCTTGATTTAGAGTCCAGATAGCTTCAGAAAGCTTCAGATGATGGTCAATTGTAGTCAAACCCTTGGACTCTCCCTTCAGGTTAGCGTGGGAGTGCCTTTAGCTTCCTGGATGCTACCTGGGCCTTAGCATGCGTGCGTCCAGGGACAAAATTTCTCAGTTCAGTCCCTGCATCCAGAGAAAAAACCCTAATTTTTGTACAAGCTTCAGATCTTAGACTTTGCTGCAAATCAATAATGTCAGCTGCACATAAATCATACTTCAACAATACATAATGAAAATAGTAATAAGAATAAGAATCTTGAGAAGAGATTCTCCCTTTGACTGGGAATCTATGTCATCAACTTGTCTCTACTAGAATCAAGCAACAATAGATCTATTAGATCATATATCTATCATGGCTATCAACATCATCACATCAATCTTTCATCAAAGGTTAAACTCAAAGCAGCAGATAGATGCAACATCATATCTCAGAGATTATGAAAAAAATAACACTTTCTATCAAGTCACTCCATCAAGTTGGGGCATTCATCTTTACCATATGTTATCAAGACATGACCACATGTAGTAAGAGATCTAGAATATCAATCTCATAGTTATATCTTTCACTGTAGATTTTTCTGTAGATTCAACACCTCATGTAATTTTCTAAAACACAAGACAAGAATCTACTCTACTATCAAGAGAGGAAATCAATAATGATCGATTAAAACAATAATCAACAAGAGGAAGAATATCAATCACACATAACACAATATTTTTCTAGGGAAAGCAACTGCTCAAAACCTCGACTATCTATATTGCATTAATCAGAAATCCAAGAAGAAAATACAATGCTTATTCTCACTAGAACAATCCCTGCACAAGTATAATCAACTCTCTGCCTCAAAAGCCCGCTCTAGCCAATTATTCTACCTAACAAGCCCCTATTTCCTTGCGTAATTCCTAAGAGGATCAACCCATATTTAATTGGGAAATCCTTCTTCCAAAACTGCGCAATCCAAACTTATGTCCATAATTGAGTATATGTATGATTTGTACAACTCGTAAAATCATACAACTGATAGTACATTGTCCCTGCACTCTAGAATCAACTGGGTCTTTCTATGAATTGACATGCATGAGTTTCTCTTGAGTGAATCTCTAGTTAGCTAGAGTAGCATTGGGGATGCACCAACTCACTACTAGACCTCTACTAGTTCCTCCAATAGTTAGGACTAGTTTAATTGACCATAACTAAATCAAACTAAGTTATCTAATTACAACTCAAATAAAATCATCATGGACCCCTAAAATTTAGGGATCACACATACATGACTACATAAATACTTCCAACTTGAAATTCATAAGTTAATTAAGTCAATTAAACTTAATTAACTATTTACAAGTTGCTATGAGAATAGAATATGATTTTAATTCACAATTTAATTTAAGGACAAATTAAACTGGAATTTCTTGTTTCCATTTCTCAACACTCCCTCTCAACAAGAAAGGGATTATCAGCTACCCCGATCTTGTCTCTATGAAACTCAAATTTACATCTTGATAATACCTTTGTCAAAATGTCAGGATCCTACTCCTGTGTGGGAATGTCCTCCAACAACATAATTTGCCTCTGTACACAATCTCGAAGATGATGATACTGGATATCAATAAGATTGGACCGATCATGGAAAACTAGATTTTTGGAGAGTTTGATACAACTCTGATTATCAAAGTAAATCAGACTTGGATCCATCTTCTGAGCAAACAAACCAACCACAATCTTCCTCATCCAAATGGCCTCACATGTCGCTTGATTTGCAACCATGTACTCTGTCTCTGTCGAACTGAGTGCAACCGATCTCTATTTCCTGTTGTACCAAGAAACAACTGTTGACCCAATACTCAAGATCCCTCCTAATGTTCTCTTCTTATTGGATGGACTCCCTGCCCAATCTGCATCGGTCAAGCCTTGAAGCTTCACTCCCTTTGTCTGTCTGTACCACAATCCATACTAAGTAGTGCCTCTAAGGTATCTCAACACATGCTTGGCCACCTTCCAATACTGCTTGGTAGGCCTAACCATCGCTTGACTAAGTTGGTTAACTACATAACACATGTCTGGTTGTGTGTTCACTAAATACATGAGTGAACCCATAAGCTGCCTATAAATGGTAGCTTCCACTACTTCACCCGAAGCAACATCATCCTTCCTCTAGTTACCTGCTAGAGGAGTCCCCATGGGTTTACTGCTCTCCATGTGGAACCTTTTTAGTATCTCGTTGGCATACTTACCCTGAGAGACAAAAATCTCCCGATCACCTTTCCATACTTCCATGCCCATAAAGTAGTGCATGAGCCCCAAGTCATTCATTTCGAACTCTCTTGCAAGATCCTCCTTGCAAGACTTGATCAACTTATCATCACCTATCAGAATCAAATCGTTGACATATAAAACAATAATAAACAATTTACCTTCCACCACAATATAGTACAAGTTTGCATCCACTTCAATTTTGGTGAAGCCCAACCAGGCGAAGTAGATATCAATCTTGGTGTACCAAGCATGGGGTTCTTGCGTCAGCCCATACAACGCTCGCTTGAGTCGACACACATGCGACTCACAGTCAAAGGTCTCAAAACCTTTAGGCTACTCAATATACACTTGCTAAAGGAGTCTCCATGGGTTCACTGCTCTCCATGTGGAACCTTTTTAGTATCTCGTTGGCATACTTACCCTGAGAGACAAAAATCTCCCCATCACCTTGCCATACTTCCATGCCCATAAAGTAGTGCATGAGCCCCAAGTCCATTTCAAACTCTCTTGCAAGATCCTCCTTGCAAGACTTGATCAACTTATCATCACCTATCATAATCAAATCGTTGACATATAAAACAATAATCAACAATTTACCTTCCACCACAATATAGTACAGGTTATCATCCGCTTCAATTTTGGTGAAGCCCAACCTGGCGAAGTAGCTATTGATCCTAGTGTACCAAGCATGGGGTTCTTGCGTCAACCCATACAACATTCGCTTGAGTCGACACACATGCGACTCACAGTCAAAGGTCTCAAAACCTTTAGGCTACCCAATATACACCTCTTCCTCAATCTTGTCATCAAAGAAGGTTGTCTTTACATCCATATGATTTATCTTCCAACCCATTTTTGTTGATAGTGCCAAAATGGATATGATCGATGAGTACCTTGCAACAGGAGCAAAGGTATCATTGTAATCATTCCCCTCTACCTAAGAAACGTATCGGGCCACAAACCTGGCCTTATGTTTCTCCACACTACCATTTGCCGCTTGCTTTACCTTGTAAATCCATTGGAAACTCACCACTGACTTGTTTGTCGGTCTTGGGACCACATCCCAAACATTGTTACGAACAATGGAGTCATACTCCTCCACCATGGCATCAACCCAAACTGGTTGTTGCATTGCCTCCTCAAAGGAAGATGACTCTGCCTCAACACATCTGCTCATAAGATTCATGTATCCAGTGTACCTCTCAGGTGACCTCCTCTGCATGCGCTGTGATGTGGGTGCTCCCACATTCTCTCTCACATCCTTCAATAACCTATCATCCTCTCTGGTGTGCTTTCTCCCATCTATGAAAGACTTTGCCTGAGTGGATGTCTCCACTCCCAAATCTTCTACATGTGGCTGCTCCACATCAATATGAGGTTTCTCCTTAGAAGTTAAAAGCTCCTCAACCACATGTAGTTGAAGCTCCCTCTCAAGGGAGCATCTCATGGCCTTCTCTTCATCGAATCTGACATCCTTGCTAACCACCGTCATCCTGTTGTTTGGCAGGTACACCCGATAGTTGTGAGGTGTATCAGTGTACCCTACAAATATCCCAAACTCTTTTGTCGGCTCAAGCTTCTTCCATGCATATTTGGTCACATGGAAATATACCGATAACCCAAAAATCCGGAAGTGACCCACATTTGGGATCTTCCCTAAGAAAGCCTCCTTTGGTGTACTCATCCCACGAATCTGATGAGGGATTCTATTCTGAAAATAAATATTTGTGTTGCATGCGTCAACCCACAAGTGTAGTGGTAGGACTTGATCATGCAACATCGCCCGTGTTTCCCCTACAATGATTCTATTCTTCCTTTCGGCCACCTCATTCTGCTGTGGATTATGGGGTGTCGTCAACTCCGATTTAATCCCTTCTTCCACACAGAAGTTCTTAAACTCATTTGATACATACTCACCATCATTATCACTCCTGAGAACTTTAACCTCCCTATGAGTATCTTTCTCAACCAATGCTTTAAATTCACAAAACTTTGCAAAAGTTTGATCTTTCTTCTGCATGAAAAAGATCCATCATTTATGAGAAAAATCTTCAACAAATATAACATAATACCTATGTTTGGTCGTTCATGGTGTCGAGAATGGTCCACACACATCTAAATGGACTTGATATAGGATCGACTGTGCTCGACTGTCTTTGTCGTGAAAGGAAGCTTTGGTGAATTTTCCCAAAGTACACCCTTTGCATGTGTCAACTTGCTCTCACGTACCTTTGGGAAGACCGGTAGAAATTTGATGCATGATTTTCAAAGCGCCATGATGCAAGTGACCCAACCGCCTGTGCCACAACTCACCGATGTCTCAGCTCTACACCTTCTCTACTTTCATTCTCAAGGGAGAACAATCTTCCACCTCCAACTTGTAAAGATTCTTCACCCGAATCCCTATCCTCTTTACCTGTCCCATGGATATGTGACGAAGGAACGCCTTTCCCTTACTAAATATCACATCATAGCCTCTATCCTATAACATGGAAACAGATACCAAGTTCTTCTTCAAATCAGGAACATACATAACATCTCGCAAAGTGAGGGCAGCACCCAAATCCCTTTGAAAGGTAACAATACCTAACCTAGTAGCACTATACCTCCTGTCATCACCCATCTTGATATGCATCTACAGATCCTTCTCCTCCAAGTCATTGAAGAGCTCCTTGTTAGCAATCATGTGGAAAGACGTTCCACTATCTAGGTACCATACACTACCCATCATCGATGACACCATCCATGCGATGAGGGTAAAGTCCAATTCAAATTGTGAGGAAGAGCCTCTCCTGCCACTCCTCCTATGAGTAGACAATTTTTAGAAAAATTTCCTAGCTCGTGAAAATGAAAGCACTTGAATTTCGACATGTCCTTCTTCTTGCCTCCATGACAAGAATCAGATTTGGAACGGGACACCTTCCCCTTCCCTTTCTTTGCCTTACCTGCTAAGGCACAATTTTCCTCATCATCAGTGTTTGACGAGGATCCGTACTTGGTGCTCCTCTGAATCTCTTCCTGTACAAAATCTGACCATAGTCGTTCCCAATCTGACAACTTCTCCCTCCCATTGACAGAGTCTTGATAGCTATACCAACTCTTGGGGAGTCCTAGAAGAGCTAGGCTGACCATATCATCCTTAGAAATAGTAATCCAAACACTTCCAAGCTCATCTCGACAATGAGTGAACTTTGTCAAGTATTTAGGAATTGAGTCTCCCTTCTCTATCTTGATATTTTTGAGTTTGTTCTTTAGTGCTAAATTCCTATGGTCACTACTGTTATGAAACAAGTTTGTCAATGCCTTCCACATAGCATACAAAGTTTACTTTCTATGGATACTCGAGACAATGTGGTATTGAACTCCCTCAAGAATAATTTGCCTCACCTTTGCCACACACTTTCTACATTCAACTAGATCATTAGCATTCATTGTTGGGGGCTTAGGAATGTCTTGATCAATGATTTCCTTGAGGCCATTGTCTTCCAGCACTGCTTCCATCCTGTCCTTCCAGGTTATGTAATTCGAGTTGCCTTCCAAGGCACACTCAAGTCTCAAACCGTAAGAAATCCAATTGCCGACTTTGAAGTATGAAGTGCAAATTCGAATTTCACCTGCACAAATGAACTCAAAATCTCCTCTTTTTTATTTTCTTTAGCTCTGATACCATGTATATTTTTTTGTAGATTCAACAACTCATGTAATTTTCTTAAACATAAGACAAGAATCTACTCTACTATCAACAACAAAAACCAATAATGATTGATGAAAACAATAATCAACAAGAGGAAGAATATTAATCACACATAACACAACATTTCTCTGGGAAAAGAAACTATTCAAAACCCCGACTATCTATATTCATTAATCAGAAATCTAAGAAGAAAATAAAATGCTTGTTCTCACTAGAACAATCCCTGCACAAGTATAATCAACTCTCTGCCTCACAAGCCCGTTCTAGCCAACACTTAGCTAATTATGCTTCTTGCCAAGCCCATATGTCCTTCCGCAATTCCTAAGAGGATCACCCCATATTTAATTGGGAAATCCTTCTTCCAAAATTGTGTAATCCAAACTTAGGACCATAACTGATTGCATGCATGATCTCTACAACTCAGAAAATCATACGACTGATATTACACAGTCCTTGCACTCTAGACTCATTTGGGTCTTTCTCTGAATTGAAATGCATGAGTTTCTCTTGAGTGAATCTTTAGTTAGTTGGAGTAGCACTGAGGATGCACCAGTGCACCAACTCACTACTAGACCTCTACTAGTTCCCCCAACAATTAGAACTAGTTTAATTGACCATAACTCAGTTAAACTGAGTTATCTAATTACAACTCAAATAAGCTCATCCTGTACCCCTAAAATTTAAGGATCACACATACATGACTACATAAAGACTTTTAACTCAAAAATCCTAAGTTAATTAAGTCAATTAAACTTAATTAACTATTTACAAGTTGCTATGAGAATAGAATTCAACTTTAATTCAAGGAAAAATTAAACTGAATTTTTTTGTTTCCATTTCTCAACATTAACATCAAGGTTACCATGCTTTCCATAAGATAAAGTCAAATAAAACTTTACCAAAACAACGAGAGTGACAATCTCTCTTTCTATATGATTTCAACATGCTTATCACAAGCATTACAATAGTATCATGTATAAGAGTCAACGAGCTATCCCTCTATATAAAATCCATTATGACAAGTATCAAGAGTATGATTTACTAGAGTCAAGGTGCTAGCCTTCCTTATAGGACAAGATGTCCAACAGATGGACGTTAGCCAATCATCAAGTGTATCAATGTATCAATATTAGATAGCCTCATATAATTCAAGAAGATAAAAATGTTCAATGTAACCAGGTGCATCATTTCATCATAGGAAACATAGATCCAAGTCGCTTTCATATGCATGTATGAGACATCAAAGAAAGAGACGTTTTCATCACACCTTAGGGCTTATATCTGAGTCGCTTTCATATGCATGTATGATCCATCAAAGAAAGAGACATTCTCATCACACCTTAGGGCTTACCTAGCCATCAATGTTATCGCTGAAATGCAACATATCATGCATAGCTTGTGGTATTCAAATACATGTGCACCTTCTCATAGGCAGCTTGTAGAGCTTATCACCTTTTCATCAAGTACCTCTTTCCAAATCTATCCATCCTTCCCGCGTCTCAAATGATCCTCAAGATGGAGACATCTCATCAAGGAGGTTAGAAACATTCATACACTCAAATACATATGCAGGAAGTATAAGTAATAAACATAATCATCAGATCCATAGGTCTAAACAAAAGTAAAATCCATCATAAGTTCAGAAATACTTATATTCAATGAGAGGTGATCCTCTCCCTCTTGAACCAATCTTCAAGAGCCATCAATGTTCATGGTCCATATACCAATCAAAATTTTGAGCATCTTCATATTGACCAACTTGGTTCCATATCTCATATTGTTTCCATAAACCAGGGTTTTCTCTCCAACCCTAACCTCATAGAATCCATCAAACCCTAATAATCAAGTTGCCTAGTGTTTTCTTCAAACCTTAGAATTATTTTAGGCCTCCACCATTCTCTTCTTGCTTCCAACAATGGTGTCATCATCGAGGTGATCTCCATGGCTTTTCTTCAGCCTAGCTCTGATACCATGTTAATTTTTCATAAGACTACATTGTTCTTTGCTTTGATAATTTCATTTCTTCATTAATACATTAAGTTCACCCCATATCATCATTATGTTATTCAGATCTACGCCATTATTCATCAACATATGTAATTATATAGAAAGAACAACAACATCATCATCATCAATGCAGTGAAACATAAATGAACAATAGAATAAAAGCATGCACTCACATATAGACACCAAGATTGGTTCGAGACCAGGGCAAAACCCACTATTTGGAAAAACCCTTGCAAATCTTGTTCTTCTTAGATTTTCATCAAATGATTTAGAAAAAGAGAGTACAATGATCTATAATTTTATCTATGCAAAAAAACAACTATGATATATGTTATCATCCCTTCAACCCAACATAACTATTTCAACCTAGCTTTTGATTGGAAGTTAGCCCTTCTAATCTGAGAGGGTTCTCTCAATATTTTTTAAAATACAAATGGCTAACTCTGGTTTTCTATTTGATTTTTTGGGTGAAAGAGTGTGAGGGCAGACACCATTGAGCATGGATTTAGTCCAATAAAAACAACAATGAACAACATTGTTTTATGGAAAATGAGGCATTTTTGGTTTACTAAGGTGGATAAGGGCATTCACAGTAATCAAAACAAATTGAAGGAAGTTGGCGTTGTTTGAAAGATTTCCAAGTAATCAATAAACTATGAAAACTAATAAAAAAGGATCATGATAGAATAGGACTGAAACCAGAATGAATCTCAGGTTAAAACAGAAGATGTTGCAACTGGATTTTCTATTAATTGAAAAAAATACAACAATGGTTCTCACATCATTGATCCCCCCCCACTTTTCCAGAGTCGAAAATCTACCTATTTATAGAGAATGATTTATTTACATAATCTGCCACCTGGGCTAGATTTAATCAACAACAATGAGATATAATAAAACCTTGAGCCTTCTAAGGGATTTTTTGTTACAACAGGGTTCGAATACAAATGAGAGTCAAATGAACCGTTACAATAATTTAAAGCGCAACATTGTATTGGTGGAAACTCGAACATCTAGCTCTTCGAATCTACTATGTTGTTTACTGTTGAAACGTGTTGAAAGTGCATTGTTGTCTCTGTGTCTTTCTATCTATTTGTTTCGTTGCCTTCTATGTCTTTATGCCCTGTGTTCTCGTGCTGTATTTAATGACCATGCTGCTGAAGAAACGCCAAAAAACACTCTTGCTGTCTCACAGAGCGGAAGCAGAATAGATACTTTAACATTCGTTGATCTGGGTCATTTATCTGGGCAACTGATTAAATCTGGGTCATTGGTCCAAGCTTGTTGACATCACAATCACAATACAAGAGAGGGTCCCTTTAACATTGATTTATGATAGTTCCGCAATTTTCCAGACGTGGCGGTTTTATAGAACACATCAGAGAAAATGTCACATCCGGGTGGTTCTCGCACATTGCAAACGCAAGTCGGAAAGGATTTCAGGGAATAATAACTTTGATTGTGCGATCATCGATTGCGATATCGCAATCGGCAGGAGAAGGGCTATCGCAATCATCAGTGGAACATATATCACAATCGACGAGATTATGTGATATGCGATATCGGTAGAGAAATGAGCGATATGCGATATCGGTGAAGATTTAAGCGATATGCAATATCAACAGAGATTTAAGCGATATGCGATATCAGTGGCGGAGGGATAGCGCAATCGGTGATCGAAGGGATATCACAATCGGTAATCAGAGGGATATCATAATCGGCGATCAGAGGGATATCACAATCGACGACCGGATGTAATATTGCAATCGGCCAGTGGAGGAGGACTTGGATATGATAATATGCGGGTAAGGATATATGCGATATGTGATATCAGCGACAGAGGGATATTGCGATATACAATATCGTGAACGTAATCGGGAAAGGGGACAAGCGAAGATGTATGCAAAGGAAAAAGGGAAGGGCTGATAGTGATGTATTATGTGGGTCTTAGCTTTATAAAAAGGGCTGCGACATATATAAAGTATTTCAAAGGGGAATGGGTCACGACTAGAGTTTGGAAAGGGTGAATGCGGTTAGATTTACAAATGGGGAAACACGAGTAGAGTTGGAATGGGTTACAGTTAGAGTTGGAATGAGTTAAGGTTAGAGTTGAAAGGCATGATGAAATGGGATGAGAATATGGAAATATTGGAATTTCTCCAAAACAATTAGAATAGACCTGTCCTTCCTTATTTAATCTCCAAATCTGAAGCACAACAACCCCTTTCAGAAAAACAACAGAGAGATGCAAAGATTAGTGGTGGAAAACCTTGACTAATAAAATTAAAATTTATTTTTAGTGGTTATCATGGATAAAATTGGCTCCAATGGGGATGATGCGCCCCTGTGGTGCAACAAAGAACCAGCAGACCAGTTTCCTGACCATTGGGTTGATCCCATTTGAAGACTACATTCAAACCCACTTCACCAAATTGAAAAGAAAACTGCAACATGTAATCTAAAGTTGAAGGAAATACTTGCCCAACAAGCTTATTTATGTCCTACTCTAACATCTGAAAATCCACCTGTTTAATTCAAGTAATATAAAATCTCCAGTATAACCAATCAAATAGCAGATTTGATGCTTGGGTTGCTTGACTGTGCTTGAAAAAAATTAGTAGTGGATCATATATGGGCAACTCAGAATAAAAACTGAATCCATCACTTGAGCTAATAAATGGAAGAGACTTCACCTTCACCGATGACTGGAACAGACTTGCAGTAGAACTCATCCTAAAAATGTTCAAGCTATTGATCTGCAAGTAGTTGAATCACCATGAAACTTCGATCTTCAGAATTCTTTAAGAGTGGAGTCACTAGTGTAATATCACAACCTTCAAAACTTTTGATTTCCTATTACCCTCAAGAATCAGAAAGAAGAGACTTGAAGAGAATCTTGGAAAAAGGAGCTTTTCGGCTCCCGACAGATGCCCCAAAATGTTATCAACCGGGTTGGTGGGGGTTGGGTTGTGTCAACCATTCAACCCAACATAACTATTTCAAACCAGCTTTTGATTGGAAGTTATCCCTTCCAATCTGAGAGGGCTCTCTCAATATTTTTTAAAATATAGATGGCTAACTTTGGTTTTCTATTTGAGTTTTTTGGTGAAAGAGTGTGATGGAAGCCACCATTGAGCATGGAGTCAGTAAAAGAAAAACAACAATGAACAAAGGTGTTTTATGGAAAATGAGACATCTTTAGTTTACTAAGGTAGATAAGGGAATTCACATTAATCACAACAAATTGAAGGAAGTTGGAGCTGTTTGACAGATTTCCAAGTAATCAATAAACTATGAAAATTAATAACAAAGGAGCACGATAGAATAGGACTGAAACCGGAATGAATCTCACATTAAAATAGAAGATGCTGCAACTGTATTTTCTATTAATTGAGAACAATACAACAGTGGTTCTCACATCATCAATCCTGCCCTTTTACAGAGTCAAAAATCTACCTATTTATAGAGAAAGATCTCTTTACATAATCTGCCACCTGGGCTAGATTCAATCAAAAACTATGAGATCTAATAAAACCTTGAACCTTCTAAGGTATTTTCTGTTACAAAAAGGTTCGAATACAAATGAGATTCGAATGAACTGTTACAATAATTTAAAGTGTGACATTGTATTGGTGGAAACTTGAACATCTGACTCTTCGAATCTATCATGTTGTTCGCTGTTGAAACGTGCTGAAAGTGCCTTGTTGTTTATGTGTCTTGTTGTCTCTTTGTTTTGCTTCCTTCTGTGTCTTGCTTCGCTATGTTCTCGTCCTCTGTTTAATGACCATGCTGCTAAAGAAACGCCAAAAAACACTCTTTTTGTCTCACGGAGTAGAAGCGAAACAGATACTTTAACATTCATTGATTTGGGTCATTTATCTGGGCGCCTAATTCAATCTGGGACATTGATCCGGGCTTGTTGACATCACAATCGTAATACAGGAGATGGTCCCTTTAACATTGATTTATGATAGTTCTGCGATTTTTTGTACGTGGCAGTTTTATAGGACGCATCACATAAAATATCACATCAGGTAAGTTCTCGTACATCGCAATCGCAAGTCGGAGAGGATTTCAAGGAACAAGAACTTTGACTATGCGATTGCCGATTGCAATATTGCAATCGATAGTGAAACAAATATCGCATTTGGCGAGATTAAGCGATATGTGATATCGATAGAGAAAAGAGAAATATGCGAAATCGACATAGAAATGAGTGATATGCGATATTGGCGGTGGAGGGATTGCCGCAATCGGTGATCAAAGAGATATCACAATAGGTGATCGAAGGGATATCACAATCGATGATTAGAGGGATATTGCAATCGAATATCAGACGTGATATCGCAATCGACGAGTAGAGGAGGACTTGGATATGATAATCCGCGGGTAAGGATATATGCAATATGTGATATCGGCGACAGAGAGATATTGTGATATACAATATTGCAATTGTAATCGGGAAAGGGGACGTGCAAAGATGTATGAAAAGGAAAAAAGGGAAGGGCCAAAAATGATGTATTTTGTGGGTCTCAGCTTTATAAAAAGGACTGCGGCATATGTAAAGTATTTCAAAGGGGAATGGGTCATAGCTAGAGTTTGGAAAGGGTGAATGTGGTTAGAGTTAGAAATGGGGAAACACGGCTAGAGTTGGAATGGGTTACGATTAGAGTTGGAATGGGTTACGGTTAGAGTTGAAAGACAGTATGAAATGGGATGAGAATATGGGAATATTGGAATTTCTCCTAAACAATTAGAATAGACATGTCCTTCCTTCTTTAATCTCCAAATGTGAAGCACATCAACCTCTTTAAGAAAAACAACAGATAGATGCAAAGATTAGTGGTGGAAAACCTTGACTAATAAAACTAAAATTTATTTTTAGTGGTTATCATGGATAACAATATCCGTGAAACAAATCTAATCATGCTTATAATCACAACCCTCATTCTGATGGTTGTAATGTGTTTTCACTGACTCTAGTCAACTATTGGATATCGTTTCCATTGTGTTGAACACTGCTAAACACTGTTGTCATTGAGAGAAATCTTTGAAATATTGAAATCTCATCTTTGAGTCCGACACACAAGGAGGAGGAGTTTTGCGAGCATCTATAGCAATCTTGGACACTCTTTGTGAAATGTATGTCAGCATTTATGGTATCCCAGATAATCCCTAGACCATTATGTATGTGTGTCCAGGGACCAACTCACTAGATCTGCTCCAAACCCCTAGACGCTCTCTTCCAGTTACTGTGTGTGCATCCGGGATAGCATAGACGCTCTCAAGACCACTCTGTGTGAGCGTCTGAGGACCGACACCTCCATATCTACCTTTGAAACCTTGGACGCTCCCATAGGCTTCTGTCCTAGCGTCTAGGGACGTCTAGATGTTTTATTAACCACTGTGTTCCAGCGTCCAGGGACTAAAATTCCCAGTTATGTGCCATTGTCTAGGAATCAAAAAACCCTAGATCAATCTGAGCTTCATCCCTAAGATTTCAGACCCTTGATTGAACTTTTTTCTAACATACTTGTGTGAACCAAGACAATAAGAGAAGAGAAGATGGCTTGATCAATGTGTCCAAATGAGGTTGAGGTCTCTTCTATTTATAGGATTTCTTGAGGGTCCACTTGGAGTTAAGGCCGACCTGTCCAATTTAATATGTGCTTAGGGCCGACCTAACCCAATATACATGAGTGGATAAATACATTCAAAAACCAACTTTTGCTTGTCCAAATAAGGTGCTATTTAGGTTGATTTTGGTCCTCTCGAAAAGAGGAATCTATTGCAATCATGATCTCGGTCATCTGAGTTGTCCAAGGTGGGATTTAACCGCAATGTAAAAAATTAACAATCTTGTCATTTGTATCATCCAAGAATTGTTCATTTATGTAATGTAAAAGAGGTTTCCCCCTCGAAGAGAATACTTTGAAGTCGTTGATCTATCTATTTGTGAGTTGGTTTCATAACATTTGGTATTAGAGCTTTGGATTCTAGGGTTTTGCTGCTACAAACACACCATCATGGAATTTTCGCCATAACTTGTTTTCTACGAACCTTCAAAAGATGAAATTTTAATGAAGTGGATATGAAATCTTGATGAACTTCATGTACGAATTGGAGATCTTGTCTCGCTATATTTTCAAAGATATGATCCGAAGAAGTTAAGGTTTTTGCAGGCTCCAAAATTCCATCTCAAATAGGTGACCTAGGGAAAATCGTCATAATTATCTCTCTGAGCATCGAATTTGAATTTCATAAAAAGTTACGAAAATAGGACGGACTGTATTTTTTTGGGTATCATTTTCATGGCCGAAGATCAAAATAGTGACATGTGGAACTCTGTACAAGTTAGCTCTACTGAATTATTATATAATCAAGTCATCGTGGGAGATTGGGCATAACTCATTCTTGAAGAATTCAATCTTGGTTTGACTTGTTGGGTTGGAAAGAATACTCAGAGGGATGCTTCAAGACAAAATTTCAGATCTTGGAGATTCAAAATTACAGATATTCAATAATTGCAATATCGAGCTTCTAAAAAGCAAGAAAAATGTGTGTGTGTTTTTTTAAAAAGAATTGCATAACTTTTGTTTGAAAAATAAGTTTGAAGTGATTCAAAGGGAATATTGAAGCATAGATATCATTGTTTGATTCCAAAATTCCTTGAAACAAAAAAATGGACACACCTAATAGTAAACCAGAAATTTCTTCTATGACACATGAAAAAGAGGAAGAAATGCAACATGATATATCAAATTTAGAAGACCAAGTGTAACAAATTTCTCTCTCGTAAAAAGTAGCAAAAAATGAATTGGAAACCATGAGGAATGTTAATATATGTGGTATAAAAAGGGACATGGGAGTTTTGAATGATGGTTTAAAAGCAGACATGGAAGCAATGATGAATGTCAAGATAAAGCGGTTGAAGGAAGGTTTGGCAAAGTTGCTAGAAGAAAGTCTTCCCAGTGGTGACAAGGAAATCCATGAAAATCATGATTAAAACAAAAGGAGTATGAATTATTACTTTAGAGAGTCCAATGTGGAGTTTAAGAACCACCACATTCCAAAGATAGTTATATGGAAGTTTTATGGAAATGATCTCGTAACTTGGATACTACAGATGAAGTAATATTTTGATCTACAGAATGTGTAACCCTCACAAAAGGTACGTATTGCATATTTATATTTACTGTTAGCTACCTATACCAATAGGTTTCATATTTCATGATTGGCTATAGAAGTTCCAAATATGCTCTGCTTTGATCATGCAAAGATCCCATATTTCCAAAGGAGTACAAGGTGTGTAAATAGCTTAATGTGTCCCAATTTTGATGGATGGTCCAACAGTCTAATCTGGATCATTCCATGGTTTAAATTTCCAATTGTAGAATAGAGAAAGAAGTTTGTCCAAACTGTTTAATCTTGGCAGACAAGTAGCTTAGGTAGAGAAATTAAGGTTCCCAACTGCTTAATCTGGGACCTTGGAAGAAATAAGGGTAGAAGTAGATAGAAAAACAAAAGAAAAAGCCAAAGAAAAGAAAAAGCCAAAGAAAAGAAAAGGCAAGTAAGGGTCTGCAAGTCCAAGTGCACCCTCCAAGAAGAAACAAAAAATGCTAGGCAAAGTAGCTGGGTAAGTAGTTGGGGTTGCAGAAAGGTTATCCTTACCATTGCAGGTATGTTAACTTTGGTTACTAAAGCAAAATCAAAACAATTGAGAAGGTGTTCTTCTTCATCAAGTTGCAGCAAGCAGGAAGCATGTCTAATTCCCCAAATCCCCTTCCACTCCTATTACTAACATCCCTTCATCCATGAAGATTTATGAAAAATCTGAAGTGCTATGGTGGTTTTTAATCTTTTAGAAGCCACATTTCTTGTCTAAAAATTCTTTTCATTTTGATCTACTCCCTAAACTAAGTTAGTCTCAAACAAACTTAGTGTTTTCTCCCTTCACTCATTCCCCCCCATATTAACTCTAACTTTATTATGTAAATCCCCTATATTACCTTTCCCCTACTAGTATTAAACACCATGGTGTATAAACCCCAAAATTTGTATAAATAACCCTCCTTTTGGCATTATAGCCAATAAGTTCTCTATCATGGATCAAAGTGACATCTGGCCACTTGGATGAACCTACACCTCATCCACCCTCCCTTTCCTCAAGTCATTCCACTCACTAAACTGCTATTTGCCAAGAAAAACCTTATAAAACCCCTTTACCCATGAAAACCCTTTGAAACTACCAAAAATCCCGAAAAAACCCACTTTCTGTTGCCTAACCAAAGTTTGCGCATATATTCGATTTTCGAAATACATTGAAAAAACATTAAAAAATATGTATTTATGCCTCCGCCCGCTGCCTTATCCACCTATCACGTCATCGCCCCGACAGCCGCCCGATCTGATCCAGAGCATCCAACGGCTCTTATCACATCGGAGCGGCTCCGACGTCCGCCGTTTACCCGCCGTATATACCGGTCGCGTCACTTCCCCGATGGCCGTTGGATCGAGCCCTCCAGATCCGACGGTCAGCATTGATATCGGAGCGGGTCTCACGTCCGACAGATATCGTCCGATATCCGTAAAATGGTTACGTCACTCGGCTGCCACGCGTCCTCGCCACAGCTCGTCGGAGGTACGTCTGACAGATTCCCCCCCGTACCATAAGCGGTGCGATATGAAACCGCTGGCTGTTTCTGGTTTCGGCTTTTCCGCCTATGCTACGTCACCTCCGCGTCATCCCACGTCACTGCCACCATGCCGACACGTCAACCCTTGCGCCCGACCACCTGCCGACCTGGCATGCCACTTCACCATCCCCGTGGACCAATCAGAGCCCGCCACCTCACCTATGACGTCAGCCGGCCCTGACCCCACCAATGACGTCATGCTGACGTCATCACAGAAAAGGCGCCAAATTGTCAAAAAGTCTATATTATGGCCGAAAAACATGTTTTTACGTTCTTTTCGCTCATTTTTATTCTCTCTGCTGCATGCTGTTCACGTCCGACTTACCGCCAACCTGCTAAATCAACCAGGAGACCTCCAGAGCACCAATCCTGCCTGCTCACACAACCTCTGCTCGCTGTTTTACCAGGTATTTTTCATCATTTATCCTCCGTACGTCTGGAATTCTCTGTAAATCACTCAAAAAGCTTAAAAGACGATAAAACTTATAAATTCACCAGTGAATTCCTCTACAGAGCCTCTAATTTTCAACTACCACCTCGAAAACTACTAGCCAAGCCTTGTTTTACCTACATTTTATTGAAAAACTAAGTTCTGTCTGCGCAATCGCGGCAGACTCATTCTAACCAAATTTAACCACTGAGAGAGACAAGGAAAGGCCAAACATTGGTCCTAGTTGCACTATAAATAGTATTTCAACTGCTATTTCCTAGAAACACTCCCTGTTCCTGATAATCTCACCTCCCTGGAACAGAGGCATTCCTCTGTACTGTCCTGCTCAAATCAAAAACACTTTGCACTTGATTCAAAATCCTCCCGTGCAATGGAGACACCTGTAGTACTAAATGTTCAACCTCTGAATGCCCCTCAAAAGAACTTGAAATGGCAAACCTTGGCAGATATGGATTACCAAATTACAGAAGAAAAGCTTATGAGCAACAAATTCCACATTCATCTGTTGAATGAGTTGAAAGCCAAGCATGAAAATGGGACAGATATATTGGGTTTATGGGACTCTTTCCTCCCTATTTTTAAGCTCCCTCAGGTCAACCAGTTCCCTGAACTAATCCACCTCTGTGCTGAACAATATGATGTTTCTCAGAGAGCTGTTGTTGACCCATCTGGTTCAGTACTTTTCTATGTTACCCCTCAAGCTATCAGAGACATGCTTTGCTTCAACCCTCAGAAGAAGTTGTTCCTTTATCACTGGTAAACCTGATAAAACAAGGGGATAAACTCACATATGCTCAAATTGTCAAATTTAATCAATTATACATCAAAACTAACATTGTGATGGGCCCTCCAATTCTTCATGTATACCTCAATGAGCTGGGCAGAGACCTTGCAGATATGATTTCTCCCATCTTGGGATATAGTTCAATTGAGCATATTGATGCAACTGTGCTGGTAATGATGCTTATGTTTGCTCCTGGCAAGTCACCAATCTGCTATGACTATGCCACCTACATATCAGACAAGATTCATGAGCAATTGATGAATTTAAGGAGAGATAGGATGTTCAGATACACCTCCTACATTTACCATTTGATCTTGTACCATCAACATGAGAAGTTTCACTTTTCAATCAAAAGAATGGATGCCCAAGGCAATCCCAGATCAGTGGTCTACTGGTCATCTGTCTTCCACATTAGACCTGAGTCTCCATACACTTACTGTGAATTCATGGATTTGTTCATCCATCCAACTATGGCAATGCTGATGAGCTCACCTCCTCCGAGACTCACTGATGACATGCAGAGAATTCTTCAGCTGTCCAAAGCTTATAGCAATGGGGATTGGTACTTCTACCAAAACCACACTGTCATCAAGATATATGGGTGTGATCTACCTCCTTTCAAATTACCCAAGTATGTGCCTATGAGGCTATTTGCCCTAGAGTACTTTGGGCAATTTGGCAGAGTTGATGTGCTTCATTTTTCAGGAAAAGGCAAAAAGGCACAGTTGAAGGTCAAAAGCCAACTTGGCCATTTTATCTATAATGAGAGGGAGCAAGGATGGAAGGAAGCAGAGAGAATGCTTGAGGCCTTTGGCCTGCAAACCAGTTTCATATGGGTACCCTATGACCCTAATCATTTCATATCCATGAGGAGGCTCAAATATAAGTTATCTGCCTATGATCACCATAGCATCCCTCACATTGAAAAATATGCAAACCAAGACAAATGGAGGAGAGGGACCTTAGAAGAGCCCTTGTCACAAGAAGAGCTGAACAAGAGGGCACTAAGGAATCTAAACAAGTTGGCTGACCTTGAGCTTTGTTCACAGGTATTCACACTTCCAAGCACACAAACGGGAGCAGCTGAATCCTCCTCAACTGCCAAGCAACAAACTACCAAGGCCACTGAGAATATATCCAGCATAGGCAAAGAAAAGGAAATGGAGACAGAGCAGACAGATAAAGAAGAGCAGCAACAGGCAGAGAAACAACAACAACAAGATCTGCAGCAAGAAGAAGGGCAACATGACAGACAGCAGCCCTTACAACAGGAGAGAGTAATTGATACTCCAACTTCCACTGAGCAACAGGCTCAGAACATAGTGCCTCCTAGGCCAGAAGTCACCACCGATGCCTCGGTCCTCCAAACTCCTCAAAAATAGGACTTAAGCAGAAAAAGGGATAGAGAAACTCCCCTCACTTCATCTATCGACCAGGGAGAAAAGAGACAAAGATTAAATGATTTCTCAGAGGAGGACATAGCAATAAGACAGGCATTGGGCATGGGCCCACCCAGCAGAGAAGCTTCAGCAAGTTCTTTCCAGCAGGAACAGGACAGGACTATGGGAGGGGAGGTCAGCTCCTCCAGCCAGCAAAAAGAAGGACAAGTAAGCATCAAACAACAATTCATAGACATCAAAAGGAGGAATGAGCCTATCAAAATACAACTGTACAATCATCTGCTAAACATGGATCCTACTAATCAGCAGAGACTTATGTCTGCCTTTGATGTAGGTGAAGGCAAGATGATTATGAGCCATTTTTTGCCCACAGCACTGCAGCCCCAATCTGCCTCAGATTACCTCAGGACCAACCTGGAGGTCATGGCCAAAGACATACACCCAATGGACAAAATTGAACTGCACAAACAAACTGGTGAGATGGTGTATGCCTCCTTAGCAGATGAAACATTGGAAAATTATAAGCTAAAGAGCAGCCTCAATGCCACAGCCTCTCAACTGGAATTGGAGAAGGCATCATCCCAGGCAAAGGACAACAGAATAAGGTCCCTGGAAGACATAATCATTGAAATTGGGCATGATCCCAAAGATATTTCAGGGATACAGGAAATCTTGAAGTTGAGGGATGCTGACATGGCTGCCATGAGAAAGAAAATCAAGATCCCAGCTACCATTCACCCTCAGACAGATGAGGTAGCCCAACAAAGGCATGAGAAGGACACCACAGATTTGTTGATCTCCATTTATAAACAGCTGGTTCAAGCACAAGAGAAGTTGGGAGAGTCAGAAGCTGTAAAGGCAGCATTACAGGCATCTCTGAAACAAAGAGAAGAAGGGCAGACTTCTCAGCCTCCTCCTCAGATCATCAATCTTGAGGAAACTGCTCCTATCACTACCCCTCCTCCTCAACAGACCGAACAAACAGCAACATCTACTTCAACAGCGCCAACAACTACAGAGCAGGCCCAAAGCCTAGATATGCAAAAGCTGAAGAACGAAATCCAAGTCCTGGAAGCTCAAATGTTGGAGCTCAATTCAGCCAAAGAATCTTTGGCTAAAATCAATGATAGATATGATAAATCCAAACAAACTGTGGAAGAGAAGGACAAGGAGGTGAAAGCCCTCAAAAACAAAATAAAAGAGCTAGAGAATGAGCTCAAGTTAGATAAAGTGGTGGCCGAACTGAAAATAGTGCTATGGGCTAACATTGGTCAATCTATCAATGAGCAGTGGCCATATATTGAAACTATCCATGAACAACTAGAGCTCATCCCAAAAGCACAGAGGGAGATTCACAGATCAAGAGCTCAATTGAGCAATATGCCTGAAGTGGCCACTAGAATGATCAATGTACTTAACCACAGAACAAGTTCTCAGTTGGCTGCCATGGGAATTACAAACAGAACTGACACTATCCAAATGGTCAAAAGGGTTCTCACACTGAGAAACTTTGTGCAGACCTTGGAGAGAAGAACCCAGGATATGCTGACTAAGGTGAACAAGTTTTTAGAAACGTTTCAAGTGTTAGAAAGCAGAGGACTCCCTGGCTTACTGAACAGCGCAGGGAGATTGTTCACACATGACCAGTATGCTAAAAGGGTCAATACATTTGCCACTAGCCAGATCAATGATAAGCCCAGCACCTCAGAGGAAACAGGGCCAGCCACAGGACATTCTCTTTACATCAGGGTCGAGAATCTGTTTTTTATAATGAATGAGATCAATCACCTGTTTGGGGTGGCTCCCAATTTCTTCAAGTACACAGAGGCAGAGGAGATAATGGATGCTATTCTCAGGCATCAACTCCCTACGCAAGAATGGTGGACAAACGCAATACAGAAGATTTTGTAAACAGGGAGTCACTTAACAATTTTGTTTCTTAAAAATATCAGTTGTCATGCAAAGCAAAGTTTAACAAAATCAGCATGCACGGCGGATTAAAGCTGAGCCAACTCAGCAGATGGATCGGCCAACAAAGCAGAAATAGAAAACTACAGGTGGCAGGGCCGAGAAAATACAGCGCAACAAGAAATAAAGACGCGTTATTCAGCATTAAAGCAAAGCGGCTCAACCGACTCAATGACCTCCAAAGGTCAAATTATCCTCTGACAGACATAAAGAGCATTTATGCTGCATTCAAAGTTGCAATAACTTCTTTTCCTACTTTCTGTACGCATTTATGAAGATATTTTCTCTCTCAGATGACTCAATACCTGAGATATTTTGTATAGATATCCCTATAAAGTCCCCTTCGCATGAGATTGCAAGGGTTGTTGTTGATTTCTCCTGAAGAAGTTCTTATGCTGTAATACTTTCAGAAGTTAATAAAGAAAGTGATGGAATTTCTCGAATTTCTGAAGTGTTGAATGCGTACTGGTGTCTGTTGGAAACTGCTGGAATCCTGTGTATTTCGCCATACAATAAGTCTCTGTAACTCTCTCTGTTATGTATTTTGTTTGTTAAAATCCATATGTTTTCTCACTCTAAGTATCTAGCAACAAGGAAAAAGAATAACTTTCAGGATTTATTCAATGAATACCCTGAGTTCAATCTGCGTTGTTAATGAATGTTTTCTTCAGATGCAATCTTGATAAGTGTAATTCTTAATTGCTGCACTTTCAGAATACATCTTTCACAGTAGCCTTTGTCGCAGGAATTCAAGTTTGCTCCTATGCAGCGTGTTACACTTTCACCTCACCAGCCTAATAGAAAATTCTTAATTGCTTTCTATTGGTTGACATACATCACCATTTAAGCTAAGTTTGTTTGTCTAAAATACAAAATAGGCCCTGCAGTTTGAACACCACCAATCCTGCATATCAAATCATTTCACAATTCCAGACTCCATCGCCCAATGGTATTTCACTCCTCAAACACTACACTGTAAGACCTGAAAGAAGTCCTTCAACCAAAACATAAACCAAAACCTGAGCATAATACCTAGCCTGAAACAACATCATAACAGAGACAAATCATAAAGAGAGAGCCCTCTCTGATTACAGTTTGGCTAGAAACTGTGATCCAAAGATTGGTTAGTGGTTACCCTGGCCGTATTCCCTTGGGAGTCATAGGGAACAACCTGGGTGTTAACATTTAGAACCCAATCAGTTTGTATGGTATAGATGTATTTATTCTCGTAAACCACTTGTCACCTGGTCAATTTTTATGGAGGAAATGACAACACATTATGAAGATACAAAGAGCAACACTTGCTTTAGCCAATTGATAAATCACAAACAAAAGGGTTCAATAGCATAACACATTGAAGACTTCCAAAAATTGAATAGTAGGGTAATTGATATTCCAGAGGAGCATAAGGTTGATGTCTTCACAGAGACTTTAAAAGATAGCATCCAACATGACGTTCATCTTTGGGAACCTGAGTCATTGGAGAAGGCATTCAAGGTGGCAAGAAAAGTTGAAAGAAAAATTATGGAAACAAGGAAGTCTGCCACTCACAACTATAAATATGGAAGTGTTGTTTCTCCTAATGTTCCACAACATACAAGGTTGACACCACAATAATTGGAGGAAAAAATTACCAAAAGGACTTTGTTATAGTTGTGATAGGAAATACAATAAAGGTCATAAGTGTGCTTAGAAGAAATCATTCTACATAGATTTTAAAGAGGAGGAAGAAAAGGAACAAGAAACATCAAAAGAGGAGGATATACACCAAGAACCAACCTGATCTGAAAATGAGCTCTTAAATCAATATTAAGGTATTACAGACTCATGTGCAGGAATGCCTATATTATTTAGTGCAACGGATTGAAAATATTGCGAATAATATAGACAATGAACAATTATAAAACATAATAAACATACACATCAACACAACAAATAATCAAGGAGTTCACCAGACTTCTTGGCTATGTCTCCTGTTCCAGCTTTCAGTGTTGACCTCTATATTATGTCTTTAAGAGCAGAATATTACAAGTGTGAGCTCGAATAGAGTCTCAACACAACAGTGACAAAACAACAGGGATTTAATCAAAATCCTTTAGTCTAAAAGAGTGCACAGACTCTCCCTCTGCTTTCGATTGCTATCTTCTCTGTCCCTCATCCTCTGCTCTGCCATTGTATGGATTTTAAGCCTATCGACCCTATCTGTTCGCCTTCCCTCTTCGGGCTTTTTAGATCCCGACCACTTACAATCATTGTAAAATGCTTAAGGTATGGTGGCCACCTGTTTTCAAATGGAAAGACTGGCACGGTGAAAAATACCAAAGAATTGCTTCTTTGTTTACACAGAGAAATACAAAGGAAAAACTCTAAAATAGAGGAATCGGACAACTGTTATGCGTCGTGTTAGATTCGGTCTGGTCATCCCTCCATCAGAGATCATTTCTCTTATTGCATTTCATTTTTAGGTGTCTCATTCAGCTCGATCATTTTCATTCCACTAGGATCATGCCATAATCAGACAGAAGGGCCTTGTCACTCATTCCCCTCATGTTATCTACCTGCTGGATCTTCACTTAAAAAACATATACAGTCTTTTCATCAAAGTTGCAAAAGTTGTCTTTAGGGTTTTAGTGTCAAGTAGGTCTAGGATTTCGTTAAGGTTTTGTCAATAAATGCTTCAGAGTGTCCGATAATCACCAGCAGGCCATGAGGATGTTCTATCGCCAATAAATTTTGTTAAAAAAAGTGTTCGAAATGTGTTTTTCCTCAAAACTCTGTTTTGAGGAAAAAACAGAGTATTTAGCTTTATTTGTACAAAATCATGTAAATTTTGTTCTCTTCATTGTAAATTCCTTCACCTGCACCCTGGTTCCTTTCCTTAGCCTAAGAAGCTTCAACCCCTGCAAAGACAAGCCAAGCTCAGGTCATTTTGCTCATTACAAAGTGAAAAAGCAGTGAAAAAGTCCAAAACATAGGTTGAAATAGAAGTTATTTGCAAAACATTACAAAAATAGGTTTTTGGAAAAATTAATTTGAAAATCTAATGTATAAAGCATGTCTCCAAGTTTTTAAAGTCCATTTGCATCCAAGAGATCAAAGAAGGTCGAAGTTTAGTGGTGAGAGGGAGAAACTGTAATTTTCCAAGCCAAAACCGTGTTTAGAGTGCGTGCGACACACTGGGCAGAAGGCGCGGCGCACCGGAGAGGCGCGGTGCACTGGGAGCAAACGCACAGTGTCTTTTTGAATGGGCGCGGCGGATTGGGAAGGCGCGACGCATTGGGCGAGCTGCGCAACGCACACAGCAAAAGGCCCGAAAACTGCCAAGAAATGTTCCAAATTTCCATTAACTTGCGCGGATTTGACAGGTAGAGCCTCCATCTCTGTGATTTATCCAATTTTGTGATATGCTATGGTGGTTTATGGATGATAATGGTTTAAACATAATCAAACCCTACCATGTCAAAGACTTCACATAAAAATGGCTACCTAGGGTTTCAACAACTGTTTGCCACCAAGTTTATCCTCTTTCCATCATTTTCTTTTCTTCCTTATTCCATTTTCCCTTGATTTCATTGTTCCCTATCCCCTAAATATACTAAAACCCTATCCCAAATTCCCTTTCCAAAATTTCTAAATGTAAAACCCTAAACCCTATTCCCATACATAAAATCCAAACCCTCCGATATTTTCCTAACAAAATCTATCCCAATACCCCCTAATCCCTCACTATTTTCCTCCCTCCTAACAGTCCCTTGTTCTGTTTTCCCCTTGGTGGCAGAGGTCAAGCACATCAATAAAGAGTAGCCCAACACAGTTTTCATACAACAACAATTAGTTTTCTCCAAGGCATTTTGTATAGCAATCATGTCATCCAGTCATTCATCTGATTATGGAATGGAAACCCAAAGTGACTCACCCATGGAGGAACATGCACCCCGGAGGCCTCATAAAGGTGGTAGACATATCAGAGAAGAACCAATCACCCTCACTAAATTACAGGCCTGCCCTCTAGCCATCTCCTGTTTTCAGCATCAGTTATGTTATGAGTTTTGTGAGAAGGTGGCTAATGTTCAATTTCATCATGAGTTGGTTCATCTATTTGTGCTGCATTTACATGGAGATCAGGCTACCTTAGCTGGTGTCAGTTTCACACTAACACCAGAAACCATTTCATTGGCAATCGACATACCCAACATTGGAGAACCATGGAACAAGAGGAAGAAGATTGACCGGCATCATTATGAACCATATATTAAAACCGGTTTCTTGAGGCAGCTCAAAAGAGTGTTTCCATTCCGATATCTTAAAGATGAATATGCTCCACTAATGAAATTAATCATGAAGTATTTCAGCTGTGAGGGACGGTTCTCTCATTTATATGCTTATCACATAAGGTTGCTCATGCATTTCACCTGGGTACGGATGATGAACATTCCTTATTTCATATGCCGGAACATAGAGAGGATGACCACCCTTGTGCAACACAAAACCCCTCAGCAGCAACTTAACAGTGTTTATCATTTTGCTCTCATCAAGATTTTGGTGGTTCATCAGCTTGGATTACAGGGTATCACTTGGGATGATTTCATCTCCCGTGATTTCTTCAGAGCTTCACAGGGGCCTTCAGAGGCTGGGCATGAGACAGGTGGACCTTCTCATCTGCATGAAGGCCATGATCCACACACTGCTACTATACTGGCTTTCATTACTTATCAGAAGGGTACCAGGGAGTTGTTTGCGGCAGCTAAGCGAGTGTTATCTCCACCCGGTGTGGAAGGGGCCACGCTTCCGACATCAACACCACAGGTACAGGACAAAGGAAAGAGGCCAATGTAGGATGAGGGGCCTTCAGGTGAACGAGAGACTGACTTCATTCTCATTCAGGATGACGATACAGATCTGGGCCTGCAAAGTGCCAACCTTAGAGATATCATCTAGGAGCAGCAAACAGAGAATAAAGCCTTGTCCCTCAACTTTGAGAGGGCTAAGTGGAATATAAAATACTTGGAGAAAAGGAATAAGCAACTTGAAGATCAGCAAGCGATTATGGAATTACAAAACATCAGGGAGAATCGTCAAGCTGCCCAAAGGAGGAGGATTGAACTCACTTCATTGGAACAAGAGATTAATGATGAGTGGGAGTCTTGGCTCGAAAGAGTCAACATCCACTTAGAGGGACTGCTGGAAAAGGCAGACAGAGACAAAGCATTGCTAAGACACATGGCTTTCCACTACATGGTGTGGAACAAGGTTTTCAAGGCACGAATAAGGAATCTAAAGGCAAAATTAAAGAAGGCAATAAGGAAGAAAAAGAGGCAAAAGGAGCATGATCGTCTTTGGATATTGGCTGAAGCCTCTTTAGCCCAGCATGACACTTGATAGAGGAGGTCCAGCCCAAATTTCAAGAAATTTGGAGCAATTTTTGGCATTTTGATTTTTTTTGCACTAAAAAACAGGTTTTGCCTCCCTATGCGCCGCGCCACGTGGCACTCGCTTTTGCTAGAGGACTCCAAATCCAAAAAATTTTGAATTTTTGGATTTTTTATGATAAATTATGGTTTCTTGTGCATGGCCAAGAAATTTGGGTAGGGTTTGAGCCCTCAAAACGACAATTAAACTCAAAAAATGACCTCACTGCCCCTATTTTGACACACAGGAAGTAGTCTTGGGAGATTTAAGTTTTGGAGGGGAAAATGACATCCAAATTCAGAAATTTCACTCGAGTTGGAAAGTAGACAGGCAGGGATTTCCAACAAGCTATCTTGAGATCAATTTGGACTTCAGGAAGTGCCTAAAATTCAGCTCCAAAGTGGCGCGACGCATAGAGAATCAGGCACGGCGCATAGAGGATTTTTTCCTATTTTTCACTGTTCAGCTCAGAAATTCGCCCAGTTTTGCTTTTTGATGTCACTCTTGATCTTTCATGATGTAATTTGATAACCATGATGTAATATTGGCACATTTTTACTTTTTCTAGAGGATTCATTCACTAAAAAGTGAAAATTAAATGAATGAATCAGTTTCCTAGCATATAGGGGTAAGTTGTTTGACTACCTAGATTTCAGTTCCTTGTTTAGAATTGGTTCAAACAGCTCCTAGAATGATGAGATCGACCCCTAGAGGCATGGGAAGGAGTTAGGCTTGTCTATATCATGTAATTTCTCAGTCATTTTCAGGGTTGGATACTTGGGATTGCTTGGCACTTCATTGTACATTTCATTTCTGCAATTTTGGCAAAGGAAAGACCAGGGTTTTGCAACACTTGTTGGGATCCATGTGGCTCTATGTTTTGATGGTGTGTTTCTCTATGTAATTGTAAGTTCACTGATGTTTATGTGTATCATTTTCCCTTCTCTTGTCTTTTGCAATTAAGCAAATGAGTGATTAAGGTAGAATTCATTGGAGTCCTATGCTCTGCCTTGATATTTTGTTTAATTCTACATCTTTTCATCTGTTTGAGGAGGACTCTTGAGACTTTCTTGCCCTCATTAGCCCCTCACCGGTCTGATCCATCCATTCATTCAATCCAAAGCATCAAAAATACTGCCTATCTTGCCCCTACTTGAACTCTGCAAAAATCTGGCCTCATCCATGACCCAAAATTTGCCTTTCCCTTTTTCCAACAAAACCCCCAAAAACTCGAATTAAATCCCTGCACTTCATACCTAGCCTAAGATTAGTTGTTAAATCAGTCATCTTAAGCCCCATATGATTATCTTTTTCTGAGATTGACCCAGAGAGAGCCCTCTCTTTTCCTCGTAGGGCTAGCTAGGAGGCTGAGCGTGGTTTGATGTGGACCTAGAATCTTACCTTTTCAGCCTGAGGTAAATCTAAGCTCTAACATAGTGGCAACCATACTGGGGAAGAAAATGGTTTGCTTGTTGATGTCATTTATTTTATAAGCTACAGATGGAGCTTGAAGTTATGCCAGGTAGCCTTCGAAACGCTTTTTCTTTGCATTAACGCAAGTAGATAAACGCTGCTTCAGTCAATCTCCGGTCTAGCTTGTAATCGTGACACTTGAATTGCCAATCACCCTAGTGCATCTGAGAATTCTAAGATTTTGGATGATAAGTTTAGAATTTGATAGGCTAAACAAGTTGTTTATGTCCCTTTGATTTCTTGAAATAATAACACACTGGCTTCCAGAAGACATACTAGAGCAAATTCGGATCCTGATCCCCCTCCTGTCTACGAAAATTCCAATCTGATTCCAAGAATCGTTCGCCAAGGAAGTTCCATCATTCTCGTGTTCAAAGCTCAATCCTTTCCTGTCAATTTTGAGTATCTTGAGGATCAAGAATTTGATGAGCAGTTTGAGTTGTCTCTGTTTGAAACCAAATATGAAAGTGTTGTCACTTCCACTGTCTTGAATCCTGAGTTTGTTCGAAATATTGAAACTGAAAGGGATAATAAATCCATTGATGATTACATTTTGAATCAGCTCCAGACTTCAATTATAGCTTCTAATATTGCTGATTTCATAGAGACTGCTTCTGCAACCCTTGGGTCATCCGCAATTGCGTCTAGTTCAAGAATTCCCACCGAACCTCCCTTCATTCCCACCCTTCCCCTACAGCCTACTATTTCTGATCACAAATTTACAGTCGTATCGCCTCCGTCTACTCCTTCTACTCCTAAAATACCCAAGATTTTTTCACCTCCTCATACGCCTCCTCATACCCCTCACACATCAGCTGCACCCACTCCCCCAACTTCACCAAGACCGATTGCAAATCCACCAAGAGCAATGGCTGCTCATTTTGCACCTCTCGCGCTGCCTCAAGTTTTGGATGACATGCCCGCAGATTATCAGAGTAAAATGCCTTTGTTTGATGGCACTCCTCATGGTACCACGGCTCAGCAACATGTAGACAAAATGACATATTTCTTCGAGCTTCATGATATTGATGCAGAAAACGTGACCATGAGATTATTCGTGCAGAATTTCGGAGGTGAAGTAAGAAAATGGTTTAGAGCTTTGGCAGCTAGAAGTATTCCCACATTAGAAGAGCTTCAAAGACAGTTCTTGGATCGTTGGGAAGTAAAGAAAGATCCTCTTCAAATCACTTCTGAATATACCAAGATCAAGCGAAATGCTGGTGAGTTTGTGCAAGACTATTGTATTAGGTTCAATGCGGTTTATAATGCAATTCCTGATGATTTAAGGCCATCTAGAAAGTCAGCTTTGCTTAAGTTCCCGGATGGTTTTGATCTGGACATGGCTTATCAATTAAGAGAGAGATCCAGCTACCTTAGAAGAAATGCAAAAAATTTCCGTTAGTGTTGAGGTAA
Source organism: Pinus tabuliformis (assembly GCA_031772625.1). Lineage (NCBI taxonomy): Eukaryota > Viridiplantae > Streptophyta > Pinopsida > Pinales > Pinaceae > Pinus > Pinus tabuliformis. The sequence continues at coordinate 155,486,506 of CM062812.1, forward strand.
ATTTGAATGACAAGAGAGCTAGATTGAAAGCTGAGAAGAGAGTCTCAATAAAGGAAGAAGCTTCTACCTCAGATCAAGTGCTCCGCAAGGTAGAAAAGATGATTGAAAGGTTAACACTTGATAAGCTTGAACCACAGATTCAGAATCCTAATTTCCATGGCCAGCAACAACCTCAATTCAAGATCAAACAACGTGAGTAGCGAGCACAGGAACCGGCATCACAACAGCAGCAAGTAAAGACACCTCTTCAGCAGAATTTTGTTGGTCCCGAATCTGATGATGAAGACAATGTAGTAGGAGAAGAAAATCACTTCTTTACTCCTGATGATATGCCCACCTTTATCACTGAAGATGATGAGTATGCAGAAAGTTCAGCTGTACAGAAGGATGCAGATTTTATCTTGGCAAATGACACAACTCTTGAAGAGGAGTTGGATGAGTATCAGAGAGGTTATATGCATGCTTTGTCCGTCCAATAGCGTCAGTATTCACTTAGAAATAGAAATGTTCCCATCAATCCAATCCAGAAGAGAAAGGAAGCTCCAGCATATAAGAATGAGCCACCTGTTGTACCAAATAAAGGAAAAGAAATTGCTGATCTTACTCCTAGCAAGTCTCCACCAGCAAATGAAAGAGTAAATCAGCCAGTTGTATCAAAAGATAAAGCTGAAAAGAAAGATGTTCTAGCCAAAGAGGTAGAAAACACTTCTCCTTTTAGTTTAGAAAATGAAATTTCTAAATTAAAGGTATCCATTCCCTTGACTGAACTGATGAGGAACAATAGTTATAGAGGTCAAGTCTCTAAAATTTGAATTTTGACCCAATGTCCGATATGGTGAGTGTGGAAGATGATCAACCTGAACTGATTTTTGGACCAGCATTAAATGGTGAGTCTCTAGACAGTGATGTGCCTCCTTTTTATATCAGTCTGAGAGTGCATGAGTTTGTGTTGCATAATGCTATGTTTGATTCCGGTGCTTCCCACAATCTTATGCCAAAGGCTATCATGGAGAAGTTGGGTTTGGACATCACTAGGAAATACCATGATCTTTATTCATTTGATTCTAGCGGGGTGAGATGTATTGGGCTCATTAAAGACTTGGTAGTCAATTTGTATTAGGTTCTGGCTAAAAATGTTTTGATGGATGTGGTGGTGGCGGATATACCTCCTAGATTTGGCATGCTTCTTTCCAGATCTTAGGGAGCAAAGATTAAAGGAACAATGCAACTTGATTTCTCCTATGCAACGATTCCTGTCTTTGGTCAAATGAGAAAACTTTATCGGGAAAAAAAAATGAAATACATGATTAGAAGCAAGGAGAAACCAATTAATCATTCGATTAATTATGTACATACAGATTTAGAGTCTTTTGTTTTGTATTCAGATAGTTTCAATGGTATTGATAGTCAGTTAGTTGCAGCAGATGATATTCCAAAAATAGCAGAGAATTTCAGAGAAGTTTTGAAGGAAGAAAGAAAAGAACCGGACAATATCATTCAGCAATCAGGAAAAGATAATGGAAAACAAGCAGAAAAAATACAGCAAACAGAGTTTCAGCACTTAGAAGAAGAGGAAGATGGTCTGTGAACCATGGATTTAGATGGAGCAGTGGGAAATGATGGTGCTGGAATTGGTATTTAGGTACACAGTCCTCTTTCTTCTCTGAACAAAGTGCCTAGTAATGTGCGGGTATGTTCTTACAAGCTTGCTTTTGATTGCTCAAACAATGAGGCTGAGTACGAAGCTTTGATTGCTGGCCTAAAAATTCTAAGAACGCTGAATGCTAAGAGGATTTCTGCATATGGCAACTCCGAATTGGTGATTAAGCAAGTTAAAGGAGAATATCAAGCAAAGCATCCTCGGATGCGGGCCTACTAGAATGCTGTTCTAGATATCCTGAAGCTGTTTTTAGATTATACCTTGACGTGTGTGCCTCGTATTCAAAATAGTATTGCAGATGCACTCGCTAAGACAACGAGTAATTTGAAGATTCCTATGAACTCAAGTAATAAATTTGAAATCTATGTGAAACATCGTCTGACTGTCCCGGACAATCAGAGATATTGGCAAGTTTTCCAAGATGAAGAGGAGATTGATGATTTTTTGCAAAACAAAGGTAAGTTCAAAGATACCTCAATTGATGTAAAACATGATGATGGTAAAGATGATGTGCAGATCAATCAAATGGAAGTGTTGCATCTCAAGGATAATGTTATTCCTAAAGGCTTGATACCTTTAGAAGAACTCTTTTATCATGATGACGTAGCCCGCAAACCACCATTGCAGCGAACAGAGAAGGGAGTCGAAGAGGTGAATATTGGAACAGCTGAACATCCAAAAATGGTAAAGCTGTCCAGAGCATTGCCACAAAAGGTAAAGGCCAAATATATTAGTTTGTTGTCATCCTTTGCTGATGTGTTTGCTTGGGACTATTCCGACTTGAAGACACATGATACCAATATAATTCAGCACACAGTTCCTATTAAGCCTAATCAGAAACCTTTCAGACAGAAGTTAAGAAGGCTTAACCAAAATTGCTGCCATTAATTGAGAAGGAGGTAAACAGGTTGTACAAATCAGGAATCATCGTTCCCATCAGATTTTCTGATTGGATATCTAATTTGGTGCTCGTATGAAAGAAGACAGGTGAGATTCGTTTGTGCATTGATTTTAGGAATCTCAACAAAGTTTCATTGAAGGATAATTATCCGTTGCCAAAAATGGATCACATACTTCAGCGAGTAGTTGGAGCATTTCGTATGTCACTACTCGATGGTTATTCTGGATATAACCAAATTTTAGTCCATGAAGACGACCGAGAGAAAACAACGTTCACCACTCTGTGGGGGACTTTTCATTACGCTAAAATGCCTTTCGGTTTGAAGAACGTAGGTGCCACATTTTAGCGGGCAATGGATATGGCTTTCGCAAATGAGAAGGATGTCTTCTTGTTTGTGTACCTTGATGATTTGACGGTGTTTTCTAATTCAGATGAAAAACACATGTATCATTTGAAAATTGTCTTTCAAAAGTGCAGAAAATATGGTGTGTCGCTGAATCTGAAGAAGAGCTTGTTTGCCATGGATGAGGAAAAACTACTTGGACACATTATTTCAAAAGATGGTATTCGTATTGATCCAACACGTGTAGAAGCGATTCAGCAAATTGACCTTCCCCGGAACAAGAAGGAGATTCAATATTTTAATGGTAAGATGAATTTTTTACGCCGCTTTGTGCCTAATCTTGCTGAACATCTAAGAGAGATTACAAACATGCTTAAGAAGGACAGCCAAGTGAAGTGGACTGAAGAGGCTATAAAATATTTCAATCTAGTAAAATTGGCTCTTTCTTCAGCTCCGGTTCTAATAAGCCCGGATTATACTCAAGATTTTATACTGTTTTCATTTGCTTCGGAGCATACTATGGCAGCTGTATTAATGCAGAAAAAAGATGAGCATGAAAGACCAATTGCTTTCTTCAGCCCAACTATAAGAGATGCAACTTTGAAGTACAACATCATTGAAAATCAAGCCCTTGCACTTGTGAAAGCATTGAAAGATTTTCGCGTATATATTCTGCATTCCCATATTTTGGCTTATGTTCCTAACGCTGCTGTCAAAGATATTTTGGTACAAACAGACCCAGAAGGAAGACGAGGCAAGTGGATTGCAGCTTTGCTGGAGTATGATGTGGAGATAAAGCCCACAAAGCTTGTTAAATGACAGGGATTGGCAAAGTTAATGGCTGAATCAAATCTACACGTCTTAGACATAAATCTGGTTGCTGCTATGTCCGATGAAAATGGGGAAGGTCCGTTAATTTAGGTATCTAAAATCTTTGTTCTTTCTCCGTGGTATTCAGATATCATATATGTGCTTCAAAATTTGTCCTCACCACCTGGTATGGCTAGAAACAAAGCTAGAGCTCTTAAGTTAAAGGCTGCTAAGTTTTGTATTTTGAATTCTGCACTTTATTGGAAAGATCCCGGTGGTGTTTTGTTAAATTGTTTGGTGGAAGAAGAAGCGAAGCAGGTCATGGAAGATTTCCATAAAGGAGATTGTGGTGGTCACCTTTTTTGGAAAACAACGGCAAATAAAATTCTGAGAGCCGGATACTATTGGCCAACATTGTTTGCTGATGTGTTCAAGACTGTCAAGTGCTGTCATAACTGTCAAATTTTTGAAGGAAGGCAGAAATTATAGCCTTTGCCGCTTAAGCCTATTGAGGTGAGTGCCCCTTTTCAGCAGTCGGGGTTGGATTTTATTGGTGAAATTCATCCTTCTTCTTCAGGTCAGCATAGATGGATCCTCATGGTGACAGATTATTTCACGAAGTGGATCGAAGCAATTCCCACCAGATAAGCTACGGATGCGGTAATAATTTCATTCCTTGAGAATAATATGTTGTCTCGTTTTGGTTGCCCGAATAAGCTCATCAATGGTAACGCAACATCTTTCAAGTCAAAAAGGATGGTTGAGTTTTGTCATAAATATTACATTACTTTGGGGCACTCAACCACCTATCATCCACAAGGTAATGGATTGGTGGAGTCTTCCAACAAATCTTTGGTTAATATCATTAAAAATTTGCTGGAAATAAACAAGAAGAGTTGGCATAAGAAGTTTGTCCATGCACTTTGGGCAGATCGAGTGAGTCAGAAGAAATCCATTGGTATGTCCCCCTTTGAGCTAGTTTATGGAGTTGATACAATGTTTCCTACCTCTCTCGCAGCTCCGGTAGTCAAAATTCTTTAGGAGGCTGGTAGTGAAGATGATCCAATGCAGAGAAGACTAAATCAAATGATCCATTTGCAGCAGACACGAGAAGAAGTTTTTCAAAACACGTTCAAGTTGCAGGAGAGAATTAAGAAAATTTATGACAGAAAAGAAAAGGCAGACGAATTTCAGTTGGATGATGTGGTGCTGAAGTGGGATGTAAGGAATGAGGAAAAGGGCAAGCACGATAAGTTTGAAAATCTCTGGAAAGGTCCTTTTAAGGTTGCAGCATATCGAGGTCAGAATCCATTTCTTCTGAAGGAGATGAACGGGGAAGATTGTCTAGGAGGGCCGGTTAATGGTCGGCTGCTCAAGCGATATCATTTCTGAGTTGTTTCTGTTGTTCACATTGTCACTGTAAATACCATTTTATTTCAGTTTCATTGCAAGTGTGTGTTGTGATCTTTTCTTCAGTCTGGGGCCCGAAGTGAAGGCTATAATTCTGAAGAAAGATTTCAGTTTGTCTAGTCAGTTTTTCAGTCATGTTGGTTTCATAATTGACTTAGTCTGAGTCAAGTTTCAGTAAATAAATTGAGTCAAAAGTCTTGTGTGGATTTCTCGAAATAATGGACTCCATAGCCCAATGGATGAAGGCACTGTCTAGCTCTTCCAGAGATCTGCCGTTCTTGGCACCTCTAAGGGGCTACCATCCCCATTGGAGCCAATGTTAGAGTCGGTCTGGTCATCCCTCTGTCAGAGATCATTTCTCTTATTGCATTTCATTTTTAGGTGTCTCATTCAGCTCGATCATCTGCATTCCACTAGGAGCATGCCATAATCTGACGGAAGGGCCTTGTCACTCATTCTCCTCATGTTATCTACTTGCTGGCTCTTCATTTAAAAAACATATACAATCTTTTCATCAAAGTTGCAAAAGTTGTCTTTAGGGTTTTAGTGTCAAGTAGGTCTAGGATTTCATTAGGGTTTTGTCAATAAATGCTTCAGTGTGTCCGATAATCACCAGCAGGCCATGAGGATGTTCTATCGCCAATAAATTTTGTTAAAAAAAGTGTTCGAAATGTGTTTTTTCTCAAAACTCTGTTTTAGGAAAAAACAGAGTATTTAGCTTTATTTGTACAAAATCATGTAAATTTTGTTCTCTTCATTGTAAATTCCTTCACCTGCACCCTGGTTCCTTTCCTTAGCCTAAGAAGCTTCAACACCTGCAAAGACAAGCCAAGCTCAGGTCATTTCGCTCATTACAAAGTGAAAAAGCAGTGAAAAAGTCCAAAACATAGGTTGAAATAAAAATTATTTGCAAAACATTACAAAAATGGGTTTTTGGCAAAATGAATTTGAAAAGCCAATGTATAAAGCATGTCTCCAAGTTTTTAAAGTCCATTTGCATCCAAGAGATCAAAGAAGGTCGAAGTTTAGTGGTGAGAGGGCGAAACTGTAATTTTCCAAGCCAAAACCGTGTTTAGAGTGCGCGCGGCGCACTGGGCAGAAGGCGCGGCACACCGGAGAGGCGCGGCGCACTGGGAGCAAATGCGCAGTGTATTTTTGAATGGGCGCAGTACACTGGGAAGGCGCAACGCATTGGGCAAGCTACACGGTGCACACAACAAAAGGCCCGAAAACTGCCAAGAAATGTTCCAAATTTCCATTAACTTGCGCGGATTTGACAGGTAGAGCCTCCATCTCTGTGATTTATCCAATTTTGTGATATGCTATGGTGGTTTATAGATGATAATGGTTCAAACATAATCAAACCCTACCATATCAAAGAATTCACATAAAAATGGCTGCCTAGGGTTTCAACAACTGTTTGCCACCAAGTTTATTCTCTTTCCATCATTTTCTTTTCTCCCTTATTCAATTTTCCCCGATTTCATTGTTCCCTATCCCCGAAATATACTAAACCCCTATCCCAAATTCCCTTTCCCAAATTTCTAAATGTAAAACCCTAAACCCTATTCCCATACATAAAATCGCAAACCCTCCCATATTTTCCTAACAAAATCTATCGCAATACCCCCTAATCCCTCACTATTTACCTCCCTCCTAACAGTCCCTTGTTCTGTTTTCCCCTTGGTGGCAGAGGTCAAGCATATCACTAAAGAGCAAACCAACACAGTTTTCATACATCAGCGATCAATTTTCTCCAAGGCATTTTGTACAACAACCATGTCATCCGGTCATTCATCTGATTATGGAATGGAAACCCAAAGTGACTCACCCATGGAGGAACATGCACCCCAGAGGCCTCATAGAGGTGGCAGACATATCAAAGAAGAACCAATCACCCTCACTGAATTACAGGCCTGCCCTCTAGCCATCTCCTATTTTCAGCATCAGTCATGTTATGAGTTTTGTGAGAAGGTGGCTAATGTTCAATTTCATCATGAGTTGGCTCATCTATTTGTGCTGCATTTACATGGAGATCAGGCTACCTTAGCTGGTGTCACTTTCACACTAACACCAGAAACCATTTCATTGGCAATCGACATACCCAACATTGGAGAACCATGGAACAAGAGGAAGAAGATTGACCGGCAACATTATGAACCATATATTAAAACCGGTTTCTTGAGGCAACTCAAAAGAGTGTTTCCATTCCGATATCTTAAAGATGAATATGCTCCACTAATGAAATTAATCATTAAGTATTTCAGCTGTGAGGGACGGTTCTCTCATTTATATGCTTATCACATAAGGTTGCTCATGCATTTCACCCGGGTACGGATGATGAACATTCCTTATTTCATATGCCGGAACATAGAGAGGATGACCACCCTTGTGCAACACAAAACCCCTCAGCAGCAACTTAACAGTGTTTATCATTTTGCTCTCATCAAGATTTTGGTGGTTCATCAGCTTAGATTACAGGGCATCACTTGGGATGATTTCATCTCCTGTGATTTCTTCAGAGCTTCACAGGGGCCTTCAGAGGCTAGGCATGAGACATGTGGACCTTCTCATCAGCATGAAGGCCATGATCCACACACTGCTACTATACCGGTTTTCATTACTTATCAGAAGGGTACCATGCAGTTGTCTGCGGCAACTAAGCGAGTGTTATCTCCACCCGGTGTGGAAGGGGCCTTGCTTCCAACATCAGCACCACAGGTACAGGACAAAGGCAAGAGGCCAATGCAGGATGAGGGGCCTTCAGGTGAACGAGAGACCGACTTCATTCTCATTCAGGATGATGATACAGATCTGGGCCTGCAAAGTGCCAACCTTATAGATCTCATCTAGGAGAAACAGACAGAGATTAAAGCCTTGTCCCTCAACTTTGAGAGGGCTAAGTGGAATATAAAATACTTGGAGCAAAGGAATAAGCAGCTTGAAGATCAGCAGGCGATTATGGAATTACAAAACATCAGGGAGAATCGTCAAGTTGCCCAAAGGGGGAGGATTGAACTCATTTCATTGGAGCAAGAGATTAATGATGATCAGGAGTCTTGGCTCGAAAGAGTCAACATCCACTTAGAGGGACTACTAGACAAGGCCGACAGAGACAAAGCATTGCTGAGACACATGGCTTTCCACTACATGGCACAGAACAAGGTTTGCAAGGCACGAATAAGGAATTTAAAGGCAAAATTAAAGAAGGCAATAAGGAAGCAAAAGAGGAAAAAGGAGCATGATCGTCTTTGGATATTGGCCAAAGCTTCTTTATCCTAGCACGACACGTGATAGAGGAGGTCCAGCCCAAATTTCAAGAAATTTGGAGCAATTTTTGACATTTTGAAATTTTTTGCACTAAAAAACAGGTTTTGCCTCCCTATGCGCCGCGCCACGTGGCGCTCGCTTTTGCTAGAGGGCTCCAAATCCAAAAAACTTTGCATTTTTGGATTTTTCATGATAAATTATGGTTTCTTGTGGATGGCCAAGAAATTTGGGCAGGTTTTGAGCCCTCAAAAAGTCAAAAAACACTCAAAAAATGACCTCACTCCCTCTATTTTGACACACAGGAAGCAGTCTTGGGAGATTGAATTTTTGGAGGGGAAAATGACATCAAAATTCAGAAATTCCACTTGGGTTGGAAAGTAGACAGGTCGGGTTTTTCAACAAGCTATCTTGGGCTCAATTTGGACTTCGGGAAGTGCCTCAAATTCAGCTCCAAATTGGCGCGACGCATAGAGAATCAGGCGCAGCGCATAGAGGATTTTTTCCTATTTTTCACTGTTCAGCTCAGAAATTCGCCCAGTTTTGACCAGTTTTTCTTTTTGGTGTTACTATTGATCTTTCATGATGTAATTTGATAACCATGATGTAATATTGGCACATTTTTACTTGTTCTAGAGGATTCATTCACTAAAAAGTGAAAATTAAATGAATGAATCGGTTTCCTAGCATATAAGGGTAAGTTGTTTGACTACCTAGATTTCAGTTCCTTGTTTAGAATTGGTTCAAACAGCTCCTAGAATGATGAACTCGACCCCTAGAGGCATGGGAAGGAGTTAGGCTTGTCTATATCATGTACTTTCTCAGTCATTTTCAGGGTTGGATACTTGGGATTGCTTGGCACTTCATTGTACATTTCATTTCTGCAATTTTGGCAAAGGAAAGACCATGGTTTTGCAGAACTTGTTGGGATCCATGTGGCTCTATGTTTTGATGGTGTGTTTCTCTATGTAATTGTAAGTTCACTGATGTTTATGTGTATCATTTTCCCTTCTCTTGTCTTTTGCAATTAAACAAATGAGTGATTAAGGTAGAATTCATTGGACTGCTATGCTCTGCCTTGATATTTTGTTTAATTCTACATGTTTTCATCTGTTTGAGGAGTAATCTTGAGACTTTCTTGCCATCCTTAGCCCCTCGCCATTCTGATCCATCCATTCATTCAATCCAAAGCATCAAAACTACTACCTATCTTGCCCCTACCTGAACTCTGCAAAAATCTGGCCTCATCCCCGGACCCAAAATTTGCCTTTCCCTTTTTCCAAAAAAACTCCCAAAAACTCAAATTAAATCCTTGCACTTCATACCTAGCCTAAGATTAGTTGTTAAATTAGTCATCTCAAGCCCCCTTTGATTATCTTTTGCTGAGATTGACCCGGAGAGAGCCCTCTTCTGTCCTCGTAGGGCTAGCTATGAGGCTGAGCATGGTTTGATGTGGACCTAGAATCTTACCTTTTCAGCCTGAGGTAAATCTAGGCTCTAACACATCGTTTGTTATCGGTCCTTTGGAAACCCACATCGTAGATCTGTTCTCATCCGACGGTTCACATCCGTCCCGATCATCCAACCTACTCATGCATTCTGCACCGTTGATCTGCGACCATTTGATTTGACGGTTGATGTGCATTTTGCATGGCTTACTTGCGCGGAGATCACCCGCTTGAAAAAGCGTTTTTCTCTCTCCTTTCTGCGTGCTATGTGTCATTCAGTGTATGGGATCAGGCGGAGCCCATCCAATACCACTTACAGCTTGAAGCCCACTTGAAATACTTTTTACCACGGAAACCAAATTACATAAACTTACATTCATAAATCCTTTCGAGTCTGTGTTTATCGCTATAGTGCCATATGCCATGTCTCCTTTGTATTTCGATTTTATAATGGAAATACACCAATACACAGAAAAAGCCCGACAAACACTTTTATATCGGAACTCAAAATTTGTAGAGCCACATTTATAAACCCTTTTAGGTCGACCTTGATTGCTATCGGAAATCGCATGGGCTATGGGTCTTCACCCCTTGGTATTGTTGTGATGTGATATTGCGATGCGATATATCACAATCGCATATCACATGGTCTTCGGGGCTTTGGTAAGTCCTTCCCTTGGAAACCTGTGACGCGATAATGTAATCTCGACCATTGATTTGCGTGCTCGATCAACGGTATACATTGTGTTGCTGGGTTGTAGTCACATTTCCCATAAGGCTACCTCCCATATACTCCGTCGATGCGATATCGCCAAACCCTTCGATGCGATCCACCGATTTGATCTGGATCGTTGATCGGTCCGATCCGACAACTCTGATTCAACGATACTTCAACCTTCGCTTTACTTTGTTTTCCGCCATTCTTCATGGTTTTTCTTTGCGATAGTGTTTTTCGATAGGTTTAAAGACTTAGATTTAGGGGTTTTAGGATCCATTTTGGATCACGCCTTCCCACTGAAAAGCTTTTGGACCACCAAAAGTTGGTTTTTAGGCATCGATCAAGTCAGGATACAATTCCCTCACTTGTTTAACTTCTATCCATTGTGCTTTGCTTGGATTTGAACCTTTGAACCCTACTCTCAAGTATTCAACATCCCCTCGATGCATAGTTCTCACCTTCCTATCCAGAATCGTGTCTTCTTGCAACTCTTTGAGATATTCAGGAAACAGATCCTCAATAGAAGGCAACTGACTTTGCTCTTTAGGATCTTCAATCATTGATGGTTAATACAATCTCAACTTTTCTGCATTAACAACTGAATAGATCTGCATATAAGCTGGTAAATCAAGGAAAAAAGAATTTTCACCAATTTTATCAAGTATCTTGAAAGGTCCATACCTTATTGGTTTTAGATTCTTACCTTCACCCTGCATTCTGTCTTTGCTGATGTACAACCAGACTTGATCACCAACTTGAAAACTATGCTCAACCCGATGCTTGTCATGTCTTGTCTTGTACTTGGCTTGACTTCTTTCCAGCTGTTCCTGTACTGCCTGGTGAATTTCCAGGATTTTTTCAATGAACTTGGTTGCTTTGTCCACATCACTGTGTCCATCAAGTGCTATGTCTTTACCAAAGACAAAATCCAAGGGAGACTTTGGTATAAACCCAAAACAAGTCTCAAAAGGAGATCTCTGAGTAGAAGAGTGCTCGGCATGATTGTAAGCATGCTACACATTACACAAATGCTCATCCCAAAGCTTGGGATGCTTGCTGCAATATTCTCTGCGCAACTGGATCACTGTCCTGTTGACCACCTCTGTCTGACCATCTATTTGTGGAACAAATGCTATGCTCTTCTTCAACCTGGTGTCCATCAACTCCCATAAACTTGACCAAAAATTCCCAATAAATCGAGAATCTCGATCAGATATAATAGAAGTGGGTAAACCAAAATCAACTCATACATTCTGAAAGAACAACTTTGCTGTTTGTTCAACTGTAACCTGCTTGTTACAAGGTATCAAAATACACATTTTACTGAACCTATCCACAACAACATACAACTAATCATGACATTTTCTAAATTTTGGCAATCCCCCAACAAAATCCACGGAAACACTTTCCCAAGGACGAGAAGGAATTGGAAGTGGAGTGTACAAGCCTAATTTTGTATTACTGGGCTTGCTTGTAGCACACATAGTACAACCTTTGATATATCTAGAAACTATCTCATGCATTCTCAGCCAATAATAGAACCTTTGCAATTGTGCAATTATTTTACTCACACCAAAGTTCCCTAATATTAGAGAAGTATGTGCTTATTGGATTATGTTAACTCTTTTAGTTTGTGGAATGCATAACTTTCCCAAATGATATAAGAGTTGGTCTTTTACATAATAATCCAATTCTTCTACTTGCTTGCCATGAATTAAAGTTGCATATACATCTTTAAAATATACATCTTGAGCATATTGTTCAATGTAACTTTCATGCATTACTGAGTTATGCTTAAGTATAGTAGATGCATTTATGATTGGTCTTGATAACATGTCTGCAACCTTATTATGTATGTACTTCTTATATCTGATGACAAGATGAAAATGCTGTAGAAAACCCATCCACCTATAATGTCTTGATTGCTTCAATTTAGTTTGTGAGTGCAAATATTGAAGTGGTTGATGATCTGTGTGTATGGTTGTTTCCTTACCCATTAGGTAATGTTTCCACTTTTTCACTCTTTGTACTAATGCATACAATGCTTTATCATATGTGGGATAATTAACTACTACAGAAGTAAATGTCTCAGAATGATAGCATATGGCTTTCCGTGTTGCATCAACACTGATCCCATGGTATAGTCACTAGCATCTGTCTCAATCTGAAATGGATGTTGAAGATCTGGTAGTGCTAGTACTGGAGCTGTACTGTTTTTCTCTTTTAAGGTGTTGAAGGCTTTCTGATGTTTTCCTCCCCATTGAAACACCCGTTTCAATCCTGTTAAAGAATGTAATGGAGCTGCAATCAATGAAAAGTTAGCAATAAACTTTCTCCAGTATTGTGCTGCCCCTAGGAAACTCCTAACCTCTGTAGCAGATTTGGGCTTAGGCCAGTTCACAATGACTTCAACCTTAGAGGGATTGTTACACAGTAATTTGTCACTGTCTTCATTCCAGTCCTTCTACTGTGTCATGTCCAAGTCAAACATGCTCATATTAGACAAATGCTCTCTGATGTTTCCAAATGACCCACTTTTCCTAAGTTATCTGCCTCATCGCTTCCTTGGACTAAATATACGCGCTGAAGGGCGCTCCTAAACAATCCAGATGCGCTGCCAGCGCGGAAGTACACCTGATTCCCGCGATGGTCTGATTTCATGTCCTAGCGCGAGGTTGTTTATAATCTTTGGCGATGATATGACTAGCTACGTTATTCAATAGCGATGTCAATGCTATAGATCAGTTATGCCCTCCGCGATGATCCAGATTGGGTGAATTTGTTCCAACAGTCGGACTTCCAGATGACTCCAGACCTGGTTGTTGGCATAGTTTGTATCACCCTCATTTTTCTGGCATGGCTGTTCCGTCATTTGTGCTACCTTCCTTGAAGATAAGCTCACTCTTCCACCTTTCATGGAGACTCCTCCTATTTAAATTCTCACCATTGCTATGCATTGCTAGTTTTCTGATAGTTGGCTAGTTAAGTAGTGCTGTCAGTGTTTGTGAGTTTGTTAGATAGCTGGTGTGAGTGTGACAAGTGTGGGATTGTTGATAGCTTGTGGAAGGTTGTGAAGTTCCTTTAATCTTGTGTAAAACTTATGAGTGAGAGAGAGATTTTGTATGTTGGTAGATCCATCTTTAAAGAATGAATGCTTGAAGAACATGCTGGCTGGATCCCTCTGAGAAGGCTTGTGACGTCAAGACTTTGGTTGTAAGCTTACTCTTATTTCATTATTAATACAATCAATGATGTTTTCCTATGTCTCGTATGTAATTTACTTGATAGCTAATGACTTCTTGACTTTTTGAGTAAATAGATCATTGTTGTTTTCTGGTTACGTGCTTTGTTGTATTTCCTTTCCATTGTTTCAGGTTGATCACTCATTAAGGAAGCGGAAGCTGGAGCAGCGCAACGAAACTCCGTCGACCACCGGTTAAGGTAGGCCCCCAACTATGAATGTTTAAGGAAAGCTATTATTGATTTGTCCTTGTTTGTGACTAGACCCACTCTAGGGCTAGAGGGGTTGCCTCTGTTCGCAAAGGGAACACTTTCCTGCATCACAAATTGGCGACTCCGTTGGGGAGCTTGACCTTTGTTCTTTCTTTGTTTGCTCTTATTTTTGGTTTTTGATTTGGTCTCTTTTGAAGTTTGGGGATTAGTTATCAGTCTCTTGAGTTTCCTGGCTTGATTTGGGAAGTACCTCTATTTGATTGAAGGATTGACTACTTTTGATTTGGGAGTTTTGGTTTGCCTGTCATTATTTTGAAAGTCATCACGGATTTGAATTTAACAGTCGCGCTATCATCGCGTTCACCCTTTTGTAATATCCTTTGCATCGCGTAATTACGCCTCACAGTCGCGACGGTTTTGAGAATCTAACCATCGCGGAAAATTCGTGTACTTCCGCGCTAACATCGCTCTGTTGTTGCGGCTAGTGCTTTATCAGCGCTTGTTGCTACCCGCGCTGATTGCTGTAGAATTGATTTTCTCAATTCTGCCTCCTGAGTCCATCAGTCTTGCTGGTCCCTTGCTTTTCTCACCTGCTTAGTAACTTGTTTTTCACTATTTATGGTTAAGGCACTCTTTTGTGAGCTTTGTTAAATGAATCTTGCTTTTTTTCTTACGTGACCTAGTTCATTGTTTCAAGTCTCTTGGATCAGTTTGGCTTGGTTGCTTGTTTGCTCAAGGTTCGTTTGCAGCTTCTTGTCGGTTTGATTGAGCCTTCCCCTTTTCTTTTTTTGGTTGGTTGTTTAGTGACTGTTATTGAACCAATCTTTGGCATTGATTCGATTTCTCTTCACTACCGAACATAGATCACAATTGTTTGGATCAGCTGGTTTCTTCCACACTTGCTTATTTGTTTCTTCTATATTTAAGGACATCAAAATAAAAAAGATTGTATTCATTTAGTATACGAAAGTGAAAGTGAATTTGCATTTCAAGTTTGCATATTGGAAAGCGAATGTTTAAATGTCTCATTAGTAGTATCCGTGCACTTTAGGAATTGATGTCTGTATGCATTGAGTGACTGACTTTGTTGTCTTGGTTTTCTTGGTTTGGGAATGATCTCTCTACCCTCCCATAGGTAGGTGTTCATTGAAGAAAAAGGATTTTTCATTCATTCTAGCTGCATCCTAGGATTTGTTGTATACATACGGTAAGGCCTGAAAACTGAAACATAATCCAAGATCAACTCTAAAATGAACTGAATAAATCTAACAACACATTGGAACATAACACACACTATTTAGAGGTCTAGGCTAGAGATGTGCTCCGGCGTCGTTAAACCTAGTCACTTTTGTTTCCACTCAAGGTTGGGTGATTTCTCCTTCTGGGGCTCACTAATGGTCTAATACAGAATTGTGCTCCCATGCACTGTCGAGTATATGTTGGGAGACCCCACTAGGTTATCATCCTTTATCCTTAGGAAGCCGTGTCTACCGCCTTACAAACCCTAACGCACCGAACACAACATTCGGGAAGATTGACTGCCGTATAGAAAGTCCTTGGTTTTCACATGACTGCCAAGGTGTATATGAAGTTTTACGGGTTTGTCTGGTAAACCTTTTGCCTAGTTCTCCAGAGTAGTCAATTTCGTTCCTTTTCAGACTCCCTAAAGGAAAAGGTCCATCTGAGCACTTGTCACTTCAGGCTCATTAAATATTCGAAGGCGACTAGAGTCATCTTTTTGTCCTTTTCTCGACTCTTTAAAGATGAAAAGGTCAAGTTCTGTTCTTGTGTCTTAAAATTTATTCGGCCACGTTCACATTTACCGTGTTAGATATTGTTTGCGTTAGCTTGAGTAGGGTTATTTCTCGTTAGTTTTCCTAGGGTTTTGAATCATCATCCTGGGGGAATCACCGATCCCATCTTCCATTCCAAGTGACCAAGGGTCTCCCTCTTCTGTTTCTCCTGAGATATCGGTTGTTAGTGATACTCTCCCTGTTATTCCAAGTATCCAACCAATTAACTCTCGCGCTTGATGAGCCCCAATTTTTGGTAACAAATTGGGCTCATTTGGCCTACTTACCTTGCTCAACCTTTCATCTTTTATCACTTATGCATTCATTTCTTGGTATATTCGTGTTATTTGTAGGAAGAAGGGCATGCATTATATCTATGTGGCTAATACATGATGATTTCAGGTTTTTTGGCATTAAAGGGAGCAAAGACCACGCAGAAGGAGACAAGGAGACAGAAAAGGTGGCATTGCAGGTTTATAGGGAGGTTGTCTACAGCCCTAAATAACCTCCCTCGTGATCTCCACCCTAACTCCGAGCTCCAACAGCTCTCCCCACCGAGCTTAAAGGCAGCCAACGGGTTCTACAGGAACAACAGTTTACAGCAGTTTAACTTTTAGTTGGACAACCGAGCTCCATGAATTGAGGAAGCCAGCTTGATCCTCATCATGTATAAATATTAAGGTCGTGGCCTTTGATAGGAGCTTTTTGACATTTTGAACTACTGTTGCAATTTCTAAGCACGAGCTACAGCTCGGTTTTTGCTCTTTGTAAGCCAGTTTTGGCATGTCATTAGACTCATGATTATTCAATAAAGACAGGCAACTTTTGATTCAATTTTGAGTTTTTAAGGGAGCTATAGCTCTCAGGTTAGGGCCCAACCTGAGAGCAATAGACCTCCTCTTCCTTGTATTGTTACTTGTCTTTCTTTCCAGCACTTTATTCCTCTGTTTTGACATGCATTTAGAAATTACAGTTTGCTGATTTGATTTCTTTTATGTGATTGAGTAGGATTAGTTTATGGTTCAAGTGCTTTTAGTTGCTTAGATTAGAGTAGAAGGATCAGCATTCATTAGAGCCCCAAGAAAAGGCTAATAGTGCACTCACTGCCATCTCTGTTTAGAGATTGGGGGTGTAGACCGTACCAGCCACCAAAAACGCAGTCATACACTTTCATTCAAGCTGCAACACAGTCATTTCAATTGTAGATCCATCCATGCATTCTGATCTTGAGCAGTATTTCCGCATTCAAACTCCATGCACGATTTTTCTCTGAAGTTTACATTGATGTTCGTTGATTTAATAACACAGTTAGGATAGGTTGATGAATTCTTGGTTTTGTGCAGATTTGTTCCTTTACACTGCGTTGCACCGCTCCGTTATCTTCTTCTTCTTCTCAACCACGCCTAAAGTCACCTACCCAACCTCTGATTCAGCTCGTTTGCCTTCCAACACTTCTACTGTTCACGTAACTTCATCTTTTTTGGACTTTCCATTGCTTCCACCCTTCTATCCACCGACCAACTCTACCCATTCTTTCCTCATCTCATATCTCTGTCCCTGAGCCATCATAAGCCCCCTTTCCATTCTACCTATCCACCCATACAACTCCTCCACTCCTCCATCACCCAAAACTCCAACCACAGAACATCCTGTAGAAGTTAGCAGACTTCCTGTAGAAATCCCAAGCTTCCTGTAGGATCCCCTGCAGACATCCTGTAGAAACCTATAACCTCGGTTGCCGAGCACCTGAACGTTGTGGAATTCTATGGAATGATGTTTTGGATCCTCTGGAACCTCTCCTAGCCCTCCTGACCTTTCCCAAGCTTTCTTTCCCCTCGAACTACCCCTGCACAGTCAAACCCTAATAAGAAGCAAAATCGTAATAACTCCAACCACTTAAGCAACAATACAAAAACAATGTTCTTTTCAGTAGAAGTAGCTTAAATTCATGCATCTCATATCATTTGAAGTAATGGCATCATTTCCAGAAGTTTGCACTCACACCATTGCATCATAGAGATTAGACTAGTCAGATTAGGGTTTACTAGGGTTTCCCTGTTTTGTTGGCTTTCAGTTCATGATTGCAAAGTAGATCAATTTCCTTTGAGATAGCCTTCGTCCATCATTTAGAAAGCTTCTTCTGAGAACATATAGAAGTTGGCTTGAGCCCTAGCGGACTTGTGCCAGCTGACCAAGTGACAACTGCGACAAGAGCTAGTACTTGTGCATACAGCACCGTCGCTTCCAAGTTTGTTACGAACTACCGGGTTGATAAAATTAGAGAGAGGAAGCTCCAGGAGTTGTAGCATTATTGCTACAATACTGGAGCCCACCATCTTTTTGGCGCCGTTGCCGGGGACGCGTCAGAGTATTAGTAATTGTTGCTTTTCTTCTATTTTCTTACTCTTGCCTTCTGCTAAATAGTTTATTTCATTTCCATTCTGCAAAAGTAGCATAGACATTTCCTGCTTTCATATATTAGCATTTCCTGCTTTCATAGATTAGCATTTCCTGCTTTCATAGATTAACATTTCCTGCTTTCATAGATTAGCATTTCCTGCTTTCATAGATTAGCATTTCAATTCTGCAATTTCATTTCTGCAAGCGTAGATTAGTGTTTCAATTCTGCAAGCGTAGACTAGCATTTCCAGTCCTGCAATTTGATTTGAGCAAAGTATATTAGTTCTTTCCTGCTTTCAATTTAATTCTGCATCTTTATAGTTAGTTGTAGATCAATCTGTTTCAGTTTTGCAGGTACCACAGAAAAAAAAAAAGCAATAAAAAAAAAAGTCTTTCCATTTCATGCCTCGTAGGAATCGAGACAAAACAGGCAAATTCTTACCCAACACCCCCACCACATCACTGAGTCACCCTTCTCTCTTCTTCGGTGACAGTGATCCAGAAGAACCTATAGGTGAACCTCCTGAGATATACGAAGATCCTATAGGAGAAGAAGAATTAGAGACCATCCCATCTGAAGCTATGGCTGACAATAGAAGAGAAGATGAGAGAATAGAAGGTGCCTTCCCCATCCGAGAGACCAATGGAGAAATGAAAATGAAGAACATTAGCCCCTCCGCTTTACCTCACTTCCATGGACTGACTACTGAAGATCCTGATACCTTCCTGTTTGAGTTTGCTGTCTTTTGTAGAACCTATGACTATACTGAAGATGAGCAGAAGCTGAAACTCTTCCCTTCAACTCTTAAGGATGCAGCATTACGCTGGTTCATGGGCTTACCTGGGAATAGTATCACCACTTGGGCTCAGATGCAGCAAGCTTTCAATACCAAGTACAGGGATTACTGTAGGTCCAAGGAAATCAAGGGAGAAATCTTTCGGATGACCATGGGAAATGATGAGTCCTTAGAGGATTATGAGGAGAGGTTCCAACTTAGCTATAAGCGGGCCAGGTGCACACTTGACCCTGAATCCCTCAAGTTGGTCCTGCTCCGAGGAGTCCCTGAAGACCTCTTAGATACCCTTCACATGTTAGCTGGGGGGGACATTTACCAACTGCCTTATGAGGACATCAAGACTGTGTTTAGAAACCACTCCAGGGCAGCTCGGAAACGAGGTAGAGGAAACCTCCTCTCAACTGGTGTCCCTTTCTCCAAACATGAGTTTGCAAATCAATTGGAAGATCTTAAGAGTGAGGTGAGACAGACCATTGCCATGCAGCTGGACACATTCAGGATCCAGCAGAAGAAGGAAGAAGCTGAGAGAGCCTTGGCTATCTTCTGCCCTAGATGTACTAGGAGACACCCTAAGAACGAATGTCCATTGCATTCGGTTGAAGTGTGTTTCGTTTGTGAGGAGGACCATCCCACAAACCAATGTCCAACCTTACCCGGATTTAAAGCCATGTACCAAGGGACAGAAGCTCCCACTGAACCTCTCTATTACCTCAACCAAAGGAGGCCACAAGGACTTAGAACTTACCAGCAGGGGATGCAAGGGGCACCTCAAGCTTATTACAACCCCAACCAATCGACTCCTATGCCTTCCTGGGGTCCCCCTGCTCATCCTTCTTGGTCTATGCCTCCTCCATGGTCTTATCCACCTCAGTACCCTACTCAACCCACTACTCATTCTTATCACTCACAGGCCCAGCCACAGCCTCAGTGGAATGCACCTCAGTCGGGGTGGAGGCCCCAATACAACACTCCTCCTGCCATTTTGCCTCCACCACCAGTTCAACCTCAACCATTACCTCCTGCTCCTCCAAGGCAACCTCAAATACCTGCCCAACCGAACCCGAACCCCAACAATAGACAGGCCCAACAGGTATACACTGGGGAAACATCATGCCCTACTTATGCTGTGGAGATCCAGGAGATCAATCTTCGATCTGGCAAGACTCTTCCAGATCGCCAACCTCCTCCCCCCGGAGGATGAGGAAGATAAACAGGAAAGTGAACCAAAGGCTATTCCACCCTTTCCTGAGAGACTAACAACCACCACACAACCCAACCCAGAGGAGGATGAGCTTCTGGGTGAGCTCAAGCAGTTGTGTGTAAAAATACCACTTCTCCAAGCCATCAAGGATGTGCCAATATACAACAAACTGGTTAAGGAAAAGTGTTTCAAACACCCAGGCAGGCGAAAGAGAGATGCTTCAACCATCAATGTCTTAGGACAACTGTCTGACCTTATGTTAGGACAAGTCATCTGCCCAAAGTATCTAGATCCTGGGAGTCCTGTAGTAGATGTCCACATCAATGGCATCATCATACCTCACACTTTGATTGATTTGGGGGCCGCCATTAATGTGATGACCAGGGATACCATGCTCAAACTCAATCTTCAGGGTTCCTTGAGGAAGACCTCGACAGTTCTGCAACTTGCAGATCGCTCCACTGTGACTCCCGAAGGGATTGTGGAGGATGTCTTGGTCTTTGTCGACTCTTGGGAATACCCTGCAGATTTCTTGGTTCTGCAACCCAAGGCAAAGCTTACTGGATATCCTCTTATTTTGGGAAGGCCTTGGTTAGCCACTGCAAATGCTTACATAAGTTGTCGTGCAGGAAATATGACCATCAAAAATGGTCCTATGTCCAAGCCGCTAGTCCTATATCCTCCTGCCCAACCTTCCTTAGAGCATGACTTACCACTTTGGTTGGAGGAAGGAGAAGAGGATGAAGTGTACTCAGCACCTTTGTGCACCTTAGATACCACTAGAAGAGACCCCCCAACCGAGGATGACTTGATTGAGACCTTGATCCAGAATCCACCTTCCAGTGCACTATCCTTAGAGAAATTGGTGGAGGATGCCCAAGCCAGCACCTTAGTGGATCTTTGTACGACCAACCCTGTCACTCCAGAGTCAAAAATGTGGAGTTCGGCCCTGAGAGAACGTTAAAGATCAGCTCCTCCCTATCTCCTTCCCAGGAAAAGGAGCTGTGTAGCCTGTTGGCCAGTCACCTAGATGCTTTTGCTTGGAGCTATAAGGAGATGAAAGGAGTCCATCCCTCGGTCTGTACCCATCACATATACATCAAAGAGGGTTGTAAACTAGTTAGGCAACCTTAGAGGAGAATGAATCCAGCCCTTAAGGACATTGTCAAGGAAGAATTGCAAAAGTTGTTGGATGCCGGATTCATTTACCCCATCTCAGATAGTGAATGGGTGTCCCCTCTGGTGTTGGTTCCCAAGAAGAATGGGAAGTGGAGAATCTGTGTGGACTACCGAGAACTGAACAAAGCTACCAAGAAAGACCATTTCCCTCTACCATTCATAGATCAAGTGTTGGATGGACTGGCAGGAAAGAAGTTCTTCTCTTTCCTGGATGGGTTTAGCGGGTACAACCAGATCCAAATCAGCCCGGAAGACCAAGATAAGACCACCTTCACTTGTCCTTGGGGTACCTTTGCCTACCGAGTTCTTCCCTTTGGGCTATGCAATGCTCCTGCTACCTTCCAGAGAGCTGTCTTGAGTATCTTCTCGGAGCTGGTCCATGATGCAGTGGAAATCTATATGGATGACTTCACTCCTTATGGGGCCAACTTCCAGGAAGCATTGTCCAATCTGGGAAAAGTCCTAACCAAATGCATTGAGATGAACCTGTCCCTTAGTCCTGAAAAATGTGAATTCCTGATGACTGAAGGGACCGTGCTAGGCCATACCATTTCTTGCCAAGGGTTACAAGTGGATCCTAACAAAATTGCTCTCATCAAGAAGGTTCCACCTCCTCAAAAGGTAAGGGATGTTCGGAGTTTCTTAGGATTAGCAGGGTATTACAGGAGATTCATTAAGGACTTCAGCAAGCTAGCCTCGCCATTGTTTGGCCTGTTGGCAAAAGATGCGGAGTTTAAGTGGACTAATGATTGTCAGAGGGTTTTGAATGAATTAAAGGACAAGTTGGTGTCAGCCCCAATCCTGAGAGGTCCAAACTGGGCCCTACCTTTCCACATCCACACTGATGCCTCGAACAAAGCCATAGGTGTAGCTTTAGGACAAGTCGAACAAAAACTTCCATATGCCATTTACTTTGTTAGTAAAAACTTGTCCAAAGCTGAGCTGAATTACACTGTAACTGAGAAAGAGTTTTTAGCTGTGGTCCATGCACTGAACAAGTTCCGATACTATATCACTGGCTATCAAACATTTGTACATACAGACCATGCTGCAATTAGATATTTAATGAATAAACCAGATGTGAATGCTCGTATTATTAGATGGTTACTTTTGTTGCAGCAGTTTGATTTGACCATTGTTGACAAACTAGGTAAAGAAAATGTTGTTGCTGACTTTTTATCTAGATTGGATTTGTCTGCAGATGAGGATGGAACAGTGGATGACCAGATGCCTGATGAACATCTGTTTGCTATCTCAGCACTCTCTCCATGGTTTGCTGATATAGTAAACTACCTTGTTTCAGCAGAGTTCCCTCCGCACCTATCTTCAAGAGAGAAGAGCAGAATCATCAGAAAAAGTGCCTCATTTACTTAGATCGGGGGCAATCTGTTCAAGCTTGGCCCCGATCAGATCTTAAGGCGTTGTGTAAGGGAGGAGGAAGTCTTTGATATCCTCCTCACCTGTCATGATGGGCCTTGTGGAGGACATTTTGCAGCCAAGAGAACTGCCTTCAAGATCCTGCAGGCAGGCTATTATTGGCCCACCCTTCATCAAGATGTCAGAAGATATATCAGCCAATGTGACCAATGCCAAAGAATGCGGAAACCGACTCAAAGGGATGAGATGCCTCTCCAACCTCAAGTGACTCTTGAGCCATTTGAGAAGTGGGGCATGGACTTTGTGGGTCCAATCAACCCTCCTTCGAGGCAAAGGTCTTACATCATTGTGTGTACTGACTACCTGACAAAGTGGGCAGAGACTAAAGCAATCAAAGCAGCAACAGAAGAAAAGGTGGCCGAGTTCTTAAGAGAAAACATCTTCTACAAGTTTGGCTACCCAAGAGAGCTGGTCACCGATCAAGGGAGCCAGTTCACATCCAACTTAGTTGAAGATCTACTAGCTCATCACAAGATCAAGCATAGGACTTCCACCCCCTATCACCCTCAAGCAAATGGGCAGGTGGAAGTCACCAATAGAGCATTGGAAGGGATCTTGACTAAGGTGGTGAGCAGCAGCAGAAAGGACTGGGCAGATCGCCTGGTTGAGGCCACATGGGCTTACAACACCACCTGGAAGACCACCACCGGCTTCACACCTTATGAGCTGGTCTATGGGAAGAAAGCTTTGCTGTCCATTGAGTTTGAATACAACACTTTGAGGATGGCAGCTCAACTAGATCTAGATCTCAGCCATGCACAACAAGAAAGGTTATTGCAGCTGAATGGACTGGATGAGCACCGAATGCAGGCCCTCCTTCACTCAGAAGTGGTTCAACTTCAGAGAAAGGTGTGGCATGACCAACATCTCCATGACAAGCAATTCCAGCTGGGAGATTGGGCTTTGTTGTATGACTCCATATACAAAGATTTCAAGGGGAAGCTGAGAACCAGATGGCTAGGACCATATGCAGTGGAAAAATGTCATGACAATGGATCTGTGCTTATTCGGACCATTGATGAGGAAGCCATCCCCATGCTTGTCAATGGGCATCGATTGAAGATCTACAGGAAGCCCCTCTCAAGACAAGAGTTCATCAAAACTATGGAGAAATCAGTATTGGTCATAGAGAAGGGTTCTGCCTCTCCTTTGGGCATACCCTGAAAGATCTAAATATATATATATATATATATATATATATATATATATATATAAATAAAGATCCTTGGGTGAAAACCTTTCTAAGGCGCCCAAGGCAGGTGGTAGGGGTGAAAACCTCATTGAGGCGCCCCTATTGTCTTTCAAAAAAAAAAAAAAGAGATTGGGAAAAGATCCTTGAGTGGAAACCTCTTTGAGGCGCTCAGGGTAGATGGCAAGGGTGAAAACCTCATTGAGGCGCCCCTGTTATCTTTAAAAAAAAAAAAAAGAAAAAAAAGAAAAAAAGAGAAAAAACAAGGTCAGCAGATTCATAATGTAAAATTGCATGCAGGTTGCAGGTGTTCTATGGAGGAGAGGAAGCCTCTCAACTCAAAGCTAAGGGTCCTTATCATGCTGTCAGGAGACCTCACCAGCACCTCCTCCAAGAATACTCATTTTCTCCAAGGTATGTGCAATTTTATTATAGCTTGAGTCTTCTACAGGAAGACACAAATTTTCTACAGGAAGACGCAGATTTTCTACAGGAAGATGCAGATTTTCTACAGGAAGGTGTAGACTCTCTACAGGAAACGCAACCTTTCTATAGGAAGCTCTGTATTTCTACAGGAAACTTCCTGTAGAAGTTCAGGACGACCCAAAATCCATTTTATGAGGAGATCTAACGACTAAGGATCGGTTTGGACGCATGCAAGCTATTGTTATCTCCCTTGCACATTGTTGTCAACTCGTCCTGCCATCCTTGTCGACATGCAACGAAGTTACCTGCACCAGCAAAGCAGATCGATGAGTTCTCAAGAAAAAGCAATTTTTAAATGAAAAAACTCTGAGATCTCATACCATATCCGTCCTAGTCATCTAGAAGCCCTGGGAGCGTGATCAGGAGGCCAGATCCTTCGTCGTGCAGCATGCACCCAAGGAGGAAGAACTGTTACAAGACATCCCGCGGGAGTCCTGTAACAGTTGAGCCCGCTAGAGTGTATACTATTCACAGCGCTGGCCATATGCAATGAACGCGGACGCATGCAGCCAAGCATCAACTCCATCATCGGCAGCCTGTAAACGTGAACCTTCGGGTCTGTGCAAATTCGCCAGCAGCAGGTAGATCCATTTATCATCGTCCAAAACCCGAAAAATCATGTTGCAGCCGCGCAGGTAAGTGTCTCGACCCTCTCTTCCGTCAGATTGCATGAATTTTACTTTGAATTGTTTGCAAAGTGTAAAGTGAATGGGTTGAGCGGCTGTATGGCTAGTTGACTGGCCACGTCGACCGGTTAATGGTCCAGTCAGATGTTTGGGTGGCGGCCGTGACAAAAGGAATGATCAACACACACTTGAGAACAATCCCCGTCGGAAAAAACGGATTTAGCAGAAGAAACGGCGGCGGATCTGCTGGAGAGATGATGCGGTAGTAAGTGAACGCGCAGTCAAATGATGGAACGACGTCATCCAATGGTCCGGCGGGGACAACTCACCTCTGCGCCATGGATTCCGCCAATTCAAATCTAATCGGCTAGATTGGCCGCATGCATTTATCATTCGCCGTTGAAGCCTCGAGTGAACATTCAGATCCCTCTGCAGTTCGAAACTCCGAGCCTTTGGCTATCAGAATGGCTGAGAAGCACCACCGAGAGCGCAGACCAACGTGATAAGTTTTTTGGATTATTTGCACGACGGAGGCGTAATTCAATGCTCTGTCCCAATAAGCTAAACTTCTTTCGCATTCGCCACCTCTAGCAACAGTTTTTATCATGCCGGGTGGGTTTATTAGACGGGAACCCACTGATTCATCAAAATTAAGAGAAAACCAGGAGGTCGTGGAGCTCTTCACACGAGCACAATGGATATCCTTTTGTGATAAATTGCAGGGTCATGACGACGAAGTGGCAGAAGAATTTTTACAAGCCTTGAGGCCGAAATCCAAAACACTGGCCACCATGAACTTCAGGGGCCTAAGCCTCAAGCTCACCCCGCAATATATCAGTCGAATTACTGAACTTCCAATGGGCTTGCCATGGGATAAGGAAGAAAGGAAGTTGAGCCAGCAGGCAAAGAAAGAATTCTTCCCACCTGAGGAGGAATTCACGGAGGACAAAAATGGGGTGCGAAGAACCAGCTTGCTGCCACCATGGAATGAAGTTAGCCTGCAAATCATGAAGTATATAACCTGTGAAGGCCGTTTTAGCATCGTGTATGCGTATCATTTCAGGTTGCTCACTGAATTGAGACACCAGATTGATCTTCCAGTAGAAAACAAACTGAGCATTCCTTATTTCCTGCTACAGTCTCTAATTGAGTGTGCCACAAAGTTAAAAGAAGGCATACCAGATCAGGTAGCCCACCATGGATTGATCAAACTTCTTGTGGAGGATGCACTTCATTCATATAAGGTTCCCCTCTCATGGGAATCATTCAGAAATTTGACAAGAGATGGAGACATAAGGATGCTGACCGAGGAAAGTGGTTCCTCCAGCAGTGAGGAAAAAGAAGCAGTGGTCGCGGGAAAGAAAGAAACAGGCCAGAAGACCCCGACCGCATTGCAGAGGAAAGAACAAAGGAGGAAGCACGAGAAAAAGGATGCTGAGGAAAAAGGTGACACACCCATCTTATCAGCAAGAGAGAGAAGGTTATAGAGCAGAACGGACAAGGCTGAGAAGGTCCACATCAGCACAAGCACCTCATCAGCACCTGCAACCAAACCAAAAAGCAAAACCCATGCAGCAAAGCAAGCCAAGGTGGCGACACCTGTGTCTACAGTAAAGCAGAAATAGGCTTCTACAGGAAGCCCGAAAACAAAAAAAGGGTCTTCTACAGGAAGCCCGAAAACAGAAAAAGGGTCTTCTACAGGAAGCCCGAAAATTATTGAAAAAGGGGCTTCTACAGGAAGCCCGAAAACTACCAAAACAGGGGCTTCTACAGGAAGCCCTGAAAAGGTGAAACCCAAGGAGAAGAAGGCTGATATTCGTGAAAGAGAGGCAACAGCTGTGCTGGCTGGCCTCAGCACGCCACCTAAGCCAAAAGAAAAGAGGAAGAGGGAGACCCCTCTATACTCTGAAGTTCGAAGAAGTTCGAGAATAAAGACGGGCAAGCCACAGCCCACATCCGGAAGCCAAGTCACTACAGGGGATGCCCCTACTTCACCCAGTGAGAGGTCCCCCTCGAAGATATCGGTCACCTACGAGAAGGGGAGCCCAAAAGCAACTACTTGGAAAAGAAGGATAGACCAATCGGCTTCAAAAGCCCGGCTGAAGGTCGAGGAAACAAAGAAGAGGGAAGGAACGGCTCCCTCATCGCCACCAAGGGCAGAACAGGCAGAGCTACCAAGAGTAGGGAAGAAAGAGCGTATTCCGGAGCCTAGTTCTCGCCCAAGGACAAGGAGCTGGGGAAAAATTGCTCAAGGATGAGCAAATATTTTAGCTGGGGGGTGATGATGAGCCCCAATTTTTGGTAACAAATTGGGCTCATTTGGCCTACTTACCTTGCTCAACCTTTCATCTTTTATCACTTATGCATTCATTTCTTGGTATATTCGTGTTATTTGTAGGAAGAAGGGCAGGCATTATATCTATGTGGCTAATACATGATGATTTCAGGTTTTTTGGCATTAAAGGGAGCAAAGACCACGCAGAAGGAGACAAGGAGACAACAAAGGTGGCATTGCAGGTTTATAGGGAGGTTGTCTACAGCCCTAAATAACCTCCCTCGTGATCTCCACCCTAACTCCGAGCTCCAACAGCTCTCCCCACCGAGCTTAAAGGCAGCCAACGGGTTCTACAGGAACAACAGTTTACAGCAGTTTAACTTTTAGTTGGACAGCCGAGCTCCATTAATTGAGGAAGCCAGCTTGATCCTCATCATGTATAAATATTAAGGCCGTGGCCTTTGATAGGAGCTTTTTGACATTTTGAACTACTGTTGCAATTTCTAAGCACGAGCTACAGCTCGGTTTTTGCTCTTTGTAAGCCAGTTTTGGCATGTCATTAGACTCATGATTATTCAATAAAGACAGGCAGCTTTTGATTCAATTCTGAGTTTTTAAGGGAGCTATAGCTCTCAGGTTAGGGCCCAACCTGAGAGCAATAGACCTCCTCTTCCTTGTATTGTTACTTGTCTTTCTTTCCAGCACTTTATTCCTATGTTTTGACATGCATTTAGAAATTACAGTTTGCTGATTTGATTTCTTTTATGTGATTGAGTAGGATTAGTTTATGGTTCAAGTGCTTTTAGTTGCTTAGATTAGAGTAGAAGGATCAGCATTCATTAGAGCCCCAAGAAAAGGCTAATAGTGCACTCATTGCCATCTCTGTTTAGAGATTGGGGGTGTAGACCGTACCAGCCACCAAAAACGCAGTCATACACTTTCATTCAAGCTACAACACAGTCATTTCAATTGTAGATCCATCCATGCATTCTGATCTTGAGCAGTATTTCCACATTCAAACTCCATGCACGATTTTTCTCTGAAGTTTACATTGCTGTTCGTTGATTTAATAACACAGTTAGGATAGGTTGATGAATTCTTGGTTTTGTGCAGATTTGTTCCTTTACACTGCGTTGCACCGCTTCGTTATCTTCTTCTTCTTCTCAACCACGCCTAAAGTCACCTACCCAACCTCTGATTCAGCTCGTTTGCCTTCCAACACTTCTACTGTTCACGTAACTTCATCTTTTTTGGACTTTCCATTGCTTCCACCCTCCTATCCACCGACCAACTCTACCCATTCTTTCCTCATCTCATATCTCTGTCCCTAAGCCATCATAAGCCCCCTTTCCATTCTACCTATCCACCCATACAGCTCCTCCACTCCTCCATCACCCAAATCTCCAACCACAGAACATCCTGTAGAAGTTAGCAGACTTCCTGTAGAAATCCCAAGCTTCCTGTAGGATCCCCTGCAGACATCCTGTAGAAACCTGTAACCTCGGTTGCCGAGCACTTGAACGTTGTGGACTTCTATGGAATGATGTTTTGGATCCTCTGGAACCTCTCCTAGCCCTCTTGACCTTTCCCAAGCTTTCTTTCCCCTCGAACTACCCCTGCAGACATCCTGTAGAAACCTGTAACCTCGGTTGCCGAGCACCTGAACGTTGTGGACTTCTATGGAATGATGTTTTGGATCCTCTGGAACCTCTCCTAGCCCTCTTGACCTTTCCCAAGCTTTCTTTCCCCTCGAACTACCCCTACACAGTCAAACCCTAATAAGAAGCAAAATCGTAATAACTCCAACCACTTAAGCAAAAATACAAAAACAATGTTCTTTTCAGTAGAAGTAGCTTAAATTCATGCATATCATATCATTTGAAGTAATGGCATCATTTCCAGAAGTTTTCACTCACACCATTGCATCATAGAGATTAGACTAGTCAGATTAGGGTTTACTAGGGTTTCCCTGTTTTGTTGGCTTTTAGTTCATGATTGCAAAGTAGATCAATTTCCTTTGAGATAGCCTTCGTCCATCATTTAGAAAGCTTCTTCTAAGAACATATAGAAGCTGTCTTGAGCCCTAGCGGACTTGTGCCAGCTGACCAAGTGACAGCTGCGACAAGAGCTAGTACTTGTGCATACAGCACCGTCGCTTCCAAGTTTTTTACGAACTACCGGGTTGATAAAATTAGAGAGAGGAAGCTCCAGGAGTTGTAGCATTATTGCTACAATACTGGAGCCCACCAGCGCTTCAGAAGACGAGACTTACGATATTCACTGAAATCCCGTTTGGGAGCCTTTCGAAGAATATATTCCCGGTACTCCTCCTACTGTTTCGGTCCCAATGTCTTCTTCTGACATGGAGGACACATCCCCCGTTACGAGTGAAGAATCCATTGTGACGAGCGGTGAAATCCCTATCTCAATGGAAACTACACCCTTCCATGTCACCCCTCTTGGTGTCATGTTGCCTTTATGCTATAAGGCTTTGAGGGATGTTATGGGTTCTAGGACCTCCCTTACGAGTTCTATGTGGTCTCACACTGTCACTCCGACCTCGGAGTCTTTTATCCCTCAAATTCATAATGTATCTATCACCTCAGTCCTGACTGTTCCAACTGTTTGTGTGGCTTCTTCAACCCCTGTTGTTGGTGCCGTTACTGCATCCACAGTTGTGACCACTGTTGCTAGACCTTCATCCGGATCGGAAAATAGTGGCCCGTCGGCATCTACACCCGGAGTTGTCGATCCTACACTAAATTCCCCACCTTCTTCTGGTTCCATTCCAAGAAAGGGGGGCATACGATCAATATTTTCACGCTCTTCAGAATCCGGACCCCCAAGATCCGTTTCATTATTATGATTCTCGAGGAGCTCATATCTATTACCCCGGACCTTTACCCTCTCAGCCTGCGGTTGAGGTTACGGTCTCGTTATCTGTTGCTTGGGGTACCACCAGTTATCATGGTGGCCAAGTACCCCCTGCGAATTTTCAAGGACCACCTTATCAAGGTCAGCCGTCTTACACGCAACCCTCCTATGGGCAGCAATATTACAAACAGCCTTATCCAGGGCAACCTGGAGGCCCACCAGGACAACCCTTCTAGGGACAACCTTCATCCTCTGGTGGTTCATCTTTTACTTATTTCGGGCAACCTTCTGGTAATCTAGGACAACCTTAGATGCAACAAGGCCAACTTGGTGTCTAGCAAGGCTACCCTTCTGGGCAAGTTGGTCAGCCTCAAATCCAATCAGGCCAACCGACCGTCCAGTCTGCTCAGCCATCCGGTCCATCAGGGTAACCCTTAGTTGTGCAGGGACAACCCAATACCCAGTAAGCTCAACCTTCTGGGAAAATGGGTCAATCTCAATCTCAACTAGGTCAACCTTCTGGCCAGGTGGCTTAGCCTCAGTTCTCTCAAGGACATCCATCTAGGCCTGCTTAACCGGGCACTCAAATGATTGTTGCTTCTCAAGCTCAACCTGGTTTTCAGCCCCAGTCTGGGCTCCAGACCCAGTCCGGTCTTCAAATGCAGGTTGGATCTCAATCTCAACCTGCCTATCAAATGCAGCCTGGTTCCCAGGCTCAGTTTGGAGCCCAACCGCCTTATGGTTTCCAGCAATCCCAAGGGAAAACCAAATTTGCCCCGTACCAAAATTATCAACAACTGCAGGTGAGTCCTTATCAGAATTACCAGCAACCGTATGTTTCTCCTGCAGGTCAAGTTGGTAATCAATGGAATGCTGGGGGGAAAATTCAGGGTCAACCATCCAATTATAGCTATAACCCCTATGGACAAAATCCCTACAGACAGAACCCTCCTGGGCCAAATCCGTCCAGACAGAATCAATGGGGGCAACAAGCAGCTGGCTGGAACTCTGGTGCTACCTCCTACCTGCGGCCTCAGATGTCTTTTAACCCTCAATTACCCTTTTTAGCAACGTTGGAGTTACCGGATGTGTCCAAACTGACAAATGATCCTATCCTTCATAATCCGTATTGGCCACTGGTTCCAACTAAGATTCCCGGTGATTGTCCCAAATTTGATGGTAAAGCTGGAGAAGATCCCCAAGCCCACGTTATGACTTATCATCTATGGTGTTCGTCAAATTCGTGGCTTGATGATTCAATCCGGCTCTGCCTTTTTCAAAGGACCCTCACTGGCTCTGTTGCTAAATGGTATATTGAGTTAGCTCGCGGATCTTTTCAGGATTTTAACTCGTTGGCTATGGCATTTTTAACTCATTTTCAGTTACCGATTCGATATGAAATGGGCACACACCTCCTGACATCCTTTAAACAAACAACAGCTACACATATCTCCAATCATATCCATGAATGGAGCTAGCGTCCCCGTTTGATTAAGTTTTGGATTCCCGATAAGCTTCTGACCAACTGGTTCACGACCTAATTTGTCGGTCTGATAGCACGGGACATTGCTATGGGGGCATGTGTAACTAAAGAGCAGGCCATTGCGCGTGCTCAGTACCTTGACTTGGTTTATTCCTTGTATGCTATATGATTATTTTCCTGATGCCCCGAGGCCCGGAACTTCCAAAGCCCCGCCAACACCATCTGTTGACGGCGTCATTGGTTTTGTTAATCCGCTCTCTAAGAAATCTTCCGCGAACCCTGGGAAGAAAAAGTCGAATGCTGCAAATGAAAATAATTCTTAGGCTGTATCCAATTCTGGTAATACTTCCGAGGTTAACGCCGTCCAGTCCACCACAACGGATAAAGCCTCGAAAGGAAAAAAGAAGGGAAAAAGAAAGAATAATGCTGATCAACCCAACCAGGATTCCCCTAAACCTCCACCCGAGAAAGGTGCCAAACGCAAACCTAAGTATCCTTGCCTTATTTGTGATGAGGAGCACTATACCAAAGACTGTCCGATGCAGTCTGAAGTTAGTCGTTTGTTGAAAGGTGCTCCCGGGACTCCTGCCATGTTTAAAGAGTCTTTTCCCTTGCAACAAACGCAAATGGTGGCTGATCCATCTCAATCCTCTTCTTTCTTTGGTTCTCAAGTGTTTATGGCTGGGACAATTCCCGTCCACATTAGTGCTCGGGAAAAAGAGTATCCATTGCCTGCCGGGAAAGAGCCTGAGGTCCCCTCTAGCGCTCCTCCGTCCAGTTCTGGTCTGCTCCATATTGAGAGACCAAGCACTAAGATGCCCATCTGACCCCCTCCAAAAGGTGTACTTCGGAAACCTTCTTACAACCCTAATGCTCGTACTGCTCAGCACTATAGCTTCGTTGAGGACTTAGCCCAGGCTTCGTCAGCTACGTCTGCTCTAGAAGTTCTCTAGAGCTGCCCCTCTTAGAGGAAGTCCTTGCTATCGACTATCGGTGGCATTGACCTGGCCGACTCAGATCTGATCACTTTTGACCGAGAGGGCCATATACCGAGACTACCTCACCAAATCGCCTTCTTTATCCAGGTCATCATCAATTCTAAAACGATTCATCGTACCGTTATTGATGAAGGCACTTCAACTTGCATAATGTATGTTGCTTGTTGGTAGGCTATTGGTTCTCCGACTCTGAGCCAGTATCCTACGACCTTGGAAGCCTTTGATGGGAGAGAATCTCACCCTTATGGTATACTCCAACGCTTGCCTATTACTTTGGAAGGGAAGATGTTCGAAGTGGAAGTTGAAGTTGTTGATGCCAATCTTACTTACAACCTCCTTCTGGGACGAAGCTGGACATGTGCCATGCGAGCCGTGGCTTCATCTCTATTTCGTGTCATTCGTTTCCCTCATCAGGGGAAGATCGTCATAGTAGACCAGCTATCTTTCTTCGCCTCCTCTTTGAAGGCAACGTGCCCTTTGTGGAGCATACCTCCATCCCATGTGAGAGTGTGGGAGTTGGACTCTTTAAGGATCCTGCTCTTATGGGTGTTTTTTCACTCCCACCTCCCAACGTCGCTCCTATTAATATGATTTCTTTTCGCTCTGATCCTTGGGTTCTTCCCCCCGCGAATTAGATAGACTCATGGGGCGATGAGATGCCGTTAAGTCCTATCGAGCTCAACTACGTCGAAATTGTTACTACATCGGCTCCATCCTCTAAATCTGCTCCTTCGAGCAGAGCTCTTGACTCGTATGCTCATCCCCCTTGGCTTGGAGAAAATGCTTTCTCAAACCCTCTAAAGGAAGTATTTCCTTCTGACGAAACCATTATTGAGACCATGTCTCTCGAGGAACCCCCTTGGTCTGATCATCACCAGCGTTCCTCATTTCTCCTTGCCCACCGGGAAATGCTTACTTGTCTCGAGCGGTTTGCTTCTTGTCTCCCATCCCAACCCCTTCAGACACCCATTCAAGTTTGTCAAGTGTCTTCTGAAGGGAACATGGGAAACATCACGCAAACCCAGCCAGTCGACATATCTGTTAAATCAGGCGTTGTCGAGCATATCCATGTCGGAGTAACTTGTACTCCGGAGGAGATTCAACTCTATACTGATATTTTTCACGAATTCCGTGATGTCTTTGCTTGGTCCTACGAAGAAATGCCCGGCATCAATCCTAGCATCGTGGTGCATGAGATACCTACGATTCCGGGTGCTAAGCCTGTTCGGCAGCGTTTACGCCCTGTGCACCCCCGAAAGGCTGCGGCTATTAAAGTGGAAGTTGAAAAGCTTCTTAAGGCTGGTTTTATTTACCCCATCCCACTCATAGATTGGGTCTCCAATATCGTCCCTGTGACTAAAAAACAGGGCACTATCAGAGTCTGTGTTGATTACCATTATATTAACCGGGCCTATCCCAAAGATAACTTGCCCACACCCTTAATTGACCAGCTCATTGATGAGTGTGCTGGAAGTGGCCAAAGGTTTTATGCGGTTATTGAAGCGGGATACCCATTTTCTTTGGGATGCCTCTGCTCAAGAGTCTTTCGAGCGCCTCAAGGTTCTCCTTGTTTCTGCTCCATTTTTGCATCCTCCTAATTGTCATCGTGACTACACTCTGTACTTGGCCGCTGCTGATACCACTATTGGCATGGTTCTCGTTCAAGATGACGATGATGACACTGAGCATGTCATTTATTATCTCAACCACAATCTACTAGATATGTAAACTCGATACGCTTACATCGAGAAGTTGGCATTGGCCACCGTCTGTGCCGTCCAATGTTTCCGTCATTATATCTTGTTGCACACCACGACAATAGTTTATGATTGCAACCTGATGACGTACATCCTATCACATCAGTTGATGGGGGGAAAGTACTCGTAGTGAATTGTTATCCTCAAAGAGTTCGACTTGGAATTCACCACTGCCAAGTCTAAGAAATCCCTTGTCTTTGCTGAGTTATTTTGCTCTCTGCCATCTCTTACTGTGCCCTCTCAATTAGAGGACCATATTCCAGACGAAACTCTATTCTTAATTAGCACCCTCGATCCCTGGTATGGGGATATCATTGTCTATTTAAAAACGCCCTCTTTTCGTCCCGATGTGTCTAAGGATGCTTGGTGACAGATTCGCCATCAATATCAACCCTATTGTATTATTGGGGACACCCTGTACCGTCTCGACGTCGACTTTGTTCTCCGTTGATGCTTAATATCAAGGAATTTGAGCGAGTTTTAAATGACTGCCATTCTGGTGCCTGTGGTGGTCACATGTCCGGATATGCTACTGCTCAAAAGATCCTCCGTGCCGGTTACTTTTGGCCCTCCATCTTTAAGGATTGCATTCTTGCCGTCCACTCCTGTCACGAGTGCCAAATCTACCTGCGGAAGATGCGTGCGCCTCCCACTCCATTGCACCCTGTTGTTACCATTGGCCCTTTTGCAAAATGGGGCATTGATTATATGACCTGTAACCCTCGCTCGGCTGGGGGGCATGGGTATATCATCGTTGCCATTGATTACTTCACAAAATGGGCCGAGGCAATGCCCACGCTATCTGAAGACAGTCACAAATCGACGTAATTTTTGTTTAATCATGTTATCTCACGGTTCAGAGTCCCTCAGGCTATCGTCACTGATCACGGTAAGCATTTCCGTAATCATATGATGACTAAGCTAATAACCCATCTAGGCTTGCGGCATGATAGCTCGACTCCATACTATCCTCAGGCCAATGGCCAAGTAGAAGCTGTCAACAAGGTTCTAGTTACGATGCTTCAACGCACCATTGGCATGCACAAGTCTAATTGACATTTGATGTTGTTCTCTGCCTTATGTGCCTACCGAACTTCTGTAAAGGATGCCACCGGTTTCACTCTGTTCCAATTAGTTTATGGACTGGAGGCTATCCTTCCCATCGAGTGCGAGATCCCTTCTTTGAAATTAGCCGTCGAATTACTCCCCAACACTACTCCAGTAGAAGAATGCCTTCTTTACCTAGAACGGCTAGACGAGACTCGTCGACTAGCCTCTCTAGCGATTGAAGCACAGAAGAAGAGAGTGAAAACTCACTTCGATCATACTGTCCATCCTTGTTCTTTTGTTGAAAGAGATATAGTCCTGCTCTACGATCAAGCGAATAATAAGATGGGGGCAGGAAAATTCGAGCCCATGTGGCACGGACCTTATGTTCTAAAGCGGGTTTTGCAAAAAGGGGCCTACGAGCTGATTGATTATGAAGGGAATCCTCTGGATAAGCGGCAGAATGGGCTTTACTTGAAAAAGTATTATGCGTGAATTTCGTGCAATTTGATTTGTACATACGTGTGTTTTTAGCAGGTGTGTTGTGTGTGTGTTTTTATGTTTTGGCTTGGTGTGTAGGCATGATTGCCGCTTATTGTGTCTTTTGCTTCTGGTGCAGATGTCTGGTGCACCTTACGTTGGTTTCACTGATGGTGCCTGCCACAGTGCCTGCAACCTGTCTTCTATGGCATGGGTGATCTACGATCCTTATGGTGAGTTGATAGACCTTCAAGGTGTTTGTCTAGGTTGTACCACGAACAATGTCACTGAATATAGTGCTGTTATTGAGTTACTGGCCGAGGCGATCAATCTAGGTATTCGTACATTAGTCGTGAACCTTGATTCTCAGCTTGTCGTCCACCAACTCAATGGGCGATATTCCATTAGAGACCATCGGATTTTAAGGTTATATTTACGTGTTAAATTGTTAGAAAGGAATTTTGATTTTATCACATATCAGCATATTCCACGAAGATTAAACACGTTAACTGATGCATTGGCAAACCATGTATTAGACAGACATTTGCGTAACATGTAATCAAAACAGCATATAAGAAGCATGTAAAACACAATAATAAACCATAGGAATATGTATATATATATATATATATATATATATCTCATGTGGCGCATCGAGGCACTTAAAAAATAAGTGTACATGTCCAAATAGAGTCTGTGTTCTCCATACATCCGATACACATGTCTCTCAAAAAGTCATCAGCAGGAAATAAAACCTAGGTGTCTACTATGGTGGGTTATGCTCCCTATAGCACACCACCGCTCGTGCCACCTGCCTCAACAGGCGGTGCACCCTGGGTTCCACTCCTACTGTATGGATCTGGAACGCTATGGGGACCTCCTCGATCCCCATGTAATCTGGGATCCATGTTGTTAGGCCCTCAAGGTTTCGGGCCACTGTCTCCACCGTATCATCAGCCGGGGGAGCTAAGGCTAGTGTTGCGATGCCCTGCGCATCCCTCCGCGCCTCTGGAGCTAGCTCGACGGGTCTCACTGGTCCTACATCTGCATACCATAGCGTTCGTCATTAGGACATATACATGAAAAATAAAAAAACATCATAAAAAATAAAATGAAAAATAATGTGATCAAGTGTCTTACCACCATCATCCCACTACTCTCCAGTGGGCAGCTGCACGTCAGGATCTCTGCGGAAGTACATGCCAACATATGGCCAATCCTAAATGAAGATCGTCTAGCATTCCAACCACTCTCGAAACAGTGTCCCCCACGACACTGGTCGTCTGCCACCTCCTCGTGGCATGACGTGTGCCCACCGTGTGGACCTGGGCTCACGTGGCCTGGGCAAATACAAATCCATGTCCTGTAACTGCCATGCCGGCACCCGCTCTAGCATGAGCGGGACTAAGATCGATCCGTAGCCAAACTTCTTCGTCTCTCCTTGACGACAGTTGGTAAGTTGCCTCTTCATATTCGCCGTCACTATTTCTGCCCAGTTAAACATGGTTGGATTGAGACATTCGAGAGCCAACCAGAGATGGGTCTTCGATGCCTCATGTTGGGCTTGGGAGCCCGCTACCCATGTCACCATGAATAGCATAGTGCGAAGAACTATGTCCTCCACTGTCGGGATTGCCACCTTCCCACTCCTCATTTTGCGTGCCCGTGGGCACACTTGAGCCATCAGCATCTCTAAGGAATCGCCCCTGGGTCGCTGCCCCTCTAGAATGGGCCTCTCACCACGACGGGACAGCCCGGTCAAAAAATATATGTCTGTAGCATCAAACTCGATATCTCGGCCTCGGATGATGAATTTCCCATCTGTGGGATTCCAGGCTCGGATCAGTAGCTCCAGTAAATCGGGTTGAGACCGAAGGTGCGGAGTAAGGAAGAATTTGAGCAATCCACATGCCCGTAATGCATTTCGGCACCCAACATCGGCAAAAGCTTCCACATCATTATCATCATGCATTCGTTCTTTCTAGACAAATGCCATTATGGCCTGCATAACGAGAAAAATCGAATTAGCACTTCGTTTGCAAAATTCAACGCGTAATTTGCACAAAAAAAATATTTTTGCGTCGCCATCGCGTCTGTTTTTAAAACAGACGCGATGACGCGAGGTTGCTAGTTCTATTTTTTCGCAGTCATCGCAGAAGTACATCACTTTCCCGTGATGATTGGAGCGCGGTATGTGTGAATTTTTTCAGTCATCGCGGACCCGAGTGGTATACCCACGATGACCGAACAGCGGAGCCCGACTCAAAAAATCCGCCTAAACTAACACATCTAACGTCAAAATGCATAAAAAAGGCATTGAATTAAAGTGCAAGACGAAGTCTATCTACCTGGAAGGAGTTTCAGGATGAATGGTAGACGAACAGGACCAAAATCAGCTCACCAACTTTGGTGTTCCAAAATGCTCCACAGTGGAATGAACAGTAACAATGGTAAAAATGAATGAATTAACCCCTTTTTATAGTAATTTTTGGAAATTAAAAAATTATATTTTATAAATGTGGGTTTTTTCTCATTTTTTGTCACATGGTTAGTCAAAATTTGGCTTTTTAACTATGTTTCTACGTATATTGTTCATTTTATATCGAATGGGTTTACGTTTGACGTGCTTTGTGCAGAGCTACAGGTAGTGGAATTATGTCAGCTTCGTGTACACTTGATCTGAAAAGTCGTCTTTAATGCTCTTTTCCGACTTGAAAAATGAAAAGATAGCCGAGTTGTTCCTCTTGACTCGTTAAAAGAAATAAGAGGCGGTCGCCTTTAAGCCCTTTTTTGACCATGTAAACACGAAAAGATTACCGGGCCTTTGTCGTTTCAAGCTCTTTATTGGTTACGAAACGACGTGATTCTGACCGCTTTTCTACTTTTTTGGGTCAAAGTCACTAGTTACGAAAAGTACTTATCGATCGTAATGGTCGGGTGGTTCTTTCGAGTATCGTTTTATACTTTTCAGGCTCGAGAGATACAAATCTACGAAAAAGGACCCCCCGGAGTTTTCTTTTCTATTTCTTTTTCAAACTCTCTAAACATGAAAAAGACTCGAATTTTTACCTATGTCAGACTCGTTAAACCTTGACGAAATTGGACTCGTCACCATGACGAGACTCGAGCTTCTCCTTCCTAGGGCTCATTAAATTATTATTAGGTTGGATTCAAAAACAGGTTTATCATTGATTGTCTATGTCAGCTAATCACTCTTGAACTTCGACACTTTTGCTTCTTGTCGGGTTGGTACATCCACACATTGTCATTTGGCCTTCCGTGGGTTTGGGTTACCATTGAGCTTCATTCCATCTGATTCACGCCGTCTCCATCGAGCCTCTGATCCCTTAGTACCTGAATGCTGCCGCCCTCCGGAGTCGTGTCGCCGACATGTTCAAGAGTATAATCCTTCTGCAGTTTACACCCTCGCCTTCTCCTCTGATACTTTATTTCACCATCTACCGCTTGTTCCTTATCTCGTGTCGTTGATGGGGGAAACATTATGGCCCTCTTGCGACGGGTCGTCTCCTGTCGACATCAGCTCATTATCCAGGAGATTGATCTAGAGATCCCCTTTGGTACCTTAGAGCTTGCATGCCTCAATGGGAAGTTCTTTGCATTTGATGGTCAACTTTCATCATTGGTGGTCGATTGGGTGATTCCATGAGTGTTCGACTTCAGCTCCTTTTTCACACTTCCTGGATTGTGCTAGCTAGTACCTTGAGAACCATTGGAATTATTGGTGGTTTCTCTTGCTCTTGTTAACAATTTTTATCATTGACCGGTAATCAAGCGACTTTCTATCATGCTCGACCTCAACACATCTATTCGCATGCTAGAATTTGTACTATAATCAGATGGGTTCAAGACCCCGAACTCAGATTACCTATGTTCAGGCTGCGTGGATTGGTTTATGATTACATGACTTATTGATGGATGGCTGCGACCATACCTAAGTCTTCATGGATGGCTGTGACCATACCTTTATCATTATCATGGTTTCATTAGCTAGATGGTTGCGTCCATACCACAGACCTATTTCGTATGTCTTTTGGATGGCTGCGCCCATGCCTAGACTACATGTACTTCATTATCAGAGATATTGGTTGTACTTGCGTGCAGGTTCTTCCAGATGGTGTTCCAGCTCAGTCAGTGTCGTAAAGAATTTCACCCCTCCCACTCTCTCGGGCTTCATACTTTAGGGGGCATCTGTTACATAGTAATTTGTCACTGTCTTCATTCCAGTCCTTCTACTGTGTCATGTGTCCAAGTCAAACATGCTCATATTAGACAAATGCTCTCTGATGTTGCTGAATGACCCACTTTTCCTAAGTTATCTACCTCATCATGTCTGTGGACTAAATATACGTGCTGAAGGGCGCTCCTAAACAATCCAGATGCGCTGCTAGTGCAAAAGTACGCCTGATTCCCACGATGGTCCGATTTCATGTCCCAGCCCGAGGTTGTTTATAATATTTGGCGATGATCTGACTAGCTACGTTATTCAATAGCGATGTCAGCGCTATAGAACAGTTATGCCCCTGCGATGATCCAGATTGGGCGAATTTGTTCCAACAGTCGGCCTTTCAGATGACTCTAGACCTGGTTGTTGGCATAGTTTGTATCGCCCTCCTTTCTCTGGCGTGGCTGTTCCGTCATTTGTGCTACCTTCCTTGAAGATAAGCTCACTCTTCCACCTTTCATGGAGACTCCTTCTCCTATTTAAATTCTCACCATTGCTATGCATTGCTAGTTTTCGGATAGTTGGCTAGTTAAGTAGTGCTGTTAGTGTTTGTGAGTTTGCTAGATAGCTGGTGTGAGTGTGACAAGTGTGGGATTGTTGATAGCTTGTGGAAGGTTGTGAAGTGCCTTTAATCTTGTGTAAAACTTATGAGTGAGAGAGAGATTTTGTATGTTGGGAGATCCATCTTCAAAGAGTGAATGCTTGAAGAACATACTGGCTGGATCCCTCTAAGAAGGCTTGTGACGTCAAGACTTTGGTTGTAAGTTTACTCTTATTTCATTATTAATACAATCAATGATGTTTTCCTATGTCTCGTATGTAATTTACTTGATAGCTCATGACTTCTTGACTTTGTGAGTAAATAGATCATTGTTGTTTTCTGGTTACGTGCTTTGTTGTATTCCTTTCCATTGTTTCAGGTTGATCACTCGTTAAGGAAGCGGAAGCTGGAGAAGTGCAACGGAACTCCATCGACCACCGGTTGAGGTAGGCCCCCAACTATGACTATTTAAGGAAAGCTATTGTTGATCTGTCTTTGTTTGTGACTAGACCCACTCTAGGGCTAAAGGGGTTTCCTCTCTCCGCAGAGGGAACACTTTCTTGCATCACAGGGATTCATCTTCAATTCACTACCCCCTACAATATAACCCAAATAATTTGAAGATGTTCTGCCAAATTCACATTTTGACAATTTTACATAGAGATTTTCTCTTTTTAAAACATCTAAAGTCTGCTTTATATGCTTCACATGGTCTTCCCATGTCTTACTAAAAACAAGAATGTCATCTAAATAAATAATTACAAAGTCATCAATAAATGCTCTGAGTAGATCATTCATAACTCTCATAAATGTAGCAGGAGCATTAGTTAGGCCAAAAGGCATAACCAACCATTCATACAGTCCTTGCTTTATCTTGAAAGTAGTCTTCCATGAATCTTGTTCTGCAACTCTAACCTGATGATAACCACTTTGCAAGTCTAAATTAGAAAAGTAAACTAATTCTTTCAATTGATCTAATAAATCATCAATATGAGGAAGAGGATAACGATTCTTGATCGTTATTTTATTTAGTGCTCTATAATAAATTCACATTCTCCACGAACCATCTTTCTTTATCACTAGCACGATTGGAGATCCACATGGTGATGTGCTTGGTCGTATAAACCCTTTATCGAGCAAATCCTGTACCTGATTCTTTATCTCTGCATTCTCTAAAGCTGACAACCTGTACATTCCAATGTTAGGTAATGAAGCATCTAGCTGCAAACAAATATCATGTACTATTTCTTGCTTGGGTGGCAGACCTTTTGGTTCTTGAAATAAAACATCATACTCTGAAATAGCTTCAACTAAGTAAGCTTTTTGTTTAGAATCACAGCCTTCAAATGCATTGGAATTTTCAAGATCCTTTGCCTTTACAACCATTAGTAAAAACTGCTTACTTGAATTCACAATTCTTTTCATCTGCCCTGAGTTTATGAGAGAATAGTTATCTCTGAGTTTATGAGCTCTTACAATGTATTCTATTCCATCTTTAGTGAGTTGATACTTATTCTTAGATCTATAGAAAATATCTTTCCTATCATACAAGTATGGACTTCCCAAAACAATACCACATATATCCAATGGAACTATATCTAACTCAACCTCATCTACAAATGTTGATCCAATAGCAAACCTAAGTTTACATTGTCTCGTTACTTGTAGCTTTGTTTTATCACACACCCAACCTAATGGATATGGCTTCGCATGAGGTTTTGTTTGTAATCCCAACTTCCTTACAATTGTTTCCGAAATCAAATTTACTTGTGATCTACCATCAAATAAAGTATCTATCTTATTGTGCTTGGAAATTAATCTAATACCAAAAAGCTCATTTCTTTTCCTCTCATTACTTTCATTATCAACAGATTGTGTAGAATTACTTGTGGATGCTTCAGAATCCTTACCTTTAATACCTGTGGCTGTAGCTGTTGTTTCATCACCCGAATCTGATCCCAAGTCCTGTTGAATACATTCTTTTTATTCTTTCCACCGAACTTCTTAGGTCTCCGTTCTGGATGCAAAAACTAGCAGTGTGCCTCATCGTGTCCTTCTTTCTTGAAATGAGTGCATGAAGGTCTATCCTTCTGTATAGTGTTTGCTTTCCTCTCCTTCCATTTCAGTTTCTTCTTATCCTTACTCTTGCTTACAGAATATTTAGATGATCCCCCAATCTCTGGGTTTACATTCTTACCTCTAGATGTGTGGACTGAACTGATACATCATCTAAGCTAGTGGGATTAAACATGAGAATAGTATGATTTAAATAGCTATGAAGACCACCTATATAATTCAATAAAGTCTTAGGTGAATCTAATGATATACCTAGAGTTAAATCTCTCTTTCTAAATTCCTGAGTATAACTTTGTACACTCTGACCCTTCAACTGACGAATAGTTTGCCAACTAATCATTGCCTGCTGCATGTAAGCTAAAGGATATAATTTCTTTTTGATAGCAGAAATAAATTCATTCTAGGTAGAAATGATTTTACCATGTTTTTGTAGATCAACTTTTGTCTTGCCTTCCCACCATACTAGTGCAGTTCCTCCAAGTCGAAGGCTAGCCAGCTGAATCTTCTTCCTTTCTGAATCAACGCTCTATACCCTGCAATATACATAAATTTGTCTTATCCAATTATCTAGCTTTTCTGCATTAAGTTCTCCATCATAAATTGGCAAATCAAACTTCACATCTAATTTAATCAAAGAAGTTTTCTTCTTCTTCTTAGAAGAGTTAGAATATGATGAGGATGACGAAGGTGATGATGGAGGAGATGGTGGAGAAGGCATTTATCATTTTCCTTTTCCTTCTGGAGAGGCAACTAGAAAAGGTTCCTCTACTCCTTTGTCTAGTTTAGGTGTTGAAGTGCTTTCACCTCAACCCTTCTTAAATTCTAGATACACCTCTTCCACTATAGCTCG
Source organism: Pinus tabuliformis (assembly GCA_031772625.1). Classification (NCBI taxonomy): domain Eukaryota; kingdom Viridiplantae; phylum Streptophyta; class Pinopsida; order Pinales; family Pinaceae; genus Pinus; species Pinus tabuliformis. The sequence goes on from CM062812.1 coordinate 155,530,248, forward strand.
GATTGTCATAAAAGTTTCTAGAAATTGAGATTCTGATTCCAATGGAGATTCTTCTACCATTCTCCTTTGAGAATAGACTCTTCCAATCTCTGGATTAGTCTCAAGAAGTTCTCCTTCTCCTATTCTGAGCTTTAATCTAGATAGCATTGAAAATCCAACACAAGCTTGTCTAACCTTAACAAAACCAAATGCTCTGATACCACTTGATCTGAAAATGAGATCTTAAATCAATATTAAGGTATTACAGACTCATGTGCAGGAATGCCTATATTATTTAGTGCAACGGATCGAAAAGATTGCAAATAATATAGACAATGAATTGTTATAAAACATAATAAACATACACATCAACACAACAAATAATTAAGGAGTTCATCAGACTTCCTGGCTATGTCTCCTGGTCCAACTTTCAGTGTCGACCTCTATATTATGTCTTTAAGAGAAGAATATTACAAGTGTAAGCTCGAATAGAGTCTCAACACAACAATGACAAAACAACGAGGATTTACTCAAAATCCTCGAGTCTAAAGAGTGCACAAACTCTCTCTCTTACTCTCTGTCTTCTGCTTTCTCTTGCTCTCTTCTCTATCCCTCGTCCTTTTCTCTGCCATTGTATGGCTTTTAAGCCTATCGGCCCTGTCTGTTTGCCTTCCCTCCTTGGGCTTTCTGGTCCTCGGCCGCTGTCCGTTCAACTCCCTGTTAAGTGTTAAACAATCATTGTAAAACGCTTAATGTATGGTGGCTACCTGTTTTCAAAAGGAAAGACTGGTGTGGTGAAGAATCTCAAAGAATTGCTTCTTTCTTTACACAGAGAAATACACAGGAAAAAATCCAAAATAGAGGAATCAGACGGTTATTATTCCTCGTTCGTTATCGGTCCTTTGGCATCCCACACCGTAGATCTGTTCTCATCCGACGGTTCACATCCGTCCCGATCATCCAACTTGCTCGTGCATTCTGCACTGTTGATCTGTGACCATTTGATCTAACAGCTGATGTGCATTTCGCATGACTTACTTGCACGGAGATCACCCGCCTGAAAAAGCAGTTTTCTCTCTCCTTGTTGCGTGCTACATGTCATTCAGTGTATGGGATCAAGCGGTGCTCATCCAATACCAGGTACTGCTTGAAGCCCGCCCGAAATACCTTTTACCACATAACCGAAATAACATAAAGTTTCATTCATAAATCCTTTCGGGTCCGTGTTTTATTGTTGTAGCACCATATGCCATGTCTCATTTGTATTTCAGTTTTATAATGGAAATACACCAATACACATAAAAAGCTCGACAATTTTTTTTATATTAGAACTCAAAATTTGTAGAGCCACGTTTATAAACCCTTTCAAGTTTGCCTTGATCGCTATCGAAAATCGCACGAGCTATGGGTGTTCGCCCCTTTGTATTGTTGCGATGCGATATATCACAATCGCATATCACATGGTCTTCGAGCCTTTGGTAAGTCCTTCCCTTGGAAATCTGCGACGCGATAATGTAATCTCGGTCGTTGATCTGCGCGCTCGATCAACAGTCCATGTTGTGTTGCTAGGTCGTAGTCGCATTTCCCATAAGGCTGCCTCTGATACACTCCACTGATGCAATATCTCTGAACCCTCCGATGCGATCTGTTGATTTGATCTGGACCGTTGATCGGTCTGATCCGACGACTCTAATTCAATGATACTTAAACCTTCACTTTACTCTATTTTCCATCATTCTTCATGGTTTTTCTTTGCGATAGTGTTTTCAGATAGTTTTAAAGACTTAGACTTAGAGGTTTTAGGATCCATTTTGGATCACAACCCCAGATAAAGAAGAAATAAATCAAACCATATCATGTAATGCATTGGGAGGAATTAACACTCCTCAAACTCTCAATATAGAAGGATATATCAAGAAGAAAAAGGTAATAGTGATTGATTTGCATAGTACCCATACTTTTATTCATTGTAAGATAGCTAAGGAATTGAATTTCTTCCTATATCTAGCACTAGGTGTCAAGTGATGGTTGCAAATGGAAGAACTATAAATTGCTTTGGAAAGTGCCATAATGTCAAGAAAACTGTGGGGGAATATGTATTTAATATTACAATGCTTTCCATTCCAATGGGTGGTTTTGATGTTGTACTAGGAGTCCAATGGTTACAATCTTTGGGGATGATAACTTTCAATTTTCAAGAAATTTTCTTGATTTTTTTTTGGAAAGGAAAGGAAGTTGAATGAAGGGGTATAGTAGGGAAACATGGAAAGATAATAAATTGTAATGGCATGACAAATATTTTGAAGAAATAACAATAGGGCATAATTTCACAATTATGTTCACTAGGGGTTCAAACATCAAAATCATCTATTTCTCCAGATCTCCAAAAAGTCTTGGACAATCATTCTAAGGTGTTTTAGACTCCCAAAGGCCACCCACCTATTCGTGATCACGATCATGCAATTCCCTTGATTCTAGGAAGTGTTCCTCCAAACATCAAAACTTACATATATCTTTATGCCCAAAAGAGTGAAATTGAACGTGTGGTTGCAAAAATGCTAGAGGTTGGTATAATTCAACCTAGTCAAAGTTTCTTTCTTATTTCTAGTAGTATTGGTGGCATAAGAAGGATGGATCATGGTGTATATGTCCAGATTATAGGGAGCTCAAGAAGCTCACTATTAAAGATAAATTTTCCATTCCCGTCATTGATGAATTGTTGGATGAATTACATGGATCAATTTACTTCACCAAGTTGGATCTTCATTCATGATATCATCAAATTAGAATGAAGACTAAAGACATTCGGAAAACAACATTCAAAACTCATTAGGGTCATTATGAATTTTTGGTCATGTCTTTTGGCCTTACTAATGCACCTTCCACATTTAAAAGTTTGATGAATTCCATTTTCAAACCCTTCCTTAGAAAATTTGTGTTAGTATTTTTTATGATATACTAATCAACAACAAGTCTTAGAAGGATGATGTTCAACATGTTGACAAGGTGCTCAAACTTTTGGCAGAGAAATAATTATATGCGAAAACTTCCAAATGTTTCTTTGGAGTATAGGAGGTGGAATATTTGGGTCATATTGTATCTCATGAGGGTGTTAAGGTAGACCCTAAGAAATTTACAGCCATTAAGGAATGGAAAGTCCCTACAACCATAAAGTATCTTCGAGGATTTCTTGGGTTGATAGGTTATTATTTCAAGTTTGTTAAGAATTATGGGAGAATAGTGGCACTTATAACATTATTACTAAAGAAAGATGCATTTTCTTGGACTCCAAAAGAAAAAGAGTCCTTTAAACATCTTAAAGAGGCAATGTGTCAAGCACCGGTCTTAGATACGCTAGAATTCACAAAAACTTTTATTGTAGAATGCGATGCTTTAGGAAATGGAATTGGTGTTGTTTTAATGCAAGAAGGAAGACCCATTTCTTTTGAAAGTCATTCAATAAAAAACACAAACCTATTTATGAGAAGGAAATGTTGGAAATATTACATGCACTAAAGCAATGGTGACCTTACCTAATGGGAAGACACTTCAAGGTAAACAAAGATCATGATAGTCTTAAATACTTTTTGGAACAAATATTAAATTTAGAAGAGTAGCAAAAATGGGTGACAAAGATGTTGGGTTATGACTTTGAAATCATGTAGGAAGCAAAATGTTGTTACAGATGCACTCTCAATAAAGGATGAGGATGTGGAAGCATTGCTTTCTGCCATTTTTATTATCCAACTTGAGTGGATAACTGAAGCAAGAGATGAATGGAAGAATGATGAAGAGGTGTGGTGACTCATTCAAAAGTTGCAATAAGATCTGAGTACATCTGATACATTTAGCTAGAAAAATGATTCATTATGGTACAAAGATCACTTATATCTTTGTAAGAATTCCCAACTTTTGGAATTATACACCTCTCCATTAGGAGGGAACTTGGGCTTTTAAAAAAATTACCATAGGGTCAAGAAGGAATTTTTTTGGGATGACCTTATGACGCAGGCGGAAAAAATGGTTTCAGAAATCTCAACCTTCACCCCGCTGTTCACCCTTTTTACACAATTCTGCCTTTTTCCTTTAGAACTGGAATACCTTTGGAACAAGGCCAAAACAATGCATTTGCGCTTTATAAATAGAAATGTTTGCAATTCATTGGAGATCACGATCTAACTGAACCGACAGTCCAGATTAAATCGCATCATCGCAAGTCGCAAGGGTCTTGATCCGGAGCTTCCCTTTGTTAAAGTCCCGATGCGATTTATCGTGCCGATCGCTTATCGGCAATCACTACTTTCCCCGGCTTAAGGCCTTATCGCCCCCACTCAAATGTTCCGATGTGATATGTCGGCAGTCGCATGTCGCAATGTTTCAAGGGTAGGGCCTTTACCATACACCACTCCGATATTGCAATGCGATAGGTAATGGTTCACAGACCCAATAAGTTACAAAAATTTTGTGTATAACATTTCAAATCTAGATTTCGGATCTGCTAAGTGTTTTGCGCTAATTCTTAGTGTAACTTGGATTTTCGCCTGCAGGACCAAAACCATGTCAAATAACTTTGCCGATTTGATATCGGTGATCCAATGGTTTGGATTAAAGCGGCATCAACCAATGATAATTCTATAAAAAGCCTCCGACTTCTATCAATCCTGTGATTTAGGTGTGAAACATAAAAAAAACAAAGGAATAATCACTCTGCCTCGAATAGAAAGAATATGAAAGCATAACAAGGATTTCCGCAGGCTTTGATAATTAATCATACACACAAACACACAACATCATTTATTCACAATAAAAATAGTTACAGAGTCTCGGCCTTGGCTTGATTACACAAATACAAGACGTCTATTTCAAAATACAATCCACACACTATTCTTGCTCTCACTCCACTCAATCCTCCCTTCATTACATTTTTTCCCTTCTTTTTATCAATTGAATATCACTCTATTCTGTGCCTAATAACTCAATCCCTATTTTTAATCAATCTAACAACAAATCTCTAATTCCTAGCTCTACCACACACCTATGTGTTATAGACATTTTTGTGCCTGGCATCACTGAGCATGAAATGTCAATAATCAAGGGATCCAAAGTCCCTAAACATGTTGTTCCTACCCCTAGAGGAACAAGGCCAAGTAACCACAACAATTCACAAAAGTTCTCCACCTGAAAACACTCAAAACAAGGCAATTCTGGATCATGTCAACTGCTCCACTGAGCATCTGCGCTGAATGTCAACTACTCCACTGTCTACCTGCGTTGAATGTCAACTGCAAAGAAGGCTACCCGTGCTGAGTGAGTTTGGACAAGTGGCAGAGTCATTCCTCAAGGTGTCAATGCCCAGGAAGCTTCCAAAATGACACTTGGATCAGGGAATTCGACTGGTGATGAGTAAGAGGTTCCAAATCTCCAAGTGGAAGCAAGAACCTCCAAGTGGACTCAAGAACTGAAGTGGGAGAGGACACTAGTCAGTCTCAGACCAGTCTCAAGCTGACTCATCCTCTCTCCAATATCCCTATATATAGATCTCTCTCCATGAGGTCAAGGGAGGCTGGAATTTGGTATTTGCAAAGAATTGCTATTGGTTTGTGGCTAGAAACATTGGGTGTGTTATGCTTTGAAAGGAGCTGAAGAAGGAATTCCATTCTGCTGGGAAGGAGATGCTGGGTTGGAGCCCTATGGGTTGTATCTCTTCCTGAACCCTGTTACTTTCAATAAAGCTATCTTGATTCTTTCCTATATGCTGGTGTATTGTGTATGATTGCATTAGTATATTTGATTTACTTCTAATCCTGAATCATTTATGAATATGTATATTTTCCTTTGTATTGTGTTCTTCTCTTGTTGCAAGTAGCTATTCTCTTGTCACAGGTAGCTGTTCTCTCGTGATCTCGTGGGATTCAAGTAGCTGTTCTCTTGATCAAGCGAGGAGGCAAGTAGCTGTGGACACACAAAGAGAAGAGGATCTAGTTCGAGGGACAACCAAGAGACGACGGTAAGTCTGCCGATCTCCTCTATTTCATATTTCATAAAGGAAGAAATCATGATAGCTGTATTCGTTTGTTTCTAAGGCGCTGTCACACCTTAGGTGGATAGGATCGTCCTGCATAAGCATTTTTCCCCACAAAAAATTGACGACTCCACTGGGGAAGAACTTGTTTATTCATTTCATTTGTTTTTCCGTCATTTGTTTACTTCATAGACTTGACAGCAACTCTTGAACTGCATCTTTCCCGGATGCAAAGTAAAAGTTGCTGCTTTGATCCAGTATGTTGGACTTGTCTATGATTTAAACTAGATCCACAAATGATTTGATTGATCCTTGTGATAGTCTTTAGTACCCTATCAAAGCATCCCTCTGTTTATACCTTGCTTGTGTTTCTGATTTGGCCCGAAACAGTTGATTTTTGAGCATTTTGTGACCCAGAAACCAAGAGAAACGAGAGTTTCTCTCTTCAGCGCAGGCACTGTGAAGGCAGCCTGCATTTCAACGCAGGTCCCGAAGGGGCTACCTGCGCTGAATGTCAAACTGACAGTGTTGGACCTGCGCTGAACCAGTGTGGCCTTGTGCAGCTGGGGTTCTTTGTCCTCTTTTGCCCTGTTTTGATCTCTGTTTTTGCAGCCTTTAACTAGCATAGGTGCTAGTCTGATAACCCTTTTCTTTGCCTGAATTCCACCCCATTTTTGTACAAAAAGATTGTGAATGTTTTTATGTGTTTGTGGCGTCATTTACAGTCTTCCTTTGCATAAGTAAAGTAGTCTTTCTGTAGCCTTTGATTCAGATCTGATTGAGAGTGATCTTAGAAGAGAGTTCATTGGCTGTTTGTTCAGATTGATTATAGTTTTACTTTTGCTTATTGGTTTGAATTTGTTCTTTTCAAAGTATCAAAACGAGTCTTTATTTCGAAAATCGCAAAGTGATTGTAATCTCTTCTACCCTTGTTGATTTCGAAGAAAGTGAACTTGTTTATTTTGATCATTGTAAAAGCAAATTCAAAGTTGTGCAAAAAGCTTTCTTTGTAGGCATTTATACTAATAAAGTTGAAAACAAACACCTGCATTGTGCATTTTGCATTTGATAAGTTTGCATGTTGGATTTAGGGAAAGTGCATTAGAGTGTGCTGATTGCGCTTTGAGAAAAGATAATCGCTCTCTTTTCCCTTAGTAGCTAGGATTTTCAAAGTTGAAAGATTGTAAAGCTTGCTTATCATCTTAGACTGCATTTAGGAATTTGTATCATACATCTCGTGGTGAACCTTGAAAGGCAAACTTTAAAAAGATCAACCTAAAATAAACTGAATGAACCTAACAACGCTTTGTAACATAACGCACAACATAGAGGTCTAGGCTAGAGACGTGTTCCGGCGTCGTTAAGCCTAGTGACTGTCGATCTCTAAGAAGGTGGGTGATTCCTCCTGAGAGACGGTAGCGCTAGTACGGATTTGTGCTCCCACGTACCGTCGCGTATATATTGGGAGACCCCTATAGGCATATATCTTTTATCCATAGGAAGCCGTGTCGGCCGCCCTACTGATCGCAATGCAGTGAACACAACATTCACGAAGATCGACCACCCGTACCGTAAAACGTATTCTGTGGTTTTGCGAAAAGTTTGGCACACCCTCTGCCTAGATCTCCAGAGCAGTTTCTTTTGGCCTTTTTCAGACTCTATAACAGAAAAAGTCCATCCGAGCATTTGTCACTTCGGGCTCGTTAAAACATCGAAGGAGACTAGAGTCATCTTTAGCTTTTTCTCGACTCTTTAAAAGTGAAAAAGCAAGTTGTGTCTAAAGCGTCTAATAAAATTCATTCAGTTCGGAAACACAAATTTCCCCTTTTAATATTTTGGTTGATCGAGTAATCCGCAATCGTGGAAGAAAGTCAATTGAAACCCCGTCGTTCGCGGAGGCTTACGAGTCAACCGTCTTTGTCTCCGGAATCGAAAACAGTACGGACAAAGCGAACTCGTATAACCGGTTCAAAATCTCCTATCAAAGTTAGAACAAGTGTTCCAACTACATCTGAGATACCGGTTACTCCAAACATTTCTGGAAACCCTGCCTCTATAGAAGAAGTTCAACAGCCACAGAGGGACAGTAATACTGATCCTGGTCTGGGGGCAAGTACTTGTATAACTGAACCAGTTCCATCTGTAACCGGTCCAGAGAGTTTTGTTCCTCAAACAACTGTCGCTGTCGAAACAACCCCTTCTTCGGCACCAGAAATATTTTACGGACCTGACGGTCTTCCTCTTCCACCTGGTTTGATTGCGATAGAGGAAATTGCAGAGGATCCGCAAGCAAGTACTCCAACCCATTTTGGAGTCGGGGTCACTCTATTTCCTTCATCAGAAGTTAATCCACCACAAGTGGAGGTTCCTGTAGAATCGCTAGGCAATCTATTGGATAGACTTAAAATGTCTGAACAATCGTCATCATCTAGGACTGTGTCAAACGACACAGCGACAGCAGAAGCCCCTGCCGTCACTCCAACAATGTTTGCTGGCATACCATCTGTCCCAACTAGCTCACAACCGCTAGAAGGAGTCCACCAAGGGACTATTTCGACAGTGTGGTCTGTTCCAGTTTGTTCATCCGGAGTAATATCCGGCAACTCTTATGTTGAGACTCGCCAAATTGATCCATTTGGAGGACAATTTGGGCAATCCAGTCCCCAAGGACAATCAATCCCCTTGAGTTCCGGATTGCTACCGTATGGGGGGCAGTATGCCCTTTCATTATCCCCTCCAGGAGGGTACCCATACGGGAGTTCACAACAGTATTCAGGTTATACTAGAATTACATCAAGTGGTTGGGTACCTATGCTACCTCAGCAACCAAGGGTTGTATATTCTATGCAACAGTGTGTACCCATGACGAACATCCCAACCACACCGGCTATTGTAACAGTGTCACAAGTTCAAGCGATGCCTGTTGCATGTCAACCTCAGATTTCTCAGGTTGTAATGCAACAGCCCCTTGACCATGGGTCACAACCACAATCGCCAACTGGTGGGGCGACACAGGTCCAAACGGGTACAATTACCCCACACCTTGGTCCAACGGTTAGCATAGCGCAACAAACCATGGCTTCACAGCCATGGCTAGTGCAGTACCAACAACCACAATTCCAACAAGTGTACCAAGGTTCTGAGCAGCAGATCTTTGCGAACAGTGGACAACCGTATATCCAAAACGGTCAAAACCAACCACTTTACAGTGGTCAAATCCACCAACCGTATCAGTCATACCAACATCAATTACATTATGCTGGTATGCAAAGGCCCACTGCTCAAACGATTCCATCGTACCCTGGTTATGCTTCACCTAACCTGAATCAACAGTTACCATTCGTGGCAACTTTAGAGTTACCCGATTTACACCGGTTAACCAACGATCCGATTGCTTACGCCCCTTGGTGGCCAGCGATTCCTCACAAACTTCCATCTGACATTCCTAAATTCAATGGAAATCCAGGTGAAGACCCATCGAATCATGTGATGACTTTTCATCTGTGGTGTTCGTCGAACACCCTGAACGACGATTCGATAAGGCTTCGCCTTTTTCAGAGGACATTGACAGGTCCAGCGGCTAAATGGTATATTGAATTACCTAGAGCCTCATTCGACAATTTTAGTTCCCTAGCCACGACTTTCTTAACCCATTTTCAATTGCCGATAAGGTATGAAACGGGAACAGAAATATTAACCAACTTCAAGCAGACAACTGCCACTCATATATCTGATCATATACATGAGTGGCGTCGTTGTCGTAGGATGGTGAAAACATACGTTCCCGATCAGCTGTTAGCTGAATGGTTTATAAAATCGTTACTTCCTGCTATAACAGAAGATGTGGCGAAGGGGGGAGTTGTAACAGAGGAGCAAGTTATTGCTCGTGCACAATATCTAGACTTAGTATATACTCAGTCTGGCACGCTCTACGACAAAATACCTGACGCCCCTAGACCGGAATTTTCAATTCCTCCTCCTCCAAAATCCAATAGTGACTCTCATGCCGGTAATGGCGTGATTGGCACGGCAAACGCGAAATCGATAAAGGCTTCGTCTAAGAAAGCCCGTAAGAATTCGGATCAAAATGCAAAAGAAGAAATTCTTGCTTCGGAAGTAAATGCCGTATCAGCAGATAAAGGCAAAGAAACCAATGAACTAGGAAGCAAGAAGAAACAAAACAAAGGGAAGAAGAAGAAACAGGGTGAGTCATCTCCTGGAAAAAATTCTTCAAACCCTCCTGGGAAAGGAAAACCAAATTATCCATGTCAAATATGTGATGAAGAAGATCATTACACAAAGAATTGTCCATTCAAAGCTGAATTAAAGAGGTTCTTTAAAAGTTCCCAAACCTCAGCTGTGTTAACTGATCCATTTCCCAACTCAGGTCAAAATATGGTTGATAGTGGAAATGCTTCCCCGTCACAAGTACTTATGTTGTCGGTTTCAAAATAGCAGAATGATGCTTTGATTTCGACAAGGAACAAAGATTACGGGAATCCTCAGCTGTCGAACGACAAAGGTAAAGATCAACCAAGTAGTTCGACAACAACTTCGACAGAAGTTGTAGCACCCATCATTCCTGAATTAACAATAAAACCGCCAAAGGGAGTAGTACACAAGTCGACATTTAATCCTCGCGCCAGGGCGGCGCAGCATTATAACATAGTGGAAGATTTGGCCCAATCGCCATCCGCTATGTCGACTCTTGAAGTATTACAAAATTGCCCATCCCAAAGGCAGGCGTTGTTATCAGCTATTGGTGGGGTTGATCCTAAGGATTCCAATCTTGTATCCTTTGATCACAAAGGGTACGATCCTCAGTTACTAGCTCAACTAGCTTTCCTTATTCAAGTGAAAGCCCTCAACAAAAATGTTCACAGAACAATTATTGATGAGGGGGCATCTACATGTATTATGTCGATGAGTTGCTGGAAAACTTTAGGATCTCCAACCTTGTCGCGATCTTCGACGACATTAAAAGCTTTCGATGGAAGGACTTATACCCCGTACGGTATCCTTAATAACTTGAAGGTTGAACTGGGAGGAAAAACAGTAGAAATTGATGTTGAGGTCATCGATGGAAATCTTGACTACAACATCCTACTGGGTAGACCATGGATTTATGCCATGGCAGCTGTTGTATCGACTTATTTTAGGAAGATCGCATTCCCGTTTGAAGGAGGGATTACGGTCGTCGACCAACAGAACTTCCTCCCTAATGGTTCACAAGTTACAGGAAGCATTCCCATGATCCATGAGAGCAACCATTCGCTTCAAGATATCGGAGTAGGACTATTGAAAGACCCCACAATGATGGGAACTTTCGCGCTATCACCTCCTATTTACATAGGAAATATACCGTTTGTAGCAACCTGCAACATGATATCTTCCACGAGGGTCGCAAAAGACAATGTCGACATGGATCGTGTAATGGTTTTGCCCCCAAGCCCTTTAGAAATATTGTAGCAATCAATGTTTCAAGCATGGGAGGCGAACCCAAATCAACGCTCGTCAAGCGTTTGGGTAGATAGGTCTAGAGAATATGGTACCCCATTAGATCCTTGGTCGAAAGTACATGGGACTGACGAAGGAATCTTACAATCAATGTTGATTGAGGGGGCACCATGGAATGATCACCAGCATCGTTCCCTTCTTCCGGAATATGAAGAAGATACTCAACGTGATCTTTATCACCCTTCAGTTTTTGAATTCCTAACAAATACTGTAAATACGGTGGATTCCGAGCGAAACTTATCCAATATTGAAGAGACTATAGCCATAAATATCTCGACTAAAACAAATGTTGTAGAGAATATTTATGTCGGCAAAGGTTGTTCCCCTTCAGAACTGGAAATATATAACGCTCTTTTTCGCGAATTCAGAGATGTCTTTGCTTGGTCATATGATGAAATGCCAGGCATTGACTCGAGTATTGTTGAACATGAAATTAAAATGTATCCTGATGTCAAACCAGTAAGACAACGGCTTCGGCAGGTGCACCCCAAGAAAGCCGCTGCCATTAAGACGAAGTTGAAAAACTTCTACATGCTGGATTCATCTACCCGGTTCCTCTAACCGATTGGGTATCGAATATTGTCCCTGTTATGAAAAAACAAGGGACGATTAGAGTGTGTGTCGATTATAGGGATGTAAACCAAGCTTGTCCAAAGGACAACTACCCTACACCCTTCATCGACCAGATAATTGATGAATGCGCCAGATGTGAAATCTTTTCATTTATGGATGGATTTTCCGGGTATAATCAAATAAATATCCGCCCACAGGACCAGTCAAAGACTGCATTTATTTGTCCGTGGGGCACATTCGCTTATCGAAAATTACCCTTTGGTTTGAAGAACGCAGGGGCGACGTTTCAGAGGGCAATGAATTATGCCTTCCATGACATCAAGAACATCGTTCAACCTTATCTCGACGACCTTCCGGCTCATTCGCGAAAGCGGACTGATCATCCGCAGCATTTAAGAGCGATATTTCTACGTTTCCGACACTACAAGATAAGACTCAATCCGCACAAATGTGTGTTTTGCGTCGGTTCTGGTCGTTTACTTGGCTTTGTAGTCTCTAAGGATGGGATTCGTCTTGACCCTTGCAAGGTTCAGGCAATCATTAATTTGCCTCCACCTTCAAATTTGCTTTAGATTCAGAAACTCCAAGGGAAAGCAAACTTTCTGAGGAGGTTCATTCCAAATTACGCAGAACTTGCTAAAGGTTATACTCGTCTTTTGAAAAAGGATGTACCTTTCGTCTGGGACTAGGTGGCGCAAGCTTCCTTTGATGCTCTGAAAGATTGTCTAGTAAAAGCATCATTAATGTACGCCCCGGACTATCAAAGAGATTTTAACCTGTATCTGGCTGCAGCGGATACGACCATTGCAGTGGTCTTAGTTCAAGAAGTCGATGGAATTGAACATCCTATATATTATTTAAGTAAAAACTTAAATGATACAGAAAGTAAATATTCTTATGTTGAAAAACTGGCGCTTGCAGCTGTTCAAGCAATTCAAAGATTTCGACATTATGTCCTCTTTCGGAAAACTACCATTTTGTCAGATTGCAACCCCATGACTTATATACTGTCGCGACAGTTGCTGGGGGGCAAATATTCAAAATGGATAGCGATCCTTCAAGAGTTTGATCTGGAATTTGTAAAATCCAAATCAAAGAAAGCTCTAGTTTTCGCAGAATTATTGTGCGATCTCCCATCGTCGTCCAACGATGAAACATCAGAAGAGTCAATCGTGGACGAAAGTTTGTTTCTGATATCTACAAGCGATGAGTGGTATGGAGATATCATAGTTTATCTCCAAACCCAAAAATTCAGGCCTAACACCTCTCACTCTGAACAAAAACGTATACGATACCAAGCAAAAGACTACATGATCGTCGGTGATACACTTTACCGTCGTGGTATCGATACAGTTCTGAGGAGGTGCCTTACCCATGAGGAGGCCGAAAAAGCCCTGAATGAGTGTCATTCAGGAGCGTGTGGGGGCCATCAATCTGGATATGCAACAACACAAAAAATCTTACGAGCAGGACACTTCTGGCCAACCATGTTCAAAGATTGCATAATCGCAGTCAGAAGTTGCCATGCTTGTCAAATTTTTGATAGCAAAACCAGAAGACCGCCTGCACCTTTACAGCCAATAGTTGCTGTTGGGCCTTTCGCCAAATGGGGCATCGATTTCATGCAATGTAACCCCACCTCGACCGGGGGGCATGGGTATATTATAGTCGCTGTTGACTATTTTACCAAATGGGTCGAGGCGATGCCTACATTGGATAACACTGGTGAAACAGCTGCCCTTTTCTTTTTCAATCATGTAGTCGCCAGGTTCGGCGTTCCACAGGCTATAGTTACAGATCATGGATCGCATTTTCGCAATCACATGATGGTCGAATTAGCTGCCAAGCTAGGGCTATCTCACGACAGCTCTACCCCGTATTATCCACAAGCCAATAGACAAGTTGAAGCAATCAACAAGGTCCTGAAACGTATGTTGCAAAGGATGATCGGGGTTCATAAAAGAAGGTGGCACCTAATCCTGTACTCAGCCTTGTGGGCTTACCGAACGTCGGTAAAGAACGCGACCGGGTTCACACCTTTCCAACTGGTGTATGGCCTGGAAGCAGTCTTGCCAATCCAGTGCGAAATTTCGTCGCTTAAACTCGCAATTGATCTCCTCCCCGGAACTTCAGAAGAAGAGACTCGTTTCTTGGAATTAATCCAGTTGGATGAAACCCGTCATGACGCCGCTTTGGCTAACGAAGCCCATAAGAAACGAGTCAAGGCGCAGTTCGACAAAAATGTCAAACCCCATGTCTTCTCAGAATGTGATTTGGTCTTGCTTTATGACCAAGAATCCGATAAATTGGGAGCAGGTAAATTCAATTCCTTATGGATGGGCCCCTATATTGTTAAAAGGGTGTTAGCAAAAGGAGCCTACGAGTTAATGGATTATGACGGAATTCCACTGGCGCAACCCCGCAACGGGTTGTACCTCAAGCGTTACTATGCTTAATAGTAACCTATATGCTTTTGTTGTATTTTGTTTTTGCTAAAGTATTTGTTCTGGTCAAGTGATCCACCTTTTTTATTTTTGCAGATGTCAAACCTTCTGGAGACATGTGTTGGATATGCCGACGGAGCAAGTCGTAGTTCGCGGAACCTATCCTCCGCAGCCTGGGCCATTTTTGATCCAAGCGGCGAGTTAGTAAGTTTCAGAGGTGTATGTATTGGGCAATCAACGAATAACATCGCTGAGTATAGCGCGTTGATAGAACTACTCTCTGATGCCATCACACGTGGCATACGCCGACTAATTGTCAGGCTAGACTCACAGCTCGTAATACTACAACTCAATGGTATATATTCCGTTCGCAATCCAGCTATTTATCGCATGTTCCTAAGGGTTAAGATTTTGGAAAGACAATTTGATTCAATTCAATACCAGCATATTTCCAGAAACTTAAACACATTAACCGACTCATTAGCAAATTATGTGTTAGATAGACATTTGCAACATTTATAAAAGAGACACATCATCAATGATTGTACATATGGATCATATAACTCAACCAGAATAAAACTCGAAAATCAAAATATATATAAGCTGTTCATAGTTCATACATAACGTTCTGTAACCAAGACAAAATCGGTCATATGACCCAAAAACTCAAAATGCTAGGGGGCACCCTAGTCTAGTGATGCTCATGATAGCACGTCACGGCCTGTGCAATCATGCGCAAGAGACGAGTCCATCGTCTAGGCACACCAGTAGTATGTCGCTGCAACTGTAAAGGTAACTCGTCAATCCTCACATCGGGAATGCCGAGTGTAAGGCTCTCAACCTGCTCCTGCACAGCTGTAAGAGTCTCTGCCACATCAAGGTCGCGGAGAATAACCCTCCTAGCAGTCTCCCCTGGTGGGGCAGCAACTGGCGCTTTCGGGCGAGCTGCTGGACGAACAGGACCAACATCTGCACGCACACATGAGTTTGATTAAAGTCTTGATAGAATAAAGCACAAGGACATTATAAGTAAGAACAGTAAATAGTGATTTGGTCAAAAGTTTTACCAATAGCGCCCCACTGTTCGCCATCCGGTAGCACCAAATCCGGATCACCTCGAAAATCCATGCCAACATATGGGTACTCAGAATAGACCATCTCCTGGCGCTCGAACCACCTGAAAAAGGTATCAGTGAAAGTAACCTGAGATTGACCGGCGTGCCTAGACATGTGGTCAGCCCATCTCTGCATGCGTGGCTCGGTAGGAGAAGGCAAGTCGAGTGCGATATACTGAGGCTGCATCAGTGGTATTTTCTCCAAGGCAAAGGCAGTCAGAATAGAACCATACCCAAAGTTCTTCAACTTCCCGTCCTTTACCTTGGTCAATTGACTTTTCATCTGAGCAAGTACTGCATCACACCAGTTGAATACTTTCGGTTGGAGACACTCCAAGGCATGCTGCACATAAGATCTGTTGGCAACATGTAGAGATGCGCTACCGGCCATCCTACCAATGGTATACAGAATGGACCTGAGAGACCTGTCAGTGATCTCACGGATAACAACCTTGCCATCTCTGCTCGGCTGAGAACCTTCCCTGCAATAATGGCGGACATAATCTCTCACGAAGTCATTCCCCTGGGTCGAACCTGACAAAGAAATGGGGGCACCCCGCCTTGACAATCCAGTCAAGAAGTAAATGTCCTCTATGGTCAAGGGGATGGATTTTCCCCTAATCTGGAATACTTGGTTAATGGGATCCCAAGCATCAAGCATATACTGCAGTAGAGAGATCTGTGCTCTCATGCTAGAGATACGGAAAAACTTCAGCATGCCACAGTTCCACAGCGCGTTCACTGTGACAGGGTCATGGAGGGCAATCATGTCCTCCTCTTCATGTTCTCGTTCTCGCCATGTAAGGGACATTTTGCTCAAAGATCCCTGCAAAACAAATAAGAGAAGGAGTGAGTTCCTGAGTTTGATGAGAAACTGGCAAAATTTCATCAAAAAACTGTGCATAGAGCTGTTTTTCTAAGATCAGCGCAGTTGGCAAGTGTCCTACCTGCGTTGAAGGTCAAACTGCCTTAAGGCAGCTTGACATTCAGCGCAGGTTTCGAATGGACTGCCTGCGCTGATGCCGGAGCGCCCTAGTGAAACCCCAGGGGCTCATGGGGGCAGGAAAACAGGCACAAAATGGGAAAAAGAAACCATGAAAAGAAAGAGCTAGAGTTTAGCTCCTACCTGGTCCAGACGGCGCTGAAAATCGTCCGCAGAATCTCCAGGAATCAGCTGGTGAAAATCAAGGGGGAAGAGGCACCTCCAGAGCTCCAACAAACCAAATTCAAATGAAATGGTAAAATGAGAGGTAAAAACATCTTTTAATGGCTTTTTACGTAGTTCAAAGCGAAATATTAGGGTTATAATCTCATTTTCATGCAAATATTATTCATTTCTAACAAAGTTTGTTGCAGCAATTGAGAATGCAGTACTATCCTTGAAGAGAGAAAAGCTATTTATGGTAAAAATCAAAATTTGACTATATATAGAGCAGTTTTAGCATAAAGTTCATGCTCGTTAAAAAATAAACGCAAGATCCGAGCAGTTTTAACGCGGTCTTCATGCTCGTTAAAAAATAAATAAAAGCAGTGAGCAATGTTTCCTCCAGAGTTTAAGCTCATTTTTAACTAAAAAATGAACCTATCCCGGTAAATAACCGCTGTGATCGTAAATTTATCAGCCATAAAAGCCTTGGTCGTGTTTGCACCTGCCACCTCCACTTGTCATTTGCCCGATCGTTCACCTCCATATGATTGTTTACCCATTTTGAGGAACAGCTGCGAAGAGTGATTTCACCTAGCCATCCTTGTGACACTGCCGTGATTGGAAAATTACAAACTGTACCTGGAATCAGTTGCTATCCCTGTTTATCACTCATTCCTCAAAAGACGAGTCTTCTTTAAGCTCTTTTCAACTGACTCGTAAAATATGAAAAGATTGCCGAGTTTTGGCCTTCCAGCTCGTTAAAAGGACAGGAAGAGCTATCCCTCCTCTAGATTTTAATCTTTTTGGACCTGAGGGATTATTGCACAAAAAGGTCGAGCGCTTGTTTTATTCGGCTCGTTAAAGTTATCGAAAACTCATCCCTTTTGTATTGTTTTATACTTTTTCAGACTTAAGGGATTAGATGACGAAAAAGGAATTTTGGAGTTAACTTTATGTACCTTTTCAGACTCTCTAAAAATGAAAAGGACCGAGTTATCTTTGTCGTTAGACTCGTTAAAATGATAAATAGCGACAAACTTGTCTTTAGACGAGAACGAGTTTCCCTATCGCTAGGCTCGTTAAAACATAGCGATGGGCTTGCCCGAAGGGCAGGTTACAGAACAAGCATATGTTACCCTCCTCAAGCTTGACAAAAATAAAGAGGTACTGGTCAGCAATGACTGGGGAAAAATTGGGAAAGATTCAAGAAAACTTTGATGGTAGCAGGTCGCTCTTGAACATGACACTTTTCCTCCGTATCACATTCGGGTTGGGTTGTTTCATTCACCGGTCACATCACCATGGTCTTGCCATACCATCCATATTTGGGGTAATGCTACCAATCCATCGCATCAGTGTCGCCATATGTTCAAGAGAAGTCGTTCAGAAAGAGTCAACCGGGTCCCATCCACTGCCATACATTATCCTTCATCCATTCATGACCGCCACCCTGAATCATATGTCACAGATTGTTTTTCACCTCCATTAAAATCATTAGCTCTGTTCCGTGTCACTGATGTGGGATTCATTAAGACCCTCCTTTGACGGATCGCTCCTTGTCGACATCAGCTCATTATCCAAGGAGTTGATCTAGGAACACCCCCTTCAGTACTTTGAAGCTTGCATGCCTCAATGGCAAGTTTCTCACTTCCGGCGACAGGTATACATCAATGACCTTCGACCAGAAGATTTTGCGTGGTGTTCGACGCCAAGTCCTTTATTCACACCACGTGAATTGTACTCCAGTACCTTGAGGGTCATTATCATTATCGGTGATTCCTCTCGCGCTTGTTAACGGTTTACATCATTGACCGGTAATCAAGCGATGTCTTTCCATGTTCGACTTCAACGCAATTCTCACATGGATCGACTTGTACTTAGAGTGAAGATCGAACGAGTTTGAAGACCCCGGATCTAGTTTCATCCATCCGGGCTGCGATATATATTCAGGAAAAATAAAGACATTTGACATGTACATCATTACAGCAGATGATCATCCTACTCAAAGGATGATAATTTTCACCAAAATTATCAGTCTACCATCAGACGATCGTCTGTTCTATGTACAAAAATGAATTTATAAAGCTGAGCATGGGAATGCCCGCCTCAGCTAGATCATGAAAGCAGTATGAATCATAATGTATTGTATTGTATTTTATTACAGGTCTCCTCCCAGCAGATGGATGAACTTCGGACCCTCCTGGATAAAGAATTTCACCCGATAAACGGCCTCATACTTTAGGGGGCAACTGTTATAGACATTTTTGTGCCTGGCATCACTGAGCATGAAATGTCAATAATCAAGGGATCCAAAGTCCCTAAACATGTTGTTCCTACCCCTAGAGGAACAAGGCCAAGTAACCACAGCAATTCACAAAAGTTCTCCACCTGAAAACACTCAAAACAAGGCAATTCTGGATCATGTCAACTGCTCCACTGAGCATCTGCGCTGAATGTCAACTACTCCACTGTCTACCTGCGTTGAATGTCAACTGCAAAGAAGGCTACCTGCGCTGAGCGAGTTTGGACAAGCGGCAGAGTCATTCCTCAAGGTGTCAATGCCCAGGAAGCTTCCAAAATGACACTTGGATCAGGGAATTCGACTGGTGATGAGTAAGAGGTTCCAAATCTCCAAGTGGAAGCAAGAACCTCCAAGTGGACTCAAGAACTGAAGTGGGAGAGGACACTAGTCAGTCTCAGACCAGTCTCAAGCTGACTCATCCTCTCTCCAATATCCCTATATATAGATCTCTCTCCATGAGGTCAAGGGAGGTTGGAATTTGGTATTTGCAAAGAATTGCTGTTGGTTTGTGGCTAGAAACATTGGGTGTGTTATGCTTTGAAAGGAGCTGAAGAAGGAATTCCATTCTGCTGGGAAGGAGATGCTGGGTTGGAGCCCTATGGGTTGTATCTCTTCCTGAACCCTGTTACTTTCAATAAAGCTATCTTGATTCTTTCCTATATGCTGGTGTATTGTGTATGATTGCATTAGTATATTTGATTTACTTCTAATCCTGAATCATTTATGAATATGTATATTTGCCTTTGTATTGTGTTCTTCTCTTGTTGCAAGTAGCTGTTCTCTTGTCTCAGGTAGCTGTTCTCTTGTGATCTCGTGGGATTCAAGTAGCTGTTCTCTTGATCAAGCGAGGAGGCAAGTAGCTGTGGACACACAAAGAGAAGAGGATCTAGTTCGAGGGACAACCGGAAGACGACGGTAAGTCTGCCGATCTCCTCTATTTCATATTTCATAAAGGAAGAAATCATGATAGCTGTATTCGTTTGTTGCTAAGGCGCTGTCACACCTTAGGTGGATAGGATCGTCCTGCATAGGCATTTTTCCCCACAACACTATGTTAACAACTTATCTTTGAACCTAAAATAAGACAATTTCTAACTATTACAATAAGCGAAATACAACTCATTTATTGAGAGATCCAACCCTCTCGGTAAAAAATGACTTTTGACCAATCGAGTCAATGAAATTCAACTTGTTTAGCCACAACATGTGAACAAAATTTCACATTGCTGGCTAAGTCTAGATGCTCCTGCATTAGACTCCTGGGGAAGAAAAGAATCATCCTTCAAAATTTCAGGCCTTATTTCATACTTCTGCAATTCTGCTGTTGTCAACCAGCTAGCATCCTCCACTAGTTGTCCTTTCCATTTGACTAGATATTGGAAATAAGTCCGTCCTCTGGTTCTTTTGGATACTCTTTTCTCCAAAATAACTTCCACTTCTTTCTTAGCTGTCTTTGGTATTTGTTCTTCCCAGTTCACAGTTTGAACTTCATCTCCTATAGTTTCCTCCTGTAACTCTGTCACTGCCTCTTTATATGGATACAAATCTATAATATTGAAAATAGGTGATATTCCAATCCCTTCCGACAATTCAATTTCATATGCATTAGCTGAAAACTTTCTTACAATTCTACATGGTCCTATCTTTTTCATTTTCAATTTATTGTAAGTCTTAGCAGGAAATCTTTATTCTCTCAAATACACCATCACTACATCTCCCACTTGAAATTCTTTCTCTCTTCTTTTCATATCTACCCTCTGTTTGTATTTGCCTTACTTTCCTGCAATTTACCTTTGACATCTTCTTGTAGTCTCAACATTTGTTTTGCAAACTCTTCAGCTTTTGCACTTCTTATCTTTTGTTTACCCAAATTTCTAAGCTCATACACACATCTTGGATTCATTCCAAAAATAATCTGAAATGGATTCATTTCAGTACTTCGGTTTGGAGTATCATTATAAGCAAATTCAGCCTGAGCTAGTGCTAAATCCCACTGCTTAGGATTTTGATGCACTAAACTTCTCAATATGTTTCCCAAGCTCCTGTTTACTATTTCGGTCTGTCCATCTATTTGAGGATGGTATGCTGAACTAAAACTGAGGTTAGCTCCTAGTTTCTTCCAAAGAGTTCTCTAGAAATGTCCTACGAACTTTGTATCTCAATTAGACACAATAGTTACAGGTAACCCATGTAATCTTACAATTTCCGAAAAAAATAGATTAGCTAGATGTGTTCAATTACTAGTCTTCTTACAAGCAATGAAATGTGCCATCTTGGAGAATCTATCTACTGCAACATAAATGGAATCATTCCCTCTCTGGGTTTTTGGTAATTCCAAAACAAAATCCATGCTAACTGCATCCCACAGTCAGTATCGTATTGGTAATGGATGATACAATCCTATATTCTGGCTCCTTCCTTTAGCATGCTGACATATCTTGCACTTATCAACAAATTTGTTAACATCAGTCTGCATTTTTGTCCAATAATAAAAAGCATTCATCTGAGCAAAGGTTTTATCTTGTCCAAAGTGACCAGATAATCCTCCACTATGTTTCTCCTTTATTATGTTTTCCCTCATAGAACATTTGGGGATACACAACTTGTTGCTTTTAAACAATAAGCCTCCTTGAATGGGATAATCTAACCACTAACTTTTGTTATGAACTATTGGATTCTAAACTGTTGTATAGATATATTTGAAATCTGCATCATCTTTGTACATTTCAATCATTTCCTCAAATCCTACAACACCCACTTTGAATTCTTGCACAATAAAACTTACCCTACTCAATGCATCAGTGACTTTATTTGACTTACCACTCTTGTGTTTTATCACAAAAGTAAAGCTTTGTAAAAAATTCTACCCATTTGGCATGTTTTTGGTTCAGTTTCGGCTGTTTATTGATGAACTGTAAGGCATGATTGTCCAAATACAATATGAATTCTTTTGGCAGCAAATAATGTCTCTAGTTCTTCAAGGCTTGTACAATAGCATAAAACTCTTTATCGTAAGAAGCATATTTCTTCTTTGCTTCATTCAATTTCTCACTAAAGTACGCTATTGGTCTTTGTTCCTGACTCAGAACTGTGCCAACTGAAACTCCACTAGCATCTGTTTCAACTTGAAATACTTTTTCAAAATTAGGCAAAGCTAAAATTGGTTCCTTTGTGATTTTCCTCTTCAGTAATTTACAATTTATATCTGCTACTTCTGTCCACTTGAATGGGTGATTGATCTCCTTAATTGTTTCAAGGATTGGTGCACAGGTCTGACTAAATCCTTTAATAAACTTTCTATAAAAACTTGCAAGACCATGGAAGCTCCTTACCGCAAATATATTTCTGGGAATAGGCCAGTTCCAAATTACTTGGACTTTCTCTGGATCCATTTTCAATCCTTCTTTAGAAACTACAAATCCCAAGTAAATTAATTCTTCCTTCATGAAACTACATTTCTTCAGATTTATCAGTAATTTCTCTTTCTGCAGATTTCTTAGAACCAACTTAAGATGCTCTAGATGTTCTTCTTTACTTTTACTAAAAACTAGAATATCATCAAGATAAACAGTAACAAACTTTCCTGCATATTCCTTCAAGAATTCATTCATTAATCTCATGAACGTGCTAGGTGCATTAGTGAGTCCAAAAGGCATCACTAACCACTCATACAACCCATTGTTTGTTTTAAATGCAGTCTTTCATTCATCGTCTTCTCAAATTCTTATTTGATGATATCCACTCTTCAAATCTATTTTAGTAAAATATTTTGATCCACTTAAGCAATCCATTAAATCATCCATGCGTGGCAAAGGAAATCTATACCTGATAGTGATCTTCTTTATGGCTTTGGAATCTGTGCACATATGCCATTCTCCTCCTTTCTTTGGAGTGAGTATTGTTGGTACAACACATGGACTAGGACTTTCTCTGATTAGCCCCTTATCCATCAGCTCTCACACTTGTCTTCCAACTTCTGCATTCTCTTGAGGAGTTAATTTGTACGTTGCTTTATTTGGCAAACTCGCTCCTTGTATTAGATCAATATGATGACTAATACTCCTGATCAGTGGTAACGCATTTGGCAACTCATCCACAATAATATCAGTGAAATCATCTAACAGAATTTTAACCCCTTCAGGAAAATCATCCAAATTTGTGGAAGTTAAAATTACCTTTGGTCTTCCCACAATAGCAAAATGCAACTCCTCATTTTTCACTACTTCCTGTAGCAACTCCTTTCTGCTTATCAGCATAATACTACTTCCAGGTGTTCCTTTGTTAGCACCATCCTTCAATGGCAACAATGTATGTTTAGTTCCATCCTTCTCCAGAGAATAAGTGTTTCTCCTCCCATCATGAATAGCTTTTCGATCAAATTGCCACAGTCTTCCTAGTAATACATGGCATACATCCATGGACATTACATCACATAATATCACATCTTTATAGATACCAATTTGTATCTCAACCTTGCATTGTTCTGTCACAATAATCTGATGTCCCTTCTATAACCATGACACTCTGTAAGGAGTAGGGTGTATTGTCTTCGCTAATCTGAGCTTGTCCACCATATATGTAGAAACAAGGTTGTCAGTGCTTTCACTGTCAATTATTACTTTACAACACTTGCCTTTTGATTTACAGGTAGTTCTAAATAAATTCTTCCTCTGCACTGGTTCTTCAATCTCCTTCTCTGTCTTAAGCAAAGTCCTTCTCAATAACAGGGATTCTCCTACTTCAGGGGATTCTTCCTTTTCCATAATTCGAGGTGGTTTTGGCTTTGCCTCAGCCATATTCGCATTCCTACGACTTGTTGGTTTATTATGAGGGTATTCCCATGACACATGTCCCCATTCTCCACATGTATAACACCAAATATCTCTTCCTCGGCCTCTTCCTCTAGGCACAAGTCTTCCTCTGTTAAATTCTCCTCTTTGTGGTGATCTACTACTTGAACTTCCTGCTTCATGCTGATGTTGTTGTCCCCTTGGCCTGGTAATTCCTTTACCTCTTACTGAGCTTCTTCCTCTATTCCTCTGATTTTGTTTTCTCAATATCTTCTCTTTTGCCTTCAAACTTGCTTGATAGGCATCTTCAATAGTCTTCAGACTTAACAAGCTAATCTCGTCTTGTATGTCATACCTTAGGCCATTGATATATCTAGCTACCTTTTCCATGTCATCTTCTGCATGTCCTGCTCTAATACTCAACCTATAAAACTCTTATGTATATTATTTAACAGACATTCCTTTTTGCCTTAAATTCTGCAATTGTTTGAAAAGGTTTAACTGATAGTCCTTTGGCATAAATTTCGCTTCCATTTTACTCACCATTTTGTCCCATTGCTTGATCTTGGACTTTCCTTTCCTCGTTTTGGATGTCTGTAGCTCATCTCACCAGATAGCTACATGACCCCTCAATTTGGTAATTGAAAACTTCACCTTCTTTTTGTCGTCAACTTCCTCTTCATAGTCAAAATATTTGTCCAATGAACTAATCCAATCCATTAGCTCTTCGGCGTTTAGACTCCCTTCATAAGTAGGAATTTCCACCTTTGGTTTTCCTCCTACTTTTGCCAACATCTTGATGACTTTGGTAGTTTCATTTTCTTCTTCTCCTTCCTCCTCAGAAGATTCTTCTGCAGCACTATCATCTCCTTCATCAGGTGCTCTTCTCTGAGCAGTATCCATAGTGTGCGTCCTTGTATGTAGACTTCAGATCTCCTCTAATAGAACTACATTCACTTCAAGTCTTCCTCGACCAATGCCAGCTCTTCTCCTTGGAGGCATTTCTGTTGCAATCAACCTTAACTTCTGCTATAATACAAAAAATGACGCAGGCAGAAATAATGGTTTCAGAAATCTCAACCTTTACCCCATTGTTCATCCGTTTTACACAATTTTTCCTTTTGCCTTTAGAGCCAGAATACCTTTGGAACAAGGCCAAAACAATGCATTTGCGCTTTATAAACAAAAATGTTCGCGATTCACCGCAGATCACAATCTAAATAAACCGACGGTCCAGATTAAATCGCATCATCGCAAGTCGCAAGTCGCAAGGGTCTTGATTCTGAGCTTCCCTTTGTTAAAGTCCTGATGCGATTTATCGCGTCGATCGCTTATTGGCAATCACTGCTTTCCCCGGCTTAAGGCCTTATCGCCCCCACTCAGATGTTTCGATGCGATATGTCGGCAGTCGCATGTCGCAATGTTTCAAGGGTGGGCCCTTTACCATACACCACCCCGATATTGCAATGCGATAGGTAATGGTTCACGGACCTGACAAGTTACAAAAGTTCCATGTATAACATTTCAAATCCGGATTTCGGATCTGCTAAGTGTCTTGCGCTAATTCTTAGTGTAACTTGGATTTTCACTTGCAGGACCAAAACCATGTCAAATAAATTTTCCGATCCGATATCGGTGATCCAACGATTGGGATTAAAGCGGCATCAACCAATGATAATTCTATAAAAATCCTCCGACTTCTATCAGTCTTGTGATTTAGGTGTGAAACATAAAAAAACAAAGGAATAATCACTCTGCCCCGAATACAAAGAATCTGAAATCATAACAAGGATTTCCTCAGGATTGATAATTAATCACACACACAACATCATTTATTCACAGTAAAAATAGTTACATAGTCTCAGCCTTGGCCCGATTGCATAAATAAAAGACCTCTGTTTCAAAATACAATCCACACACTATTCTTGCTCTTGATCCACTCAATCCTACCTTCATTACATTTTTCCCTTCTTTTTATCAATCTAATATCACTCTATTCTGTGCCTAACAACTCGATCCCTATTTTTAATCAATCTAACAACAAATCTCTAATTCCTAGCTCTACCACACACCTATGCTAACAACTTATCTTTTGAACCTAAAATAAGACAATTTCTAACTATTGCAATAAATGAAATACAACTCATTTATTAAGAGATCCAACCCTCTCGGTAAAAAATGACTTTTGACCAATCAGGTCAATGAAATTCAACTTGTTTAGCCACAACATGTGAACAAACTTTCACATTGCTGGCTAAGTCCAAATGCTCCTGTATCACCTTAAATCTAATATTCAGAAATTTGTGGTAGAATGTTTGGTTTTACAACAAAATAAAGTTGAGACAGTTAAGACCCTGGGTATGCTACAACCTTTAGCCATTCCAAGTCAGCGTTGGGAGGAGGTATTAATGGATTTTATTACAAGTTTACCTAAGTCTGAAGGAAAGAGTGTCATCATGGTGGTAGTTAATAGACTTACCGAGTATGCACACATTTTTTTGCATTATATCATCCTTTTAAAGCCAACACAATTGCTATTGCATTTATGGAAACAATTCAAAAGCTTCATGGAAATCCAAAGATTATAGTAAGTGAAAGAGATCCCATTTTCACTGGAAATTTTTGGACGAAATTATTTTCTTGTCTTAGTACTCAATTAGCTCATAGCTCATCTTATCATCCTCAATATGATGGTGAAACTGGGATAGTGAAAAAATGTTTGGAAGGATATATTTGTTGCTTTGTATCTAACAAACAAATAGAATGGGTCAAGTGGTTACCTCTAGCTGAATGGTGGTATAATACTTCCTTCCATACTGCAGCAAAAATGACCCCATTTATGGCACTTTATAGATATCATCCACCATCCATCACAACGTATTTAAGAGAAAAGTCTAAGGTTCAAGCAGTGGAAGATCACATTGAGCATCAACAACAAGTTCTCCAACTCTTAAAGATAACCTCACCTTGGCGTGGAATTGAATGAAACAACAGGCATATTAGCATCGCAGTGAAAGAAGTTTTGAGGTAGGTGACTGGGTGTTTTTACGACTACAACCATACAAATAAATGTCTCTCAAGTAAGCTAAGAAGGATAATAAATTATCACCCTCTTAGGGTCCTATAAAGTTTTATAGGATTGCTTGATTATAGCTTATCATTATTATGTTTGAGATGTTGTAAATAATATTTCATCCTGTAAATTATTTCCTAAGGGACACCCAGTATTATGATTTAAGGAGATTTTTGCATGACAATTGTTGGATGAGATCAAACTACAGGTGTTTACATTAGAAAGTTCTCAGAAGCAAATTTCCAATGGTATATCCTATGCTCAAATCTGATTCCTGGATTGAAAGACAGGTCAGAACAAAGTTGAACTTTGAAAGCAGATAAAGGCCTGAGAACTATTTCTGCTACAGTTTTAAATTATATTTGCATCTATGCTGTGTGAAAAATATTTCCCCCATTTGAATATGCAATATGATTTTTAACTCTAGTTGGGACCCACATAACCATCGCCTCATTTCCAGATTTCCATTAACCCAATCATGCCCATTTTATGTCTATTTCCATAAACTCTAGCCTTAATCCATTTTTCCTTTTGTTTATAATAATTCCCAAACCATAACCATATTCCATTATCCCTTGCTTATTTAAATACTTAAACTTTATCTGTGTTCCCCATTCCCCTTTATTTATGCAATAAATCAGACCCACCAGCCACATGTCGCCATATCGCATGATCCCGCTATTGCATATCGCATGAAACAATAAAACAGTTTCCCATCACCCTTCTTCGCCTGTGATTGCGATAAGCTCTCCCCTTCTCGATTGTGATTGTGCTATCAAAAATTTCCTTTCCCCTTCATTGATATCGCATATCACATAGTCCTCCCCGCCAATTGTGATAATGTAAGTCATGTAACGCTTCCGCTCGTTGATTACGATATCACAAAGTCCCTCCTCCAATGATATCGCTCCTCCGCCGATAATCCTCACTCACCAATATTGGAAGTCTTCCTCGCTGATTGCGATAAGTCTTCTGCTCAATGATTGCGATAAAGTCCTGCACGCTGATTGCAATATCACAAGTTCCATCCCCTCGCCAATTGTGATATCGCAAGTGAGGATTGCACCAGTCTTAAGTCCCTCCTCTGCCAACCCCTCTCTGATTGCAATGCGAGAAAGCCCCGATGGATGTGATATTTTATACAATGGATTTAAAGGGTTTTTAGGTCCATTTATTGGGAAGTCCCATTTAACAACACACATCTCCCTGCTCCCGATCGCATCACCTTTTTCATCGGACAGCTCCCAAGCCTTTTCACCCCCCCGCCATGTCTCCTTTATCGGCAAGGGGGGGTTTTGAAAAAGCAGTTCCCTGTCAGGCCTCGCTGCTACGTTTCTCTCTCATATTATTTTGCACACCCCCCCCCCCCCCCCCTTCACTTACCACAAACCACTCACACCCGCTCCGAAAACCCGGCTCCACCTCCACTTCATCTCCCGTCCTCCATTCATAGTGTGCCAACCCAACCATGGATGTCCATTGTCCCGATAGCATTTACGTTTCCCCCAATCCATAGTTGCCACGTGGCCCTTTATTGTGCATTGATTCATGATTATAAGTGAAATCAACCCCTGGTTTTCTCAATGCAATAGATATGCACGATCCAAAAGAATCGCCCCCTTTGCTGCACATATATTATTATTAAAAACCATTCCCCATTATTAATAATTCCTAAATTTCCCAATCTTCTATAAATGGAATTAAATTAATGTAAAAGGGGAAAATGATTAAACTAAAACAACAACAGAAGCAACAAAGGAAAAGAAGACAATGAGGACCTTTCTAGCTCGTTTAAGTAGCAAGAAGCAAAAAGACAAAGGACAACATTGCACATTCATCATAACGGTCATCAAAATGGAATGCAATGAAAAATGGGACAACACAACACATCTGCCAATAGGACAAACAACATTGCTCTTTTAAAGGGTTAGTGACCACCAAGATTCCTAAAAAATAGCACCAACACTCAGCCGACTGATATTTTTTAAACAATTTAGTCTATTTTTATACTTTTTGTAATAAAATATTGAATTTTATTTCAAGATATTTGTATAGATATTTGTAACAAATCTTGATATTTTTCAAGATATTTTAGTTTAGGATTTGTATAAATACTTCATCATTTGAAGTAAGAGATGTTTATTTTTTCATTCCATAATGCTATTTTACTTTTCCATTTGATGCGATGATTAGTAATAAAAAGGACATTCTTCACAGGATTCATGTGTTGGAATATTTGGTGAAGTGCTTCTCTCGCTGCCTATGTGTTTATTTCTTTGTTTCCATATGTTTTCTTAAATTTGAATTATTTTATAGAAAGTTGATGAACAAAATTTGTTGAAAAATACACTATGATTCTAGATGTGGATAATTTAAATGTTTTCTTCTGATATCATGTTAAATAATTCTTAATTGTTCCTTAACTTCAATTGAACTTATATCTTTTCTTCTATCATACTTCATTTAAACATAAAGGATCCAGTTAGTTCAGCTACCTTGCCCTATGAAACTCCTTTGAAAATCTGAAACAGATCCACGTTAAGCTATAGACTCCATAGCCCAATGGAAGTTTCTGTCATTTAATCAACCAATCAATATTAAAATCAAACTCCGAACTCTCATAACTAGCCTAATATCTAAATACAACAAATTTAAATTTGATAGAGAGATCCCTCTTTGAGTTTAGGAAGGCTAGATCCTAAGCTCCAAAGTGGTTTTGTGGTTACCTCTGTGGTTCTCTTTTGCAACCTTAGAAAATTACAAAGTGCTAACACACCCCAGTACTACGGTCCTTACAAGGTGTTGCAAAATATTGGTATTATGGCATACAAATTGGAGCTACCTGCATCTTCCCGAGTACACCCAGTTTTCCATGTTTCATGCTTAAAGAAGGTTATAGGTGATAATCTTCTAGTTCAAATAGTGTTTCCAGAACTTAACAAAAAAGGAAAAATCATATTTGAGCCTAAAGCAGTCATTGAAATGATAACCTGACAACTACATAATCGATCAATTTCAGAGTATCGCATTAAGTGGAAGAAATTATCTGCTGAAGATTCCACATGGGAGGATGAAAATTTTATGCAAAAGCATCCAAAACTTATCAAGTGTTGAAGACAACACTTTTTAGAAGGAGAGGGGCATGGTAGGTCCCTATAATACTTGTGTATCTCCCACAGTGTTATTGTTGTACCCCATAGAAGCCCACTATTGTTATTGTTGTGCCCTTACATTATTATTGTTATGTAGGCTTTGATTATATTGTGACCCCTTAGACTCCTATATATACAAAGGAGGTCTTGTCATTTGTATCATCCAATAATTTCTCATTTATGTAGTGTAAAGGAGGTTTGCACCTTGAAGAGGATAATTTTTAAGTCGTTGATCTATCAATTTGTGAGCTGGTTGCATAACACATAGTCAGTCTTGATCAAAACACAAAGGAACAAAATGTGTTGAATGTGGAAGGTCTTAAGCACAACTTGCTTAATGTGAGCCAGATGTGTGATAATGGATATGATGTGACATTTCGATCCAAGGACTATGAGATCCACAATATGAAGGATGGAAAACTAGTAGGAAAAGAAATCAGAACTCACAATAATGTATGTGTTTGATGACCCCAAAGTAAGCTTTTATTTAAGAAAGAAAAATGAAGCTTGGTTATGGCACAAGATACTTGGCCATATGAATTTTGAAAATTTTATAAGAGTCAACAAACTTGGAGTTCTGAGAGGTCTTCCAAGATTGTTAAGACCTAAGAACTCAATTTGAAAGTCATGTCAATTTGGTAAGCAGACCATGGCTCACTTCAAGTCAAAAGAGTTATCTTTGTCTAGACCACTCGGGCTAATTCACAGATATATTTGTGGCCCAAATAGAAAAAAAACCCTAAGAGGATACAGGTACTTTATGTTTTTCATTGATGATTTTACCAAGGACACATGGATTGTGCTCTTAAGAGAAAAATCAGAAGCATTTAAACATTTAAAAAAATTTAAAACTCAAGTTGAAAATGGCATAAAATTCAAAAGAGTTTGAAGAGTTCTGTGTAGAGCATGGAATCATGAGGAAATATTCAATGGCTAGAACTCCACAACAAAATGGAGTAGTGGAGAGAAAGAATAGAACAATACAGGAAATGAACAGAGCAATGTTGGATGAAGCAGACATGTCTCACATCTTCTTGGGAGAAGCAACACATGCAACGGTGTATCTATCAAATAGAACTCAACTCAGGCCTAATAGTAATAAAACTCCCTATGAGTTGTGGAAGGGAAGACCTGCACTAGTTAAACACCTCAAGGTGTTTGGGAGCAAGTGATTTATCAAAAGGAATGATAAGAATCTTGGAAAGTTTGACTCTCTCATTGACGGGGGAATATTACTCGGGTACTCTGCTCAAAGTAAAGGATATAAGTGTTACAACAAGCGAAAAAATAAGATTGAGGATTGCATTGATGTGATAGTAGATGAAATAGCTTCACAACCTGAGTCATCTAAAAGAAACATGAACTCAGATGGTGAAGTAA
Organism: Pinus tabuliformis; assembly: GCA_031772625.1. Classification (NCBI taxonomy): domain Eukaryota; kingdom Viridiplantae; phylum Streptophyta; class Pinopsida; order Pinales; family Pinaceae; genus Pinus; species Pinus tabuliformis. The sequence goes on from CM062812.1 coordinate 155,561,742, forward strand.
ATCCAGATATGAGGTTCTTGGATCAAGAAGAAATAAATTCATAAAGTGAAGGTGAGGAAACAAGCACAAATCCAAGGTAAAAAACACCTTCCAAGTATGTACAGAAAGAACATCCCTAGAGTCAGATGCTTGGAGATCAAAGACATGGTGTTGAGACCAGGAGGAAACTTGTTGGCAGTTCAAGTTGTGCAAATATGGCTCCGCTATCACAGATTGAACCCAAGAATCTTAGCCAAGCAAGTGAAGACAAGTTTTGGGTGAAAGCCATGAATGAATACCTTGACCAAGTTGAAAAGAATGACTCTTGGGAGCTTATTCCAAGACCTATAGAGAAAAATGTCATTGGTACCAAATGGGTTTTCAAAAACAAGCTGAATGAGAAGGGTCAAGTAATCAGGAACAAGGCTCGATTGGTTTGCAAATGGTATGCCCAAATAGAATGGGTAGATTTCAAGGAAACCTTTGCACCAATTATAAGACTAGAAGCTATCAAAATTTTTCTTTCCCTTGCTAATCAGAAAAACATCAAGGTATATAAGATGGATGTCAAGTATGCATTTCTTAATGGATATATGGAAGAAGAAGTTTACAATGAGCAGCCAAAAGAATTTATGTTCACCATAGATGAAGGGTTTGTGTGCAAACTAAAAAAAGCCCTATATGGACTCAAACAGGGTCCTGGAGCTTGGTATGAAACGCCGGATAAATACCTTCAGCAACAAGGCTTTAAAAAGGGTATTGTTGACAACAATTTATACATAAAATTTGAAGGTAATCATCTACTAATTGTAGTAGTATAAGTGGATGACATAATCTTTGGTAGTGACATGGAACAATTGGGGCATCAATTCACAAAATGTATGTAGATAGATTTCGAAATGTCCATGATCAGGGAGTTTTATTTCTTCCCGGGATTGAAAATATCTCAGTATCTAGAAGGAGCATTTATCTCCCAATCCAAATATCTCAAAGAGACATTGAAGAAGTTCGGGCTAGAATATTGCAAGCTAGTGAGCACACCTATGGTTACAGGCTGCAAATTGTGCAAAGAAGATGAGACACCACTAGTAAATTAGAATGAATGTAGATCCATGATATTAATATTGTTGTATCTTACATCTTTGAGGCCATATATCATGCAAGTTGTGGGTTTTGTGGCCAGATTTCAGACCTTCCCTTGTGAAAGTCATGTTGTTGTTGTCAAAATGATTTTCAAATATCTTCAAGGAACAACAGAATATGGACTGTGGTATGCTAAGAGAAAATAATTTAAGTTGAAGGCCTACACTGATGTTGATTGGGTTGGAAGTCTTGATGATAGGAAGAACACCTCAGGTGCAACTTTCTTCTTGGGGAAATGCTTGGTGTCATGGGTCAGCAAGAAACAAGCCTCCATTTCTTTATCAACTATTGAAGCAGAGTATATTGTTGTTGCTACCTGTTGCACGCAAATTCTATGGATGAAGAAGACTTTAAAATATATTCATGTATAGTTGACTGATCCTATTCCAATTATGTGTGATAATACAAGTGCCATCAATATCTCTAAAAATCATGTCATGCATTCAAATACCAAGCATATTCCTATCAAGTTCTATTTCTTAAGGGAACATGTTGCATCCAATGTTGTCAGACTTGAATACGTGGCCACTAAAGACCAACTCGAAAATACATTTACTAAGCCACTGGCAAGAGAACCCTATGAATATCTCATGCAATAGAGAGGACTTATGACTCCTCCTTCCAAATGACTCCATTTTGGTAACTGTTGGCAGCTACTCAACATGTGGGATTAGTGGAAGAGTAGGCTGCATTGGTTTTGGGGGAGTATTCAAGAAGTAGTATTTTCCATTGATTCTAAAGGGGGAGAAGATCATTGGGGAATCAAAGAAAAACATGCCTAGCTTCAGGGGGCGATTATGGTGTTGCCATCAATGCCAAAGTGGGGGATTGTTAGACAGTTGGATTTGTCTGGATGGCTAGTGGTTGTGATGTGTTGGCATTGATGTCAACTAGATTAGCATAGTGATTGGGAGTCCAGGAGGAATCCTTTGGTAGTTGCAATCTTCTGGTAGAGAATTACCATAGTAGCTGGCTTATTGAAAAGCCATAAATCAATGACTATAGACATTTGTCATCGAGGCTAAGGAGAAATCCTATGGTAGGTGCAGGCTTCTGGTAGAGAATCACCACAGTAGCAGGCTTATTGGAACAACCATAAATGATGACTATGGCGAATTGGGGGTCCAATTTCTTATCATCATATTTCAGGTTTGGAGCCATATTTCAGGTTTCAAATGGGATCAAATATTGCATTAGACCGTCTCCAACACAAAGTGATTTGAATCATCTTTCCAACGGTATATGGAAGTATAGCAATGGCCATCAAATCAAAAGTTCTTGATTGCTGAAATAAAGAGACTGGAATCCTTAAGAGGAGGCCAAATATTGGAACCTCGGAGCAAAGGCCGGATCAAAACCTCAGAGTAGGAGACTGATCGGAACCTTGGAGAAAAGGACTGATTGGAACCTCGGAGAAAAGGATCGATCAGAACCTCGGAGAAAAGGTTGGATCAGAACTTCGGAGCAAGAGACTTATCATAACCTCGAAGCACGCTATATCGGAGGATGAGGTCATCAGAATATCAGAACCTCGGAGCAAGCTATATCTGAGGACGAGGCCATTGGAATATTGGAACCTCAAATTTGGCTATATCGAAGGATGAGGCCATCAGAATCTCGAAACTGCTGGAAATATAGAGAGGGGGGTTGAATCAACATTTCTTTTCAATTGTTACTTTTACTAGTTAGATCACTTATATTTAGAACACAAAATGAATAATAAGAATAAATGCTTTTATTAATTTATTCAATAAATCTAGTACAATATATGTAGGGCTCCAAACCTAGATCAAGACACCGATCTTCAATCTCCTTGGCTCCAACCTATATTTTCTAAGCACCAACTTGGACTTCCAAGGCTCCAACCTTGTCAATTTTGAGGCACAAACCTCAAGGGCTCCAAACCTATATCTAGTTCAGGCTTCAACCTGGTTTCTTGAGGACTCTGATCCTCTAGGGCTCCAACCCTATCCTTCAAGGCACCAACCTTGTATTTTTGAGGCTTCAACCCTTAGTTTTTTCAAGATGTATTTGGTTATTCTTCATAGGTCCCAATGTTTTCTTCAACGAGCCATGCCTATCTTTTGTTAGTATTCACTTTAGTCTCCACATCATGCCATCAATGATAACCTTAATATTTTAGAAGGTGTCACCATTGCTCTTCATTGTACCCAAGAAATTTCTCCAAGTTACCTCATGATGGTTAATGCATCATGGTTTTCAACATTATCTCCACAAGGTCTACAAGGCATGTATCTAAGAATGTCTTCAATGAATGTCTCCAAGTTCAGTCAAGGGAACTCAACAAGAATGCTCCAATCTGGGATCTTCTTCAATATCACTTCACAATTACTCCAGACAAGGTCTTCACAAGTTCTTCAAAAATGTTCCAAGGTATCTTTGATGTACTCCATAAAACTCCCCTTAACATGTACGAAAGACCTTCGACCCTTTGAATACACAACATATATGTAATAGGCTTCTTTCTAGCTTCAATAGAGTGACTCGACTCTTCCAAAGGAACTTGGTTCTAACCTTAAAACTTCAGATATCCTTTACAGTGAATTTGTACCACAAATTTTAGTTTGTTTTTATGGAAAGTATGCCAAATAGTCCCATGTCTTATTTGATCAGCTTCTTTAGTACTCCACAAAATTTTCTGAGATACGCATTTCTTGCATGAATGAGTTTTTGTACTCTACACACGAATTTTTCCTTCTTCTTTTTTTCACCAAATATTCTGAACTTCAATTGAAAAACATTCTTTTGTATTTTTGTATCAAATCCGTCACAAAAAAAGCTCTATAATAAATTTGCACTCTAGTCTCAAACAAATATCCACAGAACTATAAAAAGATCACTAGAACAAATCCACAAGTTTCTAAGTGGGTTCACGAGGTGTGAGTTATTTCTTCTGCATTCTCACTTTTTTCTTTGTTTCGTTATGCTTTGTTTTTGTTAAGTTATGGTATGTTCTATGCTTATAGCAATTTACTTATCTTTCTTATTATTATCCACAGATTATCACATGTACATAAAGTAAAGTGCAGATAGAACATTAAACGATCAACAAAAAACAAGCCAAGACAAGAGACACGAGATGTGGTGGCTAGCTAGGGACAAATTCCAATGGGTGAAACCCTTTGATCAAATCTTCGTTTATCTTCAATAATTTAGCAGAGAGACATAGTACATAAATCTGATTTACATTAGCAGCAACAAACCCTAGATCAGCGAAACTAGGGCAGACAATATCTTGCAAACTGACCGTCGGATCGACTTGATTCCTTCACCAAAAAATGCTGCCTTCAGAGGAGATCCAGATTCACCTACTACGCAGTTCTGAGGAGGGAGTTTGATGGTAAACGCTGGTAAAAATTCTAATCTACAATTGCAACCCTAAATTCTGCACCTTCCTTCCACACGTGTGAGAGAAGATTCTCTTTCTGCACAGTAGGAGAAGAGCCTCTTTTCTACGCAGGAGAGAGAGAGAGATGTGATGAGTTGAGTGAGTCCAAATGAGGAAAATACCTCCTGTATTTATACACAACTGTTGATGATTGAATAGATGTGACTGTTGGGCTTCTAAGCCTACATGAGTTGCTGGCCAGCTTGATAATTATTCCATAATTAAAATAAATTCATATCTCCATAAATACTTATTGGAACCGGATGATCTTTAGATAAATCCTACAACTCTCGACGAGAGGAATCCAATAAAAATATTATCAGCCATGAATAAGATGACCCACATGGAGTTTGGCCCTAGTTGTGAATTTTAACACTCCCTCTCAACTAGGGAGAACTCCATCTGCAATCTGTCTGTCGGTCGCTACTATTCATCCATCAAATGCACCGCCCTGTACAACTTGACCCCTACTTTGTTCTACTCTATCCTGCCTGCTCTGCTTTGTTCTGTTCTGCCCTGTTCTAATCTGCTCTGCTCCGCTTTGTTCTGTTCTGCTCTGCTTTGTCTGAATTATGAAGAAGAAGAAATGATCGAGGACGTATCATACTGACTCAAAGTCAGTCTCAGAGTGTGTACCACTGGACCCAAACTAGTCTCAACTGACCCGAAGTCAGCGTCATAGTGGGTACAACTCCTATCATTCGTCCTAGACCAGTATCATCCTCCACTGACTCAAAGTCAGTCTTAGAGTGTGTACCACTGGTCTCAGACCAGTCTTAACCGACCCGAAGTCAGCGTCATAGTGGGTACAACTCCTACCACTGGTCCCAGACCAGTATCATCCTCCACTGACTCAAAATTAGTCTTAGAGTGTGTACCACTGGTCCCAGACCAGTCTCAACCGACTCGAAGTTAGCATCATAGAGGGTATAACTCCTACAATTGGTCCTAGACCAGTATCATTGATCCCAGATCAATGAAGGTCATCCTAACATAAGGAGTACGGTAGATACAACGATGCGTCCATCAGTACTACTGTGGTCCCTATCCTCATTTTCCTGCTCATTGATCAGATGAGAGGTACTTCCCATGAGTCCCAGACTACATGGGTAGGATGCCTCGACAATAGAACTAATCAATCCTATCCTCGTAGGAGAACTAATCATCCCGATACAAAATCATCATGGATAACACATCATCCATACCTCACAAGAGAACTAATCATCTTGCTACATAGTCGCCACAGGGTGTTACAGGGAAAGTTTTGATTCTTTTATCGTGTGGTCATATGTCGCTCCAAGAAGTACCCCACACCCCCCCGAAGCTACAAGAGCTCCATACATCATACAGGACCCTCATCAGAGGGTTTATGAATGACACCAAGTCGTTCTTGGAAAGTAAAAAATTTGACCTTTCCCAGGGGCTTTGTCAGAATGTCGGCGACCTGTTCATCTGTACCGATATGTTGGAACCTTGTAGCTCCCCGCTGCACCATATATCAAATATAGTGGTACCTGATATCGATATGCTTGGAGCGATCATGAAATACGGGATTCTATGACAAACGAATCCCACTCTGGTTGTCACATAGGATCAAGGTGGTATCAAGTGTAAATCCAAACAACTCACTGAAGAGATTCTGCAACTAGATTGCCTCACAGGAGGCCATGCTAGTAGCAATATACTTTGCCTCGGCGATGCTCAAAGCCACTGACTTCTGCTTCCTGCTCATAAAGGATATCAAAGCAGATCCCAAGGAGAACAACACCTAGAAGTCCTCTTATGATCCACCACACTACCTGCCCAATCAGCATCTGTGTATCCAAGTAGTCTCACATCTCCGGCAGTGTATCTTAGTCCATATGTAATTGTGCCACAAAGATATCTTAATTGATTCTTGTCACCAATCCAATGTATGTGATGAGCTTCAACCATATGTTGACTTAATGTGTTGACTGCAAAGCATATATCTGGATGGGAGTTCACTAAGAACATTAATGCTTCGACAAGTTTCCGATACTCGGTGGCATTTCGTAAAACAGGTCCAGCAGCACTACTGCTTAACTTCTTGAAGTCAAGCTCCATCGGGGTAGTTACAGACTTGCAGTCTACCATACCAAATCTTTCCAATACCTTCACCACATATTTTCCTTGATATAGGAAATGTCTCTTGGCTTCTGCCAGACTTCAAGTCCTAGGAAATAGTGCATCAGTCCTAGGTCCTTCATTTCAAATTCAGAAGCCAACTCCCTCTTACATTTGTGAATGAGAGGGTATGCACCTATTAGGAAGAGGTCATCCACATATCGTACTAGTATGAGAGGTTTTTCATCTTCAACCTTAAAGTAGAGGTTAGGGTCGGCTTCACTCTTAGTGAATCCTAGCTTCATCAAGTAGGTGTCGATCCTCTCATACCATGCTTGGGGTGCTTGCTTTAGCCCATAGAGAGCCTTCTTCAACCCGCGTACATGAGATTTTCGATCATAAATGTCAAATCCTTTGGGTTGCTCCATGTAGACCTCTTCTTTGATCGAACCATGCAAGAATGTTGTCTTGACATCCATCTGATGTAGGTTCCATCCTTGTGAAGCCGCAAGGGCTATGATCGAGTGGATGATGGTATATCTAGCAACAAGTGCAAATATCTTGTCATAGTATATACCTTCCTTCTCAGAGAAGCCACAAGCGACAAAACGAGCCTTATATTTTTCCGTACTTCTATATGTTGCATGCTTTATCTTGTAAAGCCATTTAGAAGTGACAACTGTCTTGTCCTGGGGTCTGGGAACTACTTCCCAGACATCATTATTCATAATAGACTCATATTCTTCGGTCATATCATCCTTCCATACTTGATGCTCGACGACATCTGAGAATGATGAAGGCTCATTTTGTATGATCGTGCTCATGATGGTCAGGTATCCCTGATACCTGTTGGGTTTCTTACTTTCACGGAAGGTTCCTCGGGGTGCAGTGTGTCCTTCAGCATCATAGCCCCCTAAGACAAGAGGGCCTATTCCTAGAAGAGGAGGGCTCAGGTGGATCAATAGGATCCATGGGTTCTTCCACATCAGGCATTGTTTCATCATCCTTCTCTTTCGGTTCCTTGGTGTTGGCTTCTTTAGAGCTCCTCAAAGTCATAAGATTGTCCACCTTGCTGAGGGCCATATCTTCGTCAAAGGTGACATCATGACTAATCATGACTTCCCTTTGACCAGCTACATAGATTATACAACCCTTAGTATTTTCACCATAGCCCATGAAGATTCCTTTATTTCCAGATGCACCCAATTTATTCCTTTTCTCTTTCGACACAAGAAAATATATAGGGCTTCCAAAAATTCTAAATGAGATACGTCAGGTTTCTTACCAGTGAACATTTCTTCAGGAGTCTTGGAACCCAATGCTTGATGAGGGCATCAGTTTTGTACATATACGACGGTGTTTGCAGCTTCGGCCCATAGAAACTTCAGAAGTCTTTGATCATGGAGCATGGCATGGACAACTTCCACAATCGTATGGTTCTTTCTTTCCACCACACCATTTTGTTTAGGAGTATATGGTGTAGTAGTCTCCCTCTTGATGCCAGCCTCTTTACAAAAGTCATGAAACTCATTAGATTCATATTCAGTCCCATTATCAATCCTTAAGATCTTGATCTTCTTTTCTGTTTGATTCTCGATTAAGGCTTTGAAGTGTCGAAACCAAGAGAACACTTCATCCTTCTTTTTCAAGAAGTATATCCAAATCTTTTGAGAATAGTCATCTGTAAAAGTAAGGTAATATAAATATCCTCCCAAGGAGTTCAAAGGCATCATACTAGATATGTCTGAGTGAACCAGTTGTAATATATCGGAGGTCTTGCTTTGGCTTGAGGGGAATGGTCCCCTTTTGAATTTCCTTCGGCACATCCCAGACATACACCTTCTTTCTCTACTCGGAATTCGAGTTTCCCTGTTACCATTTGTCTTACATCGGGTATATCTTTATAATGAAGGTGGGCAATCCTCCGATGCCAAAGTTCAGACTGAAGAGATGTGTCACAAGACATGACACCTAGCGGACTTCCACCGACCTGATATAATGAATCAACTAGAAACCCAAGAGTGAAGGCATATTTAACATTATTTTTCCATATACGTACCTTTCCATCATTGAAGGTCACCTTGTAGCCTTTGTCCTCCATTTCCAAGATGGAAACTAGGTTCTTTTTGAGGTCAAGTACATACAATACATCCTATAAGTGGATCGTATTACCTTGATTCAATTTAAGAGAGACATTGCCTACACCTTTCACGGGATATTTCATATTATCTCCAAGGACAATTTCCAGGTTAGTTTCTTTCTCTATTAGATTATGGAGAACTTCTTTGTAACCAGTGAAGTGCCTTGAGGCACCACTATCAATGAGCCAAATTCCCATTGAGTCCGAAGGAGCAGAGGTAGATGGAGTAGCTGGTAGATAATATTCATCCTACTTATTTTCAACAATGTTGGATTCATACCTGGAATTTCTAGCCTTCTTGAATGGTTTTTCTCTTCCTTGATTTCCAACAATCCTTTTACCTTTGCTATTAAATTTTCCATTCCTTTGATTGCCATGAGAGGGATTTTGATCATCATCCAAGTGTGAGTCCTTTCTATCAGGGAACTCCCTCGCATAGTGACCTGCTTTATTGCAAATGTAACATCATCCTTTTCTTCCACCCTTAGGTCCAACATTTCTTTTTGATTTAGTCCTAGACTTATTTCTTTTCTTAGCATGAGAAGAAAAGGCAATAGGAGGACCTTTAGGCATGGGCATTTCTTTCTCTTCTACCCTTGTTTCTTCCTGAATGCATCTAGCCATTAATTCCTTGAAACCAGGAATTACATTATTGTTTAGAAGAGTAGTCTTGAACACGTACCATTCGGATGGTAATCCTCCAAGAGTCGTGAGTGCCATTTCCCTATCAGTAATAGTCTCCCCAATAGATAGCAGATCGTTCCTGATCTTGGTGATTCTTAAGAAGTATGTTTGCATACTCTCATCTTTGCCCTTCTTAATTTCCTTCAGCTTATTTCTAAGAAACAAAACTTGATTTGCATCATTAAATTTAAATAAACTCACCAGTCTATCGTAGATTTTCTTGGAGGTGTTCGGGTCGGAGATGTAGGCCACCAAGCGCTTGTCGATAGAGTCCCGGATGATCTTATTTGTTTTGACTTGACTGGTTTTCCATTTGTTCCTGGTAGCAGCGGGTTCATTTGATGGAGGCACAAAAATATTGCCTCTCACATGGTCCAACACTCCTTGATCTTCTAAGGTTAGATCGATAGACATCTTCCATCCATTATAGTCAGCTTTCTCACGGAGCTTGTCTTCTGCAGGGAAGAGTGTTGAGGACCCCATAGTTCTTTTAGGATAGCCTTGCCAATCTTCTCTTCGGTGATTGCTCTTGCTCTTTCTCTTGCTCAGGCTTTGTCTTCACCTTAGCTCTGATTCCATGTTAAGTTATGGTATGTTTTATGCTTATAGCAGTTTACTTATCTTTCTTATTGTTATCTACAGATTGGCAATCACATGTACATAAAGTAAAGTGCATATAGAACATAAACGATCGACATAAAACAAGTCAAGACAAGAGACACAAGATGTGGCGGCTAGCCAGGGACAAACCCCAATGTGGGGAAACCCTTTGATGAAATCTTCCTTTATCTTCAATAATTCAGCAGAGAGAAATAGTACATAAATCTGATTTACATCAGCAGCAGCAAAACCTAGATCAGCCAAACTAGGGCAAACAATATCTTGCAAACCGACCATTGGATTGACTTGATTCCTTCACCAAAAACTGTGGCCTTCAGAGGAGATCCAGATTCACCTACAACATAGTTTTGAGGAGGGAGTCTAATGGTCAACGCTGGTCAAACTTTTGATCTGTAGTTGCAGCCCTAAATTCTGCACCTTCCTTCCACACGTGTGAGAGAAGAGTCTCTTTCTGTGTAGTAGGAGAAGAGCCTCTTTTCTGCACAGGAGAGAGAGAGAGAGATGTGATGAGTTGAATGAGTCCAAATGGGAAAAATGCCTCCTATATTTATACACAACTGTTGATGATTGAATAGATGCGACTGTTGGGCTTCTGAGCCTACGTGAGTTGCTGGTCGGCTTGATAATTATTCCATAATCAAAATAAATTCATATCTCCATAAATACTTATCGGAATTGGATGATCTTTAGATCAATCCTACACCTCTCGACGAGAGGAATATAATAAAAATATTATCCACCATGATATAATATGACCCACATGGAGTTTGGCCCTAGTTGCCAATTTTAATAGTTTTGTAATTGTATTTCAGTTCAGCGGTGATATCATCAAGCGACTACCCAGTCCAAAGTTTTTAAGAGTGTAGACACAATTCAAAGCCACAGTATTTCGCGCCTCTATCTGAGGATTAAAAATATTGTTCTTCCATAGCTGGTCCAAGGAATAAAGTCTGAGATGTAAACCTGAACTTCTTTTCTTTGATTTTTCTCCTTAGAGTTCACGAGATGTGAACCTATTCATATGTCTCTGTGATGGATGACCGAATTGAGGGTCAAAATGAAGAGTCTGAATTTTTATTTATACGAATTTTGTCACTCTTCAAGAGACATGTCCATTGGATTTTAAAGGTGAGCTGACAAGGAGTATTTGGAAGGAGGATGCCGACGTGTGAAGAGAAATATATTTAAATATGTAAACTTGGTGCCCCCACCTTTTTTTATGATTTGTAGTCTCATGGTATCCTTTATATCCAGCACAACAACTTGAAGGGGTCATGTCAAATATTGGTCTGCCATGTGATGTATCACACATGCATTATCTTTGTCTGCCCTGTGAAAGATGGATCATATATATAAAAAACTATGCAAAGGACCTTGTCTTCGATGTAGGAACATGTATGCCATGTGAGTAATGTATTAAACCATGTTTCCTACAATATACATTATGTCTACTTGTAGGAACATGTATGCCATGTAAGTAATGTATCACAATGCTGCCTGCGTTATACATTATGTCTTCCATGTAGGAACATGTATGCCATGTATGCTGCATGCATTATACATTAAGTCTACCATGTATGATCATAGGGAACATGTATGGCATGTTTGTCTACCATTAAACAAAGTCATTTGATGTATATGGTAATGGTAAAGTGCATAGGTATATGATGTTTGCATAGCTATTTTAGGAATTAAGCAAATTCATCTCATGTATATGGTGTCACTGCTTCAATAAGGCTAGGATATTATATGGGACTTGCATTAATATTTTAATGCCTAAAGATTCATCTATGTAGGGTTTTATTGATTTGAAAATACATAGTAGAACTAAGGTTTCTTTAGCCTTTAGGATATGTAAAAGGATTAGGATTGGGATTAGGTTAGGGTTTTATATGAAAGGTCTTCACACTTGGAACTTCTTCAATAGTTTGGATATGATTAGGATTCGTGTTTGCTTCAACTAGGTTTAGAGCATTATGTAAAGCTAGGATTTCCCTAGTGTTAGGTAAACACCACACATCACAAGAATATTTTCCATCCCAATAATGCCATATTGACATCAATGACAACCTTTATTAACAATCTCCCCCTTTGTCATTGATGGAAATATTCTTGCCCTTCCAACATTCTCTCCCCCTTTGACATCAATGGAAAACGGGGTGCCAAGTACTCCCTTTGTCAAGATGTTTCTTTTCTTCATCAATAATAGTTCTTCATAGGTATGTTACTCTCCCTGTCATGGTGATCTTCCTTATGGAAATGTGGTCCATGATATATGTGTTTAAATTTCTTCATTTTATGAACCAATTCCCTCTGCCTGTATAAACTCCTTTAGTTTGTTATGAAAAATTGTTGCCTTGTGATCAAGTGGAAGAAATCTTCAACAATAGTCCATTGGATGAGTAAGGGATCATGTTCTTCAATAGAGTTTATCCCGAGAGATGATCTATGATTGTTCATGTGTAACTCATCAAGAATTTCATAGGGCCCATTTACGGATATATTCTGCAAGAATGATCACAAGCTCCCCCTAACTATAAGCATGGTCTTCTTTTTGGCAGAGTCTCATCAATCACTTGGGATATCACATATGTCAAGGATGTCTTCATCAAATCAACAACGTGTTGTTGGCTAGAGTGTCCAAGAGAATTTCAAATCAAATTTTCTTATTTCTCCATATTTGTGTAACTTTATTTTCTAACTTGATTGTCATGGTTCTAGCTTGTGTAGGGACACAAGTCAAGTTACAATCATGAGCCATATGTCCAATTCTATGGAAATTGAAGCATTCCATATTGTTCATGAATGAGGGAGGATTAAAACTTCTTGCAAAGTTGCTTCTAGAAGATTGACGGGGACCATTATATTTTTCTTTGTGATATGCCCTACAATATTTTTCCATATACCCAAAGTTTGTACAAGAAAAGCAATAACCAATAAATATACTTTGGTACCTGGGAGATGAATATTTCCTTTATGTACTTCTGAAGTATTTTTGCCTTGGAATTCTTTGATGATATTCATTTCGTTTTGTATTCTTAAAACCATCTGCAAGTCTCATTGGAGTAGGATTTCTTCCATAATTGTCTTGACTCTTCTCCTTGCCTTTGCTGGAACTGGGAGCAGCAACATTTCTTTCTGGCTTCCTCACATCCTTGTTGTTTGAAGAATTATCAATCTTGCTTGAGGATTCACCTGCATAGCCAAGACCTAATTTATTAAGGGGATACCTTTGATGACTTAGGATGTCATCTAGGGTTTGAGAACTTTTCAAGTTCTTATTTAGTAAGTCAACTTCCTTTGTTTTGTTTTTATGAAGTTCCTCCTTAAGTTTGGTGAGCTCCTCATCTCTTTCTAGTACTTGAAGCTTGAAAATGCTAGCTTCCTTCCTTGTCTTGTGTTTGTCACCATCTTGCGCTTTCTTCATAAGTTCCTCATTTTCCTTTTTCAAACTGTTAATCTCTTCCATGGTAGTTATAAGTTTAGTCAGGATATATTCTTCAAAGTCTTCTTTTCTTTCTTCTTTTTCTAGGTCTTATTTGCCCTTGATGCCATCATTCTTATTTTCAACTTCCTTGATGGGTTATGGATTTCCTTCTTTCTTTCCATCATATTCTTGACTAGTGGTAATAGTGAGTGCTCCTTTTGACTAAAGGTCATGAAGTTTGTCCCATATACCCATTGTTGATGAACATTTTTCCAAATTGGCCTTTATAGAATTTGGCAACCCATTCAAAATTGTCTTCATTTCTCTTGTATTGTACTCCTTGGATTCATCTTCCATCACGCTATCAGTAATCACTGATTCCCATACTCCAACGCCTTGACCCATTAAGAAAATTCTCATTCTTCCCTTCCATACATCAAAGTTTCCATTGAACACTGGAACTTTCTCAATTTGATTATCTTCAGTTTTCAAGGTTGAGGAAGAGACATCTTTAGGAGGATTGGAGGCTTTCTTTCTTGGCTTTGCCATTTGTGTTCTAAGGATCAACCTTCAAGCTGCCGGATTTGAGTGAACGTACTGGCTCTGATTCCAATTGTTGGAAATGCTAAGGGGGGGGGGGGTGAATCATTGTTTCTTTCAATTGTTACTTTTACTAGTTAGATCACTTATATTTATTCAATAAATCAAGTATAATATATGTAGGGCTCCAACCCTAGATGAAGACACCGATCTTGAATCTCCCAGGCTCCAACTTGTATTTTCCAAGCACCGACTTGGACTTCTAAGGCTCCAACCTATATTTTCCAAGCACCGACTTGGACTTCTAAGGCTCCAACCTTGTCAATTTCGAGGCACCAACCTCAAGGGATCCAACCCTATATATGGTTTAGGCTTCGACCTAGTTTCTTGAGGACTCCAATCCTCTAGGGTGCCAACCCTATCCTTAGGCTTCAACCTAGTTTCTTGAGGACTCTGATCTTATAGGGCTCCAACCCTATCCTTCAAGGCACTAACCTTGTATTTTCGAGGCTCCAACCCTTAGCTTTTTCAATATGTATTTGGTTATTCTTCATGGCTCCTAATGTCTTCTTCAACGAGCCCTGTATATATTTGCTTATTCTTCACTTTAGTATCCATGTCACATCATCAATGAAAACCTTATCTCTTAGAAGGTGTCACCATTGCTCTTCATCATACCCAAGAAATTTCTCCAAGTTACCTCATGATGGCTAATGCATCATGGTCTTCAACATTATCTCCGCAAGGTCTTCAAGGCATGTATCTAAGAATGTCTTCAGCGAATGTCTCCAAGGCCAGTCAAGGCAACTCAACAAGAATGCTCCAATCTGGGATCTTCTTCAATATCACTTCACAAAGACTCCAGACAAGGTCTTCACAAGTTCTTCAAAAATGTTCCAAGGTATCTTTGATGTAATCCAGAAAAATCCCCTTAACCTGTATGATAGACTTGTGGCCCTTTGAATACACAACAAATATGTAATAGGCTTCTTCTTAGCTTCAGTAGAGGGACTCGACTCTTCCAAAGGAACTTGGTTCTAACCTTAAAACTTCAGATACCTTTTATAGTGAATTTGTACCACAAAGTTTGGTTTATTTTTTTTTATGGGCAGTATGCCACAAAGTCCCATGTCTTGTTTGATCAGCTTCTTTAGTTCTCCACAAAATTTTCTCAGATATGTATTTCTTGTGTGAATGAGTTTTTGTACTCTATACACAAATTTTGCCTTTTTTTTTTTTCACTGAATATTCTGAACTTCAATTGAAAAACATTCCTTTGTATTTCTGTATGAAATTCATCACAAAAAAAAACTTTGTAATAAATTTGCACTGTAGTCTCACATAATTCTGCACATGACTCTAAAAAGATCACTAGAACATATCCATAAGTTTTTAAGTGGGTTCACGAGGTGTGAGTTATTTCTTCTGCATTCTCGCTTTTTTCTTTGCTTTGTTATGCTTTGTTTTGTAATTGTATTTCAATTCAGCGGTGATATCATCAAGTGACTACCCAGTCCGAAGTTTTTAAGAGTGTAGACACAGTTCGAAGCCACAATATTCCGAGCCTCTGTCTGAGGTATTAAAAAGATTGTTCTTCCATAGGTGTTCCAAGGAATAAAGTATGATATGTAAACTTGAGCTTCTTTTCTTTGATTCTCCTCCTTAGAGTTCACGAGATGTGAACATATTCATATGTCTATATGATGGATGACCGAATTGAGGGTCAAAATGAAGAGTTTGAATTTTTATTTATTCGAATTTTGTCACTCTTCAAGGGACATGTCCATTGGCTTTTAAAGGTGAGCCAAAAAGGAGTATTTGGAAGGAGGAAGCCGACATGTGAAGATAAATATATTTAAATACGTAAACTTGGTGCCCCCCTCCCTTTTTTTTTGATATGTAGTCTCATAGTATCCTTTATTGGCAACACGACAACTTGAAGAGGACATGTCAAATATTGGTCTGCCATGTGATGTATCACACATGCATTACCTTTGTTTGCCTGTGAAAGATGGATCATATATATATTAAAAAACTATGCAAAGTACCTTGTCTTCCATGTAGGAACATGTATGCCATGTGAGTAATGTATTAAACCATGTTGCCTGCATTATACATTATGTCTCCCATGTAGGAACATGTATGCCATGTGAGTAATGTATCACCATGTTTCCTGCATTATACATTATGTCTACCATGTGGGAACATGTATGCCATGTTTTTACACCATGATGCCTTAGCTATATTATACATTAAGTTTGCCATGTATGATCATAGGGAACATGTATGTCATGTGTGTCTGCAACTAAACATAGTCTATACATGTTTGTTTGCCATTGAACAAAGTCATTTTATGTATATGGTAATGGTAAAGTGCATAGGTATATGATGTTTGCCTATTTGTTTTAGGAATTAAGAAAAGTCATTTCATGTATATGGTGTGAATGCTTCAATAAGGCTAGGATATTATATGGGACTTGCATTAATATTTTAATGCCTAAAGATTCATCTATGTAGGGTTTTATTCATTTTAGGGTTTCATTAGGATATGTAAAAGGATTAGGATTGGGATTCTGTTTGGATTTTATATGAAATGTCTTCACACTTGGAACTTCAATAGTTTGGATATGATTAGGATTATTGTTTGCTTCAACTAGGGTTAGAGCATTATGTAAAGCTAGGATTTCCCTAGGGTTAGGGAAAAATCACGCATTGCAAGAATATTTGACATCCCAATAATGTCATATTGACATTAATGACAACCTTGATTAACAGGAACCTCATAAGTCCTTACATATTGTAATTTCTTGGAAGCACCAAGGTTCGCAAAGGAAAAGAAATACAAAGGAATTCGGTGTAGGACGAGGGACCAAGGAAGCTCTTTCTCTCTCCTCCTAATAAGCATGTGGTCACAGTCGATTGGTCCTTAAGATATAAAGTGGACAACGACACCACCATGATGTGGCAATATGGTGGACACGTGGTAGTTTGTTTTGGAATTTTCGGTGGCCTAATGGGGCAAATTAGGGTGACACATGTCACCAATCAGGAGGCGCCACATGGAGAGATGATGAAAGCATGACATCATATCAGAAGTTAGTGATATTGGAGGTTGAGGACCTTGTAACTCCTATGCAAATGGAATTTGAAACATGTTATATGATGAAAGTGGCTATGATGTAATATTGGCACTTGGTCATGGCGTTCAAAGAACTAGGGGTGCAGAGAAATATACAGGAAGGCAGGCCCCTGACAGGAGCTTGAACACCTTAGCACGTAAGTGTTATGCCCTTGGTCATGACACTCAGTCCTATGATGGAAATGTGATAAAAGGCTAAGTAGAGGGAGCTAAAGATATCAAAACTGTGCGATTTCATAACTTCTCTTTTATATGAGTTACGATATGTTGGGGCTCCAATATTAACTGATACATGGTCATGTGGAGACCAAAGGAACTAAGGGATGAGTGCCAAGGGGCTAAATGTATCAGAATTGTGTGATTTCATAATGTTCCTTTTATATGAGCTATGATATGTTGTGGCTCTGATGTAACAAATACATAGAATTAAAAGGATGAATGGGTTGGTAGCTAGAGATTAAATGCAAATTAGCGGAGCTGGTTTATGGAATCAGTGGGATCTACAGATTTAAATAAGGAACAGAGTGTCCATTCCTAAGCATGGTCAAACGCTGTGAAGCAATTAATACTGAGAGGGGGGTGAATCAGTATTATCAGATCAATAATTTTATTTTCCAAACAGATTTATATATGCTACTTCAGTGAAGTGAACTAGCGTGTACACGCAACTGTGCTTAAAGAAACCAACGTATATGCAGAGAACTTGTGATTTATACAGTTTATCATGTGTTGAGCTTAAACCAGTATATCAGATATTTATTAGACAGTGCGGTAAAAGAAGAATAAAGCATCACACATAAGCAACACACATGAACACCAAGATTTAAGGTGGAAACCCAATGTGGGTAAAAACCACCTGTTGCTGTCGTCTCTGTCTTCTTTTAATAATAAGAAAATCTGTTTACAATCTTGTACTGGTGTAGATTCATACCAGTACGTATGCTTCTACCTGCAGAAGGTTACAACCTTCTCTCGTTCTCCAGCTTCTACTGGAAGGGAGATACAACCCCCTAGCTCTTGTGCTAGCCGATATGTTTACTAGTATGTAGGTGCCGACCTACAGAAGGCTACGACTTTCTTTCTTCCTCCAGGGACCATGTTTCATAAATTTTTAGATTGGATACTCTTGGATCACAACACCACAATCTGAAGGCCACGTTTCATCAAATTTTCACACTGGACCCATAAAAGCCTTTTAAACTTAAACTGCATCAACCAATATTCAGTTAATCTGAACAATCAGATTACTGACACCAGAGCACTGTGCTAAACCCAGAACCCTGCATCATCATCCAGAACCAGTTGTAACCTCAAATATCATGCATTAGAGTGTATACACTACTTAGTTGAACCCAACCTGCGTGTATACACTACTTCCTTTAACCAAACCTACGTATATCTCTAAAGATACTGAATCATACACTTCTGAACCACAGATTGTACCAATCAATGACATTCTGAAGATCTACTTTCACATTACAAAGTTCAAAATAGATAGCAGCATGGATCACCCTTCCTTATTAATCAATCAATCAACCAGAATCAATTTACTTATATAACAGTTCTACGTTTAGATCTAAGAGGACTTCATTGACACACAACAGTAAAACAACAAAATTCAATCAGATAGATCAGTTAGATCTGAACATAAGCTTTTCGTTTTGTGTACGCTACTTGGAAGAGTCGAACTTGAGTGTACACGCGCTTTGGCCGAGATAAACTTGCGTACAGATTTGCAAATTTTGACTCAGAACTTTGCTGCAATTCCAGACTTCAGACAAACCCAGATCATGATAGATACCAAATAGAACAGGCGTAAAACATCAGATCTGGTCACAACCAATATTAGATCATTCAAGAATAAGTTATTTCAAGTCTCATGATTCCTGATCCAATGTTGAACTCAAGGTGCACATGAATATTTCAGATCCAGTCCCAAACATAACCCTGCAACATAATATATACTTCAGATAGAAGTATTCCTTAGAATCTCATTGCTTGCACACCTTGGCCTAATTATCTTCTCCTCCTTATATACTCTTAGGCCTTTCTCAATACCTTGGACCAAAACCACTTAGGACCAATACCTTGGACCCAATACCTAGGGTCAATACCTTGGACCAAATGCCTCGGACCAATTACCTTGGACCAAAATACCTTGGACCACAAACATTGTTTTCCAACATGTACGTGCTTTTCCTCCTGTGAAAGTGCGTGTATACATTATACGCTACTTTTGTTCTATTAAGCCACGTGTATACGCACCTTAGACAAAGTGAACCGACGTATACCTTTCTTTCTTCATTCTTTGGAGTCTGATTTGTAATCCTTTGTTGTTGACCTGTTGCACTGTGAACTTTCATCTTAATGAGTTGCCATCAAGGACAACACCTGTATCATAATGCCAACAATCTCCCCCTTTGGACTTAATGGCAACAAACAACACTAGACACTCTGCCCCTTTGACATCAAGGGCAAAGGGAAGACCAAGATATTCTCTCCCCTATGCTGTTCATGCTCCCCTTGAGTACATGCTGAATTGTTTGATTGAGCTCCCCTTTGTACATGATGAGATGCACTGAAACCGTCCATGCTCCCTTTTAGCACAAGCAGAGTCTGCAAAAATATTCTCCAAAAAAAAACATGACTCTATAACTCAACTATTTGAGTATGACCTTCCTATCACCAATGAATCATACATACATTCATCTCCCAACCAAGTGAGGATATACCAAATTTGATTCATCCACCCAACCAAGTGGGGATATACCAATTGTTTATACATGACTGAAATATAATTACATCATCCATCTCATGCAAAGTGGGGATACAAATTACATCATTTTTCTAATAGGACTCATTCAAATGTATGAGAAGACATATCACACCCTAGACTTTTACATGACTTAAGCAACAAAAGGTATAAATATCTGAAGCCATAGTTGGACTTAGCAACCATAATGCCAACAATGCAGAATGCGAGTGAAGGCTAATGCTCCCCCCGAACCTGTGATACTTGTGCATTGTTAATAAGTCAATGACCAAGGCATCTTTGTTAGTTAGATAAAAATTAATGAATAGAGCATATCAATAGACTGTAATCATCAACATTAGACAGAGCACCCATATCAGAGCCTACCCCACTGTTTTTCTTGTTTGAAAACCATATACGCTCCTTGACCCATAGAAACCCGCATGTGTACGCGACTAAACTTCATGAAACACGCATATAATAACTTTTCTCTAAAAAATAGATTTAATAGCAGGATGATGCAACAATTACTCCCAACTTTTGTCTGAGATATTCAAATGTTTCTCTGGGCAGTCGTTTAGTGAATATATCAACAACCTGTTCTTTGGAGGGAAAATATTCCGATTTGACTTTTTTTTCAAGCACTTGTTCATGTAGAAAATGGTATTTGATGGGTATGTACTTGGTCTTGGAGTGCATGACTGGATTCTTTGAAATACTGATGGCATTTGTATTATCACATAGAATGGAGATGGGTGGAGTATATGTGATCTGAATGTCTTGCAAGGTTTGCATCATCCAAAGTAGTTGTGTGCAGCAAGATGCAACAGCCACATATTCTACTTCAGCTGTAGATAAAGCAATTGAACTTTGTTTCTTGCTGAACCAAGACACTAACTTAGAACCCATATAGAATGCATCACGACTAGTGCTTTTTCTGTCATCAACACTTCCTGCCCAATCTGCATCTGTATATGCATGAAGAGTAAGATATGCATCTCTAGGATACCATAAACCAAAGTCCTTAGTTCCTTGAAGATATTTGAAAATTATTTAGACTACCTGAAGGTGTGATTCCTTTGGATTTGGTTGGAATCTTCCAACTATTCCTACTGCATGATGTCAGGTCGGGTACCTGTTAGATAAAGCAGACTGCCAATCATGGATTTGTAAGTTGGTTGATGTACTGCTGCTGATTCATCATTTGAGCTGAGATTGCATCCTGTTACCATTGGGGTACATACAGGTTTAGAATCTTCCATTCTGTAGCTTTTCAAGATCTGTTTGAGATATTTGGTTTGTGAAAGAAAAATACCATATTTATTTTGTTGAACTTGTAGACCAAGAAAATAGGTAAGTTCACCAAGCAAGGACATTTAAAATTCTTGCTGCATTACTGAAGCAAAATTCTGACTCATGGATTCTTCATTGCTACCAAAAATGATATCATTAACATAAACAATAATAATTGGCAATTTATCAGTTTCAATCTTTGTATATAGATTGCTATCTGCTGAACCTTTTGTAAAACCTTGTTGGTGTAGATATTTGTCAAGGCGGTAATACCAGGCCCTTGGAGCCTATTTCAGACCATAAAGGGCCTTTTGAGTCCGCATACAAGTTTTACATCATTTCCAAGAATGAATCCTTCTGGATGTTCAATATAAACTTCTTCATCTAAATCTCCATTTAGGAAGGTTGATTTTAGATCCATTTGGTATACTTTGAATTTTTGAAAGCTAGAAAGGGCAAGAAACATCCTTATGGCTTCAAGTCTGGCAATCGGTGCAAAAGTTTCTTTAAAATCTATACCTTCTTGTTGATAATACCCTTTACAAACAAGTATGGCCTTGTTTCTAATGACTTCTCCATTTTCATTCAGCTTGTTTTTGAGTATCCGTTTAGTTCCTATAATATTTTTATCATGAGGTCTAGGAACTAATTCCCAAGTATCATTTTTTTCAATTTGCTCTAGTTCTTCATCCATGGCCTTGACCCAACATTCATCTTTGCATGCTTCTTTTACATTTTGAGGTTCAGTGGAGGATAGTAATGCTAGATAGCTTGAGGTCCCTGTAATATTTTTTCTTGTCTGTACACCTGCCTCTTTTCCCCCTAAAATTTGAGTTTCTGGATGATTTTTCTAAACATACTTGGACGGAGTCTTTTCTTCTACCATTATCTCTTCTTTTGGTGCTTCATTGGTTTCTTCTTCAATATGATTTTGATTTGATGTGGGAAAATAATCCCCATCTTCTTCATTGTCATAATCTTTTGTTGATTCTATCTGTTTTGGATTTTTGCATGCTTCATCAACTACAATATCAATGCTTTCAACAATTTTTCCAAGTCTTTTATTATAACATTTATATCCTTTACTTCTGGAAGAATAACCAAGAAGAATACCTTCATCTGCTCTGGGTTCAAACTTACCAAGTTTTTCATCAGTCCTTTTGATATAACATTTGCTTCCAAAAACTTTAAAGTATTTTACAGTAGGAGTCTTACCATACCAAAGTTCACATGGAGTTTGAGTGCTGTTTACCCGAACATTTGCTTATTTGAGAATAGTTAGGGCAGTGAATGCAGCTTCACCCCAGAAGGTTGCAGGAGTTTCAGATTCATCTAGCATAGCTTGAGCCATTTGTTGAACTATTCTGTTCATTCTTTCAACTACACCATTTTGCTGAGGATTCCTTGCGGTGGAGAATTGCCTTTTTATTCCATGTTGTTCACAAAAGTCAAAGAATTTATCCGAAGTAAATTTCCCTCCTCGATCAGATCTGAGACATTTGATATTTTGATCTGATTCATTTTCAACCAAAGCTTTGAAGGCTTGGAAATTTTCAAAAGCTTCATCTTTATGCTTTAGAAGACCTATCCAACACATTCTGGAAAAATCATCAATGAACAAAATAAAGTATTCTTCTCCACAAGGTGACTTTTTCCTTGATGGTCCACATAAATCAGTATGGACAAATTCAAGAGGCTTACTAGATGACCCTTCCTTTTCTATAAAGTGAACTCTAGTTTGCTTGCCGATTTGACATGGTTTGCATATTGCATTTTTTGGGATGCTGATATCTAGAAGATCACGAACAACCTTGAATTTGCATGCTTTTCTTATTTGAGAAAAGCTTAGATGTCCCAATCTTCTATGCCATAGCCAGTTTTCATCATTTTTTCTTAGATAGCACTGTTGTTGTCCTCCCTTGAGTATGTATAAGTTGTTTGGAGTTATTGTACCTTTGATCACGGTCTCTCCTGTATCAAGCTCATGAACAACACATCTGTTTGATCGAAACACCACTTCATTTTCTTGATCACACATTTGACTGACACTCAACAAGTTATGCTTTAAACCATCTACATACATAACATTTACATTTTTAACCTTTTCTTTCAATAAAATAGAGCCTTTACCTTTTATGATAGCAGGAGTGTCATTTCCAAATGAGACATTCTTTTCCTTTTCGAAGGCATTATATGATTGAAGTTTTTCTTTGTCACCTGTCATGTGTTTTGAGCATCCACTGTCGATGTACCACTGATTTTCTTGTCCTTCTGCATACAAGGCTATACCACATCTTTCTGTTTGAGATTCTTTCCTTCTCCATATCTTGGGATTTAATGGAGTTTTCTCCTTTTGAGATGTTTGCTTAAATTTTCTCCTGCATTCAAATTCTTCATGACCAAAGCTGTTACAGATTGAGCATTCTATTTCATTTTCAAGAAGAGAAAAGTTATTATAGGAATTTTTCTTGATCCCTATTACATTCCTTTGATTCAGTGCTTCTCTAGTCATGATGGTTTTGTAAGCAACACATTGAGCAGCTTTGTGTCCAAAATTATGACATGAAAAACATTGCCCATTAAAGAAGTTCCTGCGAATATCGAATCTATTGACCTGGTGATTGTAGTTTCTATTGATATTCATCTTTGGATCAAATTGACTATGATTTACCTAAGGTTGGTTGTGGCTTCTATTCATCCTTGGAGTAAATTGGGTCTGATTTACCTGGTGATCTTCTTTATGCCTTTGTTGGTGATTGTCATACTGTTCACTGGTCTTTGCTGCATCAAGATAGCTTTTGGTGGAAGTTGACGGCTTCTGTGATTGAGATGCTTCTTCAGTATATCCAAGACCTGTCTTTATCAGAGGAGAACGCTGAACTTTGATAATTTCATTTAAAGTTTATGATCCTTTAGCAAATCTAAGATTGAGAGATTTCGTTTTCTCAAGATCCTTTCTTAGACCCACAATTTCACATTCTAGTTTTTCATTGTGTTTTTCTTTTTTAGCAAGTTGGTATGTCAAGGTATCTATAATCATATTCTTTTCTTATAAACAGATTTTGAGTTTAGATATTTCTTCATTAGGGTCTTCCTCTTCTAAATCATCCCAAAAATTATCATTGTCATAAGCCATG
This sequence comes from Pinus tabuliformis, assembly GCA_031772625.1. NCBI lineage: Eukaryota > Viridiplantae > Streptophyta > Pinopsida > Pinales > Pinaceae > Pinus > Pinus tabuliformis. Next base: position 155,586,091 of record CM062812.1, read on the forward strand.
AGAAGTCTGTAATCTTGTCCAGTTTCATCTTCATCACTATTAGATAAACCATCGCTATCTTCATGAGTATAGTAACTCCTTTTGTTCACAACTTGTTTTCTATTCCCTTTTGCATATTCCTTTCCTTTTTCAAATTTATCTTGATGAGGACATCTGGTGGCATAATGATCAACTCTGCCACAAGAAAAGCATTTGAAGGGTAACTTACCTCTAAACCTTCCAGAACCCCGTTGAAGCTTTTTGACAAAGTTTACCTCATCTTATTCTTCTGAAATATGTCCTGATTCATTGTGTTCTTCCTTTCCTTTTGCTGAAGTTTTGAATGTGGCTTCTCCCATATCTGATGGTTCTCCTTTTCTCATCTCAAAGGTAGTTAAGATTCCGTGACGCTGCGCCATAGTGATATTCTGTATATCCTGTTTTTCTTCTATGGTAGACACTTTGGATTCAAATTTAGCAGACAAGGATCTCAAAACATTTTCAACTAAGGTAACTTCCTTAATTTCTTCACCCAGATTCTTCATACAATTGGCAACCTCATCTATACGTAGGAAGTAACTAGCTATACTTTCATCACTATGCATCTTAAGAGTTTCATACTGAATTCTGAGAGTTTGAAGCTTAGCACGTTTTACCTGAGAGTCTCCTTCGTAGCTCAGAACGATTTTCTCCTATATTTCTTTGGCTAATTTGAGCTACATGACTTTGACAAAATCTGATTGTGACTAACTTACCAATAAAGTATTGACAACTTTGGCATTGGTTTCATATTGCTTTTTACCAGCCGTATCTATAGGAATTTCTGTTGGAAATGTATATCCTGCTTCCACAATTTCCCAGACATCCATTCCAAGCGATTGTAGATAGGCTATGGTTCTTATTTTCCAATAAACAAAGTTGCTCCCATCGAAGATTGGCGGTCTGATGGATCCCATGCTTTCTTGATTATTCATGTTGATGGATATCCCTTCAAGTGATCAAGCTTCTTCTGAAGGACCTGCTCTGATACCAATTGTTGGAAATAATACTGAGAGGGGGGTGAATCATTATTATCATATCAATAATTTTATTTCCTAAATAGATTTATATACGCTACTTCAGTGAAGTGAACTAGCGTGTACACACGAATATGCTTAAAGAAACCACCGTATATGCAAATAACTTGTGATTTAGACAGTTTATCATGTGTTGAGCTTAAACCAATATATCAGAGATTTATTAGAGAGTGCAGTAAAAGAAGAATAAAGCATCACACATAAGCAACACACATGAACACCAAGATTTAAGGTGGAAACCCAATGTGGGTAAAAACCACCTGCTGCTGTCGTCTTTGTCGTCTTTTAATAATAAGAAAATCTATTTACAATCTTGTACTGGTGTAGACTCTTACCAGTACGCAGACTTCTACCTGCAGAAGGTTACAACATTCTCTCGTTCTCTAGCTGCTACTGGAAGGGAGCTACAACCCCCTAGCTCTTGTACTAGCTGATATGTTTACTAGTATGTAGGCGCCGACCTACAGAAGGCTACAACCTTCTTTCTTCCTCCAGGGACCATGTTTCATAAATTTTTAGACTGGATACTCCTGGATCACAACACCACAAGTTGAAAGCCACGTTTCATCAAATTTTCACACTGGACCCATTAAAACCTTTTAAACTTAAACTGCATCAACCAATATTCAGTTAATCTGAACAATCAGATTACTGACACCAGAACATTGTGCTGAACCAAGAACCTTGCATCATCATCTAGAACCAGCTGTAACCTCAAAGATCATGCATTAGAGTGTATACGCTACTTGGTTGAACCCAACCTGCATGTATACACTACTTCCTTTAAGCCAACCTACGTATATCTCTAAAGATACTGAATCATACACTTCTGAACCACAAATTGTACCAATCAGTGACATTCTGAAGATCTATTGTCATATTACAGAGTTCAAAACAGATAGCAACATGGTTCACCCTTCCTTGTTAATCAATCAATCAATCAGACTCAATTTCCTTATACAATAGTTCTACATTCAGATCTAAGAGGACTTCATTGATAGACAACAGTAAAATAACAGAATTCAATCAGATAGATAAGTCAGATCTGAACATAAGCTTTTCTTTTTGTGTACACTACTTGGAGAGTCGAACCTACGTGTAGACGCGCTTTGGCCGAGACAAACCTGCGTACAGATTTGCAAATTTTGACTTAGAACTTTGCTGCAATTCCAGACTTCAGACAAACCCAGATCATGATAGATACCAAATAGAACAAGAAAAAAAATTAGATCTGGTCACAACCAATATTAGATCATTCAAGAATAAGTCATTTCAAGTCTCATGATTCCTAATCCAATGTTGAAATCAAGGTGCACATGAATATTTCAGATCCAGTCCCAAACATAACCCTGCAACATAATATATACTTCAGACAGAAGTATTCCCTAGAATCTCATTTCTTGCACACCTTGGCCTAATGATCTTCTCCTCCTTATATAATCTTAGGCCTTTCTTAATACCTTAGACCAAAACCACTTAGGACCAATACCTTGGACCCAATACCTAGGGTCAATACCTTGGACCAAATGCCTCGAACCAATTACGTTGGACCAAAATACCTTGGACCACAAACTTGGTTTTCCAACATGTGCGCGTTTTTCCTCCCATGAAAGTGCATGTATATGTTATACGCTACTTTTGTTCTATTAAATCGCGTGTAGATGCGCCTTGGACAAAGTGAACCAACGTATACCTTTATTTCTTCATTCTTTGGAGACTGATTTGTAATCCTTTGCTGTTGACCTGCTGCATTGTGAACTTTCATATGAGTGAGTTGCCATCAAGGACAACACCTGTATCATAATGCCAACAAAATGATACATGGTCATGTGGAGACCAAAGGAACTAAGGGATGAGTGCCAAGGGGCTAAATGTATCAGAACTGTGTGATTTCGTAATGTTCCTTTTATATGAGCTACGATATGTTATGGCTCTGATGTAACAAATACATAGAATAAAAAGGATGAATGGGTCGACAACTAGAGATTAAATGCAAATCATTGGAGCTAGTTTATGGAATCAGTCGGATATATAGATTTAAATAAGGAAAAGAGTGTCCATTCCTGAGCATGGTGAAGCTCTGCGAAGCAATGAATAAGCATGGGTAGTCACGGTAAAGTGTTTGGGTAGACTGAGATTAAATTCTCAGTATGGAGGTGATCCGAATTTACACATGGAGACAACAAATTATAGATATAACCATAAATACAGAGATGCAACAAAAATAATACTTCATTTCATTAATGTAAAATACTGAAATATGCTTACAAATAGAAATGGAAATAAACTAGCTCGGGCGATGGTAGTTTATCTATGAGGAGAGATGTGGCAGCTACAAGCCTCTGAACTGCGTTATAATGAGGCTCAAGGGCCTTTTTATTATTGAACAATAAGAGCAAACCCTAAACAACCAAAACCCTAACCCGAGGAGATGTAACACCAAGAGTTTATGGGCCCCGTTGGGGTTAGTTGGACAACTAACTTCTTGGGGTTGTGACTTGGTCATATTATCTCTGTTTGACGTGCATGATACCCTGTTGGAAAGATCTCTCCAAGGACTACGACGGAAAAGACAATTTTATTAAAAAATAATTGGCGGTAGATTGCCAAAAAAATGTCATTTAGGGCCTCAAAACGGCTCCAGAAGTTTAGTACCCTAAAAACTGCTAAAAATAGCAAATTGTGCTATAATTAAGGAAACTGAAAAAACTGAAAGAAGCAATGGTGGGGGTCCAAGTGGAATTGGTGGGTGGCCACCAATATCCACCTGGATCAACAGGATTATATGGGGAGTCAGTGAAGAACTCAGAATCCCATCCTTATGTTTATTTTCATGATAGAATTCAACCATTAGATGCAACAACAACAGGAGGAGCCATATAGACGTACACTTGAGCAGTGTAGAAATAGGCAACAGAGAACCAAAACCATCGATTTCCATCGAGCAAAGTGGGGAAGAATGTATTGCTAAAGAGATGAGTAGAGTGAGTAGAGAGCATGTTGTGAAACGAGCGCAAGAGAAGAACTGATAGGGGTGTAGCAGAGAGCCTATTCCAGAGAAGATATAGGGTTGAAGATAGGTTGTAGTGAGTAGCTGTCAAAGTGTTGTTGTGTAAAACCAAAGGAGTCTGTGGAACAGTAGAGGACCGAAAGTAGAATTTTCTGCAACCAACCAGATTGGTATTTTTCCATAATTGTATATGCCTCTATTTTGAGTTTGGAAATTGTACGAAAACTAGAACAGTGGAAATAGCAAGTGGTAGCCCACATTCAGAAGAGGTTGGTGCCTCTTGGAACGTAGGTACTTTCTAACCTAAGTAGGTCGGCAACTCCTATGAGTGGGTGATCACAAACAAACTGATGTAATTAAGTAGGTGCTTAATTTACATCATAAACAACAACAAAATTTTGGGTTTCCACGTGAAAACATCGATGCCAATATATGTGTGTTTCTCATGTGATAGATTGTATGAGCATATGAATGCTTAATCTTGTTTTTCACTTTCTTTATGAATGAATGCTCTCATAAGTAACAAACAATATAGGAAAGAACTGGAATAGTATTTAGTAAAAAGTTTTAAGAATCTCACTATTACTGATTCACCCCCAACTCTCAGTAATTCCTTATTCCAACAGTTGTTGAGCTTGGTGAACAATTTTTTTTGTAGGGAATATTGTTGATCATGGACTTCCTATGACTTTCCATGGATCATTGGGCCGACTCGAGGATTTTTTTGGCATGGATGAGATCAACATGATCGAGATTGATTCATGTCATGGATTGCATATTGGTAAGTTAGTTTCTTCATTGGATTGTGATGTTCCATATCCAATATTGGAGGGATGTGCATGAGTTTTGTTTGAGCCAGGAGTATGATTGCTTGCAGGACTAGGTCGCGTTGATGATGAGCCGTGTTCCACCACAACTCAAACTGGCCTTGTAGGATATGAGATTAGTAGCAGGTTGGGTCAGTGGAGCTCGTATAGACTCAGAGGGTGTGTAGCTTCAGAGGGAGCAAACCTATGGAAAGTGTTAAGATCTCTAGGTTCATATGAGATGAGGCGGAGGCACTACATAGATAGTGTGGTTCATTCTACATAGTATGTTGTAGTGATGAACCCAAAATGGGCTAGTTTCACTGGTGATGATGATGAAGACTTCCTAGTGTTGGAAGTACCTCCCTCGCTAAGAGGGAGTGTTGATATTTGTAGCTTGGGAGGTACTCCAAACCCTAGGCTAGAGAGTTGTCGAGGAATTGGCTTCATAAGGTCACTTGTGGGCTAAGAAACAAAGCTTAGGTTTTTGCACCCAAAGGGGTGGGGTCAAAACCATGATGATATGTGATGACATGGAACTTGAGATGATAGTGCACCCTTAGAGGAGCAAGGAGAAACTTCAAGCACCAAGAGAGCTCATGTAGTTCGAGAGAGAATAATTTTTGAATGTTTTTTGTCGGTTTGTGCAACAAAGTTCAAGTTTGTTTTGACTTAGTGATTCCCCCAAGGTCTAATTATTGCCACCCTATAGAAAGGTATATATAGGAGGAGGAGGAGTGTCATTCCTCACTAATCAAGGGCATCTCTCCCTCATGTGAAGCCTAGAAAAGGAGGTTGAATTCTACCTCAAGGATTCACAAGCTCTAAGAGACCAAACAAAGGTAAGACCAAGTGGTTCATAAGAGTGTTTGGGTCTATTTTGCGTAGATAAAGGCAACGAGGAAGGAAACTTAGAGTTGAACCTTTTGTGGACTATTATGGGCATAAGGCTGTGAGTTTCATTCGAGAAATTTTGAGGTATAAAATGGGCATCCTAAGGAATATTATAAAATAATGGTTTAAATAATAAAATAATATTAGATTACCTCATCAAGTTTTGGAGGGAAAAAAGAAAAAATTACTTTTTCAACTCATATTTTCAACTTATCTCCCTACAATTTTACTCAAGTTTTGAGTGGGAGCACTCGTTGGATACATAATTTAATTTTGCATCAACAAAGTACCCATGTTGCATACTTTCAATGGACCCTACTACATGAAAAATGTGAAATACAAGAAAAAATGTGATTGCAATCTCGTTTTTTATGTATTTCACATTTTTCATGTAGTAGGGTCCATTGAAAGTTTGAAACATGGGTACTCGGATAAAGATTTAAATTTTGCATTAAACGATCTCTCTCCCCTGAACTTTGAATAAAATTGTAGAGAGATAAGTTGAAAATTAGTTTTTTTTTTTTTTTACTCCAAAAATGGTGAATCATCATATTGAATCCTATTGGTTTTTATAAAGTTTATTTTTGTTATAAATTTTAGTTTTGAGGCCCATTTTTTACCTCAAAATTTCTTTAATGCTCCTTTTGTTTGCAGGAAAAAAAGAAATTGTGATGTTTCAAGACGAATACACTAGTTTTGGGGAGGTTGAGTAGTCCTACATGGCTTCCAATTAGGTCACATTCTCCTATGGGTACAACAACAATTGAGTGTCTGTGGAAGTGAGAATACAATGGGTTATGCAAGAATGAGAGTGCCTTAGTATTTCAGAAGTTGCAAACTTTACCTGAAGGTTTGGAGGGATAGAAGTGGATGGATTTAAGGTAGAGAGGGAGAAGGATTGGGTCCAAGTATTGGACAGTGCTTTGACATGCCCAAGTGCAACTCGCATAAGAGGAAGAGCATCTGATTTGGCAGACAATATGTGTTTGTTTTAGTGGCAGAATTCTCTAATATATAGTTTGAGTTTTGTTGGAGGTGACCTATTACAGGTCAAGTCCTGTAGGGTATGTTTTGAGGTCCAAAAAGACTACTACAAGTGGTTTTAATAAGGCATAGGAACCAATGGATGAAGGAGGAAGTTTAGGAGAGAAGGTTGCAGTCCTAGTGGGGTAAATTGGGCCAAGAAGTAGGGTTGTAGCGGTTTCTACAACATCCCTAACCAGGGTCAAGTTCCATAGAAGAGAAGACATAGGTCCAAAGAAGAAATAATAGAGGTAAGTGGTCCTTTATAGAGGGTTATTTCTCTTCCTAAGTTGTTGAGTTGCTAGGAGGTGTAGAGTCCTACTTTGGTCAAAATTGGAAGGTCATCTTAAGGCCGTAAGGAGGACAACAAGTGGATGGTCTTAATATCCCTAGATCAATTGGAAAGAAGGAATTTGACGATTGTAAGAAGGGTGAAGAATTATGTAAGCTCAGGATTGGTCCTTGAAGGATGAAGGAAGAAGGTCAAGGGAGAAGATCACATCAACCCAAGTTCATTGTTGGAGAAGGAATTGTTGAAAAATGTAGCAAGAAATTATCAATTTGATTTTTCCTTAATTAAATTGAGAAAATTCCAATTTCCACATTAGGAGACAACTTGGATGCAGTTAACTTGTGTGACATGGCTTGTGTCACCCAGTTTACTCAGTAAATTCGAGTTGGAGGATCTAGAGTTCAGTTAAGCATGTGTGATTACTAATTTGTAGCAATCGAGGTCAAATATCTAAGGTTATTTTCAGTTAAACTAGTTCTAACTATTGAAGGAACTAGTGGAGGGTCAGTTAAGCTATGGGATTTCATTCAAACTATATGTTCATCCAATTAACTGATCAATCAACCCAAAATAGCTAGTGCATGCAGAGAATTTGAGTTCCCCGGTCTTGGTGGAGATTCCAAGGCAGTGTAACATCAGTTGTAGACTAGTCTTGGGTCTACAAGTGCTGCATGTAGTCAAATGATCAACCTAATGAATTGGGTAATCCATTTTGGAGAAATACCTAAATAATAGGGGTCTAATTTCTCAAGGAAAAATGCAAGGAAATAGGAGCTCAAACAGAGGCATAAATTAACTAAGTTTAGTTCAGAGCTTCTCAATGACCAGATAGATAGGTTATGCACTTTCAGGTTGTGCTCAGTTGATAAAATCAATTGTAACACATCTATATTCATCATATTAATGCAACTAGGCATTGGGGTTTTTAGCAGATTTCTTTCCCCGGGAAAAATACTATTTGCATGTGTGTGATTTATTATTGCATGTCTGAGATTTTTGTTCTAAATTGTGACTTGATGTCCACAGAGAAGTAGAGGAGGTTTGTGTCTTGTGATTTTGATTAAAACTTCATAAGCAATTGCAAATATATAACATAATTTCTACATGGTATTAGAGAAAGATTCACATTAGAGCAGGAATTTCAAAGTTGTTTCTCAAGATGTTCGAATTTGGAGTTCAGTGCAGTAGGATGTCTTCAGAGATTAGAAGCTGGCCTTCAATAGACTAAGGCTAGAGTATGCCTTGGAAGGCACCTCTAATTTTGATGCATGGAAGGATTGTATGGAGGCGGTATTGGATGATAATGGATTGATAGAATACATCAAGATAGATGTTGCAAAACCACAAGAACTTGATGCCCATAACCTTGTTCGGTGGAAGAAATATGTATCCAAGGTGAGGAGAATAATGTTGGAGGGAGTACAGGATCACATCATCTCAAATCCCCACAGAAAAGAAACTTCATTCGCAATGTGGAAAGCACTTATATAATTGTTCGAGAATAGTAGTGACCATAGGAAGATGGCGGTCAAGGATAAACTTCAAAGTATGAAGATGCAGAAGAATGACACTATTCCACAACATCTAAACATGTTCACACAATGTCATGATGAACTTGGAGGGGTTGGTGTAAATTTTCTTGAAGAAGACTTGGTAATCCTAGCCCTGCTGGGCCTTCCCAAGAGGTGGCATAGCTATCAAGATTTAGTGAATGGGAGGGAGAAACTACCGAATTGGGAGCACTTATGGTCCGATTTGGTACAAGAGGAAATAAAGCGGAGTACCAGAGATGGGACTTCATCAAAGGGAAAGGATGAAGAAAAATTTTTATTGGTTAGAAAGGTAAAGAAGGGAAAAGGAATAAATATCAATCTAAACCAGATTCCAACCAAGGGGGAAAGAAGAAATACTTTTCCAAAATTAAATGCTTCCATTATCATGAATTTGAGCACTGTTCCATGAAGTTTCCACACAAAAAGGTGAGCAAGAAGACCTCAGGAGGAGAAGCAGGTGAAGCTTTGGCTTCAAAGTTCAAGCTTGACTTTACCCGTCATTGCATGCTTGACTAGCACAGTGATGGGAATCATGTGGCACCTGGTATCAGGTGCATCATTCCACATGACAGGTTGTAGAGATTTTTTTAGTGACCTGGAAGAAAAATATTTGCAGATGTACATTGAGCTGGGGGACGATGGAAGGTACAACACGACTAGGGTTAGTACATTCACCTATGCGACTAGGGTTAGTACATTCACCTTTCAGAGGGAGTAGGGCTCCCCCTCAAGCTTAAGGATTTCATTTTCGTTCTGGGCCTAAAGAAAAATATCATCTCTGTTGCAGGTGTGGAAGACTGTGGTTATGATTTGATCTTCAGCAAAGGAAAGGAATTCCAGAGACACATAGCCACGGGACAGGTGAAGCAGATCGGGGTTCATGTCAAGAACTTGTATAAACTAAATGTGGAAGATTTTGTTGCATCAAGAACTAAGGTAGAGAAGGTGCAGAGCCACGATGTCGGTGAAATTTGGCACAAAATACTTGTCCATTTGCATCATGGCAGCCTTGAAGATTATGCAGCAGATAACCACAGGCCTCCCCAAAGGAGCACTTGAGCAGCATGATATATACAAAGGATGTACTTTAGGGAAGTACACAAAACCCACTTTCCATGAACAGGACTATAAAGTGCATGTAGTCCTAGAAAGGATCCACTCTAGTGTTTGTGGACCTTTCTTGATAGCCTCCATTGCTAGACACAAATATTTTGTCATTTTTATTGATGACTTCTTATGGAAGTGCTAGATTTTCTTCATGTGGAAGAAAGATGGTACATTCTCCAAGTTCATATAATTCAAGGCACTATCGGAGAAAGAAACTGATAAGAAGATGAAGGCTCTTACGAGCGATAATGGAGGTGAGTATGTGTCGAATGAATTTAAAAATTTATGTGCAAAAGAAGGCATTCGACAAGAGTTGACAACACCACACAACCCACAACATAATGGGGTGGCTGAGAGAAAGAACAATAGTATTGTGGTAGTAGCGAGGGCGATGTTGTGTGACCAAGGTCTACCTTTGCATTTGTGGGCCAAGGCTTGAAACACAACAGTCTATTTGCAGAACCGAAGTCCTCATCGGATTCTAGGCATGATTACACTGGAAGAGGATTTCTTGGGGAGAAAGTCAGATGTGTCACACTTCAGGATTTTTGGAGCTTCTGTTTACTGCAATGTCTCCAAAGAATCAAGGAAGAAGCTTGAGCTGACAAAAAAACTGGGGGTATTTCTAGGTTACACAGAAACTCCCCACAAATTAGGTGAATTTTGAGGTCTAAAATGGGCCTCCTAAGGAAATTATAAAATAATAGTGGAAAAAATAAAATAAGATTAGATTACATCATCAAAATTTAGAGGGAAAAAAAGGAAAAAACTATTTTCTCAACTCATATTTTCAACTTATCTCCCAATGCGTTTACTCAACTTTTGAGCGGAAACACTCGTTGGATGAAAAATTTGATTCCTCATCCAAGGAGTACCCATGTTGCATACTCTCGATGGACCCCACTACATGAAAAATGAGAAATACATGAAAAATATAATTGCAATCACATTTCTTCATGTACTTGTCATTTTTCATGTTGCAAGGTCCATTGAAAGTATGCAACATGGGTACTCCTTAGATGAGGAATTAAATTTTAGCATCCAAGGAGTACTCTTGCTCAAAATTTGAGTAAAAACTTAAGGAGATAAGTTGAAAATACGAGTTGAAAAAGTAGTTTTATTATTTTTATTTTTTTTACTCCAAAATTGGTGAATCATCCCCCATGGTTGACATTATCATCTTGAATCCTATTGATTCTTATAAAGTTTATTTTGGTTGTACATTTTTCGTAGGAGGCCCATTTTAGACCTCAAAATTCCCCTAATGACTATAGTGTGTACTTTTCATCCCTTAGAATGATAGTTATGTGAAGGGATGTAAATTTTGATGAGGAGAAAGTGATGCAGTGCTCTCTTGAGAGGGGGTTTCAGATCCCACCAGAAGAGGAGATTTTAGTTCCAAGCATAACCATCCAGGGAAGACACAAAAATAACCAGGGAAGTTGAGAGACTTGTGTATGATGCGAGGGAGAATGTGGGTGCTCCTTCAAATTCGTACACACAGAGAAGGTCCCCAGATCAGTACACTAGCTACATGGATCTAATGATTGAGCTTGTAGAGACCGAGCCATCCTCTTTCGAGGAAGTAGTAGATAAACCTGTATGGGTTGACGTAATGGTGGAGGAATATGAATTCATCGTAAATAACAGTGTTTGGGAAGTGGTCCCAAGACTAGAAGATAAATTAGTTGTGGGTTTGAGATGGATCTTCAAGGTTAAGCAGGCACTAGACGGAATCATATAGAAGTATAAGGCCATGTTTTTAGCCAAGGGGTACTCTAAAATTGAAGGAATTGACTATGAGGAGACCTTTGATCATGTAATAAGGTACTCATCCATTAGATCAATTATTGCTCTGGTTGCGCAGATGGGGTGGAAGATCCACCAGATGGATGTAAAAACAACATTTCTTAATGGGGTTATTGAGGAGGAGGTGTACCTCGAGAAACCAGAAGGCTTTGAGACTTTTTATCGAGAGTCTCATGTGTGTAGAATCAAGTGAGCATTATATGGTCTCAAATGAGAACCCTGTTTGTGGTACATCAAGATCGATAGCTATCTCACCGATTTGAAGATGCAAACCTCTACCATATGGTGGTAGAAGGTAAATTGTTGATTATTATATTATATGTTGATGACTTGATTTTAATTGGTGATGAATAGATGATTAGATCTTGCAAGGAGTACCTTGCAAGAGAATTTGAAATGAAGGACATGTGTCTCATGCACTACCTCCTTAGTTTGGAGGTATGGTTAAGCGATGGGGATCTGTTTGTCTCTCAAGGCAAACATGCAAATGAGATACTGCAAATATTCCACATGGATATTTGCAATCCCAGTGAGACACCTCTAGTGACTAACTAGAGGAAGGAGGATGCCATTTCAGGTGAAGTGGATGCTACCATTTATCGACAGCTAGTGGGTTCATTGATGTACCTTGTGAACACATGACGAGATATGTGCTATGTAGTCAACCAACTGAGCCAAGATATGGTTAGGCCAACCAAATTATTTTGGAGGGAAGATAAGGATGTTTTACAGTACCTCAGAGGCACTACCCAGTTTAGAATTTGGTACAGACAGACAGAAAGAGTGAAGTTGTGTGGCTTCACAGATGTAGATTGGGTGGGGAATCGATCAGACCAAAAGAGTACATCAAGTGGAATTTTGAGTGTTGGGTCCACAGTTGTTTCCTGGTATAGCAGGAAGAAAATATCTGTGGCGCTCAACTCGGTAGAAGCAGAATACATGGTTGCAAATCAAGCAACATGTTGGCTTGAGGGGGACTGACCTAGGTTCAACGTTAGTTAGCCAAACAAATCCCTACACTACTGGCCCTTTCGACATCAGCTGGTGGAGTGTGGGCTGAATTCTCACCAGAAGCAATATGGGGGGATGCTGGAACCGAGTTTCCGCACCCTTGAGATGGTTGTGATGTCGATTTATTCCAACTATACCCACCTTCATGCAGGTTGCTTATCCCTCTTCTATACCCTTCAGTACCTTCGCGAACCGTTACAATCGGCTTCTGCGCAGCCCTAACCAGGGGCTGAAGTCCTTTCGTGCTGCTAGGGCAGTGAACTCCGATATCTCCCAAACTAACCTAAGTATCTTACTTATCATATTGACTAATCTTAGTTATCTTCATGTAAAAAGATGTTCTTACTTGCGTTCACTTAACCAATACAGTTATACACTTTCGCGCATCATATAAGCATTAGAAGTGAAATTCATACCCAATATAACAGATGCATAAACAGGAAATAAAGACGCAAAAATTATAGAATACTTCTCTTTATTGATAATTCCAGATGATTATAGACTCGAATTTCCCTGTGCACTCAGCTGCAAGGGTTCACGCACTCAGTTGCAAACTTCTAGGCCTCTGCCCACTCAGCTGCAGAGCCTCTACCTACGCTATAACCAAAACTTAGACTTATACCTCAGAGCTATCTCTCATACATCATATCTTCCTTCGTAGTTAGTGATTTCTACTTCTTAGAGCTTAGCTCTATTTATACAATCCCATGGTCCGTAGACCATGGGTAGATCTTCTACAACCGACATTACATTATCAAAATAAGGGCAAACAAACCTATGACTCTTTCATATCTACGCACTCTGGGCCCACAAAATCCGGAGTCTTTTCATTTTTATTACAAAATTGGACCAAAATATGGGCTTTAAGCCCCAAAACTGCCCTTGGGGGATCCCGCGCCCAACAGGCCCCCAACACAAACATCGTGAATTGCCCTCGAGTCACTCTGTAGGTGCGGAGATCTTAGCACGAAGACCTCCCAGATCTGTTTGGATCATTGCAACTTCAACAACACACTGAGTGGATGCCTGCTGGACTTCCTCCATGCGCTGTTTGGTGACCACTGTTGTTGAACTGCTACCCTGAATCCTCTGTTGATTTGCTTGCAGTTGCATGAAATTCGCTTCAATGGAGGCTGTAATTGTATAAGCCTCATCGATCCATGGCTGTAGGCGTGCTTTTAAGACTGCTTCTTTGTGCCGAGTGGCATCCACCTATTCCTTAAGTGCCTTTGCATGCTGCAGCCGTGCAAGCCTTTGTGTAAGGGAAACTGTCTACGTGGTCCCTTTTACCTCGTCATACCTCTACTGTAGCTCGTGCACCTATGTTTCTAGGCACTCTATATTCGGGTCTTCTTGCAGAGTGGTTAGGACCTCAAATGACTGTTCGAAAAGCTGCATGTAGTATGCCACTGCACTGTCAACCACCGCTATTGCTGTTGTGATCGCGGTGGTACGCAGTTCTCTAAACTCTGGTGGAGTTGAAGGCTGAGCCCTCAACTGCAATTTTGCGATTTAAAGGTTCAACTCCAGTAGAACCCTGGCCATCTTTGCTTGAGCGTCGCGCACATGTGTATCTAATTTACAGATGCATGCCTCCACTGGTTCTTCTGCCTGAATTTCCAACTCCTGGACCATCCGGCAGGCTTCCTCCACTACCTACATTTCTGTTTGTTCTGCTCCACTGCCTTGTTGCACTGTAGGCCCAACTGCTCAATGTTGATGCATTGCTCGCTCATTACCTATAGAGTGCGACTCTCCCTGGCTCAAAGTTCTGTGGTGAATCCATCTTGTAAGAGGTAGAGCGTCTCCTGAGGGAGTGTGGCCATGTTCAAGCCTACCCCTTTCAAACTACTCACCATGGGTCTGTCGGCCTCCTTCTCTGTAGTAAGTGCCCCATCTGGGAGCACTATCATGTTGGCCACCCTTGTGCGCAACATCTCCTCGGCAGCTGAAGTGCCGATCGTGAGGCTGGTGGACACTGTGCTAGCCTGTGGAGTGTGAACTTGCAGCTCCTGCAACTCTATTAGAAGAGCCCCTGATACCAACTGCTGTTATTCTTCAAATTGTTGGAGGGCCTCTGTGGTGACATCTCACTTTTCTCCAATATCATGCAAATCCCCCTCAGTGAGGGTGATTGGGTCGAAATATGTCTTCGATGCCTTCATTTTCTTTCATGGCACTATCTTCTCTCATGGTCATGGACGCTTGAGTTGGGTGGATGTTGTTTACGGGTCCATGAGACCTTGTTCTGTGTTTTTTTTTCTGGTTCGGGTGAAGGTGACTTCTGTCCTTCGCACTCTTCTCCTGTTTTCTAATGTTCCACCAACTTCACAACGTCGCTCGTGGGCCTTAGCCGCTGCTTCCTCTTCCTTGCACTTTTCCGCCAACTGCACCATTCGAAGCTTTGTCTCTTCCTTCTTACGTTGCACGACGGACTTGTTTGTTTCCATCGCGGAGCCAGCTAGAGCACACCAATCCGTCGGCCAAGAATCAAGGTCTACGAAAATTACATCGTCAGTCTCCAGGTATAGTAAGTTGTGCCACATCTTCATAGGGTCCTTCCGTGCCCTGATAAAAACATGATGGAAATCCACTTTGAACTCTGCAAAGCTCTACAAACTGGCATAGACTGTAAGCGAAAACCGTGGCTTGTGATTGATCCCCATCCGGATATTCATTTCCATTAGGATCCAGAAGATCTTACTTTCTCTGATACGTTGTGCGTCCTTGGTCACCCACAGCGAAGCATACTTCACTGCCTCTGGAAGGTTAGGTGCGACCGAAGGGAATTAGATATCTTCAGGTAGCTCCCATGCCACTAGTACGATCGACATCAGGAGCCATGCATAGTGAAATGTTTTTCCTTGCTCCTATGCCTCGCGATAGTTTGCAAGGAACTCGCTACATAGATAGTTTGCCTAGTTGAACTGGACTCCTTCTGCGCATTGGGCCGCTAGTGCAACCATTGGCGCAGGCACCTCATCCGCGCAACACTTTTTCATCACCTTCCCTACCAATATTTGTGTCGTGACCTTGACTGCAGGGTTGTTAATGTTGGAGATGGCATACCCTCACTTCTTCTCCAGCTTGAACTTCTTCTTCATCACTTCCGCGAGGGCCAACTCGCCACCTTTTCCCTCTGAAATGTTGGCTGGATCCTCCCCTGAGTAAGGAAACCATGTAATCTAATGAATCAGATGGTCTGTGATGAGGATGGGCTCCGCTAGCCACAAACACCCATTATGCACCAAGAAGAGCAGCTACCTGATGACGAAGACAATCACTGGGGCGCGGTGGTAATGCGGCACCCAGAGTAGGTTTAGTAACCTGGCCTTCTCTACACCTCTGAGCCATGTCCGTGGCTCCAATTGAATTGTTCCAGCGGTTGCGTCGATCCTCTAGCGCATTAGCTTCTTAGTCGCTAAATGCGGGAACTTGTTGTGGTCCGTGAGGTCCCAATCTTCAAATTTAAACACAGGAACCCACCCCAAGTGTGGTCCCTCAAAAATAATATCGTCTAGGAGCAGTGGAGTTTGCAGAGAGCTCTTGCTCTCATATATATCCTTTGGCACCTTGGATTTACCCTTGCACGGAGGAACATATTTAGGTAACTGGGTAATAGGGTCCACACCCTTGGTTTCAACTTCCATCTCTACATTCTCCTCATCTACCAGGATTTCTTCAAATTCTTCCTCCTCTTTGGCCTCCAGATTAATGACCTTCCCCTTTTCCTGCAAGGTGAGTTTAGTCCTCTATGAGTTTTTGGGTGAGACGTGCATCGAGATCATGGCCTGCTTATCCTTATTAGGTCACGGTGTTCTGGGTGATTTAGGGACCTCAACTATTATTTTGGCGCTCTCTAGGGCTTCCACTACCGCAATTTCCTGCGCGGCTTCCTCGACTGTCACTACTTCTATGTCCATGGCTTCTGCGAGTGATGACATAGTGCTATTCCATAATTCTTTCAGTGTGTTTGGTAGTTGCTCAAACAATGAATTCACTTTCAGAGTCTCAAATAAGTCTCGGTTCATGTATACCTGAGCGGGCAACAACTCAGGTCTCAAAATGCCAAGTGTTGTTTGCTGGACAACCACTTGTAATTTATAGGGCCTTTTGAATTTGACTTTGATCATTCCCCCCACATTCAACCCATTAATGTTAGATTGGTGACAGATTTTCAAGAATCTAGCCCATAAAGTTTGCCTTAAATGCTTACCGCTCGTTGCATTTGGCCTGAAATTAACCATCAAATCGTGAATAGTTACTTTAACGATCACTTTCTGGCAGACTTGCGCACCAGTGCAACTATCTTCGTGCTGTCGCGGACTTTGTGACACTTTGCTACTTCATGCAGTCTTGACATCGTGCAGCTCTCGGTAAATGTAGTTTATAGTCCTGCGCCTCATTTCAGCTACCTGGAGCGCTATGACTATGCCACTTTCATATAGTCACATCACTAGATCACCGGTGTATGGCTTCAAGTGACTGCCATTCACCTTTCCTGGGAAGGGTTCTCCATTTAACTTGACGAGCTATACCACGCCTCTGTCGGTAATCTCCTTAATAATATACGTCCCTAACCAGTGCATCGTGAACTTTCTGGGGAATTGATCAAACTTACTATCATACAAAAAAAACAGATCATTTACCTTGAATGTGCGCAACTTGATGTGTTGGTCGTGTCATGCCTTTTCACGCTACTTTTGGACCTGCTAGTGAAATCCAGCCAAAAATTGTTCTTCTTTGAGCTCATCCAGCTGCATGAGCCTCTCCTCTAGGGCTCCATGATCTGTCATACCTATGAGCGATGCTATGCGTAGACTAGGCACGATGTACTCCATAGGCATTACAACTTCCACTCCATAGACAAGCCTAAAAGGTGTCTGTCTTGTCAGCGTCTTGCATGTCGTCCGATAAGCCCATAACACTGCAGGTATGCATAGGTCCCAATCACTTCGTTGAGCATTGCATACCTTGGTCAACGTGTTTTTAATCAATTTGTTGAACGCTTCCACTGTTCCATTAGCCTGTGGGTGATAAGGTGTGCTCTTTTGGTGATACACCTGAAATTCCTCTGTTAGTGCGCTGATCGTCTCATTCAGGAAGTGCGTACCATGATCGCTCATCAAGATCTTTGGACATCCAAATCACATCTATACATGTTCAAATAGAAACTTCACGGTAGTTGCACCTGTGCAATCCTTCACCAGCTGCGCTTCTTCCCAACGAGTCAAATACTTTGTCACAGTGATAATGCACCTCACGCTTGTCTTTCCTTGGGGCTGAATAGGTCCTACAAAATCTATTGCCCACTTTTCGAAGGGTTGCAACGTTACTTGTGGATTCAAAGGCATTTCATCCCTCCATAAAGGCCTGACTGTTCACTGACATACATCACATGCCTTGAAATATGCTTTTGAATCCTGATGAAGGGTTGGCCACCACAACCCGATGCTTAGAATCTTCTGCATGGTTGCTCTCCCTGCATAATGTCCTCCGACGGTGCCCCCATGATCGTTCGCAAGGATGCTGCTTCGTTCAAACTCAGGTACATACCTTCGCAGTACTTCATCATTCCCCATTTTGTATAAATTCCCAGCAATGACAGAGAAGTTTGCCACACGTACTACTAATTCCTTCTTTTGCTGGACAAAATATCCTTCCGACACAGTTCCAGTTGTTAGAAAGTGTATTATATTCTCGAAATGTCCATTCGCAACATGCGCAACAAAGAGCTGCACGTCAGGTAATCCTTCCTCTAAACTAGTAGGTCTTGTCTCGAAGCACGACAGGTGATATGGTCCTGCGTTCAATATTCTAGGCTTTACAACAACTTCAAAATTGTACTCCTCAAACAATAGGAGCCAACTGCAAATTCACCCCCCCAACACAGACTTATTGACCAGGTACTTTAGCGCGGAGTACATGTGCATCTGCTCAGGTTGGGGCTTTTCTCCATAAGCCTGCATCCATTTGGCCAGATGCACGCGCGGATCATCCTGCTCATCATACTTGTCTGTCAGTCACATCTTAGGATTCCCAAATCATGCTTGCATCATTCTCCTACATTCACACCAATCATCAAAACTTCCTTTGTGTGTACCCCACCATCTTGCGGGCATAGCCCGCAGTACCAAGTCCAAGGCCTGGAAACGTTACTTTTCCAGCACCTCCCTTTCAAATGCACCCAAGAAGGTATCCACCTCATTTAGACCATCGTAAGTAGGTAGATTTCTTATTTCTGATGACATGCAACACAACGACCGGGTCATCATATTGCAATTCAATGTAGTTACTTCGTGTAACCGATTCTGCCGTCGTTCTATTTCTTCGTCGGAATCCGAAGTGCAACAACTCTCGTGCTCCCATGTAGTCTACCCATCTGCGGTGGGATTCACCCAGTCTTGGTCTCGTGTCGTTATCTTGTAGATGCAGTCCAGATCATCATCACTCTCATAGTCGCGGACTGGTTCTGTATATCGCGATCCCTCAACAAGATCTAAGGGTATTATTACGCACAACGATTTCTTCTCAAAGATAGACTTTCACTTCTTCAGATTAATTATCCTGTTCATATCAGTAGCCCTGTCATTTCCCAGGAGCGCAGGGTAGGGATTGTTGTCATCAACAATCTCTATTACTTCAAAATCTGTGAGCGCGCTCTCTCCCTCAATATCCACGGTTACTCCCTACAATCGCCCCATGGGTATGATTTTTTGCTGATTCACCATCCTTAGCTGAATCGAAGACCATTGTAGTGCAAGTCTCCCCATTCGCTCCCATGTCTGTTTCGGTAAAACATTCGCATCTGATCCCAAATCCAAAATGACTTGATCCATTTCGTATTCTCTAATCTGCGCGGTCAGTAGCATTTCATGCCCCATCCTTGTTTTATGCTTTTCTATCTTTCAAACTATGCACGGTTATCCTGGCATGGTCCCAGCACATCTGTTGATGAGTTCCTGTAACCCTTTCACAGCGTTACTGTCGCGCAATAACTTCATACAAGTTTCTAGGAATGTTGTGAGCATAGAGGGGTCCATCTCCGGATCAGGCTTATATTTGATTCTTGAAGTGGAGGCCTCAACAAAGCTATTCTTAGCTTCCATGAAGGTTTCCCAAGCGCACTCCAAATAAAACTCAGCTTCCTTCGCCGGGGCTTTGCGAACCCAAGTACTGTCTTTCGGTTGTTTCCCCTTGTCATATCCCGTCGCGATTCCCCTTTCGGAGCACTATATTTACGTTCAGATCTTCCTCGCGTGGCTCAGACCTCATCATATGCAGATTCTGAGTCGGGGGAGGCGGTAGCGCCCCCTTGTCACGTATTCTAGCTATAAGCGTAGGGAAATATTTTGTTTCATGATCAAACAACATGTAATACTTGCACAACGGGCGCGTTGGATTAGTGCAATGATGGGCATAGTGTCCTGGCCCTCCGCAATTGTAGCAAATCAACTGTCCGCGACCTCTACCAGGTCCTCCTCTACCTTGGCCTCATCTGCCCCCCTGAAATCCTATTTGTGCCATCCCTGCATTCTGGTCAAGGGGCTGCATTTCGCCCTAAACCTTGTAGGCGGGAGTTCCATCCATCATCAATTAATAGCTCCTACAAGTACGCTCATCATGTCCCACTGATCTACAAAAGTTGTAGAACAACTGTTGCGGTGTTTGAACATACTTCTGTAACGAGTGACAGTTATCCGTGGCATGTTTTTCGGCTATTTGACAGATAGCACACCACAAAGCAGGCGCCGCGCTAGGTCCTGCTTGAGCTTTTGGCCTTAAAAGCATCAATCCTCCTCCTGCAAGGTAATTTGTAAAGACCGTGCAATGGTCTTTGTCATGACCCTAACTCTTGCATTTCACGCACCATATTTCTTCGCATACCTCTGGCCAAACTGTCCTATCCTGTTTGAAGCTTTGCATCTCAAGGCACAAATTCTTTAGATGCGTGTGGATTTTCTGAACTCCTAGATTAGGATATTGCATCGGGGTCTCATTTGGTCTCATGGAAATCTCCAAGGCCTCTGCCTGAGTTGTTATCTTTTGCTGAGATAGCGCACTCCTTAAATGTGGTAGTAGCGAAGCCAAACACCACTCGCAATGCTGTCCATCTGTCAAATTCATGTTGGCTTCATGGATCGTACATTTCAGCCTCTGATCTATTTCCCAAGGCATCTCACCTGGTAGCATTGTGATCTCTTTGAATCCAAAAATTGACTGCGCTTCAAATTTAGGCCTGCTAAATTCCCTATTTAGTGCTGCTTGGATGTCCACTACTCTAGCATTCACGTTATCATTGGAGTACTTAATATACCAGGTTAGTGCATGATCTTGCGAAGCACTAACCAACATTTCTTTCTTTATATGGTCATCTGTAACACCTTGAGCTTCCCATACAACCCTCACAATGAACTATAATTGCTTCGGATCCTCATTTCCCAAGCCTTTGAATAAAGAAAACTTCACTGTGTTCGCCATACTGAATCACGATGGTGGTGGAGGTGGTAAGGGTGAAGATGGAGGTGATGGCGGTGAAGCCGGTGGTGGTGTGGGCAGAGGTGGTATTTGCGGAAATCCTTGTCTTATCAGATGAATAACACTTTGCGAAGAGACCTTCGTGATCCCTTCCTTGTCCCCTCGCGGAGGAGAAATCAAGGGGATATACTATGGACCTTTATTTCCTTCATTTCTGTAAATTCTTCCACTTCGTGTAGACCCAAACATCAAGGAAGCTGCATAACCTGTTTTTCACACAACAACATTTTAATCCAAGTATTCAAAGATTTTATGTACTTACCTCACGATCCTTTGAAAAAGCATCGCTTTGCCTCGCTATAGCTGATCGAGGTGTCAACCGCGAACTCGGTAACAAATCCTCCTATAATGAAATCGAGCCAATGATCGACGGTGCACACGATCTTATCCTCCGATGCTTCCAACCTTCATACTAGCTCTGGGATCCACACAATAGGACCGCCAAGTTTCCACCTTCCTTGGCTATCTATTAGCTTCTCAATATACTCATATAGTTCAGTAGGGAAGGACGTGAAAAAGTTTTCATGGATCTCTGTATACAAGTACTTGTCTAACCACTATTCTTTTGATAGTCGCGGGTTTTGTTTTCCTGTGCCACGAACTCATGAATCCTTCTGTCCAACCAGCCTTCGATTTATTTCTTAGTTGGATTCCAATGATACGACATCACACATCTCTTATGCAGATTCCGGTCCCGGCAATGGAACCATTTGTTGGCTTGAGGGGACCTGAACCAGGTTCAGCGTTAGTTAGCCAAACAAATCCCTACACTACTGGCCCTTTCGGCATCAGCCCATGGAGCGTGGATTGAAGTCTCACCCGAAGCAATATGGGGGGATATTGGAACCAATTTTCCGCACCCTTGAGATGGTTGTGATGTTAGTTTATTCCAACTATACTTACCTCTACGTAGGTTTCTTATCCCTCTTCTCTACCCTTAAGTACCTTCACGAACCGTTACAATCGGCTTCTGCGCAGCCCTAACCAGGGTTTGAAGTCCTTTTGTGCTGCTAGGGCAGCGAACTACGATATCTCCCAAACTAAGGTAAGTATCTTACTTATCTTATTAACAAATCTTAGTTAGCTTCATGTAAACAGATGTTCTTACTTGCTTTCACTTAACCAATACAGTTATACAAATTCGCACATCATATAAGCATTAGAAGTGAAATTCGTACCCAATATAACAAATGCATAAACAGGAAATAAAGACGCAGAAATTATAGAATACTTCTCTTTATTGATAATTCTAGATGATTATAGACTTGACTCGCCCTGCGCACTCAGCTATGGACTTCTAGGCCTTTGCACACTCAGCGGCAGAGCCTCTACTTACGATACGACCCGAAACTTAGACTTCTACTTCAGAGATATCTCTCATACATCATATCTTCCTTCGTAGTTAGTGATTTCTACTTCTTAGAGCTTAGCTCTATTTACAATCCCATGGTCTACGGACCATGGGCAGATCTTCTACAACCGACATTACATTATCAAAATAAGGGCGGACAACCCTATGACTCTTTAACATCTACGCACTTCACGCCCACAAAATACGGAGTCTTTTCATTTATATTACAAATTTGGACCAAAATATGGGCTTTAAGCCCCAAAACTGCCCTTAGGGGATCTCGTGCCCAACAAAACATATGAAGTGATCTGGATGAGAAAGATACTTGTTGGATTGTTTGATCAGATGATGGATCCAACTGTGATATACTATGATAATGAGAGTTGAATCAATCTCTCTGAGAATCATGTATTTCAAGATCAATCCAAACATATAGATATTTGGTATCACCATTTACGGGACTGTGAATAGAGCCAGATAATGTTGTTGTACTACATTCTCACAGAGGAACAAGATGTTGAGATTTTGAAAAAGGCCTTGTCAATAGGGAAGTTTGAGTTCCACAGGTGCAAGATAGGGGTGGTTCATAGTCTCTTTCTTACCGAGAGGGAGTGTTGAAAAATGCAGCAAGAAATTCTCAATTTGATTTTTCCTTAATTAAATTGAGAAAAATAAAATTTCCACATCAATAGAAAACTTGAATGAAGTTAACTTGTGTGACATGGATTGTGATTTATGTAGTTTTTAACCCCGTACATAAATTACCTGCATATGAATTCTAAAACACAGAAAATAAACAATGCGAGAGCATAACACATAAAACACATATACACAGAGATTTTCCCCTGGATCCAAAAACCGGGAGTACCAGCTTGATTTTTCATTATTTTCCTTTCAATTTTATAATACATATTTATACATGCCAAAGCATCCAATACCATGGACCGAAAACCATCGTGACGAAAAACATGTGCGAAAATCATGCACAAAACCATAAGTGGGTCTGCCCAACCTAACATAGGTTCCAAAACCAAAATTTTCTGGGGCGCTGCCCTGGACCCCATAAATTGGGGTTACCATCACCCCTCAAATCCCCTGTGACCCCCCCACTACACAATCAGCACAATGAAGGGGGGGCTCTGCCCCCCTCTAACCCCCCTATTAACTACGTGGGCTAGGCGTGGAAAGAATATAACACAACCCAACATTCTCCCACTTGTTGTTATATTTCCACAAGGGGCCACAAGAGAGCTTAGTCATTTATCCAGCCTTGCAATGCCCATTGTTTCTCTGCACCAAGAGAACTTCTCAGAGCTCACATATTTTGTCAATGCATCTGCAGTATTCTTCAAAGTGTCCACCTTTACTAGCAACACCTTTTTGTCTTCTATCATATCCCTCACAAAGTGATACTGAACATCAATGTGCTTTGTCTTTGAATGATATGCAAGGTTTTTTGCCAAGAAAATTGCACTTTGGCTGTCACAGTCTATCCTTATAGCTCCCTATACTAACCCCATACTTGAACACAATCTCTACAACCAAACTGCTTCCTTGCTTGCATGAGTGGCTGCCATGTATTCTGCCTCTGTAGTTGATAGTGCCACTACAGATTGTTTCTTACTCATCCAACTGACTACACCTCCAAATAGGTTAAACACATACCCAATTGTAGATCTTCTCTGCTCTAGATCTCCAGCCTAGTCTGCATCAAAAAAGCCACGAATATCCAATACTCTGTAAAAATCCTGGTCTTCCTTGGTAGCACAAACCATAATCACTAGTGCCACGCAAATACCTGAAAACCAGCTTCACTGCTGTCCAATGCTCCTTTCTTGGTTTTGACATAAACCTGCTCAATACTCCCACTCCATGTGCAATGTTTGGTCTAGTACAAACCATTGCATACATCAGGCTACCAACTGCACTTGCATATGGAACACAAGACATGTCCTCTTCCTCTTCTTGTGTCTTGGGACACTGTTCAACAGATAACTTTACACCTATAGGAATAGGAACCTTCACCGGTTTACTATCCTGCATATTAAATCTTTGCAATATTGTCTTGACATACTTCCTCTGGTTTAACTAGAGCTTCCTCTTTGCCCGATCTCTTTTAATTTCCATGCCCAAAATATAGTTTGCAACACCAAGATCTTTCATGTCAAATTTAGAGGACAATTGGGTCTTCAAATCCTAGATAATTTCTTTGTCATTTCCAACCAGCAACATATCATCCACATACAAGACCAAATAAATAACATGGTCACCAATTAATTTAAAATACACACAGTGATCTGCTTTGCTTCTGGTGAAGCCAAGTCCTCGTATAAATGTATCAAATTTTTGATACCACAACCTTGGTGATTATTTTAACCCATACAAAGACTTCTTTAACTTGCATACTAGTTCTTTCTTACCCTTCACTACAAAGCCTTCAGGTTGCTTCATGTAGATTTCCTCTTCCAGATTGCCGTGAAGAAATGCTTTCTTCACATCCATCTTTTCTACCTCAAAATCAAAAGTAGCAACAACAGATAAAAGTAGTCTAATAGAGGTTACCTTTGCAACAAGAGAAAAAGTATCACCAAAATCAATTCCCGACACCTGGGAATAACCTTTTGCTACCAACCAAGCTTTATATTTCTCCACCTTTCCTTCTGCATTTGTCTTTTTCTTGAACACCCATTTGGTGCCAATGGGTTTCCTTCCAGATGGCAACTCCACTAGATCCCAAGCCTCATTTTTGTGCAAAGATGCCATTTCATCAACCATGGCCTCTTTCCAGAGTTTTCCATCCTCTAAATCTACTGCTTCCTTCACAGCTCTGGGATCATCATCAGTAATAGATAAAGCAAAATTTGAACAGAAAGCAGATGGACTATACCTTTCTGGCTGCCTTCTTTCTCGAACTGATCTTCTCATACCCGGAGTTTGTGGCTCCTCATATTCTGATTCCTCCTCTGCTGTAGAGTCTGATTCTTCGTCCTTTAGCTCAAACTCTATCTTCTCAGGTTCCTTTGGTTGAACTTCATGTTTAATAACATCTTTCACCTCTCTGAACACCACATCTCGGCTGTACACAACCTTCCTTGTTACTGGGTTCCAAAGCTTATAACCCTTTAAACCATCCTTATACCTAATAAAGATGCACTTTTCAGATTTACAATCCAACTTGTTTCGTTTCTCCTTTGGAACATGTACATATGCATCACATCCAAATACCCTCAAATGTGAAAGAGAGGGTTTCTTACCAATCCATAACTCTTGTGGAGTTTTATCCTCCAACACTGATGAAGGTGATATGTTGACCAGGTGACATGCTGTCTCCACTGCCTCTGCCCAGAATTCTTGTCCTAACATGACACCATTGAGCATTCTTCTTGCCCTTTCCATCAACGTCTTGTTCATTCTTTCTGCAAATCCATTTTTCTGAGGTGTATATGGAGTAGTCTTTTGCCGTGCTATACCACACTTCTTACAGAATTCTTAAAATTCCTTACTGCAAAACTCTCCACCATTATCTGTCCTCAGGACCTTTATCTTCTTCTCTATCTGGTTTTTCACTAGAGCCTTGAATTCTTTAAACCTGTTAAAGACTTCAGATTTATTCTTAAGGAAATATATCCATGTATTCCTTGAGAAGTCATCTATAAATGATACATAGTACATAGACTTACACAGTGATGGAACATTCACAGGTCCAAACACATCACTATGCACAGGCTCTAATATATGTTTCGCCCTCTTACCACCAGAGGGAAAACTCACCCGATTCTGCTTCCCATATACACTATTTTCACAGAAATCAAAATCCAGAGAGCTATTACTCATACCTTCTACCATACCTTTACCATGAAGTATTCAAAGGCCTTTCTCTCCAATATGTCTAAGCCTTTGATGCCACAACATGGTCTTCTCTCCAGAGACCACTAGATTTTCTGCTCCACTTTCAAGAACCACAGAACCATTGCACCCATAAACAACTGTGCTACCTTGCAGCTTGTACAGAGTTCCAATATGAACTCCCCGCATCAATACTAGCGCTCCCCGAACCATCTTGCAGGTATCCTTCTCGAACACTGTTTTTACACCTACATCATCCAACTTGCGTATAGAAATCAAATTTCTGGCCAATGCAGGAATATGCAGAACACTCAGAAGTGTTCTAACCCTTCCACCTTGCAACTTCAATTTTACTTTTCTGCGACCAACGATTCTAGCCTTCCTATCATCTCATAAGAAGACATCACCATCATCGTATTTCTCATACTCGTAGAACCACTCTCTATGGGGAGTGAAGTGAAAGGATGCACCTGAGTCAATCAACCATGCCTCATGATCTACATGTGTATTTGAAGAAGCCAAGTACACATCCCCACATTCATCTGACGTGGTTTTTGACTCTGCAGAAGTGGCGTCATCAGATCCATTTCCTTTATCAGGAGCGTTAGATTTACAGTCCCTTTTGTAGTGCCCTTCATTTTCGCATTTCCAGCACACCACCTTTACAGGTTTTCCTGGAGATTTAGATCTCCCACTTGATGACTTATTT
The DNA here is from genome assembly GCA_031772625.1 of Pinus tabuliformis. Lineage (NCBI taxonomy): Eukaryota > Viridiplantae > Streptophyta > Pinopsida > Pinales > Pinaceae > Pinus > Pinus tabuliformis. The sequence continues at coordinate 155,613,095 of CM062812.1, forward strand.
TTATTTCTATTTTGGGACCGTCCTCATATAGATAAGGCATCACCATTCTGGCTCTCCATATTTTTCCGTCTCATCTCCTCCGTCAGCAAATATGAGACTATTTCATCAAAATGCAAGGCAGTTGCATTGTTACCTATTGCAATAACCAGACTATCCCACGAATCTGGTAGAGAACACAACAAACTAATGCACTTATCTTCATCTGAAATTTTAATATCAACAGATGCTAACTGACTTACCACAGTATTAAATGCATTCAGATGCTCTGTCATCGAGTCTCCATCTTTCATCCTCAAGTTATATAGCTTTTTCTGTAGGAACAATTTATTCACTAGAGACTTAGATTGGCACAAAGTCCCTAACTTGTCCCACAAAGCCTTCGCCGTAGCTTCCCCTGATACATTCAACAATATTGAATCTGAGACACACAATCATATTATGCTCTTTTCCTTCTGATCCAAATTCTTCCATTCTCCATCAGACACTCCCGTTGGTTTAGTACTCAGATCTACTCACGATCCACTGATCTTTATCCACCAACAGATCCTCCATCTTGAGTTTCCACAACTCAAAACTCTGACCATTAAATTTCTCGATCACTATCTTTCCATTGCTCGCCATATTCTTTCACCACCAGAATCGATCTCGCAGATCTTCCACTGAATAGGGTCTACCACAGGCCCGAGCGAAGCCCCTCAGCAACAAAGGCGTCCCCTTGAAGCCAAAACAACTCTGATACCAAATGTAGGTTTTAACCCCGTATAGGAATTACCTACATACGAATTCTAAAACACAAAAAATAAACAATGTGAGAGCGTAACACATAAAACACATATACGACGCAAGGAAATAGGAGCTCAAGCAAAGGCAGAAATTGACTAAGTTTGGGTCATAGCTTCTTAGTGAGCAGAGAGATAGGTTATGCACTTGCAAGTTGTGCTTAGTTAAGAAAATCAATTCTAATACATCTCTATGCACTTGCAAGGTGTGATCAGTTAAGCAAATAAATTGTAATACATCTCTATGCACTTGTAAGGTGTGATCAGTTAAGAAAATCAATTGTAATACATCTATATTCATCATATTAATGCAAGAAGACATTGGATTTTTTAGCAGATTGCTTTCGCCAGGAAAAATAATATTTGCATGTGTGTGATTTCTTATTGTATTTCTAAGAATTTTGTTCTAAATTGTGAATTGGTGTCTACGGAGAAGTAGAGTAGGTTTGTGTATTTTTATTTTGATTAAAACTTCATAAGTAGTTGCAAATATACATCATAATTTCTACAGGACTTTTGACAGTGATAGGTGGAAGTGCTCCATGCCCTAAGTGTGCCTTCATCGGGCAGCACGGGAAGGCACTAGTGGGAAGAAGCCCCTAAGATTTATTTCCTTGAAGGACTAAGGAGAAGATGGTGGGAAAGAAGTCCCAAAGGAGCTGAGGTGTAGTAGTGGTCAGTTGAGAGTTGTTCACAAACAGAGTTGTGAACAACTCGACAAGAGTCTCAATGTGTTGATGCATTGAAGGACTAATGATCAGTTAGAGAGAAGTTGGAGTTTTGTTCAATGACCTAATGGAGTTGGTTCATTAATAGGAGCACATTGGAGTAGTTTCATATTAGAGCTGAAGGATCGGGTAGATGTTTTCAGGACACGTGGACTGAAAGGGATGTGGAGCACTACATCAGCAAGTGGGTCGAGAGTTGTCCTCTTCAGGGTATATTGGTTGCCGACGGACCGACATTGAATCCTATTTGTATGAACTTGTATCAGTGGATGTATGAGGGCCATTATCCCAGGTATGGGAGCCCTAGATCATTGTATTACAGTTTGTTAATATAACAAAGTTGGGTAGTTGAAAATTGTAAAAAGATTTCTATATTTGTGCATGTGTTGATTTACTGCTATATTGTGTTCCGTTGTGCAAAGTAGTTTATTGTGATACTTGGATTGGTATCATCAGTGATTGTAAGATTATAACCTAGACTTTAGTATCGTGGAAAAACAACATTCCAATGTGAGCTTAAACCTCCAGCTCCTCCAGGATTCTGTGCCAAAGATCCTACACCAGTGACTTCCTCATACTCATGATTTTTTAATTATGTACTCCAATGATAATTTCCATTTCAATTCTCTAGTTGATAGGCTCGCTGACCTACATCAATTAATTTTGCACTGTTATGACTTTTTACTTGGAATGTGGTTAGTATATCTTATTTCCCTAGTGGAAGATAGAGGCTATCTTCCGTGATCTTATAAAATAATGTATAGATGGCAGATATACTTTGATGTTTTGAAATTCTAAGGCAATACAAAATTAAACTTACAAAAAAAGGATCATTAAAATTATTTTTTAATGAAGTGACTTAATAAATAGATACTAGATATTTTTTTCCTTATAGGATTATTTATTTTTGAGTATGTAAAGTTGTCTTATCTTTTTTAAATTTTTTTGATGAATTGGATCCTTCTTAAAAAGTGAGTTAAATTTTGAAGCACATTATTCCACATCAAAACCTATGATATGCAAAGTAGTGTAAATAATGTATTAAAATCATAACTGTTGCAGGTGGGAACAACCTAGGGTCTTGGGTTGAAAACTTGAACAGAGCGGAGGGCATACAACAACAAGAAACACGTAGACAAACAATTTAAATGCTTAAACTATTGAATTGGGAAGAAGTGGCCTTACCCGGAGGTCCTACATTTGGGTCGATCCCATAGGGTTCAAACCCTCTACTTCTTCCGATGCCTTTAAAACCTGTAAATTATCCAAGCAAAGAATATAAAACAGCAGTAACAAAAAGCATGTTCATGATATAAATTTTAGATCATATAAGCAAATGAACAATTACGCATTAATATAAGATTTATAAAAAAATCACAACATGGATCAATGCATAAACACGATAAATATGAGGAACAGAACAACATTTCTTTATTTATGTAAGCTAAATGAAAGGTGGAAAACTACAACCTGAGTCTTCCTCCAACTCCAAGCGGAACCGTCCTCCGAGTCTGTCCTGTCTCGGCCTCATCAATCTTCCTCCATCAATACACATAAGGATTTCATAAGAGGGATGAAGGACATCTAAAAAGAGGAAAAAAAGGTTTCCTATAACTCGGGGAGTGTCGGAGGAACAGGGATTTATTCAGACTCGATCAGGGATTAATCAACTATAATATCAATATCTCATCTCTTCTCCCCCTTAGGCCTTCCCATGGAGGTTTATTTATACTTCTCCAAATTAGTTTTTTCAGTTGGAAATATATGGGCCACAGGATGTAGTAGGTGAGTAACAGGTAAAACTTGTAAACTCCACCCGAATTTAAGGAGATTTATTATTTCTAAGTGTTTTAACACATATACGCGGGTTGGGTACACTGACCCACGTGTACACGCTTCTAACATAGGGCAAAGTAGCGTATGGGAATTAAAACATTGTTTTTTAGAATTTGGACCAAGTCTGAAAAGGAAGGGTTGCCCTAGGCCATAACCAGAGCATCATATCTACCAAGAGTGGTAAATGGTGCTATAACAATAACTCATATATACAAGCATTGTAGTTGGGTAAATTTCAATACCATATTATTTGAAATAATAATGCTCAAAAGCATGGTACTTTTACCTTCAAAATGTTTTATTTTGGTTATATTGTATTTGTCTTTCTCCTCATTAGTGGATTCAAATTAGTAATATATTGTGTTCATATAACAAACTCATTTTAGGATATAAATTTTCATATTGCTTTGGAAAAATGGGTTTATAAATTTGGATTTTTTCAATCACAAATTTTAGAATTTAGAAAAAGCTATATTACATTAAGATAAAAATGAGAATAATGTTTCTTTATTACATTAATAATAATTATTCACAAATCACAAGCAAAATGAAAAGAGATATTTTTGAAAATTATTATATGAGAAGACATCATAGGAGGAAGAATGCTTCTCCTTGTAATGTCTCTTGGAAACACTAGGAGGGGGTGTATTATTATTTCTTTCCAATTAGTTAATTTAATCTTCAGGCCATTAATTATCATTAGCATCAGATAGATATAAACATTCATCAACAGTAAACAACATCGTTCAATAATGCATAATAATCAAGACAATGGACACAAAGATTTTAGGTGGAAAACCCCCTTCGGGTCAAAAACCATCGAACACTTCTTAATATTTGTCTTCAAAAATAATTACTTCAAGTTTTCAACTCCAACTGAAGGAGGATTCAATCCCATGATTTATAGGCTCCAACTTGTAGATGATATAACGCCATGTTTACCAACTGCAACTAAGAGGACACTCCAATGCCCTATATCTCGAGCTCCAACCTAACAGATGCTCCAACACCTTTTGTACTAGCTGCAACTGGATGGACGCTCCAACATCTTGTGTAGGCTAAAACCTGCCCTAGCACCACCTTTCCGCCACTAAAGTGTTCTCAGGCTCCAAACTGAAGGTGACTCCAAACACCTACCTTGCACCACCCTACCACCATAATTAGTTGGCAGACCACGTTTCACAATTTTCAGACTGGATCCCCTTGCACTCAAAATTAATATAAACAAATTGTAATGAAATTTGTGTTGCTTTGATCGAAATGTATATCATTTTCAAGTCATTGCAGTCTCATTGATCAACTCTACTCAAACTGACTATTGCATAATCATACCTCAAACAATAATCATCGTCAAACCCAAACCTACCTTTTCTCAATCACAATACCGAACCAAACCACTGCAAAATATGCACATCAAACTTAGAATCTACTTATGCATTAGTTGTACTACCAAACCCTAGCTTCCACATCAACATACTATTGCACAATATTGTTGTATTCCCACTGTAACTATTATTGTTATACAAAACCCAACTCTGTCAATTGTCATTGTTCAATAACCATCCACTTCCATGTAGGTATATTGTTGCTCTATTCGTCAGGTACTATCATATCATCAATCCAACATCCACATAATTGTTATTATCAAGAAACTATCATGTACAAGGAACAATGTTAAGTACCAAAATAGATAGGTTAATTTTGGTGAATGAGTAGAAATGGCATCAAAGTTTGGTGAATGAGCAGTGTGAGATAGAACTTCATATTGGCAGCTATAAGGGTAAGATTATGTGCGATGTGATGCCAATGGATGTGTGTCATATTTTGATGGGTAGGTCATGGCAATTTGACATAGGTGTTGTACATGATGATAAGAAGAACACCTACAAGTTTCCAAAGGATGGCATCAATCATACCTTTCTCCCATTACAAGAAGAAGGAACTTTTGAAACCAATGATCCAAAGGCTTTGGCGATGAGTGGAAATGAGTTTTTATGGAAAATGAAGATAAAGGAGGTAATTTTTTTTATTATTTGAAAACCTAGAGTAGTTCTTACTTCCACTACTATTTTTTATTTGCCTTTAGAGATTCAAGAATTGTTGGAGGAACACCATGAAATTGTTGTGGATGATTTACTAAGTGAACTACCACCTATAAGGAGTATCAGCCATCATATCGATCTAATACTAGGAGCAAGTTTTCCCAACAAAGTTGCTTATCGTATGACACCTAAGGAGAATGAGGAAATCAAGAAACAAGTGTAGGAGTTGTTAGATAAAGGTTTGATCCGAGAAAGTCTTAGTCCATGTGCAGTGCCTACAATATTGAGTCCAAAGAAGGATGGTGTATGGCGCATGTGTACAAACGCTACAACTTTGAATAAAATTATAATCATGTACTAGTTTCCTTTGCCAAGCATTGATGATTTGTTGGATTGCTTAACTGATGCCAATTGGTTTTCAAAAATTGATTTGAAAAGTTGGTATAATCATATTAGAATCAGAGAGGGAGATGAGTGGAAAATTACCTTTAAAAATAATGAAGGATTATATGAATTAATGGTAATTCCATTTGGATTTTCTAATGCACCCATTACATTCATGAGACTGATGAATGAGTTACTAACAAAATTCATAGGAAATTTTATAATTGTTTACCTTGATGACATCTTAGTTTATAGTCAGTCAAATGAGGAACATCTGCCACACTTAAGGTATGTGTTGGGGAGGCTACAACAGGAAAAGTTACTTATAAATCTGGAAAAAAAAACCTATTTAAATTAAAAAATTATATTTTTAGATTTTTCATTTCTAGAGAAGTGTTGATGATGGGTCCAGGAAAGGCGAAGGTTATTGTTGAATGGCCCTCTCCTAGAAATATTTTTGAAGTCATAAGTTTTCATGGTTTGGCGAGTTTTTATAGGAAATTCATCAAGAACTTTAGAAAAACGATCACACCAATTATGCAGAAAATTAAGAACAATAAACAACCATTTCGGTGGACTTCTGAAGATGAGAATGGGTTCTAGATGCTAAAGAAGAAGATTACAAAACAACTTGTCCTTTCACTTCCATATTTTAATAGGCTTTTCCAAGTGAAAAGCGATGCCAACAATGATGCGATTGGAGCAGTACTCATCCAAGAGGACAGACCCATTTATTATTACAGTGAGAAACTAAATGAGGCCATAAGGAAGTATACATCATGTGACAAGGAATTCTATGTAGTGGTTGAAGCTCTTAAGAAATGGAGGCATTATTTATTGTCTAGGGAATTTATTTTTAATATTAATAATCATGCTCACCAATATATTATGCAGTAACCTAAACTGAATCAAAAACACATTAAGTGGGTCGACTATTTGTAAAGTTTTACATTTGTTTAAAAGCACATCAGTGGAAAATCTAATAAAGTTGTAGATTCTTTGAGCAAGAGACATTTATTATTGCAAGAATGTCAAATTAAGGTGTTGGGATTTGATTTTATGAAGGAATTGTATGAGAAGGGTGTAGATTTCAAAGAAACCTTTGAAGATTATAAGAACCCAGCTTCTCAAAATATAAGCCCATGGCTTGACTATATGATCCAAGATGGACTACTCTTTAAAACATTCCAGTTGTGTATTGCCAATTGTTCCACAAGGGAGAATTTGATTAAGGAAAAACACAATGGAGGCCTTGGAGGACATTTCAAGCAAGACAAAACTTATGAAATATTGAAGAGAAATTATTTTTGGACAAAGTTGAGGATTGATTTGTAGAAGTTTGTAAAGAGATACTGAACATATCAATATGTCAAAGGAAGAATCCATAACACTAGACTGTATACCCCATTTCCAATCCCAAAAATGCCTTGGGACTCAGTGAGTATGGATTTTTTTTTGGTATTGCCAAGAACTTAGAAAGGAAATGACTCTATCTTTGTGGTTGTAGATAGATTTTCAAAAATTGATCATTTTATTCCTTGTGCTAACACTAGTGATGTTATCCATGTTGCTAATATGTTCTTTAAAGAAGTGGTAAGATTACATGGAATTCCCAAGAGTATTGTTTCAGACCGAGATACTAGATTCTTGGGATATTTCTAAAGAACATTATGGAATAAATTTGGTACATAGGTAAATTTCATCTCAACATATCACCCACAGACTGATGGCCAGACTAAAGTGGTGAATAGAAGTTTGGGAAATATTCTACATAGTTTGATTGGAGATCATCCTAAACAGTGGGATCAAATTTTACTCAAGTTGAATATGCATACAATGAAACTCCCAATAGAATCATTGAAAAAATCACTTTTCTAATTGTGTATGGAATGAACCCAGGAGGAGTGCATGAGCTCAGAAATTTAGGAAGAACAAAGAAGAGAAGTGCAGCAGGAGAAGACTTTGTTACAACCATACAAGAAATCCATGACCAAGTAAAGCATACACTACATGAAAATAGTATTAAATATGAGAGCAAAGCAGATCTTAACAGAAGGGAGAAGAATTTTGAAGTGGGGGATTTTGTACTTGCACACTTGTGCAAGGAAAGATTCCTAAATGGCGAGTACAAAAAAATTAAAACTTAAGAATATAAGACCTTGCAGAATCCTGAAGAAATTCTTTGCTAATGCTTATGAACTTGAATTGCCACATGGAGTTGGAATTTCACCATATTTATAAAAGTATGAGCCTAAGACAAAACAACGAGCAAGTGATGATCAAAAATAGCAGCTAGTATAGTGGGAAAAGAAGTGTTGAAAACCAACTTACAAAAAGATAGAAAAGAAAGATCAACACCTTAGAAATCAGTCTCTTCGAGGGGGAAACCTCCTTTACATTACACAAATGAACAATTCTTAGATGATAGAAATGAAAAAAACTCCTTTCTATATAGGAGTCTAAGGGGCCACAATATAATCAAATACGACCTAACAATAATAATATAAGGGCACAATAATAACAATAGTGGGCTTCTATGGGGCACAATAATAACAATATGGGGACAATAGGGTCACATCAATAACAATAAGGGCTACAATGACAATACTAATGGGGGAATCAGTAGTATTATAGGGACCTAACATGCCCCTCTCCTTCAAAAAAGTGTTGTTCTCAATGCTTGAGTAGTTCTGGATGCTTCAGTCGGTAAGTGATTCCACTTGACAATATACTTCGAAATTGATCGATTTTGTAGCTGTCGAGTTCTTGTTTATGTGACTGCTTCAGGTTCCAATATGATTTTTCCTTCCTCTTCAAGTTCTAACAATATTGTTTGAACTGGGAGCTTTTCACCAATAACCTTCTTTAAACATGAAATGTGGAAAACTGAGTGCACTCGGGAAGCTACAGGAAGCTCCAATTTGTATGCCATAGTACCAATCTTTTGTAACACCTTGTATGGACCATAATACTTTGGTGATAATTTATTATCCTTTTTAGCTTGCTTGAGGGACATTTGTTTATATTGTTGTAGCCGTAGAAATACCGAATCACCTATATCAAAACTTCTTTCGCTACGATGTTGATCTACCTGTTGTTTCATTCTATTTTGTGCCAAAGTTAGGTTATCCTTAAAGAGTTGGAGAACTTGTTGTTGATGCTCGATGTGATCTTCCACTACTTGAACCTTAGAATTTTCTCTTAAATATGATGTGATGGATGGAGGGTGATATCCATAAAGTGCCATAAATGGGGTCATTTTTGCTGCAGTATGGAAGGAAGTGTTATACCACCATTCAGCCAAAGGCAACCATTTGACCCATTGTGTCTATTTACCAGATACAAAGCAACGAAGATATCCTTCCAAACATTTGTTTACTATCTTAGTTTTCCCATAAGATTGAGGATGATAAGATGAGCTATGAGCTAACTGAGTACCAAGGCAAGAAAATAATTTTGTCCCAAAATTTCTAGTGAAAATGGGATCTTTTCGCTTACAATAATCTTTGGGTTTCCATGTAGCTTTTGAATTATTTCCATAAATGTAGTAGAAAATGTATTGACTTTAAATGGATGAGATAATGAGATAATTCAAAAAAGTGTGCATACTTGGTAAGTCTGTCAACTACTAACATGATGACACTCTTTCCTTCAGATTTGGGTAAACTTGTGATAAAATCCATTGAAGCCTCCTCCCAACGTTGACTTGAAATGGATAAAGGTTGTAATAGACCCAGGGTCTTAATTTGTTTCAAATTTATTTTGTTGGAAAACCAAACATTACGCCACAGACTTTTTAATATCATATTTCCCAAAAAAATTCCTTCTTAACCCTGTGGTAAGTTTTTAAAAATCTCAAGTGCCCTCTTAAGGGAGAGGTGTGCAATTCCATAAGAATCTTCTGTTTGATTTGGGAACTATGACATAGGTATAAGCAATATTTATACCATAACGAATCATTTTTCTAGCTAAATGTATCAGATGTACTGGGATCTTGTTGTAACTTTTGAATGAGTACCCACACTTCTTCGTCATTCTTCCATTCTTCCCTTGCTTCGTTTATCCAATCTGGTTGGATAATAGAAATGGAAAAAAGCAATTCTTCCACATCCTCATCCTTTCTTGAGAGTGCATCTGCCACAAAATTTTGCTTCCCGTTTCTGTATATGATTTCAAAGTCATAAACCAACATCTTTGTGACCCATTTTTGTTGTTCTTCTAAAGATAATCTTTGTTTTAAAAAGTATTTAAGACTATCATGATCTGTTTTTAACTTGAAATGTCTTCCCATTAGGTAGGGTCACTATTTCTTAAGTGCATGTAGTATTGCCAACATTTCCTTCTCATAAATAGCTTTGTGTAAATACTTTCCTTTGATTGGACAACTTTCGAAAGAAATGGGTCTTTCTTATTGCATTAAAACAACACCAATTCCATTCCCTAAAGCATCACATTCCACAATAAAGGTTTTTGTGAAGTCCAGCGTAGCTAAGCCCGGTGCTTGGAATATTGCCTTTTTAAGATGTTCAAATGCCTTCATTGCTTTTGGAGTCCATAAAAATGCATCTTTCTTCAATAATGTTGTTAGAGGTGCTGCTATTCTCCCATAATTCTTTACAAACTTGTGATAATACCCTGTCAACCTGAGAAATCCTCGCAGATTCTTTATGGATGTGGGGATTTTCCTTTCCTTAATGGATTTAATTTTTATAGGGTCTACCTTAACACCTTCATGAGATACAATATGACCCAGATATTCCACCTCTTGTACTCCAAAGAAACATTTGGAGCCTTTTTCATATAATTATTTCTCCTCCAATAGTTTGATCACCTTGTCAACATGTTGAACATTATCCTTCCAAGACTTGCTATAGATTAGTATATCATCAAAAAATATTAACACAAATTTTCTAGGGAAGGGTTTAAAAATGGAATTCATCAAACCTTGAAATGTAGAAGGTGCATTGGTAAGGCCAAAAGGCATGACAAAAAATTCATAATGACCCTCATGAGTTCTAAATGTTGTTTTTGGAATGTCTTCAATCTTCATTATGATTTGATGATATCCTGAACAAAGATCCAACTTGGTGAAGTAAATTGATCCATGCAATTCATCCAATAATTCATCAATGACAGGAATGGGAAATTTATCTTTAATAGTGAGCTTGTTGAGCTCCCTATAATCCGAACACATGCACCATGATCCATCCTTCTTGTGCACCAATACTACTGGAGGAGAGAAAGAATTTTGAATAGGTTGAATTATACCAGCCTCTAGCATTTCTGCAACCATACGTTCAATTTCACTCTTTTGGGCATAGGAATATCTGTAAGGCTTGATGTTTGGAGGAAAAATTCCTGGAATCAGATGAATATCATGATCATGATCACGAATAGGTGGGAGACCTTTGGGAGCCTCAAATACCTTGGAATGATTGTCCAAGGCTTTTTGGAGATATAGAGAAATAGGTGATTTCGATGTGGGAACCTCTAGCGAACATAATTGTGCAATTACGCCTCGTTGTTCTTTCTTTAGAAGCTTTGTCATTCCATTAAAGCTTATTATCTTTTTTGGTTTCCCTGCGATACCTCTTGATTCAAATTCCTTTCCTTCCCAAGAAAATTTCATGAAAACTTCTTGAAAATTAAAAGCTATTTTACCCAAGGATTGTAGCCATTGGAATCCTAGTACAACATCAACACCACCCATTGGAATGGAAAGAATTGGGATATTAAATAAATATTCTCCCATGGATAGCTTGATATTATGGCACTTTCAAAGAGATTTATGGTTCCTCCACTTGCAACCATCACTTGACACTCTGATGTTAGATATAGGAAGCAATTCAATTCCTTGGCTATCTTACAATGAATAAAATTATGGGTATTGCTCGAATCAATCAACACTATTACCATTTTCTTCTTGATATGTCCTTCTATCTTGATAGTTTGAGGAGTGGTAACTCTAGAAAATGCATTACAAGATATGTTCAGATTCATTTCTTGTTTCTCTAGGGTTTGTTCTTGGTGTATATCTTCTTCTTTTGACGTTTCTTGTTCCTTTTCTTCCTCCTCTTCACAATCTATGTAAAATAATTTCTTCTAAGCACACTTATGACCTTTAGTGTATTTTCTATGACAACTGTAAAAAAGCCCTTTTGCTCTTTTTTCTTCTAGTTTTTGAGGTGTCAACTTTGTAGGTTGTGGAAGGCTAGGGGAAACAACATTTCCATCCTTATAGTTGTGAGTGGTAGGCTTCCTTGTTGCCATAATTTTTCTTTCCATTTTTCTTGCCAACCTGAATGCCTTCTCCAATGAGTTAGGTTCCCAAAGGCGAACCTCATGTTGGAGGTTGTCCTTTAAAGTCCTTATGAACACATCAATCCTATGCTCGTCTAGAATATCTTTTACCCTTATATTCAATTTTTGGAAGTCCTCAATGTGCTCCATTATTGAAGCCTTTTGTTTGAGGTTAATCAATTGGCTAAAAAAAGTGTTGCTTTTCGTGTCCTCATAATGTGCTATCATTTCTTCCATAAAAATTGCCCAAGTGACAATTTTTTTACAAGAGCAAAGCCATCAATACCATACAAACTGATTTGGTTCCAAATATAAATTTGCAATGTGTACATTTTTTATGTTTTGCACATTATGGAGATCAAAATATTGCTCCATTTGTAATATCCATGTTATGGGATCCTTGCCATCAAACTTCCTCATATCGATCTTTGGAACATGGTGGGTCTTCAATCCAACATTAGAGTCTATGAAACCATGAATAACATTTCTTTTATTCTCATCATGAGTTTCCTCTACTACTTTTTTGCCATTTGGAAGGATTTCTTGTAGCAACTTTTCCACACCTCCTTTCAAACCTTCCATGTCTTTCTTCAAATATTCAATGTTTACTTCTAAACCATCCATCTTAGCTTCCATGCCATTCATCTTAGCTTCCACGCTGTTATCACAAAATCAACCCCTAATAGGCTGCTAATCAGGAAGACTTTGAGTAACTATTTCAAACCAAACTTTTGGCTGAGGCTTAGCCTCCTCAGCCTGAGAGGGCTCTCTCACTGGGTTAAAGAATTTACTTTGAAGATTAGATGGATAACTCTATGGAAAATTTGAACAACAATGTATAAATGGTTGAAATACCAATTAACAAACTTCCATTGGGCTATGGAGTGTTATAGCTCCAAATCTCACTGTTATGGTTTGTGAGGCTGCACTCATGGCCTAGGGCAACCCCTCCTTCTAGACCTGGTCAAAAAATTAAAGAAAACAGTGTTTTTTCCCTTATACGCGACATTTCCCTGAGTTAAACGCGTGTATACATGGGTAGGTGTATACCCAACCCACGTATATGTATTAAAACACTTAAGAAAATATAAAACTCCTTAATTTCGGGCGGAGATCGCGGGTTTTACCTGCTGATCACCTGTTAGTGCCCGTCGCCCAACTGTTCCCAACCAACTCCCAACTAAAAAACTACTTTGGGAGAAGTATAAAAAGGCTTCAATGGGAAGGCCTAAGGGAGGAGAGAAGAGAGAGAAAGGTTATTATGCTGAGATTGAAGATCCTTGTGCCTCCTGCACTTCCCCCATTTTTACAGGAAACCCTTGTTTCCTTGTGTGTTGATGTCCATATACTACTTGTGATATCATGGAGCAAGTCATGGAAGGAGTTTGTTAAAGGCTTGAGACTGGACGAATCCGGAGGAAGGCTTTACTTGGAGCCTGCGAAAGGACGACTCAGGTGAAATTGTTCTTTTCTGTACTTTATTTGTCTATAATAAAATAAACACATATCTTTGTTCCTAATATAAATCTTCTTCATGTTTGTGATATCCATGTTAGAATTCATATGTGAATGATTGTTTAAATTTCATAACTAACTACCTTTCTTTATAATATGAAGATGGTTTCTTTATAAGGTTTAGTCCATATACTGTTGTACTTTCTTGAATTGGTTGTTTTGTAGGTCAAAGGAGCAAAAGGAACTCCAAGAAGGGTTTGGACCTTGGAAGGACCTTCTCAAATATAGGACCTCAGGTACGCCCCTTATCATAGAATTTGCTTATACTAGCATAATGGCTGTGTGGAATGTGTGTTTCTCTGTATAGACAACTTTCAGTCTGCTAGGGTTTCAACCCAAAAGCCCTAGGGGAACATTTCCCTTAATAGAATTGACGATTCCACTGGGGACAACATTATTGTTGTTCCTAGTTTGGGTGATTTCAAGCCAATCAGGGCTCAGCTGCCTATTTGTTTGCTGTTGCTGTGTGGTCTATTTTTGAATTGCAAGTTTGGTCAATTTCTTCAGTCTGTTTTTTATTTTTTCTTGAAATCTTTTATATACGTTGTTTTTCTTGCTTATAGAGGCGTATATACGCATGTTTCCTTAAGTTAACCCACGTATACGCAGGTTTCCTTAGGCGCAGTCGCGTATACACGCAATCTGTACATCAGTATAGTTGCGTATATCTTGCAATTTTCAAGATTTTTAAAATCTTTTTGTCTCTGAAGGTCTGTCTACTGGTTTGATTCAGTTTTAAACAGTCACTTTCCAGTGTCAGTTGTTAGTTTTACAGCAAGCATCTGATTCCAAATTCTCTCTGATTGTAAGAAGTGTTGGTCTTGTTTTTGTTTGTGCAAGCGTCATCGTTTTTCACTTAAGCACGCAAGATTTCTTGCTAGGAATCTTGGCTGCTCTAATTCATCAGGGCAGGAAGATTGATCTCAATCTTTGTGTTAGATCTTATTTTTGGTGACTTTTTGTTTGCTTGAAAAAACCGCTTTTTGTGACCATCCACTTTTTGTTTCATGGAAGTTGTTGATTGACACTTTCTTGAAATTTGTCTTTTTGACCTTTTGGTCTTTGTTGCCAAAGCTTTCATTGCTGCTTTTGATTGTTAAGATCATCTTTAAACACATTTATTTTTGTTGAGTTTTCATCCATTATGTGTTGTCAACTTGCAAAAGTGTTTGTTGCCTATTCTTCAATCACAAAGTTTCAGTCTTGTTGAGAGCATTTTTGAAAAGACATTTTTGTTGTTGTTTTTGAAGAAAACTTTTTGAAAAACTTGGTTTTGCTTTCTTGAACTTTGTTTTGATTTGGTTTCATTTTAGTCAATGAAAGTGCGTTTTTGTTTGTCTTGAAACTTGTTTTTAGTGTTTAGACGAAATGAATGGTAGCATCTCATATTCCATCTAAACATTTTAAGTGGCAAAGTAGAAACTGATAAGCAAGCAACTTTCATTTCTTGATTTAAGAGTAGTTTTGAGTCTTGCATCAGCATGTACTTGTTGCATTAGGATAGATTTGCATATCTTTTTAGGCATCCATAGCTTTGTTAAATTTTGTGAGTGTGAAGCGTGAATTAAAGAAAAGAAAAGAAAATTTGTTTTATTTGAAGTTCCTCTAAACCCTGTAGAAATTTCTTTTCATCGAAAAACGAAAACAAGTGCATTTGCATGTAGTTTGGTTTTTATTAATTTCTTTTGCATCAAAACACCACTAGTTTCACTTCCCCTTATCTCGTGACTTAAAGAACAACCTATCTTAAAATTAAGCACTAATTAAAATTCACTAAAACTTTTTATTATCAAGTTAGATACACCAACAAGTTTTAGGATTTTAGGGCCTTGGATTAGGCAAGTGGAGAGCTAACTCTCCAAGGCCATTTAAACTGTCAAACATAGGAGTCTGAATAGTGAGTGAAAATCCAATAGCGTTAGGAAGACCAGGAAAGCTCCGGATTTAGGAGTTAAGCACGAGGGTCTCTGAAGACAAGGAAGAGAGATACCCCCTCTCCTACTTTTCCGAATTTACCTCACGGCTATTACGCCTGGCTTCTGCGACGAGTTGGTATCCATAGTTGCTACTCCTAGGGATCTACACAGGTGGCTGCGGAGGGGAATCTCGTGGCACCTGAGGTCGACGTTGCATCACTCTCAACGGTACTACTGGAGGGCACCCTTGCGAAGCTTGCACTGGCACAGGCTGTTGTTAGGAGGTCAACGTAACTTCCTCTGTTACCTTCACTGATAGGACTGGGCTGTCATTATCCCAGACTATCTTTGGAAGGCCCCTTAATTCACTTTCTTGTATTTTGGTGTCCGGTCCTAATCACCCGGAGCGGAAATACTTGGAAGTTGTTTGACTGGCTGATATCTTTAGGGACTTTATAGTGTGTGCTCTTAGTTGGCCTAGATTTCAATTTTTTGAGTCTTTAGTTAGATCTTAACAAAAAATTCAAAGTGGCTGACCGATCACCTAGACGGTCTCGAAGACTTCGTGGTCTTTCACCACCAAGTTTAGAGCCTTCTCCTAGAAGGCGCATAGGTAATACTGCCGGTGGGTTTCGTTCCACGGCAACTGACGCATTGGGGATTGATCCTCCTCTCGGGGGAATTAGTGTTCAAGCAAGGCCTGGCACTTCCGCAGAACAAGAGAGGAACACTCCAGTTCTTTCTCGAGTCCTCTTTCAAACAGAGAATAACATAGAGGTAGAAGAACTCTCAGAGTCATTAGTGGCTCTGAATTCTCCCCTACCATCTAGCCATCCGGAAGTATTACAATACATTGGGACTCCGACGCATAGACCATCAAGTCCAGGTCACATTATGCGCTTATCGTCGATGACCACTACTGGAAGCATGGCTTCTACTACAAGTGCTACAACTATGTAGACTCCAACATTGGTACAGGGGGGAGGAACGATTTCCATCTCCTCTGCTTCTTTGTTTGGATATTTTGCTAGCACATCTTTAGTTGGGTCTACCGCCATTTCGTCCACGAGTGGAAATTCCCAAACCAATGCTTTTAGTTCTGGATTCTTCCCATTTGGCACCCATTCATAGGGTATTCTGTCAGTTCCGTTTAGTGCCGCCACGTCCATGTTGGGTGGATCGGCTTCATTCCAGGGTTTTCCTTTTGGAATGGTCATATACCACATTCCAACCCGACAATAGGATCTATGCCTTTTTCTTCTATAGGACAAAGCAACAATCCTGTGGTTAGTGGCATGGGAACTGGGAATCCATTTTTCGGCCAACAAGGGAATAGGCTGTACTCCACAGTTAGTTCATTTCAAAGTATTCCTCCCTTAGCTTTGGCTTGGAATCCGTATCAGGGGTTATCAACTCCTTATAATCCTTTAGGAGGAAGCTTTGCTGGTTATGGAGGCTTTACGGACGGAGTTGGTCAAACTCTGAATTTCGCTGGATCACAAGGCTTGCCTTTTGGTTCAGCCGGTTCTGTTGGTTACTTCGGACAGCTTGTTGCCTTTCAAAATCCAGGCCAATCTTTTCAAAACTTTGGGAGCTCCGCCCAGTCTAGGTCGAATCCCCAAGGTCCTCCTAGGCTTCCGTTTCTGGAAACTTTGAACTTGCCAGATCTCACTAAGTTAACAAACGATCCAATCAAATACAATCCGGCCTGGCCTCTGGTCCCAACCGAACTCCCTTCGGACATTCCAAAATTCGAAGGGAAAGTGGTGAAGACCCAGGCAACCATGTAACTACATTCCATTTGTGGTGCTCATCGAACTCCCTTATTGATGACTCGATTAGGTTGAGAATTTTTCAACGCACCTTGACTGGTAATGTGGCCAAATGGTATATAGAGTTGCCAGGGGGCAGCTTTACATCTTTCGCTGACTTAGCTAATATTTTATTAAATCATTTCCAGTTGCTTGTCCGTTATGATGTCGAAACTGAACTTCTGGCCAATTTTCGTCACGATAAGGCAACTCACATTTTTGACCATATTCAGGAATGGAGACAGAGAAAGAGGCTCATTAAAGCCGAAATCCCTCCAGAGTACCATCTCGAATGGTTTTTGAAATCTTTACAACCTGAGATCTCTAAGGATGTCTCCATGTCTGGAGTCTATTCTGAGGAGACAACCATTTTTAGGGCCCAACAATTAGAATTGATCTAATCTAAGTTTGGGATCCTACAAAAATACTCGCCAGATGCTCCTGGATGTAAGGTTGATATAGCCAAGTCAAAGCCAGGTCCCCGTGCGGATGGTATCGTTGGGTCGGTAGACACAAATGCGGTGAACTTGTTGAGCCAATTGCAGCAGTTGTCTCTGCAAACTGCTCCTAACAACCAAGTCACATCATCTAACCCTCTGGCTTCTCAAACCTCTTCGATTAATGCCGTCCAATCTGATAACCCCAAAAGAAATCAAAATTCCAATGGGAAAAAGAAAGGACGAGGTAAGAAAAAGAACCAGGATGGGAAGGCTGATGCAAATAAATCCGACAATAATGCTGGTGGTGGTAGAAATGAGTCTAGAAAGAAAGTCAAGTTTCCATGCAAGTTGTGAAGTGGAGACCATTTTAACTCACCTCTGCCCCAAGATTAAAGACGCTCAGCGCTTGTTAGGGTAGCAAGGGACTTCTACTTCTCAGGCTGTGTTAACCAACCCTTTTCCCCAAGGGCAGCAACTTCTTGTTGGCGCGAGTTCAAACCCTGGAACCTCCGCAGTGGGCAACCAGGAAGGGGAAAAATCGTCAAATGTTTTCATGATGGGTTCTAATGTCCATGTGGCTACTTGGTCACGTGATTACGGTGAAGCCAAAACTTCCAAGGACAAGACTGCTCCCGAAAATATCGACCTTAATATTGAGCGACCCCCAGTCGAGACTATACCACGGATACCGAAAGGTTCCGCTAAACGTGCGACTATTAATCCTAATGCTAGGGCCGCCCAGAACTACTCCATTGTTGAGGATCTGGCTTAGAGCCCATGCGCCATGTCCACTTTAGAGGTTCTCCAGTCGTGTGCGGCTCAACGAAGTGCTTTACTTTCCGCGATTGGGGCAGTTGACCCAACTAACTCTTTAGTGCTCACTTTCGACATGTTAAATGTCAAAAAGCGACTCCCTCATCATATGGATTTCCAAATAAAGTCTATATACCGGAAAATTAACATTTTTCATACCGTTATTGATGAAGGAGCTTCCACGTGCGTCATGTCGATGTCATGCTGGAAGGTTATTGGATCGCCTTCAACTGTTCCTTCACCTACCGTCCTGACTGCATTTGAGGGTCATTCTCATAAGCCGCATGGGATTATCTCGACCTTTCCTATATGTGTTGGGGGGAAGGTCGTCAATATTGAAGTAGAAGTCATTGATGCTAACCTAGACTATAATCTCCTCTTAGGAAGGAACTGGGTATACGAAATGGATGCCATTGTTTCGACTCTCTTTCGTGTCATTTGCTTTCCTCATGAGGGGATAATCGTTAAGGTTGATCAATTGGATTATTGTCCAGTCGATCCTCAAGCAATCTATGACTCTACTGTTCCCTTATTGGATAACCCTCATCCGCCGACTGAGAATTTAGGAGTTGGGATGTATTCCTCATTGATGGGTACTTTTGATCTTCCCTCTCCTATTGCTAGAATCAATGTCGTTTTGTCATCTAAGGAGTCTCCTCGAGAAGAGTTCTTCAGAACTCGTTATTTTTCAGGCCTTGGACCTTGCCTTCACCTACGACCACATTAGCTGAAGGACAAGTAAATGGAATGGCATTCTCTATGTCTGTAGTTGAGCTTAGATATCAGTCTATTGTTAACTCTGTAGATGACCACTCTACTCCTTTTTCCAAAGAGGAGTTAGATGGTGATGTGGCCCTGGCCTAGAGCCTTGATTCTACCTCTGCCTTGGACTGCTTAGATTCGGTTTTACCTTCTGAAGAAGCAATCCTCGAAGCAATGATGGGTATAGATCGACCTTGGGAAGACTTACACCATCGTTCATACTTTCTTCCTCCATTGCAGGAAGTAGAATCTAGATTCTCCGAGCTCTTTACTAGTGATGTTTGTACAATGTCAAATCCTTTGGCTCCAGCACATGTTCGTGCTGAAGGTAATATGTCGGTGATTTCAGAAACAATACCTATAAACATCTCTAGGGACCCTAACATGATCGAGAATCTCTTCATCGGAATTGAATGTTTCCCTGAAGAAATTCAAATTTATACTGACCTTTTCAAGGAGTTTCGAGATGTATTTGCTTGGTCTTATGAAGAAATTCCTGGCATTGATCCTTCTATAGTTCAACATGAGATCAAGACGTATGAAAACGCCAAACCAGTCCGTCAAAGGCTTCGACCGGTTAACCCTAGGAAAGCAGCAGCAATTAAAGCTGAAGTTGAGAAGCTGCTAAAGGCGGGTTTCATATACCCTGTTCCTCTTACGGATTGGGTTTCTAATCCAGTTCCAGTGGATAAAAAGCAAGGAATAATCCGAGTATGCATTGATTTTAGGGACCTAAACAAGGCTTGTCCGAAAGATAATTACCCCACGCCATTCATTGATCAGATTATCGACGAGTGTGCGGGTAATGAGATTTTTTCCTTCATGGATGGTTTTTCTGGTTATAATCAAATTTCTATCCGTCCTGAAGATCAACATAAGATAGCCTTTATATGTCCCTGGGATACCTTTGCATACAGAAAGATGCCTTTTGGTCTTAAAAATGTTGGAGCCAATTTTCAGCGGGCCATGTCATATGCTTTCCACGACATCAAACATATCATCGAAGCATACTTGGACGATCTTGCTGCTCATTCTCGAAAGAGAACTGATCACCCTAGTCATCTTCTAATGGTTTTCGAGCAATGTCATTTTTATAAAATCTGATTGAATCCAAACAAGTGCGTTTTCGCGGTTACGTCCGGTCGGTTGTTAGGGTTCATTGTGTCAAATGAAGGGATTAGGGTTGATCCCTTCAAAGTTGAGGCAATAGTTCAGTTGCCTCCCCCATCCTCAGTTCGACAACTTCAAAGCCTTCAAGGGAAGGATAATTTCTTAAGACGGTTTATAGCGAAATATGCCGAGATCACTAAAGGGTTCATGCATTTGCTACGGAAAGGAGTTCCATTTGTATGGGACGACTTTGTGCAGTGGTCGTTTGATGCTTTGAAAAAGGCATTAGTCTCTTCCCCGCTTTTGAGTCCACCGGATTATGGTAGGGACTTCCTTTTATATCTCGCTGCAACAGAATCAATGATTGGTATGGTTCTCATTCAGGAAGATGATGCTCTCACAGAGCATGTGATTTATTATTTGAGCCGAGGCTTAATAGGTCTTGAACTTCGCTATTCTCCGGTTGAGAAGTTGGCTTTGGCAGCTGTCCAACGGCTCTGTCATTATATCCTGCTACACAAAAATTTTGTCTTAGCGGTGGTCAATCCATTTCACTTTGTCCTCAGTAGGCAAGTGGTTGGGGGCAAATATAATCAATGGATAGTTATTTTGCAAGAATTTGATCTTGAGTTCTTGTTTGCCAAGTCTAAGAAATCCACGGTTTCCGCTGAGCTAATTTCTGAGCTACCTTGTGGAGGTTACTGTTTATGAGGAAATTCTTCCCGACGAATATTTATTCCTCATCTCTTCACTCGACCCTTGGTATGGAGATATCATTGTCTATCTCCAGACTTCGAAGTTTCCCTCTACTTTCTCCAAGGATGAACGTTGAAAATTACGTCACCTGGCTAAAAATTATGTTATCATTGGTGATACATTATACTGTCGAGGGGTTGATTCAATCCTTCGGTGCTGTTTAACCTTAGAGGAAGTAGAACCAATGCTAAATGAATGCCATAGTGGAGCTTGTGGTGGTCATCTATCAGGGCTTGCTACAGACCAGTGCATCTTGTGTGCCGGCTATTTTTGGCCTTCGCTCTTTAAAGATTGTGTTGAAGCGGTCAAACACTGTCACCCGTGTCAAATTTATACTCGGAAGATGCACACACATCCAGCTCCTCTTTTTCCTGTTGTCACCATCGGTCCCTTTACTAAGTGGGGTATTGACTTTACGACTTGTAATCCGCCTTCAGCGGCGAATCACACGTACATTATTGTGGCCGTAGACTACTTTACGAAGTGGGCCGAGGCCATGCCTACTTATAAAAACGATAGTGACATGGTAGCATTGTTCCTTTTTAATCAGATTATCTCAAGATTCAGTATCCCGAGAGAGATTGTCACTGATCATGGCAGTCATTTCCAAAATCAACTAATGTCTGAATTGGCTCTCAAATTGGGTTTCCGGCAGGAGCATTCGTCTCCTTATTATCCTCAAGCCAATGGACAGGTTGAGGCAGTCAATAAAACTCTTAAGACGATCCTGCAATGGACAATCGACAAAAATCAGTCCAATTGGCACGTTATGTTGTATCCGGCTCTTTGGGCATACCGAACCTCCATAAAGACTACTACTGGTTTTACACCTTTTCAGTTGGTTTATGGGATGGAATCTATCTTTCCGGTTGAATGTGAAATTCCATCTCTTAAGTTAGCTGTTGAGCTCCTTCCAGAGACCTCGAGTCTCGAAGAGTGCCTCCTTCACTTGGAACATCTTGAGGAGCAGCGTCGAGATGCCGCCACGATGAATGAGGCTCATAAGAAAAGGGTTAAAACATAGTATGATAAAGCTATCCGTCCTCAAGTCTTTTCTGAAGGTGACCTTGCCTTGGTCTATGACCAAGATAAGGACACCTTGGGGGTAGGCAAGTTTAAGCCTATGTGGTACGGTCCTTTCATTATTAAACGAGTTTTAGAAAAAGGGTCGTATGAGTTAATCGATTTTGAGGGAAACAAACTGGCGGAGCCCCAAAACAGGCTCTACCTAAAGAAGTACTTTGCTTAAGTAGGAGTTGGGCAATGGCCTCTTTGTACATTATGTATATTTGTACATATCTCATCGAGAATTTTTGATATCAACCCCTGATAGGCTGCTAATCAGGAAGACTTTGAGTAACTATTTCAAACCAAACTTTTGGCTGAGGCTTAGCCTCCTCAGCCTGAGAGGGCTCTCTCACTGGGTTAAAGAATTTACTTTGAAGATTAGATGGATAACTCTATGGAAAATTCTAACAACAATGTATAAATGGTTGAAATACCAATTAACAAACTTCCATTGGGCTATGGAGTTAAAATATGTTTCAGTACAACAGTAACATCAGTTTCACATGGAATTCAGGGCATAGAGGGTTTTAGCATAAAAGCAAAACAGAGATATAATGTAAAGAACACAGCCTACAAACACATGAAGGAAGTTAGAGCATCATCAATGAATTCTAAGTAACATGTGTCTATACCACTGCAAGTAAGTATATGAAGGAAGCCATGAGGAAAATCAAACATTAAAACCCTTTCTGAATCCTGAGTAGTGAAAGCAACTCTTTGTATTAACCTGAAAACATACAGTCACATACAATAACACAATGTGCTTGTTTCTTTGAAAATTGCCAACCTTTAGTGCATTACATCTCTTGTCATATATAGAGTTCATTACAAGCTTGGATTCCTTCCTCCATCATGAGGGGAATTTGAATTTCACTTGACCTGACACCTATTGATACTTAAACAAACTATTAATTACAACTCGCTGTTAACTAACAGTCCTAGAGACCTAATATAACTAGGAGTGTAACTCCTTATTATGACTAAACCACCTTAACTAAACATTGAATGCATTCTTTAACAACTTCAACCTCATGAGGTCGAATTTGATGAAGCCTCCCACGTTGTCACCTTATTGCTGATGATAAACCCTAGAAATTAGGGAACATGTTTCCCTGTTTTTAGGTTTAGGATCCTTGAAAGTTGGCACGTGGGACATAGCCTTTATCTTCTCATCCATGACATATTTTACAAAATTGAAGGAGGTTTTTTTATTCCATGCTGTTTGAAACAAAAACCTCCCTTGGTTTTTTAAAACACTTCTCCAACTATCCAGAATCTGTCCTTGAAAAACACGTGTAAAACAGGAAAAATCTGTTCTCTGAAATTAGGGTTTCAAAGAAAGCTTAGTATCTCCCCACTGATAAAACTTATGAAGAAAGTGAGATAGGCTATTTTATCTAGAGAGTTGATGAAGAGAAACCTCCTTCATAATTCCAAAATACCTTTTCTTGTGACCAGAAACTGATCTTGAAAAAGACTGCTAAAACCAGAAGACAAAGCTTGACTTTCAGCAGTTTCGTAGCGCAAGTTTAACCATAAATTCCTCCCACCTTAGAATGAATTTGAAGAAACGGAAAGAGGTTTTATAGCTCAATATGTTATGAAAAAAAAACTTTTTTCAGTTTTCAAAATTGAGTTCTCAGTTGCTCAGTAACCCTTCTAGAAGTTGACTAGTAAAAGCAGAAAACATAGTCTTTTATGCTGAAACAGGGTTTTTCAGGGGTTTCGTAGCGCGCTACAAAAACTCCTAGTTTAGTGAAAATCTTGGGTTTTGCGCTACGAAAATTCCTAGGCAGTTTCGTAGTGCATGAAAACCTTGACACAAGTTTGACACATGGAAATTTATGTGTGATGTGGGACTAGTGATAGGAAAAACTAGAGTGTTGACCCTATTTGACAATACCAACAAGACTCCCTTATAGGTCTTAGATTCTAAGTCAAACCATGGAAAGACTAGACCAAGAATAACACAAATCCTTTGGAATCCAACTGATTTTCAAAATTTAGGAATTTTTTCTTGAGTGATAACACACGCCTTTCTTTAAACTATCCATTTTAGCTTCTGTTACCTTTTGTGAGAGTGAAATTTGTTGCACTTGGTCTCGTAATTTTGATATATCATGTTGCATTTCTTCCTCTTCTTCATGAGTCATGCTAGAGCTTTCAAGTTTCTTACTAGGTGTTTCCATTTTCTTTCTTCGGGGCATCAATTAATGATAATTATGCTTCACTATTCCCTTTGAACTTCAAACTAATTTTTCAACCCAAACTTATGCAAAATTTAAAAATATTACACACCTTTTTTCGCTTTGTAGAAGCTCAATATTGATATTGTTGTATCTCTGCAATTGTGGATCTCCAAGGTCTAAAATTTCTTCCTGCGATAGACCTCTGAGTCCTCTTTCCAATTCCACCCGTCTGATCAGAAGTGGATTC
The DNA here is from genome assembly GCA_031772625.1 of Pinus tabuliformis. Classification (NCBI taxonomy): domain Eukaryota; kingdom Viridiplantae; phylum Streptophyta; class Pinopsida; order Pinales; family Pinaceae; genus Pinus; species Pinus tabuliformis. The sequence goes on from CM062812.1 coordinate 155,637,791, forward strand.
TCCAAGAAAGAGTTATTCCCAATCTCCCAAGATGACCTGATTATATAATTTTTCAGTAGATCGAACTTGTACGACATGCCACGTGTCCCTGTTTTGATCTTCAGATTTGAAAAGGATACAAAACAAACTGAATTCCATCCTCTTTCTGTAACTTCTTACAGAATTTCAATCTGATGCACAGAGAGAAAGTTATGACGATTTTCCCAAGGTCAGCTATTTGGAATGTAATTCAGGAGTCTGCAAAAACCCTAACTTCCTCAGATCATATCTTTGAAAATATAGTGATACAAGATCTCAAATGCGAACCCGAGGTTCAGAATGATTTCGGCTCAAATGGCTTTTTTGTTTAGCTTCTGAAACATCTCATAAAAATTTTTATAGCAAAAATTCCACGATGACCTATTTGGAGCAGCAAAACTGTAGAATCAAAAGCTCTGATACCAATTGTTATGAAACCAACTCACAAAAAGATAGAAAAGAAAGATCAACGCCTTAGAAATCAACCTCTTTGAGGGGGAAACCTCCTTTACATTACACAAATGAATAAATCTTGGATGATACAAATGAAAAAACCTCCTTTCTATATATAGGAGTCTAAGGGGTCACAATATAATCAAAGATGAACTAACCAATCCTTTTGTAATCTATTAACATTTACATATTAAATTGTGCGCACACTCTAGTAGTTATTTCTAAGTTTAGTTGTCACAGGCAAGAGTAATACACGATATATATAAAGTGTTGGGTTGCAGGAGGAGCGAAGAAAGGATTTCCAGATGAGACATGGAGAGGAGTATAAAGAGTCGAGAAGAGTCAGAGTATAGATTGATACATATAATTATATGATCAAAGGAACAGAACACTTAGTCAATTTTCGTTTTGCAGTGAAGTTTATCACTTAACGAGACCCAGAACCGTCGACTGACGAAACCCATAACAGAGTTTCCAAAAATCACGAAAGCTCGTAACATTTATAAATTGCATTTTTTAAATCATCGGGCACTAGGGATCATCTATTAATGGAAGCAGCAGGAGATGAGAATTTCCCCGTTTCCTTAGACCATCAAGCCTGGAGGAAATTATTATTGAGAGTAGGGAATTTCAGTGGTGTTAGCTAATGAATAGGTGGTTGGTGGAGATATATATTATAATTGGTTGAAAGGTGGACAAGTGGTCCAACCTGAAGGATAAGAGCGAGGAATTCTTTGTAAATGGTGACGGTAGAAGGTGGGCCGACACAGAACTACGCGCTGGGTCCCATACCCGGAAGGTCATAAGCCCATAACTTTTATGAATTGAAATTTTAATAAAGATTAAGGATCTAGGGTCATGAGAATTTGAGCACAGAGTTGGAGAGGAATATTATATTGGCCACACTAGCATAGAGTTGGCTACTCATTTCGACCCCTCCCACTTTTAAAAGATTTGCCAATTGTGATTTTTAATGGGATTTATATCCCAAAAGGTTTAAAGGGAGTGTTGATTTGGGAAAAAATTGTCTAAGGATTTGGGGGAACCAACTCAAGGGGTTGATTAAGAGCAAATAGGAGTTATATTTGCATCAGCAATTGCCACATCAAGCAAGCAGATTTTCCGTGTTGGGTTCCTAAGAAAACAAGTGTGTCAATTTGTGTGGTGTGTTTTATCTATGTGTTTTTATTCAGCTGCATATGAATTGTTAAGAAACTCTATATCTTGGTGAAAGTAAACTAGATTTTATTTTTCAATTATTCATATAAGTAGTTGAAGAGTTTCATGGAAATTTAACATGGTATCAGAGCAAATATCAATATAAATACCAATACTAAGTTGATCAATTAGTCAAGAGGATAGATTAGTCAGGAACAGAGCAGAGCAAAGAGCATAGATTTTATTTGGATAGCAATATGGTGTTCCAAGGACTAAGGTCAGATCATAGTCTAGAGGGAGCCTCAAATTTCTGTGCATAGGAGTGAATATCAGTGGTGTTGGAAGATAATGGGGTGCTATAATTTTTGAAAAATCAAATAGTGCCACCTATAGATCCCCAAAAATTGGCCCAGCATAACAAGAATGACACCAAGGCAAGGAGGATCATTCTTGAGGGATCAGAGACCATATTATCCCTCATCTCCATGAGAAGAAGACATCATATGAGATGTTTAAATCCATCTTATATTTTTATCAAGGTTTCAGTGATGTTAGGAAGCTTTCTCTCAAGCAAAAGCTAATAAATATCTGGATGAGAAAAGGAGAGCCCCTCACCTCATATCTTTCAAAGTTCACTCAATTTTGGGATGAGCTAGGTGGTGTGGGCGAGATGATAGCAGAAAAAAACATTGTGAGTATTGTTCTTTGGGACTCCATAAGTCTTGGTATAGCTTCCAGGATGAAGTAATTGGCAAAGAGAATATTCCCAGTTGGTAAAGGTTATGTAGTGACTACATCAAGAAAAAATCCAAAGAGGTATGAGAGCTAGTAGAGAAGCTCCAACAGAGGATGAGGAAAACTTTTCCTTGGTAGGAAAAGGTAGTAGAGCCAAGGGAAATAAGGGTCAATGAGAGGTTGATTCCATTCATAAGGGCGAGAAGAAGAAGAAGGATATGAGTAAGATCAAGTGCTTCCATTTCCATGAGTTTGGGCATTATGCCACTAAGTTCCCTAGTTGGAAGGAGTCCAGTAAATATTATGTAGCTTAATCAACAGAGGTAGATGCGTTTTCTACCCAATTTGAGAAAGATTTCTCATTGATATCTTGTATGGAAAACTCAGAAGATAGCAGTGTATGGTATATTGATTTAGGAGAATCCTTCCACATGACCAGGAGCAAGAATTATTTCAACTACCTAAAGAAGAAGAACATGTAGTTTCAGATTGAGCTATCAGATGATGGCATGTATGCGACTATAGGAGTTGGTACTGTCAGTTTTTAGAGGGAGTCAGGTAATCCTCTCCATCTTAGAGATGTCCTCTATGTTCTAGGCCTGAAGTAGAATTTTGTTTCAGTTGCTACCATTGAGGACAAGGTTTAATATATCATATTCAGTAGAGGTAACATTCACCTATAGCAATTAGCTTATGGATGTAAGAAGTAGCTAGGTGTGAGGATGAAGAATCTCTTCAAGTTCTAGGTAGAGACAAGTGCAGTCTTAATCAGTGAGGTAGGAAGTTCTCAGATTATAGAAGTGATGGTTGAGGAGACTAGAGCTCTCAGGAAGTCCTTAGAGAAAGAGAAGATTAGAGTACCTGAGAAGAAGCTACTTTATATCGAACCTCATCCAGTATCTCAGTTTGAGTCTCAGCTAGTTTCTAGTTGGGTCGATCATCAGGATGATGAGGAGTATAACCCAGGGAAAGTGGAGGTAGCCACTCAATCAGTGACTCTTGTAGAGGGAGAATTTGATCCAAGTGGGAAGAGGAGTTGTTTAGGGGGAATAAAAATAAATTTGGACCTCCCAGTACCACCTTCAACCAGAGTAAGTATTCACAAATATACATGGGGTACATGTCACTTATGACTAAGGTGATAAAATCGAAGAGAATGGTTGGAAAGAATAGGTCTTCAAATCAAATTTTTCATAAAGAGGCAAGAAAGTATTCTAGTTCATAGGGAGAAACTATAGTAGAAAGAAATGTGGTAATGTTGAAGACAGATCCAGGTTGACAAGATTCTTCCAGAAGTACCTTCCTCACTAAGAGGGAGTGTTGAAAATGTAGTGAGCAAGGTCTTTTGGCTTGTGCCTTAGCCAATGAAGACCTCTAATTGTCCTCTTGAGTTAGGCTTCAGGTAGGATGAGTTTTTTCTAGTTTACTAGAATAATCATCAAGATAGAATAAGTAGAGTTGGAGCTTCATTTAAGAATAAGTCTTCATCAATTTGACTACCAAAAGAGGTGGAAGTTAGCAATTTAGTTAGCCTGAGTTACTCTTCAATATTTATTGAAGGAAGAGTGAGTTATATCTCCAATGTTGATTTGAGAGAGCATGAGTTAACAAGTCCAGTGATGATTGGAAGGAGAGCGAATAACACTCTCAGTTAACTCACTATCAGAGCTCAATTTATAAATTAAGTTGGATCTCCTTGCATGGATTGAAGTTCACCTATAAAGAGAGGATGAAGGCACAAGTAAATCACATTATTTTCTGCAAAAATGTTTGTGACAAGATAGATCTCATGAGATTGTGAGAGAGAGCCTTGATTGTGGAGTATATGAATTATGTACTAAAGAATAGAAGGAACAAGTGCTTTATAATTTAGGATCATTGGTTGTGCACAAGTTGTGTGGGGTTTGGGTCCTAATGAATAGGAGTTGAAGTGAGCATAGAGTAATGGGCCAAGTGCGCTACAAAATAGGAGATTTTTGCACAAGGAGATAGGCCCAAGTGCACTAAGAAATAGGGTCATAAGTGCGATAGAGAATAGGATATTAGCAGAAGAATTAAGGAGGCTCAAGTGCGCAAGGAAGGAGGAGGAAATATGAAGAAATATAGCAGGGTTGCAGAACAATTCAAGGAGGTAGTATATGATCAATTGTGTGCAGGAACCAAGATCAAGTAGTGATCAATGCATGTCAATATCTATTATTTGAGAAGTAGAATTCTTTCTCAAGAGGGATGGACTTATTTGTAATAGATTCAATTGCTCCAAGAAAATCAATAAAACACCCACATCAAGCAAGCAAGTTTTCCCTATTGGGTTCTTGAGCAAAATAAGTGTAGCAATGTGTGTGATGTGTTTTTATCTTTTTGTTTTTATTCTGCTGCATATGAATTGCTAAGAGACTATGTATCTTGGTGAAAGTAAACTAGATTTCAATTTTCAAGTATTCATCTAAGTAGTTGTAGAGTTTCATGGAAATTTAACATTTATGATATATGTGGCTTGTGGGTTGTTGCATATATTTGCAGAAGTTGCTAGTTCCCCGTCTAAAAAAAAAACGTAACTTTATGCCTTAGAATTAGCTAAAATAGTAAATAAGAAGCCTTTTCACAAGGAAATTCTTTTTACAATTCATAACAAATGTACAAGATAAGATGTTTTCTAAAAGTAGGTTTTTAGTATGTATATGAGATAAAAGTTAAAATTGTGATTAAAAAGTCCAGAAAACTAATTACAAAACTAATATAACAATATAAATATGCGCTCAATGTGCCCTTCCCATTACAGACACGTGTTGTCTTCAACACTTGATTAGTGGTGTATGTTTTTGCATGAAGAACTCATATTCCCATGTCACCACTTCTATTAGTATAGTTTTATTCCACTTAATGGGGTACTCAATAATTGCTTGCTTTCACAGTTGCTTAATCCTTGTTTCAATTATTGTTTATGGTTCTAGCATGATTTCTCCTTCTTCATTATTTTTTGATAAAATTAATTTCATTGGGACATTATCATTGATTACCTTCTTTAAGAAAAAAGTATGGAACACTAGATGTACATGTGAAAATGGAGACAACTCTAATTTGTAGTCCATGTTTCCAATCCTTTGTAACACCCTATAAGGACCATATTAATTATGTGTTCATTTATTTTCCTTATATTGTTGCTTGAGGGACCTCTATTTGCATTGTTGTAGCCTAAGAAATATCAATCCCCCACTTCAAATTCCTTTTCTCTCCAGTATTGATCTACTTCTTGTTTCATCCTATTTTGTGTTATAGCCAATTTGTCCATTAATATATGAAGAACCTCTTGTTTGTGTTGTTTTTGGCCCTCCACTTCTTAAACCTTTGTTTTCACTCTCAAGGGTGATATGAAGGATGGAGAATGATACTACCATAAAGTGAAATATATGGGGACAATTTTAATGAAGTATGGAATGATATATGATATGACCATTCTACCAAGGGCAGTGACTAAACTAATTCTATTTATTTATCAAATGGAAAGGAACAAAGATACCCTTAATTTTTTTTTTCACACTCTCAATTTTCCCATTAGATAGTGAGTCGTAAGAAAAGTTGTGATCCAATTGAGTACCCAAAAAAAAAAATTCAACCCAAAAATTACCAGTGAAAATTGGATCTCTATCACTTACAATAATCTTAGGGCTTCGATGTATCTTTTGAACTATTCCATGGATGTTGTAGCTATTGCATTTGCTTTAAAAGGATGAGAAAGAAAGAAGAAAAGGAAATACTTTGTGAGTTGATCCACCACTACCATAATGATATTATTTCTTTCAAACTTAGGTATAAGTGTAATAAAATCCATTAAAACCACTTCCAAACATTGACTTGGTATGGCTACTAGTTGTAGGAGACCTAAGGTCTTGATCGTCTCTCCCTTCTTCAACCAATAAATTTTGAACATAATTTTTAAGACCTTTCCAAAAAAATCCCTTTTGATCTTTGTGGTGAGTTTTTGAGAACTTCAAATGTCTTCCTATACGAGAAGTGTGAGATTCCAAAATGACCCTCTATTTGAACTAGGAATTCTTACATAAATATAGGTGATTCTAATACAATAGTGAATCATTCTTCCACACAACTTTATTGAATGCGCTTGAGTCCTCTTGTAATTTTTGAATGATGTGGCATACCTTTTGATCTCTGATAGTGTTTCCATTCTATCCTCACTTCTTATCAGATTGCAGAATGGAAATAACACAAAGTAAATGTTATGTATCTTCTTATTTCCTAAAAAGTGCATTTGCCACCACGTTTTGTTTTTAATTTTTGTAGATAATTTCAAATTGATAAACTGACATATTTGTAACCAATCTTTGTTGCTCTTCTAAAGATAATTTTGTTCCAAGAAGTATTTCAAACTATCATGATATTTTATACCTTAAGTGTCTTCCTACTAGGTAAGGGTGTCATTCTTAACTACATGTAAAATGGCCAAATTTTCATTTTATAGATGGGTTAACTTTGAGTAAGTTATTTCCTTTAAGTTGTTTAGTTTCAAAGGCAAGGGGCCTTCCTTTTTGCATTAAAATTGCACCATTATCATGTCCTAATACATCACACTCAACAATAAATTATTTTGTGAAGTTAGGTGTGGCCAAGACAAGAGTTGTACACATTGCCTCCTTAAGTTTTTCAAAATATTTGGTGGCTACTCGAGTCTTAAAAAAAGCCTCCCTTTTTAAGAACAAAGTTATAGGTGTTGCTATTTTACCCTAATTTTTCACAAAATTATGTTAATAACCCATCAACCCTAAAAATATTCCAAGATTATTCAAAGTTTTGGGAGTTATCCATTCCTTTATAGTTTTAAATTTTCTCAAGATCCACTTTGACACCTTTGTGAGATACAATATGACCCAAATAATACACTCTTGAACCTCAAAGGCACACTTGGAAGACTCTGCATATAGTTGTATTTGATCTTCCAATAGTTTTAAGGCCATTTCAACATGTTGTGCATACTCTTCCAAAGATTTCATGTATATTAGTATATTATCAAAAAATGCTAACACAATTTTTTTAATGAAGGGTTTTAAAATAGAATTCATCAAGCTTTGAAATGTTGAAGGCACAATTAGTATAACCAAATGGTATCATGAAAAAATCATAATTACCTTCATGTGTTTTAAAGGCTATTTTAGGGATGTTTTCTTACCTCATTATAATTTGATAATATCCAAAATAGAGATCCAAATTGCTAAAAATATTGCTCAAAATTCATCTAATAATTCATCAATATTAGGGTTAGGAAAATTGTCTTTAATGGTTAATTGCAGAACGCTCTATAATCTAGACATATATGTCATGAACCTTATTTTTTGCAAACCATCACCACTATTGAAGAGAAAGCACATTTATCGAACCATATGTTCAATCTTGTTATATTTTTGAATCTAATATCATAAAAAGTTTTGATACCATGTAGGATTCTAAATACAAGCACAAGAATCTAGTTGTGACAAAAAACTACACTATTGCACTTTTGAGGTAGCTTGTTTATTATTGGTAGGTGGATTATTTATAGGATGTCTACTTTTAACAATCACTGCCATGCAATATGACATGTGGTATTAAAATTCCATCATATTGCACTTGAAAGGCCTTATCCATTGGCCTTATCTATTTTCCTTATCCTCCTCCTAGACAAGTGTGCAATTATCCTTAGAGACTCTAGTTCTATTATTGGAGTTCACCTTATCCTCTTATCCTTCTATTCTTGGATACACCTTATCTATTATACTTTAGTCCTATTTTGGAGTCAATTTGTATTTATGGAGTGCAAAGTTACATGTGCTTTTGAGGAGGGGTTAGACCCTACTTTATAGGAGTAAAAGAACACTTCACTTGGCTCGTTATGGTTACTTGAGTTCTAAAACTATTTTGGGATATATAACTCTATTTACGAATCTAATTCCATCTTTTACTAGTGAACTCCATTCTTGGGCTAGTTAATTAAAATTGAGGGGGAGTTTGTTTTTGCTTACATATGCATGCACTAAGGAACCACACCTAGTGTACATTGTTCCTCTCAACAAGGGAGTGTTATAAATATGTACTATTGGAATTCAATGTAATATAAACAATTCTTTAATTTATAAAAGTGAATTCAATTTAAGCTTCCCCATCAAAATGATTTTATTTTGCTCATGAATGAGTGAATCTATGAATTCATGCAAAGAGAGAATATTCCAATTTTTTCCCATAGAAATCCTTGTAGTGTGGAAGAAAGAAACAAACACAGAATATTCAAGTCCTATCTTGAAAAGAACTAATAGGATGAGCTTCTCATATTTTGTATCAATGGCATATGCTTTAACCTATTAAAGCAAAGTTTTAGACTTGGAAAGAAGTTCTATACGGTCTCAAAATTTCTTAGGTGCAAGGATATGAACTCATTTCCAATTGATGTCCTCTTAGTTCATATAAATTTCCAAATAGTTCCTCCAACTCAGCCCATACTTTGTTGGGAGTTGAGAAAGCTACAACAATGATGGACAAGAAAGCCTAGATAAATAGGCAATCATAGAAGCCTGTAGGCCTCATCCATCTTATTAAAGTACTTTAACCTCTTTGTATATGAATTGGGCTAGGGTTATGGTTCAATACCCATGGTATTTCTTTGAATTCCATTACTTGGAAGTAGAAGTATTATCTTATGCTTCCACTCAAAGTAATTGAATGGAGTAAGAATCATATTAATGGTTTGATCCGTTCTCTTTGGATAGTTCAACTTTACGTTACCTACAATAAGATGTGTATTTTCCTCACAAAATCCTCATTTGATTCCATGTTATATTTTTGAATCTCTAATATCATAAAATATTTGATACCATCTAGGATTTTAAGCGTGAGCAAAAGATATAGTTGTAATAAAATAATACATCAACAATTGCAAGACAATAAGGAGAGAACGAAATAACACTCAAAATAGACTAAGTGGCTAAAAAATATATTCAAATTCACTTTTATTACATCACTTGCCTTGATGATAATTAAATAACACTCTCTTGAGAGAGAAACAATACACACTAGGTGTGGATCCTTGTGCATGCACAACTAGTAAAAAAGAAACTCACCCTTAGTTCTAGTTAACTAGCCCAAAAATGGAGTTGTGTGGTCTAAAATAGAGTTAGGGTCAATACTAGAATTAACTAAGGATAGTATGAGCCAAAAATATGAAATAACACACACAAACAAATCCTAACTTCATAAATATAGAAATTTCCCAAGAATAAGGCTACAACACGAGATAAGGTTTCCTAGAATAAAGGGATAAGTGGATAAGGTTTTGGATTAGGCTTGTCTCCAAAAATAGGAAGGAAGTGTACACACGTGGATAAGGAGGCTAGGGATAAGGAAGTGTGAATGAATGGATATGACATAACCATACCATTTTCCCAATCAATGTCCAATCACTACCACATGTCACCTTATATGGCAACCCATTATAAAAATAAGCATACTATAAATAGAAATAGATAAAAATAGCAAGACTTCCTAACTGATTAGAAATTTAGAGTAGGTAATGTGCATGCACTCCAACACTCCCATTGAACCAAAACTAGTATGTGCATAATAAATGAGTCCCAAAAAAAAATCATCCCTGTCAAGTACTCAAATGCAAACATTTATATGATTCTCCACAATTTGTAGCCATGTTAGGTACTCATGTATAAATCAACTTATGTGAAATAAAGTATGAACAAGGAGAGGTAAATGGGGAAAACCTAGTGGAAAGTACACACCCACCACCCCAAAAAAAACATGTAATATGTCTACTACATAGTTTCTATGAAGAAAGATGGTGTTGTTGATCAACAACATCATGGATCTTTCCTCGGATCTTTCCTATCCCGTCATGTAAGAAGCCTTTGGCTATTGGTTGATCCTTTTACTTTATTACAATAATAGGGAGTTCTCATGGGTACAAAAAATGTAAGATCTAGTTTTTTGTATCTTGGAAATATCACTCACTACCTTACTAGTGTTGGTTTTATAGCTTCAGAAGTTTTTGTACATAGGCTTGTGTCTAACATATAAGAGAAGAATTCCTCTTTAAGTGGTTGTTTAAGAGGAGAAACTAATATGATATACTTCCTAAGATTTTTTAACTTGGGAAAAGTTCATTGATTAATTATTTAAATGTTGAATTTGGGCTACTGTTTATCTAAGGATAAATAATAAATTATTTAAGTGACTTCGATCTAATCTCCAATGTTGATCTACGAAGGTTGGGATTTAATCTCACCTATCTATCACTTTGGAGATTAGGTATTTTTCCCATGGATAAATTATAAAAAGAAACTACTGGAAAGGATTGAGACACATTACATTGCCACTATTGTGAAAGTGATTTTCTCAAGGAGTGAGAGACTCAAAGGCTAAAGAGAAGGGAAAAGGCTTGCGGAAAGAAAATTTCAACTTGGGTGAGTCTAGGAGAGATAGGTTGAATTTCTAAAGAGAAGGGAAATGTTTTGGAGGGAGGTAGAACTATTCAAGGGACATTTTTTCTAAAATGCACAGGGGATATATGAAGGGAGAAAGAGGGACTGAGTTATCTGGTGAAGGAGTCTGCTTTTCTAGGGCCAAAATTTTCAAGAGAGTTGAGTTCCAAGAAGGTTGAATTTCTTGAGGTCAATTTTTCAGAGGGGCTTATTTTCAAGTTCCTAATAATTGTAATTTTTTTGTGTGTTCTTGTGGTTTTAGGCCCTAATTTTCCTGAGTAGTATAAAGTGAAGGAAGATTGTTTTGGGAAAAAATTTCTACTGTAGTGTGATTGATTTCCCTATTTTTATTCTGCTACAAATTTAATTTCTGAAATTTAAAATACTTGTGAATTTATTTTGCAATAGTTTTCATATTTTATTGAATAAATGATGTATAAAATAATTATTGAGGTATAATTAAATTAGATCTAGTATTGGAGAGTTAACATGGTATTATAGTGCTAGAAACTCAATGGGGGAGATCATACAAAACAAGGGTTTTATAGCAGCAAATTTATTTTACCAACAAAGTTTATATTTTGCAACTAGGGTTTTGTGGTTGAAAAATTTGGTGAGACAACATCTCAAGTTTGATATTTTGAAGATATGTTGGAGGGGGATGAAAATTTAGTCCATGGAAGGAAAGGATAATCATTTTTTGATGGAAAATACCTTGTGGGAAATTGCAGAAAAAGATATCCAAGTTCCTTTAGATCCTACAAAAGTAGATGAACACAAACTAAAAGATGTGAAGGATAAAGGGATCATAATGGACACTATGAAGGAACCCATAATCTAATGCATATCATTGAAGCATACATCTCACCAAATGTGGTCAAAATTGATGAACCTCTACCAAAATAACAACCAAAATAGGAAGATAGTACTGAGAGAGAAACTAAGAAACATAATATTGCACATTTCTGAAATTGTAGCCTCATGCTTCATAAGAATCCAACCAGTTCATGAGGAATTGTCAGTTATTGGGAAGGTTGTAGATAAGGGTGAACTTTTTAAGATAGCCCTGAGTGGTTGTACCAAGCAATGGGCTACCTTTGTAATAGGTATCATTTTTAGAGACAAGCTTTCTGATTGTACTTGTGGGATGTATTCACCCAAAATGAGATATGGAAGAGTTAGATATTTGGTGGATAATGTTGAGGTAGAGGCAGAGGTGAGGAACCTTCTCTTGTTGGGAAAACAAACAAAGGAAATGGTAAATCCAAGAAAAATTGGAGTGAAGGAGGATCTTCATAGGGAGTGTTATAGACATTTTTGTGCCTCGCAACATGGAGCATGAAATGTCGATAATTACAGGGATCCTCAGTCCCTAAACATGTTGTTCTTACCCCTAGAAGAACAAGGTCAGCAAACCACAGCACTTCCCATCAGTTCTCCACCTGAAAACACTCAAAAACAGGCTATTTTTGGATCATGTCAGCTGCTCCACTGAGCATCTGCGCTGGAATGCAACTGCTCCTCCTTGTACCTGCGCTGAAAGTCAAATCTAATGAAGGCTACCTGCGCTGGGTGAGATTGGCCAAGTGGCACAGTCATTCTGCAAGGTGTCAATTTCCCAGGAAGCTTCCAAACTGACACTTGGTTCATGGGATTCGCCCTGTGATGAGTAAGAGGTACTTGATCTCCATGTGTAAGCAAGGATCTCCAAGTGGACTCAAGAACTGAAGTTTAACTGAAGAGGGAGAGGACACAAGGCAGCTTTATGTCAGTCTCAAGCTGACTCATCCTTTCTTCTTCTCTCCTATATATAGAGCTCTTCTATGAGGTCTAAAGGGGCTGGAATTTTGTGCAAAGTAAGGAAGTGCTGTTGGTTTACAGTTAGAGCTATTGGGTGATTGTTTTTCCAGAGGTGAAGAGGAGACTTCTTGCTGCTGGGGAGGTGCTGCTGGATTGGAGCCATTGATGGTTGTAACCTTCTCAGAACCCTGTTACTTTTATCAATAAAGCTTTGAATGTTCTCCTATATACTTGTATTGCATTGATGTATTGTATTTACTTGTATATTTGATTCACTCTAATCCATGCATCAGTTATGAGTACATGTATCTTGTAGTTTTCTTCTCTCTGTTGTGCAGGATCTGTGTGTAGCTGGACCGGCAAAGGGAGCAAGGAGCTGGGAACAAGAGACAAAGAGAGAGGATAAGGATCGACAAAAGCGAAAGACACCGGTTGGTTAATCTTTTCTTCCTTCTCTCTGTACTGTCATAAAGGAAAACATTAAAGCTTTACTTTCAGTTGTTGCTAAAGACTGTCACCTTTAGAGTAGGGATAGGGTCATCCGAGTCGGATACTTTTCCCCACAACAAACTGGCGACTCCACTGGGGAACTAGTATCTTGTTGGTTTATTGTGTTTCTTGCTATTCATCTCATAAACAAGGAGAGCACCAAATCGAACTGCAATTGAGTCCTTCAATTGCAAAGTAGAGGGCAGCTGCTCTAGCTCAGTTTCTGAGCAAGTTTATGATTTGAAGAGCTGATCCACAAGGACTCTTGTGCTCTTTGTGATAGCTTTTCATCCTCTTGATCATCCCTTAGCTTGTACTTGACCTATAGCTTTTTATTTCAGCAAAAACAGTGAATTTTTGAGCTTTTTATGACCCGGAAACCCTTGTAAACGCAACTCTCGTGTCTCAGTGCAGGCTGTCCAAAGGCAGTCTGCATTTCAGCGCAGGTACTCCCTTCGGGAACTGCGCTGAGAGTTAGTTTGACAGACCAGAGCCTGCGCTGAACCAGTTAGGCTATGTCTTCCTGAGGTTTCCTACTGAGTCTTGGCCCTGTTTTCACTGTTGTTTTGCTGCTGATTGCTTGTCATTTGTACTTGCTGTAAACCAACTTCCCTTGACATTATTCCGCCTCAGTTGTGTGATGAAACTGTGATTGTTCTTTCAGTATTTCTTGTTTCAGTTACAGTTTCCCATTGTGAAAAGCAAACCAATATAGCTGTGGCCTCTTAGATCCTGAACTGTAAAAGTGTCTTTGTGATCTTAAGAGCTAGTTTTATTACTGTTCATGGCTGTTTGAGTTTGTTTGTTTTTTATCTTATGGTTTGAATTCATATATTTTTAGTGTCGAAACAAGTACCTGTAAGGCGTCTTTTGATTTTAGACAAAACTTGTTTGTTTACGCTTTAAATTGAATTCGAAAATTACACGACAATTTCCTTTTGTCTACATCAACATTAAGGGAAAAGAAAAGAAATACATGCATCTTGCATTTGCATTTTTTGATAAGTTTGCATGATTGATCTAGGGGAAAGTGCATTAGTTTATGCTTTGTGCTCTGTGTGGAAAGATAATGTTTTTCTCTCCCCTCAGTAGTTAGGATTTTAAAAGCTAAAAAGATTGTAAAGCTTGCTTATCATTTTAGCTGCATTTAGGAATTTGTACCAATACATCTCGTGGTGATCCTGAAAGACAAACTGCTAAACAAGATCAACTTAAAATATATTGAATGAATCTAAAAACGCTTTGTAACATAACGCTCACAATAGAGGTCTAGGTAGAGACGTGTTCCGGCGTCGTTAAACGTAGTGACTGTCGATCTCTACGAAGGTGGGTGATTCCTCCTGAGGGACGATAGCACTAATACGGACTTGTGCTCCCGCGTACTGTCGCTTATATTGGGAGACCCCTATAGGCATTTATCCTTTATCCTTAGGAAGCCGTGTCGGCCGCCCTACTGATCGCGATGCAGTGAACACAGCATTCATGAAGATCGACCACCCGTACCGTAAAACGTATTCTGTGGTTTCGCGAAAGGTTTGGCACGCCCTCTGCCTAGATCTCCAGAGCAGTTTCTTTTGGCCTTTTTCAAACTCTATAACTGAAAAAGTCCAACCGAGCATTTGTCACTTCGGGCTCGTTAATACATCGAAGGCGACTAGAGTCATCTTTAGCTTTTTCTCGACTCTTAAAACATGAAAAAGCAAAGTTGTGTCTAAAGCGTCGTTATAAAATTTATTTTAAGCGGAATAATCATCACCCTTCCCTCGTTGATCTTCGAAGTTAGTCCACCACAAGTGGAAGTTCCTGTAGAATCGCTAAGAAATCTTTTGGATAGACTAGATATGTCTGAACAACCGTCGACATCTAGGACTGTGTCGTCCGACGCAGCTGCAGCAGAGCCTCCTGCTGCTACTCCAACGATGTTCGCTGGTATACCATCTGTCCCGGCAAATTGTCAACAACAAGCCGTAGTCCAATCAGGGACAACGACATGGTTAGTTCCTATTTCTTCATCCGGATTATCATCTGGTATTTCTTATGTTGAAACTCGCCAAATTGATCCATTTGGAGGTCAATCTGGGCAATCGATCCCCTTGAGTTCCGGATTGATACCATATGGGGGGCAGTATGCCCTTTCATTACCTCCTCCGGGAGGATGCCCATCCGTGAGTTCACAACAAAGTTCAGGTCAAACTGGAATTACATCCAGCGGTTGGGTACCAATACTGCCTCAACAACCAGGAGTTGTATATTCTATGCAACCAGTCCGCCGTGTGTCGAATGTTGCCACTATACCTGGTATGGTAATTGCGTCGCAAGTACAAGCGCTGCCTACTGTATGTCAACCCCAAGTTTCTCAGGTTGCCATACAACAGCCTCTTGTCTCGACATCTCAATCGCAACCTCAGGTCAGTGCCTCCTTATCTGGAGTGACTCAGGATCAAACAAGTACTGTGACTCCTCATCTTGGTCAATCATCTAGTATTGGGCATCAGCAAATGGTCCAACAACCAGAGCTGGTTAGAACTCAACAACTGCAATTCCAGCAATCATATCAAGGACCTGAGCAACAAGTCTTTGTAAGTAATGGGCAACCATACTATAATGGTTATACCCATCAACCTTGTCAAAGTTTCCAACATTATGCTGGTATGCAAAGACCCACTGCTCAGGCCATTCCATCTTATCCTGGATATGCTTCGCCTAACCTGAATCAACAGTTGCCCTTTGTAGCAACTCTAGAATTACCAGATCTAAACCGGCTGACGAATGATCCAATTGCTTATGCCCCTTGGTGGCCAGCGATTCCACACAAACTTCCATCAGACATTCCTAAATTTAATGGAAATCCAGGTGAAGACCCGTCGAATCACGTGATGACATTCCATCTATGGTGTTCATCAAACACCCTGAATGATGATTCGATAAGACTTCGCCTTTTTCAGAGGACGTTAACGGGTCCAGCGGCAAAATGGTATATTGAATTGCCTAGAGCTTCGTTCGACAAATTCAGTACCTTAGCTACAACCTTTTTAACCCATTTTCAATTACCGATAAGGTATGAAACGGGAACAGAATTCCTTACCAACTTCAAACAGACAACGGCCACTCATATATCTGATCATATACATGAATGGCGACGTCGTCGTAGGATGGTAAAAACATATGTTCCCGATCAGCTATTAGCTGAATGGTTTATAAAGTCATTACTTCCGGCCATAACGGAAGATGTGGCCAAGGGGGGAGTCATAACAGAAGAGCAAGTTATAGCTCGTGCGCAATATCTAGACTTGGTTTATACTCAGTCTGGCACGCTCTACGACAAAATACCTGACGCCCCTAGACCGGAATTCTCAATTCCTCCTCCTCCTAAATCAAACAATGACTCTCACGCCGGCGATGACGTGATTGGCAAGCACAAAATTTACAGTCAAAATGCAAATGAAAAACTTCTTGCCTCAGAAGTAAATGCCATGTCGACCGACAAGGGCAAAAAACTGAAGCAACTGGGGGGCAAGAAGAAAAAGACAGGAAGAAAAAGGAAACCCCCGGCAGGGTGTCATATATGCGATGAGGATCATTGGACGAAATATTGTCCACATATAGCTGAAGTTAAGAAACTCTTCAAGAGTTCAAAAACCCCAGTAGTATTGACTGATCCGTTTCCTAATCCAAGTCAAAATCTGGTTGCTAATCAAAATGCTTCCGGATCCCAAGTGCTTATGTTGTCTACCTCGAAGCAACAGAATAATGCTTTGACAAGGAGTAAAGATTACGGGAATCCAAAGCTGTCGAACAACAAGGTTAATGAACGACCTAGTAGTTCAACAACAACTTTGACCGAGGTTGTGCCACCCATCATTCCTGAGCCAATGATAAAGTCGCCAAAGGGAGTAGTACACAAATCGACATTTAATCCTCGTGCCAAAGGAGCACAGAATTATAATATAGTAAAGGACCTGGCCCAATCGCCGTCCACTATGTCGACACTTGAAGTACCACAAAATTTCCCCTCCCAAGAGCAAGCTTTATTATCAGCAATAGGTGGGATTGGTCCAATGGATTCCAATCTTGTGGCCTTTGATCATAAAGGATATGACCCTCAGTTACCAGCTCAACTAGCTTTCCTTATTCAAGTGAAAGCCCTCAACAAAACTGTTCATCGAACAATTATTGATGAGGGGGCATCTACATGTCTTATGTCGATGAGTTGCTGGAAAGATTTAGGCTCACCACCCTTGTCGAAATCGTCAACGACGTTAAAAGCATTTGATGGACGATCATACACTCCATACGAGATTTTAAGTAACTTGCAAGTTGAAATGGGGGGCAAAACAGTAGGAATTGATGTTGAAGTAATTGATGGAAACCTCGATTACAACATCCTACTAGGAAGGCCCTGGATCTATGCCATGGCCGCGGTTGTGTCGACCTACTTCAGGAAGATTGCATTTCCCTTCCAAGAAGGAATTACAATCGTTGACCAACAAACTTTTCTCCCCAACAGTTCACAAATTACAGGAAGCATTCCAATGATCCATGGAAGGAATCATTGGCTTCAAAATATCGGGATAGGTCTCCTAAAAGACCCTGCCTTAATGGGTACTTTCGCCTTACCGCCTCCAAGTAATCTAGCGGGAGTGGCCACGGTGGAAACCTACAAAATGAAATCTAATCCAATCTTCTGGTTGGATTCAGAAGATTCCTAAATATTTTGTCGGCTTCGAGGATAGTTCCTAACTCATGTCAACCTCGTTAAAAAATGAAATAAGGAGTCCTAAGGACGGTTCTAATCTTGTGTCAACCTCATTAAAAAATGAAACAAATCCCCGAGGTAAACCTTCATTCCAACCACCAAGATGAATGCAATGAAGCTTGGGGGGCACCCTCCTTTGACATGCGTCATTATGATGCTGGGGGCATGCAAAAGAATCGAGCAGTTTTTGTGCAGAAGTTCATGCTCGTTAAAAAATAAACGTAAATTGTGAGCAATCTTTCCCTAGCAGTTCAAGCTCATCCAGAAAAAATGAACCGGTAAACAACCTTGAGAAATGTAACCTTTGAAAGCCATATTAAAAGCCCTTGGTCGTGTTTATATGCCATCACCTCCATCCGTTCATTTGGCCAATCGTTCACCTCCATATGTTTGTTTACCCATTTTGAGGAACAGCTGCAAAGAGTGATTTCACTTAGCCATCCTTGTGACGCTGCCGTATTCCAACCTGTACCTGGAATCTGCTGCTATCCTTGTTCATCACTCGTTCCTCAAAAGACGAGTCTTCTTTGAGCTCTTTTCACTGACTCGTAAAATATGAAAAGTTTGCCGAGTTTTGGCCTTCCAGCTCGTTAAAGCTACCGGAAAGCTATCCCTCCTCTAGATTTTAATCTTTTTGGACCTGAGGGATTATTGCACAAAAAGATCGAGCGCTTGTTTTGTTCGGCTCGTTAAAGCAACCGAACACCCATCCCTTCTGTATTGTTTTATACTTTTTCGGACTTAAGGGATTAGATGACGAAAAAGGAATTATGGAGTTAACTTTCTGTACCTTTTCAGACTCTCTAAAGATGAAAAGGACCGAGTTTTCTTTGTCGTTAGACTCGTTAAAATGATTAAATAGTGACAAACTTGTCTTTAGACGAGAACGAGTTTCCCTATCGCTAAGCTCGTTAAATCATAGCGATGGGCTTGCCCGAAGGGCAGGTTATAGAACAAGCATATGTTATCCTCCTCAAGCTTGACAAAAATAAAGAGGTACTGGTCAGAAATGACTGGGGAAAAATTGGGAGAACATCAAAGTTTAATGGTAGCAAGTCGCTCTTGAACATGACACTTTTCCTCCGTTCCACATCGGGTTGGGTTGTTTCATTCACCGGTCTCATCACCATGGTCTTCGCCAAACCATCCACATTTGGGGTAATGCTACCGATCCATCGCATCAGTGTCGCTATATGTTCAAGAGAGGTCATTCTGAAAGTGTCAACCGTGTCCCATCCACTGCCATACATTATCCTTCATCCATTCATGATCGCCACCCTGAATCATATATCACAGTTTATTTTCACCTCCACTAAAATCATTAGCCCCGTTCCGTGTCATTGATGTGGGATTCATTAAGGCCCTCCTTTGACGGATCGCTTCTTGTCGACTTCAGCTCATCATCCAAGAAGTTGATCTAGGAACACCCCCATCAGTACTTTGAAGCTTGCATGCCTCAATGGCAAGTTTCTCACTTCCGGCGACAGGTATACATCAATGACCTTCGACCAGAAGATTTTGCGTGGCGTTCGACGCCAAGTCCTTTATTCACGCCACGTAAATTGTACTGCAGTACCTTGAGGATCATTATCATTATCGGTGATTCCTCTCGCGCTTGTTAACGGTTTTCATCATTGATCGGTAATCAAGAGATGTCTTTCCATGTTCGACTTCAGCGAAATTCTCACATGGATCGACTTGTACTTAGAGTGAAGATCGAACGAGTTTGAAGACCCCGGATCTAGTTTCATCCATCCGGGCTGCGATACATATTCAGGAAATATAAAAGCATTTGTCATGTACATCATTGCAGCAGATGATCATCCTACTCAAAGGATGATAATTTCAGCAGAAAATTATCAGTCTACCATCAGACGATCGTCTGTTCTATGTACCAAAATGTATTTATAAAGCTGAGCATGGGAATGCCCGCCTCAGCTAGATCATGAAAACAGAATGAAAAATAATGTATTGTATTGTATTGTATTACAGGGCACCTCTCAGCACTTGAATGAACTTCGGACCCTCTGGATAAAGCATTTCACCCGATAAACGGCCTCATACTTTAGGGGGCAACTGTTATAGACATTTTTGTGCCTCGCAACATGGAGCATGAAATGTCGATAATTACAGGGATCCTCAGTCCCTAAACATGTTGTTCTTACCCCTAGAAGAACAAGGTCAGCAAACCACAACACTTCCCATCAGTTCTCCACCTGAAAACACTCAAAAACAGGCTATTTTTGGATCATGTCAGCTGCTCCACTGAGCATCTGCGCTGGAATGCAACTGCTCCTCCTTGTACCTGCGCTGAAAGTCAAATCTAATGAAGGCTACCTGCGCTGGGCGAGATTGGCCAAGTGGCACAGTCATTCTGCAAGGTGTCAATTGCCCAGGAAGCTTCCAAACTGACACTTGGTTCATGGGATTCGCCCTGTGATGAGTAAGAGGTACTTGATCTCCATGTGTAAGCAAGGATCTCCAAGTGGACTCAAGAACTGAAGTTTAACTGAAGAGGGAGAGGACACAAGGCAGCTTTATGTCAGTCTCAAGCTGACTCATCCTTTCTTCTTCTCTCCTATATATAGAGCTCTTCTATGAGGTCTAAAGGGGCTGGAATTTTGTGCAAAGTAAGGAAGTGCTGTTGGTTTACAGTTAGAGCTATTGGGTGATTGTTTTTCCAGAGGTGAAGAGGAGACTTCTTGCTGCTGGGGAGGTGCTGCTGGATTGGAGCCATTGATGGTTGTAACCTTCTCAGAACCCTGTTACTTTTATCAATAAAGCTTTGAATGTTCTCCTATATACTTGTATTGCATTGATGTATTGTATTTACTTGTATATTTGATTCACTCTAATCCATGCATCAGTTATGAGTACATGTATCTTGTAGTTTTCTTCTCTCTGTTGTGCAGGATCTGTGTGTAGCTGGACCGGCAAAGGGAGCAAGGAGCTGGGAACAAGAGACAAAGAGAGAGGATAAGGATCGACAAAAGCGAAAGACACCGATTGGTTAATCTTTTCTTCCTTCTCTCTGTACTCTCATAAAGGAAAACATTAAAGCTTTACTTTCAGTTGTTGCTAAAGACTGTCACCTTTAGAGTAGGGATAGGGTCATCCGGGTCGGATACTTTCCCCACAACAGGGAGAAAAAAAGGACATAAGCAAATTCAAGTGCTTTACATGTCAAAAGTATGGTCATTATGCTAGATAGTGCCCCAACAAGAAGAAAGGACAATGGAAGCCATCAACAATTGTATCTACACAAATGGATGAGTTATATGATAAATTATATGATTTTGCATTGGTTTCATGCCTTTCAGGCACCATTATATGTGGTGTATAGTTTGTGGACAACGAAGTTTCTCATCACATGAAGGGATCTCATGGCCTCTTCACTAGTATGGATAAGGAGCACTGTGATATTCACGTGGAGCTTAGTGATAATGTTAGGTATGCAATGGAGGGTTTTTGTAGCATATATTTCTAGCTATACTTTGGGAGTCCCATTGAGGTGAAGGAAGTATTGTATGTACCTAGGTTAGAGAAAAAATTGCTCTATGTTTCAACTATGGAGGACAATGGAATTATGCTTAGTTTCTCAGGAGGTAAGGTATTTTTCAAGCCAAAAGGATTTAATTCTAGCATGAGGTGAGTGATAGGAAGTAGAGAGAGTGGCCTATATTTTTTGATAGGATGACCAGTGAAGACCCTTGTACATGACAATGACATCCATAGTGAGCTTTGGCACAAGAGGATGGTGCACCTACATTACATGGCTCTACCATTGTTACAAGAGATGGTCACTAGTTTTCTAGAGTTTAGTGTGGAGTCAGGTGGTTTGTGTAAAGGATGTGTGATTGGAAAGTATGCCAAAGCAACATTTCCTAATAGTGAGACTAGGTCCAGCGGAGTGTTGAATTTGGTGCATTCTAATGTTTGTGATCCTATGTCAGTGGATTCTATCTTTGGGTTTAGTTATTTTGTGACCTTAATAAATGATTGTTCTAGTAGGACATGAATATACTTCCTTTAAGGCTAAGGATGAGGTATTTATTCAATTCCAAGAGTGTAAATCTCTTGTGTCGAAACAAACTTGGAAAAAGATCAATGTCTCAAGATCATACAATGGGGGTGAGGATACCTCCAATGAGTTCAAACGTTTCTGCAAGGAGACATGAATCAAGAAAGAACTAATAATTCCTTACAATCCATGGTAAAATGGAGTGGTAAAGAGGAAGAAGGGGACTATATACCGAGTATAAAAGGAAATGATCCATGATTAGGACTTTCCTATGTTCTTGTGGGTGAAGGATTATAACATAGCAATGTACCTACATAACAGGAGTGCTCATAAGGTTGTGGAGCAAAAAAATCATAAGGATGCATTTACAGGAGTGAGACCAAAGGTGATCCATCTTTGCATCTTTGGTAGCCCAGTGTATGTCCATATTCCATTGGAGAAGAGGACTAAGTTGGAGGCCTTATTTAATAGGGATTTTTTTTGGATACAATGAGATATCAAAGGTTTGTAGGGTCTACATTCTAGTGCATAGAAAGATATTAATTAGCCAGGATGTCATATTAGAGGATGATAGGACCTTTAGAGGTTACATGAGATAGGTCCAATAGTGGAATGGGATAGGGAATGAGAGGCTTTGAAGTTTGAGCAGGACCTAGCAGCACCAACAACAAGGTTACAACCTTTTGATCAAGAGGAGGAGCGAGATGTTCCTTCCATCTCTACCAAGAGGAGGCTAAGATGGTCTACGAAGACCTTGAAGGATGTGAAGGAGCATGTAGAGGCTCCTTGTAGGACCTTCAAGGACAGTATACCTATGACAGCCCTTGTGGGTTAATTCCCATTGTAAACATTGTAAACACTTCCTTGTAGTTACTTAACTATAAAAATTAAAAGTGTTGAGATAAAGGGACATGGATTCCAGAACCTGGGGAATGGAGATTGCTTGAGGAAGCTAGGATATTTAATTTCAGGATGGAGGTTGAGCTACTTGCCTTAAATGGGCTGACCTTGCAATTAAATGATTTGGAAAAACAAGGATGAAACACATGTTTCTCCTTGGAAAATTTTGCAAGAAATATTAGGACAAAAAATAAATAAACTATGGTTGTGCTAGCAAGTAGGCATAGTGGGATGAGGAGTGGCGTAAAAACATCCCTACAACTAGACATGAAATAGAGCCACTAACCAAATACTAATAGGTGTGGCAAAGAGTGTAAGTGCATTATCCCACAACTGAAATATGATACTAGCAGTAGTGGAATCCATTGGGGAAAAGAAAAAGGAGGGAATCCATGCATTCATGCTTCGATTCACGAAAGGAAAGAGTTAGCAAGGGGAATATTTCCCCATGAGGATGAAGGGAATAGGAAAAATAAATTCGACAGAGAAGGGGAATTTAGACTAAAAATAGACCAGCTGAAGAAGCCCAAGAGGGTTTGATGGTGGAGGATACTGTGGTGCAGGTAAATTCTCAGTGTGGACATAAACAATTCCTCTAGCCCGAGAGAGTGGTTTAGCCACAAACAAACAATCTATGGAAATTCTCCTTAAGATAGAATCAATTGAGAGGGCCTACCTCTTAGAATGCTATTCCACTTGGTGATGATCCTACTTCCTCACTCCATCTATCTTTCGTTTCCTTCCTTCGAATACCTAAAACAAGCAAACAGAAAAAACAACAAACATGATAGCATACAATATTGTATTCAACTTACTTAATAGTTCAAGGAACATTAAGCCATAGATATGTAAAATGACACTTCATGTAGGAAATCAACCAATAATTGCATTTATATAAATCAGAGAGAGATTACAACCGATGCCTTGATGTTGTTGGTCTCCTCCGACGTATCTAGGTTCCCACACTTCTACTAGCACTTCATGGATAGCCTCAACAATAGAAGTTTTAAGGCCTCTTTCCCTCTAGTCACAAACCAAACCAAAATCACACTATTCTCCCTCAAACATACACTAGAAAGCTACAAGCTATAGATGACTTGGTGGTTATTCAAACTTGCTCCAAAACTCCAACTAGCTTTTGCTTGGGAAAAAGAGAGGTTTATATAGCTTGGATGGATGGGAGATGGTTCCTTTCATCGTGCGAGAAGTTCTTATCTCTTGAGTTTGTTCCATCATAATAGGGGAAAGGAGCCCAACCTGACTTCCTCAGCTCTATCCGGCCCAACAATCCACCAAAATTTCGTTACAAAGCTTCTAGACATGGAAGGTTTGGCTCCTTATTTAAAAAATCTTCCAAAAGAGGATCGACGTGATTGAAAAAGGGCTCAGCCATTCTGAACAGTGTGAGGGCTAGTTTTAACCTCTGTAAATTAGCGCGAGGAGAAAACTGATCAGTAGCGCCGGTCTTGTAAACTAGGATAGAAGGAAGATTCTTGGGAAATGATGTCAAGGGGAATTATTCTGCTCATGAAGAGGGACATACAGGGAGTTTCCTCATGATGGGAAAGCATGTCGAGTACACTATAGAGGTCCTCCACGATCATAGACGGGGAGTACAGAGACAGTGACAAAATGCTATGTAACAGATGCCCCCTAAAACATGAAGGCCGAACTAGAGTGAGGGGTGAAATTATTTACAAGTGGAAGCGGGGAACGAGAGCCCATCATTAGAAAACCTGCAAGCAAGCATAGATACATATACATCATTGAAAAATCTGAATAATGATACATGAATTGTGGTATGGACAAAACCATCCAAAGAATGATCATGTAAATGGATCCAAGGCATGGGCGCAGCCATCCAGTAGAAAGGATCATAACGAAACCAAGGTATGGTTGCAGCCATAAAATAATGAGAAGGATCACATATAACAACTCATGGTATGGTCGCAACCATCCATCTGAAAGAGACATGTATATCAACATGGCCATGTCACATTGCCTCACAACCTAGACTTGTGTAATCTTAGCCCAGGGTCTTGCGCTCCAAACGACCCGATCAAAGTACAAATCCTAACATGTGAATGAATGCATTGAAGTCGAACACAATAGGAAGTCGCTTGATTACCGGTCAATGATGTGAACCGTTAACAAGTGCGAGAGAAACCACCAATAATGACAATGTCTCTCAAGGTATTGGCAGCACAGTTCACAGAATGTGAATAAAGGAACTGATGTCGAACACTCATGAAATCACCCAATTGAAATCCAATGATGTGAACTTGTCGTCGAGTGCGAAGAACTTGCCATTAGGGTCATGCAAGCTCTAAGGTATTGGAAGGGAGTCTCTTGGTCAACTTCTCGGATAATGAGTTGAAGTCGACAGGAAGCGACCATTTCAATGGAGGGCCATTATGTATCCCACATCATCGATACGAGACAAAGGGATGCAAATGATTTCATATGATATAGAGAATCAGGAGTAAGTGTAATTGCAGAAGGATTGACTCTTGAACATATTGGTGACATGATTCCAGAGTTTAGCAGTTGTTGGATCCATAGGATCGGTGGTCATTATGACCTGGAAGAGATCAAATGGAAGGAAAAAATGAGCAGCCCAACCCAGGAAGGTCAAATGAAAAGGAGGATATCCCAACCTGACACGAAGCCAAAAGTGTCATGTTCAAGAGTGAGCTTCCAGCACGAATGATAGAATTTCCAATTTTTCCCTACCATTTCTGGAAGGCACCCCAATTATTTTTTATCACAAGATTGAAGGGGATAACATGTGCTTGCACTGTAACTTCATCCTTCGGACGAATCCGACCTAGTAAGTTTAATGAGCCCTAGGAAGGAGAAGCTCATGTTCATCATGGTGACGAATCCAATGTCGTTTAATATTTTAACGAGTCCAACAAAGGTGTAACTCGGTATCTTTTGCATGTTTAGAGAGTTTGAGAAAGACGGAAAAGAAAACTCCACACGGTCCTTTTTCGTACTTTTTTTGTCTCTCGAGTCCGAAAAGGTAGAAAACGATACTTGAGAGAACCGCTTGACCATTTCAGTCAAGGAGTACCTTTTCCATAAATAGTGCATCCCAACCTGAAAAAGGGGTAAATGTTGAAAATGTGCAACAAGAAATGTTAAATTTAGAATGTGCTAAAAATAGACCTGCTAAAAATAACATGTCTAAAAATAGCAGTTTGGCCAGTGAGGTCATTGGCCACATTGGGTGAGAGGTGAAACTGCTAAAAATAGAAAGTTCTAAAAATAACATTTCTGGGTCCTTTCCTATTTGTAGCAGTCCCTAGTCTATCTATAGGAAGTAAAATTAATTTTGGTCTTAACAGCAGTTGGAAATATTAATTAATTAATTCAGTTGAGTTAATTAGTTAAGGAAATTCAAATTTGAAGTCCTTGTGAGAATGCACTTGAGTTGTCCCACTGATTGAGGAATTTATCCTTAATTTCCTCCATTGATTGAGGGAATAAGTATGAGTTCTATAATGAGAGAATCAGTTGACTTAGTTCTAACTAGTCAAGTCCAGTTAGATTATTTTAACAAAGTTGTTAAAATAATAAAATATAGTTTGTTAGTGCTTGCATGTATGTGACAACTATTATTTTAGATAACTGAGGATTCACTCATGGATAATTGTTGCATGTCAGTTTTGTCAGAGACCCAGTTGAGATCAGATGTGGGACAGTGTACTATCAGATGCTTGGATATTTCTAGTAAGTATTCCTTCCATGGAGAAGGATCTATTATAGGAGATTGGAGGACTTGTGGCCTATATATTGAGGCCTAGGTAGTCCATGTTTTTCATCTTCTGATTGAAGATCATCAGGATCTTCTGATTACAGAGAGAGCAGGATAACTATTGAGCTGATTCTTTTGTATGTTGAAGAGGATTTCCACTTTTATGATAATACAGAGATGGGGTTTGAGGCAGGTGCTTTCCCTGGGTAAATTATTCTGTCTTATGTGTGATTGATTCCTTATTATCGGTTATATGTGTTCTTATTGATGATGCTCATGGTTGATTAAGCTTCCGCTAAATTGTTTGTAGAAGTAGATAAATTGTTTTGCTTTAGTACATTATTGCATTACTTGGTGATATACAGGTGGGAAATTTCTACATGGTATCAGAGCCAGTTGATTTGTAGAAAAAGTTCTACATGGTATCAGAGCTAGCTGATTTGTAGGAAAAATTCTACAAAATTCTACAGTAAACATATACTGGGTGAATAAGAGTTCAAAAAGACAAGAGATCGAAAATCTTTTCATGTTTAAAGAGTCGGAAAAGAGCTTGAAAGCAGACCCCCCATTTTTATTCTCTTTTACGAGTAAGAAAAGAGCTTAAAGGTGACTCGTCCTAGAGGAACGAGTGATATAAAGGGTAGAAACTAGTTCCAGCAATGGTGGAACTGCTCAAAACATGTAATGGTCAAGAGGCTGGCTAATAAAACCACTCATCGCTGCGGTCCCTCAAGAAAGGAAAAACAACCAAGCGAAAGCATATGATCGGCCAAAGAGATGGTGGCGATGGAATGAAACAGCCAAGGCTCATCTAGAAGAAATTAGCTGATTAAAATGGCAATCACGAGATGTAAATTGGGCATGGTTTCATTTTTGCAGAAGGTTGAACCATGGGGAACTCTGCTTGAATTCAGTTTCATGTTTACACAAGCTTGAAATGAGAAACTATGCTTGAGTTTGGTTTCATTTTTACACAAGCTTGAAACAAAGATAAATTATGCTTAAGTCTTGCATGCCCCCAACATAACGACTCAATTCGAGGTACATGCCCCCCAAGCTTCATTTCATTAAGCTAGGTGGATGGAATGAAGTTTCAATTTTGAGATCCATGAAAGATTCGACTGGGATTTTACGAGATCTTAATCAAAGACTCAGTTTGGAAAAGGGAGTTGTTTCATTTTTTAACAAGGTTGACACAGTAAAAGAACTATCCTCAAGACCCTTGTTTCACTTTTTAATGAGCTTGACACAAGACAAGGGACTATGTGCGCACTCCTTGATTCTTTTTCTAACGAGATTGTCACAAGACAAGGAACTATCCTCATGACTCCTTGTTTTATTTTTTAACGAGGTTGACACAAGACCAAGAACCATCCTCACAACATCTACTCAGGTCCCATAAGAGAACTTGGCTCCCAAGAGGTCTTCACTCGACGGAAGAACCACATTCTGGGAGGAATACATGTCATTTGGTACCAAAGACAAATCGGGTTCCAATTCCTGTAGTACATAATGTACAAGACCATCTGTGTGATGATCAGCGGATGCAAAGATGGAATGGGTAGCCACATAATTGACCTGTGGTGGGGAAGGTACTGCTTGCAAACAAGATCTGATAGGGGCAATGGTTGCAAAGGAGGCACCTGGTGACCAGTGAATGACAATTGATCAATAGTCACAATTATCCCTTCGTGCAGAAAGCAAACCACATGGAAAAGTGAAGAAACAAGAGCTCCCATGGCATAAACATAGTGACATCCAAGGAGAATATTGAAATCTAAGGGACCTTGGACTACCATCACGTCTATATAGACGGTCTTTCCTCCCAAAGTAATAGGGAACTCTGGGAGGACCCCCAAGGGCTGAATGGTTCCTTTGTTGAAAGCCAATAGATTCTGAGTGACAGGCACAAGTTGTGGGGAGCCCAAAGCTTGCCAAGTAGTAGAAGACATGATGCTAATAGAAACACCTTCATCTAATATAGTTCCATGTACTACCATATTATAGGCTTGTACTGTGATCTGGATAGGCACATAAGATGGGAGGTGGAAAGCTTTCAATTGACTCCAATCAAAAGAAATGATAGAACTACTTAGTGGGGGTATCACATGATTTCCCCCATGCCCTACAGAAGAAGGAGAAAGACTCTCCTATACAACTGGGATGGGAGGGTCACTCTTTGATTCATGAGAATCTGGGGAGATGATAAGAACATGAGCAATATGATCACTACTCACTTCGGGAACAGAGTGAACAACGGAAGGTGGAGCCAAGTCGACACTCTTTTCGACCAATGGTCGATCGGGAACAAACACAAGAGAGAGATGCTCAGGAAGAGCAGGATGGGCAAGAGATTAATCCAAGTCAATCTCTTTACCAACTAGGAGAGGGTTAGAAGAAAGCCTTTGATAAACAACAAGAAGTTGGGGTTGAGGAGCTATAAGGTTTTCCAAAATTTTGGAAGCTTTATCCATAATAGGACAAAGGTGAATAAGATTATTCCCTTCACATAACCTACAGGGGAATCTAATCTTTCCCTTCTTCTTACCATCATTAGTTGAGGGTGTAGCATCGACATGATCTCTAGAGGTCGATGGGGATGGTCGATCTAGATTTTGAGACCATACCTCTAAGACTCTGGGAAGGCCAGGACAGTATCAGAGGAGATGGTCACCCTTACATAGCTTGCACAGGAATTTGACCTATGGTGGAGCATCAGAAGGTTTGTCTATGAGAGGTGCATTTGGAGTAACAGCAGCACGGTTGGTCTCTCGCTTATCCGACTGCTTCTTCTTCGTCTTCTTCTTCTTCTTCTTAACCTCCTGGTTACTGGATTTCAAACTTTCACCAGGTGAAGTAGAAGAGGAGGATGAAGAAATAGGGGAAGAAGGTGAGAGGTCAACCTTAGAATCAACGTGATGTGGTTCAAATGAAGGAGATGGCTAGGTAGGAGTTGGGACACTCGGGATCACCGAGGTTGAAAATAACCAGATAGGTAAACCAATGGTTAACCCAGGGAGGGACAACGTTGCCATATAAGGAGAACCAATGTTTCCAAAAGAAGGAAAAGGACTAGGATTCCCATATGAGCGGAATCCTTGACTGGTAGACTTTGGAAATTTTGCCATTGGAATCGACCTTAAAGAATCACTAAGGAAGATAACTTTAACTAGGAATATTTCGTGGGTAGTTAATTTGAAGACACTGAAACAAAACTTTACCTTTTCATATTTTAAGAGTCGAGAAAATGGCGAAAGGTGACTCTAGTCGCTTTTGGAGTTAATGAGATCGAAAGGAAAAGTGCTTGGTGATCTTTTAAACTTAAAGAGTAAAAAAGATCGAAATGACGACTCAGGATAATCTAGGCAAAAGGGATTACCATGTAATCGTGAACTGCAGAATACCTCCCAACAAACCGAAAAGTACGAGCAGGGAATCTCCCCGAATGCTGTGTTCGGTGTATCATGTTTACAAGGTGGCAAACTCGGCTTCCTACAGATAAAGGATTGCAAACCTAGTGGGGTCTCCCTTTATATACACGATGGTACAAGGAGCACAAGTCCATACTAGTGCTGTCTAATGTTGAAGCGAACGACAGCTGCAAGGTTTAAAGACGTCGGAACACGTCTCTAGCCTAGAACTATAAATATAAGCGTTAAGTTTCGATGCTTCCTTCGGTTAATTCAATAGATTTTAGCGGTTGATCTTGAATTAGGTTTAAATTACAAGGCCCTACAGCTGTCAACTAAAAGAAAAAAGAAAAAAGAAAAAAGAAAAAAGAAAAAAGAAAAAAGAAAAAAGAAAAAAGAAAAAAGAAAAAAGAAAAAAGAAAAAAGAAAAAAGAAAAAAGAAAAAAGAAAAAAGAAAAAAGAAAAAAGAAAAAAGAAAAAAGAAAAAAGAAAAAAGAAAAAAGAAAAAAGAAAAAAGAAAAAAGAAAAAAGAAAGAAAAATGAAACCATTCCTCAATACCTATCCAGATTCACTCAGGTTCGAGATGAAATTGGAGGAGTAGGAGAAAATGTGGCCTCATCTGAACTTGTGAGCTTAGCACTCCTTGGCCTTTTAAAGTCTTGGCACAACTATTAAGATTCAATTAATGGAAGAGACAAGCTATCATACTGGGAGAGACTTTGGTTTGATTTGGTGCAGTAGGAGATCAAAAGAAACACTATAGATGGTGTCACATCCATATCTGATGAGGAAGAATATTGTGCTCTAGTTGGAAAAGGAAAGAATGCCAAAGGCAAGAAGGCCCAAGGTGAGGAAAAATCTAGCCAAAACCATGGCAAGAATAAAGGCATTGACAAAATTAAATTCTTTCACTACCATGAGTATGTGCACTATGCAACCAAGTGTCCACACAAGAAATCCAGTAAGGAGCCTGCAACATCAGCAGGAGGAGATGACCATGCATCATAATCTAAGTTGAATTTCACCCTCATTGCTTACATGGAAAACACAATAAGAGGGAGTGAGTGGTACCTAGACTCTCGTGCCTCATATCATATGATAGGAAGTAAGGAGTTCTTCAACAACCTAGAAGTGAATAACTCACAATTTCACATAGAGCTTGGACATGATGGAAGGTATATTACCAAATGGATTGGAACTATCAACTTTAAGAGGGAGTCATGCTCCCATCTTCACCTAAATGATGTAATGTATGTGCCTGGTCTGAAGAAAAATTTAGTTTAGGTAGTTGTACTTAAAGACTATTGATATGATGTGTTGTTCAATAACAGGAAAGCTTATTTGAAGCATGTTGCTACTAGAAAAGTAAAACAAATTGGTGTTTGAGTTGCTACAGGTAGATTTCGCCATGCATGCAACTATACCTACAAGAGTGAGGTAGGGAAATGTAAAGCCTTAGTCCCAGAGTTGAAAATATTCGGGTAGGGTCCATAGGAGAGCAGTAGAAGTTGCAATATACTTTTCTCATGGATCATTACCCTTGCTACAGGGGTCCACAATATTCAGTAGTAGAAGGATCAGTCCTAGTTGATGCAATTAGATCTTGAGCGACAGTAGTAGTTAGAGACTCAGGAGACAATTGCAGCTCAGAGACACAGTTGATTTAATATTTTGGATGCTTCTTAGTTGCAGTTGTTGCCATAACAACAACTATGAGAGGGAATTTTGTTACAGTACATTCCATAGGAACATGATAGGGGTGATGCAAAACATTTTGTTGCTAAGAGGGAGTGTCAGAATCGTAGCAAGAAAATTCTTCATTTGACTTGTGCTTTAGTCAAATGGAGAAATTTTCTTTTCCACATTAGCAGGATGACTTGGACTGCAATTAGCTAGAGTAACATGGATTTGTCTCCTATTAAAGCAATAAATTCGAGTTGTATGCTATACATAGAGTTGTGCATGGGTTGATTGCTAAAATATAGAAATCTAATGGAATTATTGTTAGATAAACTCTGTTAACTGAGCTCTAGTCTTTAGTGGAGTTAGTAGGAGTTCAATTGAGTAGTTATAACAATTGTTAACTCATTGATCTCTCAGTTAACTGATCAATTTACTAAAACGTAGCCTTAGTCATGCATGGAATTTGAATTGCCTAGTTTGAGTGGAGGAAAAAGCATCATTGTAACTATAAATTATATATTAGTTGAGTGTACAATTATTGTATGGATCATGTGATCAATTCCTTTAGGATTTGCACAAGGAAATGTAGAATTATCTTATTTTTAGTGATCTGAAATTGACCGTAAACTAAAACTGAAGTAGAATTGATTAATTGCCAATAGTGAATGAATTGTTAACCTTAAGTGCTTAATGTGGAAGACTAAAGGAAAGCAGTTGATTTAAGACTAAATCAATAACTTAAGAAACATAATTAAGCTTGAATTTGCAGTAAAAAAAGAGATAGAAGACAACAAACATTTATTACGGAGTTCGTCCCTAATGGACTACATCTACAGGTTCGCTTTCAAGATGGGGGTCCATGTTATTAGGATTGATCGAAAGAGGTATTTTACATAGAAAAATCCTAGACTTAATGTACACACAGGAACTTCTGGTCTCTTTCAACAAAAATCTCTCTATCCTAGCTTTCCAACGCCTGTCTTGGTTCCCAATTCTGCCTCCGGACGGCCAAGATACACTCAAATCAATAACTGCCTCTCTGGCTTAGCATCTGCCTACAAGACTTCAAAATCACTCTAATGCCTTTACATGAGCAAAATGATGAATTTATAACACTCCAGGTTCATTCGAGGCTCCCATGGCTAAGATAGGCATGAATGGTTAGCATTAAGGGTTCATGAGTCTCGGTCTTGTCACATAATGAAACATAGGGATAAGAAACCATGGTGGTTGAATTAACAACTGCACATAAAAACAATTAAAACCCAAAATAGACCATAGGATATAACTTGACCCCTAGCGGTATGCTATAGGTGCGGAATAATTTAACTGTTGGCATGTGAATGTCACGGTCTAACCGCAGGCTACCACCTTCCGGTCATCCTCTGGTGGTTCCGGCTTGCAGTGCACTCCGACGCTTTCATGTGATAGCCTTCCTCCAATGGTTGCGGTGAACTGTCAACAAACTTCACTGCAAAACCTAACCTCGACGTTAACGTAACTGCTCACATGAAACCTCAACCCTCGCGGTCCCGACCCAACTTAGCTACTGCGGTTAGGGGTTGTTTTTTAACATGCTAATTGTTGTCTCCGTTGCGGTCTCCAAACTCATGCAGTTTCGTGACTATGTGTTGTATTACATTCTAATGCATAGTCCATAGTGGGTTATTTTCCATAGGTTCATGTATTTAGGTGTATGTATTAGGTTTTAGCATATAGGTTTATGCATTAAGTTTTACACCATAGGTTTAGTGCTAGGTCATATCCCTAGCATAGGTTACAATGAGTTAGGATTTAGACTTAGGCTTTAGTTCCACCATAGATAAACCCATTACCAAACATATTTGTCACAATATGACATCAATTTGGACCACCTTGCCACCATGAAGAACTGACGATGAAACCAACACCAAAAGAACTGAAGAAGACTGACAAAGTTGACGAAGTTGAAGACGACCTGAACTCTCTGGATACACTGGATTGACAAGATCCTCTTGGATCAATTCCTCTCCACTTGAAAGATTTTGGACCACAAAATTTTGATTTTAAGCAGAGACTAGGTGAGGGTAGAGCTCCCTTACTCTCCCGATCTTTATCCACTTTTCCTTGCTGATGTAAGACCACATTCAACCACCACATTGAAAGTGATGACCCTGATGATGCTTACCATGGCGCAT
Source organism: Pinus tabuliformis (assembly GCA_031772625.1). Taxonomy (NCBI): domain Eukaryota; kingdom Viridiplantae; phylum Streptophyta; class Pinopsida; order Pinales; family Pinaceae; genus Pinus; species Pinus tabuliformis. The sequence goes on from CM062812.1 coordinate 155,671,626, forward strand.
TTTAAACCTATGAATTGTTCAATCCATTTACAGTATGCACAACTTTCCAAGATGATTAAACAACCTATCATAAACACGATAATTTGTTTCTTCCATTTTTGCATCATTAGTTAGTGATTCATGAATATCTTTGAAAACAGTCTCTGTAGGATATTGTTCAATACAACTGATATGTACTAACAAACTATTTTGTAGGCTAACTGAAACATTCAAAGAAATCCTTGACATCATATCAGCTACTTTGCTTGATGTACCTTCCTAATTCTTGATTACTAAGTGGATTTGCTGCAATAGACCCATCAAACTGTAATGTGAAGACTGCTGCAAGTTAGTTTGAATTTGAAGTTATTGAAGTGGCTATTGACTTGTTTGAATCACTGTTTCTTCACCCATTAACTGATGTCTCCATTGTTTAACACTTTTCATTAAAGCATAAATTTCCCTATCATGTGTTGGATACTTTGACATTGCTTTAGAAAATGCTTCGATATGAAAACAAATAGGCTTCTCTTTCTGAAACAAAACTGTACTTATTGCATACTTACTAGCATTAGATTCTATTTGCTGAAGGTCTAGTGGACCTGTTACCACTTTTGGCTTTGAAGTTTCACATGCTTTTAGTTGTTTACCTCTCCACTGAGATGAGGCTTTAAAACTGTTTAAAACATGAAATGGTGATGCATTACAAGAGAAATGAAAAACTGACTTTCCCCAATACTGATTTGCACCCTTGAAACTTATAACTTCCCAACTTGGAATGAAATGATACATTCTAACATTAGGAAGAGGAGCATTGGACATCAACTGTACCTTATGTTGTATTTCCCGTTTATGAGCAAGATTTTTTGGTTCTTTAAATAGACCTGGAAAAGATTCTACCACTTCAACCAAACTATCTTTAAACTGAGACTCACAACCTGAACAAGCATCATGTCGATTCTTATGTTGTTCTTTTACAAACATGAGTACAAATCTCTTACTTGAACTTATTAATCGCTTCATCTAATTAGCAATAACTGAATCCAAGTGAGTTTTATTTTTATGTGCCCTGACAATAAATTCAACCCCATCTTTCTTAAGGTGATATTTATGCTCTTTCCTATAAAACACTGCATCACAATCATAGAGATAAGGACTTCCTAGCACTACTCCACATATGTCTACTTGAACCACATTTAATTCCACTTCATCAATGTAATTAGCTGTAATGGAAAATTTTAACCGACACTGCTTTGTGACATTTATCTAAGTTGATTTATTCATCGAGCCTAATGGGTATGGTCTAGGATGATTCCATGTCTCCAAACCCAATTTCTTAATGAAATATTCAGATATCAAATTTGCCTGTGATCCACTGTCAAACATTGTATCTATCTTTGTGTGCTTAGAAATTATCCTCATATGAAATAATTCAACCCTTTTATCCTCATTTAGATGATTTATGTTTGAAGAAGATGCAAGATTACTAGAACTTGAACCAGTATTAGAAGTTTTACATGTCAAAACTATGGCAGTTACCCTCCTTTCATCACCTGAATCAGAGCCTAGATCTTGTTGGATTGCTGCATTTTCTTTCATTTCATCCTTCTCCTTAAGGAAATTCTTTGGCTTAAGTTTGGGATGAAGTTTTCAACATCTAGATTCATCATGACTGACTCTCTGGAAATGAGAACAAGTGGGTATTTCCTTCTGAGGTGTCACTGATTTCTTTCCCTTTGAATTGCTCTTCCTCTTTCTGTCATTGGAATCCTTGATTTCCAACTGTTTGGATGATTGCGGTGAAAACTTGAATGGTCTAACACCTGATTCAATATGTATGGCTTGAACACACACTTCATCAAAGTCATTATGATTAAACATCAATAATGTATGTGTTATGAAACCAGCTCAAGAAAAGATAGAAAAGATAGATCAACGCCTTAGAATTCAGCCTCTTCGAGGGGGCAACCTCCGTTACATTACATAAATGAACAATTCTTGGATGATACAAATGACAAAACCTCCTTTCTATATATAGGAGTCTAAGGAGTCACAATATAATCCAGCCGACCTAACAATAATAATATAAAGCCACAAAAATAACAATAGAGGGATTCTATGGGCACATTAATAACAATATGGGGGCAATGGGGGCACAACAATATAAATAAGGGGTATAACTACAATAGTAATGGGGTAATCACTAGTATTATAGGGACCCAACATGCCCCTCTCCTTCAAAAAAGTGTTGTCCTCAACGCTTGAGTAGTTCTGGATACTTCTGCATAAAATTCTCATCCTCCCATGTGGAATGTTCAGTGGATAAGTTCTTCCACTTGATAAGGTACTCTGAAATTGATTGATTTCGTAGCTGTCGAGTTCTTGTTTCTATAACTGCTTCCGGTTCCAATATAATTTTTCCTTCCTCGTCAAGTTCTGGCAATATTGTTTGAACTAGGAGCTTGTCGCCTATAACCTTCTTTAAGCATGAAACATGGAAAACTGGGTGCAATCGAGAAGCTGCAGGAAGCTCCAATTTGTATGCCATAGTACCAATCTTTTGCAACACCTTGTACGGACCATAATACTTTGGTGATAATTTATTATCCTTCTTAGCTTGCTTGAGGGACATTTGCTTATATGGTTGTAGCCATAGGAATACCCAATCACCTACATCAAAACTTCTTTCACTGCCATGTTGATCTGCCTATTGTTTCATTCTATTCTGTGCCAACACGAGGTTATCCTTTAAGAGTTGGAGGACTTGTTGTTGATGTTCGATGTGATGTTCCATTGCCTGAACCTTAGAATTTTCTCTTAAATATGATGTGATGGATGGTGGTTGATACCCATAAAGTGCCATAAATGGGGTCATTTTTGTTGCTGTATGAAAGGAAGTGTTATACCACCATTCAGCTAGAGGCAACCATTTGACCCATTGTGTCTGTTTATCAGATACAAAGCAACGAAGATATCCTTCCAAACATTTGTTTACTATCTCAGTTTGCCCATCAGATTGAGGATGATAAGATGAGCTATGAGCTAACTGAGTACCAAGACAAGAAAATAATTCTGTCCAAAAATTTCCAGTGAAAATGGGATCTCTGTCACTTACAATAATCTTTTGGTTTCCATGTAGCTTTTGAATTGTTTCCATAAATGCAGTAGAAACTGTACTGGCTTTAATTGGATGTGATAATGCACAAAAGTGTGCATACTTGGTAAGTCTGTCAACTACCACCATGATGACACTCTTTCCCTCAGACTTGGGTAAACCTGTGATAAAATCCATTGAAACCTCCTCCCAACGTTGGCTTGGAATGGATAAAGGTTGTAATAGACCCGGTGTCTTAATTGTTTCAACTTTATTTTGTTGGCAAACCAAAAATTTGCCACAAACTTTTGAATATCTGATTTAAGGCCATCCCAAAAAAATTCCTTCTTAACCCTGTGGTAAGTTTTTAAAAATCCTGAGTGCCCTCCTAAGGGAGAAGTGTGCAATTCCATAAGAATCTTTTGTTTTAGCTGGGAATTCTTACAGAGGTATAAGCGATCTTTGTACCATAACGAATCATTTTTCCAGCTAAATGTATCAGACGTACTGGAATCTTGTTGTAGCTTTCGAATAAGTGCCCACACTTCTTCGTCATTCTTCCATTCCTCCCTTGCTTCATTTATCCAATCTGGTTGGATGATAGAAATAGCGCACAACAATGCTTCCACATCCTCATCCTTCTTGAGAGTGCATCTGCCACCACATTTTGCTTCCCTTTTTTGTAGATGATTTCAAAGTCATAACCCAACATCTTTGTGACCCACTTTTGTTGCTCTTCAGAGGATAATCTTTGTTCTAAAAAGTATTTAAGGCTATCATGATCCGTTTTTACCTTGAAGTGTCTTCCCATTAGGTAGGGTCGCCATTTCTTAAGTGCATGGAGTATTGCCAACATTTCCTTCTCATAAATAGCTTTGCTTAAAAACTTTCCCTTGATTGGACGACTTTCAAAAGCAATGGGTCTTTCATCTTGCATTAGAACAGCACCAATTCCATTTCCTGAAGCATCACATTCCACAATAAAGGTTTTTGTGAAGTCTGGTGTAGCTAAGACCGGTGCTTGGCACATTGCCTCTTTAAGATGTTCAAAGGCCTTTGTTGCTTCCGGAGTCCATGAAAATGCATCTTTCTTCAATAATGTTGTTAGAGGTGCTGCTATTCTCCCATAATTCTTAACAAACTTGCGATAATACCCTGTCAACCCAAGAAATCCTGCAAATGCTTTATGGATGTGGGGATTTTCCATTCCTTAATGGCTTTAATTTTGCTAGGGTCTACCTTAACTCCTTCATGAGATACAATATGACCCAAATATTCCACCTCCTGGACTCCAAAGAAACATTTGGATCTTTTGGCATATAATTGTTTCTCCTCCAATAGTTGTAGCACCCTGTCAACATGTTCAACATGATCCTTCCAAGACTTGCTGTAGATTAGTATATCATCAAAAAATACTAACACAAATTTTCTAAGGAATGGTTTGAAAATTGAATTCATCAAACCTTGAAATGTTGAAGGTGCATTGGTAAGGCCAAAAGGCATGACCAAAAATTCATAATGACCCTCATGAGTTCTAAATGCCGTTTTCGGAATGTCTTCAATCTTCATTCTGATTTGATGATATCCTGAACGAAGATCCAACTTGGTGAAGTAAATTGATCCATGCAATTCATCCAGTAATTCATCAATGACAGGAATGGGGAACTTATCTTTAATAGTGAGCTTGTTGAGCTCCCTATAATCCGGACACATGCGCCATGATCCATCCTTCTTGTGCACCAATACTACTGGAGCAGAGAAAGAACTTTGACTCGGTTGAATTATACCAGCCTCTAGCATTTCTGCAACCATACGTTCAATTTCACTTTTTTGGACATAGGGATATCTGTACGGCCTGATGTTTGGAGGAACACTTCCTGGAATCAGATGAATAGCATGATCATGATCACGCATAGGTGGGAGACCTTTGGGAGTCTCAAATACCTTGGAATGATTGTCCAGGACTTTTTGGAGATCTGGAGAAATAGATGATTCCAATGTGGAAACATCTAGCGAACATAATTGTGCAATTACACCCCTTTGCTCCTTTTTTAGAAGCTTTGTCATACCATTAGAGCTGATTATCTTTCCTGGTTTCCCTGCAATACCCCTTAATTCAACTTCCTTTCCTTCCATAGAAAATTTGATGAAAAGTTCTTGAAAATTAAAAGCTATTGTACCCAAGGATTGTAGCCATTGGACTCCTAGTACAACATCAACACCTCCCATTGGAATGGAAAGCATTGGGCTAGTCAATACATATTCTCCCATGGATAGCTTGATATTATGGCACTTTCCAGAGCAATTTATTGTTCCTCCATTTGCAATCATCACTTGACACTCTGGTGCTGGATATAGGAAGCAATTCAATTCTTTTGCTACCCTACAATGAATAAAATTGTGGGTGCTTCCTGAATCAATCAACACTATTACCTTTTTCTTCTTGATTTGTCCTTCTATCTTGATGGTTTGAGGAGTGGTAATTCCTGCCAATGCATTACAAGATATGGTTGGATTTATTTGTTCTTCATCTAGGCTTTGTTCCTGGAGCATATCCTCTTCTTTTGACCTTTCTTGCTCCTTTTCTTCTTCCTCTTCACAATCTATGTAGAATAATTTCTTCTCAGCACACTTATGACCTTTAGTGTATTTGCTATCACAACTATAACAAAGCCCTTTTGCTCTTTTTTCTTCCAATTGTTGTGGTGTCAACCTTATAGGTTGTGGAAGACTAGGGGCAACAACACTTCCGTCTTTATAGTTGTGAGTGGTATGCTTCTTGGTTGCCATAATTTTGCTTTCCATTTTTCTTGCTAACCTGAATGCCTTCTCTAATGAATCAGGTTCCCAAAGTCGAACATCATGTTGGATATTATCTTTTAAAGACCCTATGAACACATCAATCCTATGCTGCTCTGGAATATCTTTTACCCTTATGTTCAATTTTTGGAACTCCTCAATGTGCTCCATTATTGAACCCTTTTGTTTGAGACTTATCAATTGGCTAAAAAAAGTGTTGCTTTTTGTATCCTCATAATGTGCTATCAATTCTTCCGTAAAAATTGCCCAAGTGATAAATTGTTTATGAGAGAAAAGCCATTGATACCATACAAACTGATTTGGTTCCAAATATAAAGTTGCCATACGTACCTTTTGTGTGTTTTGCACATTATTGAGATCGAAGAACTGCTCCATCTGTAATATCCATGTGGCGGGATCCTTGCCATCAAACTTCCTCATATCGATTTTTGGAATATGGTGGGTCTTCGATCCAACATTAGAGTCTATGGAATCATGATTAACATTTCTTTTGTTCACATCATGAGTTTCCTTTACAACCTTTTCACCATTAGTAAGTATTTCTTGTAGAAAATTTGTCAAATCTATCTTCAAATCTGTCTTCAGATCATTCATCTTAGCTTCCATTCCCTTTATCTTAGATTCCACGCCATTTATCTTAGCATCTGTTAGCTTTTGTGAGCGTGACATTTGTTGCACTTGTTCTTGTAATTTTGATATATCATGTAGCATTTCTTCCTCTTCTTCATGAGTCATGCTAGAGCTTTCAGGTTCCTTACTAGGTGTTTGCATTTTCTTTCCTTGGGGCATCAGTTACCGATAATAATGCTTTACTATGCCCTTTGAATTCCTTCAAACCAAGCTTATGCAAAAATTTAAAAGAAAACTACACACCTTTTTTTACTTTGTAGAAGCCTGATATTGAATCTGATGTATATCTGTAATTTCAAATCATCTATTTCTAAAATTGTGACCTGTAGTAGCCTTCTATGTCCTCTTTCCAATGCCACTAGTCTGATCCAAATTGGATTCTCCAAGAAAGAGTTATGCACAATCTCCCACAGTGACCTGATTATAGACTAGTTCAGTAGATCGAACTTGTATGAAGTGCCACGTGTCACTGTTTCAGCCTTTGACTCTAAAAAATATATAAAAGAAAACTAAAGTCCGTCCTCTTTCTGCACCTTCTTACCAAATTTCAATCCGATTCTCAGAAAGAAAGTTATGACGATTTTTCCCAGGTCACCTGTTTTGAGTGTAATTCAGGAGTCTGCAAAAAGACCAACTTCCTCAGATCATATATCCGAAAATATCGTGCGAAAAGCTCTGAAATTCGGACCCAAGGTTCAGTGTAATTTCTTCTCAAATGGGTTTTTTTTGCGACTTCTGAAACGTCACAGAAAAAAAGTTATAGCGAAAATGCCACGATGACCTGTTTGGAGCAGCGAAACCCTAGAATCCAAAGCTCTGATACCAAATGTTATGAAACCAGCTCAAGAAAAGATAGAAAAGATAGATCAACGCCTTAGAATTCAGCCTCTTCGAGGGGGCAACCTCCTTTACATTACATAAATGAATAATTCTTGGATGATACAAATGACAAAACCTCCTTTCTATATATATGATGTTGGAAATAATACTGAGAGGGGGGGTGAATCAGTATTATCAAGTTCTTTTAACAAATCTTTCTTATTTATACTTTGAATTATTTTTGCATATCAGTACCATAAAATAATGAGCATGAACAAGAAAAATAGATAGTCACACCAAAGAACACCAGATATAAGGTGGAAACCCAATGTGGGTGAAAACCACCTGCTGCAATACGTCTCTATCTTCTTTCAAATTAGAAACTCCTTTTACATTGATTTTGTACTGGTGAAGTCCTTTACCAGTACACAGGCTGCAACCTGCAGAGAGCTACAAATCTCTCTCGTTTTCCAGTCTTTCCTGGAAGGGAGCTACAACCCCCTACTTCTTTTCTTACAAGGACCACTTTTCATAAATTTTCAAACTAGATCCATAAGCATCAAATGATCATCAAGTACATGTAAATTACACAGTCAACTGCAGCAACCAGATCATCAATAACAGAACTACACCCAGAACACCTTATCAACAGAAAAATTCAGTCAACAGAAGATCTTAAGACAGATACGCAGTTTTTCTTTCTCTGGCCTGCGTCGCTACACACTTCACCTTCTGCTTCCCTGCGTATACCCGCAGAGAGCCTTCTGCTGCACGGTGTACCCACGCACTTCTTCTTCAATCGCGCTGCGTACTGTTACTGTAGGTACGCACCCAGAGACACTATCGTGCCGCGTACTGCTACTGAAGCCACACACTCATAGATACTATCGTGCCGCGTACTTTTACTGTGCGTATGCACCTGAACCTCTGTCGCGCTGCGTACCCACACAGTTCTGCTTCTTCTGCTCTGCGTACCCACGCAACTCTCCTGTTTCTCCTCTGCGTACCCACGCAGTTTTGCTTCTTCTGCTCTGCGTACCCACGCACTTGCACCGTTAATCACCTGTGTACTTCTGATTAGGGCCGAATTGGCAGTTCACCAGTGTGCCACAGTTAGTCGGATGCCCAGATCTGATCATGCGCTCGAGAGATCACCCTTCACAGATTCGCTTTCAACTTCACTTTCATATAGATCAAGCTTTTAAGACAATAACCCAATATTTCAGATCTTAAGATATTCAATTGCAAAAGATGCTTAGCCAAGTGATCTCCTTTGCTTTATATAGGCAAGCTCCTCCTAAAGTCATGGATCAATACCATAGATAACCAATACCAGGGGCCCAAAAACATGGGGCTCAATAATAATAATAATATAAAACAATACCACGGGCCAAAACCATAGAATCAAGAGCGGCGGGCTAAATACCACGGGCCAAACATAGGAAACCCCACGTGAACGCGCTTCTCTGCCTTGAAGTAAGTGAAACTGGGGGTACGCACCTCCTGAACGGGTGACCTGCGTGTCTGGCCGCGGTCCCTTCACGGTGTACCTGCGTGTACGCATCTTCTGAACTGTTCTCCTGCGTACTTCTTAATTTTCAACATTTTGAGAGCCTGATCAGAGCATTGCCACGAGTGTTGCCATCAAGTACAACATCTGTAACATAGGGCCATACCAGAATCATAATGCCAACAATCTCCCCCTTTGGACTTGATGGCAACCTCAAAATCTTCAGCTTCATTCTCCCCCTTTGACATCAAGGGCAAAGGGTTATGCTCCCCCTAAGAACATGCTCCCCCTGAATATGAACCATGTAAGAGATAGAGACAGATTGTAGCTATATTTAGACCAGCATCCATGATCTCCTCCTGTACATCCTCCATAATGCCAACAATGCATTATATGCTCCCCCTGAACCTGTGCCATTTTATCTTCAATCAAACTGCAACCTAGAACATTTACGCATATACCCCAGATGAACCTTGCGTACAACCATCAATCAGAAGAGTTTCAATAAGATGATGCATCAACAACCCCCAGCTTTTGCCTGAGGTATTCAAAAGTCTCCCTGGGCAATGGTTTGGTGAGTATATCAGCAACTTGTTCCTTAGAAGGAACATACTCCAACTTGACCTTCTGTTCAAGCACTTGTTCTCAGAGAAAATGATACTTGATTGGTATGTGCTTGGTTTTTGAATGCATGACTGGGTTCTTTGAGATGCTGATTGCACTTGTGTTATCACATAAGATGGAGATAGGTGGTGTACAAGTGATTTGAAAATCCTGCAAGGTCTGCATCATCCAAAGGAGTTGAGTGCAGCAACAACATATTCCGCTTCAGCTGTAGACAAGGCAATCGAACTCTGTTTCTTGCTGGACCAAGATACTAATCTGGAACCCATAAAGAACGCACCACCACTTGTGCTCTTCCTGTCATCCACGCTTCCGGCCCAATCTGCATCTGTATAAGCATGAAGTGTGAGATCTGTATCTCTAGGATACCATAAGCCATAATTTGTGTCCCTTGAAGATATTTGAAAATTCTCTTCACTGCCTGAAGATGAGTCTCCTTTGGATTTGCCTGAAATCTTCCAACTATTCCTACTGCATGCATGATGTCCGGTCGGGTACCTGTCAAATAAAGTAGACTTCCAATCATACATCTGTAGGTTGGTTGATGTACTGCTGCAGATTCATCATTTGCACTGAGGCTACATCCTGTGACCATGGGTGTACATACTGGTTTTGCATCTTCCATGCCATATTTCTTCAAAATCTGTTTGAGATACTTGGTTTGAGACAAAAAGATTCCTCCTTCTTTTTGTTGGATTTGCAAACCAAGGAAATATGTCAGTTCTCCCAGCAAGGACATTTCAAATTCTTTCTGCATGACCAAGGCAAAGCTTTGACTCATAGCTTCTTCATTGCTGCCAAAGATAATGTCATCTACATACACAACAAGTATTAGCAATTTGTCATTTTCAACTTTTATATAAAGATTGCTATCTGCTGATCCTTTTGAAAAACCTTGTTGATGAAGATATTTGTCCAAACGATAGTACCAAGCCCTTGGAGCTTGTTTGAGACCATAGAGAGCCTTTTTCAATCTGCATACAAGATTTGGATCATTTCCAAGAATGAACCCATTTGGCTGCTCAATGTATACTTCTTCTTCCAAGTCTCCATTCAGAAAGGCTGATTTCACGTCGATTTGAAATACTTTGAAGTTTTGAAAGCTTGAGAGAGCAAGGAATATTCGGATGGCCTCAAGTCTTGCAACAGGAGCAAAGGTTTCTTCAAAGTCTATTCCTTCTTGCTGTGCATACCCTTTACAAACAAGTCTGGCCTTGTTTCTAATTACTTCTCCATTTTCATTCAATTTATTTTTGAAGACCCATTTTGTTCCGATAACATTCTTATCCTTTGGTCTAGGGACCAGCTCCCAAGTGTTGTTCTTTTTGATCTGCTCAAGTTCTTCATCCATTGCTTTCACCCAACATTCATCTTTGCATGCCTCTTTCACATTTTGTGGTTCAGTGGAGGAGAGTAATGCCAAATAGCTTGAAGCTTCTGCAACTGTTCTTCTTGTTTGTACACCTGCTTCTTTCTGCCCCACAATCTGAGATTCTGGATGATTCTTCTGAACATATCTGGATGGAGTCTTTTCTTCTATTCTTGTTTGCTCCTCTGGTTCTTCTTGAGGTTCTTCTTCTTCATCATTCTGTCTTTGAGGGTAGCCTTCATCTTCTTCGGTGTCTTCATGATGTACTTGCCTAGGAATGTATCCCTTCTCATCAACCACTACATCAATGCTGTCAACAATTCTGCCAAGTCTTTTATTGTAGCATTTGTATGCTTTGCTATGTGGAGAATAACCAAGAAGAATGCCTTCATCTGCTCTAGGTTCAAGTTTGCCAAGTTGCTCATCAGTATTCTTAATATAACATTTGCTCCCAAAGATTTTGAAGTGCTTTACCGAAGGAGTCTCACCACACCAGAGCTCATGAGGGGTTTGAGTGCAGTTCACCCGGACATTTGTTTTGTTGAGAATAACAACCGTAGCATGTGCAGCTTCACCCCAGAAAGTTGCGGGAGTTCCCGACTCATCAAGCATAGCACGAGCCATTTGTTGGACTGTTCTGTTCATTCTTTCCATAACTCCATTTTGCTGAGGAGTTCTAGCTGTAGAGAATTCTCTTCTTATCCCATGTTCTTCACAGAAATCGAAAAATTCATTTGAGGTAAACTCCCCACCTCTGTCGGATCTGAGGCACTTAATTTTGTATCCTGATTCATTTTCAACCAAGGCTTTGAAGGATTTGAATTTTTCGAATGCTTCATCTTTGTGCTTCATAAGTCCTAACCAGACAAACCTGGAGAAATCATCAATGAATAATATCAAGTATTCTTCTCCTCGAGGTGTCCTTTTCCTGAATGGACCACATGTATCTGTATGAACTAGCTCAAGAGGCATGCTAGCTGATCCTTCCTTCTCTGGAAAGTTAGTTCTGGTTTGCTTTCCAAAATGACATGATTTGCATATGGTGTTGTCTGGAATTTTGATATCTGGAAGATCGCGAACTGCCTGATATCTGCATGCTTTCCTTATTTGTGAAAAGCTTAGATGCCCCAACCTCCGATGCCATAACCAGTGTTCATCATCCTTGCTTAGATAGCATTGTTGTTGTCCTTCTTCAAATATGTATAGATTATTTGGAGTTCTTTTACCTTTGATCACCGTTTTACCTGTATCAAGATCACGAACAAGACATCCATTTGTTCTAAATATCACCTCGGTTCCTTGATCACACATCTGGCTGACACTTAGAATATTATGTTTCAATCCATCAACATACAAAACATTTCCAGCCTTGACCTTTTCTTTTAACTGAGCAATGCCTTTTCCTTTTATAGTTGCAGGAGTATCATTTCCAAAAGAAACTTTCTTTCCTTTTTCTAGAGCAGAATATGACTCAAGTTTTTCTTTATCACCTGTCATATGCTTCGAACATCCACTGTCAATGCACCATAGATTTTCCTGTCCCTCTGCATAAAATGCTATCCCACATCTTTCTGTTTGTGGTTCCTTTATTCTCCATGTTTTGGTGCTTGAGGCTTGTTCCTTTGTCTGCTGAAACCTGCTCCTGCATTCAGAGTCTTCACGACCAAAGTTATTGCAAATAGAACATTCAACTTCATTTTCAAGAGCCGAAAAGTTGTTATAGGTCCTTTTTGTAATCCCGGTCATACTTCTTTGTTTTTGAGCTTCTCTAGTCATGATTGTTTTATATGCAACACATTGAGCTGCTTTGTGACCAAAGTTATGACAAGAGAAACATTGTCCATTGAAGAAACTTCTGCGGTTATCAAATCTACCGGCCAAATGATTGTAATTCTTATTGTCATCCATTCTTGAACCAAATTGAGAAGATTTTACCTGTGGCTGGTTGTAGCTTTTGTTCAACCTTAAGACAGATTGCCCCTGATAGTCTCTATTTGCAATTTGTCCCTGCTTTACCTGATGGTCTCCATTGTGCTTTTGCTCATTCCTTCTTGCTGCATCAAGATAACTTTTTGAGGTGGATGCTTGAGAAGTTTCTCCATTATAGCCCAGACCTGTCTTGTTTAGTGGAGAACGCTGTACATTGATAATCTCATCCAAGGTTTCAGATCCTTTGACAAACTTGAGATTAATAGTTTTTGTTTTCTCAATCTCTTTTCTAAGACCAACAATTTCACCTTCTAATTTTTCAAGATGTTTTTCCTTTTCATCAATTTGAAATTGTAGAGTATCAATGATCATATTCTTTTCTTCTATACATCTCTTGAGTCTAGTAATTTCTTCATAAAGGCTATCCACATCTATAACATCCATATAATCATCATCTTCAAATGCCATTAACAGTTTATAGTCATTACCTCGTTCATCTTCATCACTATTTAATAGACCATCACTATCTTCATGAGTGTAGTAGCTTTTCTTATTTGCACTCTGTTTCTTGTTCCATCTAGCAGGTTCTTTTCCTTTATCTTTATAAGGACATTTTGCAGCATAATGACCTACTCTTCCACAAGCAAAGCATTTAAAAGGTAACTTACCTCTGAACCTTCCAGAACCCCTTTGAATATTTCTGACAAAATTTGATTCTTCTTCTTCTTCTTCTGGCATGTGACTTGCTTCATAATAATCTCCTTTGCCTGAAGCCTTGAAAGCAGCTTCTCTTCTGTCTGAAGGACCTCCCTTTTTCATTTCATAAGCAGTTAGAATTCCGTGAAGCTGAGACATAGTAAGAATTCGTAGATTTTCCTTTTCTTCTATTGCAGACACTTTAGATTCAAACTTGGGGGACAATGATCTTAGAACTTTTTCAACCACAATAGCCTCTTTTATTTCTTCACCCAATTTTTTCATGCAATTAACAATCTCATCTACCCGAAGAAAATAGTTAGCCACACTTTCATCATTATACATCCTGAGATTCTCATACTGAATCCTGAGAGTTTGAAGTTTATCACGCTTTACCTGTTCATCTCCTTCGTAGCTCAAGACAATCTTGTCCCATATTTCTTTTGCGGATTTATATTGCATAACCTTTACGAATTTTGTTTGAGATAAGCATCCCAACAAAGTATTGACTGCTTTAGCATTTGTTTCATATTTCTTCTTTTCGGCCGTATCTGTAGGAGTAGCTGAAGGAAAAGTGTAGCCTGTATCTATGATATCCCAAACTTCTGTACCAAGAGATTGAAGATAGGCAGTAACTCTTACCTTCCAATAATTGAAGTTTGTCCCATCAAAAATTGGTGGCCTGATTGATGCTTCCCTCTCGTAGTTGCTCATGATGAATGATCTTCATTCAAGCGATCAAGCTTCTCCGAAGGACCTGCTCTGATACCAATTGTTGGAAATAATACTGAGAGGGGGGGTGAATCAGTATTATCAAGTTATTTTAACAAATCTTCCTTATTTATACTTTGAATTATTTTTGCATATCAGTACCATAAAATAATGAGCATGAACAAGAAAAACAGATAGTCACACCAAAGAACACCAGATATAAGGTGGAAACCCAATGTGGGTGAAAACCACCTGCTGCAATATGTCTCTATCTTCTTTCAAATTAGAAACTCCTTTTATAATGATTTTGTACTGGTGCAGTCCTTTACCAGTACACAGGCTACAACCTGCAGAGAGCTACAACTCTCTCTCGTTTTCCAGTCTTTCCTGGAAGGGAGCTACAACCCCCTACTTCTTTTCTTACAAGGACCACTTTTCATAAATTTTCAAACTAGATCCATAAGCATCAAATGATCATCAAGTACATGTAAATTACACAGTCAACTGCAACAACCAGATCATCAATAACAGAACTACACCCAGAACACCTTATCAACAGAAAAATTCAGTCAACATAAGATCTTAAGATAGATACGCAGTGTTTCTTTCTCTGGCCTACGTCGATACGCACTTCACCTTCTGCTTCCCTGCGTATACCCGCAGAGAGCCTTCTGCTGCACGGCGTACCCACACACTTCTTCTTCAATCACGCTGGGTACTGTTACTGTAGGTACGCACCCATAGACACTATCGCGCCGCGTACTGCTACTGAAGCCACGCACTCATAGATACTATCGCGCCGCGTACTTTTACTGTGCGTACGCACCTGAACCTCTGTCGCGCTGCGTACCCACGCAGTTATGCTTCTTCTACTCTGCGTACCCACGCAACTCTCCTGTTTCTCCTCTGCGTACCCACACAGTTCTGCTTCTTCTGCTCTGCGTACCCATGCACTTGCATCGTTAATCACCTGCGTACTTCTGATTAGGGCCGAATTGGCAGTTCACCAGTGTGCCACAGTTAGTCGGATGCCCAGATTTGATCATGCGCTCGAGAGATCACCCTTCACATATTCGCTTTCAACTTCACTTTCATATAGATCAAGCTTTTAAGACAATAACCCAATATTTCAGATCTTAAGATATTCAATTGCAAAAGATGCTTAGCCAAGTGATCTCCTTTGCTTAATATAGGCAAGCTCCTCCTAAAGTCATGGATCAATACCATAGATAACCAATACCAGGGGCCCAAAAACATGGGGCTCAATAATAATAATAATATAAAACAATACCACGGGCCAAAACCATAGAATCAAGAGCGGCGGGGTACATTCCACGGGCCAAACATAGGAAACCCCACGTGAACGCGCTTCTCTGCCTTGAAGTAAGTGAAACTGGGGGTACGCACCTCCTGAACGGGTGACCTGCGTGTCTGGCCGTGGTCCCTTCACGGTGTACCTGCGTGTACGCATCTTCTGAACTGTTCTCCTGCGTACTTCTTAATTTTCAACATTTTGAGAACCTGATCAGAGCATTGCCACGGGTGTTGCCATCAAGTACAACATCTGTAACATAGGGCCATACCAGAATCATAATGCCAACATAGGAGTCTAAGGAGTCACAATATAATCCAGCTGACTTAACAATAATAATATAAAGCTACAAAAATAACAATAGAGGGATTCTATGGGCACATTAATAACAATATGGGGGCAATGGGGCCACAACAATATAAATAAGGGGTATAACTACAATAGTAATGGGGTAATCACTAGTATTATAGGGACCCAACAGTATGCTGCAAATATGAATGTAAACTAATGATTATTTCAATAAAGTTTCACATGTATCTAATGGATTACCAAGTGCCAAAAATTTCTTCCTGAATTCCTAAGTAAACTCTTGAACATTCTGCTCCTTACCTTGCCTCAAATGCTACCAATCAAATACAACTTGCTGCATGTGTCCCAAAGGATAGAATTGTTTCTTGGGAGCTTTTAGAAACTTAGACCATGAAGAGATGACTTTACCTTTTCACTTTACATCTATTTGAGTTTTACTTTCCCACCAGATTAAAGTTGTTCCCCCCATTCTAAGTGTAGCTAACTAAATTTTCATTTTATCATCAGAAATGTTCTGAATATGAAAATACACTTCTAACTACTTAATCCAATTATCTAACTTTTTAGGATTCATTTTGCCATCATAAAAAGGTAACTCAAATTTACATCAAGTTTCAAAAGATATTTTTTCTTAGGTTTCTTTTATCTTTTAGAAACGAAATTGGAAGAATAAGAAGAAGAAGATGATGGAGATGATGGTGGAGAAGGAGGTTTATCAGCCTTGCCTTTACCCTTGTCCTTCATCGATGTCTTCGAAGAAGAAGCTCATCCCTCACCTTCTTATCTTTGTAGAGTTCTCCCAACATCTGTTGCATGCTAAAAAACACTTTATGAAACTATTCCTCGCTCATCTTCTCTTTAGGAGTTTCACCTGCATCAAATCCTGTCATTGTCGATTTATGAGCGACTCTTTGCTTTCCAATATCTGGATCAAACTCCTCAAGTGTTCCTTCTCCACGTTGTGACTTTGACCTGATTAACATTCACTAGAAAAAATTATAGAAACACAACCTGCTCTGATACCAGATTATATGATTTGAAATTGATCATAAACTATAACTGAAGTAGAATTGATTAATTTCCAACATCGAATGAATTGTTAATCTTAAGTGCTGAATGTGGAAGACTGAAGGAAAACATTTGATTTAAGACTGAATCAATAACTTAAGAAACATAATTAAGCTTGAATTTGCAGTAAAAACAGAGATAAAAGACATCAAACATTGATTATAGAGTTCTTCCTTGATGCACTACGTCTCCAGGTCCGCTTTCAAGATGGGTATCCGCTTTATTAGGATTGATCAAAAGAGGTATTTTACACAGCAAAAGACTAGACTAAATGTGCACACATGTACTTCTGGTCTCTGTCAACATAAATATCTCTCTCCTAGCTTTCCAACACCTATCTCGGTTCCCAATTCCACCTCCAGACGACCAAGATACACTCAGAGCAGGAGATCGGAATTGCAGTGCAGGGTGTGCTTTAGGATTGAAGCAAGACATTGTAATTGATCCATATTGAAGCAGTGGAGGCATTCTTCTCAGTTGGGTTCCCCTGTAAAATCATCGTGTTCCTTGTATTTTAATGGTTTCATGTTATTGCATGTGTTTCTATCGTGTGTTTTCCTTTTCACAAAATGGTAGAAGAATAGTATGACAAATATGAAAACAATTACCACACAATACATTTCTTATTATCAATATTTAAATAATCATAAAAATTAACTATATTATAACTTTATTTTAAATTATCATCATCATTATTATTAATTATAGAAAGAATTAGCCCAGAGGATTAGCTCAATTGGTCTTGTTCCCGTCGTTAATGCACCTTTGCTATTGGGAGGTAATGGGTTCAATTCTCTAGAGACTCTTGGGTTAGGCTCCTTGGTTGAGCTAACAAGAAGTGATCTGTTTCAGGTGGATCTACTTGGTACAAATATTTTGTGGGTGGATATCTCATACTCCATGGACTTAGTGGTAACTTTGACAAGAACTAATAATAAATACATTATCAAAAATAAAATAACAATTTAAAATAAGGATAAGGCCACAAGAGACACATCTAATTAACCCAATTTTGAAAGTTTAACTTTAAATTTTCCCACAAATAAATTAAAATTTAAAATTATATTTTTCAAAATAATATATATTAATTACATTCATAGGTGTGTCTATTTTGGAATAGGACTCTGTTGTGGCCACCAACAACCCCCCTCTTTGTTTGGTATTAGCAATAGCACCAAGCAAATGGGGACCCTTAATAAAAAATCCAAAAAAACATTTTATCAAAATTTTTGTATTTTAAACTCCCTAAAGCTGTATCGCATCGCGAGAAGAGAGTGAAACATTTTCCTATGTGCATAATAAGCTGCGAAGAAGCGACGCGAAATTCATCGCATCGCATATATTGTGAAGCGCTATTAAATGAAAAACTTAAGGAATCACCGACGGTCGATATGCGACATCGCATTTCGCAACATCGCATAAGCAGCACAAAATGATTGGATGACTAAGTGCGATTTGCGAATTCGCGATCTGCGATATTGCGATCTGCGATGTTGCGATCTGCGATGAATATGACCATCAATTCCTGCGATGACACATCTTGACGATGCGATCCTCGATACTGCGATGTGAGTCGCAGAAATCACCCATCGCAAGATTTCCTCGACACAGTATTCAAGGAAAGCTGTCTATATACCAAAATTGGGCGCGCACCTTAAAAGAAATTAATGATTGTATGCCAAAGTATCCAAGAAGGATTGTGTTGTGTTTTTCGAAGAGTCAGTTCATTATGGGTGTCATGATTATGCATTCATTAGGGCTTAAAGCTTTCATGTCAATCTTTTCATCATTACTCTTTTCTTTTGCGTAAATTGTAAGACAACAAATAACATAAAGCAATGTGCAGGAAACATCTAAGGAATAGGGGAAAGCGTCAATGCTCGGAGAACAGAGAAGAGATGCCTTCACCAACGAATGCCGCATGCAATAGGACCACAGATTCCAGAGTATCACTCAACAGATACTGATGGCAATAGACTATCCAAAACTCAAAGTCAAAGGCGCACAAAAGCAGCATGTTTACAAAAGATCCTAAAGCTTAGACTGGGTAAAGCAAAAAGAAAAAGACGCTAAAGAGGGAAAACGCACCAGAAAAGCCTGGAACAAAGAACGGAGGCAGTTTTCAATACAGAAAATTGTTCAGAGAGCAAAGTCCCTAACTTATTCAGTCATTCGCAAGGCCGGAAACCGAAATAGCAAAAGCACAATCAGTTTGAGAGAAATTTGGGTTATTACCAAGTATACACACAGTGAATACACCAAGCCAGAGGAAGATTTTCGAAAATATCTTCTAGTCTGCCAGAAAGCGGTGCCAACTCTTGTTATTTCTATTTTCGTAACTCAAACGAAAAGAGAAGATGACCAGCCGACTCTTCCCAGGCGAATGTTGCATTGCTTACAGCACTGAGGAGCAAATACAGAAACGGTTAGAAATTAGATTCAATTTTTAGAAATAAATTTTCTTTAGTAGAAGGGCAATCATTTGAAACTGTGTCCTAAATTTATGTAATTAATATTAATTAGTTAGCAGTATTTAAACCCTTCTCAGGCATTTGGAGAAGGGTCCGGAAATTTGTCAAAAAACTTGTCCTCAGAACATGCACTTTTGCACCCTCGGAGGGGGTTTTTGATGAATGGATGGATCGAGATTTATCAATGTTTGCATTTAATGTCTGCTACTGATGTTGCACTTTTGTACTCTTAGTAGATGTTAGAACAAGTAAAGATAAATCGTTATTGCTTGAAGCTTATGAGTGGAACCAGTCATAAATG
The DNA here is from genome assembly GCA_031772625.1 of Pinus tabuliformis. Classification (NCBI taxonomy): domain Eukaryota; kingdom Viridiplantae; phylum Streptophyta; class Pinopsida; order Pinales; family Pinaceae; genus Pinus; species Pinus tabuliformis. Next base: position 155,691,268 of record CM062812.1, read on the forward strand.
GTACTTTTATCTCTTGACCAATTTCTACTTATATTCTTAAAGTGATATGCAATTTTCAGTTGTTTATATGTTAATGCATGAATGTGTGGGTTACCATTTGGCACTTCTGTACGGTGGAGTCATTTATTTGTGTTTGATATATGAATAACTTATTATGCGATATGCTGTTCACAACTGTTTTGCTTAACTTTTTATGCAGAATGGTTTATCTTAATTGATTTCTATTCTTATGATAGCTGAATGATCTTTATTACCAGTTATTGTTCGAAATCTCTTTAGATCGCATAATAGAAGAAATACACCCCGGGTTAGCGTAGATTAGATGTGTTGTTTCTTATTAGATTACAATAGCATAGAGTTAGTTTAGAAGTTTGAATTAAATTAGCTTTAAATACTCCTAGATCAGCATCATCGAACTCTACACACACACACACCCCTTAGATTGGGAAACTGGTCCCATTATCCCCAGTTGGACCCGCTATACCAAACGGATAAGGAGCTGCCAACCAAGGTCCGGACCGGGTGGGTATCCCCCTTGTTGTCGACCCGATTTTCGGGGCTTCAACATATTTGGCGCTAGAAGGAGGGCCCGAACTATAAATGGCACCTAAATCAAAATCTAAATACCATTCTGAGAGTAAATCGCCCTCATCAACTCCCCTGACTTCCCCAGTACGTTTAAATCCAAAGTCAGAAGTCGCTCGAGTATCAACCGCTGCTACATACCCTAATATTTCAGACCAATTTACCATTGAACCCCCTGAAGTTCAAACTCTGATTCGCAAACTCCAGGGATTTTCTATTTTTACTCAGAGGTCTGATAAATCTCAAAGCAGCGTGACTTCGCAGTACAATCCTGCTCATCCCCTGACCAGATTAAAGAGTGAAAAATTTGGCATCCAGCCAACTGAATTCCCTCTCCCCACCAGGGAAAGAGCAAGGAAAACACCACCAGAGTCTGACAGTGAGACTCTTTCATCTACGTCGTCCATTTCAACTCCCTCACCGCGAAGTCAGCCACCCACATCTTCATTCCAAACCTCTCATCCATCTTCCACAACCCCTCCTCTTCAATCATCAAAGATCATAATATCTTCATCTTCCCAGCATCAGGGATCATCCTCTGCACTTTCATTTACTAGCAGCTCAACGATGGCCCAGTCTCCATGGAAAAATCCTGGGGCAGTTTTAATGCCTCCACCCCTGAGCCAAATACCGGCCCATCCTGAGAAATGGCTACCCAAATTCAATCCAGAAGCAGGCATGCTAGCTGAAGAGCATATTAATAATTTCATGCTTTCTGTTAATCTCAACGGAGTTACCAACGAGGACGCTGTCATCCGGCTTTTTCCCTATACAATGCAAGGAACAGCCGGGTCATGGTACTTTTCATTACCTTCCGGGTCTATCACAAGTTGGGACATTTTTCAAAGTCAATTCCTTACCAAGTTTGGTGATGACAGATCAACGACGACGTTAATCAATGACCTATCCAATCTTAAAGCCGAGGCTAGAGAACCCATCAAAGATTTCAATTTACGGTTCAATAAAATCCTCAAAAAAATACCCGCTGCTTCCCAGCCGAGTGAAGAAGTGAGATGTGAATGGTATATTACGGCCTTACCATCAAACTTGGCGATCTTCGTGGATAGGGCAAATAAGACAACCTTAGTTGAAAACTTGACAGAGGCGATAGCAGTAGAGAAACGCGTAGTAGCCCTGGAAAAAAGATCTGCGATAGAGGAACGGAAATCTAAGAAAGTCTCCTTCAAGGAAGACCCCAAGAAGAAACAAACGAAAGACCCTTTCGATTTGGAAGGATTACAAAAAGTGTTAAAAACCATGTCCAATGAGATGATTGACATAAAAAAACAAGTAGCAGAAACTTCTTCAAAAAATCCCTACAGAGCTTTTAAAAGAAATCCTTCAATGGATGTGAAACCACCCAACGCCATCTCAAACGTCGAATCCGAAGAAGAAGAAGAAGAAGAGAATACCACTGAAGGGCAGACCGATGACGAAGAAGTTGTGGAACTACAAGGAATGTGGGATTTTATCCTCCCGCAAGAAGAAGATCAAGAAGCATTTCCGGTTAGCACACGAAGCAAAAATCAACTTGATCCTCCCCAAACTACCCCTAAGCAGAAGGGCGCAAGCCCTGTAGCAAAAGATAAAGTCGCAACAAAGAAAATGACCGCTAAAGCGACTCAATCTAGCCCAGTCCAATCAGATCAAACACCTCCATCAAGAACACTGATTGTGTCGGATGAAATGGAGTACAATATTATTGATGACATGAAAAAGACTAGGGCTAATATCACTCTTTATGAGTTGAGCAAATTGAAACATCAACAGAAGATAATGATGAAAGAATTACATGCCGTGCCTACTACATCTTTGCCTACAGCTGCAGCTTCCCACAACATGGGAAGACCTCCAACCGACACGATCAATAAGGTTGACCCAAATGACATCGCTTTGATTGGAGGAAGATCAAGGTCTCACACTCCCCCTTTTCTTCTCACTTATGAAATTTTCAATAAAAACGTGCACAATTGTTTGGTTGATTCTGGTGCTTCAACGAATATTTTACCCAGATCAATATGTGCCAAGTTGAATGTTCAACCACAAAAATCCGCAGTGCGCATAGTTCAGCTTGATCAATCTCAAGTCGAAGTGATTGGTGAACTTAATCAAGTGACCATAAGATTGTCGTCTAACCTGAAGGTATGTTAGGTTATTGACATTCTAGTAGCTGATATCCCTGAATTCTATGGCTTAATTCTTAGTAAGGATTGGTCCGAAAAGCTCCATGGATACTTCTCAACTGACTGGTCGCACATGTGGTTACCCTATAATGGTAAATATAATCAAATAAACGTTGAACGAGAGTTACACTAGAAGTACATAGTAACGGAATTGGAGGGAGAAAATGAAGCAATAGCATACAACAGCAGTATCATAGGCAATTACTCGGTAGATTCTTTCCTCGGCAATTTCAATGCTCATACCTCACCTTACTTAGAAAAGTCAGTATTATCCCAAGTCGAAAATTTTTCCCAAACTGATAATTCAAAGTGTGTTAATTTTTTAGATAACCCTGTAAATACATCTTTGTTTTGGAAATTATATTTTGATGGCTCTAAATCTAACAAGGGAGCAGGAGCAGGATGTGTTCTGATTAGCCCAGACGGAAATAAGACCATGCTTACGTGCAGACTTGAATTTGATTGCACAAACAATACAACGGAATACGAGGCCTTGGTTCAAGGCCTATACAAAGCAATCGGGTTGAATGTTAAGTACCTTCAAGTCTTCGGAGACTCTGAGATTGTCGTCAAACAGGTACGTAACACCATACATTGCCTATCAGGTCATTTGAAGCACTATCAATCTTTAGTACAAGATCTGACTGCACATTTCATAGCATTCAATATTTCGTCAATCCCAAGACTCCAAAATGCGAGCGCAGACCTGTTAGCTAATGTAGCCTCTAGACTTATTCCCTCCGAAGATTTTAGTCCAGATAGATTCTCAATAGAATTAATCTTTAGACCGTCCATCCCTGACAACATCACAAACTGGAGAGTATTCAATGACGATCCTGACATTGTAAATTTCCTCACTTTTGAAGGATCCTACTCAAATCAAATAATTGACGAAGACCATCATGATCGACAAATACAACATAATAGCACTGATAATGCTATACCTAAATCGGTGGTTAAGTTAGAAGACTTATATGATTTGAAAAGTCGGTTTAAAAGGTCTACCAATTCTAAGCTCTACAGTTCGACTCTGAACTACGAATTAGTAAACCTAGGAACCGATGATAAACCACAAAACGTTAATCTAGGCCATGGCCTAGCCACTGAAGAAAAATTAGCGTATATCCGTCTTTTGAGACAATACAAAAATGTTTTTGCCTGGAATTACGATGAGCTGAAGACATACGACACTTCTATCATTCAACATACTATCCCTATGATTGACAATGAAAAACCTGTCCAACAGAAACTCAGAAAAATCCACCCCAAATTAGAAAATCAGATAAAAACTGAGCTAAATAAGTTATTGAGAGCCAGAATAATTTTCCCCGTCAGACATTCCAAATGGGTCTCCAATATGGTGCCCGTTAGAAAGAAAAACGGAGATATTAGAATTTGTATCGATTTTCGGAATCTCAACAAAACCTGTCAAAAAGACAATTTTCCCCTCCCACCTATGGAGCAGATATTATAGGCAGTAGCAGGCTCAGAATTAATGTCTTTTTTGGATGGATTTTCAGGATACAATCAAGTGCTGGTACATCCCGATGATCAGTTAAAAACCACATTCCGAACTAAATGGGGCACATACGCATATCGGAAGATGCCATTTGGTTTGATCAATGCCGGCGCTACATTTCAGAGAGCCATGGACATCGCATTCAAAGGTTTAGTCAATAAATCCGTAGTGATTTACCTGGATGATATAATAGTGTACTCCAAGAAGCGAAGCGAACATCTCAAAGACTTGAAACAAATCTTTCAACGATGTTTAAGGTATGGGATTTCACTTAACCCAAAGAAATCTTTTTTCGCTTTAAGTGAAGGAAAACTTCTAGGATTCATAGTGTCAAAATCTGGTATTCACATTGAACCTGACAGAATCAAAGAAATTTCTGAAATATCCATGCCTCATAACAAAAAAGCCATGCAATCTTTCCTTGGTCAAATCAATTTTGTGAAGAGATTTGTCCGAGATTTTTCACGTATTTTTTCTCCTTTGCAAAATATGATTAAAAAGAATTCAAATTTTAAATGGGGTCAAGATGAGCATGAAGCATTCAACTTGATCAAACAAGCTATCATTAATGCTCCATCTTTAGCAACCCCAAATTTTTCAGAATCTTTTATCTTATACACATTTGCCTCAGAGAAATCTTATGCCGCGATTCTAACTCAAGCAAATCAAGAGAAAGCGGAAGCTCCAATCGCATTTTTTAGCTCGAATTTACAAGGTGCTGAACTCAACTATTCAGACGTGGAGAAACAAACATATGATGTTTTCAAAGCGATCAAATATTTCAGACCTTTCTTACTTAAAGCCCATACTAAGGTCATAGTACCGTTTCCAGCGGTAAGAAACCTTCTAATACAGAAGGATGTGGGCGAAAAAAGAGCAAATTGGATCACCACTTTACAAGAATACGATCTTGAGATCAAACCAGCAAACATTGTAAGAGGTCAAGGCTTCTGCAAAATGTTGGCTGGAGCATCGCAAATTCCTGAGAATTCATCTGAAGAGGTACATACGTATGAGGTAAGCCTAAACGATGCAGAATCATTATATGCTGACACCATTTATTATCTTAGGAACGGGTATGCTCCATCACACCTGGATCACACCAAGAAAAGAGCTATGAGATTGAAAGCTAAACAATACCAGCTCATAAATGATGTTCTGTTTAAAAGGAATTATGATTCTATGCTTCTTAGGTGTCTTGAGAAAACTGAAGCCGAAAAGGTTTTGCAGGAACTCCACGATGGACCAGCGGGCGGACACTATGCTGGAGATGCTACTGCACATAAAATCTTACGTGCAGGATATTATTGGCCCACGCTGTTCAAAGACTCACACAGTTACGTGAGGAAATGCCAAGTCTGCCAGACTGCTGCAGGGAAACAAAAGAAACCGTCCATGCCACTACAGCCGGTAAACATCGAGCAACCATTCAGTCAGTGGGGCTTGGACATAATAGGTGAGATCGTTCCTCACTCTTCTAAGCAGCATAGGTACATCCTCACGGCAACAGATTATTTTACTAAATGGGTAGAAGCAGTTCCTCTCAAGACAGCTAATTCTGAAAACATTATTGAATTCATAGATCAATTTATAATCACTATGTTTGGATTGCCAACGGCCTTAATGTTTGATAATGCCTCATACGTTTTTGGAAATACAATGACTGAGTTTGCACTTAAAAGAGGGTTCAAACTGAAATATTCGGCCAACTACTATCCGCAAGGTAATGGATTGGCTGAATCAACAAACAAAAACTTGATCAAGATTATTAAAAGAACAGTCGACCAAAACCAAAAGAATTGGCACAAAGCGTTGGTAAATGCTTTATGGGCAGATAGAATAATGAAGAAAGCTTCAATCGACACTTCTCCATATTTAGTTTATGGGAAAGAAGTGGTTCTTCCAACTCACTTAGTCATCCCCTCTTTGTCTTTAGTACAACACATCGATGAGGTATCTACCTCCTCCATACAACTAAGACAAATGGAAATAATTAAATTAGAAGAACGACGAGAACAAGCTAAGAAAACCCATGCTCATCACCAAGCGCTGATAAAATCCTCTTTTGACTCAAGCATAATGACCAGAAATTTTTTTCAGATGGGAGATTTAGTTTTGAAATGGGATAAGGCTCATGAAGAAAAGGGCAAACATACAAAATTTCAGAAAATGTGGCTTGGTCCTTTTCAGATTGTAGAAGTCATAGGCCCATCAACGTTTGTGTTGCAGGATTTAGCAGGTAAAAGAGATTCTTTGCTTGTTAACGGACAGATCCTTAAAATATATTTTCCATAGAAGATCACTCTTCTATTTTGTAGGATAGTTTTAGTTTTTATTTTGTTTTTTCTCTTTCTTATAAATAAAACCAGTTGTATATGGTTACTAAAGAGGTTCATGAAAAAGACACCAATTCTCTATCAGATTTTGAGCTTTTCGCTTGTACAAGTAGCAAAATTTTTCGAAAAATCTAATCTTTATTATTGACAGGTAGAGTTAACTTTAGCCTAGACATGATACTAGTTTCAACTTCAAAAATTTGATGAAAGCAACCTTTGGTAAAAAATTGTTTTGTATCAGCACAATGAAAGGTATCAATAATAAAATAAATATTCTCTGTAAAACTGCTTTTTTCAAACTCTATTATTGTCGTCCAAAGCTTTTCTTAAGGAAAAACAATGACTTCCTCCCTGCTAAAGGAAATCGCAGCATTCAGAGGAACAATATGAGAAAACACTATATCTCAAAGAATAAGAGGTCTCATCGCGAGCCGGCTTATCATGATCACAGATATTATAACTTGCTGACTTTGCCAATACTGTCTACCAAAACAGGGCAACGACTCAAGATTGTTGCAATCAAAAGACAAGGGGTCTCATCAAGAGCCATCTTGTTCAGCAAAAGTGTAAATCAAGTGAATGACTGTGTCATAATTTGGCCACCAAACCAAGACATTGTTCTTTAGAGAATAAAAAAGGAAAAAGTGTCAAAAAGGGTTTTCCTTTGAAAAGTTGTAAATAGCCTTAAGCAGGATAAAGGATCATTGCTGGGTAACAGGTAACCCTGTCGAGGCTATGGACGCTTGCGGGCAGCAGAGGCTCTACCTACGACAAATGAGCATATTTTAAAAGCCAGCATGCAGAGAAGACCTTATTTTATCTTCAAAAGACCAAGTAATGTCTGGTATGACTACAAGGACTAAGCCTGAGGAAACAAACAATTGGAATGTGAAAAGGTTGAAACGAAATATCATTGATAGGATAAGACGTAATATACTCTATCTGTCCATAACAAAATTTAGACATATGAAAATTTTTCTGCTTCGGAAGTTAAAATTCAATAGAAAAACAGAGATAACTGGTTCTTCACAGTGAATCGCCATTGTTGTGGCCACCAACAACCCCCCTCTTTGTTTGGTATTAGCAATAGCACCAAGCAAATGGGGACCCTTAATAAAAAATCCAAAAAAACATTTTATCAAATTTTTTGTATTTTAACTCCCTAAAGCTGTATCGCATCGCGAGAAGAGAGTGAAACGTTTTCCTATGCGCATAATAAGCTGCGAAGAAGCGACGCGAAATTCATCGCATCGCATATATTGTGAAGCGCTCTTAAATGAAAAACTTAAGGAATCACCGACGGCCGATATGCGACGTCGCATTTCGCAACATCGCATAAGCAGCACAAAATGATTGGATGACTAAGCACGATTTGCGAATTCGCGATCTGCGATATTGCGATCTGCGATGTTGCGATCTGCGATGAATGCGACCATCAATTCCTGCGATGACACATCTTGACGACGCGATCCTCGATACTGCAATGTGAGTCGCAGAAATCACCCATCGCAAAATTTCCTCGACACAGTATTCAAGGAAAGCTGTCTATATACCAAAATTGGGCGTGCGCCTTAAAAGAAATTAATGATTGTACGCCAAAGTATCCAAGAAGGATTGTGTTGTGTTTTTCGAAGAGTCAGTTCATTATGGGTGTCATGATTATGCATTCATTAGAGCTTAAAGCTTTCATGTCAATATTTTCATCATTACTCTTTTCTTTTGCGTAAACTATAAGACAGCAAATAACATAAAGCAATGTGCAGGAAACATCTAAGGAAAAGGGGAAAGCGTCAATGCTCGGAGAACAGAGAAGAGATGCCTTCACCAACGAATGCCGCATGCAATAGGACCACAGATTCCAGAGTATCACTCAACAGATACTGATGGCAATAGACTATCCAAAACTCAGAGTCAAAGGCGCACAAAAGCAGCATGTTTACAAAAGATCCTGAAGCTTAGACTGGGTAAAGAAAAAAGAAAAAGACGCTAAAGAGGGAAAACGCACCAGAAAAGCCTGGAACAAAGAACAGAGGCAGTTTTCAATACAGAAAATTGTTCAGAGAGCAAAGTCCCTAACTTATTCAGTCATTCGCAAGGCCGGAAACCGAAATAGCAAAAGCACAATCAGTTTGAGAGAAATTTGGGTTATTACCAAGTATACACACAGTGAATACACCAAGCTAGAGGAAGATTTTCGAAAATATCTTCTAGTATGCCAGAAAGCGGTGCCAGCTCTTATTATTTCTATTTTCGTAACTCAAACGAAAAGAGAAGACGACCAGCCGACTCTTCCCAGGCGAATGTTGCATTGCTTACAGCACTGAGGAGAAAATACAGAAATGGTTAGAAATTAGATTCAATTTTTAGAAATAAATTTGCTTTAGTAGAAGGGCGGTCATTTGAAACCGTGTCCTAAATTTATGTAATTAATATTAATTAGTTAGCAGTATTTAAACCCTTCTCAGGCATTTGGAGAAGGGTCCGGAAATTTGTCAAAAAACTTGTCCTCAGAACATGCACTTTTGCACCCTCGGAGGGGGTTTTTGATGAATGGATGGATCGAGATTTATCAATGTTTGAATTTAATGTCTGCTACTGATGTTGCACTTTTGTAATCTTAGTAGATGTTAGAACAAGTAGAGATAAATCGTTATTGCTTGAAGCTTATGAGTGGAACCAGTCATAAATGGTACTTTTATCTCTTGACCAATTTCTGCTTATATTCTTAAAGTGATATGCAGTTTTCAGTTGTTTATATGTTAATGCATGAATGTGTGGGTTACCATTTGGCACTTCCGTACGGTGGAGTCATTTATTTGTGTTTGATATATGAATAACTTATTATGCGATATGTTGTTCACAACTGTTTTGCTTAAATTTTTATGCAGAATGGTTTATCTTAATTGATTTCTATTCTTATGATAGCTGAATGATCTTTATTACCAGTTATTGTTCGAAATATCTTTAGATCGCATAATAGAAGAAATACACCCCGGGTTAGTGTAGATTAGATGTGTTGTTTCTTATTAGATTACAATAGCATAGAGTTAGTTTAGAAGTTTGAATTAAATTAGCTTTAAATACTCCTAGATCAGCATCATCCAACTCTACACACAGACACACTCCTTAGATTGGGAAACTGGTCCCATTATCCCCAGTCGGACCCGCTATACCAAATGGATAAGGAGCTGCCAACCAAGGTCCGGACCGGGTGGGTATCCCCCTTGTTGTCGACCCGATTTTCGGGGCTTCAACAGACTCCCACTTTTTAAATTAAATTATCAACAATTATTAGGTGGATGTAGGGATTTAACCTCTATGAAATATTCTAGAATATTCTTAGTGGTATGCAAAAATGAAAGGTGGAGATTTATGTTCAAAGTAGTTAAACCCTTTCTTCCATTTTAATTATTAGTCTAGATCCATCTTAACTCTGGATATACCAAGTGAGTAAGGGATCAAATCCCTTTTCACACTAAAAGAGGTTTGCTACTCAAGAGATTTGCTCCCTCTTAGGGCTTGGTAGATCTTGAGTTAAGATGGATCTAGAATGGTTATATATATATATATATTACTTCTTACATAAGAATATCATTGACAAAATGATGGGTTGTCAAAACTTGGAGCCGAAAAATAGCTAACGGTAAATTGACTATTTTATCTCAAATTTTCTTTTAATTATTAATTTTATTTTAAATTTTAACTTTATGTAACTTTACCGAGTAAAAATGTTTACATAATAGGACATGACATTACAACATTTCTTCTGTCCCGTGCTCGATGAAAAAATCCATTAGTTACTTGCGTAGATCCATCTTAACTCCAGATCTACCAAGCACTGAGAGCGATCAAATCTCTTTTCAATCTAGAAGAGGTTCACACATTATTTTATGTTATTTGACTTAGTCAAAATGTTTTAATTAATGATTATAATTAATAATTTTACTTTTATATTATATTATTTTTTTTAATTGTAATTTATTTTTATTTTTATTGTTATGTAATCTGACTAGGTCAAAATGTTTACATAACGTAACATAACATAACTCTACAACATCTCTTCCATATTGGGTTGGAGAGTGTCTCTTAGCACAAAAGCAAATGTCATATAAACATGTTAATGTCATATGAACATGTGTGAAGCATCATTGATTAAAAAAATGTCGTATGAACATGTGTGAAGTGCCATGAATTAAAAAAATGTCACATGAACATGTGTGATATGGGAAAGTGGTATTAGTAATCCATAGTAATGGCCCGTGGTATTTAGCAAAGCTTATTTTTAAAATCTCCATGGTAAAAGGGCAATGAATCTCTCTAGTTAAGAATATTGTTACATGTTTCTTTAAATGTATATATGTTTAACACATACATTAATTTTTTTAATATAATTATTAATAATAATAATAATTGGAATAAAGCTATAATTTAATTAATTTTTATGGGTTTTTAACCTTAACAATGTGAGATGTATCATGTGGTAAGTTTTTTTTTTTTTTTTATTATGCTTATGGGAGTTTACCAACCATTTAATGTATATGACTCTGCTTGTATAATACTAGGTAGGAATTTCTTATGAGGAGAAAAACAAAAATGGACTAATAACAAATGCTTTATTAAAAATAGAATAACTATCTAAAATAAGGATAAGGTGTTATAAGAAGAAAATAGAGATAAAATAATTTAAAATAATCTCAATTCAATTAAATCTCCCCATGTGATCATATATCTTTGAGTAATGGTTTTCTACATGTTTTAATGTGGTTTCATTAAAAAAATAATAATGAGTTAGTATATATGTATGTATGTGTGTGTGTATATTTCTTGGAAAGAAAGCATCGAAGACCCTGGAGTACTTCCCCACATTTTGTGGATGGTAAACTGGGTAAATGGTCGACCTTGATTACGGGGCCTTGCTCCAAGGGAATTAAAGAGAGTCAAACCCATTATCAGCAACAACTAGCTACAATATCAAAGAACTTCACATCTAGCTCTAGATCACTAAGTTAACCTTTGGGGCCAATAATGAATCAATATATATTAATTAATAACAACTAAAAATATTAATTGAGAACAATATTATAATTCCACAACTAATAATATTAATATTAATTAACAATAAATTATCCATAATTCATGACAAAAGTATTGAAACAATATGAGAAATCATGGCACAAATATTGAAATTGGTGGCACAAATGTTGAAATGATATGAGAAATCAAGGCACTAATATTGAAATGAGAAAGTGGTAAATATTATTTAATACATTTATCATATATATTTTATAAACTTGGTATTGATGAAAATATGTGTTAGTGATAGTATGTCTGTAACTTGGGTAAGAGGAACGGAATAAAGGTGTCCATAAACAATTGAGCTAGGGTTTTTGTAAGGTTCAAAGTGATGATGATGAGGTTGACTGGTGGTAAGAAGTATTATAACGAGAAATTTCCCCTAGCAGTGATCAGGTGCTCATGTCCTAAGTGTCGTAAAATGCTCAAAATTTAAAATGCTCAGAACTGGTTCAAAGTTGAACGACTGGAAAATTCTCATCTTCTTGATTCCGGAGCCATAAACGGTTCGAAAAACGGTTGCCGTATGAGAAAGTTATGCCAAAAACAAAATCGCCCAATAACCCTTAATTTTTGAATTTTAAAAAAAAATTTAAAAAAGAATATTCCACGGAATATTCTTTGGAATATTCCTTTTGGGCAGTCAATCACAGGCCACCACGTGGCATGCCCAGAGGCTGCCACATGGCCCAAGGTGACGTCATCAAGGGTATGGGCGCATATTAAAATTTGTTCATGGAATTGTGGTTTGAACCCATGACCAACTCTACACGAATGCCAAGCCTTACCAACGCGCCACAGGGATGAGATTTGTCATATGGGCGGCATAAACATAATTTGAACTTTGATTTGTGTTGGGCGGGGCCCAAGGGGGCCAGCCCCCGCATACCATATGACCATGTACAGAGAACCGTGGGCTTAGAACCTAACCGCCCAGCGCGAAATCCAATGATAACAGCGAACCGAAATTTTTGGTCACATGCGCATTTATTGTAACTGCAGTCAAGTTGGCGGGAATAATGGTGGAGCGCCAAATTTGGCGGCCGCTCCAAAATTGGCGGGCTTATCTGGCCTCCAACTACAGTTAGCTGGAGTTTTTCTAGGGGCAGACTGGAGAAACTTTAATTGGCCATAACTTTAGCTAGGAAAGGCGGTTTTGGACGATTTTTTTTTTGATTTTGGGTAATTTTGACCTTCTGAAGCCATTGGTGCAGGTTTTACAGCCATTTGAGTTCATTTTCAGAGGTTTTGGAGCCATGAAAGTTCTAGGAGCCACTAGGGCCTAGTATTGTGAAGACTGTATAGGGTTGCAGGTATCCATTAGAGGTGAACCAGTAGTCAATCCTGAAGGATTCAAGTGTTCTGAATCCATTTTTACCATCTATTCCACCTGTATATGCTTCTATTCAGATATATATTCAATTTGAGCATTTAATTAAAACAAGGACAAGCCCATTTGGGAGCTTTGGACCCAGCAGACGTAGCCCAGGAGGGGTGAACTGCTTTATCAACTTCTTTTGCATCTGTGGTTGATTTATTTTGCAGAACAAATTTGATTTAGTGTTTTAAACAGTAAAAGGAAATAAATCTGCTATGCTTAAATGGGTCATGAACAGCTGAAAATTTCATTTGTTTTCTTTCTGTAAGACATGGAAATCTTTTAAACATGTATATTTCTGAATTGAATACCTTGCAAACAATTTACAAGTAGTTCCAAATTCAGATCAAGCAGTGCAAAGGTACTCTGAAGGAATACAATAATGGGGAAGTTCATCTCGCCACGAACATAGCTCACTGCTGAATGTAAACACATAAGATTTTCCAAACTCTCCCATGCAAGCACCACGAGGCGAGCCCACTACTCACAACCTATGCATAAGAATAAAGTGTTGACAAACCTTGCTCCAGGTAAAAATTTTCAAGTAATTATGAGGTCCCTGTGAGGGGAAACCTTCTGTTTGTAGATGGGATCCATGAGATTCTCAAATACAACAGAAAGAGTGTATCCCACCAAACCATTAAATGTTCCTATTGTGGGAAGTTAATTCCCTGAAGGTTTCCTTATAACATATTATGTCATTAACAAGGATGCTATAATGCATTTTATCTTAAGCCTTTTAGAGGAGCCCTAGGTGCCATTGCACCCTACACTTCCCAACCCTATTCCTTCAAGGATACAGTGAAGAATGGGCTATTATCATTTCATTAGGATTTGGAAATTTGTGTTAGCACTTTGTGGGTGGTTGAATCAACCAAGACTCCTAACTATGTGCTCCTGTTAGGTCCCTATAATACTAATGATGCCCCCATTACTATTGTAGTTGTATCCCTTATTAATATTTTTGTGCCCCTATTGTTCCCATATTGTTATTACTGTGCCGCATAGAATCCCTATATTGTTATTTTTGTGCCTTTATATTATTATTGCTAGGTTGGCTTGGTTATATTGTGACTCCTTAGACTCCTATATATAGAAAGGGGGTTTTGTCATTTGAATCATCCAAGAATTGTTCATTTATGTAATGTAAAGGACGTTTCCCCCTCGAAAAGGCTGAATTCTAAGGCGTTGATCTATCTTTTCTATATTTTTGTGAGCTGGTTTCATAACATTTGGTATTAGAGCTTTGGATTCTAGGGTTTCGCTGCTCCAAGTAGGTCATCGTGGCATTTTCATTATAACTCTTTTTCCACGATGTTTAAGAAGCAAAAAAAAAAACCCATTTGAGAAGAAATTGCATTGAACCTTGGATCTAAATTTCAGAGCTTTTTGCACTATATTTGCAGAGATATGATATGAGGAAGTTGGTCTTTTTGCAAACTCCTGAATTACATTCTAAACAGGTGACCTTGGGAAAATCGTCATAACTTTTGTTTTGCGCATTAGATTGCAATTTCGTAAGAAGTTACAGAAAGAGGACGGACTGTAGTTTCTTTTTTATATTTTTTAGACCCGAAGGTAAAAACAATGATACATGGCACCTCATACAGGTTCGCTCTTCTGAAAAGGTATATAATCAGGTCATCTTGAGAGATTTTGCATAACTCTCTCTTGGAGAATCTAAATTCGATCAAACTGGTGGCATTGGAAAGAGGAAATAAAGGGCTACTGCAGCTCACAATTTCCAAACTGAAAGATTCGAAATTACAGAGATACATCATATTCAATATCGAGTGCCTACAAAGTGAAAAAAAGTGTGTATTTTTTTTAATATTTGCATAAGCTTGGTTTGAAAAATTAGTTTGAAGGCATTCAAAGGGAATAGTGAAAAATTATTATTAGTAATTGATGCCCCAAAGAAAGAAAATGGAAACACCTAGTAAACAACTTGAAAGCTCTAGCATGACTCATGAAGAAGAGCAAGAAATACTACATGATATATCAAAATTACAAGACCAAGTGCAACAAATGTCACTCTCACAAAAACTAACAGAAGCTAAGATAAATGGCGTGGAATCTAAGATAAAGGGCGTGGAAGCTAAGATGAATGGCGTGGAAGCTAAGATGAATGGTGTGGAAACTAAGATCAATGGCATGGAAGCTAAGATGAATGGCATGGACGCTAAGATGGATGGCATGGATAATAAGATGGAAGACTTGAAGATAAATTTGAATAAGTTGCTACAAGAAATGGTCACTAATGGTAAAAGGGTAGTAAAGGAAACTCATGATGAGAACAAAAGAAATGTTAATTATGATTTCATAGACTCTAATGTTGGATCAAAGACCCACCATATTCCAAAAATTGATACGAGGAAATTTGATGGCAAGGATCCCGCAACATGGATACTACAGATAGAGCAATTTTTCGATCTCAATAATATGAAAAACACACAAAAGGTATGTATTGCAACTTTATATTTGGAACTAAATTAGTTTGTATGGCATCAATGGCTTTGCTCTTGTAAACAAATTATCACTTGGGAAATTTTTACAGAAGAAATGACAACACATTATGAGGATACAAAAAGCAACAATTTTTTTTAGCTAATTGAGAAGTCTCAAACAAAAGGGTTCAATGATGGAGCACATTGAGGAGTTCCAAAAATTGAACATAAGGGTAAAAAATATTCCAGAGGAGCATAGGATTGATGTGTTCATAGGGAATTTAAAGGAGAATATCCAACATGATGTTCGCCTTTGGGAACTTGATTCAATGGAGAAGGCATTCAGGTTAGCAAGAAAAATGGAAAGCAAAATTATGGCAACCAGGAAGCCTACCACTCACAACTATAAAGATGGAAGTATTGTTTCCCCTAGCCTTCCACAACCTGTAAGGTTGAAACCACAACAATTGGAAGAAAAAAGAGAAAAAGGGCTTTGTTACAATTGTGATAGCAAATACACTAAAGGTCATAAGTATGCTGAGAAGAAATTATTCTACATAGATTGTGAAGAGGAAGAAGAAAAGGAACAAGAAAGATCAAAACAAGAGGATATACTCCAGGAACAAAGCCTAGATAAAGAAGAAATGAATCCGACCATATCTTGTAATGCATTGGCTGGAATTACCACTCCTCAAACCATCAAGATAGAAGGACATATCAAGAATAAAAAGGTAATAGTGTTGATTGATTCAGGAAGTACCCACAATTTTATTCATTGTAAGATAGCAAAAGAATTGAATTGTTTCCCATATCTAGCACCAGAGTGTCAAGTGATGGTTGCAAGTGGAGGAACGAAAAATTGCTCTAGAAAGTGCCATAATATCAAGCTATCCATGGGAGAATATGTATTGAATAGCCCAATGCTTTCCATTCCAATGGGAGGTGCTGATGTTGTACTAGGAGTTCAATGCCTACAATCCTTGGGTACAATAGCTTTTAACTTTCAAGAACTTTTTATGAAATTTTATGTGGAAGGAAAGGAAATTGAATTAAGGGGCATTGTAGGGAAACCAGGAAAGATAATAAGCTCTAACGGTATGATAAAGCTTCTAAAAAAGGAATAATGAGGTGTAATTGCACAGTTATGTTCGCTAGATGTTTCCACATCAAAATCATCTATTTATCTAGATCTCCAAAAAGTCTTGGACAATCATTCCAAGGTATTTGAGGCTCCCAAAGGTCTCCCTCCTATTCGTGATCACGATCATGCTATTCATTCGATTCTAGGAAGTGTTCCTCCAAACATCAGGCCGTACAAATATCCCTATTCCCAAAAGAGTGAAATTGAATGTATAGTTGCAGAAATGCTAGAGGCTGGTATAATTCAACCTAGCCAAAGTTCTTTCTCTGCTCTAGTAGTATTGGTGCACAAGAAGGATGGATCATGGCGCATGTGTCCAGATTATAGGGAGCTCAACAAGCTCACTATTAAAGATAAGTTTCCCATTCCTATCATTGACGAATTATGGGATGAATTGCATGGATCAATTTACTTCACCAAGTTGGATCTTCATTCAGGATATTATCAAATCAAAATGAAGACTGAAGACATTCTGAAAACAACATTTAGAACTCATGAGGGTCACTATGAATTTTTGGTCATGCCTTTTGGCCTTACCAATGCACCTTCTACATTTCAAGGTTTGATGAATTCCATTTTCAAATCCTTCCTTAGAAAACCTGTGTTAGTATTTTTTGATGATACACTAATCTACAACAAGTCTTGGAAGGATCATGTTGAACATGTTGATAGGGTGCTACAACTATTGGAGGAGAAACAATTATATGTAATAAGATCCAAATGTTTCTTTGAAGTACAAGAGGTGGAATATCTGGGTCATATTGTATCTCATGAAGGAGTTAAGGTAGACCCTAGCAAAATTAAAGCCAATAAGGAATGGAAAATCCCCACATCCATAAAGCATTTGCTAGGATTTCTCGGGTTGACAGGGTATTATCGCAAGTTCGTTAAGAATTATGGGAAAATAGCAGCACCTCTAACAACATTATTGAAGAAAGATGCACTTTCATGGATTCCAGAAGCAACAAAGGCCTTCGAACATCTTACATAGGCAATGTGCCAAGCACTGGTCTTAGCTACACCAGACTTCACAAAAATTTCTATTGTGGAATGTGATGCTTCAGGAAGTGGAATTGGTGCTGTTTTAATGCAAGATGAAAGACCCATTGCTTTCAAAATTCATCCAATCAAAGGAAAGTATTTACACAAAGCTATTTATGAGAAGGAAATGTTGGCAATACTACATGCACTTAAGAAATGGTGACCCTACCTAATGGGAAGACACTTCAAGGTAAAAATGGATCATGATAGCCTTAAATACTTTTTAGAACAAAGATTATGCTCTAAAGAACAATGAAATTGGGTCACAAAGATGTTGGGTTATGACTTTGAAATCATCTACAAAAAAGGGAAGCAAAATGTTGTGGCAGATGCATTCTCAAGAAAGGATGAGGATGTGGAAGCATTATTGTGCACCATTTCTATTATCCAACCAGATTGGATAAACGAAGCAAGGGGGGAATGGAAGAATGGCAAAGAAGTGTGGGCACTTATTCGAAAGTTACAACAAGATTCCAGTACATCTGATACATTTAGCTGGAAAAATGATTCGTTATGGTACATATATCTCTTATACCTTTGTAAGAATTCCCAACTCAAATAAAAGATTCTTCTGGAATTGCACGCTTCTCCCTTAGGAGGGCAATAAGGATTTTTAAAAACTTACCATAGGGTTAAGAAGGAATTTTTTTGGGATGGCCTTAAATCAGATATTCAAAAGTTTGTGGTGGAATGTTTTGTTTGCCAACAAAATAAAGCTGAAACAATTAAGACACCAGGTCTATTACAACCTTTATCCATTCCAAGCCAACATTGGGAGGAGGTTTCAATGGATTTTATCACAGGTTTACCCAAGTCTGAGGGAAAGTGTGTCATCATGGTGGTAGTTGACAGACTTACCAAGTATGCACACTTTTGTGCATTATCACATCCATTTAAAGCCAGTACAATTTCTACTACATTTATGGAAACAATTCAAAAGCTACATGGAAACCCAAAGATTCTTGTAAGTGACAGAGATCCATTTTTTACTGGAATTTTTTTTGGATAGAATTATTTTCTTGTCTTGTTACTCAGTTAGTTCATAGCTCATCTTATCATCCTCAATCTGATGGGCAAACTGAGATAGTAAACAAATGTTTGGAAGGATATCTTCGTTGCTTTGTATCTAATAAACATACATAATGGGTCAAATGGTTGCCTCTGGCTGAATGGTGGTATAACACTTCCTTCCATACTGCAACAAAAATGACCCCATTTATGGCACTTTATGGATATCAGCCACCATCCATCACATCATATTTAAGAGAAAATTCTAAGGTTCAAACAGTGGAACATAACATCAAGCATCAACACCAAGTTCTCCAACCCTTAAAGGATAACCTTGTGTTGGCACAGAATAGAATGAAACAACGAGCAGATCAACATCATAGTGAAAGAAGTTTTGATGTAGGTGACTAGGTATTCCTACGACTACAACCATATAAAAAAATGTCCCTCAGGCAAGCTAAGAAGGATAATAGATTATCACCAAAGTATTATGGTCCGTACAAGGTGTTGCAAAAGATTGGTACTATGGCATACAAATTGGAGCTGCCTGCAGCTTCTAGAGTGCACCCAGTTTTCCGTGTTTCATGTTTAAAGAAGGTTAGAGGCGATAAGCTCCCAGTTCAAACAATATTGCCAGAACTTGACGAGGAAGGAAAAATTATATTGGAACCGGAAGCAGTCATATAAACAAGAACTCAACAGCTATGAAATCGATCCATTTTGGAGTATCTCATCAAGTGGAAGAACTTATCCGCTGAAGATTCCACATGGGAGGATGAGAATTTTATATAGAAGCATATATAACTTCTCAAGCGTTGAGGACAACAACTTTTTGAAGGAGAGGGGCATGTTAGGTCCCTATAGTACTAATGATGCCCCCATTACTATTGTAGTTGTATCCCTTATTAATATTGTTGTGCCGCTATTGTTATTACTGTGCCCCATAGAATCCCTATATTGTTATTTTTGTGCCTTTATATTATTATTGTTAGGTCGGCTTGGTTATATTGTGACTCCTTAGACTCCTATATATAGAAAGGAGGTATTTTCATTTGAATCATCCAAGAATTGTTCATTTATGTAATGTAGAGGACGTTTCCCCCTCAAAGAGGCTGAATTCTAAGGCATTGATCTATCTTTTTTATCTTTTTGTGAGCTGATTTCATAACAGCTCCTCATCTACTGCAAGGGTTTTATTAATTTAAAATTTTAAATATGTGAAGGATCTTACAAAAGCGCTTGATTCAGGACCTTTGTTTTGGGTTATAGAAAATGTCCCCTTTCAACCATGGCTCTTGAAATTTGACCAACCTCCATCACTGTCACAAAAAATCCAGTTTGTGTAAGACTTCCAAATCTTCCTCTTCACTTGTGGTATTTCACATTTACTTGAAGTTTACGTTACTTTGTTAGAATATAAGGAGATTTTATAGTAGAAAATATGGTGATAGAATTACAACTGCTCAAGAAATTTAATCTAAATAAAGAGAGACAATTTGACTCTACTGTGATGCAGAAATTAGTTCACAATTTAGAACAACATTCACAAACATGCATCAATCACATACACAAGTACACAAATTTATATAGGGGAAACCAATTGGTAAAAACCCCCTTAAGCTTTCTTGCATTAATTAGATGAATAGAGAATGCATTACAATTGCTTGATCGCTCCGAGCTCAACCTACAAGTGAATAAATCTTCTCTCTGCTTAATGAGAAGCTTTGACCTAGACTTTATCAATTTATTCCTCCACCTAAGCTCCTATTTCCTTGCACAAATCTTGAGGAAATTGGCCCCTATTTTTAAAGAATTTCCTCCAAATTGATTGCACAATTCCCAAGGATTGATCACTTATTGCATGCAACACATGTACACTCAAAACTAGTCTATAAATGATGTTACACTGCCTTGGAATCTCCACCACAGTTGAGCAATTCGAATTCCTTGCATGCATGAGCTAGTTTTGGTTGATTGATTAGATAGCTGGATGATCTATGAGTTAGACTGTTGACACACTACACAACTTAACTCCAACTAGTTATATTAACTGTTGAACTAGTTTAACTGAGTACAACAAAAAAAACTGAACTGGATTGCTACAAATTAGCAATCAACACATGCAAACTGAACTCCAAGCCCTCTAACTAAAATTTACTTAGCTAACTGAGTGAAAATATCCATGTCACCACAATTAACTACCTCCAAGTTTCTTGCTGATGTGGAAATCTTGAATTTTCTCAATTTAACTAAGGCTAAGTCAGATTTTGCCTTTCTTGCTACACTTCTCAACACTCCCTCTTAGCAAGAAAGGGATTATCAACCACCCCTATCTTGCACTTGTGGAATTAAAACTTCCCTCTTGACAAAGGCTTTGTCAAGATGCCAACATATTTTTCCTCTGTTGGAATGTATTGTAACAACATTCTCCTCTTCTGCACACAGTCCTGTAAATGATGATACCAAATGATCAAAATTTGGATTAGGGGAAAAAATTTGCTCAAAAATAAAAGTGATCAGAATCACTCAAAACCTGAATGATCGCATCTGTCTCATAGATACAATCCCAACACAACTCGTTTCACTCAAAATGGAGCTCGTATGAGAAAGATATCACGTTCTGATCGTTTTGTCAAACATGCAAAACTTTGGGTACAGGCTGACTAGGATGTTGACTACACATCTGTACAACCCAGTAAGAAAAAGGAATATTCCCAAAATATTACCACAGGTGGCTCAGTCATGATTTGAAAAATTTTGGCATATTATTGGTCTAGAGAATTTTGGGTGGACCAATGAGAGGCTGACACATGGCAAGCCCAAAGGTTGCCACGTGCCTTCTCAAAGGTCATGTAAAATTATAGTGGGGAGGACGGAGTCAAACCTGAAACCTCACCCACACAAGCCCCACACCTTACCGCTATACCACAACATGTTTCTTAACCAACAATGGGTGTAGTTTGTAATTAAAGTGTAAAACTTTGGCAGTTGGGGAAAGAGAGGGCTAGCCCCACTCGCCAACCCTCCCCACATATCACCATAACCCATAACCAGAGGCCAGCGCTACGTGCTATGTGGGATTAGCATAATTAACTCATGCTTATCCACTCATTAACTACGGATAAATTTGGTGGAAGTTTGGCAGGTCCGAAAAATCTGACACTACTCCAAATTTGGCGGGGTTAACTGGAGTTTCTCCAGATTTGGTGGAGTTTTCCTAGGGAAAACTAAAGAGACCATAACTTCATTTTCGACCAATTTTGGCTCGAAAAGAGTCACTTTTAAATTATTTGGATGCTCTAAACACAATGGAATAGGTTGCAGAGGCATAAAGACATTTATGTATGTGATTTTTCTACATTGAAGTTTAAGGAAGCCTAGGGCCACTAGGAGAGGAGGTCAAGCCTAGATCAGATGAAGTCCAATTGCAGAACTTGGATAGTCATTTATGTGGTTTTTGGGTCTTTTGAATCCAATGGAGCAGGTTGCAAATCCATTGGATCACTACAGATTCATGTAATCAGAGAATTGACCATTAATCCAAAGAGGGCCTAGCCATTGAAGCAGGTCCAAGGAGATGTAGCCCAGGAGGGGTGAACTCCTTTATTGGCTTTGTGTTATGAGTTTGTTGTGTTTTATTTCTCTGTAATTTACTTGCTGTATATGTGTTTTAAACAACTAATTAACCTCATAAATTTCTCATAAAAGACACTTAATACTTGACACATAATTCCTCACATTTTATCTTAATTTGAGACGATCATAAATACATTTTTTTTAATATTGATGAGGGAGCTTGCATAGAATTAACAAGTTTTCCCAACATTTAGATCAAGTTGGTATTGGAGAACTGTTAGCTCATTTTAACCCTGAGATGGTTTGCCAAGGTTAGCTAGAAAATTATCTATTGGTTTTGTATTTGTGTAAGGAGAATTTAGCTGTGTGCAAGTTTATGTGTGTAAGATGAAGAAGGGAGATGCTTCTTTGTTGAGAAAATTTTTGAAGCTTTGTGAAGCTTTTTGATGCATTACAAGTGTGATGGAAGCTTCAACAAGCGATATTTATAATGCATCTTCCTTAGCAAGACTCTTTGATTTAGATATATTGCAAGAGCTTATCATCATGAGAGATATGCTGCAAGAGATGAATGAAGATAGGAATGAGAACACTATACTTCAAGAGGAGTTGATGGCCATGAAGGAGGAGAAGCAAGAGCTTCTTGAAAAGATGCACGAGATGGAGATTCAACTCCATGATTCCAAGGAAACTCTAGCCAAGTATGTGCATGAAAATGAGGTATGCAATTCAAGTTTATCTTCAATTTCCTCTGAAAATGAATGTTTTGGTGCTTTTGAAAGATACACTAAAGGAATAGGGTCCAAATTATTGATGAAGATGGGTTATGAAGGTAAAGGGTTAGCCAAACATGCTCAATTGTTGTTGAGGAAAGGCCTAGGTATTTGGGTCTTGGTTATGGACAACATGATGGAGAATGCTCCAAAGCTAAGTAGGCACATGAAGGTGTTCCAAGAAGGACTTTAATTACATATTCATTACCTCAATCTTGCGAAGTTTGTGTTCATGAGGAATGCAAATTTTTCATACCCACTTTGCAAGAAGATTTTCACAAGAATGCAACTAGTGGAAATGGAAAACAAGAGGATGTATTTGAGCCAATTGTTATTGAGGAAAGGCCTAGGTATTTGGGTCTTGGTTATGGACAACATGATGGAGAATGCTTCAAAGCTAAGGAGGCACATGAAGGTGTTCCAAGAAGGACTTTCATTACATGTTCATTACCTCAAGATTGTGAAGTTTTGTTCATGAGGAATACAAAAGTTTTATACCCACTTTGCAAGAAGATTCTCATAATAATGCAACTAGTGGAAATGGAAAACAAGAGGATGCTGAAATCTATAAGGTCATTGAAACCATTGTTGGTTTTCCGAAGAGAGCTACTACCTCATCAAATTCACCTCTTCAAGAAGGCGACAAAGGTGAATGTGCAAGGTATAAATATGCCTTTAATCAAGTTTCTTTTGATTATGATAAACATGGTAAATCTTCACATAAGATTTGGAGAAAATTTAGATGTTCCTTTTGTGGTTTGAATAACCATACTGTTTCAAGGTGTTGGAAGAGGATAGCCATACACATGAAACTTTTAAAACAAAAGAGACAGATTGCCAAAGGTACATTGGATAATGGAAACCATGTTGAAAAGAAGAGGCAATTATTTTTCACTCATTTCCATAAGCAGGGTCATATTGTAGACAAGGTTGGACTTTGTATCCAACAAGTCATCCATGACATTTGAAGAAGGTGGAGAGAGATTTTGGAAAGAATGGAAAAGAGGATTCCATAATTGATGTGGGTCAGGATGATACACATGATGAAGTGTAGCTGAAAGAAGCTCCATTGAAATGGTTTGGAAAGAGATGGTTAGATTTCTTAGCCAATTAAGGCCTTGCATTTCTTTTGATAATTGATGCAAATCTCCCCTTATTGATGCATTTCCTTGTTATTTGGATGCATTTGTTTTCTCTTGAAAGTATGTTGCATATTTCATGAAGCAAGATGTTGGAAAAATAGAGTTATGTTGACTCACTTAGATGCAGCAAAGATGGAAATTTGCAACTACAAATTTGCATGCATGTTGCATTCTTGAACTTGCATGTTTACGCCAAGAAGGTGTTTGAAAGTGGAGTATGTTGACTCACTTTATTGCAGCAAATTTGGTCATTTAAGCTCTTTAAGTACTCGTACATACTAATGGGATTCTTGTACTTGTGATTGTACTTGTGAGAGAGTTGAGAATTGTTATACATGCATGAGAGTTTGTGTGTGTGAATAGTGGAATTTTTAATAGTTTCATTGTGCTTGAACATGCATGAGTAATTGACTTGTGTTGGTTGATTGCTTTGTTAACATGTATGTTGTCAAATTGATGATGTTAATCATTTGCGCATGCATAAGTGTTGGCTTGTTTGGTTGATTGATTGTTACATGTATGTTATATCAACTTGGAAGAGTTGATTTTGTCTCCAAAGATGAAAGGGAGATGTGACGAATTGTTTCATGAGAATGTGGAATTCTTGTTGTAAATCGTCAAGTTGTTGTACATGCTTTTGCTTGACTTGAAAGTTAGTTGTTTAAAGAAGCGTGTTTTGCCGACCTGTGTTTAGTCGATGGTTTATACACCAAGATGTAAGAGCACATGGCGATGTTCACATGGTGTGACATTTGTTGCTTTGAAGAAGCAAACGGAAGATGTCATCAAGTTATATTCTTGCATGAGTGTTTTTCAAGGTTAATGGTGTTTCTTGTGACAAGATGTCGCAGGATTTTGGAAGGTCCACGCTTGAGCAAGAGGCTCATGATTAGCCTTCATTCTCAAATCATGACATGAGAAACATGTTAACACTAGAGGATGATGGGATCAAGAAGCGAAAGTGGACAAAAATGCCAAAAAAAAATTGCATCCATTGTAGACCATTTAATGTGTTAACACTAAGAAACAAAAGAGATGGTGAATGCATTCTTCTAGATGTGGAATTTGGAACCGTGGAGATAAAATAATGGTCATTTATTTTCTTGTTATTACTGATATTGGAACTCATTGTTGTAGTTCACTCAGATGGGCTTAACTTGGAAATGTGGTTTCCAAGGAGAAGCTTGCATCAAATGCGTGTTTTGCAAAGGAGGAACATGATTCTCAGTGGGAAGGCCATTAGTCAGCTTTCCAAGCACTGAGGGATTGCTTAGGTACAACACGGTGTTTAATCAGCAAGCAAACAACAAGTGGTGGATTGGGTCAGTCGAAAAAGGAGAACATTGGTTGAAGTGCCAAGCCATTTGCAAGGTAAGGAATTTTAGTGAACCCAAGTGGTTGTCATGGAGATTTTTCCAAGTAGAATCAATTGATAGAACTTGGGAAGGAGAAGAGGCTTCAACTCTCATCAGATAACCAACTTTTGTGGGTCCAAAAGCCTGTCAGTGGGAAGGAGTGATCAGAATCTGGATTAGGGGCAAAAATTTGCTTAAAAATCAAATTTCTCAGAATTACTGAAAACCTAAACTAACGTGTTCATCTCAGTGAATATGATACCAATGAAACTCGTTTCACTCAAAATGGATCTTGTATGAGAAAGATATCATGTTCTGATCGTTTTGTCAAACATGCAAAATTTTGGGTACATGCTGACTAGGATGCTAACTAGGCATCCATACAGCCCAGTCAACAAAAGGAATATTCCTTGAAATATTCTTAGAATATTCCCACAGGTGGATCAATCAGGATTTGACAAATGTCAGAATATTATTAGTCTAGAGAATTTTGGGTGGACCAATGAGAGGCTGACACGTGGCAAGCCCAGACGTCGCCATGTGCCCTCTCAAAGGTCATGTAAAATTATAGTGGGGAGGCCAGAGTTGAACCCGCAACCTCGCCCACACAAGCCGCACACCTTATTACTATACCACAACATGTTTCTTAGCCAACTATGGACACAATTTGTAATTAAAGTGTAAAACTTTGGCAGTTGGGAAAGAGAGGGCTAGCCCCGTGGGCCAGCCCTCTCCACATATGACCATATCCCATAACCGGAGGCTAGCGCTACATGCTAAGTGGTATTAGCATAATTAAACCATGCTTATCCACTAATTAAATATAGATTAAGTTGGCAGCAATTTGGCAGGTCCTAAAAATCCGGCACTACTCCAAATTTGGCTGGGTTAATTGGAGTTTCTCCTAATTTGGTGGAGTTTTCCTAGGGAAAACTGAAGAGATCATAACTTCTTCAATTCGACCAATTTTGGCTCAGAAAGAGTCATTCCTAGATGATTTGGATGCTCTGAACACAATGGAAAAGGTTGCAAAGCTACAAAGGCACTTATATATATATATGTGATTTTGCTACGTTGAAGTTTAAGGAAGCCTAGGGCCACTAGGAGAGGAGGTCAAGCCTAGATTAGCTGAAGTCCAATTGCAGAGCTTGGATAGTCATTTTTGGGGTTTTTGGGTCCTTTGAATCCAATGGAGCAGGTTACGAATCCATTGGAGCACTAAAATTGCATGTAATAAGAGAATTGAACATTAATCCAAAGAGGGACTAACCATTGAAGCAGGTCCCAGGAGATGTAGCCCAAGAGGGGTGAACTCCTTTATCAGCTTTGTGTTATGATTTTGTTGTGTTTTATTTCTCTGCAATTTACTTACTATATATGTGTTTTAAACAACTAATTAACCTCATAAATTTCTCATAAAAGACACTCAATACTTTACACATAATTCCTCACATTTTGGTTAATTTGAGGCGATCATAAACACATTTTTTTAATACTGATGGGGGAGCTTGCATAGCATTAACAAGTTTTCCCAACATGTAGATAACCAAATATCTATATGATTGGATTGATCGTGAAATATCGGATTCTCAAAGAGCTTAATGCAACTCTGATTATCACAATAGATCACATTTGGATCTATCTCCTGCCCAAATAGTCCTGTTAGAGTAGGTTAATTTGTCATTCGAAAAGTATTTCAAGTTAGCTTTTCTTGTTTTAATGGAGGTAAAAATCATAAATTTGTTTGTTGTCATGATTTGACCTGTCACTGCCTAAAGGAGTCATCATAAGTTGGATCATCACTCTGGCCATCAAAGTCAGTCATTGGGAAGGGGTGTCTATTGTATGGGAAGATATTGTAAAAAATCGTTGAGTCTGGGTATTAGGTAATGATAGGATGGTTATATGGTCAATGTGTCTACAGTTGAAGGAAAGATCTTGAATGGTTCCTATTCATAAATGTTATGATATATTCCCTTGTTACACATTATATGTACCCCTATACATATCCCCTATTTCCCTCATTCCCCAATTAATCTTCCCTTATTCCCCAATGTTTACATTTATTCATATTTATTATTTTAGGCCTAGACCCTCACCCCAAGATATGTTCTTCTATCCTCATTTTCATCGGTTGACAGTCTAAATGAAATATAATGACAGTTATGGTGCTCGATAGTCCAAGGATGGAAACAAAGTTTATTGGTTTTCTAAAACCACTAATGGAGAATGGCCATTCAAGAGGATGGAGACATTAACAATGTGATGAATAACTTTCATGCTAACCATAGTTTTTTTTTTTTTTTTTGCATGTGGTTCACGAGCACCCTGGTCAGTGAGTGATCGCTACATCCATGGAAAAATCTGGGCAATAGCTAGGCTAAATCGCCCCTCGGCCTACTACAAGACCTGACCCCAAGGGCTTCGGGTGGATTCAACCCTGTGACCTCCCGATGGCGAGGCACGGTTTTTGACCAACTGGGCTAACCCTTGGGGCTTCATGTTAACCATAGTTATATGACTTTCTCTATGAAAATTGACTGTACATGAAGCATTAACATGCCATTTCAGGAAGAGAAGAGTTAAGACAATATAAACCTGTGTGAACCAATGTTGATAAATATTTACCAGTGATCATTAAAAGATGTTGGTACTACAAGTTTGAAATTAGTTGCTGTTGCGAACCCTAGGAACCTTTAGAATTTTAAGTTTCAAGCTCTCATTTAGAAGTTATGATTTTTTGTTTTAAAATATTGCAAGAAAAACACAGTGCAACCATAGATTTAAAATTTTGCCACATACTGTTGCAAAAAACACTATGTTTTAGTCACCATTTTGCATAATGGTTTTCGACCAAATGGAGCTGAATTTATAGAAAATGAAGAAGGTTTTTCTCAAAAACATGTCAAAGAACAATAACCTCTTACATATTTTACACACGTGTCACAGATTGGGATTTTGGATTTCATCTTCAAAGACTATTTTTTCGGACAACACTCTGTTTTAGTCATAGTTTTACAGAGCGTTTTCTAGGAAGTGGGGAAAGAATTTAGAGAAAATGAGAGAGGTTTTCGTTAAACGTAGTCTAATATACAAAATCCTATCTCATATTTTACACAGGTGCTATAATTTTGGATTTATACGCGTCCAATGGTGGCATATTTTCGCAATTTCTGCTGACAGAATTAGGCGCCACGCACTTGCTGCGCAACCCATGGTCTGACCATTTCACGTACACCGTACAATATACACCTATCAGGTTTTGAAGGTGTTGGCATGTAGTACATATGGTGTCCAAATCACCACTCCAATTGCTTGCCACATGTTGGTTCTAGAAGCATGAAGCTTTGGACGTTGCGCCCCTACTGCGCAGGTGTTTTAGCAGACAGAAGTAACTTTTAGACTTTTTTCTTTTTCAGTCAGTTTTATCAGTTCAAAGATATTTTTAAAGATAATTTGTATTTAATTAGGTCGTTTTTTATTTCAAAAATACAAAAGGATGCATTATGCTTTATGTTTGGGTGAAAATCATGGAAAATCAGAAGTTTACTATCTTTTCCGAATTTTGAATCGATCCTTTGAAGGATCGAAGATGCAGTGAACTTGAAATGATTTTCCTCCATGCTTTTACTATATATTTTGACAAATAAAGACAGAGAAGGTTGTTTTGGTTGGAAAAATATTGTATGTTGTAGTGATCAATTCATGATAGAGTACTTGTGTCCTGAGGGTTACCGATACACTTTACAAGGATTCTCATGGTATGACGTTTGGATTTTTCATGTTTATTTCTTAGATATTATAATATATATTTGTGTTTATGAGTATTATGAATCAGTTGATTTGGAATTCAGTAAAGATGCTCTATCTCGACTGCCTTCATTTTTTTTAGTTGCAAATGGAATTCCATATGCTCATACTTGTTATATGTTCTAACTACCTCTCTTTGTTATGAATGAACGATTTTGTTTATTATTAAGAAAGGAATCTGTTTTCTTTTTAACTTTTCTCCTCTATGCTACAATATGTCATCGTGTCCAAAGTCATGCCTACAACCCTTGTATTAGATGTCAGTTTACTTGCATAAGTAAATGAACTAAAGGATAGTTGATCACATTTTATCACCTTCTGAATCAGTGGCACTTCAACCCAACATATTCAATTTCACTTTTCCAGAACTGGTCTTTGTATAGATTGTGCCTTAAGCTTTCAAATCTTATAATCTCAAGAGAGGGAGTGCTCTCCAGCTAGAAAGGCCAGTTTTCTATCCCATAGCATTTTGTGGTTACCTCTGTGGCCCTTTCCTCAGCCTAAAGGGAATTACAGAGTGATAACATAGTGGCGTCGTTGATGGGGAGCGAATGGTTTCACATTTCCAAAGAAAGATCATCATAGTTCAAGTCTAGTTGTTGATGGTGGACAGTAGTCAAACATAGGAAGGCTGAACCCTTCACCTGGCGACTCCAATATTCAAAGGTTAATAGTTTCAGTAGTTTCAAGATGAATTCTAAATCTAGAAGGTATGATCCCATGAATTGAGATCACATTCCAGGATTTCCAAACCGCATGCCTTGTGTAGATTGGCATACTTGCTTACTAAGGTTCAAAGATGAGGACGGAGAGGACGTTGCGCTAGATTTGATCAAGTTTCACATGCATGTACATAGACTGAAAATTCATTTTCCTGAAGACTGCTTGATGAAGATGTTTATGGAAAATTTGGAGGGAAAAGCAAGATCCTGGTATGAAAGTTTGCCACCTGGGACTTTGTATTCCCTTGATGATTTTCATATGGTGCTTTTTGAAAAGTAGTGAGGAGTTAATGGATGAGGAAATTCAAGAGGTTCTGCTTGAAATTCCTTTCAACCAACATGAAGAAAAATCAGAACATGGCTGCCATCCAATTCAGGATAATTCTCAACAAACACTAGCTTTTCAACAAGCTGAAAATCAAAATAATATTTTTTCTCCCAAGTTTGATGACAAAGTCTAGCAACCTTTACTCATTTTAGAAGAACATGAAGAAGAAAATAATTAGTTTATTTATTGTGAAGAGTCAATTCTTACACGTGACAATTATGAGATTTAGTTTGGGAAATTTTTGAAAACCAAATTATGGTATTAAAGTCTCAAGAAGATGAAGGTATTATTCATCAAAGTAGTGAGCCAATTAATGAAAATTGCATCATAGAGTCACGGTTACAAGAAGATAACAAGAAAGGAGTTTTTTCTCTTCTTAAAAATCATAATGATATTCTCATTGAATTATGTAAAGGGTTGTTTTTGGAAACTTCAAAGTTAAATAAGGTGGAAGTTGTATTGGGAATGTCACAAGTATGTGTAGAATTTGACTCTGATGCATATTGCAAGACTGATGAACAAAATACTCCCATTCCTTTTGAATATACTCCTAAGTTTATGAAAGTATGCTTTTGTCCTCTTTCCGATCATCAAGTAAAGGTAATTGATCTTTCTTTTGAAGAATATATTGTTTTTCAGTTGGAATCTTCAAGGGAATGATATCTTTTATTTTCTCCAAGTCAACAAGAAGGACATATTAAGGGAATCTTCCATGTTTTTCAAGATCGTGTGGATAGTCTTTTATAGTCATTAGAGCAGAAGAACATTGTGGAATTCATGGATCATGAAACCATTTTCAGTGGGAAGTTTGAGTTGCCTATCTTTTGTTTTTTCTACACGCTCAAGGAAATTGTGAGCAGGATTCAAGTAAGTAGCCATTTGTTGGAATGGCTAAACTAGAGGGATTATTTTGCATGATTGTATATATATCTTTAGTAGGTGGGTAGTCATCATTAAGATTTGAATCCCAAGGAGAAGGTCCTGAGATCCCGTTGGTCTGCTACCATAAGTAAGGTCAATTAGTACTTAATTTTCTTCAGTAGGTGGGTAGTCATAATTAGGATTTGAATCCCAAGGAGAAGGTCTTGAGATCCTGTTGGTCTACTGCCATAAGTAAGGTCAATTAGTAGTTAATTTTCAGGTTTTCAATTCAGTCTATAAATTTTCTTTATTTAGAGTCTATATATTAGTTTTTACATATTATGACCATATTTCCCAATGGGAAGGCTACTAGTCTATGGTGTCATTTTTGGCACCTCACAGGGAGGCTGCCATCCCCAATGGAGCCCATGTTAGAGTAGGTTAATTTGTTAGTCGAAAAGTATTTCAAGTTAATTTTTGCTATTTTAAAGGAGGTCAAAATCATAAATTTGTTTGCTGTCATGATTTGACCTGTCACTGCTTAAAGGAGTCATCATAAGTTGGGTCATCACTCTGGTCATCAAGGTCAGTCATTGGGAAGGGGTGTCTATTGTATGGGAAGATATTGTAATAAATCACTGAGTCTAGGTATTAGGTAATGATAGGATGGTTATATGGTCAATGTGTCTGCAGTCGAAGGAAAGATCTCGAAGGGGTCCTATTCATAAATGTTATGATCTATTCCCTTGTTAGACATTATATGTACCCCTTTGCCTATCCCCTATTTCCCTCATTACATTACTTTCCCTCATTCCCCAATTAATCTTCCCTTATTCCCCAATGTTTACATTATTCATATTTATTATTTTAGGCCTAGACCCTCACCCCCAATTCTGTTCTTCTATCCTCATTCTCAGCGGTTGACAATCCAAATGAAATATATTGATAGTTATGGTGCTCGATAGTCCAAGGATGGAAACAAAGTTTATTGGTTTTCTAGAACCACCAATGGAGGATGGCCATTCAAGAGGATGGATACATTAACAATGTGATGAATAACTTCCATGCCAACCATAGTTAGATGAATTTCTATACGAAAGTTGACTGTACCTGAAGCATTAACATGCCAATTCAGGAAGAGAAGAGTTAAAACAATATAAACTTGTGTGAACCAATGTTGATAAACACTTACTAGTGATCATTAAAAGAAGTTGGTATTTCAAGTTTGAAATTAGTTGCTACTACGAGCCCTGGGAAACTTTACAATTTTAAGTCTCAAGCTCTCATGTAGAAGTTCTGACTTTGTGTCTTAAAATATCACAAGAAAAGACATGGTGCAACCACAAATTTAAAATTCTGCCACATACTGTTGCAAAAAAACACTCTGTTTTAGTCACCATTTTGCAGAATGGTTTTCGACCAAATGGAGCTAAATTTACAGAAACGGAACAATGTTTTTCTCAAAAACAGGTCAAAGAGTAATAACATCTTCCATATTTTACATAGGTGTCAAAAATCAGGATTTTGGATTGCATCTTCAAAGCCTATTTTTCGGACTGTACAAATACTTTGTTTTAGTCATGGTTTTGCAGAGCGTTTTTTGGGAAGTTGAGAAAAATTTATAGAAAATGAGAGAGAGTTTTCTTAAAAACAATCTCATATACAAAAGCATATCTCATATTTTACACAGGTACTATATTTTTGGAGTTACACGCATCCAATGGTGGCCTATTTTCGCAGTTTTTGCTGACACAATTAGGCACTGCGCACTTGCTATGCAGTCCATGGTATGACCATTTCACGTACACTGTACAATAGCCACTTGTCAGGTTTTGAAGGTGTTGGAATGGAGTACATATGGTGTCCATATCACTACTCTAATTTCTTACCACATGTCGGTTCTAGAAGCATGAAGATTTGGATGATGCACACCTGTTGTGTAGGCTTTTCAATAGAAACAAAAGCAACTTTTATACTTTTTTCTATTTTAGTCAATTTTATCAGTCCAAAGATATTTTTAAAGATAATTTATATTTAATTAGGTTGTTTTTTCTTTCAATAAGACAAAAGGATGCTTTATGCTTTATGTTTGGGTGAAAATCATAGGATCGAAGATGCAATGAACTTGAAATGATTTTCCTCCATGTTTTTACTATATATTTTGATAAATGAAGACAAAGAAGGTTGTTGTTGGAAAAACATTGTATGTTGTAGTTTTCAGAGTTTTTTCTTGTGATCAATTCATGATAGAGTACTTGTGACTTGAGGGTTACCGATACACTTTATAAGGATTCTCATGGTATGATGTTTGGATTTTTTGTGTTTATTTCTCAGATATTCTAATATCTCTCTATGTTTATGAGTATTATGAATCAGTTGATTTGGAATTTAGTAAAGCTGCTTTATTTCGACTGCCTTCATGTTTTTCAGTTGCAAATGAAATTCCATATGCTCATACTTGTTATCTATTCTAACTAGCTCTCTTTCCTATGAATGAATGATTTTGTTTGTTGTTGAGAAAGGAGTCTATTTTTTTTTTCAACTTTTCTCCTCTATGCTACAATATGTCATCATGTCCAAAGTCATGCCTACAACCCTTGTATTAGATGTCAGTTTACTTGCATAAGTAAATGAACTAAATAATAGTTGATCACATTTTATCACCTTCTGAATCAGTGGCACTTCAACCCAACATATTCATTTTCACTTTTCCAGAATTGGTCTCTGTATAGATTGTGCCTTAAGCTTTCAAATATTACAATCTTAGGACAGGGAGCCCCCTCCGACTAGAAAGGCCCTTTTTCTAGCCCAGAGCTATTTGTGGTTACCTCTGTGGCCCTTTTCTCAACCTAAAGGGAATTATAGAGTGACAACGAGTCCCACAAGTATTTTTCTCATCCATACCACCTCACATGTTGCTTGAATTGTAACCATGTATTCAACTTCTGTTGAGATAAGTGCCACAAAAATCTACTTCCTGCTATACCAGGAAATTGCTATGGACCCAACATTGAAAATTCCACCTGATGTACTCTTTCGGTTGGATGGACTCCCTGCCCAAGCTACATCCATGAAGCCACACAACTTCACTCCATCTATTTTTCTGTACCATAATCCATACTAAGTAGTGCCAGTGAGGTACCGTAAGACATGTTTTGTTGCCTTCCAATAAAATTTGGTCGGCCTAACCATAACTTGGCACAAATGATTGAATGAATAGCACATATCTAGCTGTGTGTTCACAAGATACATTAGTGAACCCGCTAGCTGCTAGTAAATGGTAGCATCAACCTCTTCACCTGAAGTGGCTTTCTCCTTCGTCTAGTTGGTTGTTAGAGGTGTCTCCATGGGCTTACAACTCTCCATGCTAAATCTCTGCAGTATCTTGGTGGCATACTTGCCTTGAGACATAAACAATTCTCCGTCACCTTTCCATACTTTCAACCGGAGGAAGTAGTGCATGAGACCCATGTCTTTCATCTCAAATTCCCTTGCAAGGTCCTCCTTGCAAGAGCTGATCAGCTGCTCATCACTTGTCAATATTAAATCATCAACATATAAAACAATGATAAGTAATTTAACTTCTACCAAAATATGATAGAGGTTTGCATCTGCTTCAATTTTTGTGAAGTCAAATCCAGTGATATAACTATGAATTTGAGTGTACCAAGCTCAGGGAACCTATTTGAGACTGCACAATACTCGCTTGAGTCTGCACACATGAGACTCCCGATCAAATGTCTCAAAAACCTTCTGGTTTCTCTATGTACACTTCCTCCTTAATAATAACATTGAGAAATGCTTTTATTACATTTATGTGGTTGATCTTCCACCCCATCTACACAACCACTAAAATAATAGATCTAATGGATGAATACCTTGCTAACCGAGCAAAGGTTTCCTCATAGTCAATTCCATCAACTTGATAGAATCCTTTGGCAAA
The DNA here is from genome assembly GCA_031772625.1 of Pinus tabuliformis. Classification (NCBI taxonomy): domain Eukaryota; kingdom Viridiplantae; phylum Streptophyta; class Pinopsida; order Pinales; family Pinaceae; genus Pinus; species Pinus tabuliformis. The sequence continues at coordinate 155,726,489 of CM062812.1, forward strand.
ACATATGGGCTTATACTTCTCTATGCTTTCATATGTTGCATGCCTAACCTTGAAGATCCGTCTCGAACCCACAATCGATTTATCTGCTAGTCTTGGGACCACTTCCCAAACACTATTCTTCACGATGGATTCATATTCTTCCACCATTACATCAACCCAAACTTGTTGCTCAAATGTTTCCTCAAAAGAGGATGGTTCAATCTCTACAAGATCAGTCATTACAACCATGTAGCTAGTGTAACTCTCGGCTGACCTCCTTTGCCTGTGTAAATTTGAAGGAGCTTGGACATTCTCCCTCACATCCTAAACTAATTTATCAACTTCCCTGGTTCTCTTTCTACCTTCTCTAGATGGTTCTGCTTGAATGTATTCCTCTCTGTTCCTCTATTTGTGGCTGATCCACAAATTCCTGAGGCTTCTCCTTTGGAGCTAAAATCTCTTCTTTTGGTGGACTTTGAAGCTCCCTCTCAAGAGAGCATCTCATTGCTTTCTCCTCACTAAACTTTACATCCCTCCATACAACTGTCATTCTGAGGGAAGGTACGTATACCTGGTAATTATGTGGATTTTTGGTGTAACCCATTGATATAGACTTATGTAGGAACACAACATAATACAAATATAAACATAAACATAGAGATGCAAAAGAAATAAATCTTCATTTCATTAATATCAAAGAACTGAAATATGCTTACATATAGAATGGAAATAAACTAGATCACGCGATGGTAGCTTATCTCTGAGAATATATTTGGCAGCTACATGCCTCTGAACTGTGTTACAATGAGGCTTAAGGGTCTTTTTATTATTGAAAAACAAAGGGAAACCCTAAACAACTAAAACCCTAAACTTAGGAGATGGAACACCGAGAGTTTGTGGGCCCCATTGGGGTTAGTTTGGCAACCAAATTCCCTGGGTTGTAACTTGGTCAGATGATCTTCGTTTGTCACATATGATACCTCATTAGAAAGGTCTCTTCATGTACTATAGGATTTTAGGTAGGCCCATTCTAGTGGACCTCAAAAAAATGTTGTTTAGGGGGTCAAAACAACTCCAGAAGTTCAAGACTTGAAAAATTGCTAAAAATAGTAAATGATGCTATAATCAAGGAAAATAATGAAACTGATTGAAGGTCTACGTGGAATAGGTGGGTGGCCATCAATATCCACTTGGATCAATCCTCCCTGTTTAGGAGGAAATGGCCCCCATTGCGTGCAGAGCCTCCATGAGGTGAGGAAATTTCTGTTGAACCCAGTCCCTGGTGAGCCACTTGCCCTAGTGAAGGAGTTGGCCTTCTTTGACAACTCGATATAGTTGGATCCTCTACTGGTGAGTGTTATTGATATGTGTGTCCATGATACTACTAGTTTTGGCCTATTTGATACTTGAGTTGAGCTATTTTGGTGTTATTTGCTTAGCAACGTCAGATGTGTCCAACAATGGGGGAAAGTATGGCTGCAACCGATCCACATTGAATACTGGGTGCAAGCCAAGGAATGGTGGAATGATGAGCTCGAAAGCATTGTCCCCTACAACCTTAGTGGTGGTGTAAGGCCCATATTAGAGTGGGTGAAGCTTGCGGTGGGCCGTAATGAAGCACTCCTTCTGCAAATGTAGCCAAACTTTTTCTCCCACCTGGAACTTGTGTGGCACCCGATGTTGATCATGACACTATTTGTACTTAGCGTTTTCTATATCCAATATGTCATGGACCTACTAGCAGATGTGATGGATGCACTCAATGAAGTTGTTAGCCATGTTAGCTTTAGATTGGACATGAGCCGAATCTTCCTGAGTAGCTTCAAATGGTATGGAAACATCAATGCGACGTAATGGTAGGAACCCCAATCCCACCTAAAAGGGGTTTTGGCCATTCGATATATGGAGAGCCCTGTTGTAGTTTTGTTGGACATAGGGGAAACTCTCATCCCATGTGTGTGGGTTCTTTAAGTTGTACATGCACAGGATGTGCATGATCATCTTGTTGATGACCTTGTTTGGCCATCAGTTTGGGGATGGAAGGTCGTGGACTTAGTGAGCTTGGTATCCAACAATGAACAAAGGCTTGACTAGATTGTAGTTAGGAAACGACTATCTTGTTCTGAGATAATGGACTATGGGATCACAAAGTATATCCATACTCATTCAAAGAAGATTTTGGCACTGGCTTCTATCGTGATACTCTTCTTGCTGGCTGCTAGAATGGTCATCTTAGAGAATCTGTCGATAACCATGAAAAAACAGTCATTGCCATGCTTGGTATAAGGAAGGCCCGACATGTAATCCATAGAGATGGATTTCCAAAGTTGGTTAAGAGTCGAAAGAGGAGTATAAAGGCCTTGCTTCTTGTTTGTAGGTTCAGAAATGACATAGGCAATGCATGATCTGATGTACTTCCCAAAATCCCGTTGAAGGTTCAGCCAATAAAAATACTTCTACAACACTCCCATTGTCTTTTATATCCCAAAATGTCTAGTGACCCAACTGTAGTGTGCCTCCCAAATCATCTTGGCATGCTTGCTTGAAGGAACATAGAGGTGTCCCATGTGTCATAAAAATGTGTCTTGGAGGTGAAAATTTGGGACTTTCTTATCTTCCAAGAGCATGTGCTATGTGGTGTCGAATTCTAGATCACTCTTTTAAAGATGCAGCCATCCTGAGGTCTTATGTCCACAAGAGTCGAGCATAGTGGTCAGCGCCATAACTGAAAGATGGTTGAGGTAGTCTACAACATTATTGGTGCTGCCCCTCTTGTACTTAATGTTCAAATGGAGTTTTTGCAGATATGTGGAGCATTTCTGGTGGTGATTGTTCTGCAACTTTCCTTATGTTTGCATGAACTACAAGGGTTGGTGATCTATGTGGATGACCGTTTTCTTCCCTAGAATGTAATGCTTCCATTGTCAATAGGTTTGCATAATGGAATACATCTCCTTGTCATAGGTGGGACACTTTCAGATGATATTTGAAAGTGTCTCACTGTGATATGCCACTGGATTCCCCTGCTGGGTAAGAACTGCACCAACAACATAGTGAGAGGCATCTTTCTCAATTTCAAATGGTTGTTGCAGGTCTGGTAATGTGAGCACTGGTGTGGAGTAGGGGTGATGCTTCAACTTGGCAAACACATTCTGTTGAGATTCAAACCAAAATAATTTTTCTTTCACTCCGCCCTTGGTGACTTGACTCAAATACCAAGTGATATGAGAGAATCCTAACATGAACCTATGATAGAAATTGACAAGACTTAGAAAGTTGTAGAGCTCTATTAGCGTGGTTGGGGCTTGATAATCCCAAATGAATTGTATCTTGGCTGGGTCCACATGCACACTCCACTCATCAATGATGTACCCCAGAGATTGAACCTGGGTCATACCAAAAGTGCATTTCTCCAAATTGGCAAACAATTTATGTTGTAGTAGTGTTTGGAGGACTTGTCGGATATGGTGTATGTGTTCTTCCCAACTTTGGCTTAAGATTAGGATGTTGTCTAGGTACACTACCAAGAATGAGTTGGTGAAGGTCCAAAATATGTTGTCCATCAGCCACATGAACGTTTCGGGGGCATTCATCAATCTGAAAGGCATGAACAACGATTCGAAAAGTCCCTCCTTAGATTTGAAGGCAGTGTTACACACATTGGAGGGTTCAATCGGTACCTGGTGATAACCAGAATTCAAGTCAATATTGTTGGAATATTTGCCCCCTTTGAGCTAGTCTAAAAGGTCATCAATATGTGGGATTGGATACCTATTCCAGACAGTGATCTTATTCAGTGCTTGATAGCCAATACAGAGCCTACAGGTTCTGCCCTTATTTTGTACTAACATGATCGGGCTCCCACAGGGTGATGAACTTGGCTTGATGTGCCCTTTATGCAAAAGATCCTGAATTTAGCTCTTGATCTCATCATTCTCTAAAATAGAGCATCGGTAGATTGGTCCATTGGGTAGCAACGTGCCCGGGGTCAGATCGATGGAGTGCTTGACCTGACAGTAGAGGGGTACTCCTGTGGGTGAGGTGAGGTGAAGTTGATGATCTAAATTTATTCAAGAATGCAATATAATAAAGATATAAACATAAACTCAAAGATGCAACAGAAATAAATCTTCATTTCATTAATATCAAAGAACTAAAAGATGCTTACATATAGAATGGAAATAAACTAACTTAGGTGATGGTAGCTTATCTCTGAGAAGAGATGTGGTGGCTACAAGAATATGAAATGTGTTACAATGAAGATCAAGGGCCTTTTTATTATTGAACAACAAAGGGAAACCCTAAAAAACCAAAACCCTAACTCTAGAAGATGGAATGCCAAGAGTTTGTGGGCCCCGTTGGGGTTAACTGGAAAACCAACTTTCGAGAGTCGTAACTTGGTCATATGATCTCCATTTGGTGCGTATGATACATCATTAGAAGGGTCTCTTTGAGTACTATGGGATTTGTGATAGTCTCATAATTGTGGACCTTAAAAAAAAACCATTTAGGGGGTTGAAACAAATTCAGAAGTTCAAGACTTGAAAAACTGCTAAAAATAGTTAATGTTGCTATAATCAAGGAAACTGATGAAACTGACTGGAGGTCTTGGTGGAATAGGAGGTTGGCCACCAATATACACCTGGATCAGTCCTCCCCCCTCAAGAAGAAATGGTCCCCACTGTGTGTAGAGCCCCCATGAGGTGAATAAATTTCTGTTGAACCTGGTCCCTGGTGAGCCACTTACCCTAGTGAAGGAGTTGACTTGCTTTGACAGCTCGATATAGCTATATCCTCTACTGAAATTATGGATTATGTGTTGTCCTTGATGGAAACCTACCTAATCTTTTGTCCTTGATGACAACCTACTTGATGAGTTGTTCTTTGATGGAAACCAACTTGATACATATGTCAACATGATGTGTCTACAGATGTGACAAAGTGTTTTGACAAAGACATAGCAATTCAAATGCAGAGGAATGATAAAGTTGAAATTTCAAGAAGTATACATGGGTTCTGTTAAGAAAAGCCACGTACACACACAAGTATAAAGAAGCAAAGGTGTGTATAGTTTCCGCACCATGGTATTCTAAATACCAAGGGTCCTTACCATGGTATTACCCTGTGGTATTGAGTCTAGTAACAGAGGTTTTGATCTCGTCTAAGAAAACCATCAACTGGAGTATGATTTTGACTTGTGGTATTAGATAAGGACTAAACTATATAAGGAGATGAAGATCAAAATGGTAGAGGTGTGCAAGTGATGGAAATATTATGAATAATTAGATTTGAAGCAAATATACATGTAATGGTCTATTGATGTTTTGCTTGATCTAAAACTAAGTATGAACTTGGGAGTTTGATGATGGATCAGATCCAATAGATCTGAGATGAAAATCATGATTATGAGATGATTTGATTTGTGTTGATAGCATCTTAACACGTGATTTTTTGTGTATGCCGAGATCTGGGTATGTTTGAAGTTCTGTGTTGCAGCAAATATTTGATTATGAAATTGCAGATTTGTACATGAGTTTTATAGCCCGAAAGGCATGTACACTTGTAAGTCTATTTCTAGTAATTTGCGTATATGCGGGTTTGTTCCCTGAAAAGCACGTACACATGCAGATATTTTTTGAGGAAAGCACGTATAGAAGTAGGGTTTTGATGAAAATAACGTATGATAAATTTAAAAATTTTTTATTCGATTTTGTTATCTGTCAATGAAGTTTTCTTCATCATTTGGGTTTAAATAGTGATGTTTTGGTTATGTATTGATTGATTGAAGAATGTTGAAGTTACTTGCTAATTGTGATTGAATATCAATGAAGGTTTTGTGGTTCTTTTCAGAATGATGTAGTAAATCTATGTGTTTGTTTCAGAATGTTAGTGGTTCAGTTTCCAGGTTTTAGAAGTTTAAAATCTGTACGCAGGTATGCTTCATGAAAAGTGCGTACACACGCAGGTTTGCTACTTCAAATTAGCTTACATATTTTGAAAGATGGTTGATCAGGGTTTGTAGTAACAAAATCTAGTTTCTGTGATGTACAGTGTGTTGTTTGGTATTCTGGTTATAATGATTTGACTGTTCTGGTTTGTTGGTTGAGTTTTTGTTTAATTCAGTGATTGAGTTTCAACGATTGGTTGCTACAGTTGGGTCAGAGATTGATGATTTAATTACAGTAATAAGTTTCAGTTTTGGTGATTAGTATTGAGCTTAAATGTTGGTAGTGGGTCCAGTCTGAAAATTTGATGAAACGTGGCCTACAAGTTGTGATGTTTTGAAGCAAGTGGATCCAGTATGAAAATGTATGAAACATGGTCCCTGAAGGTGTTGAGGGTTGGAGCCTTCAATGAGGGAGTTGAAGCTTCCTTCCAGTGGTATCTGGTAAATGAGATCAGAGGGTTGGAGCTCCCTTCTAGTAGGAGCTAGAAAACGAGTTAAGGTTGTAGCCTTATGCAAGTAAGTTTCTACGTACTGGTATGAGTTTACGCTAGTACAAAATTCAAGGGGTTGGAGCTCCCTTCTAGCAAGAGCTAGAGAATGAGAGAAGGTTGTAGCCTTTTGCAGGTGAGTGTCTGCATACTTGTATGAGTCTATTAGGTCCCTATAATACTAGTGTATTCCCTCATTGTTATTGTCAGTGTAGCCCCTTATTGTTATTTTTGTGCCCATGTAGTACCCATATTTTTATCATTGTTCCCCATAGAAGCTGACTATTGTTATTGTTGTGCCCTTACATTATTATTGTTATGTCAGCTTTGATTATATTTTGACCTCTTAGACTCCTATATATAGAAAGGATGTTGTCTCATTTGAATCATCCAAGAATTGTTCACTTGTGTAATATAAAGGAGGTTTCCCCCTCGAAGAGGCTAATTTTGAAGTCATTGATCTATTTCTTCTTCCATTTTGTGAGATGGTTGCATAACATTTGGTATCAAAGCTTTGGATTCTAGGATTTTGCTGCTGCAAATAGGTCATCGTGGAATTTTAGCTATAACATTTTTTCTACTATGATTTAGATGCTGAAATTAAAACCCAATGGAGCAAAAATCTTGGTGAACCTTTTATAATAATTTAAGATCTTGTTCTCTATATTTTCGGATATATGATCCAAGAAAGTTAGGGTTTTTGCAGGCTCCCAAATTCCATCTCAAATAGGTGACCTTGGGAAGTAAGTCATAACTTTCTCTTTAAGCACTGAATTAAAATTTCATAAAAAGTGACAGAAATAGGATGGATTGTAGTTTGTTGGGTATCGTTTTTAGGGCCTAAGGTTGAAATAGTGACACGTGGAACTTTTACAACTTCACTCTATTGAACCAATCTATAATCAGGCCATCGTGGGAGATTGGGCATAGATATTTCTAGGAGAATCCACTCTCGATCAGACTTGTGGGGTTGGAAAGAGGTATCAAAGGGATAATACAAGACAAAATTTTAGACCTTGGAGATTAGAAATTACATAGATACAACAGATTCAATATCGAGCTCCTACAAAGAAAAAAAAGTGTGTAGTTTTTGAAATTTGCATAAGTTTTATTTGAGAATTTAGTTTGAAGTGATTCAAGGGGAATAGTAATTATAATTAATTGATACCCCGAAGAAAGAAAATGGAAACACCTAGTAAGCAACTTGCAAACTCTACTATGACACATGAAGAAGAGTAAGAAATGAAACATGATATATCAAAATTACGAGATCAAGTGCAACAAATTTCCCTCTTGAAAAAATTAATAAACAATGAATTTGAAGCCATGATGAATGTTAAGATAGATGGTATAAAAAGGAACATGGGAGTTTTGAATGATGGTTTAAAGGTGGACATGGAAGCAATGATGAATTTCAAGATAGAGGGGTTGAAGTAAGGTTTGACAAAGTTGCTAGAAGAAAGATGTCCTAGTGGTGACAAGGAAATCCATGAAAATCTTTTCCGGAGAAAGAAAATTCATAATTTCTATTAATAAGAAATTACATGCTGTTGATGCCTGAAGGCATATGCTGTATTGTGGCCCTCGACCACTGTCAAGTCTTGTTGCAGAAATCTAAAACCCCGTGGGGTGTACAATATTAGGTGCTGAGACCTACATGAAAATATAGCAGATCACCTGTACATAAAGAGGTTCAGTTAACTAGCATATACTGAGATATATACAATACATAATCAAAAAGTTTTCATCCAAAATCTGATAATAGAGGCCTCTGCCTCACTGAAATGCCCCATCTATATATGGCCTGTGAAAATATCTATATGTCCCTGCTGGAGAAATTTCCTCGATCATCCACTCGCCTAGAGGACGATGTGTCGCTTCTTTCGAAAGCTGGTCAGCAGTTCCATTTCTTTCCCTGTAGATATGAGAAACAGATATCTGGTCAAAGAAAGTTTTGAAAAAAACAACTTCTTCCAAGATATGTTTCAATGTATATGCATGACAAACAGTCGTGTTGTTACACCAATCAATCACAGTTTTTGAATCGCCAAAGATTTGCAGTTGTCGGCAGTTTTTCATGATGGCAAAGTATAAAAGGTGTCGCAGAGATATCAATTCTGCGTGATTGTTTGTTCCGGGACCAAGCCCCATGCTAATCATATAGTAATGCGTATCAGATAGATGCAAAAGGATGCCGCCACCACAACCTTGCTGTTGGGCGGCACCATCAAAGTAGGCCCATGGCATATCTTTATTTATCTGCTCCTGTCGAATGATTCTGGGCTGTTCATGATTGATCTCGTTTGGTAGTTCTGAGTATGCCGCACAGATAATAGGGTGGAGGAGGTTCCAATTGACAGTTTTGTTCTCGAATATGATAGAGTTTCTCTTGACCCATATATGCCAAGAAACCAGGAGGGGGAGATTCCTAGGCTTTTCCGCTGCCACGGTGGTCCACCACTGATCCCACGCAGAGTTTATATCCACCCCCTGCCAGTTCACATTTATATTTAGAGATTGTATGACCTGAGACCAAATAGTCCTGGTGGTCGGACATGAGAGGAATAGATGTTGGGTCGTTTCTTCATCTTGTAAGCACATCACACATCGGGATGGCCCCGAGAAAGCCCTTTTTTAAGGTAAGAACCAGTGGGGACTTTATTCTCCAATATGTTCCACATCAGCAGTCTGGTTCTTGGAGGAGCATTCAGTTTCCATAGGGAGACCCACCAGCTCTTGAGGTTCTCAGGTTTTCTGTGTTCAATGATTTTATCATAGCCCATCTTCGGCGAATAATGACCAGATTTTGCTAGGGCCCAAATGAGTTCGTCCTCATCTGCCCTTAATCTAATATGAGTCTCAGTAAGGGCCTGTATATATCTCTTCCAATCATCATACCACTCAGCAGGTATATTCCAGTGCTGTTCATCTAACCAGGCCTGTGAAAAAATTGTGGTGTTCTGCTGGTCGCCAATCTGTGAAAGAAATTTTATACCTCTGTTATTTAAAAAGAGTACCAGACCGTCTGGTAGTCTGTGGGAGTTCCCGCATCCCGGCCATGGGTCAATACCAATTCGGACAGATGTGCCATTGCCAATTTTCCATAACAGGCTATCTTTTATGATGGGCATAGCATTGAGGATGGCCCTCCATATCCCAGAGATGCCATTTCTATTCCAATTCGGTCTTCGGATCCAGTCAGTGATGGTCAATGGCCAAATGTATTTGTGATGTATGACCTCCGCCCATAGACTGTTCTGTTTCAATAAAAGCCATCCTTGTTTTGCAGCCAAGGCTTGTGCAAAAGCCGGGAGAGTTTTTAGTCCCCACCCTCCCCACTTCTTAGGAGTAGAAATCTTGGTCCATTTTACCCATGCAAAAGTCTTTCCCTCCTTCTTGCCATTCCAGAGGAACCTACAACAAATTTGTTGAATTCTGTGAAGTATACCCCTAGGTATCCAGGCAAGTGACATCCAGTATACCGGGGTGGCTTCGAGGACGGATTTAATTAGGATGAGTCTGCCCGCTTTTGAAAGGAGCCTGTGATACCAGCAACTGATTCTTTTTTCTATCTTTGTGATGAGCCAGGTCCAGTTTTCAATCTTGTATCCATCAGGTTTAAGCCTGAAGCCCAGGTATTTGATTCCCTCCAACAGATCAGTTTCTTGGAAAGTAAATTTCTGCAAGGCAAGTTGTGATTCCTGTAGAGTACAAACCGATAGGGATATAGTGGATTTTCCCCGGTTTATTTCCATGCCTGTAGCACTGCAGAATAGGAGTAGAATCTCATTGAGCGAGGTAGTATCCCGGACACTCCCGTTTAAGAATATCAGGATTTCATCAACAAAAAGTAGATGAGTTAGATAAAAATGCTCCATGATTTTTAGGCCACTAATTCTCCCACTTCTTTTGGCGGATGCAATAAGTCTGCTCAGGCCTTCCATGACAAGCAAGAAGAGGAGTGGGGATAGCGGGCAGCCCTGCCTGATCCCTCTGTCAATATTGAAAGAGGATGAGGCCGATCCATTGATAAGTATAGCGAAGGAAACATATGAGATACAACCCATGATCCAGGATATGAGAACGGGGGGGAAGCCCAGATGGGTAAGGATCATTTTCAGGTAAAGCCAATTTACTTTGTCAAAAGCCTTTGCTAAATCTATCTTGAGAGAGATGCCCTTAAGGTTTTTTTCTTGATAGAGTGTAGGGCTTCCTGTGCTGTACCAATGGCCTCCTGAATGTGGCGGTGATGGAGGAAAGCGAATTGCTCCTGAGAGATGTGGGTAGATAGGATGGGCTTGATCCGGTTAGCAATGATTTTGGAGATAATCTTGTATAGGCAGTTGCAAAGGGAAATTGGCCGAAGTCATTGAAAGAGGATGGAGAGTCAGATTTGGGGATCAAGGCTATGTAGGTGAAGTTCATAGGGGGGTGAATATGCCCGGTGATTCTACTTTCTTCGATGACTGCCAGCAGATCCTCCCCCAGCAGCTCCAGGAAGGCTAGATAGAACTCTACAGGCCAACCGTCCGGACCCGGGCTCTTATCTTTCTTGAACCACTTTAGTGTTCCTTCCAGTTCCTCCATGGTGACCGGTTGGATCAGATTCTCGGTATCCTCCTGCTCAACAAATCTTGGAAAGTGTCCTGCCAGGTTGATAATTTCGGGGAGATTTATGGCAGTCGGAGCAGTAAATTGCCTTTTAAAGTGTGTTATACCCAATTTGGCCAATTGTTGGTGCGTTGTTGCCCATCCTTCCGGTTCACTAGGTAGCTTCCAGATAGTGTTGGAGGCCTTTCTGCCATTTGCAAGGTTGTGGAAGAACTTGGTATTGCTATCTCCCGCTTTCAGCCAAATGGCTCTGCTTTTTAACCTCCACTGTTCTTCTTTGTCTTGTAACAACTTGATTTTTTGCTTCTCCAGGTTGTTCAGAAGTAATTTTGAATCCTCCAATTGGAAGCCAGTCCCCCTTTCATCCATAAACTGTGCTATCTGTATCTCAATATCCGAGAGGATCTGATCATCTCTCAATTTCTTTCTCTTAGCCCAGTCCTCAGTCTTATTCTTTAAAGCTTTGAGTCTATCGCAGAAATCAGTTGCCTTCCTCTGCTCCCTCAGTGGGGGTTGCGATCTCCAGAAGTCCGTGACCAGATTGATGTAGTCAGGATCATGCAAATGGCCAGCATAGAATTTGAAGGGGGAGCGTGGTTTCTTTGTTGATCCACTGACTTGTAGTAAGATAGGAAGATGATCGGATAAGCCGCCAGTGCCTACCCATTGTCTGTACAGGGGTAGTTTATTTATGAGGTCTTCATGTATAAGGAATCTGTCCAATCTCCGTCCCAAGGCAGCTGCCCCCGTTCTCCTGTTATGCCAAGTGGGGACCTTCTTGTTCATGGGGACATCAACAAGCTTGTGTGAGTCCAGTAGCATACTCATCTGCTCGGAGATAGGGTCCAATTGTGCATGGTGTCCCCAGGATTCTCCTACCCCCAAGGAGAAGTTTAAATCTCCGCCAATAATGGTAGAATTTGTGACCATATTATTTTCTAATAGATTGTGCCAGAAGGCCAGTCTATTCTGATTTGGGGCATAGATGTTGATAACTTTTAATGTTAGCCCTAGTTCTCCCATGAAGATGTCCATTCCAATAAAGCCCCATCCACCCCAGGATGAGATGATCTTGACAGTCCTGGGGTTTATGCCAATAGCAAGTCCACCGGATTTTCCATTTGCATCCAATCCTTGAAAAGTCCAACCCGACAGGATGGTTTGAAGTGTTCTCACAGTGTTGTCCGATGAGCAAAGAGTCTCCTGTAGGAAGAGGATGTCACATCTGTATTCCTGAGTCAGCCTTTTGAGAGCCAAACGCTTTTTGGGGTTGGCTAATCCCCTGCAATTGTAGGAGAGCCAAATCATGGGGAACCAAGGGCTAAGGGCTCAATTGCTCTAAGCACCCTCTCAATAGTGCATTGTCGTCCTTGTGCTACATTTGCCATAGCAGTCTGAATGGCCGATTTGATTTTGGATGGACGGCCCCTAGATGGTTTATGTTTTGAAGCCCGTCCAGGGGATAGTCCCAGACCCAAAAATTTTGGTCGGACACGAGGTCGAAGGTGGTATGGGTGTGATCCCGAACCAGTATGGGAGGTAGAAGGGTTAGGGCGAGAGGATGCCATCCTGCGAGAGGAGGGAGTGGTGGAGATGGTGGGAGGGGGTGGGGCAATGGAGCAAGGAATAGAGGGGATAGAGCCTGGATCGGAGAATGGAGGATGCAGAGATGAGTGCAATACAGAAAACATAACTTCTGAAAAAAGTGCAGAGGTTATGGGAAATGATTCATTACCCGGGGCAGATGATGCTTCCGCCGCAGTCTTGGAACGGGTACGAGGTGGAGCTGGCGATGATGCAGCTTTCCTTCTACTGTTTATCTTCGTTGTGGCTCCAGTATCCGCCTCCGGTGGGATCTCGCTATGGTTCAAGTCACCTTCACCTTGCTTTAAGTCGCCTTTGTTCTGCTCTACTGATGGCTGTTGCTTTGTTCCTCTTGAATTCTCCGATGTCACCCTCGAGAGCAATGGACAGTCCTTGTACAGATGGCCCACTTTGTGGCATCTCCTACAACGAAAAGGGACACCCTCATAGTCCAGCAACTGTTTGCGCGAGAAATGTCTGCGATGCAAAGTGATTTTTTCCTCCAGCCCAGCCCTGGTGTCAAGATGTACTAAAATCCTTGCCATGGTCATAATTCCCGTTCGCTCATAGGATTTGTCGTGTTCCAGATAGGTACCTAGTGCGTCTCCTATGCGTTTGAACACCTGGGGAGTCCAAAATTGCATGGGTAGTCCCGGCAGTCTAACCCAAATAGGCCCTGCACCCAGCTGTTCCCGCTCCAGATCAAAGAGGGGATCCCATCGCTTCAGAAGAACAGGAGCTAACTCGATATGCCAGAATTGGGATAAAATCCATTGAGTGTATTCCGCTCTATGAAAGTGCAGAGAAAACCAGCCTCTTGCTAAGACCTTTATGGCTGGCAGTTCCTTCAGTAAGGAGCCCCAAATCTCCTCTGTCCATTGCCTCAATCTTTCCACAGAATAGGTCCGACCACGAACCCGGCCAACCAGTACTTTCCTCGCAGTATCAATCGCATCCTCCATTTGAACGTCCTCCCCGAAGGTCAAGTTAATATCTGAGTCTATGGCCCGAAGGCACCGACCTTTTTTCTGCTTATCTGAACACCTGCCAATAGGGAATTCCTTTAGGAGCTTGCGACACGGGTCCGAGGTGCTATGTTGGGCAGACCTGGCCGGACGAGCATGTAGAAGCGGAGAGCTGAAGCAGCCCGAATGGATAGGGGAGTGTGGATTTAGACTGCAGGATCCCGGATGGTAGGTAGATAGAGCGGGTCGCTGAAGTTCAGGGGGCCCAACCGGTGCTATGGGAGTGGTGGAAGGGTTTAAGGGCTGGGAGGTAAGCGAGGGGGATAGCAGGGGAGGCTGTGCGGGGTGAGGAAGGGGAGAGTCGAAGGATGGAGAGGTCTGAAGGCATGAACCCAGCAGATGAAGCGTTGCCGGCGAGAGCGGAGGGCACTCTAGAACCGGAAGGTCCGCTATGTTGACAGCCGGATGCTGCTTTTTTCCAGTGTGCGGCGAGTGGAATGGCGGATGTACAGCAGCTGTCGAGCTAGGCAGATCTTTACCCCAAGGATCCATAGCCGGTTGATTTTTATATGCCCAGATGTCTTGATTTGGCATGGGGTCCTCCTCGTAGTCCACAAGATCCTCCTCCACCATAGCAAACCGACAAAACCTGCTCTGACCACCGACCAGGGGGACCGACTGCAAGTGGATACTGGGAAATCAAGCGAGAAATACGGTCGTTCAGTTTTCTGCGAGCCCTAAAAAACAGTTACTAGTGTTCCCAGTATGGGTCAATGCATATAATATGTAAGAACCCTCGATGGGCCCAAGAGGGTCATCATATCCCGGGAAAAACATAACCATATTAGCAGCCATCCATGGTTTCTGTGATGCACCGGGCTGAAAACCTAGGGTTTGCCATTACCGCCATGACCGCCGTTCTCCAGAGCTCCCGAGAATCTCCCTCCACAAAGCTCTTTCCTCATCAATCCCAGATTTGAATCATCTCAAATCCATGAAAATCATGATGAAGACAAAAGGAATATCAATTACGCTTTTAAAGACTCCAATTTGGGGTTTAAGAACCACCACATTCTAAAGATATATATGAGGAAGTTTTGATGACAAGGATTCGGTAACTTGGATATCACAGATGGAGCAATATTTTGATCTACATGACGTGCAACCCTCACAAAAGGTATGGATTGTATCATTATATTTAGAACCCAACCATTTTGTATGGTATAGATGGCTTTTTTCTCATAAAAAACTTATCACGTGGTCAATATTTATGGAGGAAATGATAGCACACTATGAAGATACAAAGAGAAACACCTTCTTTAACTAATTGATAAATCTCAAACAAAAGGGTTCAATGGCAGAGCACATTGAAGACTTCTAAAAATTGAATATTAGGGTAACTGACATGCCAGAGGAGCATAGGATTGATGTCTTCATAGCGACTTTAAAAGATAACATCCAACACAAGGTTCACCTTTGGGAACCTGATTCATTGGAGAAGGCATTCAGGGCGGCAAGAAACGTTGAAAGAAAAATTATGGTGAGAAGGAAGTATACAACTCACAACTCTAAAGATGGAGGTGCTACTGGTCCTAGTCTTCCACAAATTACAAGGTTTACATCACAACAATTGGAGGAAAAAAGAGAAAAAGGGATTTGTTATAGTTGTGATAACAAATACACTAAAGGTCATAAGTGTGCTGAGAATAAAATATTCTACATAGATTATGAAGAGGAGGAAGAAAAGGAACAAGAAACATAAAAAGAGGAGGATATACACTAGGAACCAACCCCAGAGAAAGAAGAAATGAACTGACCATATCTTGTAATGCATTGGTGGGAATTACCACCCCTCAAAATCTCAAGATAGAAGGACATACCAAGAATACAAAGGTAATAGTGTTGATTGATTCAAGTAGTACCCATAATTTTACTCATTGTAAGATAGCCAAGGAATTTAATTTCTTCCTATATCTAGCACCAGAGTGTCAAGTGATGGTTGCAAATGGAGGTGTTAGTGTGAGTATTTTCATACTTCCATCAGTGATCAAAATCCTCTTTTCATATCATATTAGGGTCCCATTCTGAAATTTGTGTCATTCCACTAGTTCATCATGCAAAACTTTGGTCACTGAAGGTTGAATTAGGGTTTCCTTTACTCCTTTTATAAATTTACCCTTTGCTGGCTCATTTCACCTTTCGCTGAAGTATACCATTGGTCATGACTTGTCTTCATGACAGTTATTTTCATCATGGTCACAACCACTCAAAGTCTCCATTAGGTCTTAGGGTTTCCAAGGTCCACTAAAACACCATCTCCTGCATAAAAGACCAACAAGTGAAGGAGTAAGAATAAATAATATTTCATCATCAAAATAGTTTGTAATTCATCCATTACTTTTTGGAAACTGATTTATTACATCACAAAAAGAGTTTTCACCTAATGTATTTACCCTAGGTAATAGTAAAAACATCATTATTGCATTTACATCCATCAATTACATTGGTAAGAACATGATTTGTCAAGGTGAAACTGTCAAAACTGAGAAAATTCAAAAAATGATGAAACTCAAAAAATTTGTGTCAAAAGCGCAGCGCTAATGTCCTAAGCACAACACCAACTTCACCTCCACTTTTTAGGGGGTTCTCGATGTCCAAATTGAGCCTAGGATAGCTCATTGGAAAACCTATCCTATCTGGCTTCCAGATCTACCTTTAGTTTCCAAAATTGTCAAATTTTGACCCTCAAAATGTTGATTCTCCCAAGACTTGTCAAAAGTGCAGCGCCAACATCCAAAACAGGGAAGAAACATCATTTTTTGGGTGTTTTTTGACCTTTTGACTGCCTAGTTGACCCAAAAAATCTTAGCTAAGTGAAAACCATGAAAAAAAAAATTCTAAGCTTTTTTGGGTCACCTGGGCAGTCAAAAGGTCAAAAAAACACCTAAAAAATCATGTTTCTACCCTGTTTTGGACGCTGGCGCTATGCTTTTGACAAGTTTGGGAAGAATCAACTTTTGGAGGGTAAAATACAATTTTTGAAACTAAAGGTAGATCTGGAAACTAGACAGGAAATTATTTCCAATGAGCTATCTTGGGCTCAATTTGGACATCAGTAACCCCCTCAAAAGTGGAGCTGAAGTTGGCGCTGCGCTTAGGACAGTGGTGTTGCGCTTTTGACACAAATTTTCTGAGTTTCATCATTTTGTGAATTTTCTCAGTTTTGACAGTTTCACCTTGACAAATCATGTTTTTACCAATGTAATTGATGGATGTAAATGTAATAATGATGTTTTTATTGTTACCTAGGGTAAATACATTAGGTGAAAACTCTTTTTGTGATGTAATGAATCAGTTTCCAAAAAGTGAGGGATGAGTCACTTTGACCACCCTACACTCTAGCTATCAGTTTAGTTTTTGGTGGAACTGCTCATCCTCTCATGGATTCAACCCCTGAGGTTGGGAGGAGTTTGTTTGAGGATTATATCATGTACTTTTTCAATCATTCTGCAGGTTGGACTCCATTGGATGTTGTACTAGTGTTTCAGACTTTGGCATGGAATATATTGGATGAGTTCTGACTATTTTGGTGGGATTCCTGTGGCATGGTATTTTGATACTGTTTTTTCTTCATTTACATGTGTGTGAATGTTTTATATCTTCCATGATCCATTTCACTTCTAACTATGTTTGATTTTCAAGGTGTGATAAGTAGAATACATCTTCTGTGCTCTGTTTTGGAAAATCATCATTATTTGTTTCATTTCTTTAGTTTAAAAATAATTCATGATTTTCATGCTCTTTTTAGCACCTCATCAGTCTAAACCATTTCATCAATATACTACAAAAAGTTAAAGTACTTGCTACCTTGCCCCATTAGATGTCTGCAATTCTGATTTTCTTTTGCCTTGACCTAGTTCACTCTCTAACCTAATTCACTCATCTAGTGGCTACCCCAATCAAATCAAATCAAATCAAAACCCTGAGCTACTATATCTAGCCTAAAACCCTAATCCATCCAACCCTTTTGGGATGTGATCCTTTGGAGAGATCCCTCTCCAGCTTGGTAAGGCTAGCTACCAAGTAAAAAGATTGGTCTGTGGCTACCTCAGTTGGACTCTTCCTCAGCCTTAGAGATCCAAAGGAGAGATAACAAGAGGAATAATAAATTTCTCTAGAATGTGACATAATATCAAGCTATTCAAATGGGTGGTGCTGATGTTGTACCAGGAGTCCAATGGTTACAATCTTTGGGTACGATAGCATTTAATTTTCAAGAAGTTTTCTTGAATTTTTTTTTGGGAAGGAAAGGAAGTTGAATTAAGGGGTATCAGAGGGAAACCAAGAAAGATAATAAACTCTAATAGCATGAACAAGCTTCTAAAGAAAGAAAACCTGGGTGTAATTACACAATTATGTTCGCTAGAGGTTCAAACAATGAAATAATCTATTTCTCCAGATCTCCAAAAAATCATGGACAATCATTCCAAGGTATTTGAGACTCCCAAAGGCCTCCCGCCTATGATCATGCTATTAATTTGATTCCAGGAAGTTTTCCTCCAAACATTAAGCCTTACAAATATCCCTGTTCCAAAAAGAGTGAAATTGAATGTATGGTTACAGAAATTCTAGAGGCTTGTATAATTCAACCTAGTCAATGTTCTTTCTCTACTCCAGTAGTATTGGTGCACAAGAAGGATGGATCATGGCGCATGTGTCCGGATTATAGGGAGGTCAACAAGGTCACTATTAAAGATAAATTTCCCATTTGTGTCATTGATGAATTGTTGGATGAATTACATAGATAAATTTACTTGACCAAGAAAATTCTTTGTTCAGGATATCATCAAATAAGAATTAAGACCGAAGACATTCTGAAAACAACATTTATAACTCATGAGGGTCATTATGAATTTTTGGTCATGCCTTTTGACCTTACCAATGCACCTTCTACTTTCAAGGTTTGATGAATTCCATCTTCAAACCCTTGCTTAGAAAATCTGTGTTATTATTTTTTGATGATATCCTAATCTACAACAAGTCTTGGAAGGATCATGTTCACCATGTTGACAGGGTGCTCAAACTATTGGAGGATAAATAATTATATGAAAAAACCTCCAAATGTTTCTTTGGAGTACAAGAGGTGGAATATCTGGGTCATATTGTATCTCATGAGGGTGTTAAGGTAGACCCTAATAAAATTAAATCCTTTAAGGAATGGAAAATCACCACATCCATAAAGCATCTGCGAGGATTTCTCAGATTGACAGGGTATTATCGCAAGTTTTTTAAGAATTGTGGGAGAATAGCTTCACCTCTAACAACATTACTGAAGAAAGATGCATTTTCTTGGACTCCAAAAGCAACTAAGGCCTTTAAACATCTTAAAGAGGCAATGTGCCAAGCATCGGTCTTAGCTATGCTAGACTTCACAAAAACATTTACTGTGGAATGTAATGCCTTAAGATATGGAATTGGTGTTGATTTAATGCAATAAGGAAGATCCATTGCTTTTGAAAGTTGTCCAATCAAAGGAAAGTATTTACACAAAGCTATTTATGACAAGGAAATGTTGACAATACTACATGCACTTAAGAAATGGTGACCTTACCTAATAGGAAGACACTGCAAGGTAAAAATGGATCATGATAGTCTTAAATTTTTTTTAGAACAAAGATTATCTTTTGAAGAGCAGAAAAAATGGGTCACAAAGATGCTGGGTTATGAATTTGAAATCATCTACAAAAAGGGAAGAAAAATGTTGTTGGATATGCACTCTTAAGAAAGGATGAGGATGTGGAAGCATTGCTTTGTTCCATTTCTAGTATCCAACCAGATTGGATAACCGAAGTAAGCGATGAATGGAAGAATGACAAAGAAGTGTGGGTACTCATTCAAAAGTTGCAGCAAGATCCCGATACATATGATACATTTAGCTAGAAAAATGATTCATTATGGTACAAAGATCACTTATACCTTTGTAAGAATTCCCAAATCAAACAAAATATTCTTTTGGAATTGCACACCTCTCCCTTAGGAGGGAAATCAAGATTTTTAAAAACTTACCATAGGGTTAAGATGGATTTTTTTTAGGATGGACTTAAATTTGATATTCAAAAGTTTGTGGCGGAAGGTTTGGTTTGCCAACAAAATAAAGTTGAGAAAATTAATACTCTGGGTCTATTACAACCTTTATCCATTCCAAGTCAACGTTGGGAGGAGGTTTCAATGGATTTTATCACAGGTTTACCCAAATCCAATGGAAAGAGCGTCATCATGGTGGTGGTTGATAGAATTACCAAGTATGCACACTTTTGTGAATTATCTCATCCATTTAAAGCTAATACAGTTGCTACTGCATATATGGAAACAATTCAAATGCTACATGGAAACCCAAAGATTATTGTAAGCGACAGAGATCACATTTTCACTGGAAATTTTCAGACGCAATTATTTTCTTGTCTGGGTACTCAATTAGTTCATAGCTCAATCTGATGGGTAAAATAAGATAGTGAAAAAATGTTTGGAAGGATATCTTCGTTTCTTTGTATCCGATAAACAGACACAATGGGTCAAGTGGTTACCTCTGGTGGAATGGTGATATAGCACTTCCTTCCATGTTGCAACAGAAATGACCCCATTTATGGCACTTCATAGATATCATCCACTATCCATCATGTTGTACCTATGAGATAATAGTGGTCAACTATCAATGCCAGAGCATCTAAGATAATTGTTTTGGGGTTTTTTGTTTTAATTTGGAAGACCAATGAATAAAACAGATGTAACACTATAATGCCTAACCTTTTGAATAATATTAATCCCAAAGTAGAGGGCTACTATAAAACTTCACACAGTGATAAAGTTTGAATAGTGGTGAGAAGAAACAAAAAATAATATGATTATTATAGTTTTTAGACAAAAAATTAAACAATCATAAGAATGAAAACTTGATCGATGTTCAAAGGGTTCAATAAAATATGCTTATGCTTACAACAGGATGATGATGATTTATTGATTCAGAGGGAACTATTTAAATAGACAGTTCATTAATCCATTCTCTTTAATGATTATCATTTCAAAAGCTTATAGGAATAAACTGAGACACAATTATTCCTACCTAGGTATCTCTGTAAGACATAAGAATATGAAAAAAACATAATGTGTTACTGGGAAAACTTACAAGAAACAAAAACTGTGTAAAACTGAATTCAAAATCCTTTTCTTTGTATTAAGGGTCCAGAAAAGCTAGTACATCAAAGGTTTGCAAATGCTTCTTCAAGAGTGAATTCTCTTTCAATGGTTAACCTGGTTCAATGGTGAACAGTGAACTTGGTTCAATGATGAACTTGTTTCAATGTTTGAACCCTAAACCTCTCGAGAAGAGAGTTATTTATACAATAGTAGAACTAAGAAAATATCCTAAACTGTTTAAGGATTTATTCTAGGAAAAGGAAATATCTTCATGCAAGAAGATAGAGACAACTATTGAATTGCTGCTTGTTGTCCCTATTATTTAGGTTTTGCTGGCTTTGGTCTTTGACATTTTGCCCTTTAAGCTACTTGTTTGTTTGATCATCATGCTGGATGCCATTTTTACTTATGAACTTTCATCGGATACACTTTAAACATTTTGTCTTTCATCTGTATGTTCTATCTGCTTCCTCTGTTTTATCTTTTAACTGTGTAAATTCTCTGTTTTAACATTTACTATGTAAATGACTTCTTTCTGCTTTGTCTCTTGTTTAAACTTGATCTTCTATCTGTACACAAACTTCTGATAAATGAAGCCTTTTGAATAGATTTCCTGAGAATCTTGGAGTAAATAGGTTTTTAACTAGTGTCAAAACTATTTATCTAGGTCTCTTGGTCTTATGCTAATCACCTGAAAAATACAATAATTTATTAAGAAAAACAGAGGTTGACAGGGAGGGCCACAATGGATTCATTTGAGTTGAAAGGTCCGTGGATGGAGTATGGAGCGTTTTCGGGAGGTGAAAAATGGTTAAATCGGTTGAAGAGGCTTAGGGTGGCGTAGGAGGGTTATCTAAATTTTACTGAAAAAATTGAGTGAAAGGAGCGAACACGAGGGTTTTCACATTTAAAAGGGAAAAAGGTTAAATTTTTTAAAATTTGGTGCAAAGTGAATAGTGGATGGTTTTTTCGTATGCGGGGAGTGGTTTCAGAGGCTCATCGCACTGCTTTTGGCCGTGGGGTGGTATTTTCTTGAGGGCATGCGAGTTAACGTGGGAATGACACGTAACCATAAGGGGCCCGAGCAAAACCACTAATTTCACGTGCTCTCAGGTGGGTAAAGGTCAGAGATTGGGAGTGTGAAATATGGCTGTGGATTGTTAGATCTGGGAATAGGTGATCGGACGACTATTGCGTAGTCGAGGTGCACAGAGGGAGCAAGCGTGGAGATTAGCGGACCTGGGGAATAATTACAAGTGATTTGTAATTATTTAATGAATAAGCGGGGTTTTAAAAGTATAATGTGATGGGTTAATGGAGTGGGATCGAGGTTTAACTGCGACAGGGTTTATTTAACCACAACAAGGGTGGTGGGTTAAACAGAGTTATAACGGAAAAATGAATATAACGGAGGTTGTTAAGAAATGTGGGGGTAAACCAAACTTGGGCTTAAAAGGTCTTTATGGGTTTTTAGGGAAATTACCAGGGGAAAGTGATTTTTCAAGGGGAAATGGGTTTCACACTAGGGAAAAGGGTTTTTTAACACGAAATGAGGGAAAATGAGGAAATTAGTGAGTATGTAGTGGGGAATGAAATGAATGAGGGGGAGTTAACCAAATCAACTTGTGAGATCCTTTTCACTTTCATAACTTCTCCTGCACACTGAAACACATGATTAAGCATGGTAAATGTACTTCTGCAACTTTTCTTCTACCTACCCATTTACTTACCCTAACATTTTCTCTTCACTTAATTGGGTGCATTTAGGCTAGCAGACCGTTTTCTTTCCTTTTTCTTTTGAAAAGCAAACGATCTAATTCTAACCTTATAACATCCAAGGGCTCAGATTATACTGATGAGCTCCTTATGAGTCTCTACCTAACTACTGATCTGCCAAGATTAAACAGTTTGGCTAGATCTTTATTCTCTAATTATAAACATGAAATTTAAAGCATGAACTAGTCAAGATTAAATTGTTTGACTGTCATGGCTTTTGGCATTTATGACAAGCTGCACACAACCATTTTTTTGCATAATAAAGTAAAAAGTAGTGGCACTTGGACTTGCACACTTTGAGAGTTTATTGCTTTTGCTTTTCTCTCTAACCTAACATTTTATTTTTGCTCCATTTTTTAGGGAATCTATTCTAACATTTTCTTTGATATGGACATGTTTGTTAAGATATTTCCTAACATTTTTTATTCAATATTCTTTTTGTCCATATCCTAGTTTAACATTTTTTTGAAAAATATTTTTCATTTTTTGACTAATTGATTCTAACTTACCAAAACCAAAAAATGCTACAACACATCACATCATATTTAAGAAAAAATTCTAAGGTTCAAGCGGTGGAAGATCACATCGAGCATCAACAACAAGTTCTCCAACTCTTAAAGGATAACCTCACTTTGATGCATAATAGAATGAAACAATAGGCAGATCAACATTGCAACGAAAGAAGTTTTTATGTAGATATCTGGGTATTTTTACGGCTACAACCATATAAACAAATGTCCCTCAAGCAAGTTAAGAAGGATAATAAATTATCACCAAAGTATTATGGTCCTTACAAGGTGGCTCAAAATATTGGTACTATGGCATACAAATTGGAGCTTCCTGCATCTTCTCGAGTGCACCCTGTTTTCCATGTTTCATGCTTAAAGAAGGTTATAGGTGATGAGCTCCCAGTTCAAACAATATTTCCAGAACTTGACGAGGAAGAAAAAATCATATTAGAACTTGAAGTAGTCATGGAAACAAGAACTCAACAACTATGAAATCGATCAATTTCAGAGTATCTCATCAAGTGGAAGAATTTACCTGCTGAAGATTACACACGGGAGGATGAAAATTTTATACATAAGCATCCATAACTACTCAAGCATTGAGGACATCACTTTTTTGAAGGAGAGGGGCATGTTAGGTCCCTATAATACTAGTGTATTCCCTCATTGTTATTATCAGTGTAGCCCCTTATTGTTATTGTTGTGCCAATCAACAACTCTACTTTGCACAACAGAATATATATAACAGTAAATCACACATGTAAAATTATACACAACTTTTTTCAAATTTGAACCCAACTTCATTATATTAATCAACATATAATACAATATTCTATGGCTCCCATATAATCCCTCAATTATCCACAAGTACAAGAATACAAGATACATTAACAATATTGTTGCAGTCTCTATGTCATATCTCGTCTTTCCGGTCCTTCACTTCCGTTCTGCTCCTTAGCTGCCCCTTAGTCCATCAAGAGACAACAGATAGAGTCTCTACGAGGGTTGCCACTTATCATTGCTACAAGTCTCTTCTTCTATAATGAAAATGGGTTGATCTGATATTCTCTTCCAGGCTAGCCACTCTTGAGCTATCTAATCTGCCAATCTAGTAGCTTCTTTTGTCCATCAAAGAGCTACACATTAGGTTCATTTCTAGACCCAACACAAAAATTTCAATTTCATTCTTGTCATGCTGATCTAGGGCTACTTTGGTCAAATTATTATTTCCCTCCACCAACCACTAAGTGCCCAATCCAATCACTATGAAATCTACTCCTAGGAGGGGCTTCTAACAACCAAGTTAATCCCTCCAAATGGTTTCCACACACTGCAAATGTAATCTCATCCAAACTGATCCAAATACCATGATCCAACACAAGACACCAATGGAGAAATGGCATACCTCTTGACTGATGTTCATGAACAAAGTTCTGGTCACTAGTTAGGGCTTCTTCTATAGCCTACAAAATCCAATCAATCCTCCCAAAAATCACCTTAATTAATGTGGATTCCTTCCCTTCACAAGGTTGGTAACTCACGGTGTGAATAGGCTCCTACAACTCTCTGTTTAGGGCTTTTTTTACCCTCAAAACACCCACTATAGGATTTCCTCTTACTCATCACAATTCAGTTAGCATTTCGACCTACTTAAGAGAGGAACTCCCACACTTTACTAGTCTAGAACAAGTCTCTACTAATGTAGCCTTCCAACAGACTTCACTACACCTTCAAATAGTCACCAAGAAGCCCAACCAAACTCCCTTCCCTTTGTGGAAGATACTTCTATTCTACGACCACTATAGATGTGTCAATATTCTCTTCTACGACCTGCCTTCTATACTTCTTCACTGTCCTTGTGTTTCTCTCTTGGATGTCTCAAATGAACCACATTCACCTTCTATATATATACTTTATAAGGGCTCAACAACTTCTCCAAGTGACATGTCTTGTGGACATTTCCACTCCAAGCCTACATGACTTGAATGCCCAAAAAATTCATTGTCAACTTCAAAAATTCATATAATTCATATCTCATCAAGGACATCTTGAATTTCAATGATTCTTGAAGTGTTGGATTCTCCTCGCCATCCTCTATCATCTCCATCCATCTCATGTCCAAAATTCCTCATGGTTTTGGCCCAAAAATCGATGGGTGCAAAACCCCAACCTTAGGTTCCAAGCCCAAAAATTGTTTTTTTTGGTGCTTCACCCTCCAAACCCCAAACCCTAGGGCTTGGAGTACCTTCCAAGATACTAATAAGTCAACATAATTGTCAGAGTTTTGAGGCCTAAATGGGGAATACTGCATGTTCATGAGAATGTAAAGGACTCTAAGGAGGATTCCTGGTTAGAGAATCTCACATTGTCAATAAATACATTTGAACTTAATGAAGGATATATATGAAATGTGAGGATTGAGCATTCAAAGTGATTCAAATGGTATGCTCCACATATTCACCACCTTGTTGTAGAGGTTAGATCTAGAAGTAGGCAAATAGGGAGTTGTAGAGAGTGTAATTTCTACTCATATAATGAAGCACTGTATGGAATTTTGATCAATAATTTCATTTAATTGGCTCTCAAGTCAACATCTTGTATGGGATTTGATAAATGTTTCTCATATATTTGGTTGTGAATTCAACTTGCTATGATTGTTCACTTGCCAAGATATTTGGAGCAAAAACCAAGTGATTTTTGTTGCCAACATTCATTCTATTTCAATTTATATAAAAAAAGGGCTACAATGTATTAATGAGAGAAATGGATTTCTTGCATTGGGAAAATGATACCCTAGGAATACGATAGGGGATCTTCTTTTATTTACATCAGGCAACTTGTTGGTTAGTTAAAAAAAAAACATGAGATAATGTTAACACATTACATTCAAGTTTCAATCCACAAAAAAATATAAAAATAATTTGAATATTTTTCTTACTATGGGCACAAATTTTAGGCGTGCACAGAGATTGGAATGATCTATAAGGATCTTAGCAATAGTGTGCAACAAAATAAGATTCATAGGAAGACACTTCAATCATCCTATGACGCATCATTTTTTTTTTTTTTCTAGTTAAGACTAACCTAATTACCCACGGGGATTTGAATCGGTGACCTATCGCAAGGAGTGCCTTAACATCGCACCCATTAATCGTAAATCCAAAGCCCCTTGGGCATCAAAAATATTCTTAATTCAAAGCATTATGTATGATTTTATTTCCTATAAAGTATGCTTTTTGGACTCAACAATGAACATGCATATTATCTTGGTTGCATTCAGTAAGAAGGAAACTAGAATCAATGAATTCTAATTTAATGGATATGTTTTTTGTTTTGTTGTGCATTCTGTCATCTTTACTAACTAGCATGCATGTTATGTTTTAACAATAGAGGGATTTATAAGAGTTGACTTTGACTCTTTGTTTTAAGACATTGTGGAATTTTTTTTTTAAGCCTTGGAAATTTGTATTATGGAATTTTGAATTGTGAAATTTCCTGGGTCAATTTTATGCGTGTTTGTGACTTTATTAGTTTATAGAGGTATTTAATGTTGATAACATGCTTCTCATCTAATTCTAGGAAGAGGAAGAGGGAGTATAACTTGTTATTTAAGGCCTTGTGAATTTCTGAATTCACTTTACAGTTATATATAGTTCTTTCTATGAGAATTATTTTATGATGATAGGTAGTTAAAAATAAATAGGGAGGAGAGTGGAAATGTTGACATTTATAGTGGTATATTTGGTAGCCACTTTGACAAATGGAGCAAGAGAATGCAAAAATTCTGAACACAAACATGAGAGTTCAATGAAGAAAATGCACTGTTAAAAAAAAATAACTGAGAAAACCTTATGAACACTTGTTACAGAGTGTCTCTTCATAAGTTTTTCTAGTTAAGCCTTGGTTCAGGTCATATTTGGTCTAAAAAACTTAAACTGTTATGCTTTGTCCCATTACAATTAGATTTATTCATGTTTATTCTAGAAGATTCATTTTTCTTTCTTTCTTTTTTCATATATTTTCTCTTTGAAATTTATCATTTTTGCAAAAACATTTGATGATATTTTTCTAACCTACTTTTTGAAGACTTACATTAAGAGTAGAGAATACTTTTGGTTGTTGTTTAATCTCCTATTAGAATAGACAAAAATAGAAAAGAAAGGGAAATACTTACAATGCATCTTACTGTAGGCGCAAAGGTTATCATGGTGGTTTGTTAAATAGTCATGATGTTATTTCATGTACGAACAATACTATTTTATTTATATATGCAGGTAGTGAGACTAGTTGGTTTTCCACAATGACTTCCTTTCTCGAACAATTAAAGTTGGATTTAAGAAGTATCTACCCTAATTGCAAGAGGAGGGATGTTAATATAGGTTCTATGGATGAAATATACAAAAATTATTTGATATTCTCATGGAAGGAGTGTTGTAGTGCTTTCTTCTCAAAGATGTACGAAAAGAACCCACTTAAGATTGTGGATGACAAACAATGTCAACAATATAAATGGCTGCTAAACATTGTAGATCTGCAACAACTGATAGAAACAAAACCTGCCAAAGTCTGGATCTATACCACAATCAGACTTAAACATAAAAAATAAAGAGTAATAACTCCAATCATCTAATGGAAACCAGATATACAAAGAATAATTTTATTATAATGCCTGTGAAGGGAACAAATAAATGTTATCAGTCCCCCTCTATGGGATGGGTTCTTGGCTATCCTCAAACGTCTTCAGCTTGTGTAGATTCTCTCTCCTCTATAATGTGTAAACACAACAAAAATATGGTGTGCAACAATGAAAATCATCAGAGTTACAACAGTGAATGCAACAATGAAAATAATCAAAAGTGAATAATGAATGGAAAACCCTTCTATTTATAACAAAATATTGAGTTATCCTTGAATAATGAGCAATAATAAAATATTATTGATCCCATTCTTGGAATAACCACTTGGAATATTTTATTATATTTGGTTAGAAGGGAAAAAGTATTTAAACTTTTATTTAGAAATAATAAATAAATAAATGATTTATTTATCATCTCAAGGAATTAGTTAAGGAATAATAAATAAATAAGGATTTATTGAATTATTCCTAAGGGATTTAGTCAAATTTGACAAAGAATAATAATTAATTAATGATTAATTAATTATTCTTAGAGAAAAATAAGATAATTAATGATGTATCTTTTTATTTTTCATGATTGGGTCAAATATGACAAGGAATAATAATTGAACAATGGTTTAATTAATTATTCCTAGAAGAAAATCAAATAAATGGTGATTTATTTAATTATTATTCATGGGTTTAACTATAAATTACTTAACAAAGGTGGTTTATTAAGTAATTTCTCACAACGAAATCAATTTTACTATGGTAAAAATGGCTTTACATGGTGTACTTCGATCCATCTAGTAAATTAGGCTAGATGATCATTTTTTTGGTGATAATAGATTTCCCCCCAACATATGAGTGTTAGGAGAAAAACATATGACCGAAGTATGTTGTAAAGACACAATCACTAGACAACACAGGGGAGCCACACAGAGAGAGAGAGAGAGAGAGAGAGAGAGAGAGAGAGAGAGAGAGAGACCAATAAAGCTGAATTGAAAGAGGATAGGGGCAGAGGGGGTGAGACTAATGAAAGTCTCCTTTTATGTTGTGGTACCAGACCTCACTGAGGTGGGGGAGGCATACCCATACCCACCATGATAACTTAGTACAAAATTAATGGTTCGCCCAGAAATATAAAACTAAGCAATGAAGTACATGCTAAATGGTACATGACATGCTGGCATAACAGAGCCAGAAAATAATACAATGTGTCGCATATACATAATGCACCTGGAAAAACATGAGCCAGGACTAAATACAGTAATATCTGAGTACATGAGATACAAAGGCCCTTCCCTCAAAAAATGGGTGAGAGGGAGGGTAGAACAATTGGAGAAGCCCTGTTGAACAGGGAAGAGCTCTGCAAAACTGAATGGATCATCTGAAGGAGATGTGCATGCTATGGAAATTGCGATCGGTGGGAACCAAACCCATCAACTCCAAGAAACTGCGTTTGAGGTTGTAACATAATAGGAATGCATCCAGGCATGTGGGGGGCTACCTGAAGGGTCACCCCTTGATGAGGTTTGAAATCTCTCACACATACCCGAGAATCACTAGTACAATCTGCTGCATCACTGGACCATCAAGTGTACGAATCACAAACATGAAACGACTAAGTCAAATGGAAATAATGAGTCCCTCTGCTTGATCCAAGGCGCAAAAAAAGAGTGGGAGCTGGAATCAAGATACACCGCCCACTAGGTCGTTCTCCTAGAATAGATGAGCTGATGTCAACAGAATAAGGCTCGTGATAGATGAGGCAATGAGGATCCTCAACTAAAGCACGAGGGAAAATAGTAATGTGATTGATGGACTGACACTAGGCATAATGGGGAAAGTGGGACTAAGGGACAAACATACGACTTCCCTTGTCAGAGCTTAAAGTGCATGGTTAACCTGGTAGCAACTGACTCAACTTCGGAGGGGATGGGTGTAGGTTTTAACCCCGTACAGAAATTACCTACATAGAATTCTAAATCACAGAAAAATAAACAATGCGAGAGAATAACACATAAAACACATATACATAGAGATTTTCCCCTGGATCCCAAAACCGGGACTACCAGCTTGATTTTTCATTATATTCCTTTCATTGTTACAATACATATTTATACATGCCGAAGCATCCAATACCATGGACCGAAAACCATCGCGTCCAAAACTAAGGACCGAAAACCATAGGTAGGTTCGTCCCCCTCAAACCCCCTGGACAGGGGGGCTGCCGCCCCCCTGTGACCCCCCTACTGCGCAATCGGCGCAACGAAGGGGGGGCTCCGCCCCCCCTCTAACCCCCCAGTTCACTACGTGGGTTAGTCGTGGAAAGAATATAACACAACCCAACAATCTCCCACTTGTTTTTTTCTTTCCACAGGGGGCCACAAGAGAGCTTAGTCATTTTTCCAGCCCTGAAATGCCCATTGTTTCTCTACACCAAGAGAACTTCTCAAGCTCACAGATTTTGTCAATGCATCTGCAGTATTCTTCAAAGTGTCCACCTTTACCAGCAACACCTTTTTGTATTCTATCATATGCCTCACAAAGTGATACTGAACATCAATGTGCTTTGTCTTTGAATGATAAGCAGGGTTCTTTGCCAAGAAAATTGCACTTTGGCTGTCACAGTCTATTCTTATAGCTCCCTGTACTAACCCCATACTTGAATACAATCTCTACAACCAAACTACTTCCTTGCTTGCATGAGTGGCTGCCATGTATTCTGCCTCTGTAGTTGATAGTACCACTACAGATTGTTTCTTACTCATCCAACTGACTGCACCTCCAAATAGGTTAAACACATACCCTCTTATAGATCTTCTTTGATCCAGATCTCCAGCCCAGTCTGCATCAACAAAGCCACGAATATCCAAAACTTTGTCCAATCGTGGTGTTCCTTGGTAGCACAAACCATAATCACTAGTGCCACGCAAATACTTCAAAAACCGCTTCATTGCTGTCCAGTGCTCCTTCCCTGGTTTTGACATAAACCTGCTCAATACTTCCACTGCATGTGCAATGTCTGGTCTAGTACAGACCATTGCATACATCAGGCTACCGACTACACTCGCATATGGAACACGGGACATGTCCTCTTCCTCTTCTTGTGTTTTGGGATACTGTTCAGCAGATAACCTCACACCTATAGGAATAGGAACCTTCACCAATTTACTATCCTGCATATTAAACCTCTGAAGTATTGTCTCGACATACTTCCTCTGGTTTAACCAGAGCTTCCTCTTTGCCCGATCTCTTTTAATTTCCATGCCCAAATATAGTTTGCAGCACCAAGATCTTTCGTGTCGAATTTGGAGGACAATTGGGTCTTCAAGTCCTGGATAATTTCTTTGTCATTTCCAACCAGCAACATATCATCCACATACAATACCAGATAAATAACACGGTCACCAATTAATTTAAAATACACACAGTGATCTGCTTTGCTTCTGGTGAAGCCAAGTCCTCGTATAAATGTATCAAATTTCTGATACCACATCCTTGGTGACTGTTTTAACCCATACAGAGACTTCTTTAACTTGCATACCAGTTCTTTCTTACCCTTCACCACAAAGCCTTTAGGTTGCTTCATGTAGATTTCCTCTTCCAAATCCCCGTGAAGAAATGTTGTCGTCACATCCATCTGTTCTACCTCAAAATCAAAAGCAGCAGCAACAGATAAAAGTAACCTAATAGAAGTTATCTTGGCAACAGGAGAAAAAATATCACCAAAATCAATTCCCGACACTTGGGAATAACCTTTTGCTACCAACCGAGCTTTGTATTTCTCCACCTTCCCTTCTGCATTTGTCTTCTTTTTAAACACCCATTTTCTGCCAATGGGTTTCCTTCCAGCCGGCAACTCCACCAGATCCCAAGCCTCATTTTTGTGCAAAGATGCCATTTCATCAACCATGGCCTCTTTCCAGAGTTTTCCATCCTCTGAATCTACTGCTTCCTTCACAGTTCTGGGATCATCATCAGTAACAGACAAAGCAAAATTTGAACAGAAAGTAGAAGGACTATACCTTTCTGGCTGCCTTCTTTCTCGAACTGATCTTCTCATAGCTGGAGTTTGTGGCTCTTCATCTTCTGATTCCTTCTCTGCTACAGAGTCTGATTCTTCCCCTTTAGCTCAAACTCTATCTTCTCAGGTTCCTTTGGTTGGACTTCATGTTTAATAACATCTTTTACCTCTCTGAACACCACATCTCAGCTGTACACAACCTTCCGTGTGACTGGGTTCCAAAGCTTATAACCCTTTAAACCATCCTTATCCCCAATAAAGATGCACTTTTTAGATTTACTATCCAACTAATCCAGGTGGATGTTGGTGGCCACCCATCTATCCCATTTGGACCCCCACAACTGTCTCTTTCAGCTTTTTCAGTTTCCTAAATTGTAGCACAGTTTACTATTTTTAGCAGTTTTTCAGGTCCTGAACTTCTGGAGCCGTTTTGAGGCCCTAAACGACGTTTTTTTGGGATTCTGGGGCAACATGGGTTCATAGACCAATGTTGCCTCCTAAAGTGGTAGTACTTGGATAGATCTTTCTAACGAGCTATCGTACGCGTCAAACGGAGATCGTATGCCAAAGTTACGACCCCGGGAAATTGATGTACCAATTTACCCAAACGGGGCCCACAATTTGGCGTTTCATCTTCTAGGGTTAGGTTTCGGGATGTGAAGGGTTTTCCATTGTTTCTCAACAATAAATAGGCCTTCGAGCCTCATTGTAATACAGTTTGGAACAGTTCAGAGGCATGTAGCCGCACATCTCTTCTCAGAGATAAGCTACCATCGCCCTAGCTGGTTTATTTCCATTTCTGGTTGTAAGCATATTTCAGTATTTTCCATTAATGAAATGAAGCATTATTTCCGCTGCATCTCTGTGTTTATGGTTATTGCATCTCTATATTTATGGTTATCTCTATAATCTATTGCGTTCCCATCTAAATCCGGATCAATGGTATCAGAGCGGTCTGCTTTTTCTCTGTTTTTCTTTGCATGTCCCCAACGAGGTCGAGATATAAGGAGTTAGGGCTTGAACTGGTCGAACCTTTGCAAGACCAGCCTCGAAAATCTCGACGGCCTCCCATGGCGGATGAGAAGAAAGACGAGGGGGCAGGAGATCCTATCAAAATCTTGCTCAAAGAAGCGCTCGAGCGGCAAAGGAACGCGATGATGGATAGCTTTGCGAAGATCCTTCAGCGGCTACCCAGAGGCGACACATCTGCTTCCAACAGCGACTCTGGAAATGCCACACCGTTTAAGGTACAAGTTAATTTTGAAATCCCCATCTTCGAGGGTCAAATAAACGCAGATGCCGTAGATAAATGGTTAAATCTGCTAGATGGGTATTTTTCTGTTCATGAATTTTCAAATCGGGAAAAGATTGTTTTCGCCCTTCTCAAAGCAGCCCCCCACGTCAAGGACTGGTGGGAAACCTACTGCGAGCAGAAGGATGAAAGTACAGGCTCACTATTCTCAACCTCACCCACTTGGTATGACTTCCGGGATGCCATCAAGGAGCAGTACTACCCTGTCGGAAGCTATGAGGACAAATACATCAAATGGACCACACTGCGGCAGGGACAAGACCAAGATGTGCCGGAGTTCACAAACATTTTTCATACCCTTCGCACACAGTTGGGTATCAAAAATTCTGAGCTGCATATGATACTCAAATACCGCGACTACCTACACAGATACATCCAGGAAGAGATGGGGTTCTTGAACATCTCCTCACTCGGCACAGCATACCGATACGCTGTCAAAATCGAGAAAAAGTTCAAACAGAAGAAGCGAGACTTTGGATCTGCAAATCCGAAGCCCAAAGGACAAAGCGAAGGCGGGGGGACCCAAGACAACCCGTCGAAGCCGCAAGAAAAGAACAACACTGCGAAGCCAAAGAAGGACACAGGAAAGTGGTGTGAGTTCCACAAGAGTCCCACTCATAACACAAGTGAGTGTCAGACCAAGCAGTCGCTGGTGGCTGAGTTGAAGGCTTCCGAATCAGATGCATGTTCCGACCCTGAGCCAGAACCCGACAAGGGGAATGGCAAAGGGAAGCAGATCATTGATGCGGATCCCAGCGCCACTGTTGCCACCGCCAAGATCCAGAAAGATGAGCCCGAAAATCCAGAAGAGGGGGAGCGTCTTTTCCACTCACAGATGTGGGTGAAGGGTTCGCCGCTATAATTCATTGTCGACAGTGGCAGCCAAAAGAACCTCATTTTAGCAGAGGTTGTGAAGCGGTTGGGCCTACCGACTACACCGCACCCACAGCCGTACAATATCGGGTGGCTTCACGAAGGACGAGATCTGAAAGTTCACCAGCAATGCCGCCTTCCATACAGCATCAAGCCTTTCAAAGACGAGGTATTGTGTGATGTTACACCTCTGGATGTTTGTGATGTATTATTAGGCCAGCCATACTTGTGGAGGCGACATGCTGTGTATGAGTCAAGGCCTCGTGCTGTCATTATTTCTTTGAGTAATTCATTATATAGGATACCAGAGGTAGCCCCACCTACTGCCACATCTTTGATCACTGCTAAGAAAGGCAGCAAGCTCATCTCACAGACCAGGAAATTTATCTGTCTTGTTCACTCCAAAAGTAAGGGGAAGATCGTTGCTACCTCCATGACCCCTGCAAGGGGTTCCTCCATGCAGCAGCAGCAGCAAAGGGATACAGTCATGACAGAACACAGGAACAACTTCTCCTCACCCACCGAGATACCACACAAGTTTCAGGTGGGCAACAAAGTCTGGTTGCATCTGCAGAGAGAACACTTTACCAGAACCCATCAGAAGCTCAGACCACTCCGACATGGTCCTTACAGCAGTACCAAGGCTTTGGGGAACAATGCTTTGGAGCACATCATTCCTCCATTCCTTTGCCTGCACCAAGTGTTCAATGTGGACCATCGTCGACCATGCTTCCCACCATTACTGGACACATCAGAGATTACAGGACAAGTTCAGCAGATGGAGGAACTCAACGCAATGGGGACCATTGCTTCCTAAGGGGGGAGGAATGATCCAGGTGGATGTTGGTGGCCACCCACCTATCCCATTTGGACCCCCACAACTGTCTCTTTCAGCTTTTTCAGTTTCCTAAATTGTAGCACAGTTTACTATTTTTAGCAGTTTTTCAGGTCCTGAACTTCCAGAGTCGTTTTGAGGCCCTAAACGACGTTTTTTTGGGATTTTGGGGCAACGTGGGTCCATGGACCGATGTTGCCTCCCAAAGTGGTAGTACTTGGATAGATCTTTCTAACGAGCTATCGTACGCGTCAAACAGAGATCGTATGCCAAAGTTACGACCCCGGGAAATTGATGTACCAATTTACCCAAACGGGGCCCACAATTTGGTGTTTCATCTTCTAGGGTTAGGTTTCGGGATGTGAAGGGTTTTCCATTGTTTCTCAACAATAAATAGGCCTTCGAGCCTCATTGTAATACAGTTTGGAACAGTTCAGAGGCATGTAGCCGCACATCTCTTCTTAGAGATAAGCTACCATCGCCCTAGCTGGTTTATTTCCATTTCTGGTTGTAAGCATATTTCAGTATTTTCCATTAATGAAATGAAGCATTATTTCCGCTGCATCTCTGTGTTTATGGTTATTGCATCTCTATATTTATGGTTATCTCTATAATCTATTGCGTTCCCATCTAAATCCGGATCACCAACTTGGTTCATTTCTCCTTTGGAACATGTACATATGCATCACATCCAAATACCCTCAGATGTGAAAGAGAGGGTTTCTTACCAGTCCATACTTCTTGTGGAGTCTTATCCTCCAACGCTGATGAAGGTGACCTGTTGACCAAGTAACATGCAGTATCCACTGCCTCTGCCCAGAATTCCTGTCCTAACCCAGCACCACTGAGCATGCTTCTTGCCCTTTCCATCAACGTCTTGTTCATCCTTTCTGTGACTCCATTTTGCTGAGGTGTATATGGAGTAGTCTTCTATCGTGCTATACCACACTTCTTACATAATTCTTCAAATTCCTTGCTGCAAAACTCTCCACCATTATCTGTCCTCAACACCTTTATCTTCTTCTCTGTCTGATTTTCCACCAGAGCCTTAAATTCTTTAAACCTGTCAAAGACTTCAGATTTCTTCTTAAGGAAATATATCCATGTATTCCTTGAGAAGTCATCTATAAATGATACATAGTACACAGACTTACCCAGTGATGGAACCTTCACAGGTCCAAACACATCACTGTGCACAAGCTCTAATATCTGTTTCGCCCTCTTACCACCAGAGGGGAAACTCAACCGATTATGCTTCCCATATACACAATTTTCACAAAAATCAAAATCCAGAGAGCTATTACTCATACCTTCTACCATACCTTTACCATGAAGTATTCGAAGGCCCTTCTCTCTAATATGTCCAAGCCTTTGATGCCACAGCATGGTCTTCTCTCCAGAGACCACTAGATTTTCAACTCCACTTTTAGGAACCATAGAACTGTTGCATCCATCAACAATAGTGCTACCTTGCAACTTGTACAGATTCCAGTCCGAACTCCCCGCATCAATACCAGTGCTCCCCAAACCATCTTGCAGGTATCCTTCTTGAACACTATTTTTACACCTGCATCATCCAACTTGCTTACAGAAATCAGATTTCTGGCCAATGCAGGAATATGCAGAACACCCGGATGTGTTCTAACCCTTCCACCTTGCAACTTCAACTTTACTTTTCCGCGACCAATGATTCTAGCCTTCCTATCATCTCCTAAGAAGACATCACCACCATCGTATTTCTCATACTCACAGAACCACTCTCTATGGGGAGTGAAGTGAAAGGATGCACCTGAGTCAATCAACCATGCCTCATGATCTACATGTGTACTTGAAGAAGCCAAGTACACATCCCCACCTTCATCTGAGGTGGTTTTCGCCTCTGCAGAAGGAGCATCATAAGATCCCTTTCCTTTATCAGGAGCTTTAGATTTATAGTCCCTTTTGAAGTGCCCTTCCTTTCCGCATTTCCAGCACACCACCTTTACAGGTTTTCCTGGAGATTTAGATCTCCCTATAGATTTAGATCTCCCACTCGATGAATTATTTTTGTTTCTATTCTGGGACCGTCCTCGTACAGACAAGGCATCACCATTCTGGCTCTCCATATTTTTCCGTCTCATCTCCTCCGTCAGCAAGGCTGAGACTATTTCATCAAACTGCAAAGCAGTTGCATTGCTACCTATTGCGATAACCAGACTATCCCACGAATCTGGTAGAGAACACAACAAACTGATGCACTTATCTTCATCTGAAATTTAATATCAACAGACGCTAACTGACTTACCACAGTATTAAATGCATTCAGATGCTCTGTCACTGAGTCTCCTTCTTTCATCCTCAGGTTATACAACTTTTTCCGTAGGAACAGTTTCTTCACCAGAGACTTAGATTGGTACAAAGTCCCTAACTTCTCCAATAAATCCTTCACCGTAGCTTCCCCTGATACATTCAGCAATACTGAATCTGAGACACACAATCGTATTGTGCTCTTTGCCTTCCAATCCAACTTCTTCCATTCTTCATCGGTCACTCCTGTTGGTTTAGTACCTGGATCTACCGCGATCCACTGATCTTTATCCACCAACAGATCCTCCATCTTGGGTTTCCACAACTCAAAACTCTGACCATTGAACTTCTCGATCTCTATCTTTCCGCTGCTTGCCATCTTCTTTCACCACCAGAATCGATCTCGCAGATCTCCCACTGAACGGGGTCTACGACATGCCCAAGCGAAACCCCTCAACAACAAAGGCGTCCCCTTGAAGCCAAAACCTGGCTCTGATACCAAATGTAGGTTTTAACCCCGTACAGAAATTACTTGCATACGAATTCTAAATCACAGAAAAATAAACAATGCGAGAGCATAACACATAAAACACATATACACAGAGATTTTCCCCTGGATCCCAAAACCTGGACTACCAGCTTGATTTTTCATTATATTCCTTTCAATGTTACAATACATATTTATACATGCCGAATCATCCAATACCATGGACTGAAAACCATCGCGTCCAAAACCAAGGACCGAAAACCATAGGTAGGTTCGCCCAACCTAATATAGGGTCCAAAAAAATTTTCCCGGGGCACTGCCCCAGACCTCGTAGAGGGGGGCTACCCGCCCCCCTCAAACCCCTCGGACAGGGGGGGCTACCGCCCCCCCTGTGACCCCCCCGCTGCACAATTGATGCAATGAAGGGGGTTAGTCGTGGAAAGAATATAACACAACCCAACAATGGGGGCAATATGACTGGAGGCCAAAATGGGCAACACCGAATGAACAATATGTAAATAAGGATGGAATACTGTGACATGATAGAATGGAATGTGAAACAGACTCAATGGATGCAAGGATGACTCATCATGGATGCTCTAAACAAGGGTGATTGATGATGCTGCCACATAGAATAGGCCCAATGGGGACCATGTAAACATGAGTAAATGTTGGTTACTCATGACGAAAATCGACATATGGTACGACAAGTATTAATAGGAGGTGAATCTCAAAGTGCAAGTGTCGCTTTATGATGAAATTTGATTTTGAGAGGCGACGAAGTGACCTTTCTTGGAAAAATTGCTTCCTGGTGTAGTGTCAAATCATCAAATGAAGTGATTCAACCTACATAAATGCATGGCATAAATAAATACGTGCAAATCAATGGGAAATGCTATGGGTAAAAATTTCTTAAGGTAGAGTGCATTACGAGGATTGGGAAGGAGTTTACCTTTGAAATCCTCCAGGAGATATGCCCCCTTACCTAAGTCCTTATGAATGATGTAAGGTCCTATCCATAATGATTTGAAATTCCCATGCCTTAGGGTATCATGGGCCTCGTCATACACCAAAAAAATATCACCTTCGTGAAAGGCACGAGGGTTGACTTTTCGGTCATATTGAGCTTTGGTGCACTTTTTGACCGCTTCAATGGTTTGCAAAGCAACATGACAGTCTTCAGAGGTGCGTTCAAGCATGACAAGTCTTTGTTCTAATGGTTGGGTGTCAGGGAGAAGTTCGACAGCTAGGTGGAGGGAAGGGATCTCACACTTGATTGGTAAGACTGCCTCCTCGCCAAAGACAAGGTGGAAAGGAGTAAACCTGGTGGTGGTTTTAACAGAAGTTCTATAGGCCCACAAAGCTAGGAAGAGCATAAGGTGCCAGTTGGTCTTGTGCTTATTCACCGTCTGTTGAAGCATCATCTTGAGAATCTTGTTGACTGCTTCAACTTTTCCATTACCTTGGGGGTAATAAGACGATGAGTACTAGTGCTAGAAGCCCAATAGTGAGGATAGTTCACGCCATACCTCATCTTCAAAATGTCAGCCATGGTTAGAGACAAATTGTTTTGGAACCCCTAATCAAGCGATAACATGGTTAAAAAATAAAATGGTTGCAGTAGATGTCATGTTATTGAACGTTGGCATGGCCTCAGCCCGTTTGGTAAAATAATCGACCACCACGATAATATACTTATGGTTATTAACAGATGGTGGTTGACACTCCATAAATTCAATGGCCCATTTATAGAAGCGATAAAAAACGATGACAGGATGGAGGGGAGCCAGTGGGGCTCTTGCATTTGGGGAAAAATGTTGGCAATTGGGGAAATGTTTAACTACCTCAATACAATCACTGAAGAGAGAAGGCCAAAAGTAACCAGCGTGCATGAATTTCTGGGCAGTGGCTATACCAGAGAGGTGACCACCACAAGCACCACTATGACAAGAATTTAGTACTTGCTCTACTTCAGGATGGGTGAGACAACAACGGAGGATAGGATCCACGTTGTGAAGATAAAGGTCGTCACCAATGAGGAGGTAGCGAGGGGCCTGGTATCAAATTCATTGTCGATCATCACTAGTAAGATGGGGGGAAACTTTTGGGTTCACAAATATGTGAGAATATCTCCATACCAAGTATCTTTTGAAGTGATGACAAACAAGTGTTTATTCGGGAGCTTGTCGTTGATTGGCAGATCACATGCACCAGTGCATAAATTAGAAATAAGTTTGGCGAGAGCCAAATATTTCTTACTCTTAGGCATAACAAACTCGAGATCGAATTCCTGGAGGATGACGATCCAACGTGCATACTTCCCATTGATGATCCTTCGACTCAATAGGAAGGTCATGGGGTTGTAGTTTGTTACGACCCTGGTGGTATGCATGAGGATATAGTGACAAAGATTTTGGACAAAGAACACGACAACCAGTGCTAACTTCTCTTCATGAAAGTAGTTCACTGGGGGACCTACTAAGTTCTTACTGACATAATAGATAACATGCTCATTTTGATTCTCATCTTCTTGAATAAGGACCCCAACGATCAAATGGGTGGAAGCTAAGATGTACAAAATGAAATCCTTGGTGAAGTTGGGGGGACTGATCAAGGGTGTGGAGGTGAGAGCATGCTTCAGGGAATCAAAAGACTGTTGATCATGGTCATCCCAAAAAAATGGAATGGTGGAGAAAAGGAGTTTGAGAAACCCATGCACGGTGGTTACATAGTCAGGCACAAACCTGCGAAGGAAGTTGGCTTTGCCTTGAAGGCTTTGTAATTGGCGCAAGGTACAGGGAGGTGGCAGTTCAAGAATGGCTTGAACTTTCAAGGGGTCAAGAGTGATACCGTCTTTTGACACAATGAAGCCTAACAGATGACCAACAAGAACACAAAAGACACATTTCAATGGATTAAGACGAATGTTATACTTGCGACATCAGAGAAAAATGGTGCACAAATCATGAATATGTTGCGCTCGAGACCTAGAACGAGTAGTGAGATCATAAAGGTAAGCAAGGATAAGGCGCAACAAGTCATGAAAGTAGTATGACATGGCCCGCTGAAATATGGCTCCAACATTTTTTAAGCCGAATGGCA
This sequence comes from Pinus tabuliformis, assembly GCA_031772625.1. Classification (NCBI taxonomy): domain Eukaryota; kingdom Viridiplantae; phylum Streptophyta; class Pinopsida; order Pinales; family Pinaceae; genus Pinus; species Pinus tabuliformis. Next base: position 155,767,082 of record CM062812.1, read on the forward strand.
TGACCTGATATAAAAAGGTTCCCCACGAACTAATGAACGTTGTCTTTAACTAATCAACACGACGGATACTGATCTGGTTGTACTCGAAGAATCCATCCATAAAGGATAGAACCTTGTGTCGTGCACATTCATCAATGATCTAGTCAATAAAGGGTGTGGGAAAGTTGTCTTTGGGACAAGATTTGTTCAGGTTGCAAAAGTCCGTATAGACACGAATGGTGCCTTGCTTCTTGAGAACAGGAACTGGGTTTGATACCCATGTGGTATACTCAATGGGATAGATGAATTCAACCTCCTTGAGCTTGTCGATTTCGGCTTTTATGGCCTCACATCAAGAAGGGTAAATGGGACACAACTTCTGATGGACAAGAGTCGCATCAGGCCATGTGTCGATATGGTGTTCAACAAGGGCGAGATCAAGTCCGGGCATCTCATAATAGGACCAGGCGAAAACATCATGAAATTCTTTGAATATATTGGTGTAAGCTTCAATTTCTTCCTAGGTGCACTGTGCCCCCAAGGTAATGTTTTCTTCAACCCCTGGTTTATCTGAAATGCTAATTTTGATAGTAGGAGAGATGTTGGCCATGTTCCCTTCTTCGAAATCATCCGGGGCAGGTATGGGATTTCGAAACCAATCGACTTCACTGTTGATAAAGTGTTTTGATTCCACAACGTACTGGTCATGGGACTGCTATGGAAGGAAGTATGGATGGTGGTTCATATCATCCCAAGGGTAATCAGGGGTAGACATAGCTTCCATGATGTCCTCATGAGTCTGGAATATGGGCAGATAGGAGGAAGACTTAATACATGATGCGATGGTATTACCTGGTGCATCAACCTAAGAAAGAAGGTTCACATATGCATCATCTGGAATGGTAGACGACAAGATGGTAGATGGAGGATCTACAGATGCTGGGACCTGGGATTCTATTGAAATAGGTTCGATAGAAGCGCACGTAGAAACCTCAGAAAGGTTTGTTTGCTAGGAACTCAAGGATGATGACATGTAAAGGATATGGCCTATGGTTTCCGTCATCTCAACATTGGGGGGAGGGATCACAATGGTGGGACCAAATTCCCTCTATTCCAATTTACTAATGGTACTAGAGTCCACGGGTAGAGGATTAGGTGTTCTGGCCTCGTATTCTGGCCTCGTATTCATGAAGCACTTCAAGGCAATTGCGAAATTCATCGAGACAAGGGTAACAATGGGAATAGTGACCATGATGATCACATAGGGCACAAGGGTGGTTTTTGTGCAATGTTTTGAGTTTCTTAGGTGGTATTGGTAAGTCAACATGGAATCCAGGGATATTTGACTCAAGGAACATTTCATGAACCAAAGGTTTAAGTTGAGGAAGCTTAGGACAATTATTGGTGGTGTACCCAACAACTTTACACAAAGTGAACGAAGGTGACAACTTTGGGGCCTTAGGGGCTGGAGGAGCTTGGGAAGCCTTGTCCTTAGGTTATTTCCTCTTAGATTTGCCCCCATATCTGGATGCTTTCACAACAGGAGTGGGTTCCTATTGAGGTTGTGATGGAATTGAAGCAGCGAAAGGGGTCATAGGGACCGATTGAACCAGGGTCAAATCATGATAAGGTCTTATCTTTTTAAGCGAAATGTTTGCAGGGGGATCTATGTACCATACTGGGATCCCCAGAGTCATGTTAGGAAGGACCAACGAAGCCATGAGAGGGACAGAAAATACTCCTAGAGGGGGAAATAAAAATGATATCTGGCCTGCAGGGTAATGTCCTGATGGAATAGCTCCTGGATGGATGAGACCTGGAGGAACAGTTCCTGGTGGAAACATAGGAGAGGCACCCACAAGCGAAGGAGGTCCCAGGGGGGTGGATCCAAAGGGTTCAGCTGGGATGGAAACAACATGGTGCTAAGGAGATGGTTGTTGATCAGGTGTATGGACTGCTTAAGGGCAGCCCCTGACGCTTGTAACATGAAAACACTCATAGAGTTAGGCTCTGATATGGGAGGGGGAGGACCACGAAAAGTACCTAACAATGAGGAATATTTATAGGCTCTGGGTGAAACACTAGTGATAGGAGTTGAAGATTGTTTATCAGACACTAACGAGATAATGGACTCGGGGGAGGTAATGGGTTCCGACTCGTAGTAAGTCAACTGATCGATGGTAATGATGTTCCCTTCATGGGGGAATCACATCTTGTAGAACACTGCAGACGCGACGACTGACATGGTGTATGTGCAACTACGACCTAATAGAATATTTTAATCCAAAGGGGCATCAATAACCTCAATGTCAAAATGGACAGTCTTTCCCACAAGGGTCACCGGATAGTTGCGGTACATGCCAAGGGGCTAGGAGGAGTGTTTGTCCCAAGCATGAAAAGTGATGATGGAGGGGGACAGGTGACTTGAGTATTTTCTAAACGGTAGTAGACATCACACAGGTTGATGCACCTTCATCAATAATGCATCGAGAGATGATGGAATTATGGACTCAAGACTGGTATTTGGAAAGCAACAAATGAAGGAAATGGGGGATGTTCCGATGTATCAACCAAGAAGATGATCCAACAATTTTCAGAAGGATCTACTGCACCTAAGGTAGTTAGTAGAGTTTTTTTTGAGATGGGCATGACTCGAGAACTTTGTTATGCCCTTATATTGCTAGTGTAACCCCTTATTGTTATTAGTACAAACCACTTATTATATTGTTGTACCTAGGTAGTCCCCATATTATTGCTATTGTGCCCCACAGAAGCCTACTATTGTTATTATTGAGCCCTTACATTATTATTGTTATGTCGGCTGTGATTATATTATGATCCCTTAGACTCCTCTATATAGAAAGGAGGTCTTTTCATTTGTATCATCCAAGAATTGTTCATTTGTGTAATGTAAAGGAGGTTTCCCTCTCGAAGAGGCTTATTTCTAAGGCGTTGATCTATCTTTTCTATCTTTTTGTGAGTTCGTTTCATAAAATTTGGTATCAGAGCTTTGGATTCTAGGGTTTCGTTGCTTCAAATAGGTCATCGTGGAATTTTCGATATAACTTTTTTTCTATGATGTATTAGAAGCTAAAAAAAAAAAACCCATTTGAGCCGAAATTGTTCTGAACTTCAGGTTCAAATTTTAGATCCTGTCTCGCTATAGTATCAGAGATATAGTCTGAGGAAGTTAGGGTTTTTGCAGACCCCCGAATTACATTCCAAATAGGTGACCGAGGGAAAATCGTCATAACTGTCATTGAAATTTCATAAGAAGTTACAGAAAGAGGACTTCCTATAGTTTTCTATATATTAGTTTCAGGTACTAAGGTAGAAAGAGTAAGATGTGGCACATCGTACAAGTTCGATCTACTGAACTAACCTATAATCAGGTCACTATGGGAGATTTGGAATAACTCTTTCTTGGATAATCAAATTCTGATCAGACTTGTGGGGTTAGAAAGAGAAATCAAGGAGATACCATAGGAAGAAATTTCAGAACTTGGAGATACGAAATTCCAGAGTTATAGTCATTTCAATATCGAGCTCCTAAAATCAAGAAAAATCAAGATGAGGAAGTTTGATGGCAAGGATCTAGTAAATTGGATACTACAGATGGAGAAATATTTTGATCTACATGGTGTACCACTATTACAAAAGGCATGTATTGCATCTTCATATTTAGAACAAGATTATGGTAAAAAGGGCTTTGTTCTCGTAAACCACTTGTTACGTGGTCAATTTTCATGGAGGAAATTATAACACATTATGAGGATACAAAGAGCAACATCTTATTTAGAGCAACACCACAATAATTGGAAGAAAAAAGAGAAAAAGGACTTTGTTGCAAAGTGGAAAGAAAAATTATGGAAACAAGGAAGTCTACCCCTCACAACTATAAATATGGAAGTGTTGTTTCTCTTAGCCTTCCACAACCTACAAGGGTTACACCACAACAATTGGAAGAAAAAAGAGAAAAAGGGCTTTGTTACAATTGTGATAAAAAATGAACTAAAGGTCATAAGTGTGCTGAGAAGAAATTATTTTACATAGAGTATGAAGAGGAGGAAGAAAAGGATCAAGAAACATCAAAAGAAGAGGATATATGCCAGGATCCTGTTATCACTTAGAACTAAAAATTGATACATGTAATTTTCTATCCTAGCCCGATGACAAAGGTCTGTGCTAGTTTAATTTCAAATTTTCATTTTTAATTTTCTTCCCGTAGGATTTGGAGTTTAAAAAAAAAAAAAAAAAGAGTTTTTAACTCAAGTTGTTCTCAACTCCCATTGGTTCCCCTCTACCCATCATTGTTCTATAGCCACCTCTTGTCTTATGTGAGTCACCGTGCCTTTTCGTGATTTCGCAGCGCTATTCCAATTTGCCAATTTCGTAGCGCAATCATAACTAGGCAGTTTCGCAGCGCTTCATGATTAGGCAGTTTCGCAACGCATCATTAAAATTCAAAACTAACAGCGCTGCGAAATCATGGATTCGTACATTCCGCAGCGAATTTTTCCCGAAATGTCAAGTCCTTTAGGTGAGTCATCAGCCATGTCTTCTCATGTCAGCTCATATACATTTCTTATCACATTTTAACGCTCATTGCCACTATCACCACCACTGATATGCACAAGTTATTATTCCCAAGAAATTTTACCATGCATAAATCATAATGATGGCCGTAAGTCCTGCATGAATGACAAAATCTGCAAGATTATATCTTGAAAGGTTTTAAACGGAAGTGTTTAAAATTCAAGCGAGGCTGATAATCAAGCGAGGTTGATAATCAAGCGAGGCTGAATTCAAATAGAAGCCGAATCACAATTCCAACCGGAGCTGGTAATCATTGTTTGCGAAGATTTGGAAGAATCCATGGAGAAAAAAGAGCACAGATCCGGCAAACCTCTAAGGACTAAACCTGAAGGCCTGGATATAACGCTGAGAAATGAAGAGGTGAAGAAAGCATTTAAAAATGCCCAGTGCTGGAACTTTTGCAAAAAGTTACAAGGAGGACATGCACAGGTAACTAAGGAATTTGCACTTAACTTCATTGGTTTGAATTCAAAGGTAGCCATGTTAGAAGTGCAGGTTTCTCCAGAAGTGATATCTGCTGTGACAGAGATCCCAAGAGGGCAAGAGGAATGGTTCAAAAATTTTAAATTTGACATGAATCCTTGCAAGGAGTTTTTGAAGGATGATTATGTAAATGAAGATTTAAGTAAGGCAGTGCCCAGGAATTATGTCAAAGAACATTATGCTCTCTTAATCACCTGCATACAGAAATATTTGACTTGTGAAGGAAGGTATAACAAGGTTTATTCTTACCATTTCAAACTACTTTTGCATTTCACCGGGAAAGTCTCGATAGACTTACCTTTTTATCTGTTCCGTAGTTTGAGTAAGATGTGTGATAAGGTACAGATGAGGAAAGAGGACTGTGAAACCTCTTTGTTTCATCATGGTTTGATTAAACTACTGGTTTTAGATGGGCTCCAAAAGATAGACAGGGATTGGAATTCATTCATTTTTATGTCTGGCTTCAAAAGCCAGACTGGCCTCACTCCCCAAACTGCCAGGTATTTTACAATAGTTGAGCTCCAAACATAAGCAAGAGCTAAAAGAGTTCCAAAGTCACAAGTAAGATCACAAGTAAGAAAACAAGTGAAGCCACTTATCATCCAAGATCAACCTCAGCAATCAACTAAGGAAAAGGCTCAGGGTAAAAAGACTGTACCTGAAACAAGCACATCTGAAGCAGTCTCAAGGGTAAGAACAAAAAGTCAAATAAATAAGGAAAAAGGTAAAGCTATAGCAGTTGAAGAAAGTCCAATGTCCAAGGCAAGTTTAAATGATTTATTGCAGGCTATTGAATTTGAGCAGTCTCTACCAGTTCAAATCGAATTGATGCAGTCAGAACAAGAAAGCACCAAGAAATCCAATGCCTCAAAAAGGCTTAGATTTGATGTGCCAGCTGAAGAGTTCGTTTTTAAACTAGAAGACCTATGACAAGGAGATTCTAGCAAGTACAGGAAGCACTGCCAAGAACAGAGGAAACAAATTGAAGATATGAAGGCACAGTTAAATCAACTATCTGCTAAATAAGTTTTCATTTCAAGTAAGATTTTGTTTTAAAGTTTTGACAAATTTGCTTGATTTTATCTTTCTGAGGAAATATAAATTCCTATTCAACATGTGGAAAATCTAAAGTAGTTTTTGGCAATCAAATACTCGGCTAATAAAGTTCTCGGGTTAAAAGCAAGCTGTTTTAAATAATTCAATAGTTTCGTAGCGCGCTACGAAACTGCTGTAGGTGATGATTTTTACGCAATTCAAGCAGTTTGAATTATAAGCGGGAATTTTGAAAGGAAAACGTCTAAAGGGCATGCAAGACATCATCTGAAGTTGTCAATAGTCAATTAGGTCAAGACAGGTGGACGCTTAAAAAGGTTTAATATTCAAATTCAATTTTTGTCGTAAAGTGAACACCTTTATCACAGTTTAGGGTATATCAAACGGTTTGCCTGCAAGAAACTTCTGCTTTCACACATGTTCATGGGAAAAGCTTACAACGCATCAAGGACGTGGCAGTCTTCTACATTTTGGGTAATTAAAGGCTAAAGGTCATGCTTCTGTGCATTCGAATATTTTGGGGAAAACTGAAGCCGAGAAGCAAGGGTAATCTCCTAATATTTCTGAGCAGTTAAAAAGATTCAGCATCCAAGGTCAACATGGAGCATTAATATTAAACACCCATCTCAGCTAAACTAAAAGAAGACCAGATGTCAAAGAACGAGGAGAAGCCATCATGCATGTAATATGGAGTTAGAGTCATAGTTGATTTAGATCTCTAAAAAAACTCCAGTCAGCACTTTGTTGTATTTATTAGTTAGTTAAATGGTTGATAGGTGTCATTAGAAGTAGTTTTCGAATTCCCCTCATGCTGGAGGAGGAATCTCGATCAGTTAGAATAAAAACTCTATATATAGCTGAAACAACAATGTAATCAAGGTTGGAAAATTTTATGATACAGCTTGTATTTGGCTTATGTAAAGACTCATTTTCAGTAATATAACTTTGACTTTACTTCTCATAATTCATGAAGGATTTCTTATGTTCAGAATGTGTGATGTTGTCCTTTCCTTAGTTTTGTTTACAGTGGTATGGATGTATAATCACTCAGAATTCACTGAATGTGCTCTGATTTCCTGTATGCATCTATAAACTGTGTGGTTCTATATGAGTGTATGTTCTGAATATTCAAATGCTGAATGCCCTGACTACCATGTAAGGTCAAGATCTTTGTTATGTTGAGGTGTTGTTGACTCCATAAGCCCAATGGATAGTTGTTTAATATGTTTCCAACATTCATATTTGTCACAGTTGTTCTACAAGAGTTAGCCATCTTATCTTAATAAAAATCATTAACCCATCTAGAGAGAGCCCTCTCAGGTTGAGGAGGCTAAGCCTCAGCCTAAAGTAGGTTTGAAATAGTTACTTAGAGTCAACCTGACCAGCAGCCTATCAGGGTCTAATTTTGAGATAACATTTTGGTGCGTCTGCCGGGAGTCTGAAGATTACTCATTCCCGAAATCATGAAGCTGAACTTCTGAAGGTAGCAGGAGCTCAGAAGGTTTTCGAGGCTGCATTCTACCTTGGTGACTCCATACAATCTTAAAGTTAAAAAGGTGGCTTCGAGAGGAAGATATACAAGGAGTAATCCTGACCCAAATCCACCTACTCCTGTGGATAATCCAAACACCATCTCAAGGAGTAGGCAAAGATTTCCTGATATACCAGGTACTTCATCTGTATCAAAATCTTTGTTCCCTGAATTTTTTAGAAGTCCTGAAGATAAAATTGTAGATGATAAAATTCATGAGGTATTGTTGAGGTCTGAGAACGAAGAAGAGCTTATTTGAAGTATTTTAGATTTACAAAAAAGAGGCATTGATACTTCATCCTTAGTGTCACAAAAGATAAGGAAGAGTTTTGGGAGGTTGTTACTTCAGAATTACTATTAGAAGAAGAAGATTTGAATCAACTCAAAGAACTTGATCCTTTTGAAGTTTTGCTCAAGTCCAAAACTGGTTTACCTCTCCCAAATTGGAGTTCCTTTGTCAGTGGTTTGCAAAGTCCAAATAGTCCTTTTCGTACCAATACTTTATCTTCTGCCTCTGCTAGTCCAAATAGTCCTCAGACACTATCTCATACTAGTTCTGGTTCCACCGGTCATACAATACCTGTTGTCACTGCTCCTCCATTCATTATGGCTATACCTGCTAGGTATGCTCCTCTAGCTCTCCCTGCTGTTTTACATGATCTTCCTAGCAAATATGCTGCCAGAATTCCAACATGGGGAGGAGATGAAGATATTACAGTAGAGGAACACGTGGATAGGTTCAATGATTTTGTTGACAGGGAAGAAGTGGATGATGAAGATGTAAAACTAAGACTGTTTGCTCAAACCTTCATTGGGGAAGTCAGAAAATGGTTTAAAGCCCTTAGAGCTGGAAGTATTCATAGCTGGGTAGAATTTGAAGACAGTTTTCTAAGGAAATGGGGAAATAGAACCAATCCTGTCCAAACCCTTACTGAATACAACAATCTTAGGAGAGCTCCAGAGGAAACTGTCCAAAACTTCTCTAAGAGGTTTAATAAAATATACAATTCTATTCCAACTCATTTGAAACCTCCTAGAGCTTTGGCACAGTTGAGATATGCTGAATCATTTGATTCAGATTTTTCTCTTTTACTCAGAGAAAGGGAGTCTGCCTCTCTTGCTGACATGCAAAATGATGCAATTAAAGTGGAGGTGAACATGCTTGCTGCTAAGAAATCAAAGATGGCAAAGACTAAGCTGAAGGAAGAAGAGAAGCCTTCCACCTCTGCTCAAGAAGACAAGTTTGAAACAATGATGAAAACCATGGAGAAATTGATGGACCGACTAGCTCTTGGGAATGCTTCTGCTCCTCCAGCACAACAAGAACCTCAATTCAGGAACCCTCAGTTTAGAAGACCTCAGAATCAGCAAAGGCCAAGAGACAACAGAAATCAGCAGGCAGATCCTCCAGTAAGACCTCCCTTCCAACAAAATTTGGTAGATGAAGAAGATGAACCTGAAGTCCCTGAGGAATCAATCCATTGTTTTGATGAAGAAATGTCAGGAATTTTCTTGACTAAGGAGGAACATGATGAGTCCAGCATGATGAAATCAGGAGAAGAGCCTTCAGATTTTTTAAAGGGCTATCAGCACGCTATCTTTGAGATGCAAAAGCAGTACAATCTTAGGAACAGAGATGTTCCTATTACAGCAAATAAAGCACAGCCCAAGAAGAATATCTCAAAGACAGCTGAAGATAAAAAGGAAAAATCAAAGGTGGTTGAAGGTAAAGATGATTCTCCTCTTGATAAAAAGGATATTCAAATTCCTTCTCCTCCTAAAGAAATTGAAAAGACTACTTCTGTTTTTAATCTTGAGAATGAGATTGCAAAAATTAAGATATCAGTCCCTTTTAATGAAATTCTCAAGGTAGACAAATACAGAAGTAAAATTGTGGAAATGCTTAATTCACAACCAGGAGTGGCTGATATCCTAAATGTACAAGAAGATAATCCTATTATCTGTTTGGGTCCAAGACTAGAGGATGAACAAAATGATGAGTTTCCCCCTTTCTACATAAGCATTAGCATTCATGATATGACTCTACATAATGCTATGTTAGACTCAGGGGCATCACATAATCTCATGCCTAAGGTAATCATGGAAAGGCTGGGGTTAGAGGTAACTAGGCCATATAAGGATTTATTTTCCTTTGATTCAAAAAGAGTCCAGTGCATTGGTTTGATAAAAGATGTTGTTGTGGGGTTCACACAAATTCCAGCAAAAACAACTGTTATGGACATTGTTGTTGCAGACATTCCACCAAAGTTTGGGATGCTTCTTTCAAGGTCATGGGCAGCAAAAATCAAGGGCACAATGCAGATGGATCTTACATATGCTACCATCCCAGTGTTTGGTGAACAAAGGAGGTTGTATCGCGAAACAAGGATGGCCTACATGGTGAGCAGCAAAGACAAGCCTCAGAATTTTCCTATTTACTCATGTGATATTGGTCTTGGATCAGCTATCCTTTTCAATGAATCAGTTGGAAAAGAATCACAAGATGAACCTGCAGAAAATCAGTGTCAAGAAGGGCAGGAAGGAGATGAAAGAGACATCATGGGCTGCTGGTCATTATACTTTGATGGATCAGCAGGGAAAGAAGGGGCAGGAGCTGGGATTTGGATCACTAGTCCAACTGAAGAAAGTAAGTTTCTCTCCTACAAATTAAACTTTGATTGTACCAACAATATGGCTGAGTACGAATCTCTGATTTTAGGTTTGGAAGCCTTGATAAAGTTGAAAGCTAAAAACATTGCTGTTTGTGGAGATTTTGAATTGGTAATTAAACAAGTAGAAGGTACATATCAAACTAAGGATGCAAGAATGAGAGCATACAGAAATTTAGTGTTGGAGATGTTGGAAAAATTTCAATCCTATTCCTTCAGCATCAAAACTAGAGATCAAAACTCTATTGCAGATTCTCTTGCTGTTTCAGCCAGTCTCTTTATTATTCCTAAGCATTCTTCTGAAAGCTATGAAGTGGAGGTTCGCCATAGACCCGTCATACCGGATAATATCACAAATTGGCAAGTTTTTGAGGATGATCAGTAGGTAAGGAACTTCATTGAATTAAAAGAAGAGTTTGAGCACAATCAGATAGATCAGCAGAATATGTTAATAGAGTCAAAGGAAAGTTCTGAAGTCTTACAGTTACAAAACAACTTAATCCCTAAAGGCCTCATTCCCCTTGAAAAATTATTTGATCAAAATGATGTGTTCAAAGCACCAAGACTACAAGCTAATGAAGAGGAAGTAGAAAACTGCAATTTAGGTGACTCGGTTGTGCCTAAAATAGTCAAGATTTCCAAATTCCTTTCAGCTGATATGAAGACTAAATATGTTGAGATGATGAAAAGATTCATTGATGTTTTTGCATGGAGCTATGCTGACTTGAAACAATATGACTCGTCAATCATACAGCATACCATTACTATTAAGCAGAATGAAAAGCCTTTTAAGCAGAAGATAAGAAGAATTAATCCTCTTCTAATGCCACTGATTGAAAAAGAAGTAAAAAAGCTCTTTGATGCTAACATTATTGTCCCAATCAGATTTTCAAATTGGCTTGCTAACTTGGTACCAGTCAGAAAAAAGAATGGAGAGATCAGAATTTGTATAGACTTCAGGAACTTAAACAAGGCTTCATTGAAAGATAATTACCCCCTCCCCAAAATGGATTTCATTCTGCAAAACATTGTTGGTTCACAAAGGATGTCTATGCTTGATGGTTTCTCAGGGTACAATCAGATTCTTGTTCACCCAGATGATCAGGAGAAAACAACTTTCACTACACCATGGGGAACATTCATGTATGCAAAGATGCCCTTTGGCCTCATGAACGCAGGAGCCACTTTCCAGAGAGCAATGGATATTGCTTTTGCTGAAGAAAAGGATAAATCAGTGGTGGTTTATCTTGATGACATCACAGTTTTTTCAAAAAAGGAAGAAGACCATTTAAAGCACCTTGAAAGGGTCCTATTGAAGTGTAGAAGGTTTGGTATTTCTCTAAACCCAACCAAAAGTATTTTTGCTCTAACTTCTGGCAAACTGCTTGGTCATATTATCTCTGAAGAAGGAATTAGGATTGATCCTAATAGAGTTAGTGCAATTCAAAAATTGGATTTACCAAGGAGTAAGAAGGAGGTTCAATCCTTTCTTGGGAAAGTTAACTTTGTTAGAAGATTCATTCCTAATTTTGCTGAAGTTGTCAAGAACATAACAAAGATGTTAAAGAAAGGAGCATATTTTAAATGGACAGTTGAAGCAAAGAAAGCTTTTGAAGAGATCAAGAAGGCACTTACTCGAGCACCAGTACTCATCAGCCCGGATTTTACGAAGGAGTTCCTTATCTTTACATTCGCTTCTGAAGACACAATTGCTGGAGTTTTATTGCAAAAAGGAAGTCAAGGTACTGAACAGCCCATTTCTTTCTTTAGCAAGACATTGGCCAATGCTGAATTGAAATATAATATCTTAGAGAAACAAGCCTATGCATTGGTGAAAGCAATTAAGGATTTCAGAATCTATGTTTTGCACTCTCACATTGTTGCATACGTCCCAAATGCTGTTATTAAAGATATTCTTACACAAGCTGATCCAGATGGAAAAAGGGGAAAGTGGATAGCAAAACTGTTGGAGTATGATATTGAGATCAAACCCACCAAGTTGGTAAAGGGTCAAGGCCTAGCCAAATTGTTGACCCAGTCAAATCTAGACTGTATTGATATTAATTTAAGCACAAAAATCTCAGAAATTTCTGAAAATGAAGAGGAATTGGTCCAGATAAATGAAAAATTCTTGATCTCAGAATGGTACAAGGATATGGCATTTGTTTTGCAGCATAATAGAGCTCCTGATAATCTTTCAAAATCCAAAGCTCGGTTTACCAAATTGAAATCTCTCAGATATTTTGTGTATGACCAAAATTTGTTTTGGAAAGATGCAGGAGGAATATTATTAAACTGCCTCATTGAAGAAGAAGCTGATAAAGTAATTGATGAGTTTCATAAAGGGGATTGTGGAGGAAATCACTATTGGAAAGCCACTGCAAACAAGGTCTTGAGAGCTGGCTATTTTTGGCCAACTATGTTTAGAGATATCTATAAAAAGATAGCCACATGCCATGAATGTCAAGTGTTTGAAGGAAAGAGAAAGCTTATGCCAATGCCCTTGGTTCCTATTTATGTTGAAGCACCTTTCTAGCAGTGGGGATTAGACTTTATAGGGGAAATCCATCCTCCTTCATCAGGACAGCATCGCTGGATTCTCACAGCCACCGATTACTTTACAAAGTGGATAGAAGCAATACCTACAAGGCAAGCAAATGATTCAGTGATTATTTCTTTCTTAGAAAACAATATATTATCAAGATTTGGTTGCCCAATCAAGATCATTACAGACAATGCTCAAGCTTTCAAGTCCAAAAGGTTAATTAATTTTTGTCATCAGTATCACATCTCCCTTGGACATTCTACTGCTTATTATCCACAGGGAAATGGTTTGGCTGAGTCATCAAACAAGAGTCTTGTGAGAATCATTAAGAAGCTGCTGCAAGAAAATAAAAAAGCTTGGCATTTGAAATTGAAATATGCTTTGTGGGCTGACCGGATTTGCACAAAGAGGTCCATTGGAACATCACCATATGAGCTAGTATATGGGGCAGAGGCTATATTTCCCACATCCCTCGGAGTACCAGTAATGAAGTTGATTCAAGGACTAGAAGAGGAACCAAATGCTATACAACGAAGGATCAACCAGCTAATAGCTTTACAAGAGAAAAGAAATGAGGTGTTTGACAGTCATCAACAAAACGAGAACAGGATCAAGAGAGCATTTGACAAAAAGATCAAAGAAGTTACATTCCAGATTCATGATAAAGTCTTGAAATGGGAAGCCAGAATTGAAGAGAAAGGTAAACATGGTAAATTTGAAAATTTGTGGAAAGGGCCATATCAAATTTCTGCTTTCCATGGGAATAACACCTACGTTCTACAAGAGATTGATGGAACACCATATGCTGGAGGACCTATTAATGGCAGGTTCCTAAAGCATTACAATTGATTGAATCTCTACCAAGTTTCTCACAAGCATTGTATATAACCGTTTTATTAGTCTTTCTTTGTTGCAAATAAATGACAAGCTGAACAGGAAGCTCAAGCCCGAGGTGAAGGCTCACAAAGCTAGAAAGGAATGCTTGTCAACTCTATCTATGTTTTCATAAATTGGAAAAAGCACTGGAGCACACTATCCAAAGTGGAGCCACTGTTATCACTTAGAACTAAAAATTGATACATGTAATTTTCTATCCTAGCCCGATGACAAAGGTCTGTGCTAGTTTAATTTCAAATTTTCATTTTTAATTTTCTTCCCATAGGATTTGGAGTTTAAAAAAAAAAAAAAAAAGAGTTTTTAACTCAAGTTGTTCTCAACTCCCATTGGTTCCCCTCTACCCATCATTGTTCTATAGCCACCTCTTGTATTATGTGAGTCACCATGCCTTTTCGTGATTTCGCAGCGCTATTCCAATTCGCCAATTTCGTAGCGCAATCATAACTAGGCAGTTTCGCAGCGCTTCATGATTAGGCAGTTTCGCAGCGCATCATTAAAATTCAAAACTAACAGCGCTGCGAAATCATGGATTCGTACATTCCGCAGTGAATCTTTCCCGAAATGTCAAGTCCGTTAGGTGAGTCATCAGCCATGTCTTCTCATGTCAGCTCATATACCTTTCTTATCACATTTTAACGCTCATTGCCACTATCACCACCACTGATATGCACAAGTTATTATTCCCAAGAAATTTTACCGTGCATAAATCATAATGATGGCCGTAAGTCCTGCATGAATGACAAAATCTGCAAGATTATATCTTGAAAGGTTTTAAACGGAAGAGTTTAAAATTCAAGCGAGGCTAATAATCAAGTGAGGCTGAATTCAAATAGAAGTCGAATCACAATTCCAACCAGAGCTGGTAATCATTTTTTGCGAAGATTTGGAAGAATCCATGGAGAAAAAAGAGCACAGATCCGGCAAACCTCTAAGGACTGAACCTGAAGGCCTGGATATAATGCTGAGAAATGAAGAGGTGAAGAAAGCATTTAAAAATGCCGGGTGCTGGAACTTTTGCAAAAAGTTACAAGGAGGACATGCACAGGTAACTAAGGAATTTGCACTTAACTTCACTGGTTTGAATTCAAAGGTAGCCATGTTAGAAGTGCAGCTTTCTCCAGAAGTGATATCTGCTGTGACAAAGATCCCAAGAGGGCAAGAGGAATGGTTCAAAAATTTTAAATTTGACATGAATCCTTGCAAGGAGTTTTTGAAGGATGATTATGTAAATGAAGATTTAAGTAAGGCAGTGCCTAGGAATTATGTCAAAGAACATTATGCTCTCTTACTCACCTGCATACAGAAATATTTGACTTGTGAAGGAAGGTATAACAAGGTTTATTCTTACCATTTCAAACTACTTTTGCATTTCACCGGGAAAGTCTCGATAGACTTACCTTTTTATCTGTTCCATAGTTTGAGTAAGATGTGTGATAAGGTACAGCTGAGGAAAGAGGACTGTGAAACCTCTTTGTTTCATCATGGTTTGATTAAACTACTGGTTTTAGATGGGCTCCAAAAGATAGACAGGGATTGGAATTCATTCATTTTTATGGCTGGCTTCAAAAGCCAAACTGGCCTCACTCCCCAACCTGCCAGGGATTTTACAATAGCTGAGCTCCAAACAGAAGCAAGAGCTAAAAGAGTTCCAAAGTCACAAGTAAGATCACAAGTAAGAAAACAAGTGAAGCCACTTATCATCCAAGATCAACCTCAGCAATCAACTAAGGAAAAGGCTCAGGGTAAAAAGACTGTACCTGAAACAAGCACATCTGAAGCAGTCTCAAGGGTAAGAACAAGAAGTCAAATAAATAAGGAAAAAGGTAAAGCTATAGCAGTTGAAGAAAGTCCAATGTCCAAGGCAAGTTTAAATGATTTATTGCAGGCTATTGAATTTGAGCAGTCTCTACCAGTTCAAATCGAATTGATGCAGTCAGAACAAGAAAGCACTAAGAAATCCAAGGCCTCAAAAAGGCTTAGATTTGATGTGCCAACTGAAGAGTTCATTTTTAAACCTAGAAGACCTATGACAAGGAGATTCCAGCAAGTACAGGAAGCACTGCCAAGAACAGAGGAAACAAATTGAAGATCTGAAGGCACAGTTAAATCAGCTATCTGCTAAATAGGTTTTCATTTCAAGTAATATTTTGTTTTAAAGTTTTGACAAATTTGCTTGATTTTATCTTTCTGAGGAAATATAAATTCCTATTCAACATGTGGAAAATCTAAAGGAGTTTATGGCAATCAAATACTCGGCTAATAAAGTTCTCGGGTTAAAAGCAAGCTGTTTTAAATAATTCAACAGTTTCGTAGCGCGCTACGAAACTGCTGTAGGTGATGATTTTTACGCAATTCAAGCAGTTTGAATTATAAGCGGGAATTTTGAAAGTAAAACGTCTAAAGGGCATGCAATACATCATCTGAAGCTGTCAACAGTCAATTAGGTCAAGACAGGTGGACGCTTAAAAAGGTTTAATATTCAAATTCAATTTTTGTCGTAAAGTGAACACCTTTATCACAGTTCAGGGTATATCAAACGGTTTGCCTGCAAGAAACTTTTGCTTGCACACATGTTCATGGGAAAAGCTTACAACGCATCAAGGATGTGGCAGTCTTCTACATTTTGGGTAATTAAAGGCTAAAGGTCATGCTTCTGTGCATTCGAATATTTTGGGGAAAACTGAAGCCGAGAAGCAAGGGTAATCTCCTAATATTTCTGAGCAGTTAAAAAGATTCAGCATCCAAGGTCAACATGGAGCATTAATATTAAACACCCATCTCAGCTAAACTAAAAGAAGACCAGATGTCAAAGAACGAGGAGAAGCCATCATGCATGTAATATGGAGTTAGAGTCATAGTTGATTTAGATCTCTAAAAAAACTCCAGTCAGCACTTTGTTGTATTTATTAGTTAGTTAAATGGTTGATAGGTGTCATTAGAAGTAGTTTTCGAATTCCCCTCATGCCGGAGGAGGAATCTCGATCAGTTAGAATAAAAACTCTATATATAGCTGAAACAACAATGTAATCAAGGTTGGAAAATTTTATGATACAGCTTGTATTTGGCTTATGTAAAGACTCATTTTCAGTAATATAACTTTGACTTTACTTCTCAGAATTCATGAAGGATTTCTTATGTTCAGAATGTGTGATGTTGTCCTTTCCTTAGTTTTGTTTACAGTGGTATGGATGTATAATCACTCAGAATTCACTGAATGTGCTCTGATTTCCTGTATGCATTTATAAACTGTGTGGTTCTATATGAGTGTATGTTCTGAATATTCAAATGCTGAATGCCCTGACTACCATGTAAGGTCAAGATCTTTGTTATGTTGAGGTGTTGTTGACTCCATAAGCCCAATGGATAGTTGTTTAATATGTTTCCAGCATTCATATTTGTCACAGTTGTTCTACAAGAGTTAGCCATCTTATCTTAATCAAAATCATTAACCCATCTAGAGAGAGCCCTCTCAGGTTGAGGAGGCTAAGCCTCAGCCTAAAGTAGGTTTGAAATAGTTACTTAGAGTCAACCTGACCAGCAGCCTATCAGGGTCTGATTTTGAGATAACAGATCCAACCCCAAAGAAAGAAGAAATGAATCTGATCATATCTTGTAAAGCATTCGCAAGAATTACCACTCCTCAAAGTCTCAAGATAGAAGGACATATCAAGAAGAAAAAGGTTCAAGAAGTGAAAGATCACATCGAGAAAGAAGAAATGAATCCAACCATATCTTGTAATGCATTGGCTGGAATTACCACTCCTAAAACTATCAAGATAGGACATATCAAGAAGAAAAATGTTCAAGAATTGAATGATCACATCGAGCATCAAGAAATGAATCTGACCATATCTTGTAAAGCATTTGAAGAAATTACCACTCCTCAAACTCTAAAGATAGAAGGACATATCAAGAAGAAGAAGGTTCAAGTAGTGAAAGATCACATCGAGCATCAACAACAAGTTCTCCAACTTTTAAAGGATAACACCACTTTGGTGCAGAATCGAATGAAACAACAGGTAGATCAATATCGTAGTGAATTTTTTTTTGATGTAGGTGATTGGGTATTTTTATGGCTATATCTGAAGAAAGCTATTTATGATAAGGAAATGTTGGCAATACTACATGCACTTAAGAAATGGTGACCTTACCCAATGAGAAGACACTTCAAGGTAAAAATGGATCATGATAGTCTTAAATACTTTTTAGAACAAATATTATCTTTAGAAGAAAAGAAAAAATGGGTCACAAATATGTTGGGTTATGACTTTGACATCATCTATAGAAAAGGGAAGCAAAATTTTGTTGCAGATGCACTCTCAAGAAAGGATGAGGATGTGGAAGCATTGTTTTATGCTATTTCTATTATCCAACTAGATTGGATATATGAATCAAGGGATGAATGGAAGAAGGACGAAGAAGTGTGGCCACTCATTCAAAAGTTGCAGAAGATCCCAATTCAAGCAATATTGCGAGAACTTGAAGAGGAAGGAAAAATCATATTGGAACTTGGAGCAGTCACAGAAACAAGAACTCGACAGCTATGAAATCGATCAATTTCAGAGTATCTCATCAAGTGGAAGAACTTACCCGCTGAAGATTCCATATGGGAGGACAAGAATTTTATACAGAAGCATCAAGAACTACTCAAGCATTGAGGACAACACTTTTTGAAGGAGAGGGGCATGTTAGGCCCCTATACTACTAGTGTAACCCCTTATTATTATTAGTAAAACCCCCTTATTATATTGATGTACCCATGTAGTCCCCATATTGTTACTATTGTGCCCCATAGAAGCCCACTATTGTGATTATTGTGCCCTTACATTATTATTGTTATGTCGGCTCTGCTTATATTATGGCCCCTTAGACTCCTATATATAGAAAGGAGGTCTTGTCATTTGTATCATCGAAGAATTGTTCATTTGTGTAATGTAAAGGAGGTTGCCCCCCCAAAGAGGCTGATTTCTAAGGCGTTTATCTATCTTTTATATCTTTTTGTGAGCTGGTTTCATAACAAATTTCCAGCATTGACATGGCAACAGGTGATTGCACCAGGTCGTCTAGTATACTCTATGTATGGGCATCTCTGTTAGAAGTCGCATTTTGGCATGATGGTCCCTTTTGGAACTTGGGAATGGTCTCAACATTAGGTTGAGGGATCTATAATGGACCATTTTGCGTCATAAGAGGCTTGTCAGATGCTTTTGTTTTGGACCCAGTGGTGGACGAAGTCGATGGCTTGTCATATTGATGCAACCAAGTTTGCAGGTTGATATTTGAGGGGTTAACCTCATCAAAGTTCATCATAAGGATTTGGTAGTCACCAGGACTAGAAGGTTGTGGGGGATGAGCTGCTTGACCTGGATGAGGTTGAACAGCAACAAATCCTTGCTGAGGGAAAGGATTTGTGAGCACTGCCAGTTGAGATGGCACCAGATTCTGAGGTGATTGTTGATCTCTAGAAGCTGCTTGAGCTTCCCACATTTGGTACATCTGGGGTAAGAGAGGACACTCATGTGTATAATGGCAATGTATACCGCAACATGCATAAGGCTTTTTCATACAAATAACCTTGTTCTACTTGGGTTGGCTTCCTTATTGCTGGTTATTGGTGTTAGGCTAGTTCCCCTAGGGTTCGCTAGGTTGATTACCTTGATTACCCTAGTTACCCTTCCCCTTATTCTTTTTCTTATAATTTTGGGGATTGGTAGCACTTGTTGTGAAAAAACCTAACCTTGAGGGGGCGGTGGCTACTGGGGCTGAGGATGCATGGGAGGCTGCAATGCTAATGCTTGAGGGGTTGGAGCACTAGGTTGTGCATAAGGAGGAGCAACAGTTTGGTAGACTAGTTGGGGCCATGAAAACATGTTGCTACTAGGAGGGAAATAAGTGTTGAAGGAAGTGGTGCTAACTTTGCTGAGTATATGGCAAAGGGTGTGAAAGGGTTCCAACGATACCGTCAGTAACGTGAGATGTTCCCGATGCATTGGCACTTCCAGGAAGAGGGAGGTTTGGAATGATGGTATGGACATAACTAGATTGTACATAAATCAGGTCGTATCTCGAGTAGTTTGGAGAGCTTCTTCCTTAGTCTAAGGAAAATGGGATGAAACATCTTTTCCTATGGGTGCTAAAAGGCTCCTAAGAAAGCAATCTAGGTAGACACGATCTTCGAAAGGTAGGGTCGGGCATGTGCTCCTCCTTTGATTCCACTATTGAACTTGGTCTGAAAGGTGAGTGGTGGAGGAATGAAGGAATGAGGTCAATAGCTCCGTACCCATTTTGTATCAGAGAGGTAACTGGAAATATTAAAGGAACACTTTAGCAAGCATCGCGAAAACATAATGACATGCGGAGGGTTGGTCTACATACCATTTTGCAGCATCTCCAGTGAGCGTGCATTGGAATAGATGAAGATGAATGGAGTCATCAATTATGGAGTTGGACGAACACCACATGTGGAAGGATCGAACATGGTTGGTAGGATCCTTTCCAGTGTTACCCTCAAACTTTGGGATGTCTAAGGGAAGCTTAGTCAGTATAGAAGGCCAACCAACATCATGGTGTATGGGGTCGTTTATTAACCCAACCATAAAGGGGAGCATGGGGGCTACCGGAACGGTTCTTGAGACTGTTCTGCTTGATGTGACCACCAGGATAGAACCGGAGCCAACACCAGGTTGGGTTCCTACACCAGCTGTGGGTCTAGACATGGTGACGATATGCAGTGAAGGAGGCTTAGAATCAAATGAGGAATCAAAAGAAAGAGGAGAAGAGTCAGTATGGGGACTTAGAGGGCTCTGAACTCGAACATGATGGGGAGTGGTAATATGCCCAAGTGAAAACTGGGGGTGAAG
Organism: Pinus tabuliformis; assembly: GCA_031772625.1. Classification (NCBI taxonomy): domain Eukaryota; kingdom Viridiplantae; phylum Streptophyta; class Pinopsida; order Pinales; family Pinaceae; genus Pinus; species Pinus tabuliformis. The sequence continues at coordinate 155,787,695 of CM062812.1, forward strand.
GCCTAATAGTCTCTGTGACAAATGGCTTGGTGGCGCAATGGTGGTAAGACACACATGACATATAAATGGTGAAGGGAGATCAAAAATATGTCTTTGTCTCGGTGAGGGAAGATAAATTTATTATGTTAAGTCTTGGTTTGGAGGTGTAAACCAAGTGCCCTTCGCTTAAGGTGTGATTGTGTGTGCAAGTGTATTTATTGATTAAGCTCATATCATTTTTGTAAAAAAGAAAAAATATTACTGAAAATACACCGAAATTAACAACAGAAAATGAACAGAAAAACAATTAACTAAACCCAACCCAAACTGGGTTTGCAAACATTGAGCTGGTTGGTGGCTAAATCGATGGGAAATACACTAAAATGGTCAAGAGATCTAAATGTCGGTGTGACTGGGATCAAGTGACACTAAGTTGTTGGAAACTGGTGCAACAACAACAAAAAACCAGAGGGGAGGATTGTTGCAAAAAGAAGGGAGATGGGTGAAACACCTAGGGCAACCAATGGGACCCTAAGGCCAATGACCAAACAAGTTGAAATGTGAAACTATGGATGGTGACAACCTATCTTTATAGATCTGAAATAGAAGGGTAAAAATATGGAAAATGTGGTTGAAAGCACTGCAAAAACTCAGTCTACTCACTCAGCTAAACTCCTCCTAGAAAGGTGTTATTCGACGTTGTTTACGAGGATTGATTGAGTGTAGGAGAACCAAGTGATCTCCAACACTGGATCGACATAATACACATAGAAGCTCCCTCATCAATTACAGTCCTAAAGCAAGGTTTGTTTTTGACTAACACTGGAATCTGGAAAGCCATTTGATGAGGTAGGCGAGGTGTACTATTTTCTAGATTGAAGATTATAAGGTTCGAGTCCTGAATATCAATAGCTCCTATAGCCGACAATAGAAATTTACATTGTTCTGGGCATGATTGCAGCACCTCCAAAGCCGACATTACTGAAGGGGAAATAGCTAAGTCTTCAACAATGTTATAATTCTGAGCAGCGCTCGCATGCGGACTGAATGCTGACTTTCGAAGTATACCTTTAGTAGGCGGTTTGATTACTAAGTCTGGATTAGATTTCTTGATCTGTAGCGGATCAGAACCAGAAGGAGTTGAAGTTGATGGGTTTGAATTAGAATATTATGCTTCCTTACCACCAACAGGACTTTTACTACCATAATCTTGTGTTTGCGTCGCAAACCTGACATGAGACATCATCATTATGGGTTCTTCTGAGGCATTTGAGGAAGAACCAATCATCTTACTATCTTGACTAGGAAAAGGATCCTTCAAGACAACAGGCATTCGAGAACCTTTGACAATATTTGCAACCTCGGCGCGATGTGGGCAGTCTCTTGTAAAATGCTCTTCGTCACAAATGAGACAAGGATAGTGAGGTTTACGTTTCTCGTCAGTAGATTCAGTTTTATCTGATTTGTCTTTTGAGTTTTGTTTATTTTTCTTCTTCCCTTTCTTTTTTACCACTGGATTTTGATTTGGCCGTAGATGATTCTACGACATGAATATCGGCAGGAATTTCAGCGGAAGAGTCTCCTGTCGGGGAATCTAGTAAAGTTATAATAGGAGAAGAATTCTTTAAAGATTTATTCTTGCTTTTGGTGCTAACTGAACCAATCATACCATCAGTGGCATGAGACCCTGAAGGAGCTATAGTTATTTGATTTTGTTTCGGAAGGTCGGGGATTTTTTCGTGTAAAGTACCCGACTGCGTATAAACGAGGTCAAGGTACTGAGCTTGAGTACTTGCTCTTCAGTAACAACTCCTGCCTTAGCTACATCCTCAGTGATTTTAGGTAATAATGATTTAACGAACCATTCTGATAAAATTTGATCCGGAATAAAAACTTTCACTAAACGTCCTCTACGTCGCCATTCATGAATATGATCTGAAATATATGTGGACGTTGATTGTTTTAATGAAGTTAATAATTCCGTGCCATTGTCATATCTGACAGGGAGCTGAAAATGAGTTAAGAACGAAGTAGCTAACTGACTAAAATTATAAAAGAAGCTCGTGGTAACTCAATGTACCACTTGGCCGCAAGACCAATCAGAGTGCGTTGAAAAAGACATAAGCAAATTGAATCATCTATAATGGAATTAGATGCACACCAGAGGTGATAAGTCATCACATGGTTTGACGCATCCTCTCTTGATTTACCTTCAAATTTTGGGATATCACTGGGAAAGTTATTCGGCATTGGCGACCAAAACATAAGATAATTAATCAGATCGTTCGTAAGGCACGAAAAATCAGGCAAGTCCAAAGTTGCAATAAACGGTAACTGACGGTTAGGGTCACGAAAACCCTGGGTCATAAGACCAGCCCCAGGAGGAGGATATCTAGGATAACTTGTAATTGGAATTGCATTTGGAATACTATATCCTCCCGGAAAACCAGGATTAATTGGACCAAACTGGGGTTGTTGATGTTGCTGATAAGTATATCCAGGGTACGGTTGATACTGGTAAACTGGGCTTTTCACAGCAGGACCGAATTGGTACTATCCCTGGTACGATTGATAAGTAAATTGTGGCTGACTTGTGACAACCGTACTTGGACCAGGTTGTCCTACAGGCATTTGAACCAAAGTCTAAATTGTAGGTCCCGACTGAGGTAAAGAGGCTTGAGGAGTTGATGCAGGAACAATAGAAACCAAAGCTGTCGATACGCTTGAAGTAGGCGGGGTAGATTGAACAGAAGCTGCAGTAGTTGCAATAGTCGTTTGAGGCGGAGTTCGAGGCAAACTAGGCCCAGAATGATGAGCTACACCAAGTGTAGAAGTTTGAATAGTAGGCTGGACAGGTTGCTGGGTTGAACTAGAAACCAAAGGTTGTCCAGATTGAGATGACAACTGCACATTAGGTTACAGAATCTGCTGAGATTGAGATGGATCCCACACCATTTTCATTCTGGGGTATGGACCCATAGAAGGTTGAGCATATTGAGGACCATAACCAGGTTGAGCATAGGGCTGATAATTCAAAGGTACATTTCCAGCTCCTTGTACAAGTGATTGACCAAAATGTGGTTGGAAACCTTGGGTTGGGTACTGACCTTGAGGTTGATAACCTTGAGGCACGTACTAAAACTGGGGTTGACCTTGAGGTATGTACTGAGTCTGGGGTTGACCTTGAGGTATGTACTGTCCTTGAGGTTGCCCCCCAGGCGGTAACTGACTACCTTGAGGTTGCGAATTTGGAATAGTACCAGACATCATAAGGATTTCTTCTATGCTCAACGGTTGAGTTTCATTATTACCAGTTGATATCCCATGTTAAATGGGTTGAGGAGATGCTCCTGAAAATGTACCAGTGAGTGTCTGATACCCAGAAGGAACAGAAGGACTGCCATATAAAAATGTTTCCGGTGATTGGGAAAACATGGATGACTGTCTCGACATATTCAAAGGAGGATAATAACTTCTAGGTGTTGGATGAAAAGGAATTTGAGGTGGTGAAAAACTAAGACCCAGATTTTCTAAAAAGTTAGTCAATGAGACGTACCAAGCGTCCCTCTTAGGTGGACTGTAGAAAATTGATTCATGCTCTCTAAGTTCTAAAGTTGGTTGATTTTCAGGGAGAGTTATATTTTCTTCTGGACTAACAAGTTCTTCAATAGAAATGAGTCCAGAAGGAAGATTTTGGGTAATGATCCTTCCTACCATGGGTGAACCAGGACCACTAGAAGTTGGAGAAGCAAATCCTGAGGATGGAGTAGTAGCAGGTTTAGTTTCAGGCTCAGAAATTTCAGGTTCTTCAGCTAATTGACTAGTAGAAGATAAACTACTAGTAACTTCAGAAAATGAAATTGGTTCAGAAATATACTCTGTTGCTTGAACTTGATAATAAGGATGAACAATTAAAGGAGTCTCTCCGGCTTCTCGTGACCCAACTCTACTGTCACTAGGTGTTACAAGAGCTCGTAGCCCTTCAAGCTAGCTTGGTGAATACTCAGGAGGTTGCCCTCGAAGTCTACGGGATTGTCTCGGTAATTCAGCCACAATTAAATATTTTAATTACTTCACATGCAAACAAAGAAAAATCTCAATAAAACCACCTAAAGTCTCTAAAGAAACAAAATTGAATCACACACCTAAAAAATCTAAGAGTTCAAACCACACACAAACAATAACTTTCCGTACCAAAAACACTAGCTGGTGATGAAATCCAACGTCGTAGAATTCAATACAGAAAGGGTGGTTGGAACAGTTACCCCGACAACTTGCTTAATGAAACAGACTGGCACAAGTTTCTTCACAAAACCGTCTCGAGTGAAGAGAACCCCCCAGAGAGTCCAAGTGAGTCTAGTCGATGTTTTCTCCAGGTATAGTGGGATCTTCCCTCCACCGTCACCATTGGAAAGAATCCTATAGATTATGGCCACTAAGGTTACCAACAGAAACAAATATACCTGGGGGAACAGTCTATGATTCGATACCCATGCAAGGGCAGAGTAAGAAAGCTCAATCCCCTTGAAGGCTCCTTGACATAATCTAAGGTTTACCAACAAGTGACCCCAGGCTCCTCGACAATGGTCAATCTGAGGTTTACTGTCTTTAATACGTGTATATCTGTTATCATTCCCAATGAGGAAGGATTGATTACCTCACTGGTTCAGATATGATCTCGTGCTTGACTCCTTTAAGAGGAGCTTCCCAGAGCATACATGCAACAATTGGAATTATTTCCTACCACAAGATATATCTACTTGTTTGTTTTAACTATCTTGGAGAGTTAATTACTCCCTACTACAAGATAATAGCCTAAGCTATATTGGTGATAAGAGCCCTAGAAATAAAAAGATTGCTAGATCAATTTTAATTTAAGCGTTATTTTTATGGTTGTTTCTTAAGTCAATAGGAATCGAGATGAAACTTTATGGTGTGAAGACTCGACTCCAAAAACACTAAAAATTCACCTAAGATGATAAACAATTCTTTTTCTTCAATGAATTTCTAGCTAAAAGAAAGAGTTGAGAATGCAATTCTTTGAAAAACAAATCTTTCCTTCAATATATAAATGAAAAGAAAATCTTTTATGTCTTTTTCAATAAACTCAAAACGAGACTACTAATTATGCTCACGAAAAATCCCTTTCTTTTTCAACACTCAAAAACTACAGAAAACAATTTCTTTCAAAAGAGATTCTACAATTTCTAGAAAACACTCAAAACTATAAAAATCAATCTTGAGATTTAAAAAATCTTCTAAAAACCTAATTGAAGTAAAAGCTTAATTTTTTTTTATTTTTGAGAACGTTTTACTTAGTAATTCAATAAAATAAGGATTAATTCATTCAAAATAATAAATTAATAAAAAAACACCTAGCTATGTTTTCTTTTTAAAAATGAAATTCAAAACTTTCAAACAAGTTCGTGCAAAGCTTTGCAAAGAGAAAACGAGATCTATTTCTCAGCAAAGGCAGATTTCACAAATCAGTCAAACTCATCAAGAAGACCAAAAAGACTAGGGTAATCTAAGGTTTCTTAGACTTCTAATCTCTGAGTCACTACAAAGACCAAGCGAAAATCAATCCAGGCATGCAAAACTTCTAGAAAATCACCTAAAACCAAAATGCCAATGGAACTCACTTACAAGAAATTTTTGACAAGACACATGCAGATCTGGGCAGAGACTAAAAAGCATAAATAAATGCTAAGCTTAACTGGACGAAAATATTTTGGGTTTTTCAAAAAGTTTGACAGGGTCCGCAGGCTTCCTGTAGAACTAGATGCGGTACCACCCTGTGCACTAAAGGAACAGTGCGGGGATGTCTGCATTGTCTTGTAAAAGAAAGTGCGGTCCTCTTCAAAATTTCGGAAAAAAAAAATATACTCCAGATCCTAAAAACTACCCAATCCCACACACATCAAGCAAAAATCAGAAACGAGAAAAAGTTTCTCAAATCAAAGAAAAAGGAAAGACAAAAAACCAAATTCAAGTCCCTAGCAGGGTCGCCGATTTTTCGGCCGGATAAATCATTCTTATAGACAAGACCAATCTCCCTAGTATCAACAGATATCTAGTGACAAGCAGGACAAGCAAATATACCTTTCTCTAAATATATTGCGATTCATTAATAAAATCTAAGAGGTGTTTTAGACCCTACCTTAAGTCCAACGCTAGTTTGTGGCAGCCACGTTCCGATCGTACAAAAGAGTTTCGTTTTGAGAACCTGCAATCACAAACAAGCACACATCAAATAACACCTACATAGCTAATATAATAAATCATATTCATCATGGTGATCAAGGAATCCATGAAATAAACCATAAAACACAACTTATTGAGAAAAATAAACTTGATTGTATTAACTTTGAGAATAGAAGAACTTTACAACCTTTGGTGCCTTGATGTTGTACAAGCTCCTCCCAGGGTCAAAGCAGGAATCTCCTCTACCTTGACAAGCCTCACACTCTTCCCAATGAGATCAAAAAAGGTATGTAATCTCTCCTCTCAAGCTCAATTAGGAAGACTAAATTCCAACAACATTTCACCTCAAAAATATTCAGCTTTCAACCACCTTAGTAACCAACCCAATGCCTCATTTTATAGTGCCGAGCGAGGAAGTTACAGGTGCACCTATGAAGGGATAGAGTCCTCCTTCAAAGGGATAAGCTCCTCACATCAAGGGGTTAGCTCCTTAAGGTATGGGATGCATGAACCTTAAAGGAGCAAACTTGCCACCTCAAGATTCCCTCTAGAAGCTTCCAGAAATAACCCAAAGTGATTTTTTAATAATGTACTTGTACCTTTTTGACTTCTACAGGGGTCCGCACCCATTACACAGAGACAGAGCGGTCAGGTACATAGGGGACATGACCAATAGGTGAGGGAGCGCAGGTAATGCTAAGAGAAAGTGCGGAACCAGAGTTTTAGAGATTTTTAAGGGCTTTCTCTTATTTTTCAAGGATTGACATGAAGAACTGAGGTTTAAGACTTGCAAAGGAGGAAAGTATGAGTGGTGATAGACTCACATTGATTGCAGAATGTCATGGTGATAATATTTTGTGCAACACACCTAAACTGGGTTTGCAAACATTATGTTGGTTGGTGGCTAAATCGATGGGAAATACACTAAAATGGTCAGGAGATCTAAATGTCGATGTGACTGGGATCAAGTGACACTAAGTTGTTGGAAACTGGTGCAGCAACAACAAAAAACCAGAGGGGAGGATTGCTGCAAAAAGATAGGGAGATGGGTGAAACACCTAGGGAAACCAATGGGACCCTAAGGCCAATGACCAAACAAGTTGAAATGCGAAACTATGGATGGTGACAACCTATCTTTATAGATCTGAAATAGAAGGGTACAAATATGGAAAATGTGGCTGAAAGCACTGCAAAAACGTAGTCTACTCACTCAGCTAAACTCCTCCTAGAAAGGTGGAAGCGTACTAGAAGCCATAGGGGGGCTAGATTTGTCTTCTACGAGTAAATCAGAATGGATCAAGGCCTAAGCAGGATGAGACAGAGCTCAAACAACCCTACATACAACTCTCTGGAAAACCTAGAAACAGATATGAGAAAAACCCTAAAACCTAGAAATCGCAGGTACTAACCTGTTTTCTAGTAGGGATCACACTTTTTGGGCTGATAAGTGCTCTTTGGCCTCTAGATTGCACTTTATAGGCCAAAAAGTGTGATTTTTGCTCCATGGATCTCGGTCGAAAAATCTCGGAAAAAAGTGTCGCCTTTGTCACGGCTGGTTCCTGTGACTTACATAAACGACCAGAAAGTTTGCAGAAGTCAGAAATTTAATAGATCTAGGGTTAAAAAAATAGGAAAAATTAAGAGAATTGAAAAAAGAAGAAACCCTAAGCTGAAAACCGAAGGTCACCCAGGTTTCTGGATCTGAAGTATAAAACCCAGTGGAGTCGCCAATTTTGTTGTAGTGTTTTCTTCTCAAAGATGTATGAAAAGAACCCACTTAATATTGTCGATGAAAAACAATCTCAACAATATAAATGGCTGCGAAACATTGTAGATTTGCAACAAATTATAGAAACAAATCCTGCCAAAGTCTAGATCTATGCCACAATCATAGTTAAACAACAAAATGAAAGAGTAATAACTCCAATCATCCAATGGAAACCAGATATACAAAGAATAATTTTATTATAACACCTATGAAGGGAACAAATAAATGTTACTAGTCCCCCTCTATGGGATGGGTTCTTGGCTATCCTCAAATGTCTTTAGCTTGTGTAGAGTCTCTCTCCTCTGTAATGTGTAAACCCAACAAAAATATGTTGTGCGACAATGAAAATAATCAGAGTTACATCAGTGAGTGTAACAATGAAAATAATCAAAAGTGAATAATGAATGGAAAATCATTCTATTTATAACAAAATATTGAGTTATCCTCGAATAATGAGCAATCATAAAATATGATGGATCCCATCCTTGGAATAACCATTTGAAATATTTTATTATATTTGGTTAGGAGGGAAAATGTAGTTAAACTTTTATTTAGAAATAATAAATAGATAAATTATTTATTTATCATCTCAAGGAGTTAGTTAAGGAATAATAAATAAATAAGGATTTATTTAATTATTCCTAAGGGATTTAGTAAAATTCGACAAAGAATAATAATTAATTATTGATTAATTCATTATTCTTAGAGAAAAATAGGATACTTAATGATTTATCTTTTTATTTTTCATGATTGGGTCAAATATGACAAGAAATAATAATTAAACAATGATTTAGTTAATTATTCCAAGAAGAAAATCAATAAATAGTGATTTATTTAATTATTCTTCATGTGTTTAACTATAAATTACTTAACAAAGGTGGTTTATTAAGTAATTTCTCACAATGAAAGCAATTCTACTATGGTAAAAATGGCTTTACATGGTGTACTTCGATCCATCTAGTAAATTAGGCTAGATGGTCAATTTTTTGGTGATAACTTGGAGCCAAAGAACTAATTTCACAACTTCTCCAATACTTTCATTGTTGCCTAACTTTTCAAGGCTACATCATCTACACTGTTGGGCACATCCCAACAAGTTTTGGTCAAAGACTCCACATTTTGACGAGCATGTGGAGCCAACGACGTTATATTCATTGCACGGTGTTTTAGGGGCTTAAGGGTGGGTAAAAGCCCCTTATTTTGTAACAGGTTTTGGGTATTAGTCATTGTTTTGTTGGATCCATGGTATGTGGACCATGGTTATTATAATGATGTAATGTATATAAGGAGATGTAATACTTTGTAATAAAATAATATCATCATAGAAGCATAGTTTGTTCATATTCTCTGTCTTGAGTCTATATTTTTGGGAAGGCTCCACAGCTAAGTGCGCGGAGGCCTAGAAGAGTCTACAACTGAGTGCGTAGACCACTTGCAGCTGGGTGCACAAGTCGAAGAAGTATTTGTATTGAAGATAATTATTAATAAAGAATATTTTTTGGCAAAGTATTATATTTTTGGATTCATTCTCTATTGTTGTTACTATCTTTATGCACACTTTTTACTGAACTACGCAAAAGAATACATGTTATACTGTTTTCTGTTATTTGATGCGATAAGGGTAATTCTAAAAATTTAATCATTAACATGAAGTTATTTATGTATGAGAAGTTTTAGGAAGGTAGAAAACATAAGTAAATACACAGATGCAACATTGCACATATCCCTCTGGTTGAGGAAACCTAGTTTTGTAGCTTCCTATAACTACTTAGGATGAGACTGCAATTTGCTTTTAGGTTGTTTCCGAATGGGCCAGTGGTTGAGGGTTTTGTTGGTGTGCAACAAACTTTGAACCTGGGTCAAGCCCCCTTAAACCAAAAAATGGTTTCGTTGTTAGGAAAAATAACAAAACAACTAGAACAACCAGAAACAACCAGAACAAAGAGCTCAGTCACTATAGGGAGAGCAAAGGATAGAAACGTAATTCAATGTTAGAATTGTGTAAGTTCTAGCTAGAGCACTTCACTGGTACTCACTGGAGGAAAAAGAGCGAGCTAATGTATGGAAGAATGTCAGCATAAATATTTTCATGCTACCCATTCAGATGTTGCATGAAATCCACTAGAGTCTAATAAATGAGCTAAAGGAATGGGAGCAACGAACCTCAGTGATGACAATGTAGATGGAAAATAAGAAATATGCATTGAAGAAGCAGCTGGAGGAGGTGGCTAAGCACAAATATGATGCAATTTAACGATAAGAGTAGTTGGAAAAAACCATCAAAGAGAGGGTGTGAGTGTTGGGGGTCTATTGGGCGCAGCCCAACTTGGTCCAAGTTTTGGGTCAAATACTCCACATTTTGAGGAGCGCACGAAGCTGATGAAGTTATATTCATCGCACGATGTTTTAGGGGCTTTAGGGCGAGTCAGAGCCCCTTATCTTCTAACGGGTTTTGGGTATTATTCATTCTTTTTTTGGATCCATGGTATGTGGACCATGGTTTTTGTCATGATGTAATGTATATATAGAGATGTAATACTTTGTAATCCAATAATATCATCATAGAAGCATAGATTGTTCATATTATTTGTCTTGAGTCTGTATTTTGGGGAAGGCTCTGCAACTGAGTGAGCAGAGGCCTAGAAGAGTTTCCAACTGAGTGCGCAGACCACCTACAACTGGGGGTGCAGGGCAAAGAAGTATATGTATCGAAGATCATTATTAATAAGGAATAGATTTGGAGAAGTATTATCTTTCTGGATCCATTCTCTGTTGTTGTTACTATCGTTATGCATACTTTTTATTGCATTGCGCAAAAGAATACATGTTATACTATTTTCTGTTATTTGATGCGATAAGGGTGATTCTGTAAAGCTAATCATCACAGCTAAGTTATTTATGTATGAAAATTTGTAGGAAGGTATGTTGGCTTAGTGGGTCTTGACCTAGGTTTAGAGTTAATTGCTCCAAATAAAAACCTACACTATTGGCCCTTTTGGCATCAACCCGCGTGGCGCAAGTTGAAGTATCACCCGAAGAAGTAGGGGGGGATGCTAGAACCAAGTTTCCACATCCAGAGATCAATGTGATGTCTTTTGTTTCCCTAGATTTTCCTTCACATAGATCTATAAGCCCCTAGGGCTCAGTACTGCAACTTCCTTTAAACGACCTCTAGACCTTCGTGAAGGTCTATGATGGATCTTTGCAGACCCTTAACATATGAATCTTCCACTTACACGCACCATAAAATAACCCTAGATCTGAGCTCACGTAGATCTAATTAAGTATTTAATAAACATAACATAATGTATTATAATCTTCGCGAAAGTATTTAACATGCATTGCGTACAATTATCAAAACGTATCCCATAGTGTCGCGCATCAATAGATCAATATTTTATAAAGACATTATTGAATCACAACATATATCACAATCATAATTAAACATAAGTAAATAGATAAACATTGGAATTCTTCAACAATCTACTTTATTGATCTTCAATATGGGGTTACAGACTCAAAATTTTCCTGCGCACTTAGCTGTAGGGGTCCGCACACTCAGCTGTAGACTCTACTCTAGGTCTCTGCACACTTAACTATAGAGCCTTTCCCTCCTCTATGCCTCACTCATCTGCGATACCTTCTATCGACCCATTACATCCATCACCACCAGATTATGCCTTAGACTTTCTAATACACACCTATTTATACAATCCCATGGTTTGCGGACCATGGGTGGATCTCAAAACTGACTCAACTTTACATAGACAAGGGGCTAAAACCCCTTTGACTCCTAACCATCTACATGGTTCGCATCCAAAAATCACAGAGACTTTACATTACTTACAAAAATTACATCAAAACTTGGGTTTTTAACCCCAAAACTGACCGAGGGGACCCCATCCCAACAGGCCCTGAACACAAAGGTTGTGCCTCACCTTTGAGTCACTTGGCTGGCACTGCGATCTTGCTGCGAATATACCCCATCTCGACCTGCATGACCGCAAACTTGGAAGCACTTTGCGTAACTACCTGCTTGACCTCTTCTACTAGATGCTTGGTAGCTGGTCCTTCCTCAGCCAACTTCATCGTTTGTTGTGTCTGTTGCAAGCCGTCAGCTTCTCCTAAATGTTGCTTGTGACTTGGTAAGCTTCTTCTAACCAAGTTCCCAACCTGGCCTTAGGCACGACCTCCTTCTTTTGGGCTGCTTCTACTTGTGCGAGGAGCTGCTTCCCCTCCTGCAACTTGGCGAGGTGCTGCGTAGGAGAAATTGAGCGCACTGTTGCCCGAACCTCATGATACTGCTTCTACATCTCGCAAACCTCTATATTCAATATCTGCAGGTTTGGGTCTTCCTATAGAGTCATCACCAATTCCATTTCGTGCTCAAATAACGCCGAGCAGTCAGCAACTGCGGCATCCAAAGTGACCATCCCTTCTTTTATGGTGGCTCCACGCTGCTCCTAGACCTCGGGCAGAGTCATAGGCTATAATTTGAGTTTCAGCTTCGTTATTTTCATGTTGAGTTCGAATTGAACTCATCCAACTTTTTCCTTTGCCTAAGTAACACCTAAAACTAACTTTCTAATCTTAGCTTCCAACTGTTCATCCTCTGGAACGTGACGTTTTGACATTGTTCTACATACCTCTGCAATTGTGGGCTTGAGCCTGGAAATATATGCTTGCAGCGTTTCCTTTTCCTTTAACATCTGGGTTTTCTCGGTGAACATCTGCTCATTGTTCACCCTATATTCGCTGATGAAATTGAGAGCGCGTTGCTTTTGAGCTCTCAATTCCTCGGTCACTCCTGCTTGTAACGCATGAAGAAGCTCATTGGGGAGCACTGCAATGTTTAGCCTGATGTTCTTAAGGGTAATTAAGATGATGCAATCATCAACCGACTTTGCACGTAGGGACCCTTCTAGTAGAGCAATAGTTTGAAGGTCCAGGCTCCTTACCAATTCTAGAGCCCGACTCATCCCTAGTGCAAAGCTCACTTGTGCTGCACTCACTTGACCTGTGCCCACCTGGATCCTATTAGCCTGGATCTGTAGCTTGCACAGATCCTTTTGGATGCTCCCCAACATCTCCATATACTGCTGCTTGAACTGCTACAACACTTCAATGGTAGTATCCCATACTTTTTCACCGATCTCATCGAGACCGCCCTTCGTCAATACCATGGGACCACCTTGCGACTTGTCTGATTTCTGCTTTTTCCAAGGACCTTCCCACTGCTCCTATCCATGCTTCCTTAGCTGAAATGGGGTGCTCTGCCCCTCATCTCCTCTGCTACACTGTTTAGAATTCTCTTCCTCCTCGGTCTCAGGTGAAGGGGATTTTCCACTTCGCTCTGATTCGCACATCTCTTGCTCAACCTGCTCCTTAGCAGCGTGCTCCTTCTCCATCCTAGCCTTTTCTATAGCTTCTATTTTCCGTTGCGCGGCCAGATTTTGTGCAGCCTGCTTGGCTACATATTTTCTTTTCTTTGCTGCCAAGATTTCCATGCCCTTATTGGTTCCGGCATCCAAGTCTGATGGGGCCTGCCATTATGCTAGCCATGACTCAATGGAAGTCAGCCTTGAATGCGGAATAAGCTGACATCTGCTCGTACAAGGTCAACGAAAACCTTGGGCACTGGTTGATGGCCATGCAGATGCTTGGTTCCATCAAAACCCAAAATATTTTTGTTTCTATGACCCACGTGGGGTCCTTTGTGGCCCATAGGGAGGCAAACTGTGCGACCTCCGACAATCCTTCTTTCAATAGAGGAAATTGACTGTCCTACAGCAACTCCCATGCATCTAACACGATGGAGAGCAGGAACCAAACACAATGGAATGACTTGGTCTTATCCTGGACCTCGTCGCAATTCACGAGGAATTCACTGCATAGGTACCTTAACCAGTTGAACTGCACACCCTTCATGCATTGTGCAGTTAAAGAAACCACAGGTGCCAGAACTTTGTCCGCGTGACACTTCCTCATTACCTTCCCAGCTAAGATTTGTGTGGAAATTTGTACCGCGCAGTTTTTTATGGAAGTGATTGAGTATCTGCGTGGCTTTTTCATGAGGGAAAATTCCTTCTTCATCTTGTCTTCCAAATCCTTTTCTCCTACCTTTTCGGTAAACTCCTTGGCCAGATTCAAAACCTTGTATGGTAGGTGTGTGATCCCGTGGATGAGCATGTTAGTGATGGGTATAGGCCCTCCTAGCCATAAGCACCCATCGTGCACCAGAGTAAGCAATTAATTCACATAGGTTGTGTTGATAGTGGTGTGGTGATAGTGGGGCACCCATAACAGGTTCAAAAATCCTAAATTCTGAACTCTGCATATCCATTCCACCATCTCTAGCTTGGTGACACCTGAGTCTGGGTAGTAGACGTGCTTCATATAGTTGGTTGTCACTAGGTCAAGGAACCTATCATGATTTGCAAGGTCCCAATCTTCCATCTTCAGCAGGGGGCATCCACATAAGGCATGAACCTTCGAAGGGAACTTGCTCTGGCAGCAGGGGTGTAGAAATGGCAAATTTGTCTGACTCTGGGTCCTTGGTGACATTTTCCTTCCCCTTGCGTAGAGGGACATAGTCAGGAAACTTGGTAAGGCGCTCCATTTCCTCAGCGTCTATGTCCTTGGTGCCCTATCCTTCCTCGGCCTCCAAATCGACAACCTTCTTGGGCTGCTTGTCTTTCTTCTGTTTTTGAGTTGGAGAGTGTTTTCTGGGAAATTCGCTTACTGGAATCGACTGCTTATGTTTATCCTTCTTTAGCTTCTAGATTTCTCTAACAGGGGTAGGCTTCGATCTAGGCAACCTTGGTATCGTAGGCACATGAGTCGGAGCTTCCATACTCACTACCATGAAGAAGCTCCTTCAGACGTGAAATCTCCCCCAGTACTCACAGTCTCGGCAGTGGTTGGTCCTAACATGGTTTCAAGGATTAATTTTTGATTCAACTCTGATAACTTGGAAAATGCATGGCTTGCAACCAAATCCTCAAAATATGAGCAGTTCATAGGCAACAGATAGCACAGCTCAAAAACTCTAAGGGTGCAAAGTGTTCTCTGTTGGGCTGGCATATGTAATTTATAGGGGTTTTTGAATTCAAAACTAACCGTTGCCCCCAAAATTCGACCATTAATGCTACTTCAGTGGCATATATTCAAAGATTTTATCCTTAAATTCCGTCAGCCCGTTCCTCTTAACCGTCTTCTGGCTGTCAAATCATGAATAGTGACTCCATTGGTCACTTTCCTACTATGCTGTGTGGCACCTCCCTCCATAGTGAAACTTCTTGCACGCAAATTCTTATACAGCAACTTCACCATTTTCTGCACAACCCACCCGCCGCGTAGTCCTTTGACCCTAGTAGTGTAGTTTATAGTCCCGCGCTCCCTTACAATTGCCTAGAGCACTAAGACTTTCCTACCGCCATATATTCATTGAGCTGAATCCCCTATATATGGCTTCAATCAGCTTCCATTCACCCTTCCCAGAAAAGGTTCTCCAGTCAGCTTCGCGAGCTAAACTGCACCTCCATCAGTAATTTCTTTGATAATATATGGGCCCAACAAGTTCATCTAAAATTTCCCTAGAAACTTAGTGAACTTACTATCATATAACAATACCAGATCATTTACCTTAGAGGTATGCATCTTGATGTGTCAATTGTGCCATGCTTTTTCACGTTCCTTCTGTACTTGCTGATGGAATCCAGCCAAAAATCGGTCCTCTTCAGGCTCCATCAGTGGCATGAGCCATTCATCCAAGGCTTTGCGATCTGCGATACCCGTGAAAGATACTATGCATAGACTAGGCACAATATTGTTAGGATATTCTAACACAGGAAATATTTTTAATAAATTAATGAAATAATATCATTATTTAAGTATTTTTTCGAAAACTAGCCATTTAATATAGCCGTTACATATTAATATTTTAATAAATTAATAAACTAATATCATTATTTAAATATTATTTTTCAAAAAATAGTCATTTAATATAGTCGTTACCTATTAATATTTTTAATAAATTAATGAAATAATATCATTATTTAAATATTTTTTTTCAAAAACTAGCCATTTAATATCGCCGTTACTTAATAATATTTGTTTTTGATATATTAATAAATTAATATTATAATTTAAACATTATTGTTCAAATATAGCCGTTACTTGAAATTATGTCTCTACATTGCTCTCTATTTAAGCCTTTGCCATGGTCTGCCTCTTCATCTGGTCCTGATGGTGAACCACACTTGTTGGTTCAAAACGTGTTGGCCAAAAAATTCTCTCATGCGATTTCTACCGGAAGACTTTGTTTAATTTAACATAGGAAATAATTAAGTATAACTTGGTCTAGTGTAGAGTTAGGTAAAGTGTGTTTCTTTACTATGTACTTTTGTAACTTACAATCCGAAGGGCATGATATGTAGTGATCCGATGGTTCATTCTCTCCTCGGTATTACTGACACTTGATCTGTGGCTTAACACCCGATTGGTCCATGATCTCTATTTAAAGAGCATGGAGGGCCATTTGTAGGGTAACTGTTCATGAGAGAAGCTTATGTAAATTTTCATTCTTTTATTAATAAATTGCTTGAAGTGGTCGTGTTGGCTTAGGCCATGGACTGTTTCCCTCTTTGAAGGTTTTAACCACGTCAAGAATATTGGTGTATTGATCTGTGATCTATTTTTGAACGGTGTCCTTTGGTGTTCTATCTAAGGAACTTACCCTGTAAATTCCTACATGGTATCAGAGCTGTTTGAGGGCCGCATTCGTTAGTGATCCAAATCTGAAGCCGGTAGAATTGCATTCGACTATCGTTTCATAAATCAACTATTTGTGACTGCTTTCGAGCCGAGAGGACTGCTTTATTATGTTAGGAGCATTTGTTCTAGTGAGGAACCCCTTTTGTTTGACGTGAAAAGGTTTTCGGTAGCCCTAGCTAAGTCATTTTTAATATCTGGAGGTATATATTGTTTATTTGCAATTTTTAGTTATTTTCTCTCTGTTTATTTCGGTTTATTTAGCTCTCTATTTTTTTATTACCAAATCTATACCTTTCATTTCTACGTATGCTCTTTGGCCTGCGACTTTGTGTGATCTGGGAAAATCAAAAAATAGAAAGGAAGAATTTTTCTCATGCGTATGCTCTTTTCCGCCGTGCCTTAGTGTGATCTCGGAAAATCATAAACATTAAGGAAAATATTTAGTTTCTGGCTAAAGCTAACTTCAATTCATAAGGTTTGTTTTTTTTTGTATGTCCATGTCGGGTTTTGTGTTTTTTGTTTTGTAGGAAAAAAAGAGTTTTTTCAAGTAAGCATGCACGCCAAAGCTTCGGTGACTTAAAAAAAAAAAAAAACCCCTTCCTCTTTTCCAAAAATTACTAACTTTTAAAACTAGCTCACTTGGTCCAAAGTTACTTTATGAGAATAGAGGTCTTGGGTTCAAGTCTTTTTTTTTGTTGATTTACTTTTTCAAAAAGCACATGTAGCTTATGTTTTAAAGTTACTTTATGTAAAAGTGTTCTCACCTATTATAAAAAGTGAGTCACTTATAATTCTAAAGTCTCTTTATCTTTTATTTAAGTTACAATTTAGTGGGTAGCTCATAGAGTACCATTGTAAAAGTGGCTTTCACCTATTTATAAAAGTGAGTCACATGATTTTCTTTTAAAAGTGAGCTAATTAGATTTATGTTTGGAAAGGGGGGATATATTTTTTAAAATATAACATTATCATTCATTTCCACACATTCACGCACTTCGTCAGCGTCTTCAACAACGTTTATTCAAAAAGCCATAACTTCTTCATCCGAAAGTTGTTTTCAGAGCCGGTTTTTTTGAATCAGTGTATTTTTGCGAGATCTTTCCATTGGAACACTTATTTTCAACATATACAGCTTTGTCTTTTGTTAAAATGGAAAGTCCATGCCAAGTTATTCTTGACAACACCAACAACTTCCAATGGTGGTCCTACATTGTGGATTTACTTAGAAGTAAAGGTCTTTACAGAATAGCCTTAGGCCAAGAAACCAAACCTAAAGATGAAGATAAGACAACCAAATGGGAAAATAGGAAAGGTCAAGCACGTGGGTTGATAGGGATGTCTATTTCTCAAGACCTTAGATTCCATATCGCAGAACTTGATACCCCCAATGAAGCAATGAAACAAATCACTAAAGTTTTTGGAATTAAAAATGAAATTAGAGCCCATCATCTTGAAAATGAGTTGCTTACATTGGACCCCAATAATTTTTCTTCCATTGAAGATTTTTTGTCCAAGTTCAAAACCCTTAGAATTCTCTTGGAAGGTGTTAAGGTTAAGAAAGAAGATGGTAGCCTTATCTATTCCAATCTTACTAAGTTGGGACCAGCCTACTCTGTGTTTGTTTCCACCTTCCATTCTACAAGAGAAACCTTCATTTATCAAGGACAAGACTACAAGTCCCCTTCCTTTGATGCCTTTTGTGATTCTTTAATAAGAGAATAAGAAAAAATCTTACATCTTGGTCTTTTTAATCTTGGAAACTCTTCTAAGAAAGCCTTAGCCACCCAACAACAACCAAATTCAAAGAATCCTAAGAAGTCGTATCCTAAAAAGAATGGTGCTAAACCAAACAAGGGTCTTAAGCCATTTCAGTCTCAAAATGAAAAATCATTTCAACAAAATGATAAGGCAAATAAAAACAAAGGGAAGAAGACTGATATACATTGCCAATTTTGTAATCAAGATGGTCACTTAGAATCCAAATGCTTTAAGAAGATGGAAGCCTTGGAAGCAACAATGAAGAAGCATAATGTCCATTTGGAGCACTCAACAACTTCAACTTCATCTTCAGGAATAACACTTTTGGCATGTTGTTGTCAAGCATCTCAATCTGGAAATGCACTAAATGTATCTTCTTCTTCTCATTCTCATGAGTGGCTCATTGATTCTCAATAAATTGTCTGAAGTGGCCATGTTGGCTCAGGCCATGGGCTGTTTCCCTCTTTGAGGGTTTTAACCACGTCAGGAATACTGGTGTATTGATCTGTGATTTGTTTGTGAGCGGTGTCCTTTGGTGTTCTGTCTGAGGAACTTACCCTGTAAATTCCTACAGATATATTCCATAGGCATCATAGCTTCTACACCATAGATCAATCTAAAAGGTGTCTGCCCTGTCATCTTTTTACAAGTAGTCTTGTATGCTCATAACTTTGCAGGTACACATACGTCCTAGTCATTCCACTGTGTGTTGAAAATCTTCGTCAGCATGTTCTCCAAAATATTATTAAAGGACTCAACTGTGCCATAGCCTGAGGATGATACGGTGTGCTCTTCTGATGATAGACCTGGAACTCCTCAGTCAACACGTTGATTGTCTCATTTAGGAAGTGCGTACCCCGATCACTCATCAACACTTTTGGGCAACCAAATCTGGTTAACACATACTCAAACAAAAACTTTGTTGTTGTAGCCCTTGTGCAATCCTTAATCGGTTGTGCCTCTGGCCATCTGGCTAGATACTCCATCGCGGTGATGATATAGCATGCACCTGTATTCTTCCCTGGGTGCTGAAATGGCCCAATGAAATCAACTGCCTATTTTTCAAATGGCTACAACGATACTTCGGGATTCAGTGGCAAATCGTCCCTTCACGACGATCTTCCCATTCATTGAAATGCATCACATGCCCTACAATATGTTTTAGAATATTTATTCAGCGTAGGCCACCATAAACCTGTGCAAAAAATCTTCTGTGTAGTCTCATTTCCTACATAATGTCCTCCCGCAGCTCCTCCAAGAGCTTCAACAAGGATGCTATTCCACTCAAAATCTGGCACATATCGTTGCAATATCTCCTCTGCACCCATCTTATACAAATTTCCTACGATCATTGAGAAATCTACCACGTGCACTTCTATTTCCCTCTTTTGCTGACATGCATACCCTTTCGGTGCCAATCCTGTAGTAAAAAAATTAGTAATATCTGCCAATTGATTATCTGCTACGCATATTACGAAGAGCTATGCATCGGGAAAACCTTCCTCCAAATTAGTAGGCTCCTCTCCTGTTTCGATCCACGACAGATGGTCAGGTCCTGCATTCAACCTTCCTGGCTTCACAATCACCTCAAAGTCATACTCCTGGAATAACAAAAACTATCGGCATATCTCCCCCCCAAACATAGGCTTAATAGCCAGGTATTTCAAGGCGGAATGATCTATGTACATTTTTAAATGTCTGCCCAACAAGTAGTGCCTGAAATTTTGAAGCGTGTATACCATAGCCAATCCTTCGCGTTCTGTCATTGAGTAATTCTTCTCGACCTTTGATAATTTCCTGCTCACGAGGTCTATAGGGTGGTCCATCTCTCCTTCACCGACTTGTGTTAACACTGCTCCCAATGCAATGCAAGAGGCATCAACATGTACATGGAATTCCTTCTTCTAATCGAGGAATACAAAGATCGATGTGATGACCATCTTTTCCTTCAAAACATCTAAATTGCGCTGACATTCTTCATCCCAACAGAATGTAGGGTCCTTCTTCAGAAGTTTATCCATGGGCATGGTAATCTTAGGATATTCCTTGATAAACTTCCTGTAATATCTTGTATGCCCGATTGTTTCACACATCTGTTTGACACTTCTTGGGGCCTCCAAATTCACTATCACATGATCTTGGCAGGGTCCACCATCAGCCCTTGCTTGCACACCACATGACCCAACAAGATCCCAAAGGGGACGCAGAATAAACACTTCTTCAGATTCAACGCAATCTAGTACTTGTGACATGTATCCAACATCAAGCGCAAGCTTGCTGCATGGTGCTTCACTAACCCAAAGGTTTTCCAATCATAAAAGTACACTTCCAAGAACTTATGAATAAACTCTTTAGATGTCGTGATGACCATGCGAGAAAATATCACAGGCGCATTCTTGAGCCAAAACGACATCAAAGTGTATTGAAAACAACCCCATTCTATTGCAAAGGTTATTTTTCTCCTATCCTCTGGCGTGATCTTGATCTGATGGTACCCCGAAAACCCATCAGTGACTGAGTAGGCCTCCTTTCCTCCAACGTTGTCCAATAATTCATCAATAAACAGTGTCAGAAAGGATCATGGACACAGGCATCATTAAGCTTCCTTAGCTCTACGC
Source organism: Pinus tabuliformis (assembly GCA_031772625.1). Classification (NCBI taxonomy): domain Eukaryota; kingdom Viridiplantae; phylum Streptophyta; class Pinopsida; order Pinales; family Pinaceae; genus Pinus; species Pinus tabuliformis. The sequence goes on from CM062812.1 coordinate 155,808,797, forward strand.
AAATCATTATTTCTCCCTTTTGTTTCTTCTCCTGAACCACCATCAAGCTCACCCAATCAGATTCTTCCACAGGTTCGATGATGCCTTCTTCTAGCCTCTTATCTAACTCTAAGCAAACCTTTTCCTTGTATTTGGGATTAAGGCGATGCGACCTCTACTTAATAGGCTTTGCGTCTGGTTTCAAAGTGATTTTCATCACACCTAAGTCACCTATGATGCCATTTAGGTCTGAAAACTTGGTAGGAAAAAGATCCTGGTACTCGCAGAGTGACTCAACAACTTTATCCCCTCTGGCATAATCCTAGTAATCCCCAATCTTCGCAAATTTTGGCTCTGCTTAAGTACCAATGTTCACTTGCTTGGTTTTTAACAGTGTGTGATGTCCCGATTTTCTATTTTCAGACCTTCAACCTCGCGATGGCCTTCTACCTCTGGAATATTAAGGATCTTCATCCTCCCCCTTAGCAGTCACATTATAGCATTCCAATGCATGGCACAATGGGGTGCTCCAATCTGGTTGAACCCATTCCAAAGGTTCCTGCAGGATTCTAAAGATCACCGCCTTAATCTCCTGCAGAGCTTCATCAATGCTCTCTAACCTATCTTCAAAACTGAAGGTCGTTAAGAATCCTTCCCTTAATATATCCCACTCCACAGTGCCATGGTGGAGTGTTATGAAACTAGCTCAAGAAAAAGATAGAAAATAGAGATCAACGCCTTAGAATTCAGCCTCTTCGAGGGGGCAACCTCCTTTACATTACACAAATGAGCAATTCTTCGATAATACAAATGAAAAGACCTCCTTTCTATATATAGGAGTCTAAGGGGTCATAACATAATCAGAGCCGACATAACAATAATAATGTAAGGGCACAATAATAACAATAGTAGGATTCTATGTGGCACAATAGTAACAATATGGGCACTACATGGGTACATCAATATAATAAGTGGGTTGTACTAATAACAATAAGGGGTTACACTAGTAGGATAGGGGCCTAACATGCCCCTCTCCTTCAAAAAGCATTGTCCTCGACGCTTGAGTAGTTCTTGATGCTTCTGTATAAAATTCTTGTCCTCCCATGTGGAATCTTCAGCAGGTAAGTTCTTCCACTTGATGAGATACTCTGAAATTGATCGATTTTGTAGCTGTCGGGTTCTTGTTTCTGTGACTGATTGTTACAGGGAAAAGTGTCTATATAGAACTGCTCTATCCCACTAAGGTGTGACAGCTGCCTTAGAAACAAACAAAGAAAAGCTACTTTTGTTTTTCCTTTATGAATTATAGATAAAGAGGAATAGAAAGACCAACCTCTATCTTGCGCTAATCCTTCGATTTGATCCCTCTCTTCTTTGATAGTCCTCAGCTACCTGCTCCCTTGCACGCCCAGCTTCACAAAGTACCTGTAAGATCACAGAAGCATAGCACTATACAAAGGCATGGATCTATAATCATAAACAATCTAGGATCAGATGTAAATTGACCATACAAATGTAACAAGCATCAATGGTACAAAAGCATGGAGGAAAAATCAAATAGCTTTGATTGATAAACAAGAAAAGATCCAGGAGGAGTTACAACCAGTTGTTCCTGACCCAGCATCAACCTCCCAGCAAAGAAGCCCCTCTTCACCTCAAAAAAAGCTTAGATCACCCAACAATCTGATGTTTGTCTCTAGAAACCAACAACAATTCCTTACAATATGCAAAATTCCAGCCTCTGGATCTCTGGGATGAGGGATCCATATATAGATATATGTAAGGGGGATGAGTCAGCTTGTGATTTGATTAGTGTCTTCTCTTTGATAGTTCTTGCTTCCACTTGGAGACTGAGGGCCTCTTACTCATCCTTGGTCGAATTTAGTGAGGCAAGTGTCACAGGAGAAGATTCTGGAAGCTTCCATTGCCTCTCCACCTCGCGGAATGACACTGCCATCTATCATTTCTCGCCCATCGCACCCCACAGAAGGGGCTTTTGAAATGCAACGCACCCTCACAGTGTATTTAGGTGAGATGCAACACACTTAGCCAGTGGAGCAGCTGCAATGATCCTGTTTTGACCAATTCTGAGTAGTTTCTCATGGAGAACTTCTGGGAGAAGCTGTAATCTGTTGACCTTGTTCCTTTAGGGGTTAGAACAACACTTTTAGGGACTTAGGAGCCCTTGGTTTATGGAAATTTCATGCTTGGGGTTGTAGGGCACAAAAATGTCTATAACAGTTGCCCCCTAAAGTATGAGGCCGTTAACTTTTTGGTGTCGGGTGAAATGCTTTATTATGAGGATCCGAAGTTCTTTCAATGCTGGGAAGAGACCTGTAATAAGATACAATACAATACATTATCTTCATACTATTTTCATGATCTAGCTGAGGCGGGCATTCCCATGCTCAGCTTTATAAATTCATTTTCATGTACATAGGACAGACAATCGTCTGAGTGTAGACTGATGATTCTGATAGAGCCATCATCCTTTTGAGTGGATTATTATCTGTGCAGAAATGATGTACATTTAATGTCTTTATTTCCCTGAATATATATCGCAGCCTGGATGGATGAAACTAGATCCGGGGTCTTCAATCTCGTCCGATCTTCACTCGAAGTACAAGTCGATCCATGTGAGAAATGTTCTGAAGTCGAACATGGAAAGACATCGCTTGATTACCAGTCAATGATGTAAACTGTTAACAAGCGCGAGAGGAATCACCGATAATGATAATGACCCTCAAGGTACTGCGGTACAATTCACGTGGTGTGAATAAAGGACTTGGCGTCGAACACCACGCAAAATCTTTCGGTCGAAGGAAATTGATGTAAACCTGCCGCCGGAAGTGAGAAACTTGCCATTGAGGCATGCAAGCTTCAAAGTACTGAATGGGTTGTTCCTAGATCAACTTCTTGGATAATGAGTTGATGTCGACAAGAAGTGATCCGTCACAGGAGGGCCTTAATGAATCCCACATCAATGACACGGAATGGAGCAAATGATTTTAATGGAGGTGAAAACGATCTGGTGATATAAGGTTCAGGGAGGCGGTCATGAAAGAATGGAGTATAATGTATGGTAGTGGGCGAGACACAGGTGAATTCTCTGAATGACTTCTCTTGAACATATCGGCGACACTGATGTGATGGATTGGTAGCATTAACCCCAAATGTGGATGGTATGGCGTGACCATGGTGATGTGACCAGTGAATGAAACCACCCAACCCGACTCGGACACGGAGTGGAAGTGTCATGTTCAAGAGCGACTTGCTACCAACAAAGTTTCTTCAAGTTTTCTTCCCAATTTTCCCCAGTCATTCCTGACCAGTACCTCTTTATTTTTGTCAAGCTTGAGGAGGATAACATATGCTTGTTCTATAATTTGCCCTTCGGGCAAACCCATCGCTATGTTTTAACGAGCCTAGCAATAGTGAAACTCGTTCTCGTCTATAGACAAGTTTGTCGCTATTATACTTTTAACGAGTTTAACGACAAAGATAACTCGGTCCTTTTCAATTTTAGAGAGTCTGAAAAGGAACCTAAAGGTAACTCCAAAATTCCTTTTTCGTCATCTAATCCCTTAAGTCCGAAAAACTATAAAACAATACAGAAGGGATGAATTTTCGATACTTTTAACGAGCTAAACAAAACAAGCGCTCGATCTTTTTGTGTAATAATCCCTCAGGTCCAAAAAGATTAAAATTTAGAGGAGGGATAGCACTTCCGGTCCCTTTAACGAGCTGGAGAGGCCAATGGCTCAGTAATCTTTTCATATTTTACGAGTCAGTTGAAAAGAGCTTAAAGGAGACTCGTCTTTTGAGGAACGAGTGATAAAATGGGTAGCAACTGATTCCAGGTAAGGTTTGGAATTTTCCAATCACGGCAGTGTTACAAGGATGGCTAGTGAGATCACTCTTCGCAGTTGTTCCTCAAAATGGGTAAACAATCAAATGGAGGTGAATGATCGGCCAATGCAAAAGTGGAGGTGACCATGCAAACATGACCAAGGCTTTAATGTCTGAAGTACTACATTCACGATGGTTATTTACTGGGGAATAGTTCATTTTTTAATGAGATTAAACGCGGGGGGAAAATTTTCTCATGGCTTATGTTTATTTTTTAACGAGCTTGAACTATGTGCTAAAACTGCTCGATGCGGGTTTTTATTTTTTAACGAGCTTGAACCCTGTAGTAACACTTCTCGTGGTGGGTTTATTTTTTAACGAGCTTGAACCCTGCAGTAACACTGCTCGTGGCGGGTTTATTTTTTAACGAGCTTGAACCCTGCAGTAACACTGCTCGTGATAAGTTTGCATGCCCCCAACATAATAACGCAAATCGAGGTGCATGCCCCCCAAGCTTCATTGCATTCAACTCGGTGGTTGGAATGAAAGTTTACCTTTGAGATTTGAAAAGGGGATTTGTTTCATTTTTTAATGAGGTTGACACAGTAAAAGAACCATCCTCAAGACTCCTTGTTTCATTTTTTAACGAGGTCGACACGAGATAAGAACCGTCCTCGGAATCCACCATATTTACAGTATTTGATAGAGAATAAAAAACTGAAGGATGATTAAGGTTGTTGGAATAATCTTCGTGGTAATTTGGAAGATGGGAGCGATGGTGGTAATCTTCCCATGGTGCCTCTCCTATCATTGAATGAATGATTCCTTTGTCTGTTGAATGTACATGCGATGAAGGATTTGAAGAGGTGCCATATTCCTTTAGACCTATCTATCCAAACACTCGATGAGCGTTGATTTGGGTTTGCCCCCCAGGCCAAGAAAATTGATTGCTACAATATTTGTAAAATGGTGATGATCCATGCTGACAAAATGTTTAGGAATCTTCTGAATCCATTAGATATAGAAGATTTCATATTCCACTGTGGCCACTTCCGCCAGATTACTCAGAGGCGGTAGGGCAAAAGTACCCATTAAGGCAGGGTCTTTTAGGAGACCTACTCCGATATTTTAAAGCGGATGATTGCTTCCATGGATCATTGGAATGCTTCCTGTAACTTGTGAACTGTTGGGGAGAAATGTTTGTTGGTCGACGATTGTAATTCCTCCTTGGAAGGGAAATGCAATCTTCCTGAAGTAGGTCGACACAACTGCGGCCATGGCATATATCCAAGGCCTTCCCAGTAGGATGTTGTAATCGAGGTTTCCGTCGATTACTTCAACATCAATTTCTACTGTTTTACCCCCCAGTTCAACTTGCAAGTTACTTAAAATCCCGTATGGAGTGTATGATCGTCCATCAAATGCTTTAAACATTGTTGACGATCGTGACAAGGGTGGTGAGCCTAAATTTTTCCAGCAACTCATCGACATAATACATGTGGATGCCCCATCATCAATAATTGTTCGATGAACAGTTTTGTTGAGGGCTTTCACTTGAATAAGGAAAGCTAGTTGAGCCGGTAACTGAGGGTCATATCCTTTATGATCAAAGGCCACAAGATTTGAATCCATTGGGTCAATCCCACCTATTGCTGATAATAAAGCTTGCTCTTGGGAGAGGCAATTTTGCGGTACCTGAAGTGTCGACATAGCGGACGACGATTTGGCCAGGTCCTCTACTATATTATAATTTTGTGCTACTTTGGCACGAGGATTAAATGTCGATTGGTGTACTACTCCCTTTGGCATCTTTATTGTTAGCTCAGGAATGATGGGTGGCACAACTTCGGTCGAAGTTGTTGTCGAACTACTAGGTTGATCTTTATCCCTGTTGTTCGACAGCTGTGGATTCCCGTAATCTTTGTTCCTTGTCGTTATCAAAGCATCATTTTGCTGTTTCGAAACCGACAACATAAGCACTTGGGATCGGGAAGCATTTTGTCGTGGCGGAAAAAGTCATTTGTGCGGACACAACTGACCTCCCTAGGAGTCTAAACTCTCTAGTGGAGTGATCTTTCTCTAAATATATCTTTTAACACATGAAAACTACAAGTGTTTAGGCTTACCTTATTCCAAAACGCGGTTGTTGTAGTCCGTCCTTGCCGATCCGGATGAGCTCCTCCTTCAAGTCAATTCCTGGCATCCGAGGGTCCATCAAGACTTTGACAAAGCTCACCCACTTCCAAGTAGAATCAAGCAAAGACAATCTCTCCTCACAAGGTTCTAAATGGGAGTCCTAATTCCTGCAGCATTTACCCAAAGAAAATGTATAGCTCCAACCAATGTCTTTATTTATAGTGCTGTAAAGAGGTTATTCAGGTCCACCATCAATGGGATAATCATAGCTCCCTTATTGATGGGATAAGTTCCCCCTTAATAGAGATACATGAACCAACTGGAGGCGGATCCAATTCATCAAACCGACCTCTAGAAAGTTCTCCACAAGTAACTTTTTTAAGATGAAACTCGCGCATTTTGCCTTTTACAGAAGGACGCACCTGTCCCTTAACATACAGAGCGTCCAAGGACGCACCTTTTGTGAACATGGTCAGCGTCCCCGCAGGTAAGGCTAGAGAGAACCTGCGACCCCAGAGATAAACATATTTTTGACAAGACTTTCTCTCTTCTTTGAGTTTGAGATGGATAGCAGAGGCATAAGACTTGCCTAAGAGGGTAGCATGACTGTTGATTTGAGCCATACTAACTGTAAGTGGTCATGGTGACATTTTTTAGTGTAACACATTTTGATTAGCAACCAGTTTGGTTCCTGGGTTTGGAAACGGATCAATCAATACCGCTGAGGTTTTTGAACTCTTAAAGAGTTTCTTAACTTCAGCTTTATGTGGACAATCTCTCGTCCGATGATCCTCATCACATATATGACACCCTACAGGGGGTTTCCTTTGCCCAGAAGGGTTTGCAGAAGGTTTTTCAAGAGATGACTCATCCTGCTTCTTTTTTCTCCCTTTCTTTTTCTTCTTGCCCCCTGGTTGCTTCAGTTGTTTGCCCTTGTCGGTTGACACGGCATTTACTTCCGAGGCAAGAAGTTCATCTTTCGCATTTTGACCTGAAATCTTACGGGCCTTTTTGGATGTAGCCTTTGTCGATTTCGTGTCTGTTGCGCCAATCATGCCATCGCCGGCATGAGAGTCATTGTTTGATTTAGGAGGAGGGGGAACTGAGAATTTCGGTCTAGGGGCGTCAAGTATTTTATCGTAGAGCGTCCCGGACTGAGTGTAAATCAAGTCCAAATATTGCGCATGAGCGATAACTTGCTCTTCTGTTACGACCCCCACTTTTGCCACATCTTCCGTGATGGAAGGTAGTAATGACTTGATAAACCATTCAGCTAGGAGCTGATCGGGGACATACATTTTTACCATTCTACGACGACGTCGCCACTCATGTATATGATCAGATATGTAAGTGGCCATTGTCTGTTTGAAGTTGGTAAGAAGTTCTGTTCCCATTTCGTACCTTATTGGTAACTGAGAATGGGTTAAAAAGGTTCTGGCTAAGGCACTGAAGTTGTCAAACGAAGCTCTAGGCAATTCGATGTACCATTTTGCCGCTGGACCCGTTAACGTCCTCTGAAAGAGGTGAAGTCTTATCGAATCATCATTTAGGGTGTTTGATGAAAACCATAGATGAAAGGTCATCACATGATTCGACGGGTCTTCACCCAGATTTCCATTAAATTTAGGAATATCTGATGGAAGTTTATGCGGAATCGCCGGCCACCAAGGGGCATAAGCAATTGGATCATTCGTCAGCCGGTTTAGATCTGGTAATTCTAGAGTTGCTACAAAGGGCAACTGTTGATTCAGGTTAGGCAAAGCATACCCAGGATAAGATGGAATCGCCTGAGCAGTGGGTCTTTGCATACCAGCATAATGTATTTGATGTTGGCAACTTTGACAAGGTTGATGGGCATAACCATTATAATATGGTTGTTGATAACCGCTTTGGAAATGCGGTTGCCCATTACTTACAAAGACTTGTTGCTCGGGTCCTTGATATGATTGCTGGAATTGCAGTTGTTGAGATTGAACCAGACATGGTTGTTGGACCATTTGCTGTTGTCCAATACTGGATGATTGACCAAGATGAGGATTCATAGTACTTGTTTGAGCTTGAGTCGCTCCAGATAAGGAGGCACTAACCTGAGGTTGTGATTGAGTCGTGGAGACATGAGGCTGTTGTATTCCAACCTGAGAAACTTGGGGTTGACATACAACAGGTAGCGCTTGTACTTGTGACGCAGTCACCATAGCGGGTATAGTGGGAATATTCGACATAGGGTGGACTGGTTGCATTGAATATACAACCCTTGGTTGCTGAGGCAGTATTGGTACCCAACCGCTTGATGTAATTCCAGTTTGACCTGAACTTTGTTGTAAACTCCCATATGTTTGTTCTCCGGGGGGGAACAATGAAAAGGCATACTGTCCTCCATATGGTGGCAATCCAGTACTTAAAGGGTAGATTGGCCTTTGAAGACACATTGGATCAATTTGTTGAGTTTCAACATAAGAAATACCAGATGATAATCTGGATGAAGAAATAGGAACAGACCATGTCGTCGAAACAGTCCCTGATTGGACTCCGGCTTGTTGTTGATAACTTGCCGGGATAGATGGTATATCGGCAAACATTGTTGGCGTAGCAGCAGGAGGTTCTGCTGCTGCTGTGTCGGATGACATAGTCCTAGATGTCGACGGTTGTTCAGACATATCTAGTCTATCCAAAAGATTTCCTAGCAATTCTACAAGAACTTGCGATGAAGGGAGACTAACTTCGAAGACCAATGAGGGAAAGGTGATAATTATTCCATTTAAAATAAATTTTAGATGCTTTGACACAACTTGTTTTTTCAATTTTTAAGAGTCGCGAAAAAACAAAAGATGACTCTAGCCGCCTTCGATTTTTAATGAGCCTGAAGTGACAAGTGCTCAGATGGACCTTTTCTGTTAAATAGTCTGAAAAGGAACGAAAGGGACTGATCTGGAAATCTAGGTAGAGGGATTACCAAACCAATCGCAAAACTGCAGAATACTTTTTACGGTATGGTAGTCAATCTTCCCGAATGCTGTGTTCAGTGCATTGCGATCGATAGGGTGGCAGACACGGCTTCCTATGGATAAAGGATTAAGCCTATTGGGGTCTCCCAAAATATACTCAACGATACGTGGGAGCACAAGTCTGTACTGGCACTTATCGTCTCAAAGTGGAGGAATCACCCAACCATCAGTGAGAACAACAGTTACCAGGCTTTACGACGTCGGAATACGTCTCTAACCTAGACTTCTAAATGTTGTGCGTTAAGTTCCAAAGCGTTGTTAGATTCATTGAATTTATTTTAAGTTGATCTTGTTTATGAAGTTTGCCTTTCAGGTTCACCACGAGATGTAGATGTAATTCCTAAAATGCAATCTAAGACGATAAACAAACTTTTTATCTCTTTTCTGCAATGAAAATCCTAGCTACTAGGGAAAAGAAAGACAGAATCTTTTCACATAGAGCAAAGAGCACACTCTAAATGCACTTTCCTAAATCAAGCCAATCAGACTGTCTATATGCAAATGCACATGCATGTATTTGTTTTTGACTTTCTTAGTATATGAATGCTAAAAAGAAAGTTGATGCACAAATCTGAATTTCTTTTCAAGCGACAAATATCAACAAGTTTCTTTTCGAAATCAAAAAATGGAGATGATCACAACACTTTACGATTTTGAAATGAATACTCATTTTTGACACTAGAAAATTACAAATTTAGACCAAAAGCAATAGTAACAGGATAATCGACCATCAACAACAATCAAACTCTTTCCTACGATTGAAATCGACACTTGCGACAGATTCAAATCAAAGGACGACAATATGATTACGCTACTTTTGCAAAGGAGAACTGTAAATGACTCAACAAACACACGAAAACATCTACAGTTCTTTTGTACTAAGGAGGCGGAATAACAGCAAGGAAAAAGGGTTTCAAACAGACATATACTGATCACAGGCAGCAAAATTTAGGAATAGAACTAGAAAGAATGAACCACAGAAGCCACAGCTGCACAGAGCTAGTCTGATCAGCGCACCTGTAACACAGAGAATCTGAAATGCAGCGCAGGTTGTCCACTCGGGAAGTGCGCTGAAATTCAGAATCTCTGAATAGTACCTGCGCTGGGCCAGAAATGAGACTCTGTTCGGGTTCTGGGTCACAGTTTGCAGTTCAGTTCTTGGGTTTTGGCCGAGTAAAGAGTAACCAGTAATTCAACAATCAGGGGTAGATCTAAGGAGGATCTAAGAGCTATCACAAGGGCAATCAGATAGTTTGTGAATCATTTGTTTAAATCATAAACAGATCCAGTAGATGGATTGAAGCATCAGTTATCTACTTTGCATTTGTTATGGCAAATGCAGTTCGAATGCTACTTGTAAGTTTATGAAACAAACAACAAAGAATGATAAACAAACAAACTAATTAGCTCCCCAGCGGAGTCGTCATTTTGTTACAGGGAAAAGTGCCTATATAGAACTACTCTATCCCACTAAGGTGTGACAGCTGCCTTAGAAACAAACAGAGAAAAGCTACCTTTGTTTTTCCTTTATGAATTATAGATAGAGAGGAATAGAAAGACCAACCTCTATCTTGCGCTAATCCTTCGATTTGATCCCTCTCTTCTTTGATAGTCCTCAGTTACCTACTCCCTTGCACGCCCAGCTTCACAAAGTACCTGTAAGATCACAGAAGCATAGAACTATACAAAGACATGGATCTATAATCATAAACAATCTAGGATTATATGTAAATTGACCATACAAATGTAACAAGCATCAATGATACAAAAGCATGGAGGAAAACTCAAATAGCTTTTATTGATAAACAAGAAAAGATCCAGGAGGAGTTACAACCAATTGTTCTTGACCCAGCATCAACCTCCCAACAAAGAAGCCCCTCTTCACCTCAAACAAAGCTTAGATCACCCAACAATCTGATGTTTGTCTCTAGAAACCAACAACAATTCCTTACAATATGCAAAATTCCAGCCTCTGGATCTCTGGGATGAGGGATCCATATATAGATATCTGTAAGGGGGATGAGTCAGCTTGTGATTTGATTAGTGTCTTCTCTCTGATAGTTCTTGCTTCCACTTGGAGACTGAGGGCCTCTTACTCATCCTTGGTCGAATTCAGTGAGGCAAGTGTCACAGGAGAAGATTCTGGAAGCTTCCATTGCCTCTCCACCTCGCGGAATGACACTGCCATTTGTCATTTCTCGCCCATTACACCCCACAGAAGGGAATTTTGAAATGCAACGCACCCTCACAGTGTATTTAGGTGAGATGCAACGCACTTAGCCAGTGGAGCAGCTGCAATGATCCTGTTTTGACCAATTTTGAGTAGTTTCTCATGGAGAACTTCTGGGAGAAGCTGTAATTTGTTGACCTTGTTCCTTTAGGGGTTAGAAAAACACTTTTAGGGACTTAGGAGCCCTTGGTTTATGGACATTTCATGCTTGGGGTTGTAGGGCACATAAATGTCTATAACACTGATCCAGGTTCCACTATGATTTTTCCTTCCTCTTCAATTTCTGCCAATATTGTTTGAATTAGGATCTTTTGTAACTTTTGAATAAGTGGCCATACTTCTTCATCCTTCTTCCATTCATCCCTTGCTTCGTTTATCCAATCTGGTTGGATAATAGAAATAGCACAAAACAATGCTTCCACATCCTCATCCTTGAAGAGTCTTCCCATTCGGTAAGGTCGCCATTTTTTAAGTGAATGTAGTATTGCCAACATTTCCTTCTCATAAATAACTTGCTTGAGATGTAGCAGTAAAAATACCCAATCACCTACATCAAAACATTTTTCACTACGATGTTTATCTACCTGTTGTTTCATTTGATTTTTCACCGAAGTGGCGTTATCCTTTAAAAGTTGGAGAACTTGTTGTTGATGCTCGATGTGATCTTTCTCTGCTTGAACCTTTTTCTTCTTGATATGTCCTTCTATCTTGATAGTTTGGGGAGTGGTAATTTCGACCAATGAATTACAAGATATAGTTGGATTCATTTCTTCTTTCTCGATGTGATTTGTCACTTCTTGCACCTTTTTCTTCTTGATATGTCCTTCTATCTTGAGGGTTTGAGGAGTGGTAATTCTTGCCAATGATTTACAAGATATGGTTTGATTCATTTCTTCTTTCTCTGGGGTGGGGTCCTGGCGTATATCCTCTTCTTTTGATGTTTCTTGATCCTTTTCTTCCTCTTCTTCATATTCTATGTAAAATAATTTCTTCTCAGCACACTTATGACCTTTAGTGCATTTGCTATCACAATTGTAACAAAGCCCTTTTTCTCTTTTTTCTTCTAATTGTTGTGGTGTAACCCTTGTAGGTTGTGGAAGGCTGGGAGAAACAACACTTCGATCTTTATCATTGTGAGGGGTATGCTTCCTGGTTTCCATAATTTTGCTTTCCACTATGTCACAAAGCCCTTTTACTCTTTCCAATTGTTGTGGTGTTGCTCTAAAGAAGGTGTTGCTCCTTGTATCCTCATAATGTGCTATCATTTCCTCCATCAAAATTGACCACGTAACAAGTTGTTTATGAGAACAAAACCCTTCATACCATAAAAATTGATCCAGTTCTAAATATGAAGATGCAATACATACCTTTTGTAACAGTGGTACACCATGTAGATCAAAATATTGCTCCATCTGAAGTATCCAATTTATCGGATCCTTGCCATCAAACTTCCTCATCTTGCTTTTTCTTGATTTTAGGAGCTCGATCTTGAAATGACTGTAACTCTGTACTTTTAGATCTTGAAGTTTTGAAATTATGATCTGTAGTAGCCCTCTGTATCCTCTTTCCAATGCCACCAGTTTGATCCAAATTGGATTCTCCAAGAAAGAGTTATGCACAATCTCCCAAGATGACCTGATTATAGACCTTTCCAGAAGATCGAACTTGTATGAAGTTCCACGTGTCACTGTTTTGACCTTTGGCTCTAAAAAATATATACAAGAAACTAAAGTCCATCCTCTTTCTATACCTTCTTACAAAATTTCAATCTGATGCTCAGAGATAAAGTTATAAAGATTTTCCCCAGGTCACCTGTTTGGAATGTAATTCAAGATTCTGCAAAAAGACCAACTTCCTCAGTTCATATCTCTGTAAATATAGCGCAAAAAGCTCTGAAATTCGGACCCGAGATTCAGTGCGATGTCTTCTAAAATGGGTTTTTTTATCTTCTGGAATGTCACAGAAAACAAGTTATAGCGAAAATTCCATGATGACCTGTTTGGAGCAGCGAAACCCTAGAATCCAAACCTCTAATACCAAATGTTATGAAACCAGCTCAAGAAAAAGATAGAAAAGAGAGATCAACGCCTTAGAATTCAGCCTCTTCGAGGGGGAAACCTCCTTTACAATACACAAATGAACAAGTCTTCGATAATACAAATGAAAAGACCTCCTTTCTATATATAGGAGTCTGAGGGGTCATAACATAATCAGAGCCGACATAACAATAATAATGTAAGGGAACAATAATAAAAATAGTGGGATTCTATGTGGCACAATAGTAACAATATGGGCACTACATGGGTACATCAATATAATAAGTGGGTTGTACTAATAACAATGAGGGGTTACACTAGTAGTATAGGGGCCTAACATGGAGCTCCATTTCTAGATACCAATTCATAGGAACTGTATCCAAAGTATGACCGAATAAGTGCATCCACTTCGGCTGCGGCTCCATTACATAAGCTTTAGCCCACTTCAATAGATGATCATGTAGATCATTTCTCCCATCATATTTATCAGACAATCGAATTTTAGGATGACCAAATCGCAACCTCATCATCCTCCTATAATATCACCATTCATCAAATCTATCCTTGTGTGTACCCCACCATCGCGTGGGCATAGCACGCATTACCAAATCCAATGCTTGGAAGCCCTGATCCTCGTTTAAAAGCATCCAAAAAGTTATCTACGTTAGTTAAACTATCATAATAGGGTAAATTTCTTACCTCCGATGACACAGTGCAATGATTTAGTCATCATGTTGCAGCGTAGCATAGATACTTCATGCAACCTATTCTACCAGTGTTCCAACTCTTCATCTAAATCCAAGGTACTGGAACTTTTCTGGTCCCATGAATCCATCCATCAGCTATTGGATTAATCTAGTCTTGATCTCACGCAGTTATTTTGTAGATCTGATCCAGGTCATCATCACTCTCTTCATAGTCACGGACCGGTTCAGTATAGCACGGTCCTTCTGTAGGGTCGAATGGTACTACAACTCGAAGTGATTTCTTCTCAAACGACATTGTCCTCTTCATCAAGTTGATAACTCCATTCATATCTATGGCCCAGTCAATTCCAAGAAGTTCGGGGTATGGATTGCTGTCATCGATGATCTCTATTATTTCGAAATTAGCCAGCACGCTCGCACCTTCTATATCCACCATTATTCCATGTAGTCATCCCATAGGGATGATCTTTTGTTGGTTTTCCATTCTAAGCTGGATTGGAGACCACTGCAGCATAGGTCTCCTCATTCTTTCCCATGTCTGTTTAGGCAAAACGTTCGCGTCAGACCCTAGATCCAGAATGACCTATTCTTGCCTTATGTTTGCCATTTTTTCTTACTACGCAGTGTCCATCAGGAGAATTTTCTTTGCCAGCGCATTTTTATTATTAACTCTTGTAGGTCCTTCATAGCTTTACTATTGCACAATAGTTTCATGCAGGTTTCCAAGAACATGGTAAGCACAGAGGGATTGACCTCTGTAGTCACACTAGTTTCTGGTACTCTGTTCTGGTTCCCTGAGGTGGATGCCTTAGTGAAGCTTTTCTTGGCCTCCATAAATGTTTCCTTTGCATGCTCCAGATCGAACCCAACTTCCTTCTATGGGGCCTTGCAGACCCATTCGTCATCTTCAGGCTATTTTTCCTTATCATCCCCTGTTGTAATCCTGCTTCTCAGCACGATATTCACATTTGGATATTTCTTACGAGGCTTAGCTCTTATCATTTGTAAGTTCTGTGTAGGTTGCTGAGGCTGCACCTTTTTCTCTTGCATCTTAGCTATCAACACATTATGGTGTGGTCAAACTGGCTACAATATTGACAGGACAGGCACGCCTGATTTTGAAACTCCCACGCATAGTGCCCTGGCATTCCACAATTGTAACAAATAACTTGACCCCAGCCTTTACCAGGCCCTCCTTCACCTCAGCCTCGTCCTTGTCCCTGATATACTCTGTGCGCTCCTCTGGTGCCCTGATCCAGCGGCCGAGATTTTTCTTGCATTCGGTAGGTAGGCATTCTTTCCATCATCAACTCGTAGCTGTGATAGTGGTGTTCATCGTGGCCCGCCAATTTGCAGAAATTGCAGAACAACTGTGGTGGTGTCTAAATGAACTTTTGCAGCAAATGACAATGATCTATTACGTGTTTTCTAGCCACCTAACAAATACCGCATCAGAGCGTGGCCCCCGCACTTGGTCATGTTAGGGCTTCTGGCCTCAGGGGAATTGGTCTCCCTCCTGTAATATAATTTGCGAAGACATGGCAGTGGTATTTATCATGCCCCTGGGTTTTACATTTCAGGAACCAGACTTCCTCGCACACCTCTAGTTTAGTCTCCTTATCTTTCTTCAAGCTCTATAATTCCAAGTAGAGGTTTTGCAACTGCGAGTAAATGTTTTGGACTCCCAAAGGAACATCTTGAATAGGTGCCGCATGCAATCTCATCATGATTTCCAGGGCTTCTGCCTAAGTTCCTATCTTCTGTTGTGACAAAGAAATCCTTAGGTGGGGCAAAAGCAAGGCTATGAACCACTTGCGGTACTAACCATTTGTGCATTGCATATTAGCTTCGAGGATCACACACTTCAACCTCTGATATAACTCCCAAGGTGTTTCATCAACCCTCATCGTGATTTCCTTAAATCCAACCACTGAATGCGAGTCAGACTTAGGCTTACTAAACTCTTTGTTTAAAGAATCCTTAGACTATGCTAGTGTCACTACATGATGATCAACAGAGTACTTAATATACCATGTCAGTGCGCGATCTTGCAGAGCCGTAACTAACTGTGCCTTATTTATGTTATCATTAGTGATTTATTGCATGGTCCTCATAGCATTCACAAAAAACTAGAACTGATCTGTGTCTTCACTCCCTATACCCTTGAAAATTGGCAGCTTTATTGAGTTCGACATGTTGAACGTCAATGGTGGTGGCAGAGGTGTGGGCAAAGTTTTATGTTGTGGAGGTGGAGTGGATGGATGATGTATTCGAGGAAAACCATGTCTTATCAGCTGGTGATGAGCACTATTATTGCAACAAGGATGCTGCAACTCCTGGGATACCAGCTTTACTTATTAACCCGGGGTTCGTACAAACTTGGAGGTGACAGTGCTATATGCACAAGTAAAAGTGAAGGCCCTGCCTGTTGTCATTGTTCATCCAGCGAGAGTCCCTAGGGGTTCCAAGCTAGACTTCTATAGAGTCAGAAGAAGCTTGATTCTTTGATAGAAGAAGAGTAAATCTATTCTAAGAGAGCTACTCTACTACAGTAATGAGGAAAGCAACATGTAATCCAAAATCACACCCTATCCTAATTAACCATTTAAATAGCTATGCTAAGCAGAATTGGTAAATCAACACTAACCCAATGCTGATATCTAATTTACAAAAGTAAAGAGCATCAAACCATACTAATGTGTGAGCAAGAAAGCTAAACTAAATCTGTTTTCACTTTTTTGGTTTTTTTTGGTAAAATTAAGCATCCAATTTAATTGTTCTTGTGGATGTGGCAGGTGGATGGAAGGTGGTTGAGGATGGAAAAAAGGCTTATGGAGTGATTGGATGGGGTGGAAGGGTCCTAGGAGGCTTTTTATGATCTCCTAGAGGTTCCCCATCAATTCAGCCTCAAAACAGTCCATTTCAGGAAAGCCTACAGATGTACTAGAAACCTACAGGATGATCCTTTAGGAATTACATGAAACCTACAAGATAAAACCAAGAGCTAATTGTGAGGTGTTGGAGGTGTTGGAAAGCTAGGAAAATAGGATTGATGAGTGGGATAGGGTGTTAGAAGATTTAGGAACACTCAGGAGTCAATATCCAAGAGAAGAGATGGCTAGGTTCACTCAATGTGTCTAGGGGAATTTCAATGAAAAAGGACAAAAAAATTAGTGAGGGTGGTGGTCGAACAAGATATGGTTAAGGTTGATGAGGTGGAAGATGGATGCTGGTGATGAGGTCTAGACCTCCTCTTGAAGTACCTATAGTGTTTAAAACATGTGTGTCTTTCGAGAACTAGGAAATAAGGTACATCTTCATAAACTAGAAAAGAATGAATCAATTGCCCGTATTATGCATGAAGAAAGTGCTGAAGGAAATGAGAACATGAGTGAGATCTTATTGAAAAAATCGAGTAATGGAAAAAGATGACAATGAAATGAACCAAATGCTGAATCAAGTCAACAAAATCCAAAGCTCATGCAAGAATTTGAAATCTGTGTTTTTGGGGCTGCTGAAGGGTCTCTTCCTCAAGTCATGGTCCTAGAGGGAGGAAGTGAGACCGAGGCACCTACTAACAACCTTGTGGTGATCATTTTTCTCCTTGCTAACCTGCTAACTGAAAGAAGGCACAAATGGAAGCAAACTAACATACAACCAATCTAATCTACACTGCTGTAATGGAAATATAGATACTTAAGCATATGAAAAATCAAACTATGAATCTATGCTAACATACATGTACAAAAAAGAGGAGCCTTGGCTACTAGGGTTGGGCCCTAACCCAAGAGCTTCAGCCCTCTGAGCTAACTCATTGCTGGCTCAAAAAAAAACTCATTCTTATTATCAAAACAATGGATTACATAAAAAACTATCACAAGTCTTGCAACTCGAAAATAGAGTAGAGTTTTACGATAAAAAATCCGAATCCTACTGAGGTCCTAGGACTCTCTACTTATCCATCTGAAGTCTCCAACAACTTCCTTAAACTTAGGGAGGCTCAGCTCCCAAACTTGAGATAAATTGGTGCTTTGTCTTTCACTTGCTCGGTTGCCTTCTAGTCCTTGTGATTTGGCTATTTGCACTTCGAGCTGATGGAGGAATATTCAAATGGAGGGGTAGTAAATGAGGAGGATTTACCTCCTATAACTCCTATCCCTTGTCCCATTCTAGTTTTGATCAAGGTCTTTGCAAAAATTCCTTGCTTTTATCCTTTAATCCTACATTAAATGCACATTAGATGACAAAGCAAAATATCCAACTCTAACTCATCTCATAAACAAAATATAATCAAAAGTATGCAATAAGTTGTGAGAATAGTTGGTTTGACTATGCTAGGAGGTGAATTAAGGCCCATATAATTACCCAATGATGGGGCTCATCATCACCCCCATACTGAAAGTGTTTCTCATCATATGAGAAACTTAGTCAATGTCCATGTCCTTCATGGATCTGGTAGCCAATCTGACATCCGATGCCTCTGCTGTGGTCTCATCTTCTTGTTCATAGAAGCCTGATTTCTTTTCTACCTCTTCCCACTGCCTCTTTTCTTCTTCTTCTTTTCTCCCTTCTAGCATCCCTAGGAGTAGTAGTGGACTGAGTTTTAGGCCTATCCAATTGACCTTCAATCTTTGCATTGATTGCTTATACATAGGTGTCCTGTTGAGTGCCTCTCTCAACCTTTGAGGGGAGTGATATTCTTTAATATTCAAGCTGTGTGGCAGTGCATTCCATCTTGTTAGGCAGGCATGTATACTATCATCTCCTAGTAGCCTAAACATATCCTCAAAATGTGAAATTGCTTGCTCTTGGGTAGCAAGATATCTAGGTGCTATTTGAGGGTCATTTGCAATCAAATTATGGGTGCTGATTAGGGCCATGGGATTTCATTGTTCAGCTTTGATGAAAAGAGGTTCATTTTTCTCTCTGGCCAATATTCTTTTCACCTCTGCAGCCCTTGACTCCTCATGGTTCATCCATGATGCCAAATCCATTAATTGTATATATCTTAGCTTGGCATTAGGATCCCAAACATTCATGTCCGTGAGTGACATGTTGTGCAAATAAAACTTAGCCATGTTCACCCTATCCTCTAGTGTACTTTGATCACAAAGATCAATAAAATACCTGTAGTCCTGAAATGGCATGGTGACCCTTTGTGCTAGTTTTTTAATCTAAAACTGCAACCACTGTTCTTTGAGGTAAAGATAATAGGATTTAGCTGGCATCCTACACTGGATGGCCTCCAAGGAGAAGCTGGCCGTACATGCTAGTTGGTTCTCCCTTTCTTGTAGTTGTCCCTCCAGCCATGCATTTTCCCTCTCAAGTTGGTCTCTCATTATTGCTTCTCTGTCCCTTAAGCCATTTATCTCTTTGCCCATTTCTTTGAGCTTCTCTTCCATGTGCCCAATGTATTCCATCCATTTTGACTTGGCAATTTATATCCACCAGTGGGTTCTGGCCCTCTCCTTCTCAAGTTCGAAAAACAATGGGATGGCAAATTTTTGAAGTATCACCTTGCCTCCTTCAATAAACCGGTAGTAGGAGTCTAGGTTAGGTTGGCGGTTTTGTTCCTTTATTTTAGGGTCTTCTTCTTCCATCTCATCCATATCTAGCTTTGTATCTTCTTCTTCCTGTTTCGCCTCTTCCCCACTGACAGAGGGACTAACATCATAAGTGGGGGTTTTGATGTCATCCTCTACTCGCAGGTCTCTGAAGACTGACCATGTTATAGGGAATCTGAGGTTTTGGAGGGCATTCTCAATGAGGATCTGATCAACCCATGGTGAGCCAATTGTGGGGAATTCCCTTCCTTTACTTTGTTGCTGGAGTCTATGAGTGATTGCATCAAGAAATAGGGTATGTTGAGTCTATAGTGAACTAGTGTTTCTACCCCAAATATTAATTCTTTAAGGATCCTAAAATGGTAGCCATAAACAACGCTATATCTACCCTCACATGAGATATATTTGATGAGTTGGTAGCCTACCTCACTCCATGGGTATGGCAGACTGTCCCTCCTTACTCCATTTTTGTCCTCTGTGGTTTCCTCATGTTCTAAAAAGAATTTCATTTTTGCCACCTGACTGTCTCCTTTGTCTTCTTTTCTCCATGGAATCCCTAGGGGAAGTTTGGTGACCCTACTGATCAGTTCTGGGGTGAGATCTATAGTGAGGCCTCTAACTAAAATAGTGGCATGGATTCTTCTATGTGGAGTGGGGGAATGCACAAATTCTTGAGCCACCTCATCATCATACCCTGCAAATTTTTTGAAAAAGCCCATCCAGTTGTGTCTTGTAAATATTTCAAGCACTTGGGGGTGTTTTTGTATCCTCACAGTGTTTGTGGGTTCTCTCCTATTAAACCCTCCTGTCATTTTTCTTGTGAGGCTTGAGGAGAAAATGAAAGGGTTGACACAAAAATTTTTAAATTCGAGAGGAAAACAAAGTTTACTGTGTATGTAATTCACCTCCCACAGTTGTTAAATTCACTAGGTTTAGAGCATTTCTAGTTCATTTGCTTGTAAATGGGGATGGATTTTTATAGCCTACCTCTTTAGAATGGTGGCAGTGGACAATTCCTGTGATATCCCCTCTTGAACTCTTCTCTGCCTATCCTGTAGACTGCCTCTGTGTATCTTGTAGACTGTATCTTGTAGACTCTTCCTGTAGGAATTCATGTGCATGATCCTGTAGAAATTCTCTTGCAGAACGATGGATCCTTGCTTCTAGTGGGTGGCTAGAGTTATGAGAGCGACTTGAGTGAGGGATTTTCAAGAAGGTGAAATGCATGAATCCATGCAAACGATTTTTTATTTCCCTTTATGGTGTTTCGGGGTGAGGTGGTGTGTTGGCAGTAGAGGTGTGTTGCCATTTTTGGGCCGTTGGTCCCCACTACCACCTCATCATTTCTCACTCCTCTTAATTAGCTCCCATATCGTAGATCTGTAGTTAACCACTTCTTGTCCTACTCCTCTCTGTGTTTGAGTTGACTACAACCACATGTGAGAGGACACCCAGTTTTTCATGTGATGACTGAACGAAGGTGGCCAAGTTAATTGGCCACCTTTTCACTTATAAACCGACTATCTCATAACCCTTAAAACTTTTGATTAAATGATGCATAAGAGTGAGTGAGTGGGATACTTACCTATCATGCGGGTGACCCAGGTTCAGTCCCCAGTAATGATGCCAAAAAGTGATGAGCACCAATATTGCAGCAAGGATGCTGCAACTCTTGGGCTACCAGCTTTACTTATCAGCCTGGGGTTTGTATAAACTTGGAGGTGACAGTGTTATTTGCACAAGTAAAAGTGAAGGTCCTGCCTGTTGTCACTGTTCATCTGGCTAGAGACCCTAGGGGTTCAAAGCTAGACTTCTATAGTGTCACAAGAAGCTTGATTCTTTGATGGAAGAAGAGTAAATCTATTTTAAGAGAGCTACTCTACTGCAGTCATGAGGAAAACAACATGTAATGCTAAATCACACCCTATCCTAATTAACCATTTAAACAACTATGCTAAGCAGAATTGTTAGATCAACACTAACCTATTGCTGCTATCTAAGTTATAGAAGTAAAGAGCATCAAACTATACTAATGTGTGAGTAAGAAAACTAAACTAAATCTGTTTTCACTTTTTTGGTTTTTCTTGGTAAAATCAAGCATGCAATTTAATTGTTCTTGTGGATGTGACAGGTGGATGGAAGGTGGTTGATGATGGCTAAAAGGCTTATGGAGTGATTGGATGAGGTGGAAGGGTCCTAGGAGGCTTTTTATGACTTCCTAGAGGTTCCCCATCAATTCAGCCTCAAAATAGGCCATTTCAAGAAAACCTACAGAATGTACTAGAAACCTACAGGATGATCCTGTAGGAATTACAAGAAACCTATAGGATACAACTGAGAGCTAATTTTGAGGCGTTGGAGGTGTTGGGAAGCTGGGAAGCCAGGAAAATAGTTTTGATGAGTGGGATAGGGTGTTAGAAGGTTTAGGAACACTCAGGAGTCAATATCCAAGAGAAGAGATGGCTAGATTTACTCAATGCGTCTAGGGGAATTTCAATGAAAAAGGACAAAAAAACTAGTGAGGGTGATGGTGAAACAAGAGATGGTTAAGGTTGATGAGGTGGAATATGGATGTTGGTGATGAAGTCTAGACCTCATCCTGAAGTACCTATAGTGCTTAAAACATGTGTGTCTTTCAAGAACTAAGCAACAAGATACATCTTCATAAACTATAAAAGCATGAACCAATTGCCCATGTTATGAATGAAGAAAGTGCTGAAGGAAATGAGAACATGAGTGAGATATTATTGCAAAAGTAGAGTAATGGAAAAATATGACAATGAAATGAACCAAATGCTCAATCAAGACAAAAAACTCCAAAGCTCTTGCAAGAACTAAAAATCTGTGTTTTCGGGGCTGTTGAAGGGTCTCTTCCGCAAGTCATGATCCTAGAGGGAGGAAGTGAGGCTGAGGCACCAGCTGAAAACCATGTGGTGATCCTTTTTCTCCTTGCTAACCTACTAACTGAAAGAAGGCACAAATGGAAGCAAACTAACATACAACCAATCTAATCTACATTGTTGTGATGGAAATGTAGCTACTTAAGCAAATGAACAATCAAACTATGAATCTATGCTAAGATACATGTACAATAAAGAGGAGCCTTGGCTGCTAGGGTTGGGCCCTAACCCAAGAGCTTCAGCCCTATGAGATAACTTAGTGCTAACTCAAAATAAAACTCATTCTTATTATCAAAACAATGGATTACATAAAAAATTGTCACAAGTCTTGCAGCTCGAAAATAGAGTAGAGTTTTAAAATAAAAAATTTGAATCCTACTGAGGTCCTAGGAATCTCTACTTATACATCTAAAGTCTCCAATGACTTCCTTAAAATTAGGGAGGTTCATCTCTCAAACTCGAGATAAATTGGTGCTTTGTCTTTCACTTGCTCAACTGCCTTCTAGTCCTCATGATTTGGATGTTTGCACTCTGAGCCGATGGAGGAATATTCGAATGGAGGGGTAGTAAATGAGGAGGATTTACCTCCTATAATTCCTCTCCCTTGTCCCATTCATGTTTTGACCAAGGTATTTGCCAAAATTCCTTTCTTTTATCCTTTAATCCGGTGGTTTTGATGTTATGCTGTAGTTGTCTAAGATCAGAGGTGCTGCGTTGTTTATTTCTTGCATGGTCATTCTTCTTCCTCCTCTTGTTGTCTGTTGATGGTTTCTTAACTTTTGCAAGTATTTGTGACTAAATATCGGATGATGTTGTTGCTGTGGAGCTCTTGGATCATCCTAGTGAATACCTGTAGCTGATGATTTGACATTCTGTGGGATAGGCTACTACAAGATTTCCTACAGGGTGTCCTATAGCTACTTCTCCCCCAGAATTCCTTAATCATATCACTGGCTGTAGCTGTGAGGATGGTGCAATGAATGGATAGAAGGAGTAGGAGTGTGTGTGGATCAAGGGGCATTCAGGTAATGATCTTACTCTCCTTTGTTTTTTTTCATAACTGGAAGAAACTGATCTCTTTTTGTTTTGAATGGTGAGTGCGGGGATGATGATAATGGACAAGGTGAGGTGTTAGATCATGTCTAGGATGAATTTTAGGGACTTGGAAAACCTACCATGTGCCCTCAGATTGCTTCATGTAGGTTTTTCGGGCCACTGTAATTCCTACAGGATCATCCTGTAGGTTTTCAGGGGATCCTGTAGGAATACAGGGGATCTTGTAGAAAACATAGTCTTCACATAAATTGAAGCAATGGAGTGGAAAAATGATAGAAATGATGGAGGGATGCATGGTAAGGAGTGGAGGAGATGGATATGTGTGAGGCAGGGTTCCATTTGGATCCTCTTTTTTCTCCTTGGCTATCTTTCTCGCCCACCTGCAAATAACAATTATATCCTTTTCTCTCTCTCTCTCTTTTTTTTGAAAAACACCTAGGCTACCTCAAAGAGGTTTTCACCCTAGATGTTTGCCTTGGCCACCTCAAGGAAGGTTTTCACCCAGGGATCTTCTTATTCTTCTCTTTTATTTTTTTTTCTTTTTTCATCATTGGGCCGCCTCACAAGGTTTTCAACCCAAAGATGGGACTGGCGCCTCACGGATGTTTTCACCTGAGTCCTTATTTTTTTTTTAGAGACCTGATGAGGGAGGAGTTGGAACTTGCTCTACCATCATCACTGTTTTATTGATATTGTCAATGAACTCTTGCTTTGATAAAGGCCTCTTGTACATTTTCAATCAGTGTCCATTGACAAGCAATGGAATGACTTCTTCATCTATAGTTCTGATTTGCACTGAACCATTACCCTGTCATCTCTCCACCACATAAGGTCCAAGCCATCTTGTCCTTCGCTTGCCTTTGAAGTCTTTATACCTAGAATCATATAACAATGCCCAATTGCCCTCTTAAATTGATTCTCCTTAATATGTTTATCATGCCAGATCTTCCTCTAAAGCTAAACTATATCTGTATGTAGGAGGGCTTGCATTTTGAATTCATCTAAGCCATTCAATTGGAACAATCTTTCTTTCTGTGCATGACTGAGATCCAAATCTAGTTGGTCTGCCATCCTCAATGTGTTATATTCAAACTCAATGGACAACAAAGCCTTTTTCTCATAGACCAGCTCATAGGCTGTAAATCCAATGGTGGTCTTCCATGTGGTATTATAGGCCCAGGTGGCCTCAACTAGTCTCTTTGCCCAATCCTTCCTACTACTGCTCACTACCTTGGTTAAGATGCCCTCCAATGCCCTATTGGTCACCTCCACTTGCCCATTAGCTTGTGGATGATAGGGAGATGAGCTCCTATGCTTGATTTTGTGATGCTTGAGCAATTCTTCTATCATGTTGGAGGTAAAATGGCTGCCTTGGTCTGTGACTAGCTTTGTAGGGTACCCAAATTTATAGAATACATGCTCCCTTAGGAGCTCAACCACCTTCTCTTCTCTTGCTGCCTTAATTGCATTGGTTTCAACCCACTTAGTTAAATAATCATTGCACACAATAGTGTACTATTTTTGTTTTGAAGGAGGGTTGATAGGCCCAATGAATTCCATGCCCCACTTGTCAAATTGCTCGAAAGTTACTTGAGGCTGTAGGGTCATTTCATCTCTTGGAGTAGGATTTCCAATCCTCTGGCACCAATCACACTGACTAGTGTACTTTTTCACATCCTGATGAAGAGTGGGCCAATAATAGAGTGCTTGTAACACTTTGAATGTTGTCCTCTTTACTGTGAACTGGCCTCCATAAGGCCCATCATGACAGGTCAGAAGGATGTCAAAAACTTCCTCTTCCCTTACAAACCTTCTCAAGGTTTCATCTCGGCCAAGTTTGAAAAGATTGCTCCAATCCAGGTTAAGGGGACACTTTTCCTGACTATCTTGTTCTTTTCTTTGGAGGGCAAGTTTGGTGGGAACTGTGCTGATACCAAATAGTTTGCTATATCGGCAAACCATGGAGAGAGAACTCAAATAGCAAGCAAGTGCTCATCTAGTAACTGGTCATCCACCATTCCTTCTTCACCTGCAGGCAGATTCACCCTAGATAAAAAGTTTGCAACATCATTTTCTTTACCAGGCTTATCAACAATGGTTAGATCAAACTATTGTAATAAAAGAAACCACCTTATAATTTGAGCATTCACATCTGGTTTGCTCATTAAATTTTTGATTGCAGCATGGTCAGTATGCACAAATGTTTGATAGCCTGTAATGTAATGCCTAAATTTGTTTAATGAATGCACAACATCCAAGAGTTCCTTTTCGGTCACTGTATAATTTAGCTCAATCTTTGAGAAGTTCTTACTAATAAAATAGATGGCACAGGGCAGTTTCTTCTCTACCTGACCTAAGGATGCTCCTATGGCTTTGTGTGAGGCATCAACATGAATATGAAAAGGGAGGGCCCAGTTTGGGCCTCAGAGAATTGGTGTAGTGGTTAACTTACCCTTTAGAATGTCTAAGGCCTCTTGACAACTTTTTGACCATATAAACTCAGAATCTTTGGCCAACAACCCAAATAAAGGAGAGGCAAACTTGATGAAGTCCTTTATGAACCTTTGGTAGTATCCAGCTAAATCCAAGAAACTCCTGACATCTCTCTGCTTTTGCGGAGGTGTGACCCTTTGGATGTTTTCTATTTTGTTTGGGCCCACCTACAGTCCTTGCTGAGATATTGAATGACCTAGCACAGTCCCTCCAGTCATTAAGAATTCACATTTTTCTAGACTGAGAGATAGGTTCATTTCAATGCATTTGTGCAATAATTTTCCTAGGTTAGTAAGGGCTTCTTGAAAATCATAGCCATAAGGTATAAAATCATCCATGCTCTCTAGAAAGTGGCAGGATCATTGCATAGGCCAAAAGGAAGGACCTTGTAGGAAAAAATACCCCAAGGACAGGTGAATGTGGTCTTATCCTGGTCTTTTGGGTAGATTTGGATTTGGTTGTACCCACTGAATCCATCTAGGAAAGAATTTTTTTTTTTCCCTTCCAGGCCATCTAGCACTTGGTCGATGAAGGGTAGGGTAAAATGATCCTTCTTTATGGCTTTGTTCAACTCCCTGTAATCAACACGAATTGTCCACTTACAATATTTCTTGGGAACTAACACTAAAGGAGAGACCCAATCACTATTGGAGATAGGGTAAATGAATCATGCATCTAGAATTTATTGCAGTTCTTCTTTGACTATGTCTTTAAGAGATGGATTCATCCTCCTTTGTGGTTGCTGGATCGGCTTGCAACCTTCTTTGATGTATATGTGGTGAGTACACATTGAGGGGTGTACTCGTTTCATTTCCTTGTAACTCCGAGCAAAGGATTCTAGGTTTTCTCTCAGCATATTGCATATCTTTTCCTCTTTGAGAGCAGAAAGAGATGGATTAATTTTCAAGGTTTTCTCTGGGCCGAATTCTATGGTTTTGACACGGAGTGGGTTGGAATCAGCCAAGCATAAGTCAATTGGATGATTGTTCTGGGTATCGCTTACTTCTTCTGCTAATGGTAATGAACCAGGAGTTGGACTTTGGAGCAGGTGTTCGATTAAGTCATCCTCATCTTGTTTTCCTCCTCCTATGGTTTCTTCCAAAGTATAAAGTTGGGCGGAATAAACCTCATCTTCTTCCTCATCCTCCAACCATAAAGGTAAATCATGCTTTAGAGAAGATTGAGTAGGAGGGTATAGGACTAACTATTTGGACATATGCCCATTCTTGATGGTCATATTCCCAGCTCTGCAGCTAATGTAAGCATCGGCTGTGGCCAACCATGGCCTCCCAAGGATGAGAGGATAACCAATAAGTTTAGCCTTAGGCTAGAGAACTAGAAAATCTGCAGGGTACTCCCAGGAGTCAATGGAGACCATCACATCCTCCACAATTCCCTCAGGGGTGACTGTGGAATGGTTTACAAGTTGCAGAACTGTTGTGGTCTTCCTCAATGACCCTTGGAGGTTGAGCTTGAGCATGGTGTCCTTAGTCATCACATTAATGGCAGCCCCAAGATCAATCAGAGTGTGTGGGATGATGGTGCCTTTGATGTGTACATCTACTACAGGGCTTCTAGGGTCTAAATATTTCAGACATATTACTTGCCCCAACATTAAGTCGGACAGCTGCCCAATGACATTAATGGTAGGGGAATCCCTTTTTCTTCTTCCTAGATGCTTGAAGCATTTCTCCTTAATCAACTTATTGTAAATGGGAACATCTTTTATTGCCTGGAGAAGGGGGATCTTTACACATAGATTTTTCAATTCTCCCAGAAGTTCAGTTTCTTCTAGGGTAGGCTAGAGTGGTTGGGCTAATCTCTCAGGAAAGGGTGGATTTACTTTAAGGTTGCTTTCCTCTCTTTCTTCCTCAACCTCCCTATGTGGAGGGGGAGGTTGGTTATCTGGGAGAATTCTCCCAGATCTTAGGTTGATCTCCTGGATTTCTATAGCATAAGCTAGATATGATGTCTCTCCACTATATACTTGTTGAGCTTTCTTATTGTTCGGGTTCGGATTTGGCTGGGTAGGCATCTAGGGTTGCTTAGGTGGATCAGAGTGTAGGAGTTGTGGTTGGGTAGGTGGTGGAGGCAATAGGGTTGGAGCATTGTTGTATTGGGGCCTCCAACCCTGGAGTGGTGTATTCCACTGAGGTTGTGGTGGAGCGTAAGGTTGAAATGTCTGGCTGGCTGGCTGGGAATGATACTGAGATGAATAGAAGCAAGGAGGGGGGGTAGAATAGGAAGGATGAGCAGGGGTCCCCATGAAGTTCTAGCTATGGTTTGGTTGGGGTTGTAATATGCATGGGATGACCCTTGCATGCCTTGCTGGTATGGTCTAGGCCATGGAGGTATCCTTTCGTTGATGTAGCACACTGCTCAGTGACCCCTTTAGCTCCTTGATATACTGCTTTGAGTCCATTAAAGAAGGACACTTATTTGTGGAGTGGTTTTATTCATAGACTGAGAAAATCTCAATACAGTTCAATAGACATTCATTCCTACGATGCTCCCTGGTGCATTCAGGGCAAAACATGGCCAAGGGTCTCTCTACTTCCTCTTGCTTCCTTTTGATGTTCATGGTGTCTGATTGCAAGGTAAGGGTTTGCAACATCTCACTTTTGAAATCTTCCAGCATATTTCCAATTTCACCCTTGATGGATGAGTTGGAAGATGATGTACTGACCATAGGTTGACTACCCCTACCCTTTTTCCTGGCTGCCCTAGAATGGTTTCTAAAGGCAGTCTTGATATCCTCATAGGGTAATTGGTAGATATCTTCTCCTGCTAACAAATGTAAGGTATCTAGTAGATCTTCCCTTACTCCTTTGAGCAAGACCAGCTTTAGTGACTCGGGGTCAAGTGTGCACATGGCCCTTTTGTAACTGAGCTTGAATATTTCTTCGTAGTCTTCTAATGATTCATCCTAGCCCATGATCAACCTGAAAATTTCTTCTTTAGTATCCTTTGACCTACAGTAGTCTTGATATTTTTTGTTAAAATCATGCTGCATCTGAGCCCAAGTTGTGATGATATCTCCAGGTAAACCTATGAACTAGTGCAATGTTGCATCCTTGAGGGTAGATGGAAACAATTTTATTTTTTGCTCATCATCTGTATAGTCATAGGTTCAACATATAACAGTAAACTCAAATAGGAAAGTGTCGGGGTCCTCTGTGGTCAGACCATGGAAATGAGGTAGGGCAGAGGGGCTTATATTCTTCATCTTAGTGTCCCCGTTGGTTTCCCTGAGGGGGAAGGCACCCTCAACTCTCTCTCTATTCCCTATGTCATTTTGGTTTTCAGCCATTGGTTCAGTAGGAATGGGTTCTTCTTCTTCTTCTTCCCTTTTAGGTTCTTCAAATATGTCAGGTTTCTCACCTAAAGGTTCCTCCAGTTCACAGCTACCGAAGAAGAGAGAAGGTTGGCTGTTGGATGGAGTGGGGGTATTTGGCAATAATTTCCCTAAATTGTCCCTATTCCTATGAGGCATGAAAGGAAATGTTTTGGGTTGTTTTTTGTAAGATTTTTTAAAGCTGGAAAGTACTTTGCAGAAAGGAAATTTCTAATTGAATGAAAAATCACTAACCGAATGAAGGAGCTAATTGCTGAATTGAAATTCTACTTGCAGAATGGAAAGGAAAGCATATAATGAAAGATGAAAGAAAGGAAGCTACTAGATTACTTCTGCAGAAATAAACTAATGGCAGAAAATTGAAGACAAGAAGTAGAAGAAAAGAAAGTAGTAATCACATTCTACTTAGACACCTCCCTGGCAATGGCTCCAAAAAGTGATGAGCACTAGTATTGTAGCAAGGATGCTGCAACTCCTGGGCTACCAACTTTACTTATCAACCTAGGGCTCATAAAAATTTCGAGGTGATAGTGCTATATGTACAAGTGAAAGTGAAGGCCCTGCCTGTTGTCACTGTTCATCCAATAAGAGACCCCAGGGGTTCCAAGCCAGATTTCTATAGAGTCAGAAGAAGCTTGATTCTTTGATGGAAGAAGTGTAAATCTATTCTAAGAGAGCTACTCTACTATAGTAATGAGGAAAGAAACATGTAATGCTAAATCACACCCTATCCTAATTAACCATTTAAATAGTTATGCTAAGCGGAATTGCTAAATCAACACTAACCTAATGCTACTATCTAAGTTACAGAAGTAAAGAGCATCAAACCATACTAATGTGTGAGCAAAAAAACTAAACTAAATCTATTTTCACTTTTTTGGTGTTTTTTGGTGAAATCAAGAATGCAACTTAATTGTTCTTGTGGATGTGATAGGTGGATGGAAGGTGGTTGATGATGGCTAAAAGGATTATGGAGTGATTGGATGGGGTGGAAGGGTCCTAGGAGGCGTTTTGTGACTTCCTAGAGGTTCCCCATCAATTCAGCCTCAAAACAGTCTGTTTCAGAAAAATCCACAGGATGTACTAGAAACCTATAGGATGATCCTGTAGGAATTATAGGAAACATACAGGATACAACCGAGAGCTATTGTGAGGTGTTGGAGGTTTTGGGAAGTTGGGAAAAGAGGTGTGATGAGTGGGATAGGGTGTTAGAAGGTTTAGGAACACTCAGGAGTCAATATCCAAGAGAAGAGATGGCTAGATTCACTCAATGTGTCTAGGGGAATTTCAATGAAAAAGGACAAAAAAACTAGTGAGGGTGATGGTGGAACAAGAGATGGTTAAGGTTGATGAGGTGGAAGATGGATGCTGGTGATGAAGTCTAGACCTCCTCCTGAAGTACCTACAGTGCTTAAAACATGTGTGTCTTTTAAGAACTAGGCAACTAGATACATCTTCATAAACTAGAAAAGCATGAATTAATTGCCCATATTATGCATGAAGAAAGTGTTGAAGGAAATGAGAACATGAGTGAGATCTTATTGCAAAAATAGAGTAATGGAAAAATATGACAATGAAATGAACCAAGTGTTAAATCAAGACAACAAACTCCAAATCTCATGCAAGAACTAGAAATCTGTGTTTTTGGGGCTGCTAAAGGGTCTCTTCCTCAAGTCATGGTCCCAGAGGGAGGAAGTGAGGCTGAGGCACCTGCTAACAACCTTGTGGTGATCCTTTTTCTCCTTGCTAACCTGGTAACTGAAAGAAGGCACAAATGGAAGCAAACTAACATACAACCAATCTTATCTAGACTGCTGTAATGGAAATGCAACTACTTAAGGAAATGTACAATCAAACTATGAATCTATGCTAACATACATGTACAATAAAGAGGAGCCTTGGCTACTAGGGTTGGGCCCTAACCCAAGAGCTTCAGCCCTCTAAGCTAACTTAGTGCTGGCTCAAAATAAAACTCATTCTTATTAAAAAACAATGGATTACGTCAAAAACTGTCACAAGTCTTGCAACTCGAAAATAGAGTAGAGTTTTACAATAAAAAAATCCGAATCCTAGTGAGGTCCTAGGCCTCTCTAATTATCCATATAAAGTATCCAATTACTTCCTTAAAATTAGGGAGGCTTATCTCGCAAACTTGAGATAAAATGGTGCTTTGTCTTTCACTTGCTCGGCCGCCTTCTAGTCTTCATGATTTGGCTATTTGCACTCCAAGCTGATGGAGGAATATTCGAATGGAGAGGTAGTAAATGAGGAGGATTTACCTCCTATAATTCCTCTCCCTTGTCCCATTTGAGTTTTGACAAAGGTCTTTGCCAAGATTCCTTGATTTTATCCTTTAATCCTACATTAAATGCACATTAGACCACAAAGCAAAATATCCAACTCTAACTCATCTCATAAACAAAATATAATCAAAAGTATGTAATAAG
Source organism: Pinus tabuliformis (assembly GCA_031772625.1). Lineage (NCBI taxonomy): Eukaryota > Viridiplantae > Streptophyta > Pinopsida > Pinales > Pinaceae > Pinus > Pinus tabuliformis. The sequence goes on from CM062812.1 coordinate 155,840,554, forward strand.
TTGTGAGAATAGTTGGTTTGACTAAGCCAGGAGGTGAATTAAGGCCCATATAATTACCCAATGATGAGGCTCATAATTTGGACATCACTTCATGGTGAGGTTTATACCGTTCCCTCATCGTCGCTCGAAGGAGGTCCAATCAATGGGTTATCTTCATGACCTGCTTTTTCTCAATTTCTAAAGAGTTTTCCACTTCGTGTAGCTCCAAACATCAAGGCAATGGCATAACCCATTTCTCACACAAGAACATCTTAATCCAGGTATTCAATGATCCCAGATACTTACCTCGTGGTCCGTATTATGCTCCTATACCAATAGGTGTCATATTTCATGATTGACTAGTACAAATCCCTAATATGTTCATCCTTTCCCTATTGCAAAGGTTTTCAATATTTTGAAAAAATAAAAAAATTAAAAAATGAAAAGAGGGTATACCCTAAAAGAAAGGTCAAAGGGTAAAAAGAATAAGTGGTCAAAAGAAAAAATGAAAGAAATGAACCCCAAAGAAAAAGGACCAGGAAAGTGTGCAAGTCCAAATGCCACTACTACTTCATGTTTTGTAAATAAAGTTCCATGAGCAGTTTGTTGAACTTCATGTTGCAGTTGATGAATGGCCAAACAACTTAATCTTGGCTAATCCATGTTTGAATTTACTTGTTTTAGCGATAGAGAATAGAATCTGCCCAAACTATTCAATCTTGGTAGATAAATAGATAGTTAGAGAAGCAAAGGAGCTCAACCGTTAAACCTGAGCCCTTGGATTTGATAAGGGTAGATCTAGATAGGATTGCAGTGAAAAGAAAAGAAGAGAATGAGGGTTTTCCAGTTAAAGTGCACCCAATGGCAAAAGAAGAAAAAATGTTAGGCACTGTAGGCTGGGTAGGTAGTTTTAATGTTGCAGAAAGAAACTTGTGATTGATTTTGTCTCTCAAGATGATCATCTTGCTGTTATCATAGGTACTATGGCAAAAGCATAACTAACTCCCCTCCATCCTTTCTCCAAATCACTTACTAATCTCCCCCAGAGGCACTAAGATCTGCTTAAATATCCCTACAAGTAATCACTCCATCTCATTTCATATAAGGCCTATGTAAAACCCTGGTTACATAGGAGATTGTGCAAAATCACATATAAACTTGTCCCCTTTAGCCTAAGTTTTTAGACTCCATAATTTAGCACTCTTTTTCAACATATATCTCATATTAACTCTTAACATTACTTAATAATTCCCTGTATAAATTCCCCTTTCCCATATATAGTTAATATACTAAAAACCCCTATATTCTAATACCTCACCCTGGTTTAAATATAAACCATATTATTATGAAAATGCGAATTAAAGGTTTATCAGAAACCTTATAATAACCCTTCATGCGCAACCATGGGATTAATTAACTTTTGGTTAATTAATAACCAAGCCCGCAACCTCGCGAACCAATGGTAAATGACCCCGATGTGTTTTAAAACTTTAATATATTGAATGGGCCCTGCGCCATAACCCTGAGTCACCTCCGACGCCCGTCAACCGTTAGATCCAAGCTTGTTCATCCAAATACCGACGCACATGTCGCGACCCCTTTTCATCCGACCATTAACTCCATGGAAAATTTTAGGGGCGAATGTTCACCCTTTGGCGAAATTAAGGGGTTCTAAATTTTTAGTGGGCGAATATTTTGTATCATAGTACATTTTTACAAATCACCTCAAATAGCCCACCTTATTTTAAGGGAGAGGGTAAAAAAGGTAAATTTAGCCCTTGAAATTAGGAGTTACAACCTTCCATTCGCCCATTTTCAAGAATGGGTTTTATTTAAGTGAATCCATTCCCCCATTTTCAAGAATAGGTTTATTTAAGTGAATCCTATGGGCCAAAGGCCCAAATACCATATTTATAAAAGAGGTATGGTAAATTAATAAAAATATAAATAAATGAGAGGTATGGTAAATAAATAAAATATTTTTTATATTTACTCCATAAGTCACCTTATATACATTCAAGGGTGTAAACAAATAAAAATTTAAGTAAAGTGGAGGTATGGTAAATAAATAAAACGTCTTTTTATACTTACTCAAAAGGTATGGTAAATAAATAAAAATATAAATGAACTAGATGCATGGTAAATAAATAAAATCTCTTTTTATATTTAGTCCATAATCCTCATTCTATTTATGAAGGCTCAAGAAAGATGTTTTATTTAAGTGAATCCTATGGGCCAAATACCATATTTGTAAAAGAGGTATGGTAAATTAATAAAAATATAAATAAATGAGAGGTATGGTAAAAAAATAAAACATTTTTTTATATTTACTCCATAAGCCACCTTATATTTACGAACACTCAAAAAATGTGTTATATTTAGGTGAAACCTATGGGAAAAATACTATGGGACAAATACCATGGACTAGATTGTTATTAATACCATGAAAAAAATATTATTAATAAAAATAGAAATGGCACATGGTATTGACCCATGGTATTCACCAAAATGGCACATGGTATTGACCCATGGATGTAGCCTATTTAAATGGGGGAATTAAACTAGCATAGATCCATCTTTACTTTGGATCTACTAACCCCCGAGAGGTATCAAATATCATGATATGCAAACTAGCATAGAGTGAAAAAAATATTTGATCCGATCAAGAGTAAAAATGGATGTTGTAATTTAATGTATGTTAAACATTTTAGCTTGGTTAAAATAAAAAATAAAATAAAAATCAACTATTAATTTTTATAAATTACTGATAGTAATTTTTAAGCTCCAGGTTTATGATAACCCATGGTATTGACCCATGGTAATACCATGGTATTCATGTGAGCATAGACTATTTAAAGGGGAAATTATATCATCTTAGATCCATCTTAATTCTGGGTCTACCAAGTGCTCAGAGAGATAAATAGATTTCATCCCCCTAAGAGTGGTAGATGTGGAGTTAAGATGGATATAGGTTGGTTTTTATGATAATGAAGATATTAAATAAACTTAGGAAATTATATTGTAAAAACATCTTAAAGGTGAATGGTTAAAGCATAGACATTGGACAAGTATATTTGTATACTTCTGTTTTAAACTGAAACAAATCCAGGGCTAAAAGGAGTGGATTGATTTCACTAGTCATCCTTCTATAACTTTCCAACATATGCTGGAGTAAACAGATTGTGATTTGGGTAATTTTTCTAATTGCAAACAGGAACATACTTGTGTATTGGCAGGGTGGTTACGAGGTCCCTAAAAGTGATGAATTTGAATTTTTCTTGGTTTTATATATAGTATTAGGTTTTTTCTCATGCTTTCTGTGAATGGCACGGGTGAATTTTATCCTACACCCACTAGGTTATCAATATGTAATTTCGGTAATTTTGATTTCAAAAGATATTTTAAAGAAATGCAATGATTTCATTTGTGTATTAAATAAACACAAGATTTTATAATTGAGTAAAATATTCGCCATGCCTAGTGATAGATTCGCCAAAAAATTATATATACATATCATATTATTGATAAAATCGCCTTCCATTTTTCCTATATACTATGGAGATTCGCCCATTTATAATACATGTAAATTTAGGGGGGGGCCGTACCGTGGACACGTGTCACACTCCCGCCGTGCTCGTTGCCTCCCTGCCCAAAACCACTCTGGCCGATAAGCGGTGTGCGGTGAAACCACTTACCGCCACCCCGCTCACCCGTCATGCTGACGTCACCGACCAAGTCACCTCCATGTCACCCTTCCGTACCCCCCACTACACGATAAGGAATCCCATCATGCTGACTCACGTTGACGTCATCCATGAATTAATGCCAAAATCACCTGCCAAACCCAAATTTTGTTAAAATGTCGGGAAAATGTCATTTTCATTCATTTTCTCTGCGAACTGTTCTCATGCAAGCTACGTCCAGACAACTGCAGAAGCGTTCAGTCGGCCACCTGAACAAGAAAATCTCAGCTTCCTACTCTGCAACTCGTCGGTCAACCTGTGAATTGCACTATTTTTCGCCTAAATACAGGTATTTACCCCGTTTTCACTTCCCAAACCTGTAATTTCGTTTTTCCTCTGTGAATTTTACCTAAAAGAGCTAAATTCAAGCTGAAAACAGTCCACAGTTGCCATAAAAGGACACCAAAACCACTGTTGTTTTACCATTTTCCTACAGAAGCCCGACCTCCAGTTTAAAGATACAAAAACCAAAAATGGAAGCTCCTGTAGCCCTCAATGTGGTGCCCCTCAATGCACCTCATAAAGATTAGGATTGGTTGCCCTTGGCTGACAGAGATTTTCAAATAAAAGAGTTATTTGGTGATATGAACCACCTCCAGGCATTTTGCCGAATTAGGAATAGTCATCTGAGCAACTCTGATATCTTTGGAATATGGGAATCTAATCTCCCCAGGTATTACCTTCCCTCATTCAATGTGTTCCCAGATATTATTCACCATTGCTGTGCCAATTATGACCCTGTCAGTAAAGCAGTTATGACCCCATCACAAACTGTTCTTTTCTACATAACTATTGAATCTATCAATGAGATGTTACACTTCCATCCCACTCAGCCCCTTGCTCCTCTTTCCATGGGATTTTTGCTTGAGCAAGGCTCTCAATTGCCCAATGCAGAAATAACTTGGATTTCTCGATTACTCATGAAACCAAATTGCCAGCCCCAAGGCCCACCTCCCTATGTGCATTCCTGGATCACTGAAACAGGCAGGCTTATTCTTGACATGATATCCTTTATCTTGGGATTCAAAACCAGTGAATTTGTTGATGAGACCATCTTAGTTATCTTGTCAATGTTTACTCCAGGATAGCCCCATGCTGTCAAATATGATTATGCCTCTTTCATTGCCAAGAAAATTAATGAACAATTCATATATCTGGACAGAGAAGGAGTCTTCAAGTACACTTCATTCATATACCACCTTCTGCTATATTATCAGCCAGACAACTTTTCATTTCCCATCAGGAAATTGGATTCCAAAGGAGAGAGGAGGTCTGTGATATTTTGGACCTCGGTCTTCCACAATGTTTGTGAATCCCCTTATACCTACTATGAATTCGTTGACTTGTTTGTACATCCAACCTCCACTTTATTGATAGGAGCTCCTCCTCCTAGGCTCTCTGGTGATATAAAGAAGATTTTACAGCTCTCCAAAAACTACAGAATAGGTGACTGGTACCTCTACCATAATCACACTGAAATCAGAATATATGGCTGTGAAATGTGCTCTTACAAGCTGCCCAAATATGTGCCCATGAGACTATTTGCACTGGAGTATTTCAGGCAGCTTATCAATGTAGATTTAACCCACTTTTCAATGTAAAGAAAGAGGCTCAGCTGAGAATAAGAAACCAGTTAGGCCCTTTTATCATCAATAAGAGGGAGGCATGGGAAGATGCCGATAAGATGTTAGGGGAAGACCTTAAATTGAAGAAAAATTTCTGGTGGGTGCCATATGACCCAAATAGCTTTATAAGTGACAGAAGAGTAAGAAACATGTTATCAGCTTACATACATCATAGGATCCCTAAATAGAACAATTTGCTAATCAGGATGAGTGGGTAGAGGGTACATTAATAGAAGAAATTATTGAACAAGAAAAAATGGTAAAAGCTATGAAAGATCTTGAAAAGACCCTTTACCTGGACTCTTTTGGACAGGTATCTTTCAAGCTACCTCAGCAAACCGGAGTGGGTACATCCTCTGCTGGAACTTCACAGCTGCTTGTACAAGAGACCAACACACCAGTTATAGGGTCTTCTAAGGGCAAGGAAGTGGCAGGCATGGAGCAGCAAGCAATGACTAATCAGCAGGGGCAAATTCCTCCAGTCCAAACCAAAGCAGCAGAGATTCCTGCATTACAGACTCCTCTAAATGAGGAAAGAGGCAAGAAAAGAGACAGGGAAGAAGCCACACCTATCAGTGGGCCTGCAGAACAACCAGGGGAAAAAAGGCAAAGATTAAATCCTCTGTCTGAAGAGGAAATCATTGAAGAGACAATAGAAAGTCTAAGAGGTGAGAGGGTAACCAGCCAACAGACCTACCCAGTGATAGAGACATCAACTATCTCACATAGGCAGGAGCTAGAAAGGCAGCGTATTGTGGAAGTTCCATCTACCAGGCCACCAGGCAAGCAACCCTTTGACATCAAAAGGACATTCACTGAGATAAAGGCCAGGAACGATCCACTAAGGCTTCAAATTTACAACCAGTATCTTAGGATGGCTCCCAAAACGCAGCAAAGATTAATGTCAGCATATGACATAAAAGAAGGCAAAATGATCATGAGTTATTTCAAGCCCAAGTTGCAGCAACCACAATCAGTAGCTGACTACATAAGGACAAATCTGGAGGTCTTGGCCAAGGACATTCATCCAATAGACCAAATTGAGCTGCATAAACAGACTAGAGAGATGGTATACTCCATGCTAGCTAACAAAGCTATGTTAGCTCATAAATTTCAAAACTCCTTGAATAATGCCTCTGCTCAGTTGGATTTGGAGAAAGCTTCTTCTATAGCAAAGGACAATAGGATCAAATCCTTGGAAGAAATTATCATTGAACTAGGACATGATTCCAAAGATGCCAAAGGTATAAAGGCATCGATGAAAAAGAAAGAAGAGGACATTGCTGCTCTCAGAAAACAACTAAAACTACCTCCTTCTATGCATCCAAAGACTGCAGAAGTTGTCCAACAAAAATATGAAGAGGACATGATGGACCTACTCATGAGACTGAATGAGAGATTGAGTGAAATAGAGTAGGCATTGGAGAAAGATCTACAAGAAAAGCAGGGAGAGTCGACCTCCTGGCCACCTGAAGTAGCTCCAACAGTCACTACTGCCCCCTCCACACTTATAACAACATTATCCTGGCATCAACAGTAGAGGTTATCACAGGAGCAACATCAACAACAACAGCACCAGGCAGCAGTACTACTATGAATACAGAGGAACTAATAAAAGCCATGGAAGAATTAAAGCTGTAAGTGTCAGAGCTGAAGCAGGTAAAAGAAATATTGGAAAAAGTTGAACAGAGTTATGATAAATCCAAGATGAATGTGGCAGAGAAAACAAGGGAGATCAAAATATTGGAGAACAAGGTGAGAGCATTAGAAAAGGATCTCTCTCTGAATAAACCTCTAGCAGAAATCAGAGGAATTTTGTGGACCAACATCACTCAATCCCTTAGTGATGTGTGGAGGTCTATCCAAACCATTTATGAGCAGATTGACTTGATAAGAGTGGCCCAAGTGGAGATTCAAAAAACAAGAGCCTTATTGGGACAGATGCTTGAGCAAGCTAACCAGCTGATACATTTTTTAAACACCAAGACCAGCGAAGAACTAGAAGCATTGGAAATCAGAGACAGAATAGACACCATTCTAGACATCAAGAGCATTCTAACCATGAGAACTCTAATGCAAAATTTGGAAAGAAGATGCCAGGACATGCAGGTAGAGATTAAGTTTTTCACAGAAAAGTTTACAGTCTTGCATCAAAAAGGTTTTCCAAGTCCTTTGGGAAGTAATGATCGTCTGATGAAACACAAAGACTATGTACATAAATTGAATACATATGTTGTTGATCAAGTTAATACATCATCGAGTACTTCAGGAGAGAAGGCACTTCCATCTGGCGAAGCCCTATACGACAGCCTAGAAAATTTATTCTACATTGAGCACGAGGTGAAGCATCTGTTCACCATCCCACCTAATTTCTTCAGATACACAGAGACTGATGAAACTTTAAGAAAGCTTCAGAGACATAAATTACCAGGACCTGAGTGGTGGAAAAGTATGTTAGAAATTTTATAAACTTATCTTTGGTATCTTTGGTCAATTGAAAATTTTGGACCATCTACTATAATACGGAGAACATGAATGAATCACACTCATGTGGGTCAAAGCGCATCACATCGGGGTCAAAGAAAGTCTGGCCAAGGCAGAATAACTAGCAAAGATTATCAGTAGAAGATGGCCGTGAACCAACTTGCAGCACCTACCTCTGGTACATCTCATAAAGATGGAACAACCAGTGCAGCATCAATTTATTGTTCCCTTGTTTTTGAGACTGTCTGTCTCTATCTTTGTAAAACGCATTAATGATCACCAAATATTATTTCTATCAGATATTATGTAAGATATTTTGACGTTTTTTGTATAAATACCCCCCCCCCAAAAAAAAAAAATGAAGTATTTGAGGTTGGTTGTTGGTTGCTGGATGTTCATAGTTCCAGACTGTAATACTGGAAGTTTTCTGGAATAAAAATTTGTTGGAACCATTTTTGTTTGGCTTACTGAATGAGGAATTGATGTTGAGGACCATGTTACAGAATTCTTGCATCATCTTATGGATCAATAAGTCCCTTCTAACTTGTGTTTTACAATTTCTATGTTTATTATATCATCTATGTTTCATGATCTCAATAATAAAGAGAAAGAATAGCTCAGAATTTGCTTGATTGCACTTTGTGTTCAGTCTTTGTAATTATCTATGTTTTCTTCAGAATTAGTATAAACAGTGAATTCTTAATTGCTCCGGTTTCCCCTGATTCTTTCATCTTGAATATTTGCTAAGGAATTCTTAACTTCTCCTTAACAGTAATCATCCATTTTCCCTCTATCAAACATGATGAAGGATTCTTAACTGCCCTTCACCCAATTGACTCCATTCCATCTGATTCCAGCCTATAAATTGTTCCATATTTGAGTACCTTGCTCTGTGATACCTCCTCTGATAAGACCTAATCCAGGAAGCTATCCTTCTTTAACTCCATCATGCCCAATGGACTGAAAATTTTCAGTTTTGCCTCACTGTTCTATTGAATCTCCATCCCTCCAACCAAAATCAAAACAAAAGCCTTGCACTTCATAGCTAGCCTAATATACCTCAAAACAAAGCTAAATTATAAAGAGAGAGCCCTCTCTGGATGCAGATTGGCTAGTATATGTATCTAAAAGATTGGTCTGTGGTTACCTTGGCCGTATTCCCTTTCTTACAACTTTGGGGAACAACCTGAGTGATAACATCATTGGCGACTCCACTGGGGATCGAATAATTGTTTGTTACTACTGTTTATTTCTTAAGCTACAGATGGAGCCTGAGGTTAGCCAGCTAGCCTTTGAAACTGCTTTTTCTATGTAATTATAGGAGTAGATAAACGCTGCTTCAGTCTATCTCCAATGTAGTTTATGTATTAAACAGTTGTCCCAAATACTTGATCAAGTTCCTTGTTTCCATAGATCTTTAGGAAAGTTCAAAACTCCTACATCTAAAAATTGCTACAAGATACCTTCAAAGTTGTATTGTTAAAAATATTTCAAGAAAAACCAAAAACATAGAAGTTGGCTCCAAAGAAAAAGATCTGTTACACCAGATCAAATCCTGATCCAAATCCCCCACCTGTGTTTGAAAATCCTAATCGGATTCCCAGGATCCTTAAAATCCAAGAGAGTCAAGAACATTCTGCTAGTTCACACCTTAACACACATCAGCAGAACCCCATCCAAATTGAGCTTACTTCTGGAAAATCACAAATCCATTCTGCTGTTGCTGTAG